>CM038671.1:570141196-571419283 GCA_021605145.1 Aegilops bicornis | reverse complement strand
TGGTAAATTTCAGGGGTCATTTGACCTTCTAAAGACATTTAAGTGACTTTCTAACCATTTAATGACCGTAATTCAAATTTGAATTACATCTACATGCAACGCCTAAACAAAACGGTTTGAAAAATCATATTTTATGTACTTGTGTGCGAGTTAATTCCATGTGCAGTAAATTCGAAGGAATTTTCAAATATATTGGTGTCAAGGCATGGGCACATGCATGGAGTGCATGCCATGGTATTTTAATTCCAAAAAATTAAAAAATGATCAGAAAAACATGAAACCTTGCTAGATTTAATGTCATGCCACCAAGATGATGTCGTAAAAAATTGCCCTATTTGACGAAAGTTTGGACACACACCCCTCACAAACCGGAACAACTCAGTAGAAGGTTCGTGGTTCCGAGAGGGAACAATGCATGTTTGCTGACGGACGGGAGATAGCTTCCTCTTACGTCCTTCAAATTTTTCCCTACATTTAACGTGCACCAAGACAACTGTCATGTGAAAAATTGGAAATTTTTAGGGGTCATTTGACCTTTTAAAGACATTTAGGTGATTTTTTAACCAATTAATTACCCTATTTCAAATTTGAACTACATCTACATGCAACACCTAACCAAAACGGTTTGAAAAATCATATCTGTGTACTTGTGTGCGAGTTAATTCCATGTGCAGCAAATTAGAAGGAATTTTGAAACATATTGGTCTCACGACATGGACACATGCATACGTATGCATGGAGTGACATGGCATTTTAATTAAAAAAATAGAAAAATGATCAGAAACACATTAAACCTTGGTTGATGTGATGTCATGCCACCAAGATGATGTGGTAAAGAAATTGGCATGTTTGACGAACGTTTGGACACACACCCCTCACAAACCGGAGCAACTCGCTAGAAGGTTCGTGTCGGTGGGAAACGACACCTATGGGATTGCTAGAATCCCTTCTACGGTTGCGGGGCGCGAGGATCGTGAGAAGAGCGGGACCGACAGGTGACACAAGGGGGATTTACCCAGGTTCGGGCCGCGAGGATGCGTAAAACCCTAGTCCTGCTTTGGTGGATGTATTTAGTGTTCTTGAGCTCTTGAACTAGCTCTAGGTGCTGCGAGGTTCCAAAGAGCCGAATCCGTTTCCTGGTCGCCTCGGGCCTCCTTTTATAGGAAAAGGGGTCGCCACAGTGGCAAGTAGGAGGTGGAAAGGGTACAGTGTTGCGAGGTTATCCCTCATATTACAGGACAAGACGCATTTAATGCGAGGCTTAGGTGTCCCTTCGCTTTATTGGGGACGGGGACGAGGCTCGTCCCGTCCGCCGCCGCTCCTTCTTGCTTCGACACGCGCCTTGGCCAGCGACACATGTGGTGCCATGTAGGCAGGCAGGCAGCTGAGGTGGCGCGGTGGTGGAACCTGCACGAAGGATTGCATGCCGCCACGCAGCTGCCTGCCCAGCTGGTTGGGTTGGCAGCTGCATGCGAACGGCGGTGAAGGCTTATCTGTCGCGGGCCTGACGGTGTCCCAGCTGGTGTGTGTTGGCGGGGGCCTTGTCTGGTGGCCCGGCAAGGGTCTTGCCGGGTGGCACGCTGGCTTCCTCGGCAAGGGTCTTGCCGTGGCGCGCTGGTCTCCCCGGCAACGGTCTTGCCGGGGGTCTTGTGGGTTTCTTGGTGAGGATCGTTGTCCTCTTATCCTCATTTGATCTTGAGCATTCTATGTCTTCACAAAGATCTGCATGCCACCACGGAGGTGCCTCCCGAGCCCTGTCCCAATGCTTTTGTTTGAGAATTGGTGGGCTCAAGGGTGGCTCGCTCGGCTGGTGTGGGCGGGCTATCCCGGCAAGGGTCTTGCCGGGGCCGCTGGGGCTGCCCTGGCAAGGGTCCTCGCCTGGAAAACCTGCTTCGTCCATCTGATCCTTGTGGCCTTGGTCCTTGTCGTCGCTTCATTTTCCTTGTGGCCTTGGCTTCTCTCCGGCTTCCCCTTCCTGCCGTGTCTATGCATGGTCGTGGCAGGAGGCTCTGATTGCCCGTGTTTAAGTAAAGGGGTCAAAATTAGAGCTCCTACTTTTGTACACCGACAGGAGCCCCCGGGCTAGGGGCCACACATAAGCGCAGCACGTTGTTGGGCCAGGCCCAGAATGGTGTGCGGGCAGTTAGGGTGGATTTTTACCGTGGCCACCGTTCAGTCCGCTGCGCTTCCCCACGACCCGCGTTGAACGCGTGATGTGGGGGTCGTGCACGTGCGTATGACGTGGGAGGCATGCGTGGGACAGCGCCTGCACGCATGCATCGCGTCGCAGTTAATGGGAAAGGAGGCGGCCCGCGCCTTCCCCATAAAAAGGAATAACCGCGGGCGCACTACTCACTTTTACCCCTTCCATGCGCCTTCCTCCAATCTCAGAACCACCGCCCCCTTCCTCTTGAGCTTCTCTGCTTTCGCCCATCACCGGCGTGCTTCCGCCGCCCTCTGCTGCCGCCATGGCGCCCAAATCCACCAGGGGTAAAGGAGGGGCCAAGGACGTCGGAGTGACAAAGGCACCGGAGTGCGCTGGTGGTGCAGCGGACGCAATCCGCCTTCTTTTCCCCCTCGACGGTTGGCGTGCCTGAGCTTCGGGAGATGTTCCAGTGTTTGCGGGGTGTGAAGACGGGGGGAGAGAAGACGGGGCATCCGTCCACGACCGTCGTCCCTGCCAGCACCGCCCCCTCCTTGCATCGGTACCCCTTCTTCGTTGACTATTTCTCTTGCGGACTATGTCCCCCCTTCTCTGATTTCTTCAAGGACATCATGCATACCTACGGCTTCCACCTCCTGGATTTTACTCCGAATGCCGTGGCGTGTATGGCCCTCTTCGCCCATCTCTGCGAGGGCTTCGTCGGGGTGCACCCCAGCACGGCGCTCTTCCGCCATTACTTCTCCCCTCGGATCCAGTCAGGGGGTGCCATTGCTGGCTGTGTCGCCTGGATCCCGAGGGCCAAGGGGGCGTACCCGGATGGCGCCATGAAGGAGAGGTGGGAAGAATGGCGGGGCCGGTGGTGCTGGATTGAGGAAGAAGACCCGCCAGCGTTATGCGAGGTTCGCCAGAAGCCGCCGGTCCGTTGCGGCAATTGGGGTGATGTCGACGCCGACAACGCGAAGCTCACGATCGCCACCACCAGGTTTCTCCAGATTACCCAGGCCGGGCTCACCCTCGAGATGACCGGGACGGACTTCATCCGCCGCCGGATTGCTCCTCTGCATGACAAAGGGAGGCCGGCCTGGCTCTATGTGAACGCCGCCGACATCATGAGGCTTCGTCCCGGCCTCGATAACAACCTGACGGTGATGCGGCATGCTCATCTTTGCCAACAAATCTTTCAACTCGAGGTCGACGACGCGGGCGAGGTCGTGCAGTCCGGCAAGCTTGCCAGGGCCGCCGCAAAGGCCGGCAAGGTCGACAAGGAGCCTGTCTTCAAGCTGCCAGCGGGAGTGGTACCGTTGAGCAACAACTCGCGTTGGAATGAGATCATCGCCATGATGCCACTCTTCAACGCGCACGGCCTCGACCCGAATTGGGCCGAGCCGGTCGAGCTCGCGGTGCAGGAGTTCTTTGATACTCTACACAAGGTGTACGTCACCAACGAGCCACGGCTCATCCAGGACACTTCCCCGGCGGAGCTGGATTGTATTGCCGCCAGGGTGGAGAAGGCGAGGCTTGCCGAGGAGGAGGCAAGGCTCGTCAAGGAGGCCGGCAGCGCCGGCAGCGTGGTGGACAAGGCCGCGGCGGAGGCGGAGGAAGTGGAGCTCGCCTGGTGGGCAACAACCGCTGGGGAGGCCAACGGTCTTAACACCGGGGCTCCCCTCGTTGAGGACGCTGCCGACGGGTCATCGGGAGAGGAGGGCGAGGAGGGGTGGACCGCAACCGCCGACCCTCCGACCACTGGAAGGAGGCGGGTCCTGCGGCGGGCCACCTCCGGCGAGCCGGTCCGGCCTGGCAGGGCTGGACAGCCGCAGCTGACCCTCGAGGGGTCCCGGCCGCACACGAGGGCCACGGCGGCGAAGAAGCCGACGAAGGTCGCGGTTAAGAAGAAGACAGCCGCCCCTTCTTCATCCACGCATGCCCAGATGCCGTCTCCTTCCCCTCCTCTGGCGGGTGTTGACATGGAGATCACTTTCGATTATGGATCCCTCAGCCCGAGGAGGAAGAGGAAGATGGCAGAGGAGGAGGTGGACGACGAGTAAGTATCTGGCTCCTTTTTCGTAATCTCTGTCTCCTCACTCTGTGTTGCTTGTCTTGACTTGTTGTAATCCTTGCAGGGAGAACGAGACGCTGGCCCAGAGAGTGAAGAGGGCCAAGGTCTCGGCGGGTGGCCAGCCCCCGGCTAGTGGTTCGAGGGTGCCCCTGGTGGTATTGAGCAGCCCGGACAGCAGCCCCCGACATAGCCCCTAGCGTAAGTTAATCATTCTCCCCTCTTCGACACGTGTCAGGGGCATGACACAATGGTGCTGACCTCGCCAGGTACGCAGGAGGAGAGCGGCAGCAGGAGGAGCCACAGAGGGCTACTCCCAACACGTCGCCCCCATCAACCACGCCGCCCCGAGGGACGTCCCCGGCAAGGGCGCCAAGCACCGAGCCCACACGCATGGAGGAGGAAGAAGAGAACTTGGGCGCCGGTGGCTTTGACTCGACGCCAAATGTTGGCGGGGAGAGGACTTCCGCTTCTCAGCCGGGCGCCAGCACTGGTAAGTCATTTGCCGTTCGTCTCTGCTTCTTTTTCTTTCCGGCTCTTGGTCCTGGCCTTGCCTCACCCCCTTCATCGGCGCTCAGATTCCTCCTCAGCAAACCCAGAGGACATGGACGCCGTCATCGAGGAGGTCGCCAAGGCCGCCGAGGCGGACGCAGAGAAGGTCGACGCCAAGGAGGCCGCGAAGGATGATGCCGAGGGGCCTACCGGGGAGGCCGACAAGGCTGCCGCCGAGGAGGCTGGCAAGGGGCCCGCCGGGGAGGCCGGCAAGGCTGCCACCGAGGAGGCCGGCAAGGGGCCTGCCGGGGAGGCCGGCGGGGCCACTGCCGAGGAGGAGGAGGAGGAGGCTGGCGACCGGCCTTCCTCCTCTGCTGCTTCCGGCTCCGGCAAGTACCTGAGGGTGAGTGACGACTTGTTCGTCCACCTTCCAGGCGCATCGAGCACCAGGACACCTGTCGAGGGAGAGGTGTTCGACTACGAAGTGCTTGTCGCTGTCGGGCTTGAAGTCGTCGATGAGCCAATCATTGGTGGCGGCGGCTCGCAGGAGGAGCGGCTCCTCCATGCCATGGGTGCTAGCTTCCTAAGCTCAGGCGCTCCACGCCGCCTTTGGACAAAGTTAAGTCCAGGATGGCGGTGGTGGAGAAGGCGGAGGCGGACCTCCAGGAATGCGTTGCCGAGACGCATAACTGGTTCCGCGAGGCCCACGAGGAGCTCAAGGCCGCCCAAGGCGAGCTGGCCAGGCGCAACGTGGAGCTCACCATGAAGCTTGCCGACGTCGAGAAAGCTCAGGAGACGGCAAGGAACTTGGCCGCGGCCGCTGAAGCCGCCCGGACTCAGCATGAGGCCACGTTGCACTCCCAGGAGGAGGACCTCGCTGCACGCGAGGAGAAGCTTGCCGCCAGGCTTCGCCGCAAGGATGCAGAGGTGGAGAAGCTTGTCCTGCAACGGACCAGTGAACTGGAGCAGAGGCACAAAGAGGCACTCAATGCCCAGGCCCAGGCTCACGCCGGCAAGGTGGAGGAGCTGGAGGCGGAGCGCGACAGGCTGAAGGAGTAGGCTCTGGAGCTGTCCCAGGAAAAGGACACGCTCAACAGTGCCCTGATGGAGGCGCAGGGCGCGGTCGTCAGCAAGACCGGGGAGCTCTCCGAGGCCAACAACTCCATCAAAGACCTCAAGCTAAAGCTGGAGAGTCTCGAGAAGGTGTTGTCAGAGGCTAACGCCCGGGAGGGGACCCTGGCCAAGGAGCTGGAGGCTGAGAAGCTGTTACGGAAGAATGAGGGCCTCAACTTCACGGATCACGTGGAGGGCGAGAACCGTTGGCTCGATCGCCTTGCCACTGTCGCCAATCAGGCCGCCGCGCAACTGGCCATCATGGGGATGCCGGACATGAGGTACGTCCTGGAACGGAGTGTGAGCGCCAATTGAATTCTGACCATGTTCTTTGAGAAGGTCGTCGATGCTCTGGAGCGGCTCCACGCCAACCAGGCGGCCTCACTAGCCAACGAGTCCCGGAAGCTTTGCCAGGGTGCCATGACCAAGGTTCTCACCAAGGTGGCGCACTGGTACCCCGACCTCGACTTCGACGCCGCGTTGGAGAGCTTGCCGGAGGGTACTGACCTCGCGCCGCTCAGGGAGCGTATCAAGCCCATCATCAGCCGTTTCGGAATTTTGAGGGTGGAGGGCCAGCGTCGGGATTAGGCACCCCGTTCTCTTATCGCCGCTCTAGGTTCACAACCAAGAAAATTGCTATTTCTAGTTAGAACCGCAGCAACAATTTGATGTAACATAACTCTGCAGCATTTCTTAGTATCATGCATGTTATTCTCCTGTTCGATTTTTCCTTGTATGTCCACCCTACGTCACTGGGTAGGCTTGCCGGCGCGTAAACCCTGGGCGGCGTCATGGGGACGGGTCCCCACTGGCCTGTCGGGTGTGCTTGCCGACGGGCAAACCACCTTACCGCCCTGAGCACGGCCGCCCGAACTGTCGAGTTCGACTCGAGTCAGTGTAAGGAGCATCGCCAGGTGCGGAAGGCTACCCCGCCACTCTTGACGCGGCCGCTTTGAGCTGCTGAGCGGACTCGAAACACAACAAGGGCGTTGCCGATTGCGGGGGGCCCCCTTCGCGTGCAGGTTTCCCATACATAGGCAAGATCCTCGAGGACGATAACCTTAAGTATAAAAGGAAATAACCCAAGGCACTGAATGACTTAGCTTTTCTGTTGCCGAGCCGGCGTCGTTTCTCCAGCTTCCTCCTTCTCAGAAACCGAAAGCAACGAAGAACTGCCAGGCCAACTACCAGACCAGATTCTCACAATAGCGCTCTGCCCCTACCTGGCGCGCCAAAAATGTCGGTGGGAAACGACACCTATGGGATCACTGGAATCCCTTCTACGGTTGCGGGGCACGGGGATCGTGAGAAGAGCAGGACCGACAGGTGACACAAGGGGGATTTACCCAGGTTCGGGCCGCGAGGATGCGTAAAACCCTAGTCCTGCTTTGGTGGATGTATTTAGTGTTATTGAGCTCTCGAACTAGATCTAGGTGCTGCGAGGTTCCGAAGAGCCGAATCTGTTTCCTGGTCGCCTCGGGCCTCCTTTTATAGGAAAAGGGGTCGCCACGGTGGCAAGCAAGAGGTGGAAAGGGTACAGTGCTGCGAGGTTATCCCTTGTATTACAGTACAAGACGCATTTAATGCGAGGCTTAGGTGTCCCTTCGCTTCATTAGGGACGGGGGCGAGGCCAGTCCCGTCCATCGCCGCACCTTCTTGCTTTGACACGCGCCCTGGCCAGCGACGCATGCGGTGCCATGTAGGCAGGCAGGCGGCTGAGGTGGCGGCGTGGTGGAGCCTCCACGAAGGATTGCATGCCGCCACGCAGTTGCCTGCCCAGCTGGTTGGGTTGGCAGCTGCATGCGAACGGCGATGAAGGCTTGTCTGGTGTGGGCCTGATGGTGGCCCAGCTGGTGTGCGTTAGCAGGGGCCTTGTCGGGTGGCCCGGCAAGGGTCTTGCCAGGTGGCACGCTGGCTTCCCCGGCAAGGGTCTTGCCGGGTGGCCCGGCAAGGGTCTTGCCATGGTGCGCTGGTCTCCCCGGCAAGGGTCTTGCCGGGGGTCTTGTGGGTTTCTTGGTGAGGATGGTTGTCCTCTTATCCTCATTTGATCTTGAGCATTCTATGTCTTCACAAAGATCTGCATGCCACCACGGAGGTGCCTCCCGAGCCCTGTCCCAATGCTTTTGTTTGAGCATTGGTGGGCTCAAGGGTGGCTCGCTCGGCTGGTGTGGGCGGGCTGTCCCGGCAAGGGTCTTGTCGGGGCCGCTGGGGCTGCCCTGGCAAGGGTCCTCGCCTGGAAAACCTGCTTCGTCCATCTGATCCTTGTGGCCTTGGTCCTTGTCGTCGCTTCAATTGCCTTGTGGCCTTGGCTTCTCTCCGGCTTCCCCTTCCTGCCGTGTCTATGCGTGGTCGTGGCGGGAGGCTCTGACTGCCCGTGCACAAGTAAAGGGGTCAAAAGCAGAGCCCCTACTTTTGTACACCGACAGTTCGTGGTTCCGAGAAGGAACAATGCATGTTTGATGACGAACGGGAGATAGCTTCCTCTTACGGCCTTCAAATTTTTTCCTACGTTTAACGTGCACTAATACAACTGTCATGTGAAAATTTGGTAAATTTCAGGGGTCATTTGACCTTTTAAAGACATTTAAGTGATTTTCTAACCATTTAATGACCGTAATTCAAATTTGAACTACATCTACATGCAACGCCTAACCATAACGGGTTGAAAAATAAATTTTTTGTGTACTTGTGTGCGATTTAATTCCATGTGCGGTAAATTATAAGGAATTTTCAAACATATTGGTGTCAAGGCATGGGCACATGCATGGAGTGCATGCCATGGCATTTTAATTCCAAAAAATTAAAAAATGATCAGAAAAACATGAAACCTTGCTTGATTTAATGTCATGCCACCAAGATGATGTGGTATAGAAATTGGCATGTTTGACGAAAGTTTGGACACACACCCCTCACAAACTAGAGCATCGCTAGAAGGTTCATGGTTCCAAGAGGGATAAATGCATGTTTGATGACAAACGGGAGATGGCTTCCTCTTACGGCCTTGAAATTTTTCTATGTCAACATGCACTACTCCAAATGTAATTCGAAATTTTGGCAAATTCTAGGGGTCATTTGACCTTTCAAAGACATTTAAGTGATTTTCTAACCATTTAATGGCTGCAATTCAAATTTGAACTACATATACATGCAACGCCTAACCAAAACGGTTTAAAAAATCATATATTTGTACTTGTGTGCGAGTTAATTCCATGTGCAGTAAATTAGAATGAATTTTCAGACATATTGGTCTCACGGCATGGACACATGCATACATATGCATGGAGTGACATGGCATTTTAATTCAAAAAAATAGAAAAATGATCAGAAACACATGAAACCTTGGTTGATGTAATGTCATGCCACCAAGATGATGTGGTAAAGAAATTGTCATGTTTGACGAACATTTGGACACACGCCCCTCAGAAACCGGAGCAATTCGCTAGAAGGTTCGTGGTTCCGAGAGGGAACAATGCATGTTTGATGACAAATGGGAGATAGGTTCCTCTTACGGCCTTCAAATTTTTCCGACATTTAACATGCAACTGTCGTGTGAAAATTTCGTAAATTTCAGGGGCCATTTGACCTTGTAAAGACATTTAAGTGATTTTCTAACCATTTAATGACTATAATTAAAATTTGAACTACATCTACATGCAACGCCTAACAAAACAGTTTGAAAAATCATATCTGTGTACTTCTGTGCGAGTTAATTCCATGTGCAGTAAATTAGAATGGTTTTTCAAACATATTGGTCTCACGGCATGGACACATGCATACATATGCATGGAGTGACATGGCATTTTAATTCAAAAAAATAGAAAAATGATCAGAAACACATGAAACCTTGGTTGATGTAATGTCATGCCACCAAGATGATGTGGTAAAGAAATTGTCATGTTTGACGAACATTTGGACACACGCCCCTCAGAAACCGGAGCAATTCGCTAGAAGGTTCGTGGTTCCGAGAGGGAACAATGCATGTTTGATGACAAATGGGAGATAGCTTCCTCTTACGGCCTTCAAATTTTTCCGACATTTAACATGCAACTGTCATGTGAAATTTCGTAAATTTCAGGGGTCATTTGACATTGTAAAGACATTTAAGTGATTTTCTAACCATTTAATGACCATAATTCAAATTTGAATTACATCTACATGCAACGCCTAACCAAAACGGTTTGAAAAAATCATATTTTTGTGTACTTGTGTGCGAGTTAATTCCATGTGAAGTAAATTCGAAGGAATTTTCAAACATATTGATGTCAAGGCATGGGCACATGCATGGAGTGCATGCCATGGCATTTTAATTCCAAAAAATTAAAAATGATCAGAAAAACATGAAACCTTGCTTGATTTAATGTCATGCCACCAAGATGATGTGGTAAAAAATTGGCCTATTTGACGAAAGTTTGAACACACACCCCTCAGAAACCGAAGCAACTCGGTAGAAGGTTCATGGTTACGAGAGGGAACAATGCATGTATGCTGACGGACGGGAGATAGCTTCCTCTTACGGCCTTCAATTTTTTTATGAAATTTAACATGCACTAATACAACTGTCATGTGAAAATTTGAAAATTTTCAGGGGTCATTTGACCTTTTAAAGACATTTAAGTGATTTTCTAACCATTTAATGACCGTAACTCAAATTTGAACTACATCTACATTCAACGCCTAACCAAAACGGTTTGAAAAATCATATCTGTGTACTTTTGTCCGAGTTAATTCCATGTGCAATAAATTAGAAAGAATTTTCAAACATATTGGTCTCACGACATGGACACATGCATACGTATGCATCGAGTGACATGGCATTTTAATTCAAAAAAATAGAAAAATGATCAGAAACACATGAAACCTTGGTTGATGTAATGTCATGCCTCCAAGATGATGTGGTAAAGAAATTGGCATGTTTGACGAACGTTTGGACACACACCCCTCACAAACCGGAGCAACTCGCTAGAAGGTTTGTGGTTCCGAGAAGGAACTATGCATGTTTGATGACTAACGGGGGATAGCTTCCTCCTACGGCCTTCAAATTTTTTCCTACGTTTAACGTGCACTAATACAACTGTCATGTGAAAATTTGGTAAATTTCTGGGGTCATTTGACCTTTTAAAGACATTTAAGTGATTTTCTAACCATTTAATGACCGTAACTCAAATTTGAACTACATCTACATGCAACGCCTAACCAAAACGGTTTGAAAAATCATATTTGTCTACTTTTGTGTGAGTTAATACCATGTGCAGTAAATTAGAAGGAATTTACAAACATATTTGTCTCACGGCATGGGGACATGCATACGTATGCATGGAGTGACATGGCATTTTAATTCAAAAAAAGTAGAAAAATGATCAGAAACACATGAAACCTTGGTTGATGTAATGTCATGCCTCCAAGATGATGTGGTAAAGAAATTGGCATGTTTGACGAACGTTTGGACACACACCCCTCACAAACCGGAGCAACTCGCTAGAAGGTTCGTGGTTCCGAGAAGGAACTATGCATGTTTGATGACTAACGGGGGATAGCTTCCTCCTACGGCCTTCAAATTTTTTCCTACGTTTAACGTGCACTAATACAATTGTCATATGAAAATTTGGTAAATTTCAGGGGTCAGTTGACCTTTTAAAGACATTTAAGTGATTTCTAACTATTTAATGACCGTAATTCAAATTTGAACTACATCTACATGCAACGCCTAACCATAACGGTTTGAAAAATAATATTTTGTGTACTTGTGTGCGAGTTAATTCCATGTGCAGTAAATTAGAATGAATTTTCAATCATATTGGTGTCAACTCATGGGCACATGCACAGCGTGCATATCATGGCATTTTAATTCCAAAAAATTAAAAAATGATCAGAAAAACATGAAACCTTGCTTGATTTAATGTCGTGCTACCAAGATTATGTGGTAAAGAAATTGGCATGTTTGACGAAAGTTTGGACACACACCCCTCACAAACCGGAGCAGCTCGCTAGAAGGTTCGTGGTTCCGAGAGGGAAAAATGCATGTTTGATGACAAACAGGAGATGGCTTCCTCTTACGGCCTTGAAATTTTTTCTACGTCAACGTGCACTACTACAAATATAGTTCGTAATTTTGGCAAATTCTAGGGGTCATTTGACCTTTCAAAAACATTTAAATGATTTTCTAACCATTTAATGACTATAAATAAAATTTGAACTACATCTACATGCAACGCCTAACCAAAACAGTTTGAAAAATCATATCTGTGTACTTCTGTGCGAGTTAATTCCATGTGCAGTAAATTAGAATGGTTTTTCAAACATATTGGTCTCACGGCATGGACACATGCATACGTATGCATGGAGTGACATGGAATTTTAATTCAAAAAATAGAAAAATGATCAGAAACACATGAAACCTTGGTTGATGTAATGTCATGCCACCAAGATGATGTGGTAAAGAAATTGGCATGTTTGACGAACGTTTGGACACACGCCCTCACAATCCGGAGAAACTCGCTAGAAAGTTCATGGTTCCGAGAGGGAACAATGCATGTTTGATGACGAACGGGAGATAGCTTCCTCTTACGGCCTTCAAATTTTTCCTACGTTTAACGTGCAACTGTCATGTTAAAATCTGTTAAATTTCAGGGGTCATTTGACCTTCTAAAGACATTTAAGTGATTTTCTAACCATTTAATGACCGTAATTCAAATTTGAATTACATCTACATGCAACGCCTATCCAAAACGGTTTGAAAAATCATATTTTTGTGTACTTGTGTGCGAGTTAATTCCATATGCAGTATATTCGAAGGAATTCTCAAACATATTGGTATCAAGGCATGGGAACATGCATGGAGTGCATGCCATGGCATTTTAATTCCAAAAAATTAAAAAATGATCAGAAAAGCATGAAACCTTGCTTGATTTAATATTATGCCACCAAGATGATGTGGTAAAAAATTGGCCTATTTGACGAAAGTTTGGACACACAACCCACACAAACCGGAGCAACTTATTAGAAGGTTCATGTTTTCGAGAGGGAACAATGCATGTTTGCTGAGGGACGGGAGATAGCTTCCTCTTACGGCCTTCAAATTTTTTCCTACATTTAACGTGCACAAATACAACTGTCATGTGAAAATTTGAAAATTTTCAGGGGTCATTTGACCTTTTAAAGACATTTAAGTGATTTTCTAACCTTTTAATGACCATAATTCAAATTTGAACTACATCTACATGCAACACCTAACCAAAACGGTTTGAAAAATCATATTTTTGTGTACTTGTGTGCGAGTTAAAAAATTATCAGACGATGTAAATATCTGGTGTTCAAAAAAGAAAATGTAAAGATCTGGCAAGACAACCGGCCCCCACACGATTGTCACTCTATCTCGCGGCTCGAGGTTTGGTATGTGATTGGCGGGGATCATTAATCAGACACGGTTCTGTATTGGAAACTGTCAGCTATTATGTTCACACACGGATTTGCTGCGGGGATTGTGTGTAATTCAAACTACAGTACTCGTAAATTCTGGCGACCGGCGTGTGTACTGTCCCCGTTGATCTAGATTCGGGCCGCCAATAAATACTACCTTGCTCACGTTGTCCCGCCTGCATTCTCATCTACATCCTCCCCTCGCTCTCCCTCTCTCTCTCTCTCTCTCTCTCTCTCAAATCTCTGTCATGGCGCCGCCGGTCTGCCCACGCGCCGATGAGGAGTTGCCGCCCCCCAAGGACGCTCACTCGATTAGTAGCGACGAGGACCCCTACGCGACGCCTGGGGAGGTTGCGCCAGACCCCCCCCCCCCCCGACTTTGGAAGTGTTTTGGGGCCAGTACAATATTTGTCTGTGGAAGCCGCTGCCGCCGGCTGAGAAAGCCAGGCAAGTGGCATTCAAGAAGGAGATGGCGGAGGAGGAAGCCAGGTACCAGGCGGCCTGTGAAGCCCATGATGCCGCCTGGAAAAAGGAGGCGGCGGAGCTTTGGGGACGAGCGCGTCATCGTGCCGAGGAGGTGTACGAAGACGGGTACTTTGCGAGGAAGGTCATAGGCGCTAGGCGCCTCGTCGCTGCGTGGAGGTGGGTCGGTAAGCTCCAGCGTGCCATCGACGAGGAGCTCCGGTGGGTGCCCAACAAAATGGCAAGATCGGCCGCGCGCGTCCGCTAGCAAGAGGCAGATCAGTACATCAAGCGCTGCGAGGTGGAGGAGTCGGAGTACTGCCTCCGCACTGGGAAGACGTCATGCACCAGGGAGCTGCTGGCGAGGGGCTGCCGGAATACTGGCCCCAGGAGGGATTATTAGTTTTAGTAGTGTTCGTTTTCAATTTTATGCATTGTACCTAGTAGTTAAGTATCATCACGTATATGTGATGATATTCTTTATATATATATATATATATATATATATATATATATATATATATATATTCTGTGATGAACTAATGAACAATTAATATATATATTATGAATTCCATTTTCTATCTGTTTTTGTATACTAATTTGAATCTAGCTGTTATCATCCACATATACATAATGGAAATCGTATATACACACATTGAAACAGAACATATAAGAATGGAAAACAGAGTACACACATTGAAAGAGAGCAATACTATGATTGTTGTGAATACATAGCTATCCACGTCGAAATGACTTTCCAAAATAAAACGCGTCCATGAGACCATGACCAGCAGCTCTTGCCTAGGGTAGCTCTTGGCTCTGCCTGAACTCGTGCATACGTTCGTCCAAGCGGTCGACACGCTCGCGGTACATTTGGAGCGCGATCTTGAGCTCCAAGTTGGCTATTTCATCAGAGATCGCCAGCTCGAGGATGCGGCGGCCATGTTCCTCTACAGCGCCCAGGTGGACACCTGGGCCAACGAGGTGGTCGAGCCTACGGACCAGCGCGTTGGCATCCATCAGGCCGCGGACAAGGCGAATGGTGGAACCCACGCGAACGGCGTGGCGGGCGTCCCGTGCAAGTGCAGCACGGCCAGCCTCTAGTGCAAGTACGGCGCTGAGGGCCTCTACCCACTCCTGGCGAGGAATGGGGGTATTGACGGGACGTGTACCCAGCTGCAACGTCGTGTCGACAGCAGGCAAGCATGATGGATCCGCTATTGCTGTGCGGCGCATCGTGCCTCTCGCTTTGCGGCGCTCCAACGGTCTCACCGTGCGGCGAGCCGCAGCCTATCGGTGCGGACGCGCCTAGCTTGCTCTGCGGCGCGCCATCGATCATGTTGTGCGGCGAGCTGCAGCCTGTCGGCGCTGACGTGCCTATCTTGATCCGTGGCGCTCAAGCGCCATGCGCCAAAGGTCTGCTCAACCCTGGCAATGATGCGCATCATGGCATCGTTCATCGCGTTGCCCGGGAGCGCCTCGGCCTCGACGGGTCGTGGCACCTTTTCCTCGTCGACGAGGTTGATGGTAGATGCGGCACTTTGGTGGGTTGGCATGCTTGGAAAAGGTGGATGTGCTACAGGCTGCGCTTCTCGCCTCCGTGCGTCGCGCGCCCCGTATGCGCAATATAGCAGGGTGGCGGGAAACAGGTGAGGAAATGGCGGGAAACGGTGGCGTGTTCATAAAACGCCATCAATTAACGGAAACTTAGCATCGAGCTAGCACAGTCATAGATGATGATCAGATGAACACGGACCACACTAGGGAACCCGTCGGTGATGAATTCATTAATCCCAGACGGTTGAATACTAGCAAGCGTTTACCCACAACACACACGGCATATTCCATCACAGATAGGTCGGATGATCAACTGTATGCCACATATCGCACATTGTCAAAAAGTAATGCGGTAGACCTTCTTTAATTAACATGTGTTAAAAAATAAAAAACAAGGACCTCGAGGTTAAATTAGCTGAGGGAATGGGGCATTTCGGTCATCTGGCCGAAATGACCCATCCCATCAGCTAATTTAACATCGACACAACTTCCCATCCAGTCATCCATCCGATGGCTGCTCCAGCCTGAGCACACTTAACTTGATAGTTTTCTTACATGAGCTATTGGTGGAACAACTAGTCCTTGCTGATAGGAATGCCTATTCACATCCTTATGGCGTATCCGGATGACCGCCCGTCCCACAATGGCCAATAGATGGTGTGTAGACAGAGCATATCACATACTTATTAGAAGCAATCGTCTGCATTATTATCAGTCTTCGCACACATTTCTGATTACAGACCTGCTTGCCGCGTATCACACACATCTTGTTATATTGAACCATTTTGTTCTCTTGCCTAATCACAAACAGTTCATCCGAGTGAACCGTATGATGTATATCGCACACACCTTCATCTGGCTGCCCGTTTCTTTTGTGTTGCCTAATCACAGACTGTTCATCCGAGTGAACCATATGATGTGTATCGCACACGCCTTCATCTGGCTACCCGTTTCTTTTGTTCCTCCTCATCGCAAACAGTTAATTGAACTGAATCCTATGCCCTATGCCCTTCATCGCACACACAAGTAAAACCTGAACCGTGTTTCATGCATCCATCATCGCAAACGTTTTATACATTTCTGACGGTTTTCATACACCACCGTTTGCGATTATGGCATTGCACATAGTTTCTCGAAGGGTCTCTGATTGTAGTGTCGCGTTAGCAGCATCCTGCAGTAGTGAATATTATCCAAACCATGACACCGAAGGAACACATAAAAGAAACATTCCAGAACACTCCAGAATCCTGAAAAAGAGGAGGTATGTGATACGGTAAGTAAACGGAATCCAAAAATTTTGCAAAAATATTTTCTGTCAGTTTTGGAATATTATAAAAATTAGGAAAATAATAAATAACCAGGAAGGCAACCGAGGAGGGCATGATACAGCAGGGTGCGCCTGCCCCTCCTGGCGCGCCTAGGTGGGTTGTGCACACTGTCGTGGTTCTAAGTCTGACAGTAGAATGGGGGGTAGGTATGGAGAGGCAAGATCCTAGCTATGGAGTAGTTGTATACGCAAGAGATTTACGAGTTCAGGCCCTTCTCGGAGGAAGTAACAGCCCTACGTCTCGAAGCCCCGAGGCGGTCATTGGAATATCTGCGTATGTGTTACAGGGGTGCCAACCCTTCTACCTGTGGAGGGGGGTGGCTTATATAGAGTGCGCCAGGACCCCAGCCAGCCCACGTAGTAGAGGGTTTAAGGTACATTAAAGCTAGGCGTTACTGGTAATGCCTTACATAAAGTGTCATTAAGGTCGTAAAGACTATTTAACTACAGACCGTTTGGACACCGAGTGGCTCTTGGACTCTTGGTGGTCGAGCGGGTCTTCATAGTCGAGTGCCTTTGAATCTGTCGAGTGGAAGCCTACCAGGTCGACTGGAAGGTTGCTTCTCTTGTGAATGTCCTTGTGGAGGGTACCCTTGGGCAGGTCCATGACCCTACCCCAGGTACATGACTTCATCATTAGCCCCCGAATGGATCGAGGTTTGAGTGAGGAAGGAGTTGAGAATCTTTCCGACCTGTTCTTCGTGTTGTGAGTGCGTCTTACTCTGGATCAACGACCTTTTGGTGATGACGTCAACCTTTCTTTGATCGCCTTGATCTATTCTTCATGTTTGTCGAGTGAACTTTGTGAACACGAGGATTTCGGCGAAGGATCCGAGGAAATCTGTTATCTCGACGAGTTGCTCTGCGGTTAGCGGATTTCGTGGGATCCGAATTTTGGGAAGCCTTGAAGCGAGAAAACGCGGCACTCGGATGGGATAAGACGATGACGCCTCGATCCTCGCGCCGCCTTTTTCGCCACGTATCGTGCGCGCGCCTGTTGCGGGATCATGACGGGATTGCCTGGGCCTACCGGTCAGCCACTCGGAAGCGACCCCATATAAGGCGTTGGACCGGGCATTTTGAACAGTGCGCCCTCAGATTTCTCCTCTCTCCGCCTCCAAAACTCTCTCGCCACGCTCTCCGTCCGTCCAGCACCGAAGCTCGGTACCTTCCTCGCCGGCGACCATGGTGAAGGACAAGACTGCCGCCCTGGAACGGGTGAAGAAGGCGGGGGCGAAGGCCAAGGGGAGAGCGCCCAATCGGGGCGGTTCCTCTTCGCGGTCCAAGCTGCCGCAGGGCTGGGTCCAAGGAGACTGGATCCGGTCGACCATCACCGAGAAAGATCTCACCGATCTGGCCAACGAAGGACTGATCCCCATGGGTCGGCAAGGCTTCCGACACGGAGTGGCAACCGCATGACTGAAGAGGGTGAGTCGTCCTCTGGCCACCCACGTAGATAGGGGTTTTCTCTGCCGCCAAATCCTTTTTCCGGGGTTTCGAACTTTTTGGGCGCAACTCCACCATTTCACTCCAAACTCCATTGTGTATCTTGCTGCTTCGTTCGCTCTGCTAGAATTTCTTGGGTTGTCGACCGCATTGGGGTCTTTTCAAGCACATATTCACTGTCGCTCTCAGACGGTGAAGAAAAGCGAGCCCGAATGACGAGAGGACCCAAGTAATCCAAATGTGTGGGGACTCGGAGTCCGGATGAGGGGAAGAGCGCCTTTCCAGCTATGACTCTCCCCGACTCGGTTAGAGGGTGGTAGTCGACCTGGTTTTATTGCCAAGACCAGCCCGGCCGGGCGATCGGCTGGGCTCCCTCCTTTCTCCATGAGTCGAGTGAACAAGCCATCTTCCACGAAGGTGTTGCGAGGAGAAGGCCCAAGTAAAGCTTACGATGGAGCGTGTAGTCCAGCTTATTCACGAAGGGGTGACCGGCATGGATCTCCTGGAGGTTTTTCTCCGACGGCGTATTCAGCCACTCCAATACCGAGGTCATCCGATGTGGATGTACTCCGGTACGGATGATACCACTCGGGTCCATCCGGAGGAGGTTGATGACGCCATCTTTGGAGAAGTGGATGACTGCCATCACAGGAAATAAAGATAACCCTCGCGAGCTAGGAGGATTCCACCACTCGACCCGGAGTTCTGAACCGCACAAGGTATCATTACTTATCTCCATTGTGATTCCGCCGCATACCTTCGCTTTTGATGTCAATTTCGTCGATCGACTTTAACCTTGTTTTGTTGTCTTCTAGGTCACCACTGAGATGTACTCGATGCCCAACGGGGCGCAGGAAGCAGCCGAAGAAGAAGAAGGAAGTGGAGGTGAGAGTCCGGAGGAATGGGAGTCCAACGGCAAAGAGGATGAGGAGGATGATGGCTCTGATGATGAGGAGGAGGAGGAAGAAGAGGAGGAAGACGTCGACCCTCCTCGCTTGGAGGGAAGGTCCAAGTCGACACACGACCCGGTGGCCGGACGCGGTAAAGCTGTTGTGCCCACCGGTGAGTCGACGAAGCGACCTAGAACAACTTCTCCCGCGCCGACTGAGAAGCCGCCGAAGCAACCTCGAGTGACGTCGTCAAAGCCGGCGAAGGCCCTGCCCAAGATGCGAATGGTCATCCCCACCATCTCCGGGTAACCAACAGAACCTTGTATTTCCTTTTTCAACATGAGTGAACTTTTGGTCGACTTGATGGTGATCGGCCGACTCTTGAAATCTCTGGCGCCGCTACCTCCGAGACTTCATCCAAGCACGATGATCAGGAAATGGAGGATGCAGCTACTTCCAATCTTGGTAAGATCTCTGAGATTTCACTTTTAGCTGACTGGGGCTTTTTAGTCGATTGGGCTTCCATGTTTAATTCTGGATCTCTCTTGTAGTTCCGCCTCACGTCATTGATCTTCCCGATGATGACGAGGAAGCGCCATTGAGGAAAAGGAGGAACAAGAAAGTGCCTGCTGGCAAGGCTGCTCAAGTCATGGCGACTCTGAGGCGTTGATTTCGAGGGAGGCAGCCGCACTTTCGGACTTCAGTATCTTTCATTTGTGCGGTGACAAGTGCCCGACCCACTTCGTCGATCGCTGATCCACCATCTCTCTTTGCTACACACCACGTCCGGAAGACCAAGTAAGTGCTGCTAAGGAGGCCATACGCGGCAGGGGATCATGATGGAGCAGGTGAAAGCGGCTCGAGAGGCAAGTCAAGCGGCCTATGATGCTAGTTCAGCTCTCCAGAGCAATGTCCAAGTAAGCCAGTCGTCGCTTGCTTTGTTAGGATATACTATCTGAAACTGCTTTCTTCTGGAAATTTCCATATCTGTACACCCACTGGGTGTGTGTGTCGTTTGAACTTTTGTGGGGCACGCTGAGTGCACCCACTGGGTGTAGTCCCGAGACTATGGTCATTGCGTGCGATCGGCTATGGTCTTTATGCTTGTGATCTTCTTCACTTTCGACTTGGGCCGGACCAAGTCGAATGGAAGTGAAAAATCGGTGGGGGCACGCTGAGTGCACCCACTGGGTGTAGTCCCCGAGACTATGGTCGACTGCGTGCAGATGACTATAGTCTAAAGAACTGTTTTTTTTACTGCGGCTGACCGTCGACAATTAGCCATGTTTTTAGAATCATAGCCTCTTTGCCTCTTTTGGTCGACTATCGAACCAAATTGGTAAACCAGTGGGGGCACGCTGAGTGCACCCGCTGGGTGTAGTCCCCGAGACTACTGTCGAATGTTTTATTCGACCGTAGTCTTAGAAATGCTACTATTTTTCCTTAGTCACTCGGAAGTGATCTGTTTTTGATGTCTTTCGTTGGTTGACTTTTTGTAGAAATCTTGCGAGCTTGTGGCTCGCTATCTTGAGATTAGAGAAAAGCGATTCAGCTCAACCTCGATTTGAAGCTTGCTCGGGAGAATTTGCGAAGGCACAGGATGAAGCAAAAGGTATGGCTGGTGAGAATTTTTGGCGGCGCCTCTGTTTTTCTGCTCATTCTCAACTCTGTTCTCATTGTTGCTTTGCGAGATAAAGCTGGAAGAGACTTTGAAGAAGAAGGACCTTGACCTTGCGGAGAGCACGGAAAGGCGGCTTTGGAGAAAACAAAGCTCGCTGAAGAGAAGCTTGCCTCAGTCGACAAACTTGAAGATGAAAATGCCAAGCTGAAAGCCTCTCTTGAGCGGCTAACAAGGAAGTCAGTCGACTGAAGAACGACAAGAATGTTACATCGACAAGGTTGGACATTTGGCGAAGCGAAACGACTGGAGATTTATCTTGGAGGGTTCGCCAAGAAGTTGTTTCTCATGCTTGAAGGTAATCTCTTTCATCCAACTGCCTTGCTCTCACCGGCTCATCATATGATCTTCATTTTGAATCTGAGTTACATTTTCAGAATTCTGCCAAAACTTTGAAGAAGAAACCCGGTCAGTGGAAACCAGTTTGGACCCCATCAACTCTCCTGTGAAGGACGAAGCTGCTATGAATGTGCTCCGATCGAGTCTCGTGTTGCTAAGCGCGATGGATTATCTTGCTCGATTGAAAGTTGCGAGTGTCGCGGATCGACTCGACTCTCTGGCGAGCAGACTCTCGAGAATGATCTTGAATCTTTGATGACTTCATTGAATGAGATTCCAAGTCGAGTGCAAGAATGGAAGAAGTCATCTGCCGGTGTGGTCTTGATGTTGCTCTATCTACGGTTCGTGTCCACTTGCAAAGAAGCGCAAGAGGACAAGCTGGTGTCTCTCAAGGTTGCTAATACCAGGAAGCCGCGACTTGAGATCTTTCATGGAGACTTTCATCGCTGCTGCTACCCGTATTGCCGACGGACTCGACCTCGACCAGTTTGTTACCCTTCCAGTCCTCCGGAGGAGTAAAAAACTTCTAAGTCCCACTTTAAATTTGCCTCGGAATGCCGAGTGGTTTCGTAATGTCGATAAACTTTAACGGGCTTAACGCCTAAGCACCTTTGGATCCGTGGGGACGTTTATCGAACTTGATTTTTCCTTTAACATGCTTTGCTTGCCTTCGGAGAACTTTATTCTTCATTTGGAAGATATTCCGTTGAAGCTCGAAGGGGAGGTAGCGATCGACCTGCACCTCGTCGTCCTTGCGGATTGGGATGGGCATACGTTGTACTTTTAATGAAGCTCGAAGAAGAAGGTAGCGATCGACCTACACCTCATCGTCCTTGCAGATCCGGATGAATTCCTTACTTAGGCGAAATCTTGTGCTGCAGGTGAGCCCCAGTGGGAGGTTTGCTCTCCACTCGGTAGGATTTTATTACTTAGGCGAGCACTGGGCTGCAGCTAAGCCTCCGAGTGAGAGGTTTGCTCTACTCTCGGTAGGATTTCTATTACTTAGGCGAGCACTGGGCTGCAGCTAAGCCTCCGAGTGGGAGGTTTGCTCTCCACTCGGTAGGATTTCTATTACTTAGGCGAGCCCTGGGCTGCAGCTAAGCCTCCGAGTGGGAGGTTTGCTCTCCACTCGGTAGGATTTTTATCACTTAGGCGAGCACTGGGCTGCAGCTAAGCCTCCGAGTGAGAGGTTTGCTCTACTCTCGGTAGGATTTCTATTACTTAGTCGAGCACTGGGCTGCAGCTAAGCCTCCGAGTGGGAGGTTTTCTCTCCACTCGGTAGGATTTCTATTACTTAGGCGAGCACTGGGCTGCAGCTAAGCCTCCGAGTGGGAGGTTTGCTCTCCACTCGGTAGGACTTTTATCACTTAGGCGAGCACTGGGCTGCAGCTAAGCCTCCGAGTGGGAGGTTTGCTCTCCACTCGGTAGGATTTTTATTACTTAGGCGAGCACTGGGCTGTAGCTTAGCCTCCGAGTGGGAGGTTTGCTCTCCACTCGGTCGGATTTTTAGTACTTTGGATGTTTGAGGCGAATCCTTGGGCTGTTATAAGCCCCCGCGCGGGGGGCTGGCTCACCACTCGGTGGGGTTTGAATACTTAGGCGAGTACTTGGACTGCAGCTAAGCCTCCGAGTGGGAGGCTGGCTCGCCACTCGGTGGGATTTTGGATACTTAGGCGAGTACTTGGACTGCAGCTAAGCCTCCGGTGGGAGGCTGGCTCGCCACTCGGTGGGATTTTGGATACTTAGGCGAGTACTTGGACAGCAGCTACGCCTCCGAGAGGGAGTCTGGCTCGCCACTCGGTTGGATTTTGGATACTTAGGCGAGTACTTGGACTGCAGCTAAGCCTCCGAGTGGGAGGCTGGCTCGCCACTCGGTAGGATTTTGAATACTTAGGCGAAGCGGATTCGCAGCTAAGCCCCGAGTGAGAGGCTGGCTGCACTTTCGGAAAGGATTTTTACAAACTTAGGCGAATCGGATTAGCAGCTAAGCCACCCTCTGGGGAAATTCCAACAAAAAGCAATATTAATCCTTTGGGAGAATTATAACATTCTTGTCTTAGATAAACAAACTACAAAAGTACTTTTATTACATCTCAACCGAGTGAGTTTTAAGTGGAAAAGGCGGAGCAGCTCCGCGTTCCAAGCTCGAGGCTCGTCGATCTGGCGATCAACGTTGTAGAGATGATACGCTCCGTTGTGGAGGACCCTCGTGACGATGAAGGGACCTTCCCAAGTGGGAGCAAGCTTGTGTGGTTTCTGTTGATCCACTCGGAGGACCAAATCTCCCTCTTGGAAGGCTCGACTCTTCACATTTTCGGCATGGAATCGACGCAAGTCTTGCTGATAGATAGTCGAGCGGATCAAGGCCATCTCTCTCTCCTCTTCCAAGAGGTCGACTGCATCTTGCCGGGCTTGTTCTGCTTCCTCTTCAGAGTATAGTTCGACTTGAGGCGCATTGTGAAGCAGGTCACTCGGCAGAACTGCTTGACTCCATAGACCGGGAAGAATGGAGTTCTCCCGGTCGACCGATTAGGAGTGGTCCTCAATCCCGGAGAACTGATGGAAGTTCGTCGACCCAAGCTCCTGCTGCGTGTTTGAGATCACGCATCACCGAGGTTTCAGCCCTTTGAGAATGAGGCCGTTTGCACGTTACGCTTGTCGATTCGGTGAGGATGAGCCATCTGAAGCATAGTCGACCAGCGTGCCTTGAGAGGCGCGAAGGCTTTGAACTTGTCATTATCGAAGTTTGAACCATAGTCGGTGAAGAAGCTATGCGGAACTCCATAACTGAAAAACAACAAACTGATGAAACTGATATCACTGCATGCATCGACGTTCTTGATGGGCTTGGCTTCGATCCACTTGGTGAACTTGTCATTGCTACTAGCAAATGAGTGAAGCCGCTTCGCCGGTTCTCAAAGGTCCAATCATGTCCAATCCCCAAACAGCGAAGGGCCAAGCAGGTGGAATGGTCTTCAAGGCGAGGCTGGCTTGTGCGACATGTTGGAATAGAACCGACATCCTTCACACTTGTCGACTATTTCTTTTGCCATTTCATTTGCGTTGACGGTAAAATCCCGCTCGGTATGCTTTAGCCACAATGGTCCGAGAGGACGCATGATGGCCACAGGTCCCTGAGTGGATATCCTCAAGAATTATCTGACCTTCTTCTGGCGTGATACACTTCTGGCCGACTCCAGTCGCGCTTTCTCTGTACAATTGTCCCTTGATTATTGTAAAGGCCTTGGATCGACGGACGATCTGTCGAGCCTCTTCTTCATTTTCTGGGAGCTCTTTCCTAAGGATATATGCGATGTACGGCACTGTCCAGTCGGGAGTGATGACCACAACTTCCATAATTAGGTCGACCACGGCTGGGACCTCAACTACAGTCGGATCACTGGCACTCTTCTGATGCAGGGCTTCTTACGTGAAAGGATCCTCCTGCAGCGATGGAGCATGAATGTGTTCTAAAATACATCACAGGGAATGTCTTCCCTCTTGGACCCTATCTTCGCCAAATCATCCATGACTTGATTTTTCGATGAGGTATATGATGAAGCTCTAACCCCTCGAATTTCTTCTCCGGCTTTCTCACTTTGCATTATAATAACCTGTCATAGCAGGGCTTGACATCCCACTCCTTCATCACTTGATTAACAACCAGATCTGAGTCGCCATAAACCATAAGGCGGCCGGACGCCGAAAGTGAAATGGCCATGCGCAACCCATACTGAAGTGCTTCATATTACGCTTCGTTGTTGGAAGAATCAAAGTGAATCTGGAGAACATGCTTGAGCCTATCTCCTCGGGGAAACCAATACAACCCTGCACGGAACCGTTCGGCATCTTGGAACCGTCGAAAAACATAGTCCAAAGGTGCTCGAGTGAACTTGGGTGGAAGCTGCATTCGATCCACTCGGCGAGGAAATCTGCTATTGCTTGGGACTTGATGGCTTTCTTTGCCTCGAATTTGATATCAAGGGAAGGAGTTCAATCGCCCATTTGCCACTCGACCAGTTGCATCTCTGTTATGAAGAATTTCCGACAAAGGCGTCGTGGCAGCGTAATGGAATGATCGGAGAAATAATGAGCAACCTTCTTCGTGGTCATATAGATCCCATAAACAAGCTTCGATAGTGAGGGTATCTTTGCTTTGACAGAATTCGATTACTTGAGAAAGATAATAAAGCTGGGCGTTGAACTTTGAAGGCTTTTCCTTCTTCTTCCGCTCGACCATAAATGCAGATCTTGACGACTTGTCCGATGGCTGCAATATAAAGCAGCAAAGGCTCCTTGCTGATTGGAGCAGCAAGCACCGGCGGGTGGAGAGCGAGCTTTGAGCTCTGCGAACGCTGCATCGACTTCTAGAGTCCACTCAAACTTGTGCGACTTCTTCATCAATCGATGCAGAGGCAATGCCTTTTCACCGAGGCGAGAGATGAATCGACTTAAAGCAGCCAAGCATCGATAAGTTTACGGACATCGTGCATACGCGACAGGCGCTTCATTCGGAGTATGGTGCCAACCTTTTCTCGGATTAGCATCGATTCCTCGCTCGAAGCGAAAACCGAGTAACTTTCCACGGGGACTCGAATGTACACTTTGATGGGTTAAGCTTGATATCATACCTCCACGAGATTGGCAAATGTTTGACAAGGTCGGTCAACAGGTCGGAACCCTTTCGTGACTTGACCACTATATCATCCATGTACGCTTCCACATTACGGTGATTTGAGTGAGCAAACACTTTTGAATCATCCTCATGAATGTGGCTCCGGCATTCTTGAGACCGAATGGCATGGTGACATAACATAAGCACCCGAATGGAGTGATGAGCGCTGTTTTAATCTCATCGGGTCCATACTGACGGATCTGATGGTACCCGGAATAGGCGTCTAAAAAGACAACCTCTCGCATCCCTTGATTGAGTCGACTATTTGGTCGATGCGAGGAAGTGGGAAATGATTTTTCGGGCAGGCCCGATTGATATGCTTGAAATCGATGCACATGCGCATAGCGACTTGTCTTTCTTGGGGACCATGACAGCGTTGGCGAGCCACTTTCGAGTGGTAGTTCTCTCGGATTAACTCTTCTGCTAAGTGCCGTGCAACCTCCTCGACAATGGCTTTTCTATTATCTTCGGTGGACCGCCGAAGATACTCTTTAACTGGTTTGAATTTTGGGTCGACTTCAGTGGCGATGCTCAGCCAGCCCCACAGGAACACCGGCATGTCAGCGAGCTTCCATGCAAAGATGTCCCGGTTCTCACGGGAACTGGATGAGCACTTCTTCCTATTTTGAGTCGAGTGTCGTTGAGATGTTGGTCGAGCAGCGTCGGGATCGATCGGGTGAATGTGAACCTGTTTACGTCGCCGGTCATTGGAATGCTTGACTCCGTGGCGGGCTTCTTAGCTCACAACAAATCACTTTCGGATCTGCAGTTTTACGATACTCTTGTAGCTCTACCATCGCCAACCGAGCATCGGCGATCTTAGAGCCTTTCTGGAAGCACTCTTCAGCCTTCTTCCGATTGCCCGTGACAGTGATCACGCCCTTGGGACCAGGCATCTTCAGTTTAAGATACACGTAACATGGTCGGGCCATGAAACGTGCATAAGCTGGTCTCCATGACCTCGAAGGTCAACCTTTCTTTCCGGAAATGCTTTGAATCACCAAAAACTACATCAAGAGCAATTTGGCCGAGCGACTCAGCCTTCTTTCTAGGAATGACTCCATGGAAGCTCATGTTCTTGATGCGAGTGCGGACATCGGAATGCCCATCCCTTTCAACGTCTCCGCGTATAATATATTCAAACCACTACCACCATCCATCGGGACTTTGGTCGGTCGAGTGCCTTCAACAAGCTGGGTCGACCACCAATGCTTGCCTCGAGGGGTGGCAATGTCGTCGGGTGATCGGTGGTCGAATGTGATGGCGATCTGGGACCATTTCAGATAATTGGGAGTCGCGAGCAACCAAGTTTACTTCCCGATTGATAACCTTCAATCGACTTTTGCTTTCAACGTCAGCAAAAATCATCAGGGTGGAATTGACCTGGGGATATCCACCATCACTGTCATCTCTATCCTCAACTTTGTATGTCTCCTTATCCTTGTCCTTGGGATGTTTCCCTTGGAACTGCTGAATCAAGAGCCTACACTGTCGAGTGGTATGTTTCAGGTAAATGAGTTTACCCTCTTCATCTTTCTTTGTATGAATATGACATGGTAAATCCAACACGTCGTTCCCATCCTGATCTTTCACCTTCTTAGGGTTCCAAGGACCCTTGGGTTTCCCCTTGAACTTTCACAGGGTCCTTGCCAAGGCCTCTCCGGAGCGGCTGGCTCGACTTTGTGCTATACGCTTCCATTGGAATTTCCTCCACCGGTCTCATTGGCGGCAGATTTATATTTACCACTCCGAAGTCGGTCCTCTTCTTCACCATTTGCATATTTGGTGGCAATCTCCATCATCCGACTCAGGGTCATATCTCCGGTTCGACCAAATTTCAAACTCAATTCTCTGTTCTTGACGCCTTCCTTGAAGGCATGAGGCACAGTGATCGGACACATTCTCCTTTGTGTGGTGCAAAGTGATCCACCTCTGGATATAATCTCTCAAGGTTTCACTCGACTTTTGCACGCGACGATCGCAACTCTTTCAAACCCGTTGGTGGTTTGCAAGTTCCTTCAAATGTCACGACAAACACTCGGGCAAGATCTTCCCAAGTGTAAATCTTCTTTGGGTGCTAACTGATTCAACCACGCCCGGGCTGAACCCTCCAACATAAGAGGTAAATGCTTCATGGCTACCTCATCGTTACCACCACCGATCTGAACCGCCACTCGGTAATATTCAAGCCAGGTGTCAGGCTTGGATTCTCCAGTGAACTTGCTGACTCCGATCGCCAACTTTGAAGTTGGGGAATCACTGCAGCCACGATGGCTCTGCTGAAACACTCTGGTCCCGAGACATGGACTCTACTCTTTGGAAGGAACATCTCTATCATGGCCGTCTCGGTGAGCTACATTCTGTCGACCAAACCTTGAGCGATAATGGATCTCGCATCAAAGCACGGTTCCACAGGGTCATTTGGAACTCTTAAATCGACCTTTGTTTTGGCGTCTATCATCCTACTGCCGAGGAGCGTATGATCCACCCCTTGGGGGAGGGGTGGGCACTCGACGTCGATAGTTGCGATCGAATCGGTGCTCATACTGCTCGTGGCCCTTGTATTGATCATCACGCCGGCCTCCACATTCCTCACGCCTCGGGGGCGATCTTGGACTATGGGCATTTGGAATGAATTCGCAATGACGGATCGGTGTGAACCCTGTTCCTTGGCGGGATACAACTGAGTTTTGATCTCCTGCCGCCGGAGCAAATCCCTTATTTTTGCAAACCTCTACCTGCCTCCGGTGGGAAAGCTGAATGGATTACGCTATCTGAGCGACATACTGCTAAATTCTGAATCGGAGTTCGATATACAGGTTGGCGGTTGAAAGAGCTGGCGTCGGCGGATTCTGGAACCCTCGATGGCGTCGCTCATCGATTACTCTGAAGATTCTCGATCGAGTGCCCTCGGCCGAGGTTATTGGCCGCGCATCCTCCAAGGCGCGGTCCTCGGGGTTTCTCCAACGATAGGAGTGTGAAGTGCATCCATGTTCCGACGACGAAGCTCCTCCCTCTAGAGCGAAGTGAGGGGCTCGAGCAAGTACTCTTCGTGGGCTTGCGCGGATCGCCTCCACCGCCACCTTCGTTGGTGCGGGTGAATCGAGGGGACTGCGTGGTCCATCGACCATCGAACTTCGACGCGGGTCACTTTGCTATCGCATTGACGCGGTCTCTCTGAGCCAGTCGAACAGGCCGTAGAGATTCGTCGGGCTCGATCGTCGCGACTTGGGGATGGCCGGTGGCGGGCCACCGCATGCCTCACCCACCGCTGAAGCCTCGACCTACCGGGCAGCTTGTGCGGTGAGAGGCTGGGAGTGAAGGCGGCGAGGAGCCGACCCATCTTGGAGTCGACGGTTGCCGAGGAGGACGCCTTGGACACACGCAGCGAAAGTGTGTCGCCCAGCGGATGGGGAGCGGCGTCCACGCCGAGTGGAGCCTGCTGAAGCCAAGCGGAGTCGTCGGCTGACGAACGTGAAGTGCACCGAGGCGGATCTCGTGGCCGTCGACGAACTCCACCTGAAACCATGATGCCGGAGATCGAGAGAATCCCAACTTCTCCAACAATTCGCTAAAACACCTGCCCCACGGTGGGCGCCAACTGTCGTGGTTCTAAGTCTGACAGTAGAATGGGGGGTAGGTATGGAGAGGCAATATCCTAGCTATGGAGTAGTTGTATACGCAAGAGATTTACGAGTTCAGGCCCTTCTCGGAGGAAGTAACAGCCCTACGTCTCGGAGCCCTAAGGCGGTCGACTGGAATATCTGCGTATGTGTTACAGGGGTGCCAACCCTTCTACCTGTGGAGGGGGGTGGCTTATATAGAGTGCGCCAGGACCCCAGCCAACCCACGTAGTAGAGGGTTTAAGGTACATTAAAGCTAGGCGTTACTGGTAACGCCTTACATAAAGTGTCATTAAGGTCATAAAGACTATTTAACTCTGAGACCGTTTGGACACCGAGTGGCTCTTGGACTCTTGGTGGTCGAGTGGGTCTTCATAGTCGAGTGCCTTTGAATCTGTCGAGTGGAAGCCTACCAGGTCGACTGGAAGGCTGCTTCTCTTGTGAATGTCCTTGTGGAGGGTACCCTTGGGCAGGTCCATGATCCTACCCCAGGTACATGACTTCATCACACACCTCGGCAACCTTCCCGACTCCGTTTTCCTTCCGTTTTGCTTGTTTCCCAAGATAATATATCTTTATATACCCTCCCCCCCCCCCCCGAACGTATTAACCACCGTATAGCATAGAAACCTTTTATTCTTGTTTCCTGATGTTTTATTGTCAGATCTAGATCGCTATGGCTCCACCAAGCTCCTCCAAGGACAAGTTCTTCGAGAAGGTCATCAACCCGTACTTGTTAGAGGTGATGAAGCACCCTCAAGACATTGAGATGCGTGAGGGGGTGCTCCACATCCGGGATGTTCAGGGGCCCAAGAGGACCGCGAGCGTGGAGGCCAGGCTGGAGGCAGTGGAACAAGACATCTTCAAGTGCCAAGGGATGGTGGAGCGTGGACTTGGCGCCAATCACTCCATGATCACGGAGTTCACCCGTGATCAATGGTGGATGGCCGGTCTAGGAAGGACAACGTCTTCACCTTCAACGAGCAAATCAATCTTCTGCAAAGCCAAATCTATGATCTGCAAAATCAAGTCTTTGAATATGAAGAAAGATTTAAAGGTATGAGTTTAAATGCCAGTTGAAGGACCCGGGAGACTCATGCATCCACTCTTGATGGTGAGCCCCTACCCTGGAAGCCGGAGGACAAACCTACTACTTCTACACCACCGGCTTCTTCTTCACCACCAAAGGGACTTGAGTAGCGGGTATGGGCACTCCCCTTGGCTTATGCCAAGCTTGGGGGAGATGCCCCGGTATTGTATCACCATCACTTTATTGCCTTTATCTTTCATAGTTCGATCTTAGTTATCTCATGAATTAGTTGAATAAAAGTTTAGCATGGTTTATTTTCGAGTCTTAGTTTCATGATCTATCTATCTATGTAATCGAGTGAGGATTATATAATAAAGTTTAGTTTGAGTTTTGTCTCTTTACTTTTATGTTTCAATCAAAATAAAAGAAAATAATGAAAAAGATCATATGCTAATCTTATGTTAAGTAATGACATCACATAAAGAAAAGTATAAGTGGTAAAATTTGTTGAAGGTTGACAAACATAGCATTGGTCAATGTTGCAACTCATGATAGATTCACATGCAAATATACTATCTTGGACATCTCTTATGATTGTGATCCCCCATCAATTACTATATGCCAAAGTTGTTGACGTTGGACAAGGAAGACAATGTAATGATTTATGTTTGTTCTTTTTTTGCGGGTGGATTTATGTTTTTTTCATATTCACATAGAAGTTATATTGTCATGGATCCTTCAACATGTGGTGCTTGCTCAATATCTTTGCTAGCCAAAAATTCGCACTAAGTAGAGATACTACTTGTGCATCCAAGAACCTTTAACCCAAACTCATGTTTTGAGAGTCCACCATACCTACCTATGGATTGAGTAAGATCCTTCAAGTAAGTTGTCATCGGTGCAAAAAGGCGATAAAAATTGCTTCTAAATGTGTTGGATCATTTAGTGTAAGAGAAAATTGAGCATTGTACGAACTTGTGATGGAAAAGTAATAAAAGCGACGGACTGCATAATAAAGTTTTCTATCATAAGGGGCAATATAACGTGACATTCTTTTGCATTCAGAGATTGAGCATACAAACCAAAAAGCGCATGACAACCTCCGCTTCCCTCTGTGAAGGGCCTATCTTTTACTTTATGTATTTACTTCTAATGCAAGAGTCACAGTATTCTTCTCTATTCCTTTTTTATTTTCTTTTTCTGCCAGCAAAATGTGGCAGGGAAAGATCTAGGCACATATATCCAGTTGGATATGGGTGAGCATGATTTATTATTGTTGACATCACCCTTGAGGTGAATAAGTTGGGAGGCAAAACTATAAGCCCCTATCTTTCTATGTGACCGGTTGAATTTTTTTGCTCATGTGTATGCGGTGAGTGTTAGCAATCATAGAAGATTAAATGATGGTTGAGTATGTGGACTTGCCAAAAGGATCTGATACGAGACCTTGAAAATATGATGAATTGTAGTTGCAAAGTTGATTGAGAACATTTGTTGGTTTTCAATAGAGTTTATGCTTTACTTCGATGTTGTGATGAATGGTTACTTTTTCATGAGAAGTTATATGATGAAGTTATGTGATAAAGTTTTATAATAAAGTTTGTTTTTATTGTAATAATGAGCATGACGCTACTCTGTTCGTACTTAGTTTTTATCGACATCTCTCTCTCTAAGCATGTTGGCACGTTTTTTGATATCGGCTTTTCGCTTGAGGACAAGCGAGGTCTAAGCTTGGGGGAGTTGATACGTCCATTTTGCATCATGTTTTCCTACTCTTATTTATAATGTTTTTATGCATAATAATGCTTTATGGAGTAATTTTAATGTCTTTTCTCTTATAATATGCAAGGTTTACACAAAGAGGGAGAATACCGGCAGCTGGACCTGGAATTCTAGGCCTAAAAAAGCTACGTCGGGACACTTATTCTGCACATTTCCAAATCAGCTCAAAATTTATGGAGAGTTATTTTGGAATGCATAAAAAATACTGGAGCAAATAACTACCAGAGGGGGGCCACCTGGTGATCACAAGACACCAGGGCGCGCCCTGGTGGGTTCTAGTTAGCCCAGCCCACCTCTAGTGCCCATCTTCTGTTATATAGGTCATTTTAACCTAGAAAAAAAATAAGGGGAGGACTTTCGGGACAGAGCACCGCCGCCTCGAGGCGGACCTTGGGCAGGAGCACTTTTGCCCTCCGACGGGGCGATTCCGTCGGGGGAAATTCCCTCCCGAAGGGGGAATCGAAGCCATCGTCATCACCCAGAACCCTCTCATCTTTGGGAGGCCAATATCCATCAACATCTTCAACAACACCATCTCCTCTCAAACCCTAGTTCATCTCTTGTGTTCAATCTTTGTACCGGAACCTCAAATTGGTACCTGTGGGTGACTAGTAGTGTTGATTACATCTTGTAGTTTATTACTATATGGCTTATTTGGTGGAAGATTATATGTTCAGATCCATTATGCTATTTAATACCCCTCTGATCTTGAGCATGAATATTATTTGTGAGTAGTTACTTTTGTTCTTGAGGTCACGGGAGAAGTCACGTTGCAAGTAATCATGTGAACTTGATACGTGTTCGATATTTTGATGATATGTATGTTGTGATTCCTTTAGTGGTATCATGTGAACATCGACTACATGGCACTTCACCATCTTTGGGCCTAAGAGAATGAATTGTCGAGTAGTTATTAGATGATGGGTTGCTAGAGTCATAGAAGCTTAAACCCTAGTTTATGCGCTACTTCGTAAGGGACCGATTTGGATCCAAATGTCTAATGCTGTGGTTAGATTTTACCTTAATACTTTTCTCGTAGTTGCGGATGCTTGCGAGGGGGTTAATCATAAGTCGGAGGCTTGTTCAAGTAAGAACAACACCCAAGCACCGGTCCACCCTCATATCAAATTATCAAAGTAGCGAATGCGAATCAAACCAACATGACGAAAGTGACTAGATGAAATTCTCGCGTGCCTTCAAGAACACTTTGCTTATTATAAGTGACCATTTTGGCTTATCCTTTGCCACAAAAGGATTAGACTGACTTGCTGCACTTTATTTACCGTTACCGTTACTTGTCTGTTAGAAATTATCTTGCTATCAAACTACCTGTTACCGACTATTTCAGTGCTTATAGAAAATACCTTGTTGAAAAGCACTTGTCATTTCCTTCTGTGCCTCGTTGGGTCCGACACTCTCAATTATTGAAAGGACTATGATTGATCCCCTATACTTATGGGTCATCGAGACGCAGTAGGGATCGAGCCGGATTTGCTCGTCGCCGGAGCTATCCTCGTCGTCGCTGCCCTCCTTCTCCTCCTTTTGTGGTAGTGCGGCCATGGCATGAACCGCCCAATTCTTCTCTCGGGCAAGGGCGCGCGTGTTCCTCCGCTGCAGTTTCTTCGCAATGCGGGTGTGGATGGCTTCCTCCTCTGCGGTCGCTACCGGCTCCGCCGCGATACGAGCCTCAACGGCCCTTATCCTCCTTACCACGGCGGACCACCCATTCCCGATGGGACTCATAGTCTGCCCGGCCGATGACGGGGAAGGAGAGTTTTTCCTGCTGCCGGGACCGCATTGATCCAACCCCAATGGACCCAAGCGGCCATTGAGCCGGCGCTATGGAGTCGCGCTGGACAGATCCTTACGTCGGCCAAGCACTGTCCTCCCGGGAGCGGTGGAGTGCAATGCGGACTACCATTGCCTCCTCCAGCCTGCATGGGATGACACCCCAGTCAACGGATCCGGACTGGTTGGAGTCAGATCCGTTGCGTGTTGTCGGTGTCAAAACCGGCGGATCTCGGGTAGGGGGTCCCGAAATGTGCGTCTAAGGTGATGGTAACAGGAGACAGGGGACACAATGTTTAGCCAGGTTCGGGCCCTCTCTACAGAGGTAATACCCTACTTCCTGCTTGATTGATCTTGATGAATATGAGTATTACAAGAGTTGATCTACCACGAGATCGTAATGGCTAAGACCCTAGAAGTCTAGACTGTATGACTATGATTATATATCCTCTACGAACTAAGCCCTCTGGTTTATATAGACACCGGAGGGGACTAGGGTTGTACAAAGTCGGTTACAGAGAAAGGAATCTTCATATTTGGACGCCAAGCTTGCCTTCCACGCCAAGGAGAGCCCCATACGGACATGGGAAAAAGTCTTCGATCTTCATATCTTCTCAGCCCATAAGTGCGGCCCATGTCTAATAGGTCGGACGCCCGAGGACCCCTTAGTCCAGGACTCCCTCGGTGGCCCCTGAACCAGGCTTCAATGATGAGGTGTCTGGCATGCAGATTGTCTTCGGCATTGCAAGGCGGGTTCCTCCTCCGAATACTCCAAGACAGTCTTCGGACGCAACGAACGTGTCCGCCTCTGCAAAACAAATCCCACACACAACCGCAGAGAGTACAATATTCCACGAGTCCAATCTACTGACAACTTTTCTGTAGCGTGACATCACGTCCCTTCCCGGTTATTATTTTGAACCGTTTTTGGCATGTCGCTCCATGTTTCGAGACGCGGTTTTATTGACAAGTCTTGTTGAAGCAGAGATCGTGTCTCCTTATTGCGGGATTCACATTAATATGAGCGTGGGTAACCCAACCGTTCGGTTGGCATGATTCCTTAGGAGTAGGCAAGTTTTACGGCTTAGGAGGAGGCATTTAATATCTCTTGCCTTTATAAAGGAGCCAAGGGCCGTCTCTTTTCTTTTACGCCGACCCTTTCCTCAGCCCTTCCAACCTCGAGTTCCAGCACCCAAGGTTCAACTTCATTGCTTCCAGCTTCCCAATCATGTCCGGATCCAGCGCACAGGGCCGATGGGTGGCTTCCTCTGTTACAGAAGAGGACATTACGAAGCTCAGGGCAGCCAGATACCTGACCGCGGAGATCCCCCATAGGCTTCCTGCTCAAGGACAGGTTATTCCGACTCCCAGATCCGGCGAGAGGGTCGTATTCATCTCTCACTTCTTCCGAGGGCTGGGATTCGCTCTTCATCCCTTCGTCTTGGGGCTCATGTTTAATTACGGACTAGATTTTCATGATCTAGCCCCAGATTCTTTTCTCCATTTCTCGGTGTTTATCGTCACGTGCGAGGCTTTCCTTCGTATTCCCCCACACTTCGGCTTATGGCTCAAGACCTTTAGTGTGAGGCCGAAGGTAGTCGACGGGAAACAGACGGAGTGTGCGGTGCTATAGTGAGCAAGCTTACCAATACTCTCTGGCCAAAAGGCTCTTTCACAGAAACTGCCAACCAATGGCAGCGGGAGTGGTTTTACGTCAATGATCCCCGCGGTACCAAGTGGGCAGCTATACATGCATTCTGATCTGGCCCACCATTACAGCTTGCATCATGGATTAATAAGGGGCTAGACTGGGGATCAATTGACGAAGTGCAGACTCTACAGAGCCGCATCCGAAGCCTCCTTGAGAAGGACATCGATCTTATCAACGTGATTCAAGTAATGCTAGTTCTCTGGGCCCTGCCGGGCCAGCGACGGCCTCTCCGTATGTGGGAGTTTAATCTGGAAGGACCATGGACCCTCCAACACTTCTTCGGCACTACGCACAAAGGAATGTGGAAGTTGTTTTTCGGGAAACGAAAACAGTGTCCGGACACCACCGAGGACATCAGCCTCGACTGCAACCTTTCGGATACCTCGGTAAGTGCTCGACTCCCGAACAATTTTTAGTTAAGTATGTCGTAATACGACACTGAGCAAACTATCTTCGTCCAGGGCTGGATAAAGAAAGCGGAGCGAATAAGGTGTTCGGCCCCCCTTCCCGGAGACTCAGCGGATCCCGTGCTAACAAGGATGCTGGCCCCGGCTCCGTACCAGGTGCCCGTGAAGGAGGACAAGCCGGAGAGTGGGAAGACCAAAGGTGGCCTCCATTCCGAAGGTATATCAGACACTGTGTCCAGGGAGACCAAAGTTCCCTCGCCTGAAGACAAAAGTGAAGGAGAAGCCAACATCCCTTCTCCCCATGGTAAGAAAAGGGCCGCCTTCGAAGGTTGGGAGGAATAGGCTCCTAAGCGAGGCAAGATGCCCCTGTCGGGCGACTCGGGCTTAGAGGACGATGTCGTCACAAAGTCCCACAGTGAGGACAAGCCTTTAGCCAAATCGTAAGTGAACAAGGGTGTTTTAAACATATCCCGTTATTTTCCTATTACAAAGGTAATGTCTAGAATATATGTTTTTGCAGCTTGGCATACAGTCTTCTTCAACAATCCTCTTCCTCGGGGGATCTTCTCCTGGAGATGATGGAAAGCGAGACGCCTCCACCGGTCTCCTCGCCCAATAGGGCGGACGACTTTGAGGTGTTGTCCCGGAGGGTCTTTCCTGATCAACAAGTGGTGCGAGGGATGATGAAGACATTACCCAAAGGTGATACTTCGGTTGCCCAGAGTCCAGGGGCCAACAATAAAGGCCCCGGACTGTCCGGTTTACAGCCAGAGACGACTCTAGGGACGAATAAACGGATCCCTTCACAGGAAGGCCGTACTCCTACAGCAGCTTCCGGGGATCCAGAAGCGCCGGATATATTGACAAACATGATGCGACAGGCGTCCGTCTCAGAGGAACATCGTACCTTGATGGGTACGGTGGTTGAAAGGGTTCTGTGTGGGAAAAGCAGATTGAATGAAGCCTTCACGAGCCTGCTAAGAGGCTTCGAGGTTTGTAATGTAATATTTTCGATTGTGCTTTATTCACAAAATGCACCTGTGTATAGATAGTAGCCCCTGAGACTCTGATTGGCTTCCCAAGGGAGGCGATCAGAGGATCAAAAAGATATGTCGAGGAAATAATCTGATTAATTGGAACACAGGCTGTTACCTCCCTGGCGACTGCCCGAACTACAGAGGATGCAGATCTACAGCGAAAGCTGGATGTAGCGGATGATGACATCACGCTTATCAATAGGCGGCTTGACGAGGCGCAAGGTATGTTTTGGGGCAGTCATTACAAGCACGTGCTTATAATATAAGCATGACTCTAAGAATTGTATACTAAAATATGCATGACTGCAGATAGTGCCGCCGCAGTTGAGATCCTTCGGGCTGAGCTAGCCCGGGCCAAGGAGCAGGCCCGGATTAGTAATGCGGCTGCCGAAAAGGCAGCTGCCGAATTAAAGGCCGAACAAGCTGCTCGGCGCCAATATGAGGAGAGAATATCCATGATGGCACTTGAGCTAAAGGATGCCGCTGGCCACTGCAAATTTCTCGAGAAGGATAATAAAGCCAGAACATTTGATCTTGACAAGGCCTTATGAGAGGCGAGAGAAGCGCGGTCCGAGTCTAGAGCGGCCCGGGAGGAGATCCGGCAAGCTGGGGAGATCGCGGCTGGTAAGCCCTTTTTATTACAAACTAAGTTCGGCGATCCAAATTATGCCCCGCCTAACCAAGCATGGAGTTCTACAGACGCATTGTTGGACTTGTCGAAGAGTGTCTCCGATGCGACACAGTTTTTCCAAGCACAAGAAGGACGTGCAACAGAAAAGTTGTTCTGGTCGCAGTTTAGCATGCCGAAGCGTCCGCTGTTGCTGAACGAACAAATGGCCCAATGGGCAAAGCTCCACAAGATATCCGGATTTGCCATGAAGGACGTCGTAGTCCACCTGTGGCCGACAGAGCCAATTCTGAATAGTTATTTCGGTTTGGTGCAGCGACTTGTTGATGCGATGCCGTGTATCGACGTCGTTAAGCGGTCAACGTGCATTGAAGGTGCACGGATGGCCTTTGCCCGCATCAAGACGTACTAGGCGAAGATGAAGGCCACCGATATTGCAGTGAAGAGTCCACCCCAGGGTAAGGACCATCACACGCCAGAGCATTATTTCGAGGACGTCTTAGAGGGTGCCCGCTTAATAGAGGGTCAGTGCTCGAAAGATATGATATTCGAGTGAACTGTATTGTGATTGTAAAAACAATATTATGACACTTTAAGTTTATTCCCAGAAATTTTGGCTCCTCCAGTGCGGTCGTTTTTTATATAGTCTGAAAGTTTTCAAGTCGTCGGCTTCAGCCCCCTCACATAAAATGCGGGGGTGTTCGGAAAAGCATCTGATCACTCTGGATCCAACGTCTTGGTTCGTGAAGGAGGCGTCAATGCGGCGAACTAGGCAATCAGACTATAGGGCTTTAACACTTTCACATAGCCATAGGAGTTTCATGGTGGGTCTACGATAAGCCCCTAGTATGTACGCAGTTTATCCGAATACGGTGCGTTACATGGGTGACCTTGAGAACGGCCCTTCGTTTAGTACGGAAATAATCCCGAAAGATTCTAGTAAGTCATCGAGTGGTTGACCAGCTCTCGTCGTATCATGACAGACAGTTTTCGGCTTTCTCTACTAAGGTGCTCATCCGGATGAACCGGGACACAATCGCAGTAGTTCTCCCTTTACTACCCTAGCCGATATAGCGGAACGTAAGGTAGTAAGCACAGGAGCCGGGCAACCCAACTATTGACCAAAGATATGATTCGGAGCTGGTGCATATAAGGCCAAACTCGTGACGCCGAAGTGTGCTATAAAGTTGTTCACACTTTTTGGGTAACTCATTTGTTCCCATATCGAGCCCCTGGCGATCTTGTGCCGAGACGCGAGTGTGAAACAACTGGAATTTTTTTTAGCTCTTTAAAAGAAGCAAATGTAGGATACGGATTATGTTCACTCGAACTTGATTGATATGTCAATTGCCATTTAACAAATAACAACGCCACGACCCAGGCTATTTGACATGCCAGTGGTCGAAGGCGGAGGGAGAAGGCACTATACAGGCTCGAAATAGAGAGCGCGGTCTACACAAAATTATTTGGACCTCCTATCGCACGTCTGCATTGCCTTGCCTTGGTGGAAGGATTCCTTAACAGGAATAACCTTTGGGTGAGTGTATGAAACCGAACTCCGAAAGAGTTTGTGAGATGACCAATGTTTGAGCCACCTGTAATAAGAGATAAAAAGTGGTAAGAAAAGAAAAGGAGGAAATGGGAGTGCTTGTAAGCTATTACGTATATTGCCTCCGCCGATGACAAGGGTATTTTGAGTGCATAGTTATGCATGCGCGGTGTAAACCTCGCAAGTGTGTAAGGCGAACGGCGGAGGCCGAACTGCTAATCCAGCTCTGGGATTGATCGGTTCCATTTAGTAGAGACTGGCGGCTTAATGGCTGATGAGTTATGCGGCTCGACGAGGCCGCTTTGTACTGCGGCCGTAATAGCCGTAGTGTGGTCATCTATACGGAGGGAGTGTTCGGTGTCCATTTACTGTTATGACGTTGCATGGGCGGGCATTTTAAGTTTTGCGCGGGCGTAGAGTGGGACCGCATTATGAGCAAGAGCGGTATGCCCCAGAAGTGCATGGTAGCGACTGTGGAGCGGGACAATATCAAAGGTCAAGCTCTCGCTTCGGGAGTTGTTCGGCGAACCGAAAACGACTTCCAGTGTGATAGAGCCCGTGCAGAGATAACCCACAAGTATAGGGGATCAATTGTAGCCTCTTTCGATAAGAAAGAGTGTCGAACCCAACGAGGAGCTAAAGGTAGAACAAATATTTCCTCAAGTTCTATCGACCACCGATACAACTCTACACACACTTGACGTTCGCTTTACCGGAAACAAGTATGAAACTAGAAGTACTTTGTAGGTGTTTTTGGATAGGTTTGCAAGAAAATAAAGAGCACGTAAATAAAATCTAGGGGCTGTTTAGATGAAGACACAACTAAATTAGTTTTAGTAGAGGGCTTTTTGTTACGAGAAAGTTATTTGTCCCTAGGCAATCGATAACTAGACCGGTAATCATTATTGCAATTTTATTTGAAGGAGAGGCATAAGCTAACATACTTTCTCTACTTGGATCATATACACTTATGATTGGAACTCTAGCAAGCATCCATGACTACTAAAGATCATTAAGGTAAAACCCAACCATAGCATTAAAGCAGCAAGTCCTCTTTATCCCATACGCAAACAACCTACTTACTCGGGTTTGTGCTTCTGTCACTCACGCCACCCACCATAAGCAAATCATGAACATATTGCAACACCCTACAGCGGGGATCCCTCATGCTTGCGCGACACGGAGAGCACCATAGGATAGCACCAGTAATAAAACATGCAACTCAAACCAATCTTGATCATCAAATAACCCATAGGACAAAACGAATCTACTCAAACATCATAGGATAGCCATACATCATTGGGAAATAATATATAGCGTTGAGCACCATGTTTAAGTAGAGATTACAGCGGGTAAGAGATAGGTTACACCGCTGCATAGAGGGGGGAAGTGTTGGTGATGATGGCGATGAAGTTGTTGGTGAAGATTGCGGTGATGATGATGGCCACGACAGCGTTCCGGCGCCACCGGAAGAGAATGGGAGAGGGGGCCCCTTCGTCTTCTTCTTCCTTGACCTCCTCCCTAGATGGGAGAAGGGTTTCCCCTCTGGTCCTTGGCCACCATGGCGTGGGAGGGGCGAGAGCCCCTCTGAGATTGGATCTGTCTCTCTGTCTCTCTATGTTTCTGCGTTCTGTCTGCTGCCCTTTCATCATTTCTTTTATATCCGGAGATCCGTAACTCCGATTGGGTTGAATCTTTCGCCCAGATCTTTTCCCAAAAATTAGCTTTCTTGCGGCCAAAGTAGAGCAGCAACCGCCTTACGGGTGGCCCACGAGGGTCAGGGGCGCGCCTGCCTGGGGTGGGCGTGGGCCCCACCCTCATGGCCACCTCGGGCACCGTCTCGCGTTGATTTTACTTCCCAAAAATCACAAATATTCCAAAATAATTCTCCGTCCGTTTTTATCCCGTTTGGACTCTGTATGATATGGGGTTTCTGCGAAGCATAAAACGTGCAACAAGCGAGGCGGCACTTTGAGCCTTTGGATCAATATGTTAGTCCCAAAAATAATATAAAAAGTTTCCAAAAGTATATGAAAGTTGTATAATATTGGCATGGAACAATAAAAAATTATAGATACGACGGAGATCTATCAGCATCCCCAAGCTTAATTCATGCTCGTCCTTGAGTAGGTAAATGATAAAAAAGATAATTTTTGATGTGGAATGCTACCTAGCATAATCTTGATCATGTATCTAATCATGGCATGAATATTAAGACACGAGTGATTCAAAGCAATATTCTATCATTTGACATAAAAACAATAATACTTCAAGCATACCAACCAAGCAATTATGTCTTATCGAAATAACATAGCCAAAGAAAGCTCATGCCTACAAAATCATATAGTTTGGCTATGCTCCATCTTCACCACACAAAGCATTCAAATCATGCACAGCCCCGATGACAAGCCGAGCAATTGGTTCATACTTTTTAACGCGCTTCAGCCTTTTCAACCCTCAGGCAATACATGAGCGCAAGCCATGGATATAGCAATATAGGTGGAATAGAATATGATGATGGGGGTTATGTGGAGAAGACAAAAAGGGAGAAAGTCTCACATCGATGCGGCTAATCAATGGGCTATGGAGATGCCCATCAATTGATGTCAACATGAGGAGTAGGGATTGCCATGCAACGGATGCACTAGAGCTATAAGTATATGAAAGCTCAAACTGAAACTAAGTGGGTGTGCATCCAACTTGCTTGCTCATGAAGACATAGGGCATTTGAGGAAGCCCATCGTTGGAATATACAAGCCAAGTTCTATAGTGAAAATTCCCACTAGTATATGAAAGTGATAACTCAAGAGACTCTCTACATGAAGAACATGGTGCTACTTTGAAGCACAAGTGTGGTAAAAGGATAGTTACATTGCCCCTTTTTCTCTTTTTTGCGGGCTTCTTTGCCCCCCCCCCCCTTTTTTATTTAGGCTTCTTTGGCCTCTATTTTTTTGATGGGGCAATGCTCTAATAATGATGATCATCACACTTATATTTACTTACAACTCAATATTACAACTCGATACTAGAACAAAGATATGACTCTATATGAATGCCTCCGTGATGTAATAGGGATGGGCAACGATCTAAGCGTAGCAATGACATCAAAAAGCGGACAAGCCATGAAAACATCATGCTAGCTATCTTACGATCATGCAAAGCAATATGAAAATAAATGCTCAAGTCATGTATATGATGATGAAAGTTGCATGGCAATATATCTCGGAATGGCTATGGAAATGCCATGATAGGTAGGTATGGTGGCTGTTTTGAAGAAGATATAATGAGGCTTATGTGTGATAGAGTGTGTCGTATCACGGGGTTTTGGATGCACCGGCGAAGTTTGCACCAACTCTCGAGGTGAGAAAGGGCAATGCACGGTACTGAAGAGGCTAGCAATGATGGAAGGGTGAGAGTGTGTATAATCCATGGACTCACATTAGTCATAAAGAACTCATATACTTATTGGAAAAGTTTATTAACCCTCGAAGCAAAGTACTACTGCGCATGCCCCTAGGGGATAGATTGGTAGGAAAAGACCATCGCTCGTCCCCGACCGCCACTCATAAGGAAGACAATCAATAAATACCTCATGCACCGACTTCGTTACATAACGGTTCACCATACGTGCATGCTACGGGAATCACAAACCTCAACACAAGTATTTCTACAATCCACAACTACCCACTAGCATGACTCTAATATCACCATCTTTATATCGCAAAACTATTTCAAGGAATCAAACATATCATATCCAGTGATCTACAAGTTTTATGTAGGATTTTATGACTAACCATGTGAATGACCAGTTCCTGTCATCTCTCTAAATAGATATAAGTGAAGAAAGAGAGTTTAATTCTTTCTACAAAAGATATGCCCATGCTATAACAAGTATAAGTGAAGCAAAAGAGCATTCAACAAATGGCGGTTTTCTATGTGAAGAGAAACAGGCAATCCAAACTTCAAATGATATAAGTGAAGCACATGAAGCATTCTATAAAGCCATACTCAAAAGATTTAAGTGAAGTGCAATGAGCATTCTATAAATCAACCAAGGACTATCTCATACCATCATGGTGCATAAGATAAAAAGTGAAAACTAAATGCAAAAGACGCTCCAAGATTTGCACATATCGCATGAACGAAACGAATCCGAAAACATACCGATACTTGCTGAAGAAAGAGGGGATGCCTTCTGGGGCATCCCCAGTCTTAGATGCTTGAGTCTCCTTGCATATTTACTTGGGGTGCCTTGGGAATCCCCAAGCTTGAGCTCTTGCCTCTCTTCCTTCTTCTCACATCGAGACCTTCTCGATCATCGAACACTTCATCCACACAAAACTTCAACAGAAAACTCGGTAAGATCCGTTAGTATAATAAAGCAAATCACTACTATAAGTACTGTTGCAAACCAATTCATATTTTTTTGCATTGTGTCTACTGTAGTATGACTTTTTCATGGCTTAATCCACTGATATAAATTGATAGTTTCATCAAAACAAGCAAACTATGCATCAAAAACAGAATCTGTCTAAAACAGAACAGACTGCAATAATCTGAACATTCACCATACCTATGTTACTTGAAAAATTCTGCCAAAATTAGTAAAAAAAATTGTATAGAAATATAGAGCAAGAAGAATCAGAACCATTTCACATTCTAGTTAAAAATGTAAAACCGCACACTACAGCCAAAGTTTATGTCCTGCACCGTACAAACCAACAAGCATTGTAACCATCCTAAAGGCAAACCTTGGCACATTATTTTTATAATACAACGGAATTGTACAAGAGGATAATTATTTTTATCAAAACTTTTCTGTAATCAAGATTCGCACTGTGAGCATGAACAAAGTTCAAGGCTAGCTCCCACTTCAACAATGCTTGTCTCTCTCACTTTCACTTTCCTTTTTGAAAAAGTCTTGGGTTCCCCTCTTTATTTTTGTTGTTTTTAAACTATATGAAAGCACTCGACAGAAATAATGACTCTCTAAAACTTCCGGGTTGTCTCCCTGGCAGCGCTTTCTTTAAAGCTATTAAGCTAGGCATATAGTGCTCAAGTAGTGAATCCACCCGGATCCCAAGGTATATCAAAGCCAATTTTAATTAGCAAAGATTTGTAATTTAGTAGTGAGCACAAAGCAACATATATCATGTAATGACGAAGTCTAACTCTCTTCCTATGCATCGGCATGTCATAAAAGAACAATTCATGCACACATAGTAAAGACCAATGCATAGTATAAGCAGTTTCTTGCAATTTTATCATGTTGGAAACATGGAGAGGTGGAGATATAGTTCCTCTCTCATAATAATTGCAAGTAGGAGCAGCAAGCACATGCATATTACATTCATCAAAATCATCATGTGCAACGGTAAAAGGAAACCCATCAATATAATCCTTAATAAGGGCAAACTTCTCTGATATAGTGTAGTCGGGAGAGTTCAAAAAGGTAACAGGACTATCATGCGTGGGTGCAATAGCAACAATTTCATGTTTAACATAAGGAACTATAGCAAGTTCATCTCCATAAGCATAATTCATATTGTCATCTTGGCCACAAGCATAGCAGGCATCATCAAAAAGGGATATTTCAAAAGAATCAAAGGGATCATAACAGTCATCATAGCATTATCCTTCGGTAAGCACGAAGGGGAATTAAACAACGTATGAGTTGAAGAGTTACTCTCATTAGAAGGTGGATACGGGCGATCAATCCGCTCTTCCTCCTTTTCTTCTTCGCTCTCCACCTCATCTTTTTCATCCAATGAGCTCACAGTTTCATCAACTTCTTCTTCCATAGATTCCTGCAAAATATTAGTCTCTTCTTGGAAAGCGGAGACTTTCTCAATAAGTGCATTAATATCGGAACTATATTCATAATTCTCATAGCAATATCTGAGGATAGCTAAATTTTCAGGTCTATAAACAGCATCATCAAAATCTTGAAACTCTTTAAACATAGATTCAATTTCATAAGCACCCATAAAAGCAACAAATTCTTCTATTTGTTCCACATCATAGTAATCATATATGCTATTAGCATAAAAATCTAAGGTTTATTATCATTAAATTTGCATGAAAAGGGAAGGTGTGGAGCCTTCATCCTAGAGCAACAAGTATAATCATAACTCAAGCATACTTGCCGAGCATACCACTTCAATATATAAATTTGATCCCATAATAGTTTCCCTTTTTGTGTCAAGCGATAATCCCTAAAGTATTTACGTTGATCCAACATTACTCCCATTACCAAATTGAATGGGGTTTTCTCTGGATTATCAAAGTAGTACATAATATCTGTCACATGACGAACATCGAGGGTTTTAGGAGGTTCCTCATCTCCATGAGTAGCAAGTACACCTAATTTTTTTGGTATTTCGTGTTCCATATCCATAACTAAAGATAGATAACAACTAAGAACAACAAATAAAAATTACTTAGTGATAAAGCAAACAAGCACACACGAGAATATTCACCCCACGCTATTGCTCCCAACAGCGGCGCGGAAAAAGGTCTTGATAACCCACAAGTATAGGGGATCAATTGTAGCCTCTTTCGATAAGTAAGAGTGTCAAACCCAACGAGGAGCTAAAGGTAGAACAAATATTCCCTCAAGTTCCATCGACCATCGATACAACTCTACACACACTTGACGTTCGCTTTACTGGAAACAAGTATGAAACTAGAAGTACTTTGTAGGTGTTTTTGGCTAGGTTTGCAAGAAAATAAAGAGCACGTAAATAAAAGCTAGGGGGTGTCAACTAAATTAGTTTTAGTAGAGAGCTTTTTGTTACGAGAAATTTATTTGTCCCTAGGCAATCGATAACTAGACCGGTAATCATTATTGCAATTTTATTTGAGGGAGAGGCATAAGCTAACATACTTTCTCTACTTGGATCATATGCACTTATGACTGGAACTCTAGCAAGCATCTGCAACTACTAAAGATCATTAAGGTAAAACCCAACCATAGCATTAAAGCATCAAGTCCTCTTTATCCCATACGCAAACAACCTACTTACTCGGTGCGTGTACATCACTCCACGCCACCCACCATAAGCAAATCCTGAACATATTGCAACACCCTACAGCGGGGATCCCTCACGCTTGCGCGACACAGAGAGCACCATAGGACAGCACCAGTAATAAAACTGCAACTCGTACCAATCTTGATCATCAAATAGCCCATAGGACAAAACGAATCTACTCAAACATCATAGGATAGCCATACATCATTGGGATATAATATATAGCGTTGAGCACCATGTTTAAGTAGAGATTACAGCGGGTAAGAGAGAGGTTACACCGCTGCATAGAGGGGGGAAGAGTTGGTGATGATGGCGGTGAAGTTGTTGGTGAAGATTGCGGTGATGATGATGGCCAAGGCAGTGTTCCGGTGCCATCGGAAGAGAAGGGGAGAGGGGGCCCCTTCGTCTTCTTCTTCCTTGACCTCCTCCCTATATGGGAGAAGGGTTTCCCCTCTGGTCCTTGGCTACCATGGCGTGGGACGGGCGAGTGACCCTCCGAGATTGGATCTGTCTCTCTGTCTCTCTATGTTTCTGCGTTCTGTCTGCTGCCCTTTCACCGTTTCTTTTATATCCGGAGATCCGTAACTCCGATTGGGTTGAATCTTTCGCCCAGATCTTTTTTCAAAAATTAGCTTTCTTGCGGCCAAAGTAGAGCAGCAACCGCCTTACGGGTGGCCCATGAGGGTCAAGGGCGCGCCTGCCTGGAGTGGGCATCGGCCCCACCCTCGTGGCCACCTCGGGCACCGTCTCGCGTTGATTTTACTTCCCAAAAATCACAAATATTCCAAAATAATTCTCTGTCCGTTTTTATCCCGTTTGGACTCAGTTTGAAATGGGGTTTCTGCGAAACATAAAACATGCAACAAACAGGAACTGGCACTAGGCACTGGATCAATATGTTAGTCCCAAAAATAATATAAAAAGTTGCCAAAAGTATATGAAAGTTGTATAATATTGGCATGGAACAATCAAAAATTATAGATACGACGGAGATGTATCATGCAGTGAGTTTCTGCTCTGGGTATTGCTCCCTTAAGGATAGTTGTCGTGGGCTTGATTCTAGAAGGATCAATGCCCATTTTGCGGACATTTCCTTGGTAGAGTAGATTAAGGCTACTACCGCCGTCCATAAGGAATTTCATGAGATGGAACCCGTCGATAATTGGATCGATGATCAGAGATGGAACCCTTCGGGACGGATATGACTAAATTTTGGGGGGATCCGCTCTATGGCGTATATGTCCTGTGGTGCACGCGTGCACTCCCTTGTAGGGGTGTGCGTCACATATGCCATGTTTACGATTTTCACTTCGGGGGGGAATTGCTTCTGAACCCCGGTGTTCGGCTGGCGAGTCTCTTCGTCGTCGCTATCATTGGGCGGCCGCTTCCCCTTGTGTTCGGCATTAAGCTTGTCGGCTTGTTTGAAGACCCAGCGACTTCTGTTTGTGTGAGTAGCTGTTTATCGGGGGTGCCATGAATCTGGCAGGACCGTTCCAGTATCTTGTCTAGATTGGATGGTCCGTCTCTATTTGCCTGGAATGGCTTTTTCTGTTGACCGGGTTTGGACCCGCTAAACCCGGCGTTAACCGCCGTGTCTCACGTTATTTCATTATTGTTGCAATGCTTGTGTTTATCGCGTTGTGGCTTGCCATTGCCGTCTTGGACTTCGGAAGTACCCGGATCGCTGGCGCTGTTGCTTCTACGAGCGACTAGTTGTCCTCTCCCGTGCAAAAGCGGGTCATTAGAGTGGTAAGGGCTGCCATGGATTTTGGTTTTTCTTGACCGAGGTGGCGGGCGAGCCATTCATCCCGGATGCTGTGTTTGAAGGCCGCAAGGGCTTCGGGGTCTGGACAATCGACAATTTGGTTCTTCTTAATCAAGAACCTAGTCCAGTTTCTGGTGACTCTCAAGACTCTTTGGATGATGTGACTTAAGTCATCGGCATCTAGCGGCGGACATATGTTCCTTAGAAGTTATCGCGAAAGGCGTCCTCGGTGTCTTCGGCTGCATAGCGGAGTTCTCGGGAAGGCTGTTTAGCCAGTGTCGCGCTGGGCCCTTTAATTTTAGTGGGAGATATTTGATGGCATGGAGATCATCAACGCGGGCCATGTGGATATGGAGAAGAATGTCCTCAATCCATACAACGGGATCTGTTGTTCCATCGTATGATTCTATATTCATGGGTTTAAACCCTTCTGGGAATTCGTGCTCCATTATTTCGTCAGTGAAGCAAAGAGGGTGTGCGGCGGCTCTATATCAGGCCACATCGCGACGTAGCTCAGATGGAGTTTGTCTGCGGTTTTCGACCAGGGCGTGATTAGGCTTGTCACGTCCGAATAGGGAGCCGTTGTCGCATGTCTGGGCACGCCCTCGCGACCCGTAGATCAATCTGGTATGTCCTGCTCTATTGTTCAGGTCCTACCGGAGGTCATATGTATGACCCCAAGCTGTTTTATCTCTGCCTTTACGGTGGGGTAGGGCGGGCTGGTGTTTGGCTTGGGTTGCCGTTTTATCCCGGCCACGTGGTGGCCGGTCAGCCGCATTGTGCGATGATGGTACGGGCTCCAGCGCCTCATCATCAAACTGAGGTAGTAGTCTACGCTTAGGGTAAATTTTGGCTGGGTGCTTGAGGCCGTATTCCTCGGCTGCCAGGACATTAGTCCATCTATCGTTTAGCAGATCTTAGTCAGCTTGAAGTTGCTGCTAGTTCTTTTTCAGGCTCCTTGCAGTGGCTATTAGCTCGCGCTTAAAGCGCTCTTGCTCGAGAGGTTCCTCAGGCACGATAAAATCCTCGTTGCCAAGGCTCACCTCATCCTCGGAGAGCGGGAGATAATTACTGTCCTCCGAGTCTTCATGTATGGCCTGTTCATCAGGTCTAACTTTCCCATCTTCCCGATCGTCCTGTTCGGCAGTTTGTTCTTCGGGATCTTCTCTGTCTTCGGCACCGTCCGGAGTGTTAATGTCTCCTGTGCCGGTGTTGCTGTCTTTGTTGCGGCGTGATTTAGAGCGGCGCCGCTGACGCCGGCGCTTTGGTTTTATCCTAGGAGGGTCATGCTCAACTGGATTTTCCTTGTCATCGCCGCTATTCTCTTTTGGTGCATCCACCATGTATACGTCATATGAGGAGGTGGTCGTCCATCGTCCGGTGAACGGCGGGTTTTGGGCCTCTTCTTCTCCAGCATCGTCGTCTATACCGTCGATGTCTTCGGAGCCGTAATCGAGCATGTCGGTTAAGTCCTCGACAGTGGCTATGAAGTGGGCGGCGGGTGGGAAACGAAATTCTCCGTCATCAGCCTCCGGTTCGAACCGGATATAATTCGGCTGAGAGTCCCCCACTAAGGATAGAGTTTTTAACGAGTTTAACACGTCTCCCAAAGGCGAGTGCCGAAAAACGTCCGTGGAGCTGAATTCGGCGATCGATGACCAATCGAGCTCGACGCACGTGGACGCACATGGTTCGGAACCTGTAGCTGGAAACGCGTCCGCGGCTCCGGTGACACACTCGAGGTTGGGTCTGTGTGCGGCTCTGACGCCGCTGAGACTACGGCATCCGTGGCGGGGTTAAGATTCCCGTATTCGGATGGCGCGATCTGCTCCAGATCTAAGGCGGGCGATTCTGAGTGCTATCTCCTGGGTATGGTCCGATGACAGATTTAAGTCATGTTCATCGTGGTGACGGGGAGCGGCAGCCGTGGTCTCGAATCCGTCGAAGATCAAGTCTCTGCGGATACCCGCGACGTAGTTCAAGCTCCCGAATCTGAGCTGGCGGCCAGGGGCGTAGCTATCGATGTGCTCCAGATGGCCAAGCGAGTTGGCCCGCAGTACGAAGCCGCCGAACACGAAGATCTATCCGAGAGGAAGACTTCCCCTTGGACAGCATTGTTGTAGATGATTGAAGGAGCCATCAAACCTTTTTTCGACGTCACAGCGGAACTCTCAATGAAAGCACCAATGTCGGTGCCAAAACCGGCGGATCTCGGGTAGGGGGCCCCGAACTGTGCGTCTAAGGTGATGGTAACAGGAGACAGGGGACACAATGATTACCCAGGTTTGGGCCCTCTCTACGGAGGTAATACCCTACTTCCTGCTTGATTGATCTTGATGAATATGAGTATTACAAGAGTTGATCTACCACGAGATCGTAATGGCTAAAACCCTAGAAGTCTAGCCTGTATGACTATGATTATATATCCTCTACGGACTAAGCCCTCCGGTTTATATAGACAACGGAGGGGACTAGGGTTGTACAAAGTCAGTTACAGAGAAATGAATCTTCATATTTGGATGCCAAGCTTGCCTTCCACGCCAAGGAGAGCCCCATCCGGACACGGGAGAAAGTCTTCGGTCTTCGTATCTTCTCAGCCCATTAGTCCGGCCCATGTCTAACAGGTCGGACGCCCGAGGACCCCTTAGTCCAGGACTCCCTCACCCGCCATGCCGGTGATGGCCGAAAAACGCCGGAGATGAGCTTGGGTGCCGGAAGGAGCGGATAGGAGTGGAGTTTGAAGTGGCCAGGGTTTGGTCCAACGAGCGAATGAGGACGAATATATGTGGGCTCGGATTGGCCGGCATGGGCGGGGTCTGCTGGCCGGGTCTGACGTGGTGGAAGCGCCCGGACACCCCCTTATCCACCCCATATTTGGTTGGATATGAGGGGTGTTAGTTAGCCCGGACGGTGAGGCCCGTTTGAGGAATCGTCTGAATTAAAATTGGGACCGGTCAGTGATCAGACGGGCCGCCAGAGAATTTGAGGCGGGTTTGGGACGCCCGAGTGTAGAGGCTCTTAGGCCAACTCCAACGCGTGGCCGCGGCCCCAACTGGTCCGTGCGGCACATAAAAACCCCACAAAAAGGCATGGTAAACGAAAAAAGGCATTGTAGAATAGCTTAAAACAATAAAAATAATTAAACAGTCCACCGTCGTCAAACAATAATAATAATTAAACAGTCCACCGTCGTCACGGCCCATGCACAGTACTTAAGATGAAATTTAAAAAACCATAAAAAAGATAATGCGGCGCCCCGCACGCCGCAGAAAGCCGTTGCCATCGCGCCGATGTCGTCGCAGCTGCCGTCTTCAGGCGCCACCATCCTCGTCGTCGCTCGTTAGGTCGATGTACAGTGGAGGCGTCCAGAGGTGGGGCGGCGGGCCCCAGTATGGGTCGGGCACGTGTTGTGCAGGCGGAGGGGGCGACAGTGTGGCTGGTGGTGACCACGGCGCCCATGCACGCTCCTCCGTGGGCTCCTCCTTGACCTCCTGCTTGACGTCCAGCTCCGGCACGTACATGTCGCCGGAGGCCGACAACTCGAGCATCTCCTTGGGGCCCTCCCACTCCTCCTCATGTTGGCGCATGTACTCCCGCTCGGAGTCCTCCATGTCGGCCTGCAGGAGCCGCTCCTCCTCGACCGTCATGGCAGGAGGCTGCGGGGGTGGCAGCGACAGGGAGGGAGACGGCGTCGGCGTGCAGCCGCGCACTCTGGGTGGGCCGGTGCGCGCACAGGAGGGCCACGGGCCACACGGGGACACACGGGTAGGGCTACGACCACAGCCGGCAATAAAGGTTTGTCGACGCATGTCGTGCTCGTCCTGAAACCAAGTGTCCCAGAGGGGCGAGTCGACGGCATACTGCGGTCGGAGAGGAGCATGCGCGGGATCCTGGCGCGACGGCGGGCGATCTCCTGGAGGCGGGCATGGCCGGTCGCCGGGACGGGGGGATGGGCACCTGATCCGTGCTTAGATGCCACCCATTGGGGAGGTGCGCATCTAACCACGACCGCGGTGTGCCGGTCTCCCAATACCGGCGGCACACTTCGACCTTGACGTCGGGCCAGAAGCGTGGCGCGGCCGCTGGAGGGGAGATGGAGAAGGAGGCCGGCGAGGTGGACTGTCCGGCCGCACTTCCGGACGAGGCGGAGGACGACCCCGCCCCGTGGTCGTGCTTGCCCTTCTTGCCGGAGTGCCACTTCCAGAACCCCATGACCGGCGGGGAGCGAGGTGGACGGTGGCTAGAGTTTGTTGTCTCTGATGGAGGGGGCAACGGTGGGGAAGCAGATGGGGACGGGGAAGTGGAAGTGGTAGTGAAAATCCACGACTTTGCCATAAAAAAGGACGTGGCCAGTGGCCATGTGGGTGGCTGGCATGCAAGCTCAATCACCCGTGTGCATTGACTAGGGTCGGTGGGAGGTAGTTGCATGGCCGGCACACGAGCCCGAGACAGACGACGAGACACCGCGTGCCCGTCCCGTCTATTGTCCGTGCAGCCGCAAAGCTCGCTCAATTAGGCGTCAAGAATGGGTCGAGCCGAACGAAAAATGAACGAGATTTAAGGATGGGTTACGCATTGGGTCGGCTCGTCTGTCCATTCGTGCCCGCCCAAACAGACGTCTCCGGACCATTTGGGATGCGTCGAAGTTGGCCTTAGATCCGTCATCGGTTCTTGCAGCAGGACGGATGGGCCAAGAGGGGAACACAGAGCATAAAGGCGGAAAATACACGCGAATCCACACCGCGGAAGAAACCAAGGCGGCCACGCACTCGGAGGGAACGCCCCCATCCCTTCGTTTTCCCGCAACAAAACTGCAGGTCCACCCCACCATGCGACGGAGAGCTGACCTCCCAATCCCATATCCCGCTACAACAACAGCAACAAGGCTCTCCAAGATTTATATAACCCGGAGATTCCCCTCGAACCCCAAACTACACATGCAAATCAAAATCAAATCAAAATCGACCCATCCGCAAACCCACGCAGCCGCAAGCAAACCCAGCCGGCCGGGGGCCGGCGTAAAAGTATACGGACGCAAGAGAAGCCGATGTGCGTGCGGGCGTGTGTGCTGTGCGCGTAAACATATTTGGCCTTTTGCCCTTGCGGTGCAACCCACGTACGCGACGCTTTACTCACTCTCTGGTGTGATGAGTGACCTATCCATCCATCCATCCATCCATCAGCTGCTGGGATGCATTTAAGTAGCAGCGACCGACCCCTTTCTTCCACATCGCTCTGCCTCCGCTGCCCCCTCTCTCCCCGTCCTCCACTCTCCACTCCACCCTTTCTTCCGTCGCATGCTCTCCCACGTCGAGATGGCACCCGCCGGGGCCGGCGGCGGCTTCAAGCTCTTCGGCAAGGTCATCACGCAGTGCGTCGAGGGGACGCAGGCGTCGCCGTCGCCCGCGTTCGCCGCGCAGGACGAGGAGCGGCGGCTGCACGGCGAGACGGACCGGACGACGACGGCGGTCAAGCGGGAGGCGGCGGACATGGACTCGCCGCAGCATCAGCAGCAGCAGCAGGGGGCGGAGGCGTCGCGGCGGACGCAGCTGCAGGAGTCGGCGGAGGCGCGCGCGGCCGCGGCGCCGCTGCCGTGCCCGCGGTGCCGGAGCCGGGAGACCAAGTTCTGCTACTTCAACAACTACAACGTGAACCAGCCGCGCCACTTCTGCAAGGCCTGCCACCGCTACTGGACGGCCGGCGGCGCGCTCCGCAACGTGCCCATCGGCGCCGGCCGCCGCAAGAACCGCCCGCTCGGCCCCATCGCCACCGTCGCCGGCCACCACCACCACCACCACCAGCGCGCCGCCGCCGGCTTCGTCCTCGGCTTCCCCAGCCCTTCCTCCTCCCCCACCTCCCCACCGCCGGTCTACGCCGACCTGTGGCAGCTCGGCCCGGATCGCCGGTTCTGATCCCATCCCACCGACACAACCATTGATCGACTCGTCCGCGGCCGAACCGGCCGCCCGGAAGACGAGGGCTTGGATAGAGTTTGGTTTGACCCGCAGAATCCTGATGAGACGAGACGGGAAGGCTGGCTAGCTTGTACGTGAAGGCTCACTCACACAAGGCATGGAAAAAGGAGGAGAATTCGAATGTCCCTTTACTTTTCCTTTCGTTCTTCCCTTTGCTATGCTAGCTTCCCTCTTGTTAATTCCTTGCTACTGTAGTAGTATTCCTAGCAGTTTGTTTGCACTTTTTTCTTCTTGGTTTGGTCTGTCAGGTTTGCGTCGCCTGTGTAATGTAAAATGGAACAGATCAGGTTGCGCGGTACTAGTAGCAGCAAGTTGCGAGAAACATGTCCCATTCCCATTGTGTATGAATGACGAGCATGCATAAGCTTTCATGACTCCGATGAGTGTGATGCGATCCCATGCCATGCTTGTCCGCATCCATCTCTGTCTTGGAAGTGAGCGCTCATCAATCATCATCACCTCGCCCAAAGCCCCAAAGGATGATGATGGCCAAGTTCTACTCGCTTCATCCTAAAATAAGTGTCTTAAGTTTAGCAAATTTTTATATAAAGTCGAGACACTTATTTTAAGAGGGAGGGAGTACTATCTTTCTTAGCTGGTGAAAGTGATTGGAGTAGTAAATCTGTGGTGATTGTACTTGCAAAAATGTACTCTACCACTCCTGCATGTACTCTTACATTATCGTCGCACTCGCACGGATGCCGTCATATTGTGCTGCCTGCGGCCTGCTAGGAGTATTAACAGGATGGAAGCCGTACAGCAAGAACCTGTTGCTAGCTCGCGCAAGTAGAGCATAGTACTAGCGCAAGTTTAATACTACTACTCCTACCATGGATCAATTGATTGATTACCGTAGCAGCAGCAGTACTTGTGAAGCTTGTTTAAATAATCCCCATGCATGCGTGGGTTGCGCTGTAGCCTGATTCTCTTGGAGGACAAAAGTGGTTGCTCCCACATTTACATTTCGGTAAACCGGGCAGGCGCTTTTCACCACCATCCTTTTGGGAAGTTTCGTCACAAAGGGAAAGAGAAAGCGTCGTGGATGGAGATGGGCAGGCACCTGACTGGTGACTTATTACTAGTCCTCATCAATGCACTGGGAAAAAGATAAAGTCTGCTTTTCCTCAAAGGACCGGGAGCCGGAGCGGAAGAGATAATTATTCCAACCGTCAGCTTGTCAGGGTCAATGAGGGAGGGAGGGGCGCCTTCGCCTTTGAACCACAATTCAGTCCCCACCCCGCTTTCGCAACTGCCTTTAATTGCTTGCAAAGTTACTTTATGTAGGAGCTCGCAAAGGCGTTTGGCTCCGTTTTTTTACTCGCTTCTCGCTCGGTCGTCAGCATTGGGATGGTTGGGGGTTGGGACTGCGGCTCCGGCCGGGACCTTTTCGCTGCAGTGGCAGAGCTACTGACGTGTGTAGTGTACTAGTAGCGTATACTACATAACATAGATGGCTAACCTAACCACAGCGGAGGGACCTCTCTGTGGCTCTGGGCTTTCAGCTTCATAATAAGAGCGGCTAATCAATGGAATGGTATGGTTTTGGAGCAGACCATCATCATGTCCCCTCCCACGAATAAATTGCAACGCGCCTATCTCCCGCTCGGGCAAAATTTCGTGTTTTGACTTTTTTGAAAAGTATTTCAGGTTCTGACCCCTGTTTAATTTTTTTTTGAGATTTGACCCTTTTGCCTACCGCCAGGGCCTCTGGCGGTAGGGTTAGATAGCCTACCGCCACGACCCATGGCGGTAGGAAACTTATCCACGTCAGCGCGTGGAGACGGCGCGTCGTCCCCCTCCGTTGCACCCTACCGCCAGGGGCCCTGGCGGTAGGCTGTCTAACCATACCGCCAGGACCCCTGGCGGTAGGGTCCGTGCAGTTATTTGCCCCGAAGCCCACGCGCCCCTTCCCTTCTCCCCACCCCTCCCCCTCCCCCCCGTCGGCAGTTCTTGTTTTTCTCCCCCAAGTCGCCCCTCTCTCCCTCTCTCATCTCCTCCACTCCCCTCCTTAGATCCTCACCGTTTTGGCGGACCGAGATGACCCCGAGGAGAGAACCGAAAGCTCCTTCGATCCCTCCAATTAGTTTTTGCAAACTTGCTACCGATCGACGCATTATTTGCTTGAAATCCCTCATGTTTTTGAACTAAGATTGATTTTTTTCCACCTAAGATTGATTGTAATTGTAGTTCTTAGTTCTTTAGTAAGTAGTGGTATTGGATATGTACTCTAATCAATAGTTCATATGTTAGTGTGAAGATGAACCCTAGTTCATAATTTTTTTGTTAAAAAATTATGATGTAATGTTGATAAAGGGATGAACCCTAGTTTGATGATGCATGTGATATGATGATATGATCTAGTGTGAAGATGAACCCTAGTTTGATGATGCATGTTGATATGATGATATGAAGATGTTGTTTGGAAAATCTTGTTTAAAAATATGAAGCTATGATGTATGTTGGAGGTTTTTTGATATGATGCATGTTGATATGATTTGATCCATCATGTGTAGTAGATGTTGTTGGAGGAATATGCTTAAAATTTTATCTTGATATGATTTGAGTTCATTGTTTGTTTATGTATGCTTATGCTTATGGTGCTTTTGTTTATGAAACTCTATTAAGGCGGCCACCTCTTGCGGACAACATCGCCCAGTCTTGCATCTTTGGATCGGGCATTCGACAAGGGTCATCGTGCCCGTTTCATAGAGAACGGAGAGGTAAGTGATATGAAAGAAATTTTGATCAAAGTTCTCGGATTGATGAAAATGATTTCCTAACTTTTTGGCGTTCACTTTTGTGACAGACGCTCCAGCCCATCGCGCATGAGGGGTCACGGGGTTCATGGGCATATGGACTACGACAAGCGCTTCTGCGCCGTTCTTCAAGAGAGCCCGTCTGTTGGGTTTCGTCTTTGCAGTTCAAGCGTCGGCCGCCACGACGCTTGTCCACGCGGCTCTCACAGCTCGATTGACCGTTGGAGACCGCAGACCCATTCTTTCCATACGCCATGCGGGGAGATGACGGTGACCCTAGAGGACTGGGGATGATTCTTGCAATGCCGATCGAGGGTCATGCACTCACCGATCGAGTGGAGAGGGCCAAGCTGGCGGAGAGGGTCACCACCCTCATCGGCGATCGCCCGGTGCCAAGAGTAATCAGACATCCGGTGTGCCATTGACACGGCTCTCGGAGCACCGGCGGACATGCCCCAAAGGCGCAGATGAGGCGATTGTGGAGTTGTACGCGAGGGCCTATCGTGGTATATTCTCTCGGAGGTCGTGTTTCCAGACAGCTCAGGAACTCTGCGAACTGGGCGTATATGGTCTTCCTAGCGTACTGGGATGCAGGGTCCAGTTGGGGGACGGCATCTCTCGCCTACCTATACCGTTCGGTAAGAGAGTGTCTAATTGCTTACCTACCTACGAAAGTGTGTCCATAACATTTTCTTATATCTCGATCCTCATTTGATGTTTTGCGACTTGACAACGCATAGCAGAGGACGGAGACAAGTCCAATATGGGTGGCTTTGTGGGCCTTCTCCATTTGGATGTGGGAGCGGCTTGGTGGGGCGTCCGGAGAAGTTGCCAAGACGCCCATGGGAAGACTATGGCGAAGAAGGCGGCGAGACTCGAAACCCCACCGTAGCTTACGAGTGGGACGTTGTCAAACTCTACGGGCCTAAACAAGACTTCGTACAAGACCTACACCAACGAGTTGGGCGCTTTGGCCTTACGCAGTATATGAACTCGCCCAACACCTTTCTCTTTGATTCCGCTATTGACCGAGAGTGCAAACTTACCAAGGTATATGTAATAGGTAATCTGGTGGCCGTGTCGACAAGAACGAGGCGGGACTTTGATCTGAACGTGATGTGCATAGCGGACCGTGGTCTCTGGCGGTGCATCGTGCCCATGATACGTGTGTATGCCGTCAGTGGCATTTGCCACAACGCGTGTACGCAGTTTGGGATTTATCGGCATACCCCAGGGCACCGATACCGCGTGACCACGCGCTCCACCGTGAGATTATCATGTTTCTTGTTGCTTATGATGATCTCATTGCGCTTATGATGATTCTTGTTGCTTATGCCTTGCAAAGCATGAGCCCAGAAGAATCGGTCGATCGCTGCATCGGGGAGAGGAGCATAAGACTCATGTGACGGAGTGGAACCGGCGGAGGTGGCGTAAAGACGTGGAGAGGAGAGTGACTAATCGGGATGATTACAGGCCGACACATGAGGTGGTACAATGATGGCGGAAGCACCGTCTTCGTCTCGAGCCTCGATGGGCCCGGAAGACATCGCGAGCTGGAGTGGGCTGACCCGATGAGCAGGCATACCGGACCGGCATCGAGACATGCATGGATTTAGGGAGTTTGCACCCTCATCAACAGTAGTGAATGCGTTTGAACCGACGGTCGTATTTAAAATATTTTATTAAATCAGCGTGGTGACTTATGCCATTGCAGTCCGGTGAAATTTGAACAGATGCATCTTTGAAGCCTCGGATGCACTAGGTCATCTTCCGAGGCGTATAATCTGAGACCCAGTCGGGGGACGATGAAGGTACAATTTCAGCCTCCTCGAACAGATCGTCTTGTTCACTTGCGGTCGGTCGATCCGATACTTATTATGACCTTGCTTCATTGTGAGTGCAGAAGTTAAATGCGGCGTTGTCACAAGCTGGTAGGGCTGCTCGGGTGTCTTTGGAGCTGGGTCGATTGAAGCTCATCGACTGTAGCCACACAGGGTATCATCGGCTCATCGAGCCATGCTCCCTCGTCGTCTAGGTTGGTTGGGGAGGAGGAGGATGAGGAGGAGGAGGAGGAGGAGGCCACATATGAAGAAGGAGGGGAGGAGGATGAGAGCAACGGGAGGAGGAGTACGATGAAGATTATGGACCTTCATCAACTCAAACGTCTCAAGCATCTCAGCTGCCGAAGAAGAGGAATCCGAAGATGAAGGATTTGCTGAGTCCGGAACCTTTCCAGAGACCGGTTCCTCGACGGCCCAAGAAGAAGACCGAAGAGAATCGTTCAAAGAGTAACGAGGACCGTACCTCCAAGAGGGGAAGGAGCAACTGATTATGCTCTTTGATAGTTGGCTCTTTTAGTTTGGTTGAACTTCGTTTGATTGAACTTTTCTAGTGGTTATGAAGCAACGTGGAACTATGTGCTTGCTATTTGTGGATCTATGTGTTTGCTATTTGTGAAACTATGTGGAACTCCGTTTACTAATTAGTTGAAGTTCGTTTGAAATGTTCTATGCACTTCAAATTTGTTAATGTGTATGTGATGCCCAAGTTTAATTGTTTGAGATCTGTGATATTGTTGTCATATTTGTGAAACTTGCTATAATATTATTGTCATATTGAATTTGAAAAGAAGCAAACAATTGAACTTAAATTCATAAAACACAGGACCCTATCGCCAAGGACCTGGCGGTAGGGTCGACATTACCGCCAGGGCACTTCAATTCTTAGATTCTGAGAATCATTACACTTTGAAAAAGCAGGACCCTACCGCCATGGGCTCTGGCGGTAGGGTCGCCTGACTCTCCTTGAGGGCCCTTCAATTCTTCGTTCTGAAACATTACCTTTGAAACAGGACCCTGGCCATGGGCTTTGGCGGTAGAATCGTCTGACCCTACCAGGGCTCTGGCGGTAGGTGCTTAACCACGTTCAATTGATCAAACGGCCGCCGTCCCCTCCGTCGCACCCCTACCGCCATGGGCCGTGGCGGTGGCTATCTAACCCTACCAGGAGGCGGTAGCAAAAGGGTCAAATCTCAAAAAAAAAATTCAAACAAAGGTCAGATCCTGAAATACTATCCAAAAAGGGTCAAAACACGAAATTCGGCCTCCCGCTCAGGAAAAAAAAAGCTCTTTCAATGCTGACATGGAGCGAGCCATACGTGCGACACGACAACTACAGGCCCCCAACACCCGTACCCAGCGGTAGCACTAGTCGAGTATACTACCAAAAGCCAGTATAAGTTGTGGTCACGTGTTCTAGTCTCTCAGTTCTTTTTTTTTTTTGAGATTAGTCTCTCAGTTGTGCACACTATGCACTGCAAAAGGTTATTGGTACTTGAAGGAAAAAAAGAGATGCCTGCCACTGCAAAGACGGGGGAAAGACGAAAAGGAACAGAGTATGAGGAGACTTTTGGTCCAGAGCATCGTTTGATAGGAAAAGAAAAGAAAAAGGAAGCAGCAGCAAGCAAGGAGCGACGATCCTGCAAGCTACACGTGCTCTGCCGCGCTGCGAAAAGGTGACAGCCAACCCAACCCAAAAGTGCACCAGCAGCATCAGCAGGTGCGCTTTTCTTCTTTCCTTCCCGCAGTAAAGGGCCTGCAGAAAGGTTGGCGAGGCCGGCGGTGAACTTCACTGGCCCAACAATCCAACATAATCCGTTCCGCTCCGCCGCCTTCTCCTCCGCGCCCGCCCAGCAAACCGTCGGCTCGGCTGCTTTCGTGCTCGGGACGAGTAGACCATGCCGCATGTCTATCCTCCGGGTGGGTTTCGCCGGCCGGCATGTACGCCGGCGCGGCGCCCGCCCCGCCCATGACACGGAACCGCGCGTCGCTTTTGCTTGCTGCTCAAGAGCTCCAGCGGTAATTAGCGCGGATACTATGAGGAATCAATGGCGATCGTTGCTCATTAATGAAGCGCAGTGACAGCGAGCTAACCCGGCCGGGGGCCATGCCGGGGTCGCTTTCCCCTCCACAATTAAGTTGGCCAGAAGGAGCCCAGAAAGAGGATGCACGTAGGTTTCAGGAAAGCCATGGACCATGGTGGCGCCGATGGCTACGTCCGGTTACAGTTACATTGATGCGTGTCCCTCAGCCTCAGGTAACATCAGGTTTTAATTTCTCTTTGCCCAACTAAGATAGTAGTACCGTCGTTTAGCGACTACATGCGTTAATTATGGATGCGACGTTGAACTCATCGTGTGTATAGGATAGGGTGGAGCCTGCCGTCGAAATGTCTGAGAGTTTTATTCGCTTGTGGTTAGCGAGATTTTGCTACTAGCGGGAGTATTTTTTTTTAATTTGGTATTATCACTGCTCACTGGATCTAGTACCTTGTGGTCTTGGATGTTTATTAGCGCACCAAGGACATGGGCACCGGATATATATGGATATAATAAAAGCTTTGTGTCTCTTTCAACTGGTACCGACGGCCGGCCGGCCGGCAAGGGGATCGGCCGTGGAACTCAAAAGAAGATAGCAAAAGCATAAGTTAAGACCGGAGAGATGTAAGTACTTATCAGCAATACACGCATGAGAGGTTTCACTTTCCCCCGCCTCTTTTGGAAGGTAGCTCGAAACTGCCGCAGAAATTGCTTGTACTCTAGTAGCATCATTCTTAGTATTCAACAAGCCATCTTTCTGCTTACCTAGATTATTTGATATGTTCGGATTAGCTTCGCCCACAAGGCAGTAGCTTTATCCTTATGCTTTATTCTACGTTTCCAACAGTCCTAGCTTTATGGGTGGGACTGGGAATACGTTGTATCCATCGGTTACATGGAGTTTCCGTTTGAGTAAGCGAGGAGGCAAACGAGCGCCGTATGGGTCTAGGGCTAGGCAGACGTCAAACTGACCAGCCGGATCAGAGTCTGACATCTACTAAAAGCTGGAAAGCATACAGGGCGGTACTGGTGGCGGTCAAAAAGAGAACAAGACAAGGAGCGGTTCAATGTTTGAACTTTGAAGCCCCGTGGTGTCCTGGTGTGCGTCAGCGCAGCCTGATGACAATCGCCGGCTTCAGCGGACGCTCAGGACTCCCGAGTCCAAATTTAATTAGTGACTAGCTATTTCCTCTGCTTTCGCAACTGGGGCATCAATATTTTAGGACTCCTTTGATTCAAACAGTTTTCACTGGAATTTTAAAGGATTAAAATCCTAATAATTTTTTTCCTATCTTGATTGTTTGATTCATAGGATTAAATACTAATATTTTTTTTTCATAAGGACTAGTTAACTGTTCATGCGTTGCAAAGGGCATAAATATTCTACTAGTGGTTCAACATCAATCAAAATACTATTATATACCTTATGATACGGATAACTTTTTAACCACTCTTCTTCACCTTCCTTCCTTCCTTGATGACTTTTTAACAACACAACACACTCTTCTTGTCCTCCCTCGTCAACTTTTTAACAACACACTCTTCTTCTCCCTCCCTAACGCGCGCGCTCTCTCTCTCTCTCCTTGTGCAACCGACTTCTCTATACACACAAATTGTTTATAGGGGAAAATACACTGTAACATCCCAAAATTCTAAATTTTGGAATGTTATATTAAATAGATAGATTTGATAGATTGTTTGATTGTGGTGTGGTTGCCTGTGTGAAAGTGAGTGAAATTTGAAACTTTTTGAAAGTTAAATGAGAGGGAATAAAAGGACTTTCCCAAACTTTCATCTTGCATTTATGATCTCCATGAATTCAAATTCTTTTCATCACAAAAACCCTGAAGAGAAGATAGCGCGACTTCTTCCATTTTATATAAATGAAAAGGGGTATTTGAAAATATTTGAATTTCATTTGGAACTATTTTCAAATTCAGAAACTTCAAGCAACTCAATGATTTTCATGAGAGAAGATAAAATGACTTCTTCAAAACATATGAAATATGAGTTGGGAGTTTAAAAGGATCAAATTTAAAGTCCTTTTGGAAATTATTTTTCAATTTGGAGTTATTTGGATTTTATTCAAATTATTTTTCTCCAAAAATAAAATATATGGAAATTAGGGTAAAATGATTCCCAACATTAGAAAATTGGAAAGAAATAAATTTGAAATTATTTTGGTATTTTTAAAATGATTTTTACCGGGTGTTATTGCACCAGTAGCACTCCTTGCTTTATTTGAATTTTGAGGATTTTATTTGACTCTAGAAAAATGTTCAGGTTATAGAAAATCTTTTTCTGAAATTCTTTATATATTATATGCCAATATAATATTTTTCGTTGTTTATTTTTTTAGTTTGTCTGGATAATGTTTTTTAAAAAAAATTCTTGGCAATTTGGGCCGAGGACACCAGCCAGCGGCCCAGCCCGGCCGGCAAAGATCGCCCTCGACCTCCCGACGGAGCCACTGCTCCCACCGCCATCGCCACGAAGTCCTCCCTCTCCTTGGCCCCTTCCCCAAGCCGCCGTCGGCCCCCCCTCCTATAAATTCGGGCGCCCCAGGCCCCTCTCTCTCTCCTCTCCCCGCAACCGCCGCCTCCCGCCTTCTTGCTTGCCAGCGCCGACGCCACATCCCTTGTGAGATCGCCTTGCCGCTGCCTCGCGCCGACGCCTACTGCCATTTCTTCTACGCGCCGCTTCATGCGCCACTTCGGAATCAGCGCCCGTGGAAGCCGATCCGCTACCCGCCGCCCGACTGCGCCGCCATGGTTTTTTTCACCAAACCGACCGAACCGCTAAAACCGTCGCCCCAACCCGGTTTTTCTTCTCGGTTTTTCTTTTTAATCGGTTTAGTTATTTAGGTTAGTTTATTTAGTGAGCGTTTGTCGCTTAGACTTCTGCAGCGAACGGTTTTCGTCCGTTAGGTTTTGGCAGCGAGCGTTCGCTCGATAGTTTTTTCTTTTCCTTTTTATTTTCGGTCAAGGACCTATCTGTGAATATTTTATTTATAGATTAGTCCCTAATCTTCAAACGGTCACTACTTTTTGCTCGTTACTCGGAATTAAACGAAACCAACACCCACTTATTCGTTATGATCCCCTCTACCCAGTAATCCAACTTGAACATGTTTTTGAAAATGTAAAATTTGATTTTCAAACAGATTTGTATTTAAACTTCTTTTGATCATAACTTGAGTTTTATAACTCCGTTTGAGTTGATTCTTTTTGCAAATCGAAGCTCTTGACCTAAACTTTCTGATAAGGCCAAATTCACTTAATTTTGGTACTGTTAGAAAATTTTTTATGTTGCAAGAGTTATTTGCTTGGTTTTGATGTTTTCCGAATTGTTTCTTCGTTCTTCCCGATCTTTTGAGTGATTGCTTATGTGTGCTTACTATTGCTTGCTTACGATAGATTGACCGGAGTGTGACGAGTAGAACTATCAGGAGTTATAAGTGCGAATCATCTTCATCAACCGTACAAGGCAAGTTCATACTTTGATCATATCCCTTTCATACCCAGTTTTTATGCATTAGTTTCAACCTCAAACATTGCATGAGTAAGACTTGATAACATGTGGGTTTTGGGAAGTAATTGATGAGGTAGGAACCTATTGTCCTGCATTCAAACCTTGGGAGTTACTTCTACGTTATGCTTATACACTTGTAGAAAAAGGGCCTATTGTCCCGGTTGGTAAGGGCCTTTAGTCCCGGTTCCTGAACCGGGACTAAAGGGTCGGTACTAATGCCCTGGCCCTTTAGTCCCGGTTCAATCCAGAACCGGGACAGATGGGCCTCCACGTGCTTTGTCTTGGCCCGAGCCCAGGCAGAGGGTTTGGTCCCGGTTGGTGGCACCAACCGGACCAATAAACATCCACGTCTGCATTTCGATGGCTGGGGTTTTGTTTTTTTAAGGGGGGTTTGGGGTTTTGGGGGTTAATTTAGGTGTTTCAGATATTGTGTTAGCTAGCTAATTAATAGAGAGAAGTGTCCTCTCTTTTGTCCGTGCTTGGTCGACACTACGTACTATACATACGTATAGAGAGGACTAGCTAGACACGCTAGCTAGCTAGTAAGCAAACGATGGAAACAGAAGATCGTCATGAACATATATGCATACAAAGAGAAGTGATATCGACCACCTCTCCTTCTCCAAGAGATTGGTCGAACAACAAGTTCTCGTATATCTATCCGACACTACTGGCTACATATATACAATAATTATCTTTTACAAATATAATCTCCTAACATACGGACGCGTGGTCCACATAGTATTCTCCGTCTTGACGATCATGTGGTCAAGAAAGAATGCCGCCAATTCCTCTTGAATTGCTCGCATGCGATCTGGTGCTAGGAGTTCATCCCGCATCCGAAACATCTAATTTTAAGAAGGGGGTCAATACATACATATATATATGTATATATATATATATATATATATATATATATATATATATATATATATATATATAGGCAAAATGTTTGGGGCACCTAGGTGCACAGGCACTGGGCCCATGGTGCATGACATACCTATCCGTGTATGATGTTCCTTACTTAAAATAGATGTTTCCAATTTTTGTTTGCATGCACTCTGATTGGTTTCCAAAAAATTAATATTATATTTTTTCCTAAGCATCATTCTGTTCCAAAATACCTCGAGTACGTACACACACCTAAGATATTTTAGGTTATGTATGTATATACCTACTGATTTATTCAAGGTATTAAACATTTATTTCTGATTGTGTATATACCTAGTGATATAGACCTACTGATGTATATACCTCAAATATTTTGGGTTATGTATATACCTACTGATGTATATACCTAAGATATTTTGGGTTATGTATATACCTGCTGATATATACCTATTGATGTATATACCTACTAACGTAATTCATGTGTCCAACACTCATATTTTTTTGAATTAACACTTCTATTTTCTAATGATGTACTTTCAAGGTATTCGTCACTTATTTATTTTATTGATGGGACACACTTTTGAAGACTAGTTTTCCTATGTATGTAAGGTGACAAGATAATCTAAGCGATATCCTAATTATTTTTTACTTTTTTGGACATATACATACCATGTAGACATCCAGACCCGATATGTTTACGTACATATACCTAATATAATGTACCAACATCTGGGTTTTTAATACACGTATTGCCTTCAAGACATACCCCGAAATTTTTGTAGTTTTAGTGGTGACATACTCAAAAATAATAATATACTCCTTTTTGAATATAAAGTATATGCTTGAAGACATACCCATTAACAGTATTGGACACATACCCCAAAATGATATACTTTGAAAGGAGACGTGCTCAAGGACACGTACGTTTTATACCCGTACATACATGGGTATTTTTCCATGGAGACAAAAGATAACCATACCTTATATACCCAAGACGATGATATACCTAAGTATATAACTGTATATATGACTTCGTATTTTATTATTAAAAAAGAAAAGTAATGCATGAATAAGAGAGAAAGAAGGGCACGTGTCATGGAGCATGCATGGCCTTAATGGACCATTAATTGGTGATTTCTCTATCTTTCCTAGTCTGGGCATTAAGTGTCCATATAAAGCAATAATTAGCAATAATTCTTTCCAAATAAAAGAGTTAACAATTTTCAATTATTGTTAATACTAGTCACACATGCACACATCTCAATGTAATCCAACGGTTTCTAGGCAAGGTGCCCGGGCACCTAGGTGTCCCATATGGGCGTCCTATATATATATATATATGTGTATATATATATATGAATGAATGAAACTCAACACAAATGATGGTAGTAAAATAAAATTGTGAATATTGTTATTTACGCACTTCATATTGTTTGTCAGAGTAGCCCGCTCACTGTGTCGTGTGGCGGATGGACTCATAAATGTAGTATCCACGTAAATCATTCCCTTGTTTACGCCACAACCAATTTACAAGAAATAGAGGTCAATCAAACTGATAATTAGCAAGCATGCTAAATGGTATTGATGAAACTAGCGCTTGAATCACTAGGAGATGCGTGGAATATGCTACTATAGTACTTACTTTCAGGTGTCTAAATTGCAGCTTCTTCGGCAATCCCGGAGCTTTTTTGGTGAATTTTCTCCAAACCCTGCCATACAAATAAAACAATTACTTGATACCAGAACTGAACAAAGTTGCTGATATGGTGGATAATGATTGATTTAACTTACTTCTCGAGCATTTCAGTCATGTCCGCATACTCCTGGGGATCTTTTTGTCTCGAGTCTAAGGCGATTACTACTCCTGCTCAAGCTTAATCTCTAGGAGAATATAGTGGAAGCTGCATGCGCATGCATAACTCATCAATATTACATTACTATAACCTGGACTAATAAAGGGAAACCGAATATGCCACAAGACAGTAACACTCACTTGAAGTTGTAAGGAAAGAGTATTATATCTTTGTGTTCATTTATTACCAACGATTGTAGCAAGTTGGCCTCGGTATTTTAGGCATGAAATTCAACCTCAGTTGCATCTATGCGATATGTGTTAATGAACCCAATATCACCCACTTGTCTTTTCTTCAATTCGGTGATCTTCAATCTGCATAATATAGTGAGGATAATTATAAATACATGCAATGAAAGAGCTGAGTTATATAGAGAGACTTAATGATGTAAGTAGTACTACTTACGCGATAGGTGTGACCGTTGCTTTATCGAGGGCCAATTGATTGATAAACTGATAAAACTCCTCAAATGGAATAAGCAATAGTTCAATTCCAATGAGGTCATGCTCCTTTTTAACTCTCACATACAAAGTACTCCTCCCCTCACACTCTCTGCAGGTTTTCATGTACCAATCATGCAATCTTCGCATCATCGTTGATAGAGATCTTTCATCTTTGACGAGAGGCTTCCCGTACTTGTATCTTTGTATCTGCACCTCCAATAAATCATAATGTACATCGTCGGGCAGGTAATCTCCAGGATTGCCATAACCGGGCACCATCCTCAGATCGACGATGTCGCTAGCAGGCACCTTGAGCGGGGGGCATGATTGTTGGCTTATTCGCCGAGCTGGGCAATTTTTTCCCAGCTCGTCGTTCTTTCATCCTTTGATCACTTTTAGTACTTCCCGACCTCTCCGCCCGGCAAATGCCTTTCCAATAATGCGCTCATAGTTGCCTTTCGGCGGAGACTTGGGTGGTTTTGCCAGGGCAGCCAGAGTGCGCTTCGCTTTCATCGGATCTACCTTCTCCTCCGGAGGTGGATGTCTCTTTGCTTTCAACCCTTCAAAGAAGTCCTTCACTTCGGTCCGCGCGATCTTCGCGTTTTCCTCCTCGGTCCTCTTGTACGGTAACTTCTCTGGAGTCTTCAGAGAAGGACCGAATCTGTATGTCATCCCGCCTTTGGGTGTACTGCTAGATGCCGGCAGAGCAGACGGAGCGGATGTCTTCTTTCCTTGCTTACGAGGCGGAGGACAAGGACTACGACGCGCCGGAGCAGCCGGAGCGGCGGCGGGTCTCTTCCGCCTCTTGCCGACGAGGCGGAGAAGGAGGAGGCTGGCTGCTCGGCGCGCCCGGGCGCAGCGGAGAAGGAGGCGGAGTGCCGCCACGCGCCGGAGAAGGAGCCGGCCGAGTGTCCTGATCGTCACTCGACGGAGGAGGAGGCGGTGGAGGAGGCGGAGTGCCCTGACTCGCCGGAGGAGGAGGAGGAGGCGGAGGCGTCCAGTTCGGAAGGTTGATGAGATCCTTCCGCCATAGGCATGGAGTCTTCAAAGCAGAACCCAGCTGAGTCTCCCAATAATTTTAAAGGATTAAAATCCTAAGAATTTTTTTCCTATCTTGATTGTTTGATTCATAGGATTGAATACTATAATATTTTTTTGTAAGGACTAGTTAATTGTTCATGCGTTGCAAAGGGCATAAATATTCTAGTGGTTCAACATCAACCAAAATACTAGGGTCCCGATTACTGCCGCACGTGTGGCATGAACAGAAACCCGCCCGCACGCCTCGTGTGGCATGGACAGAACTCCGCCCAAGACGATCGCATCGGTGCGCAAGAATGGCACAGCCCGCACGTCCGGCAGGTGTGTGGCAACCCCGCCAAGACGACCCGTCTGGGCTGACGACCCCGCCCGCATGACCCAGCCGTTCCCGGCCTCCGATCGATCCCCACTCCCGACTACCGCCATCGTCCCCCACCTCTCGAACCCCTACCTCCATCCCTGGCCTTCTCTGGTTGCCATGGCAACCAGAGCAGATCCGTAGGGCCTTCCCACCGCAAACCACACCCCAACCCTCCCCCACCCCCCGCCCCCACTCCAACCCCGCCCTCCAAAGACGATCAGCTAAAAGCAGGTGAAATCTTCCGATCTCATACAATTTCTCATCCTTCTTCTGGGCAGAAAATTGCAAATTTACAGATGAAGGTGGCGAATGGATCCAAGCTATAGGGGTAAAACACTACATGGTTCTGTGTATCTTCGCATTTGCCAAGCAGAATACACCAGATCTGCCATGTACTACGCTTGAGATTAACTTAAGTTCCTAGTTAAGCAGACGCAAGTAGTTGGTAATGAAATGGATGAGTAGGAATCCCTAAAAAAAGGAGAGGAATGACAAATTTGGAATAAAGGGGGTGGGAAAAATTAATTGCCACTTGTCTCTAATGTCAGTTGCCACCTTTCGTTGTCAGTAACTGCCACCATGTTAACCTGTTGCTTGCCATCCTATTGTACTGGCTGTTGCCATCGAATCGAACGGACAGCTAGCACCCAAATTTTAGAAAAAGAGTGTGGATGTGCATGTCCTACTTGCCGCGATGTGTTGGTTGCCTACGCATGAAAATGTGATAACACTGACGTGTTATCTTCTACGTGCAAGCAGCAAAAGAATACAATTTTTGTGGATTGTTGATGCGTTCTTGTTCATGCAGTGATTGAGAACACATTGGAAGAAACGAGACGCGGAAAGAATGAATCACGAAGATGGCGCTGATACTTGGGGTTCTCAAAGGCCATAAACACCCCCTTGGGATGCATCAGTCTGATCAACTCATTTCTGCAGGGCCGTTGCTGCCACTACTAGAACAGTATGCAGGCATTGGTATGATGCGTGATAATAAAAGAAAAGAACAGTTGCCATGTTCGCAACGATGAAGATGAAATTCTACTTATGTCGTACACTGTCGTTTTTTCGCAGGTTCTTATGACCAAAACACACTCAGGGAGGCCTCCGTGGCAAGTTCAGTCACAGGGCGCTAACACTGACAAATGTACGGGCAACCAACTTCAACTAGCTAATATGGCTAATCGAGGTAACACATACGAAAAAGAACACATACTGGTCTGGACATGAAAAATAAACTTGCAAAGGTTGGCAAAAGACTCACGAGTTATGACGGGGGAAAATGCAGAGCCTTCATGCAGCACGTGGCATCAGGCAGCACCCATGTACCTGCCATCGACGTCATACACAGGTGAGTCCATAAAAAGTGAAGTTGCGGACGGTGAATTAGCAGAAGGAGCATAGTTAACAACTGCAGTTGCCATGACTGGACAACTACAATTGCCATGAATAAATAACTGCAGTTGCCATGGAGGAACAACTGCAGTTGCCATGCCAGCACAAACTGCAGTTGCCATGTATTGACCAACTACTACGATGCTTACATGTTATTACGGTGGTGGTACCCCGACAAACGTCTCATGGCAAGCTTCACAGTTGCGAGATAGAAATCGCGTCAATTTGGTGTGACAGACCACACAAGATGGGCACATGCAGCACAACAAGGTAAGGAAAAAATTGAACCACAAAAGATCACTACATTTGTTTTTGTGGCAAAAAATAGCACGTGACGAAAGAGAAGATTTGTAGCAGTGATGGTGGACAAAATCAAGCATAAAACGCTAACAAGTGGTTGTGTGCAATGAGTCATATATTGTCTTCGGAAATTTGCCAACTGCTAAAAGCATGTGTGCAGCACTAATGGTTGATCGCATTTGCCTAGTGAGATCAAGCCTAGAATGCAAAAGTTTTGATGCTAGAACACAGTGGTTGCCATGTATTGGTAGCAGTATTTGCCATGTATGCAGGACTGCAGCTACCATGCATATAGAATCCAAGTTTTCGTACTAAAAAGGAGCTGGTTGTCGTGCATTGGCAAACAATAGTTGCCATGTTTGTTGGACTGTTGCTGCCATGACTGGACAACTACAGTTGCCATGCATGTCCACACGCAGACTCACGACTTGCTGTTTGAATGATCTCATGCCAAATCACTCGAAGTTGATGTGATCCGCTGAGATAAAACATGTTATTCAAGCAAAATCTCACTCTCGTACCTGTTTTTTTTCTATTACAGGGCCTACAACTACAGTGAACAGCGGCTGGGGACATCTGATGGGAGCTCTGGCGCGGAAGACGCATTCCACCAGTCAGCGGACAATCATGCCGCAAACAATGCCGAGTCAGAGTCGGACATGGCAATCATTCCAGCAATGCCGACAGGCACCCCTTGAACACAAGCACCGCAACACTCAAGTAGATGAAACCGCCACCCGATCTTTGAAGTGAATGATGAAACTGATGATGAAGCGCAAGGGGATGAAGATGATGGGCAATCAGAGATCGTGGTACCTCAGCCACCGTACGTTGGGCAGAGATTTGAATCATTTGCAGAAGCAAAGGAATTCTACCAGACATATGCAAAGTTCCATGGGTTTGCGGTCAACACCGAATACCATAGGAAAATTAAGAAAACTAACGAGTACAGCAGAGGTGAGATGAGGTGCCACAAGGCACGAAGGAACAAGAAGGGGAAAGGTGTTGCGCCTGTCGTTCCGGAACGAAAAAGAGGTATCATTCTCAAGATGGGATGCCCTGTCCAGTGTAAGCTAAACGTAGATGGAACACAGTATGTGGTCACTGTAAGTGCATCTAGTGCCCCTTAGTGATTTTGGTGTATTGAAGACTTATAGGTTAAGTAACTAATGCGTTTTTGAGTGTACACAGGTCTATAAGTCTATGAGGATTTTTGATATTTACAGTAAAAGTCGACCCTAAAAATGAAGTTCTTCAATCAAGACTTTGATATTCGAAGACTTTCAAGACTTTGAAAGTGAAGAAATTGGTGTGATCACGAAGACTTGGTATTCACTTGAGGAACATGAAGCGTGAAGACTTTTGTTTTCGTAATTTCATTTTCTCTTTCTTGAGTCATAGGAAACACCGTCTTGTTAAAGGGGGTCGAGGAAATACTAAGGAAAATTTCCATTTGATGCTCAACTCAAAATCCTACACCTACCAATCCCTTCGAGTAAAGCTTTTGGAAATCTCATACGATTCAAGAAATTTCTTCAAAGGATGTGAGACGAAGCTCTTCCGATCACCGAGGAATTTGTTCGACGAGGAGTTAGGAATTCGCCAAAGGCGAATTGCCTACATTGTGAGGAACATGATAGCCACGAGGAATTTGAGAGTCAAATTTCCGACCGTTCTTGTCTTCTTGGCCTGTCCCAAAATATCTTATCCACCTAACGGTCATATCATTGAAGGGCATTTATGTCTTATCATGTCGGGCTGCTCCCTAGGCTATAAATAGCCGCCCCTACAACCACTAGCTGGTTGGCTGCTCCGAGAGAACTTGACACTTGTCATTTGAGAGGAACCCATCCTCCGAGGACTTTGAGCGAAAATCATCAAGTGAGGAAAAACCCAAAAGTGAGGAAAACCCAAAACCAAACCCCAACAAATCCAAAGTGATTGAGCATCACCGAAGAAATTGATCCTGCGTGGATCCGACGCTTTTACCTTTGAAGACTGTGCTTCTTCCAGACGGTTAGGCGTCAAGGTCTAGAGCATCCAAGAGGAATTGTGGATTGCCGGGTGACCAAGTATGTGAAGGTTTGGAAGTCGCTGAAGACTTACCACGAGTGATTGGACGAGGTCTGCGTGACCTTAGTTCAAGGAGAATACGATGAGGACTTGGTGTCTGAGCTGCGTGCTCGATGTTGGGTGTCCGGACTGTGTGTCCTCGAGTTTAAATACTCAACCGCTCCAACCAGACGCATAACCGAGACAAAGCAGTTGGAACTGGTCTACCAAATCATTGTCTTCACCAACCTAATCGGTTCTATTTCCTCAACCCTTTCATTTCCTCATAACTGTGTTGAGTGTTTGTCATATCTGTGTTTGAAGACTTTGATCAAGACTTTCTCAATTTCCTCAGTTCAATTTCTTGATCTGTTTGTCTTCATCTTGTGTTATCCTCGTGATTACGCTTTACGTACTCTGTGATTGTCTTCATTTCATCATGATGACTATGCTCGTAATCTGTTATGCTTACTTGAGTACTTATTCCGCTGCAAGTATTTCTTCGCTAAGGAATTTCCTCACCAAAGAAATTCCTCGGTGAAGAATTCATAAAAATCGCCTATTCACCCCCTCTAGTCGATATAACGCACTTTCAATTGGTATCGAGCAAGGTACTCCCTTGTTACGTGTGATTTTAGTTTAACCACCGGAGTTTTAGTTATGTCGACCGCAGTATGATCAAGGTCTCGGCAGGTGTCCTACCTTCGATGGGACCGACTACCCCATCTTGGAAGAACAAAATGCGAATGCATCTTGAAGCAATTGACAACGATCTACGGTATGTTGTGACAAAAGGTGTTTCCTCGGTCACACCCTCTCCGAATGATGCTGATGTGAAGAGATTCAAGCAACTCGATTCTCAAGCGAAGAATATCATATGTGGCCATCCGAGCAAAGGTCAATATGGAAGAGTGAGTGCTTTGGAATCGCCAAACTCATCTGGGACAGGCTGTCCAAAGTAAATGAAGGTGTTTCAACTCAGCGTGACTCTCGAGTTGATGTTCTTCGGAATCTCTTCAACCGCTTCAAAAGACTCGATCACGAAAATGTTCAACAAACCTTCGATCGCCTCACTGACATCTCAAATGAGCTTCAAGCACTGGGTGCCACTGACATCACCGACCATGAGGTGGTGAAGAAATTGCTAAGATCGCTTGATTCCTCATTTGACACTCGCACGCGATGATACAAGAACGAAGTGACTACAAGTCTCTTGATCCTGCCGATATCCTCGAAAGGCTAAATACTCACGAGTTCCACTTGCTGAAAAGAGAGATCTCTATGGTTACGGCTATGGAAAAACACGTGCCTCAAGGCCAAGGCTGAATCTGAATCGAGAGTGAAGACTCGGTAGTAGCCTTGGAGATCTGAAGAATTTGGCGAGGAGCTAGCACCGCTTTCGTGAAGAAATTCCAGAAATTCTCAAGACGTGGTCGCTTTGGAAAATCCTCAAGAAGCAAAGTGATTCCTCATCTAGTGACTATAAGCGAAGACTTTGCCACAAATGCAAGAAACCTGGTCACTATATCCAAGATTGTCCTCGGTGGGAAAAGGAATTAAGAAAGAAGAAACACAAGGATTACGATTACGATGGCGTGAAGAAAAAGAAGAAATCATCAAAATCTTCATCATCAAAATCCTCAAAACCTTCTTCTCACAAGAAGAGCAGCTCCAAAAAGGCTCGGGCATTCATTGGCAAGGAAATGGACTCGCTGAATCGAGGAAAATGAGGAAGAGGAGGAGTCGAAGAATCCGAATCTGGTGTGGCTAGTCTGGCTCTTGCTACTGCTTATGTTAGCAAGTCCATCTTCAACACTGAAGAAACTGACTCCACCGACAAACCTGATGAGGAAAACGATGACTACGCTCCCACCTATTGCTTCATGGCAAAAGGTGCCAAGGTACTCAATTTCACCTCCTCTGAATCCAAGTGAAAATGAATCGATGAGGATCTCAAGCCCAGCTACTCTAAACTTGCTAAGATTGCTATAAAACAACAAAGGGCTTTTGAAAAGGTTCAAAACATGCTAGATAAGAGTGATGATATGTTAGGTGAAGAAATGGATCGCACTCAAGACACATTGAAAATCTTGAGACTTCGGGCCTAAGCTTGATAACCTTCAAGGTCATCATAACACTCTCTTATCTCGATCATGAGAAACTTTCTTATGAATTTCTTCAAAGAAAGCAAGATCTTGAGAAGCTAAGAGCGAGTTATGAAGATCTTCGCAGGAGCGCGATTCATTACTTGCTCAACAAATCAGCGCTTCTCAAGAAGAATTTGTTCCTCCATGCTTAAAGTGCATTGTACGTGAATCTGCTAATTCTTCACCTGAATGTTCAAATGCTTCAACGGTTACAAATTCTTCACCTGCCTCTGCTATCACTAATTCCTCATCTGAGGACATTGCTAGTATCACTGACGATGCAGGATTGAAGAAATTGTACATGACAGGCATGTACAAAAGCCTCAAAGGGCATCAGACTCTTTGTGATGTGCTTAAAAAGCAGATCCTCAATAGGAACCCTAGGAAAGAGGGCATTGCCTTTGAGAGGAAACTCAATGCTGATGGAACGTATTGGAAGCTGAGCGGTATCCCAAAACCTCATGGGTTGCTGCAAAGGGACCTCCAGTTGATCCATCTACCTTATCTGGTTTTACGCATGAATTTCCTCATTCTGGCGATGAGTCATTTGACTCCAACTATAAACTGTTCAAAAATCGAATGGTGAAGTATTTGCTAGATATGTTGGCACTAAGCTGAGAACGGTTCCCCTATGAAGAAAATCTGGGTTCCCAAGAAGTGCCTTGAAAGTCTTCAGTGAATGTCCTCATGACACCACCGTGAAGAAAAGGAACCCCAGATCAAATTCTTCATATGGACCAAATTCTTCATATGAATCCAAGTCCTCATACGGACCAAATTCCTCACATGGATCAAATTCCTCAAAAGGATCAAAGTCCTCATATGATTATCATCGTGCTAATAACTTTCATTTCGCAGGGTAGAGCTAAGGGCTATGAATATGTGCATTATTCTTCAAACCAATATGTTCATAAGTCCTCGAAGAATTTCTCTGCTTATTCATATACTTACCCTAACCCCTCTTATGTGAAACGAAATGGTTTGGCCTCTATGCCACCATTCTCATATGGTGCTCGCAGAATGATGAACTCTTTGCCACCCCTATAGATGTGGGTGGTGAAGAAAAAGAACTAATCTCTTCTGCAGGTCAGGTCTCGGGCGTGCCTTAACGTCTGAAGAATTTCTTTGGGGCACGACAAATTGCACGAAAGGGCGCAGCTAATCATGATGAAATGAACTTTCATTTCACACGTCCTCATCTTGCTTATCTCAGATAATCGACCGATGAAATTCATCGATGAACTTGATATCATATTCTTCAGCGATGAAGTATATGAGATCGTAAGTTGTACTAATTCATCTGCAGGATGATCAACCCAAAGCCACCGAGTGGGTTCTCGATAGTGGATGTACAAATCACATGGTGGTGACAAGAATCTATTGATGGATGCTACCTTATCACCGTCACATCTGAAGCATATCATCTTTCTTGACAAAGGCAAAAGTCGTATTGGGACTTGGTAAGGTTGCTATCTCTAAGGACATGCACATGGACAAAGTCATGCTTGTTGAGTCTTTAGGATATAACCTCATGTCGGTCTCAATGCTTTGTGATCTTGATATGGTTGTTATCTTTGGCAAGTATCGGTGTGTTGTGATTATGGAAGTGACAATTCCAAAGTCTTGAAGGCTTTAGGAGAGGAGACTTGTATATTGTTGATTTTTCCACAGGACCACAACCAGCCGTGTGTCTACTTGCAAAAGCTTGAGAAAAGGCTGGCTATGGCATCGACGACTTGGTCATGCGGGCATGAGGAATTTACTGCACGCTTGCGAAGAAGAAGCATGTCATTGGCATTGAGAATGTCAAATTTCCTCAAGGATCACTTATGCGAACTGTGAAGCTGGAAAAATGACCAAGGCCAAGCATCCAAATGAAGACTATCATGACCACTACTCGCCCCTTGAATTGCTTCACATGGACCTCTTTGGTCCCAATCATTATTCAAATTGTCGTTAATGAAGCATCACTATATGGCTTTGTTATTGTTGATGATTACTCTCGTTACACTTGGGTACACATTGTTACTTACAAAAATCAAGTGCAGGAAATCTTCAAACGATTTTCCTCGAGGGCTTCAACCAACTTTGGTGTGAAGATCAAGCACATCAGAGTGACAATGGAACCGAAGTTCAAGAATTCCGGTCTTGATGACTATCTTGATGAACTTGGTATTACTCATGAGTTATCTGCTCCCTACACTCCATGACAAAATGGCGTCGTGGAGCGCAAGAACAGAACTCTTGTTGAGATGGCTCGCACTATGCTTGATGAATACAAAACGCCTAGTCGTTTCGGATTGAAGCAATTGACAACTGCGTGCCACATCATCAACAGTATATCTTCACAAATTCTTCAAAAGACTGCCTATGAACTCCTCACGACAACAAACCTAATGTAAGTTATTTCAAAGTCTTGATTGCTAAATGCTGGATTAGAGATCCTCACCACAACTCTAAATTTGCACCGAAAGCACATGAAGGTTTTATGCTTGGTTACGGAAAGGACTCGCACACCTACTGAGTCTTCAACATCACTCTACACAAGATTGTTGACACTTTGTAGATGTGCGGTTCGATGAAACTAATGGCTCGCAAAGAGAGCACCTACCTTACGTGTTAGACGAACCAGCACCGAGGATTCTATCGATTCAAGGCAACCGAGGATGTCATTCCTCTTGAAGAAACTCTTGAAGAATTCATTCACAGACGTGAAGAACGCCGAGTGATGCACTGAAGATAATCTTTGAAGAAAATGGTGCCGAGGAAAATAATAAAATTCCTCGACGACAATCAGCTAATCCTCGCGTTGCAAAAGAAGTACAAGTTGACAAGATCATCGATGACATTGAAGCGCCAGGTCCTCTCACACGCTCAAAAGCTTCACACTTATCTAACTTTTGTGGGCACTATGCTTTTGTCTCGATCACAGAGCCCACTAAGGTAGATGAAGCATTTACGAGCCGGAGTGGATTCAGGCCATGCAAGAAGAATTACATCGATTCGAGCTCAACAACGTGGGAACCGGTCAAACGTCCGGATCCTCGCAAGCATAATATCATTGGCACAAAGTGGATCTACCGCAACAAGCAAGATGAAAATGGTCTTGTGGTGAGGAATAAGGCACGACTAGTAGCTCAAGGCTACACGCAGGTTGAAGGAATCGACTTGATGAAACTTTTGCACTGTCGCTAGACTTGAGTCTATTCGCATATTACTCGCCTATGCTAACCATCACAATATCACTTTATATCAAATGGATGTGAAAAGTGCATTCCTCAATGGTAAGCTTGAGGAAGAAGTATATGTTGCTCAACCACCAGGTTTTGAAGATCCAAAGAATCGACAAAGTCTTCAGACTAAATAAGGCTCTCTATGGCCTCAAGCAAGCCCCTCGGGCGTGGTATGATACATTGAAGGAATTCTTCGTGAAGAATGGCTTCACTCCCGGTTCACTCGACCCTACTCTCTTTACTAAATCTTATGATGGTGAACTTTTTGTGTGCCAAATATATGTTGATGATATTATCTTTGGCTGTACTGACCAACGTTATAGTGATGAATTTGCCTATATGATGAGTGAAGAATATCAAATGTCTATGATGGGAGAGTTGAAATTCTTCTTAGGTCTTCAAATTAAATCAACAACACAATGGCATATTCATATCTCGGGAGAAATACCTCAAAGATGTCCTGAAGAAATTCGGCATGCAAGATTGCAAAGGTGTCAAAATTCCTATGCCCACAAATGGCCATCTATACCTTGATGAAAATGGTATTGACTTGATCACAAGGTATACCGCTCCATGATTGGTTCTTTATTGTACTTATGTGCATCTAGGCCAGATATAATGCTTAGTGTTTGCATGTGTGCCCGATTTCAAGCTACAGAAGGAATCACACCATAAGGTCGTGAAGCATATTCTTGATATCTAGCTCACACACCAACACTAGGATTATGGTACCCCAAGGGTTCTACTTTTGATCTCATTGGATATTACGACTCGACTATCTTTGGTGATCGTGTGGACCGCAAGTCAATATCTGGTACTTGTCATTTCCTCGGACGATCTTTTGGTGCATTGGTCCTCGAAGAAAGCGAGCTGCGTATCAACATCCGCTGCAGAAGCTGAATACATTGCCTTTGGCTCGTGTTGTGCTCAATTACTATGGATGAAGCAAACCCTCAAGGACTACGGCATCAACGTGAAGAATGTGCCTCTCTCTTTGTGACAATGAGAGTGCCATCAAGATTGCTCACAACCCAGTTCAGCACTCGAAAACAAAGCACATTCAAATTCGTCATCATTTTCTTCGTGATCATGTGTTGAAGGGCGACATCTCCATCGAGCACGTGAAGACTTAAGAACAGCTAGCTGATATCTTCACTAAGCCCTTGGATGAGAAGAGATTTAGCAAGTTGCGGTGTGAGCTAAATATCTTAGAATCTTCGAATGTTCTTTGAAAAGGACACACATCCTAACACTTATGCAAATTTGATGACTTAGATGTGCAACACATGAAGAAACGTTTTTCTTCAATCAATGAAGAATAACACTCTAAGTGTGAAGAAATTAATGAAGAATTTGATTCTCAGAACCCTCGACAATTATGCGCGGTGTATGCGAAATCATCATTCTTATCTGATTGGGTCACGCCACCACCAAAGTTGAAATCTTCATTTTGAGCTTTTCCTCAGTTTTGAAATTCTTCAGTTTTTCAAATTCTTCAACTTTGCAAAATCTTCACTATTTCCGTCGTCTTTCTTCATTGGCAATATATATATGGGTTTATGTCCTCTACAGCATTCACTTATGGCTATTTCCTCAAGTCGCTTTTTCTGCAAAGTGAATGTGATCGGTCCCGTACCCCACTATTCTATACTCAACCCAAACCAATAACAAAATCTTCATGTGCGTTCTACATTGAAACTCATTCAAAATCTTCACTTTGTGTCCTTGATTTGAAGAAATTGCGAACGGAACTTTAAAACGATTCTTATCCACACCTTCGTTTTTGCCGCTCAAACCGTTCCGCATCCCACGATGCATTACTTTATTCACCCACGATCATACACGATCTCCACTACACAGTACGTGGGTGACACATGTCGTGAGAAGGGAAATGGTCAGGGGCATGTTCGTCCTAAATCTTCGGGCGACCCGTTTTTCACCGCGTCTATAAATATCCCTCTCCCCTTCCTCACTCTTTTACTCTGCTCGACCTCTCTCTCCCGCTCGAGCTCTTCAAACCCTAGCGCCACCGCTACTCCATCGTCGCCGGTGAGGAAAAGCTTCACTGCCTTGACCTCGTCGCCGACGTACTCGCGCCGACCACGGAAATCTTCACTCCGCCGTCGCCGTAGCTGTCTTCCTCAGCCAAGTTAGGGCGTGGAAGATCCGAGCAGACGAACTTCTAAACTGTTCATCTCGGTTAGTCGTGTTCTTCACTTCGGGTAATTAAAAGTTACTTTTATTACTCGCTTTGATTCTGAAATTTTCTTCAAAATCTTCAAAGGTGTTTATTCCTCAAATCTTCACACATATGAACACCTCAAATCTCTTGACTCGTTTCTCTAAGCTATGATTTTCTTCAAGATTCCTCAATTGTGTGGATCTTCGATCTATACAACTCGGGAACCTAAGACAAAGAACGCTTATTGAAATTCTTCAAGGTTCATCTGGTCAAAATCCTCAAAACTTGTTCTTTTGAAAAACCTTACGAGAACGCATATGACCTCTCCAAATTCCTCGCACCTATACTGCATTCACAGTACAAATGTCATTCTTTGAATCACTAGGTTCTCATCAACTTAACTCATTTGCAGCGTTCCTCGAAGAAAAACTGCACACTTCTTGAGAGAACTCATTTGTTCAATTTCCTCACCAAGAAAATGGCGAGATGGTAAGAAGTCAGAGAAGGGAGGAAAGAAACCAGAGGTTATGACAGCATTTGAAATCCACGAGGATATATATGCTCACTCGCACACCAGATGAAGAAAGTAAAATCAACGCAAGGTGCGTATTCGGAAGATTGAGCGGAGATGGGCACGGGAATGGAGGAATATAGATATGTAACTCCTAAGTACATGAAGAAATTCGCTCTTAACCCTCCATGCCCAAGAGCTCCTTTGGCACCTGGCCAAATAGCTGATCCCACAAGCATCAAATGAGGTGAGGACTTTCCTGAGGAATGGGCTAAACGTCAAGCAAAATTGGCAAAGCAAGCAAAGGAGGCAGTGAAGAAATTCAATGAGGATTCTGCCGCTGCTTACGCCACAGAGGTCTCGGTCAAACCGAGGAAATCAATGCAAAGAAGCCTGCTCATAAGCCAAGTGCTTCATCATCTGCGCCCTCACGGCCAAGTTCCTCAGTACCTTTCCAAGCAAATTCCTCAAACTGCTGCTGCTCCACCAAAGTCCTCAACAGCTCCGTCAAAACCTTGGTTCCTGTGCACCTAGCTACATGTCAACGGAATGCTGGATTTTCAATTGCCTCGAGGCATCTCTCGCAAGTTCCTCGCCAGCTCTCATTTCTTCAATCGGGTCCGACTCATTTGAAGACCAAAGCAACAATGGTCGAGGTCCTCGGCCTAGCCCGACGAAGAAAATGGTTGCATTCCATGTGCCATCTGATGAGGAGGCATCTGATGAAGAACTCGCAGAAATCATCAGAGACCGACAAGCAAGGGCCGCTAGAGCCAAAGGTACATCTGCCTTCGCTATTGGACCGAAGATAGTCCTCGACTTTATTGATCTACGGCACAATGATCCCAATACCCCTCTTTGATCTTCACTTGACACCTGGTCAAAGTCATATGTTGACTCACTTCATAGCTGAAGAAAAATGGAAGTATGAAAAGGCGAGGGAAATCAAAAAGGCTCAATACAGGAAGGAGAAGTTCACGAAGAAAAACATTGTCAAGATGACACCGAGGAGCTTCTCCAAGTCCATGAAATTCAAAACCTCAAAAAAACTTGATTCATTCAATGCCGATTGGCAAGGAGCCAAGGACAGATTCGTCAACCTGACGAAGAATCTCACAAATGTTGTTGTCCCAATGCAACATGAAATTCCTCAGGCTGTAGCCTCAGCTCAGCCCTCTTGAAGAAAAATGCCACTGGCTGATGACGTTCACTGCTGCTGAAAATGCTGATTCGAGGCTGATGATCCCATTCCAGCCGCTGAAGAAATTGCCAGGGCACCCACTAGTGGTGCGCCTGAAGAAATTGCTCAAGACAGGGGAACTGCATCAGTTGCTCCTGAAGAAAATGAACCAAATTCCTCAGCTCCTCCTGCGCCAACTCCAACTCCAATTCTTCCATCTGCTTTTGATGTGAAGAAAACCAAGGCCGCAGAGCGAGCTGCTTTGTGAAGAAAAGGAAAGCATCAAATGCGTCGATTCTTCGCTATGAAGAAAATGAAGCCAATGACCAGCTCATTGAAAAACCAATTGATGTTGTTCCAATTTCCTCCATACCATCAAAGGAAGTTGTTCCTTTTGGAGAAGAATCTGAGATCCCGGTCGGATCCGATGAAGAACATCGATCTGCCGCTTCATCGAGCAGCTTGATGAAGAAATTGAAGTGGATGCCATCCCTTCAACCCCGATTATTCCTCATCGGACTATGAAATTCCTCGGCTGGTCTTGAGGAAATTGAAGATGAAGATGTGGATATTGGATGCACCACACCAAAGGTGATCAATGATGATTTTTGGGAAAATCAGCATCCCAATACTCCTCTCTTCACTCCGCTCCAACAAGTTCCTCACTCCCCCGCACAAACTGTCCAAATAGACTCGAGAAAATCAACCCACTGGTTACGTGCATGAAGAAATTCCAGCCACTAGTCTTGATGAAACTGCTTCTTTGCTAATCCTCGACCGCACAAGTTGAGGAGCAAGAAATTCCTCGGGCTGAAGAAACTGAACTTGTGATTCCCGAGGTGGTGATGCAACTCATCGACACCCCTCTCGCCCAAGCGGAAGAATCCGTTCTCAACCAAGCAAAAGTTCAAGGCTGAAGATTTCTTTTACAAGCACGTGTTCTTCAATGAATATAATCCTTATGATTCTGCTCTAATTAGGAAATGGCGCTTCTGGACTGCCATTCAAGCCAACTTCTATTCCTCAGTGCTTTTCAACAAGGATAAAATCTTCGATCATGCTCATATTCCTCATGTGGATATGGAGTCACTTTGCCGAGCTTTGAGCCAGTCCTCGGTGTTCTTCACGACGGGACTTCTAAACTGACCGCGATATTTGTGGATCGGAACGAAGAGCTAATTCTTGATTCTATGCAACCTGCAAGATATCACCGGAGACGCCAAGACGTCAATTCATGGGTCTTAGATTGGATGACTAAAACACTCACTACAAGGCACATGCAATTGAATTGCTTCGTGCTCTACCACTCGATCCTCCGCTTGATGGTGCACGTCGGATCTATGAAGAAAAGGAACTTTCAAATCACTATATGCAAGTGCTGATGAAGCCATTGAAGCCAAGGCAGGCACCAAGAACCAAATTCCTCGTCAAGGAATTATTATGTGTGCCTCGGACCGTCTATCGAATCTTGACGAAGACTATGAGTCCTATCAAAGGCCACGACTCGAACGATGAAGAAGTCATTGGCATCATGAAGAATATGCTTTTCAATATCATCCATGGCGTTCCCGTCAATTTCCATGATTTCTTCATGAGGACTCTGGCTAACATTGCCATGTCACCATTTGAAATTTGAAGCCTTATGCGCCTTGGATTATGAGATTCATCGTGTCAAGGTCCTCACTCAATTACAAAGTCGATACTTTGAACCACTGCAGCTACCGCCCCGATTGAAGTCCTCAAACGGCCAATTGCCTCGGTGATGAAAAGGGCAAGGCTCTGCTGTGATAGATGAAGGTATTCGTCCATTGGATGGACAGGTTTAAAGCGACATCTTACTCCACCAATGATGACTACGCCACACATGACTCAAAGAAATACCTCAAGAAAGCAAAATCCTCAAGGAACGCACCTGTGGTGATGAATGATCGTGAATTACTCCTCGGTCTTCATCGGAAGGTTGATCGCAATCATAAGTGGGTCAAACGTCGCTTTGGTACTCTTCTTTACAATATGACGTCTACTCACAATGCGGTGAAGAAAAACCACTACTACCTTCATGAAACCTTCAAGCGCACTGGGCTGTTCTCTCACATGTCTATAATGAAGAAGAATCGACATCAATGGGTCTCAAGGAAGAATTTGACTGGTCCGCACCTCCTCGAAGAAATTCAAGAAGGTCAAAGTTCCTTCCTTGGTGGCCAGCTCCTATTCTTCATCTCGCGACATCGATGAAAATGAAGATTTGGAAGACACTGCCGCTGGTCCTACTTCAACAAACAACCCCGATAATCTTTGGGCGCTCCGTCTTCAACTTGATATTCCTCAAGAGCGTTAGTCCTCAGTTTCGATCCTTTTGGTCATTCGATGACAAAGGGGGACAAATTTGAGTTAGTCTTCAAGCGGGTCTAGTTTTCGTCTATATACAGTATTTTATTAAGTTAGAACTCTCGTTCTTCTGAAACCTTTTATTGGATCGAGTTGTAATCTTAAACCCTATGGTGCTTTGCTACTTTTGATGCATTATGATTTTGCACTATGCTTCATAGCAAATCTACTTGTGCTCTGATACTTTATGTGCTATGATTCCTCATGCTGAATTTCATCAAGCACCATATTTCATCATGCATTTCAAATTCTTCATATTATATGTCAAATGCGTGTATGAATTACAAGATATAGGGGAGATCTCCATGATTCAATTCTTCAAGTGTGCATTGCCTCAAAAGCAAATTCCTCACTATGCACATCTTCGTGGGGAGTTCTTCTATATCTTGCAATCAAATTCCTCATTATCGGTATTTACAAGTCATATGTTTATCCTCGTTGAAAACTTAACCCATATTGTCATCAATCACCAAAAGGGGAGATTGTAAGTGCATCTAGTGCCCCTTAGTGATTTTGGTGTATTGAAGACTTATAGGTTAAGTAACTAATGCGCTTTTTGAGTGTACACAGTGTCTATAAGTCTATGAGGAGTTTTGATATTTACTGAAAAGTCGACCCTAAAAATGAAGTTCTTCAATCAAGACTTTGATATTCTCAAGACTTTCTGAAGACTTTGAAAGTGAAGAAATTGGTGTGATCCTGAAGACTTGGTATTCGCTTGAGGAACATGAAGCGTGAAGACTTTTGTTTTCGTAATTTCATTTTCTCTTTCTTGAGTCATAGGAAACACCGTACTGTTAAAGGGGTCGAGGAAATACTAAGGAAAATTTCCATTTGATGCTCAACTCAAAATCCTACACCTACCAATCCCTTCGAGTAAAGCTTTTGGAAATCTCATACGATTCAAGAAATTTCTTGATGTGAGACGAAGCTCTTCCGATCACTCGAGGAATTTGTTCTGACCGAGGAGTTAGGAATTCGCCAGGCGAATTGCCTACACCGTGAGGAACATGATAGCCCCGAGGAATTTGAGAGTCAAATTTCCGACCGTTCTGTCAGCCGCACGCCACTGTCCCAAAATATCTTATCCACCTAACGGTCATATCATTGAAGGGCATTTATGTCTTATCATGTCGGGCTGCTCCCTAGGCTATAAATAGCCGCCCCTACAACCACTAGCTGGTTGGCTGCTCCGAGAGAACTTGACACTTGTCATTTGAGAGCAACCCATCCTCCGAGGACTTTGAGCGAAAATCATCAAGTGAGGAAAAACCCAAAAGTGAGGAAAAACCCAAAAACCAAACCCCAACAAATCCAAAGTGATTGAGCATCATCAAGAAATTGATCTGCGTGGATCCGACGCTTTTTACCTTTGAAGACTGTGCTTCTTCCAGACGGTTAGGCGCCAAGGTCTAGAGCATCCTAGAGGAATTGTGGATTGCCGGGTGACCAAGTATGTGAAGGTTTGGAAGTCGCTCAAGACTTACCACGAGTGATTGGACGAGGTCTGCGTGACCTTAGTTCAAGGAGAATACGGTGAGGACTTGGTGTCTGAGCTGCGTGCTTTCGGTGTTGGGTGTCCGAGACTGTGTGTCCTTGAGTTTAAATACTCAACCGCTCCAACCAGACGCATAACCGAGACAGCAGTTGGAACTGGTCTACCAAATCATTGTCTTCACCAACCTAATCTGGTTCTATTTCCTCAACCCTTTCATTTCCTCATAATCGTGTTGAGTGTTTGTCATATCTGTGTTTGAAGACTTTGATCAAGACTTTCTCAATTTCCTCAGTTCAATTTCTTGATCTGTTTGTCTTCATCTTGTGTTATCCTGTGATTACGCTTTACGTACTCTGTGATTGTCTTCATTTCATCATGATGACTATGCTCGTAATCTGTTATGCTTACTTCTGAGTACTTATTCCGCTGCAAGTATTTCTTCGCTAAGGAATTTCCTCACCAGCAAATTCCTCAGTGAAGAATTCATAAAAATCGCCTATTCACCCCCCCTCTAGTCGATATAACGCACTTTCAGTCACTGAATATTTTAACGAGCACAACCACAAACTCATAAAGAAGTTCGACCTGGTAAAATTTCTGACCGCCCACAGAGGATTCACCCCCTCGAAAGGAAATTCATAAAGCTGCTACATGATTGTAACGTCGGTCCATCAAGAATGGTCCAGATACTATCACTCATCCACAACAAAAAAAGGATTCTGAGTAGCATGCCCTACATACCAGCTGATGTCACAAATCTAAAGGCAAAGTACCGTAGAGAGAGCAAGTTGGCTGACATAGAGGCCACAATGGCCTACTTTGATGAGAAAGCGAAGGAAGATCCAGATTTCTTCTACAGGATAAGGTTGGACGATGAGGACCGTGTCAGGAACATGTATTGGGTGGATGGTGCTGCAAGGAGAGCCTACAAACATTTCCGAGATTGCATTTCATTCGATGCGACGTATCTCACTAATATGTACAAGATGCCATGCGCTCCATTCATAGGAATAAATAACCACAATCAGTCGTTGCAGTTCGGCTGCGGGCTCGTTCGGAACAAAGACACGGATGGGTACGTTTGGCTGTTCAAGACCTTCTTGGAGTGCATGGATGGACTTGCTCCGATGAACATAATAACAGACCAGGATTTTAGCATGTGTGCAGGCATAGAGGAGGTCTTTCCGTTGGCTAAGGCATGTGCACCGCAGTGGCACATTATAAAGAAGGCTGAGGAGATGCTAGGACCATTCTTTGCTGACCGTCCAGAGCTGCACAAGGCATTCGAGATGTCCGTGGACCACAGCTTGACGGTGGAGGAGTTTAAAAGGAGCTGGATGGCCATGATTGAAACATATCAAGTCCAAGACAACGAGACTCTTGCTAGCCTGTGGGAGAAGCGAATGTACTGGGTGCCGACTTACTTCATGCAGTGCTTCTTCCCATTTCTACAGACTACGCAGTGCAGCGAGGGGTTCAATGCTGTTTTGAAGCGGTACGTGAGCTCTGGCAACTCATTGCTACAGTTTGCCAAGCAGTACACAGCTTTGCAACAAAAAATACTGGGATCTGAGCTACAGCAAGAAGCGAACACAAAGCAGCCAAAATTGCTAACGTATTTACCGATGGAGAGGCAAATGAGCAAGATATACACCAACAAGATCTTTAACAATTAAGTCGATTCTTGATGCAGTCTTATTTGCGCCAAAGCACGAAGCGATGGGTGCCATATAGAATGCAATGCAGTTGCCATGATATATGATTGCCATGTTTAATGAAATACTGTTTGCCATGCTTACTCAGCTGCAGTTGCCATGTTCAATGAAAATTCTGTTTGCCATGCTTGCTCGGATGCATTTTCCATGTTCAATGAAATGCAGTTGTCATGTTTAATGCACTGTACTTCCATTGGGCATGTTGGTATGCAAATGCCAATGACAACTGAAAATGTTATATTGTCGCCACATATGCTGAAATGTGATTGCCATGTTTACAAAAATGCAACTGCCATGTTTGCTGAAATGCAATTGCCATGTTTACTCAACTGTAGATGCCATGTTTAATAAAATGCAGTTGCCATGTTTTATGCAATGTGCTTCCATTGGGAATGTTGGTGTGGAAATGACGATGGCCAGTTGAAAATGTACTACAGTTGCCATGTCTAGTGTACTATGGTTGCCATGTCTAGTGTACTACTGTTGCCATGTCTAATGTACTACAGTTGCCATGTCTACTGTACTACAGTTGCCATGTCTAATATACTACAGTTGCCATGTTCAAGGTACTATATTTTCCATGTTCAATGTACTATGTTTGCCATGTTCAAACAAAATGTATTTCTATTTCCATGACAACATAAGGTGCTACAAGAAAAGAGCGCACGATAGTTTAACAGAAAACACACAAAACTTGCAGATTCCAGGAAGAAATAAAGCGTGCCAGCATGTTCACGGCTGTCCAGGTGGACGAATGTACATTCAAGGTGTGTTCTATTTTGGGCATGTCAGATTCAGAACCTGAAGACCCGGACAAAGGAAGGAACTACTTCGTGAAAGCCTCGATAGGCCAAGGCGAATACTACTGCCAATGCTGCAAGTTTGAACGGGACGACATTGTGTGCTGTCACATACTAAAAGTAATGGACATGAACGCTGTGACACGGATGCCCCGCCATTTCATAAGGCGGCGATGGACTTGGGACGCTGATGACACGTTGGTGCCGCAGACAACAAACGCAGTTCTGGCTGTGCATGACGAGAGACCTGAGTCAACCGTGGAAGCCGTGAGGCACGTTGTGCTGACAAAGAACTATGCTAAGCTAATTGATGAAGCGTGCAAGAGTGATGAGATAGAGAGAGTCGCAGAAAAACATAGGAAGGCCCTGAAAAGAGAGCTTGATGAGATCAAGAAGAGGAAAGCTGAGGAAGCCTTACACCGGTTCCCCCGCACATCAATTGTGCCTTCATCCACGGGGCCATCATCTGAAAACTCGGAGATAGGATCTGGAACAGCAAGCACACAAACCCAGGTCAGGAACCCGCCCCGTTCCTTCACAAAGGGTCGTCCAAGAGAGATAAGGTACAAATCGGGATTGGAGATTCAAGCAAAACACAAGAAAGCGAAGAAAGGGACGGGTAATCCGTAAGCAAAATTGGGGCGCTGTGACATGGTCCTTGTGGATATTTTGTTTTGTACCCTAGATGTTGTGATTTTTTAAAAAAATTGGGAGAATGACTCTTGAGGGGCATCAGAAGTTGAAGGAAAATACATTGAATGGATAAATGCAGTTGCCATGTTATGGGTACTTAATCTGCCATGTTATGTGTAGTTAATCTGTCATGCTATTTTATACTAAATATGCCATGTTAATTGTACTGGATCTGCCATGTTAATTGTACTGGATCTGCCATGTTAATTGTACTGGATCTGCCATGTTAAGTATAGTGGATCTGCCATGTTGCTTATGCTGAATCTGCCGTGTTGTTTGTCTTGAATCGCCATGTTAGCTGTCTTTGAAATATGCCATGTTATTTGTAATGACTCTGCATCGCATATATTTCCATGTTAGTTCGACGCGGTTTAGTCACACATAGTGTGTTGTGTGCAATGTATGGGAAACAAGTTGAAAAAAGCGTAACGTGCATCAACCGCAGGAAAGGTTACGGCTACATGATCAAACTACCATGCTAGCCGGTACAGTTAGCGATGAAAAAGAAGAAGCAAAATAGCCAAATGAAAAACGATGATGACTTTCACTAACCATATCTGATGAACTACATTTGCCATGTTTTAAAACATCGTAGACGCATTCGAAGCAGCAAACTGTTGCTACAAACGATGAAACCATAATAATAATGATAAACATAAAACGTATCTGCTGTCACGCCTAAAATAGGTTCACATCCACACATATATTACAGAAAATATTCAAATGTCGCTCACACACCACCACTACATACTAGGCTACACGGGGTTGCAGTCATAACATAGCACACGGACATAGTTTTGATAAGAACAAAGATAGTACCTTACATCCCTCGGCAACAGAATGTAAGGTATGCGTCCGGTGTGTAACGCCACGTGATCACTTGTACTTCTTGATGACTTTCTTGACAGCTTCCTCCACGAACTCGCATGCTTCGGACCGCTTGTTGAAATCTTCATTCGTCAACCAGTTCCATGTGTAAATTTTTCGGAGCTCAACGACCGTTGCGGTACCGTGGCAATGGAACAAGTCTACCTTCCCACTTTGCAAGGTATTCCAACGTGTGAAAGCCACAATCTGTCCTGCACAAGAAAAAGAGTCAGGTGAACTCGCAAAAAGGACAGACAAAGCAATGATAAACTTCAGTTCAGATGTAACAACAAAGAGGGGTGGGATTGATGTAAATGGCACATGAAGGAGGGGGTAGGAAATTATGTGTTCCCTTGATTCGTAGTCGCCACGTACTCAATCGGGAAATGTATGATCTGGACCTTTGAGTTTTCGTAGTGACGGTTCCATGTCACTTTGACGTTGTTGATGAAGAATTCAGCATGCGAAGTAAGGTCTGCATCAGCTGCTGAACGCATTGAATCAAGCACCTCAAAGCGTTGGTTCTTCAGGTCAAGACAGATCGCATAGTGGTGACCACACTTGTCGTGTGGGTCGTGTGGTGCAAGCTCCTGGAACATGGGGAACATGACCTGCATGTAAAAGTGAAGGAAATGAGAAGCAGAGTTCACATGAAGAACATCAGAGGGACAAAAAAGTAGAACCACGTAGAATGTTTAGTTATAGTGGGTAGTTGAAAGAAAGCTGCCGTCCATGTATGAACAAAATTTGCCGTGTATTTTACTTTGAAGTTGCCACATAGTTTGCACGGGATGCAAAAATCAAAAAGTCAGTTTGCATGGCAGCTGATGCCACATGAAACATCTGCCACATAAACAGAGTGCAGAAAATGGCAAAAAACCATACCATGTGAAAAAAAGTGCAAACAGGGAAGGAGTACTCACATGTTTCTTCAGTGTGAGCTTGAATTCACCGTGTTGAGCAAAATTCTTCCTCAGGATTTTGTGGTGGAAGTCACCATCCCATATTTTGTAGGTCACACTGTAATGCATGATTGTTTTGTCGGGAGACATATCCATATGCTTGTTGATGTACTCAATCCCGCATGCAACTACATTCGTCGACATTTTACCGTTTGGCCTCACAGACTCGGCAAGATCACCCAGGTCGACGTACGTCGCTTCGCATTGAATGACCTTGGTTCTGTCCAAACATGAGCTGTATGAAAATGATATAACATGAAAGAATCATGCCTACTTAGTAAAAAAATAAAAGAACTAAAACGTAAGCGGACCATGTATAGAAAGTACAAAGAAGATGAATGGTAAAAAAAGAGCAAAGCAAAATGAGAGATTATGTGGTGTGGTCATTTACGCTTTCAGCTCCTTCATGTGCCTGCTGCTGGCCCTCGCATTTCCAAATCGCTTGACAATACATACAGCTGGGTCTGTTCCTTTGTGGCCTTGAATTCGGGCTCGTAGTCTTCCGCGGGAGGTGGGTGAACTACCCTCTCACGCCTCACGTAACCAGGTGGCACTCCTAATGGTAACCTCAGATACCATATCTGCAGGCACGTTGGAACTTGATTGCCCCTGACCTCGTGAGGACCTCCTCAACAATGCTGCCTCCTCGATCCTGCGGTAAGATTCATCAAGTGACGGTGAAATCTCCTCAGGGGTGCCTGCAAGGATCAAAAAAGTGGATTAGGATACCTGGAAATCAAAAACAGATGGATTGTGAGAAGATAGGGTGCATGATGTGAAATGTAGGTACAAAAAGTAGGGAGTTCCCATGTGTGGTGCATTGTAGTTGCCATGTCACAGCAACTACAATTGCCATGTTGTGTCAACTCCACTTGCCATGTGCTTGCCGAATGGAAAATGCAGCATGGAAACAAAAATGCAGGTGACATGGTGCAGCAAATCCGGTTGCCATGTGTATTGCAATCAGAAGTTGCCATGTGACAACAACTACAGTTGCCATGTTGAATAAACTTGATTTGCCATGTGGTTGCCGAATGTAAAATGCAGCATGGCAACAAAAAAATGTAGGTGACATGGTGCATCAAATCCGGTTGCCATGTCATCACATAATTGCCATCACAAGTGAGAACCCCAAAAAATATGATTGGGACAAAAGTCAAACTACAAAGATGTATACAAGAAAATGATAAGCACATGAGAAATGTACCTTGGACTATCGGCTCTGCGAACTTGATGACCTTCCCGCCTCGACCATTGGCTGCGCCATCATTGCAGGCATGCCTCCCGGAAAGCAAAGGCAATCGGCATAGGATCCGCACCTTGGTTGATCTTGGATCGATGCCAAGGTGAAGCTCGGTGGGGTGAAGGCCATTGGGTGCCTCTCATGCCCTCTTGGCGGACCACGAACAACTTGCGGGCAGAATCGAAGGGTGAAAGATCAACAAACATACAGAATCGGCCGCTCTGTAATGATCGGGCTTATTTGTAGGGCGGGCGTCTTTGCCGTGATCAGCCGCAGCTTTCTTGACGATCTTCTTGTTTGGGCTGTAGGGGACACCCACATTGACTGGGAGCCTGGAAGTGCACAAATTTAAGCTGGGGATTTCCACTGCGGGTAAAGGCGCAGTCTGCTCCGGACGTTCACCTGCGTCACTCGTGCCCGGCTTGACACCTGCATCAGTTGTGCTCCGGTCTTCCGGTTTCTCCATCACATTGCTTTTGGCAGGTGGCGGGAACAGTGTGGACGCAGGAACATAACCAGAATCGTCTCTGCTACTCCTAGCTACAGCTGGTGCGTTGGGTATGTCTGTTGATTGCTTGCGGGGGCTACGACGTCTAGGTGGAAGACCAAGACGCTAAATACCGCTTTAGCAAGATTCTGCACCGGCTGTGAGCCGGAGCTGTTGTGCCAAGACTCTCACCAGATGGCATATCATTATGTACTGCCGCCTCAGCCACTTCTGTCGTGGACACAGGAGTGCCACCACGCACGCGCTTGGAATCAGTGTCAGATGAGCAGGAATCTTCCTTGCTTAGGTTGGTCTCGGGAGCGTCCACGCAACACTTGCTGATGGGGTGGCATGGCTCACAGCAGCATCCTTCATTGCCAGAAGAGTTGGCAATATGTCAGCTGTCCTGGCAGATACCGACTCGTCACTCCCCGATGTACGGATGCCTGTTGTTCTAACCTGCACATCAGCAACTGGGCGGAGATGGTCGGCCACTTGCGTCGAGTTAGTGGGAACAGCTGATTTGCAAAGAAGCAGCTTTTGTCGACCGGCGCCTCATGAACATCTCGAGTTGCCCCTGCTGACAACTTTGAATGAAGGCGTTCGAGTGGGTCCCTCTTGATATGCTTGGCCCCGTGTAGTAGTCTTCTTCACCACCGCAAAAAGAAAGCACATGAAAAAGGTATTAAAATGAACAAAAAATATTTGCCATGGTAGAAATCTAAAAAAAATGAAAAATAAGTGGAAAAGCTGGTAGTTGCCATGTAAGGGGAATATGAGTTGCCATGTGGCATAGTTAGCAGTTGCCATGCAAATCCAGCAATAGTTGCCATGTTAGCCAACTTGAAGAATGATAAAAATGTCTGATTTGCGAGGAATGCAATTTCAAAACTAGGTATGGGATGAGCACACAAGCCAATGGAAAAGATGGCGATTGCCATTAGGTACAATAAGAGTTGCCATTTGGCCTAGATAGCAGTTGCCATGTAAAAACAAGTAGGAGTTGCCATGCACTTAAAAAGGAAGGGAAAATCATTTGAAAAACAGCAGTTGCCATGTGGGGATGATGACAAAAGCCCATGTGACAAGCTGAACGGATGCATTGAAAAATAAAAAAATATAGCACTATGCCAATGAAAGCACATGGAAAACCTACTTCTTGACTTGCTTTCTCAGGTCTGGCAACATGAAGGATCCCCGGTGTTGGACGTTGTCGTACAAGGAGATGACCTGGTGGAAGGGGTGTCACCAGCAATGGGGGCACCTTTGTTCACCCGAGCAAAAACACGGGTTGGCGTTGGTGCCTGTTTCTTCGTAACTGCTCGTCGACCAGCTGTCGCCTCACTGCACGTATAAGATGGAGGAAAAAAGTGGCAATTGTCAGACAGCAAACTCGTTGTCGCGCTTAGCAAAAACAAATGCAAAAAGGGATCAGTCTGTTCCAAAAATATAGACAAAACAAAAAATTAAAATTAAAGTCGAACCTCCTCCTAGCAGCTACGGGATCGGTCCTAGACCTCTTGCTAGGAGAACCCTGCCCAACATCCTCTGGAGCCCTCCCCCTCTTTGATGGCAACACCCCTCGCCTCGCAGTAGTATGTTCTTTGACTTTCTCCGGTGGGGGACATCTGGTGCATCCTTGCCCTTGTTACCACCTGCACGAACTTCAAAGATGTTCATCATCATCGGTGTCCTGTTGCACGTTCTCCATGTCATCGTCGTCATCCTTGCTGAGACCAGCGTCTCCATCTAGTTCATCTTGTGTGTCAGCAAGCTCTTGGGAATTGTTGTAGTCATACCGGACACGGCAACCAGTTGGCCGATGTGTCCGTTCTGGGACAAATGTAGTGAACTGCCTCGCAATCGCATCGCTGTCAGAGCCACTAAGGGACGTCCACCCCTCAACCAACTTCCCGAGCAAGCCGGTCATTCCGGATGCAAACTGCTCAATTAGATGTTCAACAGGTGCCCTCGCCTGTGCACGAAACAAGAAGCAGCAATAACAACCCATATTACAGTCACTTGCGCGACATAAAAAATAATCCAAGGCAACCATAGATATAGATCTTTTGATTACATCAGTAGGGCAAGACGGAGCTGAGTGCACGTCCATCCACTTTCCAAAGTTTTGAGGCCCCCCAAACACGCTGTAGTCTATAGCATGCTTGGCCATCAGCTGGAACAAACAAAAAAATAGCTAGGATGTAAGAGAGAGAATGATGAACACTGACTAGCAGTTCATGTGTTGCAAATGCAACAAAAAAAGAAGACGCGAATATAAGTTTCATCACGAATGACAGAGTTGCCATGTGGAGTGAGACATGGATACCATACGCAGACAGCCATGGCTAACAAAGGTAGTCATCTCTTGTGAACCACAGACGGTTGCCGCATGACGATTTTTTCATATGTTATGCCGCAAAAATTTGTAAGCATGCCGTGTAGAGAAAGAAACCAGAACTAACCTGGAGTTTTCCATATTTGGTATCGATTACTCTGCTCATAAAGAAGCATAGCCTTGATGACATGGATAGTCAACGCGAAGCTTGACAAACTTGTGTGTAGGCGGCGGGCCTCTGTCCCAAAGTTGAAATCCACGGTGGACAGATCAAGACAGTCGACGTACATGAGCTGATGTACAACAATTTTAAAAAGAAAGAAATATCAGTTGCCATCATGGTACTTTGCGAAAAAAACAGGATAATCTATGTTCCCATGATCATCAAGTTGAAGTGCATGAAAAAGAGAAAAAAGAAGAAGTTGCCATCTCAGATGTGCTGGTTGCCATCGTAGTGTGATGGCGGTTGCCATATTGTCATGATGGCGATTGCCATCATAGTATGATGACGGTTGCCATAATAGTATGATGGCGGTTGCCATATTGTCATTATGGCGGTTGCCATATTGTCATTATGGCGATTGCCATCTTGTTATGATCAGGTTGCCATGCATGAATAAAAGGTGTTAAAAAGAGTGTTCACAGAAAGGACTGGTAAAAAATACCATTAAATGCAGTCGACAGCCCTTCTGGTACATCTTGCTTGAGAATGTATCGTGCAGGAAGTCGGCAATAAACTTACACCAATTCATGTTCTTCACATCTTTCGGTTTACGCACCGCACAAATTTTCGTGGACAACGAGTTGCCGCATCGTAAATCAAATGGAAAAAACATAAAAAACACCGGCAAAGTGACTAGCTTTGCACATGACACCGGAGCCAAAATATTGAAGGAAAATAATGTAGTAAAGATAGATCATTCACCGGGATGGGGAAGCATTTTTGCTTGGGCGAAGAGAAGTGGTCGGTAGCGAAAATTTGAGATGAGGTACATGAGTAGCTTCATCTTGAAAACCTCGCCATGGGTTGTCATGGCCTGCAGCAAATCTGCCAGTACATACGTGTTCGGGATGGATTCCAACCCAGGAAACAAACGGGGGACCAGCGCTTCCTCGATCTTGTTATTGACCTCGTACGGGACTTTGATTTGTCCACGAGGCACACCCAAAGTGCAGAACACGGATTCCTCGTTCAACGGCAATCTTCCACGTCCCGGAATCACAAATTCCCTGGAGGTGGGGTCGTAAATCTCACCAAGCCAGTCGCATACAGGGTGGACAAGATTCGTGCACCGGACATTCATCAGAGCCTGCATACCCATCTCAGCAGCAGCTCCCTTCTGATCGTCGGTAAATTTGTTAGTCAATGTAGTCAGTCGTTCTTGGGAGGCCCTGTTGCGAATACGTTTCTTCTTCTGCAAAAAACAGAGAAAAATGATCAGTTGTTGCCATGTTTGCACTGTCATGAAATTTTAGTTCATGACAGACGCATAAGCTTCGAGGTGGCAACCAATAACATATGCAGGAGGAGGAGGGTGTGTGGACAATTACCTCATCACCCTCTTTTCTCCGTCCAGTTACCCGATTCTGCTATGGTGGATCCATGAAATCATCATCATCGTTTTGATGATCACCGCGAGCCATTCTGCTGAGGTAGGAACAGACCAAATTGTCACGGTGGAAATGAAAATGCATGAAGTAAGCAATTGCCACATAACAGAAAATGTCAACTAGTGAATGCAAAATATCACATGAACACGCACGCACCCCCCCTATGATTGTCGAAAACATAAATGTGGCAATTAAGCACATTGGTTACATTTGAAAAAATGTACATATCGTAAATGCACTTAAAAACAAAATGTTGAAGTTGCCATGTTAGCACAAGATATTACGAAGAAAGTCACAAAATCCTCCTTTGCACAAAACCTAAGACGTGGCAGCTCACACCTGTCCTAAATACACCAATGAATTGCCATGTGTTCGATGGCAAAAATGTGCTAGGTTGAAATTGCCATGTTAAAATGCAACACATAATACAAAAAAGCGATGAAAAACATCTAATGAACAACCTGAAATTGCCACAGTGTGTTCAGATATCACAAGTCATCATGGCAAAACACGAAAATTGCGTCTGCCGTACAATGAATTTGCCACATTATACTGACTGTAACATGGCAACAGACATGCTGTGTTCAGACAAAATACTTGCCACATGGAAAGCATATGTATGGCATCTGACACAATTGATGTGCAAATTAGTTGCCATGTTATGCAGCCAATTTGCCACATTATCCTGTCTACAACATGGCAACAATCACAGTGTGTTCACATTCTATTTGCCACAAGAATATACTATCCATGTGGCAACACACACAGTTGATGTGCAGATTAGTTGCCATTCAGTGCAGTTGGTTGCTGAAACTGCAGTGACTACCGATTTACTACACTTTACCATTCATACAAAGGTGGCAACTATCACAATCATTCAGAAAATTAGTTGCCACAAAGGAAAAGCATGTTTGTGGCAACTATCACAGTAATTCAGGAAATTAGTTGCCACATGGAAAAGCATGTTTGTGGCAACTATCACAGTCATTCAATAAATTAGTTGCCGCATGGGAAAGCATGTTTGTCGCAACTATCACAATCATTCAGGAAATTAGTTGCCATACAGTCATGATAGTTACTCAAACTACCACGTTTGCCTTCATACTGCAGTTTGAAAAACAACTAACTAGATCTAGGGTTCAATGGCAACTATAATGACTTGAAATTCAACCCCAAAATTCTCCCCGAACTGATCACAAATACCAATTCGAACCAATGCGCAACTATCAGACCAAAAACAACGGCCCAATCCCAAGGCACAACCAGTGTGTGTCTCCGGACAGGCAGAACCACATCGGCGAGACCGCCACGGCGGGCGACGAACCGCCCAAGGCCACCGAAAACGGCAAGCACAGGACTCCGGCCGGGCGGGAACGCCGACGCATCGCTAAATCGCTGAATCTCTACGAATATCGGCGAAGCATCGAGCAGGGGAGGAAGGGGAAAATGCGAGCAAGGATTGTGAGAGTGGGAGCGAGCATTACCTTCAATCTGCAGGCGCTCCGGCGAAGCCGCTCCGGTCCGGCGAGCACCACCGACGGCCGCGAACACCGTCGACTCTTCCGCCTCCGCCTTCGCCTTCTCCCCTCGTCTTCTCCTCCAATGGTTTGAAATGCGAAGTGGGTTGTGCGAGTAACTGCGGGGATGAGTAAATGGAACCGTGAGGGGGAGGGGGCGAAGTGCGCGACGTGTTTGACGTCAACCACGGTCGGCGCATGGCGGCGGGCAAGATAGCAGTTCCACCGCACGCCTCGAAGGCAATCACGACCGCGGAGGGTGGGGGGGGGGGCAACCAACGTGCGGGCGAACTGTGTCACACACCACACACGCGTCTTGTCCTATGTGGCACAGAAAATCGACCAGAATGTGCCAAGATTCGTGCATAAAGTACTGAACGATGATGGATGCGTGTGGTCGAGATGGTTAACGCCCACACGTGTGGGCGTTAACATTTCCGAAATACTATTATATACCTTATGATACAGACAACTTTTTAACCACTCTTCTTCACCTTCCTTCCTTCCTTGATGACTTTTTAACAACACAACACACTCTTCTTGTCCTCCCTCGTCAACTTTTTAACAACACACTCTTCTTCTCCCTCCCTTGCTCTCTCTCTCTCTCTCTCCTTGTACAACCGACTTCTCTATGCACACAAATTGTTTATAGGGGAAAATACACACAAGTACATGTGGAATTCACTATTTTGTGCTTTGGCAACGCCTCATATTTGACATCTGTCACGGGCATTCGGCCTAGATTCTAATGGGTCATATTCCTTATATTTGGCCAACATAAGCAAAGAGGGAAATAATTCCATTGAAATTGTTGCGGCTCAATTGCTCCAGTCAAAATAGTTGTCTCATCCTTCTCACCGCGACCTTGGCCCGCTCGATATCTGTCATCACCATGCCGCTGCTGTAAGCACCACAGTGTTGCAAGTTGCAACTGCATTAGTTACTTGCGTAGGTTTCCTTGGTGGAACCATCAGCTACAGCTTTCAACATCATCAGCTACAATATAATAAATAATTATGTTGAGATAATTGGTACAACAATTACTGTGGTATTCATGCAATATTGTACAAGCAGAGCCGACATATTTTATTGAAGTACGACAAGGTAATACCCATTTCCCACTACAGAAAGTATTTTGGCCGAAAATAACAATACTCATGTACACGTCATACTTTCAATTCCGAGAAGTTCTACCTGAACCTCGTCCATATTTTGCCTACCCAAATCACCCAAGTATTTTCATGTATTCAGTTAAGTGAAGTTGGTTACCTTCCTGCTATAATTGGCAAATATGTCATCACACTTATCAAATAATGGCTTTCACACGTATCAAAGAATGGATTGTTATGCTCGTTCATCTTATCCTGCCAGTTGAGATTTTCACTGACGGTATTGCATCATACTTGTAGGGCGAGTCAGAGAGACCAAATATAAAACAAGTTTCACAACTAACATCAGTCATGCTTTCTCCTGGTTAGATGATTGAAAAACACTTTTAGTGTATGGACAAATTGAATGTTAGGTTTAACCACAATGTTGGTCAAAAAGATAATTCAATATCAGACAAAATTACTACATCATACCCTGATGGTTGGCTGTGGACCAGTGTTCCGTCGTCCTGTGAGGGACGGTCGGCAACACACAAAACGCTACATGTACGGTGCTAGACTCCGTCTGCTCGGGAGGGACATGGAAGTGGAAGAACAGACCAGGATAGCGACTGAAGGCAAGTGGAGTTACACATGGATCTTTTTTGTGTCTCTGAAGTTTCTTACCATCAATGAAGAAGGTGCAAACTGCTCACAGAGCTGCAACAACAATGTTATCCAGATAATTCTTGTATTTGAACTGGCCCATGGTTTCTACTGAGAAGCAACAATCGAATAATCCAAGCATTGAACATGCCATTCATTTACTTTCCATGTCAAACTGGACTGTAAGCATATTCACAGACATTTTTAGCAGGACGGTGCAAGGCTGGCACTACCTATTTAAAACAATTAGATATGGAAATAGCAAGAGTAGATGATAATTTGGAGTCTCTGTACGCACAGTTCAACAGCATATTAAAAATGCATACAATTCATAACATTTAAGTACTGTGATTGGAAAACGGAGAAGTGCATTTATGTTGTTTTCCAATATAACTGCATACAGCAATAATTAGCATGATCAATGGCAGATTGAATTAGCTTAACTGACAACCGTATCTTTCAGAATCAACGAAGATTGCATGGCGGGGACGAAGTGCTCATGGAACCAGCCAAAATTCACACCGTTGGACATGGATGATCACCTCGGCATGTGGAGAATAGCCTCTTCCGGCGACGACTCGGACGAGGCTGGGCGCATTCGTCCCAGCGAGATTCCGCGCAACTGCGACTGGATCATAGGACGGTCGTCCTCCTTGGCGTCGGATCGTGCAGGGGTAGGGGGAGGAGGGAGGCAGATGGGCATGCTGACTTCGGCGCGTGTAGAACAGCCTTTCCAGCGGCGGCTGGGACGAGGCTAGTTGGATTCGTCCCAGCGAGATTTCGCGCATCCGCCACTGGATCATAGGACGGTCGTCCTCCTTGGCATCAGATCGCGCGGGGTAGGGGAGGAGGGGGAGCAGGTGGAAGATGTCTCTGGTGGTGGCGACGGGTGACGATAGCGCTAGGGCCATTCTCTCGTCACAAGGGAGAGGGGGAAGATTGGATCAGGACGGGAGAGAAAACTGGAGATATATGCGTTCATTGTGTCAGGTTTTTTTAGAGAGAAAAATCGGAAAAACCAGTGTTCACGTGGGGGAGAGGGCGGGACAAAGAGTGGGTCGACGTAAGATGGGAAACGGAATGCTCCGTTTCTTTTAGGTAGTAGAGATTCTTTTGTACTACTTTTCATAGAATTTCTAGCATCCACTCAAGTCTTTTTGATAAAAAAAAATCCTTTGTTCCCATAGAATTTATAGCATCCAATCATATCTTTTTGAAAAAAATCCTTTGTTTTTCCTATGATGCAAGCAAAGAACTCAAAATCATGTATGATTGAGATGAACATGACATTCCAATCCTATGTTTTTCCTATTCTCGCTTTTTTAGAATTCTGGGAATCAAAGAGGGCCTTAGTGCTTCAACATCAATCATGTCCGTCGTATACCTTACCGTCATTGCATTCTAAATTTTGATAAGATTTAGTTTTATTTGAGTATGGGTTGGAGAAGACAAGGAAAGTTTTGATTTAGTTAAGGTTTTAATAAGATTTGATTTGATTTGGGTATGAGTAGGGAAAGACAAAGAAAGTTTTGGTTGCGTTGAGATTTTGATAATAATTGATTTTATGTGATTTCATTAAGTTAATGCATGACGTGGTTTTGAAAAGTATCAATTTTGTTTTGATTATTTCTAGTTACTCTTTTTATGTTGGTTTTTATCATGTGTGACATCTGTTGAGATTACCAAAATACCAAAAAAAGTAGAGGGGGAAGTGTGGGGAGAATATAACTAGAGGAGGAGATGGAGGCGACGCTACCAAATCCCTTATAAGAGTAAAAATTGCCAACAAAACAAAAAGAACAAAAAAATGGAGGAGGTGTGGCGAGAAAAAACTGAGGAAAGAGGTGGAGGCGACACCATCGACTCCCTTTAGGGTGTGTTTGGTAGCATGTATGGACCTAGCCTAGTTGTTCTCATCTCATACATGGTGAGTGTAGACATGCTAAGTCCATGCAGTTGCTGTTATTTGGAAGTGATGTATGCGCTGAGACATGCTGCTGAGATTTTGTTTGGCAGCCTGCATGTGTTTAGACATGCTGAACAATTTCGAATTCTGAATATTTGTTTTGAGTGATGAACAAAATCGAAAAAATGTCAACACAAATTTAAACATATTTTGGAAATTTAAATAAAAATTGATATTCTTAACTTTTTTGGAAAATTAAAATAAATTTTGAGGTTCTGTTTTTTTTTATTTGAACATATTTGAAATTACGAGCTTTTTTAAAAAAAATTAAACAAAATTTGAATATTTTATATAAAAAATAAAATTCTATTTTTTTCAAAATTCAAAAAAAATTGATTTCCTTTTGAAATTGCGAACATTTATGATTTTTCTAGAAAAATTGAAATTTCAAATATTTATTGAAAATTCAAACAAATTTTGAAATTATGTTTTTTTTTTGAACATTTAAACAATTTTGAAATTCATTTTTTCTGAAATTCTAAAGTTTTTCGAAAATTTAAACAGATTTTGAAATTCTGATTCTTTTTGAAAAAATAAACATATCTGGACGTGGTCTGGTCGGTGAGGACGAGTGTCAGGGCCAGCATAGGTGCCTCCATGCACCCTGTCTGGGGTGCATGAGATGAGCATGGCTGAGGGCACTTTTATGCATCAGACGAGCATAGCTCGGGTGAGCCCATGCACCCTACCAAACAAGCAAAAGTGGGTCGGATTGAGAACTTATGCCCTAACGCATCCTCCATGCACCCTACCAAACACACCCTTAATAGTAGAGATAACCTACTATACTGCATCTCTCTCTCTCTCTCTCTCTCTCTCTCTCTCTCTCTCTCTCTCTCTCTCTCTCTCTCTCTCTCTCTCTCTCTCTCTCGTGCTATGTTCTTTGTCCAGGTGTTGTCCGCAATTTCATCACAAGTGTACAATAAGAGCATGCCAAATAGGGAAATATACACTAGTAGAAAATGGGGCAATGGTCCAGGCCGGGCCAGCCCATTAGTCCCGGTTCAGTCTAGAACCGGGACCCATGGGGGCATTGGACCCGGTTCGTGAGCCCCGGGGGCCGGCCGGGCCACGTGGGCCATTGGTCCCGGTTCATCTGGACCTTTTGGTCCCGGTTGGTGGGACGAACCGAGACCAATGGGCCTCCCTCCTGGCCCACCACCATTGGTCCAGGTTCATGCCACCAACCGGGACTAAAGGGTTGGTCCTCGTTGCGGTCAGAGTTTAGTCCCACCTCGCCAACCGAAGGGCGCTCACGCCGGTTTATAAGCCCCTCCCTCGCTGCCGTGTTGAGCTCCTCTCAAAGTGAAAATAGATGCCCTTATCTGAGAATTTGACCTAAATTCATATTGAATTTCTCTGAAGTTAGTAGAAATTTCTTATGAATTTAGGTTGAATTTTCTCTATAAGCGCATCTATGCTCATTTTTTTAGTAAAGTTAATCACAACTATTTTTTCTTCTATTTATTTCTGAGTAGTTTTTATATAGTTTTTTTATTTTCTGCTATATTAAAAAAAGTGGCGCAATGCTCGGCTTCAAGCTTTTCGGAATAGTGTAAACTGCATTGCACATAGCTCCGTGCAGTCTACCCTATTCCTCAAGGCTTGAAGCTAAGCAACATACAGGCGAGCATTGAGCCTCTTCTTCATCGTCTCTGCACTCAGGGCTTATAAACCGCTGCGAGTGCCTCTCGCTTGGCGAGATGGGACTAAAATACAGCTGCAGAAAGAATCAACAAAAAAACTCTTTTACCGGTTCATGCCACGAACCGGTACTAAAAGGTGCTCGTGGGGCACCAGCCTTAAAACCTGTACCAAATAAAATGCCTTTGTAACAACCTTAGAACTGGTACTGAAGGAATCAACTAAAAAGCTTTTATAAACCTCTAGTATTATTGAAACTAAAATTATATAATTTTTTTTACAAACTTTAATAGCAAAAAAGAATTATCTTAAAAGAAAATAAATAAGTAACTAGAATTGTGTTCAAAACATTAAAAGCAAAAAGAATTATCATAAAAGAAAATAAATAAGTAATTAGAATTTAGTTACAAACTTTAATAGCAAAAAGAATTATCATAGAAGAAAATAAATAAGTAATTAGAATTCTGTTCAAAACATTAAAACAAAAATAATTATCATAAAAGAAAATAAATAACAAATTAGAATTTTTTTTACAAACTTTAATAGCAAAAATAATGATCATAAAAGAAAATAAATAAGTAATTAGAATTCTGTTCAAAACATTAAAAGCAAAAACAATTATCATAAAAGAAAATTAATAAGTAATTAGAATTATGTTCAAAACATTAAAAGCAAAAAGAATTATCATAAAAGAAAATAAATAAGTAATTAGTTTTTGTTACAAACTTTAATAGCAAAAATAATTATCATAAAAGAAAATAAATAAGTAATTAGAATTCTGTTCAAAACATTAAAAGCAAAAAGAATTATCATAAAAGAAAATATATAAGTAATTAGAATTTTATTACAAACTTTAATAGCAAAAAGAATTATCATAAAAGAAAATAAATAAGTAATTAGAATTCTGTTCAAAACATTAAAATCAAAAAGAATTATCATAAAAGAAAATAAATAAGTAATTAGAATTTTGTTTACAAACTTTAATAGCAAAAAGAATTATCATAAAAGATAATAAATAAGTAATTAGAATTTTGTTACAAACTTTAATAGCAAAAAGAATAATCATAAAAGAAAATAAATAAGTAATTAGAAACAAAAAGAAAGCAAAAAACTGGGAAAATTAAAAGTGCCACCTACAGTGGCCACCACGGCTGCACGACTAGAAACCCATTACTAGAGCGAGGATGCAGGCCCGCAGTAGGCCCAATAGGCCCACAAGCACAGAGAGGGATTTTAGGCCTGTAAGCCTGCAGTAGAGAGGAGCTCGAAGTGGTTGGTTCGACAAGGCTTATAAACTACTCCGAGCCCCTCTTGGCTAGCGAGGTGGGACTAAACATAGCACCGCACAGCGCCAGTTACAGCACACGACCTTTGGTCCCGGTTGGTGGCTAGAACCAGGACTAAAGGGGGCATTGGTCCCGGTTGGTGGCTAGAACCGGGACAAATGCCCACCTTTAGTCCCGGTGGGTGCCACCAACCGGGACTAAAGGCCTCCGTTTCCTGCCCTTTGGGCTGCTGAAAAGAGGCCTTTGGTCTCGGTTGGTGCCACCAACCGGGACTAAAGGGGGCATTGGTCCCAGTTGGTCTCACGAAACGGGACCAATGCTCGCTATATAACTAGCAATCGTCAAAATTCGTTCGATTTCTTCTTCCCGACGCCAGCTGCCCGTCTCCGCCTCATCGCCGTCGCCGTCAAATGCCGCCGTCGCGCGCCGCCCGACGTCGTCACCGCCCGCCTCAGCGCCCGTGCCGTCGCCGCCCGCCCGGCCGTGCCGCCTTGCCGCCTCACCGTCGTCGACCACGCCTGCGCCCTTGCCGCACCTCGCCGTCGCCGTCCCCGACACCATCGCCGTGAGCAACTAATTTAGATGTGTAGTAAGTTTTTTGTTAGATTTTTTTGTAGTTTCGTAGATTTTGTGGTTAGATGTGTAGTAATTTAGATGTGTAGTTCATAGATTTTTCTGTCAGATTTTTTTCATATTGTGTAATTAATTTGTTCATATTGTGTTAGATTTTTTTCTGTTAATAGAATTTTTATGCAAAGATGTTTGTATGTTCATATTGTGTTCGAATATGTCAAATTTTTATGATTTTTTTTCTGTTCATAGAATTTTTATGATTTTTTTCTGTTCATAGAATTTTTATGATTTTTTCTGTTGAATTTTGTTCATAGAATTTTAATGATTTTTTTGTTCATAGTATTTTCTTTGTCAATTTATTGTGTATGTATAGGAAAATTGTGAATGATAGAAGTCATTTATGAATATGTTCATATTTAGAATAGAGGAAAAAGAAAAAATAAGAAGAGAAAGTGTTTAATATAATTAGTTAGAAAAATAATAGAACTATAGTTAAACTAGTTTATTTTTAGTAAGTACTACTTTATGATAATTCATAGTAAGTGCTTCATATATAGTTGAACTAGCTATAGTTGATTTAATAAACTACTTTATTTTACTATATAGAAGCAGTTTGTTTTTAGTAAGTACTACTTTATTTATTTATAGTAAGTGCTTAGTAGTTGAACTAGTTGATTTAATTAATAAAACTACTTTATTTAACTATATATAGAAGTAGTTCCCGCATCGACGTCGGCGATGCCTATCCCGCATCCTCGTTGTGGTCGACTCGGCGGTGGAGGCCTGCTTTATCAGGGCCATGTTCGACCTGGGCTCACGGCTGGTATTGTGAGGTACTACCTTCCGGGGGACGTAGGTTAGTGAGGAGGCAGCCCGTTGTTGACCCGATCCTTGTTTGGTGGCGGTCGTGTGGGCCAGTGACGGTGCCGAGACTTCCGGACACCGCGGAGGTGATACGTCACCGTGTACGCGAGGAGGACGAGCACGTTCGTCGCTACATGGTTGCATTGGAGGGCTCGTTCGACAATACAGCGAGGTTCTTGAGGATCTCACCGGAGCTATGATCTGTGATGGTTCCTTATCTTTGGGTGTCCACCGCCATGACGATACCGTCGGGCGCTACGGTTCTAGCTGTATTAGTGATGCTATATGTATGATAGTTTTCGAGGAGTATTAGTGATAATATTCGACGATATACGGACACAAGAGATGATGTACTTTTGCTTATAATTGAATGCATGCATGCCAATTTGAATACTTTATTTTATGATTTGGTTTTGCTTATTGAATGCTCATATTGGAAAAGTACTCCTACTTTGAATGCTAAAATCGTGGGGGTAGCTTCTCCTTTATTTCCCTTAACTACTTTATTGAATGCTCATATTATGAACATAGGCCGGAAATGTCGTACTCGGACGACGAAAACCGCCCGGGGGAGTGCGACTGGTGCCACGACACGAGGTATATCTGACAGTTCATTGAGCTGGGCGAAGATCGGCGCTTCAGCATTAAGCTCGAGGAGACCTTCGATGTTCATACTGATGCATAGCAGCGACAATAGTTTTTTCGTAATTAAGCACGACTTCAACTATTTTAACGTGTATTTTTCATCTTTTCCAATTCGACTAGCTTATCCCATGCTATGCAAGACGCTATGTCTTGGAGAGGATGGGTTTTGAAGACCATGAAAGTATGGAAACCAAAAAAATTCTTCTAAGGACCCATCATGGTGTGGATTTTCAAGTAAAGTTGTACAATGTTGAGAGTGTAACCCATTTTGGTTGCAAAAATTGGGAAGCACTTTGCAAGATGTATGGTTTTGATGAGGGTATGCTTGTCACCATGGATCTTGGTGATCCTACAATCGAGCAAGACAATATGGAGATTTGGGTCCTTGTGGATACACCTCCAATTCTTCCCCCGTGTGAGCTTAACATAGTTATTAAGTAATTTATATTGTTTATTTCAAAATAGTTGACAGCTTATTTTGATTGTTCAAAAAATGTACGAAAGATGATAGACAAAACCCACTACACCGATGGCTCCGAATTAACTTATAAGGAGAAAAATCATCTGATCGCACTTTGTACTGATCTTAAGAATTACAATGTCTACAATCGAACTCCTCAACATTATGGTCAATACGTGCCACTAGTGCACGTGTTGAACTACGTTAACTACCATGGAGATACCCTGGTAAGAATTTTTACTATTACGACATCCGTGCATATTTTTGCATACGTCTAAAACTAGTACATCATTGCTAACTACGAAGTTATTACCATGTTTTTTAACAGAGAATCCCAGAGGATTGTGTGCTTTGATGTATCAGAATGGCAGCCTTCATGTTTTGAACATATATCCAGGTCATCCTACGAATTTCAACTGTCCATACCGGATTTCTAAAAGAAGTGGAGACATGACAATCAAAGAATGGAAAAAATGTATGGACAGTCGTAAGGAGCTTCTTGGAAGCAATAGGAAGCGAAGCGCAAGAATTGGAGACATGATGATCTCCATTATTCATAATGGAGAGTCAGGGTCTATATTGTTTTATGATATTTTACCTTAAGGGTGTTTAGGTCCTACCTGATACTGATGATCATGTGCTAAGAACAATTATGTAGGGTTGGGTTCGATGACTATGAGAATGATGATCGTATGACTTATTATTAATAACGAGTAGAAGTTGTATGATGATGCATGATTAGTACGACTTGTTATTATATATGATGATGTATGATGCGAGCATGCATGAGTTATTATATATCTGCGGGTGAAATGAACATAGCGATGGCGTTGGTAAACCAAGGACGAAGATATAAGAGAGGACACTTCTCTCTATTAGCTAGCTAATAACAACCTAAAAATAACCCCCTAAACCCCTAAATCAGCCACTTTTTTAGAAAAACAAACCTCAGCTCCAGCCAGCTGCTGACGCGTGGAAGCCTTTTGGTCCCGGTTTATGTCATCAACCGGGACCAAAGGCCCTACTGAGCCGGCAGCGCCACGTGGATGCCCATCTGTCCCGGTTCGTGTAAGAACCGGGACTAAAGGGGGAAGGTATTAGTAACGACCCATTAGTCCCGGTTCATGAACCGGGACTAAAGGCCTTTACGAACCGGGACAAATGCCATGTTTTCTACTAGTGATAGCTTGGGGATTGGAATGTGTAGCACTCAAAGCATACTGTTAGACTTAACCTTGTTGTTTAGTTTCCATCATATTTTGTTTAATGCATGTAGTTGAGTCATGCCACAAGAAGCTGCCACTAGTAGAAAACAGGGCTTTCGTCCAGGCCAGTTTAGCCCATTAGTCCCGGTTCAATCCAGAACCGGGACTAATGTGAGCATTTATCCCGGTTCGTGCGGCTAAGGCATTAGTCCTGGTTCACTGTGCCCTTTAGTCGGTTTGTGCCTCAAACCGGGACTAAAATGCGATACCATTAGTCGGTTCATGCCTCAAACCGGGACTAAAGAGTAGACCTTTAGTCGGTTTGAGGCCTGAACCCAGGACTAATGGTTGAGACCTTTAGTCGATTCCCCTCATGAACCGGTACTAAAGGTCCCATTTTCAAACTCTACCCCCCGTGGATAGCCGTTTCAATTTTAAAAAAAATAAAAGAAAATGATGGCAATGTTAAAAAAATAAAAAAAAAAATAAGTTTCCCATGTGATATGTGGTCTAGTTGTTGGGAGAATTTGCAAATGTGAATTTCGACTTTATTTGCAAAATCTCTCTGAATTTGTAAATATGGGCATAACTTTTGCATACTGACTCTGATGTAAAAGTTTTTTATATGAAAAATCATATACTATATAAGTTACATCAAAATTAATCGGTTGAAGCCCGTTAAACTTTTTAAAAATCCTCTAAAACCCTAACAGAAAAAAAGTTACGGGCCTTTTAATATCTAGAGTGGAAAAAATCGAAAAAATTTCAAACTGTGGTCAAACCATGGTCAAACTAATTATTCTAGAATATTAGTGTTACTAAATAATTTGTTCAGTTATTTTGAATTTTGGTCAAATCTGGTCAAACTGTGGTCAAACTATGGTCAAACAATGGTCAAACTATAGTCAAACCATGGTCAAACTAATTATTCTAGAATATTAGTGTTACTAAATAATTTGTTCAGTTATTTTGAATTTTGGTCAAATCTGGTCAAACTGTAGTCAAACTGTGGTCAAACTATGGTCAAACCATGGTCAAACTAATTATTCAAAATAACTATTGTTTTCTAAATAATTATTGTTTTTGAAAACAATAGTTTGAAACTCAAACAGTGAAATGTGTCAATTCATGCTCAAGCAAAATTCACGAGGGTTAATAGGATTGACATCTTACTATTGTCGGAAAACAACAAGTGCAGGACTTGGAAGCGAGGGAGAATACAACCCGGAAGTTAAGCGTGCTCAGGCTGGGTGAGTGGGAGGATAGGTGACCATTCGGGAAGTTAGGTGATTTGGAATGATGAGGGCGATTAGAGAAGAGGATAAATTGAGCAGTGATGAGGGGTGCTGATTAGAGATTAGGGGTTAAAATAATTCAGAAATTTGAAAAAAAAAATTATTTAAAAAAAGTTTCAAAAAAATTTCAAAATAAAAATCATAAAATTTCCATTAGTCCCGGTTCACGGTGGAGGCATTAGTACCGACCCTTTAGTCCCGGTTCACCAATCGGAACTAAAAGCCCTTACCAACCGGGACAATAGGCCCTTTTTCTATTAGTGTGCGGCTGTGTACAACGTGGAGACGTGATTCAGGTGTACGCATGCAAAGCTACTTGTATTAGTTAGTTGCATGGTTGTTAGCTAGAGTAGTGGACGTGTGCTTGCATGGATAATGCTGGTTACTGGATAGGCTTAGGTGCAAAGCTAACGATGAGACGTGGTCTCCAGGATATGGGGAGATGGCCGAGTTGCGTGGCTGAGTCGTGAGATTGCTAGCTAGTGGCCGTTTCTACCGGCTAGTTGGGGTTTCATGCATCAGGCGGATGCGGATTTTTAGAACTTGGACTCATGAACACCTCGTATCTTTACCTTTTAATATAGCTTTAAGATCCGTGCTAGACAACTAACTTATTAGGTGAAACTTTCTTTTTTTGTCCCTTTCAAATAAAACAACATATGAACATCAAACTTTGTAAGATAGCAAAACATTCTTACTACAATGTGAGAAAAAACTTATAGATTTTTTGGACCGATATAAATATACAAAATGGGATTTTCTTTATTCAAAAATGTTATTTTAAGTATTTATGATGCATGAAAAATCTGAATTTTTTTCCCACATTCTAGTTAGAATGTTTTGTTGTGCTGCAAAGTTTGAAGTTTATATGTTGTTTTATTTGAAAAAAACAAAAAGACAAATGTCCTTGCATGAATCGCGATGCTAAGATGAATGGCTAGATAAGGAGGTACACCTAAGCCTATACTCTATAGAATATTTTTCCCATGCACCAAGCAGTTGAGGGCTTGGATGTGTGTACGTGTGCTACTTAAGTGTTGTAATCAGATGTGAGAGATAACAAGAGAAAACGACAGAAGTGGTTGCCGGAAAACTCTGCGTGTTCTTGTGTCCAGTGTGTGCTCGTGTGAGTCTTCTTCTACCTTGAGCGTGAGTCTTCTTCCTCCTCCTGGGCTGCGCCAACATTTGGTATATAGAGCTATGGTTTGATCCATTCTTGTAATGGCTGACACCAAGGGAGACGATGCGTCAAAGGTGGCGGAGCTGGCCAAAGGGAAGCCCGGGGAGCCGGCGACTCCATCGATGGCACGACTCACCGAGGGCAGCGGTAGCGGAGAGCTTCGCGTCGTCGAGCGCGTGGTCCAGCAAACCTTGTCAATGGTGTAGCTTCCACCGCTGACCCACACGAACTACACCGAGTGGGCGCTCGCCATGCGAGTGCGGCTGCAGGCGCAAGGCCTATGGGATGTGGTCGAGCATGGCACCTTCATCGACTACCGCGATGATCGTGAAGCTTTGGGCATCATCCTCCAGGCTGTGTCGCCGAAGATGTTATGCTCCTTTGCTGTGAAGGACTCGACGAAGGAGGCTTGGGACGCCCTCAAGACCTTGAGGATGGGGTCCAAGCGCGTCCGCGAAGCCCAGGCACAGACGCGTCGATCAGAGTTCGAGAATCTCCGGTTCAAGGATGGCGAGAGGATGGAGGAGTTCGCAGTTCGCCTCACCGGCATCGTCAACGACCTCGAGGCCTCGGCGACGGCAACACCGAGCACAAGGCGGTGCTCAAGTTTCTCTGCTGCATGCCATGGCGCTATCGGCAGCTCGCGCACTCCATCCAGTCGTTACTCAACCTCAAGACCTTGACGATTGAAGAGCTCACGTGCCATTTCTTGGGTGTGAAGGAGAGCTTCGACATGGATGAGGCAGGCGGCTGCGACGGCGGCACTCGGCTGGTCCTCACGAAGGAGGAGTGGCTTGCTCGCGACAAGAACTGCCATGGCGCCGGCAAGAATAAGAGCACATTCAACATCTGCAAGGTTTGCTGCTACAACTGCCAAGACTACGAGCATTTCTCGAGGGATTGCACCGCGCCAAGGAAGGAGTAGGCCCACCTCGCTGCCGCAACTGCCGACGACGAGCTAACGCTGCTTTGTTTAGTTTCCATCATATTTTGTTTAATGCATGTAGTTGAGTCGTGCCACAAGAAGCTGCGGCTGTGTACAACGTAGAGACGTGATTCACGTGTACGCATGCAAAGCTACTTGTATTAGTTAGTTGCATGGTTGTTAGCTAGAGTAGTGAACGTGTGCTTGCATGGATAAGGCTGGTTATTGGATAGGTTTAGGTCTTGTATAATGGGAGGTGCTTACAAAAATAAATTAAATTTTTCTGAAGCACCAGTGCCTATTTCTACAGGAGAGACGCTTAGTTAAGCGTCTATCCTGTACAAATAAGCACCGATGCTTAAAAAAAATTTGGTTTATTTCTCTAAGCACCTTTCCTAAGCATCTCTCATTATATAAGACCTTATGTGCGAAGCTAACAATCAGACGTGGTCTCCAGGATATGAGGAGATGGCCGAGTCGTGTGGCCGAGTCGTGAGATTGCTAGCTAGTGGCCGTTCCTACTAGCTAGTTGAGGGTTTCATGCACCAGGCGGTTGAGGGCTTGGATGTGTGTACGCGTGCTACTTAAGCGTTGTAATCAGATGTGAGAGATAACAAGAGAAAATGGCAGAAGTGTGTTACTGGAAAACTCTGCGTGTTTTTGTGAAAAGTGTGTGCTCGTGTGAGTCTTCTTTTACCTTGAGCATGTGTCTTCTTCCTCCTCCTGAACTGCGCCAACACAGACGAACAATTTGGTGCGTTGTTTTAGTTGTAAATATAGACACAATCTCAACTTTATATGCAAAGAAGATATCTTTAACTTCGAGAGAAAGATATTATACCCGAACAATTCTACAATAACTTACTTTTAAGATAACAAACACATGCTACATTGACAAAAATTATCGTCGGTAACATCTATAGGTATCAGAGGTTTATTTGAAAATGGGCATGCAAACACCAGATTTTATCATTAGGTATCCACTTGCGCCCCCATCTTTGTGGAGGAGGTGCAGGATGCCATTAACCAAATGCCAAGTGACAAAGCGCACAAGCCAGACTACTTCACCGACCTTTTCTTCAAGAAGTGTTGGGGCATATTTAAGGTTGACCTCATGAAGGTGATATCCCTCTTTGGCACAATCCACACAACCAGTCTTCGCTGGCTTAACTCCGACAATGTTGTGCTCCAACTGAAGAAAGAGGGTGCTAAGGAAATCTCACACTACCGGCCTATTAGCCTCATCATGACCGTGGACAAGATTTTCCATGCCACCCAGCTCAGCCACCACATGCACACTCTCGTCTTGCATGCTCAAAGCGCCTTCATCAACTCGATAAGCATCCATGAGAACTTCATGTACGTGTGGAGCCTTGCTCGGCAACTCCATAAGTATAAAACCCCTTCCCTCCTTTTCAAGTTCGTCATCCGGGAAACTTTCAACTTGGTGAAGTGGGAGGACATTCTTGACCTTCTCCAACGTCGAGGATTCCCGAGCATATTTTGAGATTGGATCACCACACTTCTTTGCACATCCTCCTCACGGATCCTTTTGAATGGGATTGTTGTCACGCCAACCCATTGTCGCAGGCTGCATCAAGGAGACGCGTTGTCCCCTCTACTCTTTTAAGTGAATCCTTGAGGTGGCAACTAGAAAGGGTTGTTTCACAAAATCTGTGGCCTCGACACAGTGTTGCACGCCTCCCTCTATGTGGATGACGCGACGGTCTTCACGGATCCCATCAAGCATGACATCGACAACCACACAAACATCTTGGATCTTTCTGGCGTTGTCACATGCCTCTCTACCAAGTTCAACAAAAGCTTGGTGGTATCTATCCATTGCGGGCACATCAACTTACCGCTTGTTCTACAAAGCCTTCCAACTGCATGTATTTATTTTCCCATGAGATATTTGGGGTTACCCCTCTCGGTGATCCAACTCAAAATGGTGGATTTTCAATTTCTTGAGGACAAGGTGGCTTCTAAGTTGGCCCCTTGGGATGGCTAAAACATCACCTCCACTGGTAGCACGACTCTCATCAAGTCGGCGCTCGCCTCCCAAGTGATGTAATTATCACCCCACTAACCCCCTTGGACACTTCGTAATGTCAACAAGCTCAAGCGAGCCTTCCTTTGGGCGAGAATAGATAAGACGACCGGCACGAAATGCAAAGTTAATTGGGGATGATGTGCCAGCCTCCTAAAACTCGGGGGGCTTGGTGTGCTAGACACAAAAGAAATCGCAAGAGCTCCCAAGCCGAGGTGGCTCTGGTTTGAATGGAAGGTTACAGAAAAGATATTTGTTGGAATCGGCAACCCTTGTGACCAAATGGATATCAAGCTCTTATACTCGTGCACGACCATCACTGTCGGCAATGGGGCGCACACTCCTTTTCGGTTTCCCCCTAGGTGCGAGATCGGAACCCCAAGGACATCGGGCCTCTTATCTTTGTGGCTTCAACAAGTAAAAATTGTAAGGTTATGGAGGCTTTGAAGGAGAAAGCTTGGATCTTGAATCAAGTTGGACCAAAGTTTCACTCTTTCCCACTTCCACCAAATCCTTAGCTTTGAGCCATCTTACGTGACCTCCAACTACAGGACAAAGCAAGGACGACATTGTATGAAAGTGCACCAATAGAGGGATTTACTCCATGGAGTCCGCCTACAATGCTCAGTTCCATGTAATCATTCGGTTCCCCATGGAACATACGGTTTGGAAGACTTGGGCACCTTGATATGTCTCCAACGTATCTATAGTTTTTGATTGTTCCATGCTGTTTATTTATCAATATTGGATGTTTTATAATCATTTTATACCGTTTTTTGGTACTAACCTATTGACATAGTGCCAAGTGCCAGTTGTTGTCTTTTCCATGTTTTTTACATCGCAGGAAATCAATATCAGATGAAGTCCAAATGCCACGAAACTCCACGATGAATTTTTATGGGCCAGAAGGAAGGAAATGGGCCCTGGTTGCACCTGGGGGGGTGCCTGATAGAGGCAAAGGTGTCCCGATGTTTCGATGAGATGGTGGCTATCGTTTCTGTGGGAGTCGACCTTGACGATCCGACTACGTACGTGCGAGACGTCGCGCCTTAGCAATCGCTAAACCAACTTTCGAGGGTTATTGACCACGCCGGAGCACGATCAACGACCACGAGTGCATTTCCTGCGAGCAAGCGAAAAACAAGCAAGAAACTAAGATTGCAATCTGGATATTGCGAATATAAGAGGAAAGCTTTATTAATGAAGGTGGGGTTACGTGGACGCCTTGGTGCAGTCGTTGAACACAAACGAAATGCGAAGTTGCAGCTATGGCGAACTTTTGATCTAAACAAAACCCAAAGTCTAAACGGTGCCCTAAGGGCTGTATATATGGAGGAAGAGGGGGGGGGAATTTCGTGGCCCTTGGTGAAGGGGTCCGAAATCATCCCTATCTCTTGTTTCCCCACACATACGGACTCTAAAAATAGCCTATACTTGTGTATTTCGAAATTACAAGGGCCTGGCCCAATAATAAGGTGGCCTTGGGACCTAGAATAGCCTCGGACGAAATTTATGAAGTAGCATCTTGTATATTTCGTCCAAGGCTTCATGCACCCATTATGGTGGCTTCAAAGTCCTGAAATCATCACTTGTAACTCCGTTCTTGTTCCCCTTAGCATGGCATCATCTCCATGCTAGTTCTTGCTCCAATGTCCATCCTTCTCCAAGCTAGGCCCTTCATTTGTAAGCAAAACAAATGTATCCAATTTAGGCGACATCATATTCTCATGAACATTAGAATCATTACCAAGAAACGAAAGTACGATAATTTAATTGGCGTCTTGAGCTCTAGTAATTGGTCCAATTATATGTAGCAGTAGGGGCTGCGGGTGTAACAATGGTATTGATGTCCTCATCATCCTCCTTCTTGAAATGAAGTCGTCCTCGACGGAAGCTCATCTTCCTCACCCAAATAAGGCTTCAAATCTGCAATGTTAAAAGTGGGACTAACCCCAAAATCTGCAGGCGGCTCAAGTTTATATGCATTATCATTTACTTTCTCCAACACCTTAAAGGGACCATCAGCACGTGGCATTAGCTTTGATTTGCGCAAATCAGTAAATCTATCCTTACGCAAATGTAACCAAATAAGATCTCCAGGAGCAAACACAACATGTTTTCTACCCTTATCTCCAGCAAGTTTATATTTAGCGTTCATACGCTCAATGTTTTCCTTAGTTAACTCATGCATTTTTAAAATCAATTCAGCACGTTGTTTAGCATCAAAATTAACCTTCTCCGAAGATGGAAGAGGCAACAAATCAATAGGTGCACGAGGTAGGAAACCATACACAACTTCAAAAGGGCACATCTTAGTAGTAGAATGAAATGAACGATTATAAGCAAATTCAATATGAGGCAAGCATTCCTCCCACATTTTTTTATTATTCTTCAAAACAGCCCTAAGCATAGTAGACAATGTTCTATTGACTACTTCAGTTTATCCATCGGTTTGGGGGTGACAAGTAGTACTAAAAGCAGTTTAGTCCCCAACTTAGCCCATAAACATCTCCAAAAGTGGCTAAGAAATTTAGTATCACGATCTGAAACAATAGTATTTGGCACACCATGCAAGCGAATAATTTCACGAAAGAACAAATCAGCAACATTAACGGCATCATCGCTTTTATGACATGGTATAAAGTGTGCCATTTTAGAGAATCTATCCACGACAAAAATATGCTATCCTCCCTTCTTTGTTCTAGGTAAACCTAAAACAAAGTCCATAGATATATCCTCCCAAGGAACACTAGGTACAGGCAAAGGCATATATAAACCATGAGGATTGAGTCGTGACTTAGCTTTTTGACATGTAGTGCAACGAGCAATAAAACGCTCAACATCCCGTCTCATCTTTGGCAAAAAAAATGTGTAGCAAGTACATCCTCCGTCTTCTTCATGCCAAAGTGTCCCATTAGTCCTCCTCCATGCGCCTCCTGCAACAACAAAAGACGAACGGAGCTAGCTGGAATGCATAGCTTGTTAGCACGGAACACAAATCCATGATTAACGCATTTAACTTGTTTCATGTTCTTCCTTCTTTACAATTCTGCAATACATCTTTAAAATCAGCATCATGCACATATTGATCTTTGATGGTCTCCAAACCAAATATTTTGAAGTCAAGTTGTGAAAGCATAGTATAATGACGAGACAATGCATCAACAATAACATTTTCTTTACCCTTCTTGTGTTTAATGACATAAGGGAAAGTCTCAATGAATTCAACCCATTTAGCATGTCTACGATTCAGTTTAGCTTGACTTTTAATAAGTTTCAAAGATTCATGATCAGAATGTATAACAAATTCTTTGGGCCATAAATAATGTTGCCATGTCTCTAAAGTCCGAACAAGAGCATATAATTCTTTGTCATAAGTAGAATAGTTCAGACTAGGCCCACTCAATTTTTCAGAAAAGTATGCAACAGGTTTGCCATCTTGTAATAACACACCTCCTAATCCAATTCCACTAGCATCACATTCAAGCTCAAAAGTCTTATTAAAGTCGGGAAGTTGGAGTAAAGGAGCATGTGTCAACTTATCTTTCAATACCGTGAAGGCTTCTTCCTGTGCGGTACCCCAAACAAAAGGCACATCCTTCTTTGTAAGTTCATTGAGAAGTGCAGCAATGGTGCTAAAGTCTCTCACAAAACGCCTATAGAAACCAGCGAGTCCAAGAAAACTCCTCACTTGTGTGACCGTTTTGGCTGCGACCAACTCTCAATAGCTTCAATCTTGGATTTATCAACTTCAATTCCCTGTGGTGTAACAACATAGCCAAGAAAAGATACTCGGTCGGTGCAAAAGGTGCACTTCCCAAGGTTACCAAACAAACGTGCATCACGTAGAGCATTAAAAACAACACGGAAATGTTCCAAATGTTCTTCCAAAGATTTGTTATAAATCAGTATATCATCAAAATAGACTACCACAAATCGTCCAATGAAAGCACGTAAAACTTCGTTCATTAGTCTCATGAAAGTACTAGGTGCATTAGTTAACCCAAAAGGCATGACTAACCACTCATATAAACCAAACTTAGTTTTAAATGTTGTTTTCCATTCATCTCCCAATTTCATACGAATTTGATGGTATCCACTACGCAAATCAACTTTGGAGAATATTGTAGAGCCACTCAATTCATCAAGCATATCATCTAGCCTAGGAATAGGATGGCGATAACGAATAGTAATATTATTAATGCCTCTACAATCAACACACATACGTGACGTACCATCCTTTTTAGGCACTAGTATAATAGGAACAACACAAGGACTAAGAGATTCGCGTATATAACCTTTGTCGAGCAGCTCCTGTACTTGACGCATAATCTCCTTCGTCTCCTCCGGATTGGTACGGTATGGTGCACGGTTGGATGGCGATGCACCGGAATTAAGTCAATTTGATGCTCAATCCCTCGAATAGGTGGTAATCCGGTGGCACGTCTTGTGGGAAGACGTCGGCGAACTCCTGCAAAATGTTAGTGACAATGAGGGGCAAAGAGGAAGGCACGTCCTCGAATGAAAATAATGCCTCTTTGCACACAAAAGCATAGCAAACAGATTTGCTAGAATCTAGCTCATCAATATCAGATTTGGTGGCAAGTAAACATGCACTTTTCAGTTTAATTTCAGAAGCAACATTAGATGGTTTATTATTAGGCTTCATTTGTTGCTCAAATTCTTTTGCCACAATCTGATTTTCACTTTTATTTTTCTCCTGTTTTGCTTTATTAGCTCTATTAATATCATCTTTCAAAATGGAATCAGGAGTCATAGGAAGCAAAGTAATATTTTTATCCTTATGAACAAGAGAGTATTGATTGTTTCTACCATGGTGTACAGAATATTTATCAAATTGCCATGGTCTACCAAGTAATAAGGAACATGCTTGCATAGGTACCACATCACAATCAACATAACCAGCATATGTAGAGATACTAAAATGCACACGAAAGACGTGTTACCTTAACCTTGCCGCTGTTGTTGAACCATTGGATGTAGTAAGGATGTGGATGTGGTCTTGTGGTGAGAGAAAGCTTCTCCACCATATCCATGCTAGCCAAGTTGTTGCAGCTCCCTCCATCTATGATGACGCCTTGAATAGAACGTTCCTTCACAACTCTCTTTGTATGGAACAAGTTATGCCTCCGATTTTGCTCAGCTTGTGTAACCTGCACACTCAAAACACGTTGAGCAACTAAACATTCATACACAAGATCTTCGCCGCCATGTATTGCGTCTCATGATCAGAATCATCTCCACCGTGTTCTTCATGTGTAATAAGAGCCAAAGTCTCTTCATCATAGTCACTAGCGGACTCATACCCACCATCCTCAATAGCAATCATCACACGCTGAGATTGGCATTCTCTCGCAAAATGTCCTCTTCCCTTACAACGACGACAAATAATATCACTTGTGTGCCCTGTTGACGCCATGGAAGAAGACGAGCTCTGTAGGCCCAAAGGTGTGCTCTTGGCGGATAGTGGTGGTTGTGCTCGCTTTCTTGTATCACGGTTGGAGGTGGCAGCCGATGGAGGTGGCGGTGTAGTAGAACGTGTGGAAGTAGATGATGCACGTGGTGTCCATGATGAAGGTCGACCTGCAGAAAAGTTAGTCCGCGCCAACGCCTGTCGATCCTGCACTTCACGTTCAGCTTTACAAGCAAGATAGAATAATCGAGTGATGTTAGTATAATCCTTGTAGTCTAGAATGGTCTGAATATCTCTATTTAATCCACCCAGAAAACGTGCAAGCATAGCTTCATTCTCCTCAACAATACCACATCTAATCAGGCCAGTTTGTAATTCACGATAATATTCTTCTACGAATTTTTCCTTGTCTTAAGCGCTGCAATTTTTGAAGTAATTCACGTTGATAATATGGTGGAACCCAACAAGCACGCATAACAGTTTTCAAAGCAGCCCAAGTTCTCGGAACAGGATATAATCTACAATGTTCGGACCACCAAACACATGCAAAGCTAGTGAAAGCACAAACAAGCGGGAACACGTCTCTCCTCGGGATATTGTAAACATGTAAATCGTTGTTTAGTTTCTAACTCCCAAGTAAGATATATATCGGGAACATATCTACCCTCAAATGGTGGAATATTCAACTTCAGTTTAGGGAGATGGTCATGATCTCGCACTGAGGGGAGCCCTAACATTGCCATTATTTGCATGTGGACGACCGGGTGGTTGTGGTGCTTTGGTGGTTGTGGTCTGGTGGTTGCACGTAGTTACGATGTTGATCAACCTCATCCTCGTACTCTCTCACATAATCATCCTCCCCACATCGCCAGCAGGAGCCACGAAGTATCAACAAAGAAACCAGCAGCTTGGCCAGGCTGAAGAGGGACACGGCTCGCTCGGTGGAGGGTTGTTTCGCGATGTGGAGGTAGTCGTTGTTGTTGTTGTAGAGGTGCGTTAGGTGCAGCCGGTGGTGGTGGTGGTAGACGCGCGAGCAATTCATTAAACTTATTATCGAGCTTTGTTTCGAACGCCTTCTCAATGCCATCTATCTTCTCCATGGCCTCTTCAAATCTATTAAGCACATCTTCCACCTGCCCACTCATCATTTGTTGAAACTTATCATGTAGCGCTTTGTTTGTCATGTTCTCCCGGTCGGTCTAAATGGCTTGTGATCCTGCCATGGTTAGCGACAATAGAAACACACAAGAATATGATTCGACGGACTACTAGGAAGTGGTGGTGGTGTGGTGGGCGGTCACAAATCCGTCAAGCAAATCTCAAATTCTTACCAGTTCTTACCCAAGAAGAAGCGGTGATCGGCAACCGATGTAGTCAAAACTCTCAAAGCTTGGATAGAGCGATTACCGTGGAAAGTCAAACGCACGATGTAGATGTATGTGGAGCTGGGAAGGCTTATAATATGGTAGCAAAAAGGGTCAAGAATAATCAATTCAGAGATGCAAAGTTGAATAAACGCTCAACGACGGTGATGCTTGTCTTTGGTCCTAGGCTAGACCGTGCTAGAGACGCGAGCCTAGAACACTAACAAAATCATGGCGCTGCACGGAAACAACGGAAAAGCACACTCTGGAATATTTTTTTTTTGCTCTTTTTTTGCGCTTTTTTTTGCGCTGCTCTTTTTTTTTTTGCGAAAAATCACTATAATGGCGAGTGTCTCAAAACTCTTCCCAGGTCAAACTGACAGGATGGGCACGAAATTTTTTCGACCAAAATTTTTTTATTGCCGGACCCAAAAACTGGAAACGGGTCAAAAAAACTTTCTATAATGGCGACTGTCTCAATATGCTTAGAAACACCTAAAAATAGGATAGCCAGAAATTTTTTCGACAAGTGCGTTTTCGAAAAATTTTGGGCCTAAACAGAGGATGGTTTCCAGACTCTTTTTTTTTCGAAACCTACGCAGGCAAGGAAACACGAATCGGAATTTAGATGGATCTCGAAAACAAACCTAATATGAGAAGAACTCGGATTGGTGTTGGATATATGGTGGTGGTATATGGTAGCGGTGGTGGTATATGGATACGGATTGGTGGTGGTATATGGATACGGATTGGTGGTGGTATATGGATACGGATTCAGAGCGGTGGCGGATAAGAAGGGTGGTAGATGGCAAGGCGATGATGATGGTGCAGCGGCGGCGTGACAACTTATGACCGTAACTTCGAAACTCTAAAAGACTAGACTCTAAGACCAAAGCAACTTGACACGACGATGCAACCGCAAATTTAACAAAGCAAAAACCCTAAAAAGATTATGCGAAGGCTCAGATTGGTTCGGATATGATGAACTAACCCTAAATTTTTTTGTGGCTTTTTCGTGGACTTTAGGTATGAAGAACAAACTCGATCTAATCTACGAAAAAGCGTAAAAATCTCACCGAGCAACCTGGCTCGATACCACTTGATAGAGGCAAAGGTGTCCCGATGTTTCGATGAGATGGTGGCTATCGTTTACGTGGGAGTCGACCTTGACATTCCGACTACGACGCGTGCGAGATGTCGCGCCTTAGCAATCGCTAAACCAACTTCCGAGGGTTATTGACCACGCCGACCACGCATCAACCCGACCACGAGGGTCTGCATTTCCTGTGAGCAAACGAAAAACAAGCAAGAAACTAAGATTGCAATCTGGATATTGTGAATAAAAGAGGAAAGCTTTATTAATGAAGGTGGGGTTCTGTGACGCCTTAGTGCAGTCGTTGAACACAATCGAAGTACGCGAAGTTGCAGCTATGGCGAACTTTTGATCTAAACAAAACCCAAAATCTAAACGGTGCCCTAAGGGCTGTATATATGGAGGAAGAGGGGGGGGGGGGATTTCGTGGCCCTCGGTGGAGGGGTCCGAAATCAACCCTATCTCTTGTTTCCCCACACATACGGACTCTAAAAATAGCCTATACTTGTGTATTTCGAAATTACAAGGGCCTGGCCTACTAATAAGGTGACGCAGCACCTAGAATAGCCTCGGACGAAATTTATGAAGTAGCATCTTGTATATTTCGTCCAAGGCTTCATGCACCCATTATGGTGGCTTCAAAGTCTGAAATCATCACTTGTAACTCCGTTCTTGTTCCCCTTAGCATGGCATCATCTCCATGCTAGTTCTTGCTCAATGTCCATCCTTCTCCAAGCTAGGCCCTTCATTTGTAAGCAAAACAAATGTATCCAATTTAGGCAGCATCATATTCTCATTAACATTAGAATCATTACCAAGAAACGAAAGTACCTGATAATTTAATTGGCGTGCGCGAGCTCTAGTAATTGGTCCAGTATATGTAGCAGTAGGGGCTGCGGGTGTAACAATGGTATTGATGTCCTCATCAGTGCCCCGAGGGGGCCACAACCCACCAGGGCGCGCCTACCTCGGGTGCCCCGCTGACCGCCTCTTTGCTCTATAAATACCCCAAAAATACCAGAACCCTAGAAGCGTGGACGAAATATTCATCCAGCCGCCGCAGAGTCCAGAACCACCAGATCCAATGTAGACACCATCACGGAGGGGGTTCACCACTTCCATTGGTGCCTCTCCGATGATGCGTGAGTAGTTCTTTATAGACCTTCGGGTCCGTAGTTAGTAGCTAGATGGCTTCCTGTCTCTCTCTTTTGATTCTCAGTACAATGGTCTCTTGGAGATCCATATGACGTAAGTCTTTTGTGTGTGTTTGTTGGGATCTGCTGAACTTTGAGTTTATGATCAGTTATATTTTTATATCCATGAAAGTTATTTGAGTTTCTTTGATCTCTTATAGCCTCGTATTTCTTCTCCGATATTTGGGTTTTGTTTGGCCAACTTGATCTATTTATCTTGCAATGAGAAGATGTGCCCGGTAGTGGGTTCGATCTTACGGTGCTTGATCCCAGTGACAGAAAGGGAACCGACACATATGTATCGTTGCTACTAAGGATAAAAATATGAGACCTATATCTACCACCATATACATAAACGGATCTTCTCCACATCATGTCATCGTTCTTATTGCATTACTCCGTTTTTCCATGAACTTAATACACTAGATGCATGTTGGATAGCGGCCGATGTGTGGAGTAATAGTAGTAGATGCAGGCAGGAGTCGGTCTACTAATCTTGGACGTGATGCCTATGTAATGATCATTGTCTGGATATCGTCATAATTATTTGAAGTTCTATCAATTGCCCAACAGTAATTTGTTTACCCACTGTTTGCTATTTTTCTCGAGAGAAGCTACTAGTGAAACCTACGGCCCCCGAGTCTTCTTTCTCATATATTTGCCTTGCGATCTACTTTTTCTTTGCGTTTTTATTCAGATCTATTAAACCAAAAATATACAAAAATACCTTGCTGTGTTTTATCTTTATTTATTTTATCTGGCGTTCGATCTATCAATCTACTACAATTTACCTCACGTCGGTTTGCCTATCTTGAGGCGCCGTACCCCGAAAGGGATTGACAACCCCTTGAAAATGTCGGGTTGCAAGGTGTTGTTGTTTGTGTGCAGGTGCTGTTTACGTTGTGTTGCTTGGTTCTCCTACTGGTTCGATACCTTGGTTTCATAACTGAGGAAAATATCTATCGTCGTTGTGCTACATCATCCCTTCCTCTTGGGGGAAATACCGACATAGTTGCAGCAACCATCACACCTCCAAAAGTGAAATTTTGCTCTTGGTTGCCCATCCAGAACAGGGTTTGGATCGAGGATAGATTGGGCAAATGTGGGTGGCCAAATTGTGGCCTTTGTCCGCTATGCAAGTAGGAGAATGAATCCGTCGACCACCTATTCTTCAAGTGCCATTACACAATTAGGCTTTGGGTCATGATCAGGGTTTTCCTGCAACTTCTGCAGCTCGACAATTCCGCTTGGCACCTCTTGCGGTCTGCCAAAGAGTGGTGGGTTGGACTCTCTAATGCTAATGTTCCAAACTGAAATGGCGTTTCCACAATTACTCTGCTTATTACTCCATGGACCATTTATAACGAGTGGAATTCTCGTGTCTTCCGTCACAAGAGCGCCCACAGCGACCATCGTTCTTAGCAACATCAAGAATTACATGGCCCTTAGGGTCAGGGCGGGCACCAAGAAATTGGGAACAATCATGTCGGGAGAGTAACAACTTTGTTGTATTCTAGTGTGTTGTAATCTTGCCAAACAAACTCTATTCCCTTATTAATTAATAGATGAGGCAACTCATTGTCTCTATTTAAAAAACATACTATAAAGCTTTTGGCAATTCATAAATGTTGGAACTCAAGATGAGGTAAATCTTTGTTGTATGTAGTGTCGATGTTAAAGTTTTTGGCAATTCACGAATGTTGCAACTCAAGATTTTGTCTCTCTAGAATATGATACTCAAGAATATTAGTACACACTTCTTGAGATGGATGCAAAGGGTTTTCTTAATTCAACTCCAAAGGGAAGAAGTGGAAACTACACTACACGAAGACAAGTTCCTATGTGTAGCATGGATGAAAAGTGGCATTGATCCAGTCATCGGTGTTGAGGAACCAATGAACACTTACTAGAAGTGTATATGTGAGTACCTCAATAAAGCCAACACTAGTGGCATCCATCTATCACAGTTTCAATCCAACACTAATGGTAGACATCCATGGGAGGAGGCACGGGTGGTGCGACGGATGGGAATGAAAACATTGGTGCCAATGATTTCAATGGTGGCATTGAACAGAAAGCAACAAATGCAGAGGAAGCAAGCCATGAAGACGATACGAGCACTAGTACTAGAAAAGGAGGCAATGAAATTATGCATTCATGTTCTATGCTTTTTTTGCTTTTGTGATGCAGAAAGATTGTGGTTTGAATTTGAAATTGATATGTGGATGACTAAACTTGAATTCGGTATGTTCTTCATTATGTGTGTTGTGATCTCGTAAAGTTTTAATTACCATGTCTTGTTTTGTTTCAATATGTAAATGTGAAGTAAAAGAGGAAGAAGGCCAAAATTTTAAGGTACCGGTTTTATATCATCTATAATGGTAGAAATTTTTTTAGCGCCCCAAAACTTTCTCTCTCCTGCCCTAAAACTATTTTTGGGCACCAACTTTTACATCATCTCTTGGAGATGCTCCAATCAGAGCAACCACAACCTCCTTGGAACTAACCAATAAGTTTGCTCTGCTAAAGTATTAATATCGTATGCGTGGATAGCAGCACAGGGAACATCCGTGTGACCCTAGTTCGAGGGAGAAAATTCTCGCGATTGGGAGGTTGTAAATCCTAACTGCATGAATCTGCACCAACTTTTCTCACCGTGTGTTACCTGGTAAAGATTGGATCTAAAACTCTGTTGCATCTTCATAGTGATCCTAGGCTTGTACATAGCGACATATTTTTTTTGTTTCCTACTATGTTTCCCAACAACAACCTGTATGATAATTGTTCGTTTAGGGAACTGGAACGATTTGAGTAACAAGAGCTTGCAGATATTTCCTTGCAAAGCTTAGTGCACTTCCAGGATTCGATAAATCCTATGGTCTCTAGGGAACACATGCCTACGCTAGTATTTATGTATCATTGTTGTCATGAGAGATGCTACCAGTGAACCTATGAACTCACTACAATTTCCCCACATTAAAACACTCAAAATCTCATTTATGTGCACTTTTGTTTTTAGTATTTATTATTCCAAAAATACAAAAAACATTTGCAACCACATTATCGCATAATTACATAGTAACTAACAAAGCTAGTGAGATTAAGGGTCAGTTCTCTTGGCAGCTTAAAAAATAAGCTGCCTCCTCCCCAACTGTTTTCATAAGTCGTCTCTCTTATTTATTAGGGCTTCTAAACTAGTTATGAGATAACTAATTTACAAGTTTCAACAAATTTACAGGGTGACTTATTTTTTAAGCTGAGGAAAGGCAGCTTAATTTTTAAGCCGCTCAAAAGAACTGGCCCTAACAACCTCACTAGAAGTGTTGCGAGCACAAGTAGGTTCTTTATTCTATTGCAGTGCTTCTAGAGGGAGGCTTGTATATCACCTTTACGAATTGATACTTTATTTTATTAACCAAGGGAAAGTTACGGCTTACTACAAGCCTCTACACTTGGAGTTCTAACGACCACTGAATAGCGATAGTTCCTTGGATTAGCGGGGGGCATAAAAGAATGAAGGAGAACCACGAATGAAAATAAGCTCAACATCATCTTCACCGCAACTACTTCTAGGATGTTCCAAACCGTTGTACGGTAATCCATTGGAAGTTGGCTGATCCTCGGGGCCAGAACACCATAGCTCTTTGATGACGACCGCATCAGCCATCATGGACACACTTGGTCAGCGTTAGAAGGAATTTAAAGAATCTCGAACGTCGATCTATGGTTCAGCCGCCTCTTGATACGAATAGGCAACCTGAGGTGAGGGGCAAATGGAAATACTCACCAACGACTATGTTGTTTTGCCTCTCCACTCCCCCCCCCCCCCCCCAATCGAATTTACAACTCATAAATGGGTTGTTGTCATGTTTCTTTTGGGTATCTAATCATGTTTTCCTTCTTTCAAATTTTCATATGAATGGATAAGGGAAGCCAGATTCCACTATAAAAATGGCAATGAAACAAAAATGATGTGGCCTAAATCTAATTATGTTTTTCCTGCATCTCTTAATTAATAGTCATTTAGGCCCTCAACAAGAGAAACTATCAATTTGTACCGCATGATCGACGATCTAAACCCCCAAACATTGTATACCTCTTATAAAGGGGAATAAATGTCAAATCGCCCAAGCGCGGTCGCACATGGCCCAGGACGACAACATTCCTTTCTTGTTCCTTTTTTCACCTTTCTTTATTTTCTCTGTTCTCTTGGGTAAACTGTGAATGCTTTCTAAGATACACATGAACACTTTTTTGAACATGTGAATATTCTGTTTTCACAGCATGAACATATATTCAAGATATATGAAACTTTGTTTTATATAAAATATATTTTTAATAATAAACGAACATTTACTTTTATACACGAAAACTATGTTTTTTATCTTGCAACACATTAACACTTTTTTCACTTCAAAGTACATCAATACTTCCTAAAATTCATGAAATTTTATACAAACCTGTTTTTTTTACTTTGCTTTTTCAGCTAGACATATAGAAGTAGTGAGATAAAAATGTATTAAAATTATATGGTGTGCTATTTCTTTATTGGGTCGCATCTAAATGAGCGGATTTAAGAATCATTGGAGGAAAATCCTATTCTACGCACAAAATACGCACACTTGCAACGCCACATGGGCCGGCCCAAGTAGTGATATTTTCCTCTGGATTTTTCAGTGTGGTGATTCTTGTGTCACCTTTTTCTTTTCTGTTTTGTTTATTTTATCCATTATTAGGTTTTTTCGTCCAGAATTATATTTTAATTTTATCACTCATCCTGTGTTATTCTTTTGAAAGTCATGGATATTTCTAGAATTAATTAATGTTCTTAAATTGCAAAAAAAAAGAGTTTTACTATTCATGATTTTCTTAAAGAAATATTGAATATTTTTAGCATTCAAGAAATTTCAAATTCATGGTCATTGTTAAATTTTGTGAATATCTTTTCAAACACATACTTTTTCTTCATTGTAAAATTTTCAGTTTTTTAAAAGTGACTAAATCCTACATGGGCCGGCCCACACAATCGCTTCCGAGCAATTTGCCCACTATTCTCCCAGCCATAAAACCTAAGTGAGGCCATCTAAAAAAACTTAACTAAGTCCAACTCCATCGTTTGATACATAGTATTTTTTTTTCAGACATGACATGCATAAAAACTTGGTGTTTCCTATTTGTCGCTTGCCGCAGCGAATTGTCGACCAATCGCACAGGAAACGAGCACCCAAGCAGGAGATGAGCCAGCCAAGTTAGCAAATATTCGTTTACGGTTTTGGGAACGTTCCAGTTTTGGTTTTCAGGTTTTAAGAAACTTCTAGAAGGTTTGGTTCGGTTCAGTTCTAGTTTTTTGTTCTTCTTTCTTTTCTAATCGTCTCTAATTTTAGTTTCATTTTTCATTTTATTTTATCTTGCTTTCGAATTTTGTTTGTAATTTAATAAATATGAAGTTTTCAAAATTTGTTCACAAATTTAATTAATGTGGTGGAATTTGTTTTAAGATCGCGTTTTCAAAAATGGTTTGGAATTTAAATAAACGTTCAGTAATTCATAAACTTGTTCATAAATTTAAAAAATGTTTGAAATTTTGAAAAAATGCTCACGATTTTTTAGCAAAAATTGGGTTTTCGAGAAATTGTTGCGTTCTCAAAAACTGTTTGGAGTTTTAAAACAATTCATGTTTTTAAAATGTATTGCCTCCGCATGCCGTCGATCCAGGGGGCGTTGAGCTGAATTGCTGAACGGCCAATCAATCATGCCTGCGGATCACGCGGCCCGCCCCCTTTCCCGCCGTTCTTCACTCGGACGAAACGCGGCACCGAGAGGAGAGCCTCGGGATACCACACGCCAGTGCGGCGTTGCTTGCGGCTCCCACTGCGCCAGCTTCGAATGGCGTTTTCTATAGCGCTGAATGTGGAGGGAGAACGAAGTAGTCAGTGCAGTTTGCACGTGAAATAGTTCGTCACAAGTCAAGTCTTTGCCCCTCTCTCTCCCTCTCTCTGCCGACCTCGCAGCTCGGCTGCCGTGCCCATGCTTTACGGGCACACCACATGCGGACGGAGCGCGTGCATATATAGTGGGACAACGGATACGCAACTTGGCAGTTGACACGCAGCTCAGCTAGTACATTTGTCAACGCCTCACGGGTTCACCCGAACGTCGAAGAACTCCCCAAGTCATCGAGGGGCCGAACGCATAGCTTGCCGAGCAATATGACGGTAAGTAAGCAGAAGCTAATCTCCCCTCTCACGAGTCACGAGTGGTTTGGGGTCTAGCACCATTCCTGGCATTGCCGGTTTTCCATTTGGCCATTTTGTGTCTGATGCTGCTGCTGCCTTGGTCCATCACCTGCCAGATCGTGGAGATGTGCGTGCATATGTGTTGCGCCGGGTGCGAGAAGAAGATAAGGAAGGCAGTCGAGAGGTTAGAAGGTACGTACCCACTAGCTTTCTATCTGAGATCATGAATAGATATGTGCTGAACGCATTCAGATGACAGTGATCTGATCTGGCCCGGTTTACAGGAGTGGACGCGGTGGAGATCGACATGGAGATGCAGAAGGTGACGGTGAACGGGGACGTGGACCAGAAGAAGGTGCTCAAGACGGTGAGGAGGACGGGAAAGCGCGCGGTGCTGTGGCCGACCCCGTTCATCGCCGGCGCGGGCGCCGGCGGCGCCGTCAACCTCCTCGCGCAGCAGCACCAGTACCACCCGGGCGGGGCCCAGATGTACGCGACGCACGCCTCGGGGCCCACGTCCTCGTACAACTACCACAAGCACGGCTACGACGACTCGAGCCTCTACGGCGCCAACTCGGCCGTCGTCGGCGGCACCAGGGCCACCGATTACTTCAGTGACGAGAACACGGGAGGGTGCTCCATAATGTGATCCACGCGATCATCAGATGGATGGGTTTTACTCTATGATTAATTTTTCTTCTTTCTGTCTCTGTACATTTTTTTTGAACACTTCTGTCTCTGTACATTAAGTAGACTCTGCTGGAAAAAAATCGCCAACAGATACAACGATCTCAAATAATCTTGAATTTGCCATCTGAGTAGTACTCTACGTCCGAATGGAACAATATGCTGTTGTTCCTGTGGCGTGCCACTATACAAAGCAACTTCGGCGCGGATTGGTGGTACAAAAATGTAATATTCTTTGCTCCCATAGTTCATTCCCTGTCCAATAACCACACGGTGAGCATATCATCCAACTCACCATCCATCCATACCGTTGCCAAGAATGCACAAGCTCAGCAGGTCAGGGCATCTCCGATGCAGACCCCTCAAACCGCCTGCATACGTTCAAACATGTTGTGCCATCCAACGCGGCGTTGTATCGGTCTGCAAGGCGGTCCGGGCACATTTTTTCCCGCAAACCGTAGACAAACGTGGGGGCTTTGCGGCAGTCCGGACCACTGCCACGCCTGCGTCTGACCACCCTGGTCCACCCAAATCCCCTCCCTCGCTTGAAATAGTCATCACCGCTCCATACTGTTAGTGCCGCATTCATGCTCGGCTAGAGTGGATGCGACCTTTCACTGGCGCCGGCGTGAGAGCGTCGTTTTCTGGTACACGCGACTGCTCATGTTCATACGACACCACGATCGTCTGTCTGCCGCCCACATTAATGACACGCGGTTGCCGAGGAACCTACTTCAGCGTCACCCGTCCGTCCCTCTGCTGCCCACCATTACCATTCGCCCGCTATATAAACTGCAGCCCCGACCATAGCTACATTCATCCACCTCAGGCCCCTTTATCCTCTTTCGCACCAGTCCCGCCATGGCCTCTTCAAGGCTCCAAAACTCTCTCGGGACGACTTGCGTTGTGAGAAGAAGGATATGGCCGCCTTTGCTGCCAGCCGCCAGGCAGATGGAGGCCGACGACGCCCCAATGGAGGACGCGGCCTCGGCGGTGCATTGCACCATGCCCGTCGGCGAAGACCAGCAGGCGGAGGAGCGACTCAATGCCGACAGGGAGATCATGCCGAACGCGGACGTGACGGAGCAGGTGGCGCTGCTTGAGTTCTACCGCTCCGCCCGCCAGATCCACCTCAATAGATGGCGGTACCACAGCGTCATGTGGAACTGGAGGCAGCCTACAAGGAGTTCGACGAGGAGGCGGACGAGGTGTGGGCAAGACCAATGACAAGGAGGAGAGTATCGCCCGGCTGCCCGCCGCCCGCCACCACAACCACGAAGCCAAGCACGTCCATGGCGCCGCCAAAGAGCGAGGAAGAGTAGTGCACGGCAGGTCGCCACTGCTCGGGTCCCAAGAAGGCCACCGCTTCTCCCCTCCCATTGAAGCCAAACTTGGTGGGTTGAACATCATCGGCCGATTAGCCGCTTGGCGGCAACGTGGAGGCGAACAACTTCACTTCCCAGGGCTCCGGAGGTGGAGCTGTTGAGCGTGTGACGCCCCCGATTCAATCGTACACTAATCATACACGCAAACGTGTACGATCAAGGACATGGACTCACGAAAAGATATCAAAACACAACTCTAAAATAAAATAAGTCATACAAGCATCGTAATACAAGCCAGGGGCCTCGAGAGCTCGAATACAAGTGCTCGATCATAGACAAGTCAGCGGAAGCAACAATATCTGAGTATAGACATAAGTTAAACAAGTTTGCCTTAAGAAGGCTAGCACAAACTGGGATCTGAGATCGAAAGAAGGCGCGGGCCTCTGCACAGAGATCCTCCTAAACTACTCCGGTCGTAAATGCCGGTGACCTTGCACGTAGTAGTAGGCACCTCCGGTGTAGTAGGAGTCGTCGTCGACGGTGGCGTCTGGCTCCTGGGCTCCAGCATCTGGTTGCGACAACCAGGAAGAAAGGAAAGGGGGAAAAGGGGGAGAAAAGCAACCGTGAGTACTCATCCAAAGTACTCGCAAGCAAGGATCTACACTACATATGCATGGGTATCTGTGTAAAGGGGCAATATCGGTGGACTGAACTGCAGAATGCCAGAATAAGAGGGGGATAGTTAATCCTATCGAAGACTACGCTTCTGGCAGCCTCCATCTTGCAGCATGTAGAAGAGAGTAGATGGTAAGTTCATCAAGTATCATCGCATAGCATAAATCCTACCCGGCGATCCCCTCCTCGTCGCCCTGTTAGAGAGTGATCACCGGGTTCTATCTGGCACTTGGAAGGGTGTGTTTTATTAAGTATCCGGTTCTAGTTGTCATAAGGTCAAGGTACAACTCCGGGTCGTCCTTTTACCGAGGGACACGACTATTCAAATAGATAAACTTCCCTGCAGGGGTGCACCACATAACCCAACACGCTCGATCCCATTTGGCCGGACACACTTTCCTGGGTCATGTCCGGCCTCAGAAGATCAACACGTCGCAGCCCCACCTAGGCACAACAAAGAGGTCAAGACGCCGTCTAAATCCTATGGCGCAGTGCAGGCCCATCGCCCATTGCACACTGCATGTTGCATGGGCGGCGGAAGCAGAACCTAGCCTAGCAGCGTTCGATCCAATCCGGCGCCAAGGCTCGATTCTCGACGTCAAGAAGGCTTGGTGATACCATGACGCCGAGTGCCCATAACTATTCCAGCGTAGTTGGTTAGTGCGTATAGGCTAGTGGCGGACTCAAATCAAATACCAAGATCTCGTTCTGGCGTGTTAAGTATCCGCGAATGCCGACCAGGCCAGGCCCACCTCTCTCCTAGGTGGTATCAACCTGCCTGCCGCTCCGCCACAAAGTAACGATCGGGGCCGTGGGAACCCAGGCCCACCTCTACCCGGATGGAGCCACCGCCCTTCAGCCCCCATCTCGAACGGTATCATAAGTAATGTAACAGATAAAGTATATAGCATATGCGCGAGATCACCTCGAAGTGATCACGGCCCAAAGAGTATAGCATGGCGAGACGGACAAGAGTGTAGGGCCACCGATGGAACACTAGCATCCTATACTAAGCGGTAGGATAGCGGTAAGGGTAACAACTGTGGAAACAATGACGAGCTATGCAGCAGAATAGGATTAACCGAAGTAAAGAAATGCTACACTACTCTAATGCAAGCGATAGAGAAGAATATGCGATATCCGGTGATCAAGGGGGGCTTGCCCGGTTGCTTCTGGCAAAAGGTCACAACACCGTAGTCGTACTCGATGGCATCAAGAACGGTCTCGGGGTCTACCGGAGAAGAAGAGGGAGAAGAAACAGTAAATACGGAGCAAACAAAGCATCACAAAACATAATGAGGTAATACGCGGTGCTAGGTGTGCCCTAACGCGGTAGTAGGTGATACCGGCGAAGGGGGGAAACATCCGGGAAAGTATTTCCGGCGTTTCGCGTTTTCGGACAGACGGATCGGAGGGGGAAAGTTGCATGTTTGCTATGCGAGGACGTGTGGTGAACGAACAGACTTTGTATTCGGATTCGTCTCGTTGTTCTGAGCAACTTTCATGTACAAAGTATTTTCATCCGAGCTACGGATTATTTTATATTAATTTTCAAAGTTTTATTTCATTTTTAGTATTAATAGAATTAATTTAACTAGGAAATGCAATTATGACATCATCAAGACGTCAGCATGACATCATCATTCAATTGTCTGTAGACTGGGTCAACAGACGTGTGGGTCCCGTTTGTCATTGCCTCATTAACCTAGCCAACAGATTAGTTAGGTTAATTAGCTATTGAGGTTAATTAATCTTAATTATTTTAATTAAGCAGAGTTAATTAACTATTAAATTAATCAATTGATTAATATTTATTTATTTTAATTCTTTTCTTTTTCATTCTAATTAGTACATGGGCGTGGGCCTTGTCGGCCGATGGCACAAGGGTGCATTTGTTTGTGGCCCTGAGGCCTAATTCAAGCTGGCACGGGCACGCAATGGGCGTTGCAGGCGCCTGCCGAGTCTGGGCGTCGGTAGCCGGAGTGGCGCACGGGAGGAGTGGTCGTCACGGCGAGAGGCGGCGCATGGGGGGGGGGCGAGCGCGCGCTGCGGGTGGATGGGCGCGTCGGTGCGGCCGATAGAGCAAGCGACAGTGACTTGGAGGGCAGCATCAACAGTAGAGCAAGGGCGCGGCCGCCGTGGGCGGGCGCGGGAGGCGGCGCTTCGGCGAGGACGACTTGGTCGCTGGGAACACGGCGCAGAGGGCGCCGGGCGCTGTGAGCGCGGTTTCACCGCGGGCGCTGGGTGGTCTAGCGCGGCGGTGACAAAACGAGGCGTGAGGCAGAGAAGGGGAGAGGCCCGGGGCCTCACCGGCGTTGATAGGGAGAGGGGGCGCCGAGGCTTGCTGGCGGCCGGCGGGGAAGAGGACGAGGACGCGAGGTCCGACGAGGAGGCGGTCGAGGTTGCGTCCGACGCGGGGCGGGGCTTGGTGACGCCGGCGAAGACGGTGGGGCGGCTCCGGCGAGGTGGCGTCGCGGGGGAGGACAGAGCCTCGGCGGGGCGGCGACCGGTGATGGAGCCCAGCGGCAGTGGTCGGCGACAAGCGACGGGGCGTCGGCGAGGGGCACAGGGGCGAGGTGCTCGATCCGATCTGGATCGGGAGGGCGGGTGAGAGAGAGATCGGGGGGTGGGGGTTTGTGCGGTCGTGGGCTAGGGTTTCCGTGGGTGTGGGGGTTAAGGGAGTGAGGGGGCCGACAGGACTAGTGGGCTAGCCGGCTGGGCTGTTTGGCCCAGATGGCCAGGGGAGTTTTCTTCTTTTCATTGTTTTATTTATGTTTGTCTTTTTCTTTTCTATTTACTTTTACTTTACTGTTTTATTTTAGTTTCCTAAATTGCATTAATTTTGTAAAACATTCAACTAGCACCTAAAATAGTAACACTAATTATACCACTACAATAATAACTTTGGCACCTAGCTAAAATAGTTTAGTATTTTATAAAATACAATAGGAGTATAATTAATTGTTTTTGCTATTGTTTTAATCACTTTAGGGTATTTAATTATTTTATAAAGATGTTGTTTCTTCACCAATATTATCCATGATTTATTTGTCACATTAAGAACATTATAGTTTTGACTTTTGAAAACTTTGTTGTTTGCTTTTAACTCAAATTTGAATTTGAAACGTTTTGAACTAACGCAAGATTAACAACAGTAACCGTGGTGACGTGGCATCATTAACAGGGAATTACTGTAGCTTAAATATCCGGGCGTCACAGAGCGCCAAGGCGAACTGGAAAAAGCAAAGCTTCAGTTCTTTGGGCTCATGGCCGGACACGGGGAACGGGCGCCGACGATCATTTAGATTAGGCATTATACCTCCAGGGTTGGACAAGCACCACTTTTAGTTGGAGTATGTCCGAATGTAATGAATTTCATCATGTGTTGTATGAAATCCGCCATGTTGCATGAATCTCTTCTTTTTTATATGAAAATATGGCCATGTTTGCACGAATTTTGTTTGGTAAGTTCAGATAGTAGTTATGCGAGCAGCGTTGGATGGCGGCCTCCCGCATCCTGTCTACAGACTGTCCCCCTCCCCCCCCCCCCACCTCCCTGTCCGCGGGCAAATGCGGGAGGAAATTTGTAGTCGCCCTTGGAGATGCCCTTAGGCTTTTTACGATGAAACTAGTCCATTCGAATTCAAGCCCCATACTAGACTTATCAGAATCTTTCCCAAATGATAAGTGTCACACGTGTGACACGAAGCACTCTGGCGCTGACATTTTTTACAACTAAAGTTGCCATCCAGAAAGAAAAAACAAACCCAAAAAATTTGGAACTTGCCATCCGAAAATAAGGTATCATGCTTGACAACTAAAGTTACCATCTTTGTGTCACCAAAGTTGCCATAAAAACCCGTTCAAAGTTGCCATGTGTTCGCGACACACGTGTGACACTTATCAGGGTCTTTATATTTTTTTATTCTCTGGGTCTATGTAAGATTTTTAGATTTTTTGGTGATGGTCCTTAAGTCTCAACATTTATTGGCTGGGTATCTCGGAGGTGCTCATATGATATACGGTTTTCTAATCTTAGGTACCTAATTTTTTTCCTCGCGATAGCCAATTCCTGCTTTGCATGAGGCCGAAGGTGGGGACGATGTGAGGAGCGGCAACGGCGAGCATCGGCCACACCAGGCCAAACCAGGACCTCACCGGAGCCAGGGATGAGACTACGAGCGGCAACGAGATGCGGCGTCCCAGGTGGAGGCGAGGAAGAAACTTAACCGGGGGGTCGTTGGGGTTCCTGCAGATCGGAGGGTTTAGAAGGATGGTTGGGACGGCGGCCAGCATGACGGTGGTGGAGGTCGAAGGGAGGGCGGGGCGACGATATCCGTCGGTCGCGGGGAGGGGGCGGAGCAGGTGGTTAGGGCAAGTTCGGCTGCCGGGAGTGTTTGAAATGATGTAAATGACATATTTTTGATCGAAAATGATGTAGAATTTTCTGGAAAGCATAAAGGAGTGTTTGGAAGGAGTTTTTCAATGAAAGACCTCAGTGAAGCTACTTACATATTGGGCATCAAGAGCTATAAAGATAGATCAAGACACTTGATAAGACTTTCAATGAGTACATACCTTGATAAGATTTTGAAGGAGTTCAAAATGGATCAGTCAAAGAAGGAGTTCTTGCGTGAGTTGTAAGGTGTGAAGTTGAGTAAAGACTCAAAACCCGACCACTTCAGAAAATAGAAAGATAATTAAAAGTCATTCCCTATGCCTCAGTCATAGGTTCTATAAAGTATGCTATCTCTGTACGGCACCTATTGTGTACCTCACCATGAGTTTGGCAAGAGGGTACAATAGTGATCCAGGAGTGAATCACTGGACAATAGTCAAAATTATCCTTAGTGGAATAAGGACATGTTTCTCGGTTATGGAGGTGACAAAAAGTTCGTCGTAAAGGGTTACATCGATGCAAGCTTTGACACTGATCCGGATGACTCTAAGTCTCAATCTGGATACATATTGAAAGTGGGAGCGATTAGCTAGAATAGCTCCGCGCAGGGCATTGTAGACATAGAAAATTTGCAAAATACATATGGCTCTGAATGTGGCAGACCCGTTGACTAAACTTCCCTCACAAGCAAAACATGATCACTCTTTGGCCACCTGACGCCCCGCCACCTGTTTAGGAGCGGCGATATGTTATAACTGAGATTTTGATCCTCGGTACGCTGTCAATTTTGACAACATACCGAGTCTCAGGAGCTACTATCTATACAGGGCGCATTCTATATGCATAATCGCCGAAGGTACATCATTTTTGCGTACCTCAAATCCCGTCAGTAAGCTTCTGACGGCTTCATGCAATCCGCTCTCCGCGGATGCAATCCTTTCAATCACCATACCCATTAGAGCACGGTGATCTTCTGAGATAGCCTCTCGCCCGACCGCACACCACTTGGCGCCGGACCTTCCGGCCTCGCCGGACTTGGGGGAACCCTCCGCGACGAAACCTCAGGATCGTCCGCCTCGCATGAGGGTGCGACTGGTGGAGGCGTTTAGCTCTCCATCATCTCCTGAAGAAGATCCCCAAGACGAGCTCTGCACGAGAAGGGCTGAGATCCGAACTACAAGGTACAATTTCGGTTATCTTCATAAATAAATACAGGGATGTTCCTTATTCACAAGACCCCTTCTTTTCACTTACGGCTCGCTGGAGGGCTGATCCCCTTGGCGAAATAGTGCGGCTGGGTTACTTCCCAGCGCCGGACTCTCTGACAAAGATCCCTTTGTTGGAAATATGCCCTAGAGGCAATAATAAATTAGTTATTATTATATTTCCTTGTTCACGATAATCGTTTATTATCCATGCTATAATTGTATTGATAGGAAACTCAGATACATGTGTGGATACATAGACAACACCATGTCCCTAGTAAGCCTCTATTGACTAGCTCGTTGATCAACAGATGGTTATGGTTTCCTAACCATGGACATTGGATGTCATTGATAACGGGATCACATCATTAGTAGAATGATGTGATGGACAAGACCCAATACTAAGCCTAGCACAAAGATCGTAGTTCGTATGCTAAAGCTTTTCTAATGTCAAGTATCATTTCCTTAGACCATGAGATTGTGCAACTCCGGATACCGTAGGAATGCTTTGGGTGTACCAAAGCGTCCACAACGTGAATCGGGTGATTATAAAGGTGCACTCTGGTATCTCCGAAAGTGTCTCATTGGGTTGGCACGAATCGAGACTGGATTTGTCACTCCGTGTGTGGAGAGGTATCTCTGGGCCCACTCGGTAGGACATCATCATAATGTGCACAATGTGATCAAGGAGTTGATCACGGGATGATGTGTTACGGAACGAGTAAAGAGACTTGCCGGAAACGAGATTGAACAAGGTATCGGGATACCGACGATCGAATCTTGGGCAAGTACAATACCGCTAGACAAAGGGAATTGTATACGGGATCGATTGAGTCCTTGACATCGTGGTTCATCCGATGAGATCATCGTGGAACATGTGGGAGCCAACATGGGTATCCAGATCCGCTGTTGGTTATTGACCGGAGAACGTCTCGGTCATGTCTACATGTCTCCCGAACCCGTAGGGTCTACACACTTAAGGTTCTTGGTGACGCTTAGGGTTATAAAGGAAGTTTGTATGTGGTTACCGAATGTTGTTGAGTCCGGATGAGATCCCGGACGTCACGAGGAGTTCGGAATGGTCCGGAGGTAAAGATTTATATATGGGAAGTCCTATTTTGGTCGCCGAAAAGTTTTGCACTTTACCGGTATTGTAACGAGGAGTGCCGAAAGGGGTCCGGGGTCCACCGGGGGTCCACCTGCCTGGGGCCACATGGGCTCTAGGGGGTGCGCCTTGGCCTATATGGGCCAAGGGCACCAGCCCCAAGAGGCCCATGCGCCAAGATATAAGAAAAAGGGAAGAGTCCTCAAGGGGGAAGGCACCTCCGAGGTGCCTTGGGGAGGATGGACTCCTCCCCCTCCCTTGGCCGCACCCCTTCCTTGGAGGAAGGGGCAAGGCTGCGCCTCCCTCCTCTCCCTTACCCCTATATATAGTGGAGGGGAGGGAGGGCAGCCGCACATGAGCCTGGCGCCTCCTCCCTCCCGTGACACCTCCTCCTCTCCCGTAGGTGCTTGGCGAAGCCTCGCAGATTGCCACGCTCCTCCATCACCACCATGCCGTTGTCTTTGCTGCTGGATGGAGTCTTCCTCAACCTCTCCCTCTCTCCTTGCTGGATCAAGGCATGGGAGACGTCACCGGGCTGTACGTGTGTTGAACGCGGAGGTGCCGTCCGTTCGGCACTAGGACCTCCGGTGATTTGAATCACGACGAGTACGACTCCTTCAACCCCGTTCTCATGAACGCTTCCGCTCAGCGATCTACAAGGGTATGTAGATGCACTCTCCTTCCCTCGTTGCTAGTTTCTCCATAGATAGATCTTGGTGACACGTAGGAAAATTTTGAATTTCTGCCACGTTACCCAACAAAGGATGGCATCATGAGCTAGGTCTATTGCGTAGATTCTTTGCACGAGTAGAACACAAAGTAGTTGTGGGCGTTGATTTTGTTCAATATGCTTACCGTTACTAGTCCAATCTAGTTTCGACGGTATTGTGGGATGAAGCGGCCGGACCGACCTTACACGTACTCTTACGTGAGACAGGTTCCACCGACCGACATGCACTTGGTGCATAAGGTGGCTAGCGGGTGCCGCCTCTCCCACTTTAGTCGGAACGGATTCGATGAAAAGGGTCCTTATGAAGGGTAAATAGCAATTGGCATATCACGTTGTGGTTTTATGAGGTAAGAAACGTTCTTGCTAGAAACCCAAAGCAGCCACGTAAAACATGCAAACAACAATTAGAGGACGTCTAACTTGTTTTTGCAGGGTATGCTATGTGATGTGATATGGCCAAGAAGAATGTGATGAATGATATGTGATGTATGAGATTGATCATGTTCTTGTAATAGGATTCACGACTTGCATGTCGATGAGTATGACAACCGGCAGGAGCCATAGGAGTTGTCTTTATTTATTGTATGACCTGCGTGTCATTAAACAACGCCATGTAATTACTTTACTTTATTGCTAACGGTAGCCATAGTAGTAGAAGTAATAAGTTGGCGAGACAACTTCATGGAGATCACGATGATGGAGATCATGATGATGGAGATCATGGTGTCATGCCGGTGACAATGATGATCATGGAGCCCGAAGATGGAGATCAAAAGGAGCAATATGATATTGGCCATATCATGTCACTACTATATAATTGCATGTGATGTTTATTATGTTTATGCATCTTGTTTACTTAGAACGACGGTAGTAAATAAGATGATCCCTTACACAAATTTCAAGAAGTGTTCTCCTCGATCGCGGCACTGCTGTTACAGTTCGTCAGCTTCTAAGCACCACGTGATGATCGGGTGTGATGGATTCTTACGTTCACATACAACGGGTGTAAGACAGATTTACACAAGAAAAACACTTGGGGTTAACTTGACGAGCCTAGCATGTACGGACATGGCCTCGGGAACACAGAGACCGAAAGGTCGAGCATGAGTCGTATAGTAGATACGATCAACATGAAGATGTTCACCGAGTCGACTAGTCCGTCTCACGTGATGATCGGACACGGCCTAGTTGACTCGGATCATGTAATCACTTAGATGACCGGAGGGATGTCTATTCGAGTGGGAGTTCATAAGATGAACTCAATTATCTTGAACATAGTCAAAAGACCTTTTGCAAATTATGGCGTAAGCTCGCGCTTTAGTTCCACTGTTTAGATATGTTCCTAGAGAAAATATAGTTGAAAGTTGAAAGTAGCAATTATGCGATCGAGAAAGCTTATGTCCTTGATGCACCGCTTCGATTGTCTTTGAACCCCAAAGCATCTGTGGATGTTGCGAACATCGGACATACACGCTTTTGATAACTACGTGATAGTTCAGTTAAATGGTTTAGAGTTGAGGCACCAAAGACTTTTTTCAAACGTCATGGAACATATGAGATGTTTGAGGGCTGAAATTGGGATTTCGGGCTCGTGCCCACGTCAAGAGGTATAAGACCTCGGCGATTTCTTAGCCTGCAAACTAAGGGAGAAAAGCTCAATCGTTGAGCTTGTGCTCAGATTGTCCGAGTACAACAATCACTTGAATCGAGTGGGAGTTGATCTTCCGGATGAGATAGTGATGTTTCTCCAAAGTCATTGCCACCAAGCTGCTAGAGCTTCGTGATGAACTATAACATATCAAGGATAGAGATGATCCTTGAGGTATTCGCGTTGTTTGACATCACGAAAGTAGAAGTCAAGAAGGAGCATCAATTGTTGATGGTTGGTGAAACCACTAGTTTCAAGAAGGGCAAGGGCAAGAAGGGATACTTCATGAAGCGGCAAATCAGCTGCTGCTCTAGTGAAGAAACCCAAGGTTGAACCCAAACCCGAGACCGAGTGCTTACGTAATAAGGGGAACAGCAATCGGAGCATCATTACCCTAGATACTTGGTAGATAAGAAGGCTGCCAAGGTCGAAAGAAGTATATTGGAAATACATTATGTTAATGTGTACTTTACTAGTACTCCTAGTAGTACCAGGGTACTAAGATACCGGTTCGGTTGCTAAGTGTTAGTAACTCGAAATAAAAGAGCTGAGAATAAGCGGAGACTAGCTAAAAGGTGAGCTGACGATATGTGTTGGAAGTGTTTCCAAGTTTGATATGATCAAACATCGTACGCTCCCTCTACCATCAAGATTAGTATTAAACCTGAATAATTGTCATTTGGTGTTTGCGTTGAGCATAGACATGATTGGATTATGTCTATCGCAATACGGTAATTCATTTAAGGAGAATATGTTGGGGAACGTAGTAATTTCAAAATTTTCCTACGATCACGCAAGACCATGGTGATGGCATAGCAACGAGAGGGGAGAGTATCCGTCCACGTACCCTCGTAGACCGAAAGCGGAAGCGTTATAACAACGCGGTTGATGTAGTCAGACGTCTTCACGATCCGACCGATCCAAGCACCGAACGACGGCACCTCCGAAGTTACGCACATCGTTCACTTCGATGGCGATCCCGGACTCGATCCAGCAAAGTGTCGGGTATGAGTTCCACAAGACGACGGGCGTGGTGACGATGTTGATGCTCCACCGACGCAGGGGCTTCACCTAAGCTCCGCTGACGATATGACTTCTCCGGCGAGGCTTCGCCTAAGCTCCGTGACGATATGACGAAGTGGAATATGGTGGAAGGGGCACCGCACACGGCTAAGGAAAGATCCGTAGATCAACTTGTGTGTCATGGGGTGCCCTTGCCCTCAGATATAAAGGAGCCAAGGGGTGCGGCCAGCCTTGGGGAGGCGCTGGCCGAGGAGTCCTACTCCCACCGGAGTAGGACTTCCCTTGTCCTAGTTGGAGTAGGATTGGGGAGGGGAAAGAGGGAAGGGGCGCCCGCCTCTCTCCTTGTCCTATTCGGACTAGAGGGGAGGGGCGCAGCCCACCTGGCCGGCCCTTCCTCTTCTCCCTTGTGGCCCATGAAGGCCCATATACCCCGGGGGTTCCGTAACCCCGGTGTTAGAACTTCCTGTTTTCACTCGGAACCCTTCCAAGTCCAAACATAGGCTTCCAATATATCAATCTTTATGTCTCGACCATTTCGAGACTCCTCGTCATGTCCGTGATCACATCCGGGACTCGAACAACCTTCGATTGCATCAATACTTATAAACTCATTATGAACTGTCATCGAAGCGTTAAGCGTCACGGACCCTACGGGTTCGAGAACTATGTAGACATGACCTAGAACCATTCTCGGTCAATAACCAATAGCGGAACCTGGATGCCCATATTGGTTCCTACATATTCTACGAAGATCTTTATCGGTCAAACCGCATAACGACATCGTTGTTCCCTTTGTCATCGGTATGTTACTTACGAGATTCGATCGTCGGTATCCAATACCTAGTTCAATCTCGTTACAGGTAAGTCTCTTTACTCGTTCCGTAATACATCATCTCACAACTAACTCATTAGTTGTAATGCTTGCAAGGCTTAAGTGATGTGTATTACCGAGAAGGCCTAGAGATACCTCTCCGACAATCGGAGTGACAAAACCTAATCTCGAAATACGCCAACCCAACAAGTACCTTTGGAGACACCTGTAGTACTCCTTTATAATCACCCGATTACGTTGTGACGTTTGGTAGTACCCAAAGTGTTCCTCCGTAAACGGAGTTGCATAATCTCATAGTTATAGGAACATGTATGGGTCATGAAGAAAGCATTAACATACTAAGCGATCAAGTGTTAAGCTAACGGAATGGGTCATGTCAATCAGATCATTCAACTAATGATGTGACCTTGTTAATCAAATAACAACTCCTTGTTCATGGTTAGGAAACATAACCATCTTTGATTAACAAGCTAGTCAAGTAGAGGCATACTAGTGACATCTTGTTTGTCTATATATTCACACATGTATTATGTTTCCGGTTAATACAATTCTAGCATGAATAATAAACATTTATCATGATATAAGGAAATAAATAATAACTTTATTATTGCCTCTAGGGCATATTTCCTTCAGTCTCCCACTTGCACTAGAGTCAATAATCTAGATTACAAAGTAATGATCCTAACACCCATGGAGTCTTGGTGATGATCATGTTTTGCTCGTGGAAGAGGCTTAGTCAACGGTGCGCAACATTCAGATCCGTATGTATTTTGCAAATCTCTATGTCTCCCACTTGGACTTGGTCCCGAATGGAATTGAAGCGTCTCTTGATGTGCTTGGTCCTCTTGTGAAATCTGGATTCCTTTGCCAAGGCAATTGCACCAAGATTGTCACAGAAGATCTTCATCGGTCCCGATGCACTAGGTATGACACCTAGATCGGAAATGAACTCTTTCATCCAGACTCCTTCATTTGCTGCTTAGGAAGCAGCTATGTACTCCGCTTCACATGTAGATCCCGCCACGACGCTTTGTTTAGAATCGCACCAACCGACGGCTCCAATTGCTTAATAAAAACACGTATCCGGTTTGCGATTTAGAATCGTCTGGATCGGTGTCAAAGCTTGCATCGACGTAACCATTTACGACTAGCTCTTTGTCACCTCCATATATGAGAAACATATCCTTAGTCCTTTTCGTGTATTTCGGGATGTTTTGATCACGTCCCAAAGGATCCATTCACGGATTACTTTGGTACCTACCGCCAAGCTTACAGCTAAGCATACGTCGTGTCCGGTACACAGCATTGCATACATGATAGAGCCTATGGCTGAAGCATAGGGAACATCTTTCATTTTCTCTCTATCTTCTGTTGTGGTCGGGCATTGAGTCGACTCAATTTTACACCTTGCAACACAGGTAAAAACCTTTCTTTGCCTCGATCCATTTTGAACTTTTTCAAAACTTTATCAAGGTATGTGCTTTGTGAAAGTCCAATTAAGCGTCTTGATCTATCTCTATAGATCTTGATGCCCAATATGTAAGCAGCTTCACCGAGGTCTTTCATTGAAAAACTTTTATTCAAGTATCCTTTTATGCTATCCAGAATTCTATATCATTACCAATCAATAATATGTCATCCACATAAAATATCAGAAATTATACAGAGCTCCCACTCAATTTCTTGTAAATACAGGCTTATCAAAAAGTCTGTACAAACCAATATGCTTTGATCACACTAACAAAGAGTTTATTCCAACTCCGAGAGGCTTGCACTGCACCATAAATTGATCATTGGAGCTTGCACACTTTGTTAGCACCTTTTGGATCGACAAAACCTTACAGTTGCATCATATACAACTCTTCTTCTAGAAATCCATTCAAGAATGCAGTTTTACATCCATTTGCCAAATTTCATAATCATAAAATGCGGCAATTGCTAACATGATTCGGACAGACTTAAGCATCGCTACGGTGAGAAAGTCTCATCGTAGTCAACCCCTTGAACTTGTCGAAAACCTTTTGCAACAAGTCGAGCTTTATAGAGAGTTACATTACCATCGGGCGTCAGTCTTCTTCTTAAAGATCCATTTATTCTCAATGGCTTGCCGATCATCGGCAAGTCAACCAAAGTCCATACTTTGTTTTCATACATGGATCCCATCTCAGATTTCATGGCTTCCAGCCATTTCATGAATCTGGGCTCACCATCGCTTCTTCATAGTTTGTAGGTTCGCTATGGTCAAGTAACATGACTTCCAGAATAGGATTACCGTACCACTCACAGTGCGTATTTTACTCTGGTTGACCTACGAAGTTCAGTAGCAACTTGATCTGAAGTTTCATGATCAATATCATTAGTTTCCTCACTAATTGGTGTAGTTGTCACAGAACCATTTCTTGTGATGAATTACCTTCCAATAAGGGAGCAGAATCTGATTATCTCATCAAGTTCTACTTTCCTCCCACTCACTTCTTTCGAGAGAAACTCCTTCTCTAGAAAGGATCCGAACTTAGCAACGAAAATCTTGCCTTCGGATATGTGATAGAAGGTGTACCCATGATCTCCTTTGGGTATCCTATGAAGACACATTTTTCCGATTTGGGTTCGAGCTTATCTGGTTGAAGTTTCTTCACATAAGCATCGCAGCCCCAAATTTTAAGAAACGACAACTTTGGTTTCTTGCCAAACCATAGTTCATACGGTGTCGCCTCAACGGATTTAGATGGTGCCCTATTTAACGTGAATGCGGCCGTCTCTAAAGCATATCCCCAAAGCGATAGCGGTAAATCAAGAAGAGACATCATAGATCGCACCATATCAAGTAAAGAAATACGATTACGACGTTCGGACACACCATTTCTCCGTGGTGTTAGGTATGGCGTGAGTTGCGAAACTATTCCACATTGTTTTAAATGTAAACCAAACTCAGAACTCAAATATTCTCCTCCACGATCAGATCGTAGAAACTTTATTTTCTTGTTACGATGATTTTCCACTTCACTCTGAAATTCTTTGAACTTTTCAAATGTTTCAGATTTGTGTTTCATTAAGTAGATATACCCATATCTGCTCAAATCATCTGTGAAAGTGAGAAAATAACGATACCCGGCGTGCCTCAATGTTCATTGGACCACAAACATCGGTATGTATGATTTCCAACAAATGGGTTGCTTTCGTTCCATAGTTCCGAGAACGGCGTTTTGGTCATCTTGCCCATGAGGCACGGTTACGCAAGTACCAAGTGATTCATAATCAAGTGATTCCGAAGCCCATCAAGATGGAGTTTCTTCATGCGTTTTACAATCGATATGACCTAAACGGCGATTACCACAAATAAGTTGCATTATCATTATCAACTCTTGCATCTTTTGGCTTCAACATTATGAATATGTGTATCACTCTTTGTCGAGATTCAACAAGAATAGACCATTCTTCAAGGGTGCGTGACCATAAAAGATATTATTCATATAAATAGAACAACCATTATTCTCTGATTTAAATGAATAACCGTCTCGCATTAAACAAGATCCAGATATAATGTTCATGCTCAACGCTGGCACCAAATAACAATTATTTAGGTCTAAAACTAATCCCGAAGGTAGATGTAGAGGTAGCGTGCCGACCGCGATCACATTGACTTTGGAACCATTTCCCACGCGCATCGTCACCTCGTCCTTTGCGGTGCTCGTCTATTCCGTAGTCCCTGCTTTGAGTTGCAAATATTAGCAATGTAACCAGATCAAATACCAGTGCTACTACGAGCTCTAGTAAGGTACACATCAACAACATGTATATCACATATACCTTTGTTCACCTTGCCATCCTTTTTATCCGCCAAATACTTGGGGCAGTTCCGCTTCCGATGTCCGTGCTTGCGGTAAAAACACTCGATTTCGGGCTTAGGTCCGGACTTGGGTTTCTTCTCTTGATCAGCAACTTTCTTGCTGTTCTTTTTGAAGTTTCCTTTTCTTCCCTTTGCCCTTTTTCTTGAAACTAGTGGTCTTGTTGACCATCAACACTTGATGCTCTTTCTTGATTTCTACCTCCGCAGCTTTTAGCATCGCGAAGAGCTCGTGAATTGTCTTAGTCATCCCTTGCATATTATAGTTCATCACAAAGCTCTTGTAGCTTGGTGGCGATGATTGGAGAATTACATCGATGACACTATCATCCGGAAGATTAACTCCCAGCTGAATTAAGTGATTGTTATACCCGGACATTTTGAGTATGTGCTCACCGACGTGAACTATTCTCCTCCATCTTGCAGCTATAGAACTTATTGGAGACTTCATATCTCTCAATCCGGGCATTTGCTTGAAATATTAACTTCAACTCCTGGAACATCTCATATGCTCCATGACGTTCAAAACGTCGTTGAAGACCCGGTTCTAAGCCGTAAAGCATGGCACACTGCTTGAACTATAGAGTAGTCATCGGCTACGCTTTTGCAGACGTTCACAACTTCGGCTCGGCATCTGCAGCAGTTCGCTACCCAGCGGTGCTTCCAGGGGCGTAATTTTTACGTGCAGCAATGAGGATAATCCTCAAGAATTACGGACCCGATCCGTGTAATTGCTACCATCATCTTTCAACTTTGCTTTCTCAAGGAACGCATTAAAATTCAACGGAACAACAAAGACGAGCCATCTATCTACGATGAAACATAGACAAGCAAAAGACTATCAGGTACTAAGTTCATGATAAATTTAAGTTCAATTAATCATATTAAAAAACTCCCACTTAGGCAGACATCTCTCTAGTTATCTAAGTGATCACGTGATCCATATCAACTAAACCATGTCCGATCATCACGTGAGGCGGAGTAGTTTCAACGGTGAACATCACTATGTTGATCATATCTACTATATGATTCACGTTCGACCTTTCGGTCTCCGTGTTCCGAGGCCATATACATTATATGCTAGGCTCGTCAAGTTTAACTTTGAGTATTCCGCGTGTGCAAGCTGTTTTGCACCCGTTGTAGATGGACGTAGAACTTATCACACCCGATCATCACGTGGTGTCTGGGTACTACGAACTTTGGCAACGGTGCATACTCAGGGAGAACACTTCTTGATAATTTTTTTAGTGAGAGATCATCTTATAATGCTACCGTCAATCAAAGCAAGATAAGATGCATAAAGGATAAACATCACATGCAATCAATATAAGTGATATGATATGGTCATCATCATCTTGTGCTTGTGATCTCCATCGCCAAGCAATCGCCATGATCACCATCGCCACCGCGCGACACCTTGATCTCCATCGTAGCATCGTTGTCGTCTCGCCAATCTTATGCTTCCACGACTATCACTACCGCTTAGTAATAAAGTAAAGCATTACATCGCGATTGCATTGCATACAATAAAGCGACAACCATATGGCTCTCGCCGATTGCCGATAACTTCGGTTACAAAACATGATCATCTCATACAATAAAATATAGCATCACGTCTTGACCATATCACATCACGACATGCCTGCAAAAACAAGTTAGACGTCCTCTACTTTGTTGTTGCAAGTTTTACGATGGCTGCTACGGGCTGAGCAAGAACCATTCTTACCTACGCATCAAAACCACAACGATAGTTTGTCAAATAGACTCGCTTTTAACCTTCTCAAGGACGGGCGTAGCACACTCAGTTCAACTAAAGTTGGAGAGACAGTCTTCCGCAAGCCATCTATGTGCAAAGCACGTCGAGGAACCGGTCTCGCGTGAAGAGTACGCGTAAGGTTGGTCCGGATCGTCTCGCCCAACAATACCGCTGAACCAAAGTATGACATCTTTGGTAGGCGGTATGACTTGTATCGTCCACAACTCACTTGTGTTCTACTCGTGCACATGACATCAACGCATAAAACCAGGCTCGGATGCCACCGTTGGGGAACGTAGTAATTTCAAAATTTTCCTACGATCACGCAAGACCATGGTGATGGCATAGCAACGAGGGGAGAGTATCCGTCCACGCACCTCGTGAGACCGAAAGCGGAAGCGTTATAACAACGCGGTTGATGTAGTCAGACGTCTTCACGATCCGACCGATCCAAGCACCGAACGTCACGGCACCTCCGAGTTACGCACATCGCTCACTCGATGGCGATCCGGACTCGATCCAGCAAAGTGTCGAGGATGAGTTCCACAAGACGACGGCGCAGTGACGATGTTGATGCTCCACCGATGCAGGGCTTCACCTAAGCTCCGCGGACGATATGACTTCTCCGGTGCAGAGGCTTCGCTAAGCTCATGACGATATGACCAAGTGGAATATGGTGGAAGGGGCACCGCACACGGCTAAGGAAAGATCCGTAGATCAACTTGTGTGTCATGGGGTGCCTTGCCCTCAGATATAAAGGAGCCAAGGGGGTGCGGCCAGCCTTGGGGAGGCGCTGGCTGAGGAGTCCTACTCCCACCGGGAGTAGGACTTCCCTGTCCTAGTTGGAGTAGGATTGGGGAGGGAAAGAGGGAAGGCGCGCCGCCTCTCTCCTGTCCTATTCGGACTAGAGGGGAGGGGGCGCAGCCCACCTGGCCGGCCCTTCCTCTTCTCCCTTGTGGCCCATGAAGGCCCATATACCCCGGGGGTTCCGTAACCCCGGTGTTAGAGAACTTCCTGCTTTCACTCGGAACCCTTCCAAGTCCAAACATAGGCTTCCAATATATCAATCTTTATGTCTCGACCATTTCGAGACTCCTCGTCATGTCCGTGATCACATCCGGGACTCGAACAACCTTCGGTGCATCAATACTTATAAACTCATTATGAACTGTCATCGAAGCGTTAAGCGTGCGGACCCTACGGGTTCGAGAACTATGTAGACATGACCTAGAACCATTCTCGGTCAATAACCAATAGCGGAACCTGGATGCCCATATTGGTTCCTACATATTCTACGAAGATCTTTATCGGTCAAACCGCATAACGACATACGTTGTTCCCTTTGTCATCGGTATGTTACTTACCCGAGATTCGATCGTCGATATCCAATACCTAGTTCAATCTCGTTACCGGTAAGTCTCTTTACTCGTTCCGTAATACATCATCTCACAACTAACTCATTAGTTGTAATGCTTGCAAGGCTTAAGTGATGTGTATTACCGAGAAGGCCTAGAGATACCTCTCCGACAATCGGAGTGACAAAACCTAATCTCGAAATACGCCAACCCAACAAGTACCTTTGGAGACACCTGTAGTACTCCTTTATAATCACCCGATTACGTTGTGACGTTTGGTAGTACCAAAGTGTTCCTCCCAGAAACGGGAGTTGCATAATCTCATAGTTATAGGAACATGTATGGGTCATGAAGAAAGCATTAACATACTAAGCGATCAAGTGTTAAGCTAACGGAATGGGTCATGTCAATCAGATCATTCAACTAATGATGTGACCTTGTTAATCAAATAACAACTCCTTGTTCATGGTTAGGAAACATAACCATCTTTGATTAACAAGCTAGTCAAGTAGAGGCATACTAGTGACATCTTGTTTGTCTATATATTCACACATGTATTATGTTTAGGTTAATACAATTCTAGCATGAATAATAAACATTTATCATGATATAAGGAAATAAATAATAACTTTATTATTGCCTCTAGGGCATATTTCCTTGAATAATGGTTACTCTATTTATTTGAATAATACCTTCAATGGTCTTGCACCTAAAGGAATGGTTTATTGAATCTCGATCGTAGTAATACACATTTTCATGCCAAAAGTATAAGATAGTAATGATAGTACCACTTACTTGTGGCGCTGCCATATAAGTCATATTGGTGTAAACGCATGAAGAAGCTCCATGTTGATGGATCTTTGGACTCACTCGCTTTGAAAAGTTTGAGACATGCAAACCATGTGCATTGGTGTATACGCATGATGAAACTCCATGCAGATGGATCGTTTGGACTCGCATGATTTTGAATCACTTGAGATATGCAAATCATACCACATGGGCAAGATGGTGAAAAGCCTCGGTTTGAAGATGGAACAAGATAGCAACTTGTTGGAAGTAACACATTTTGATGTGTGCAGTCCAATGAGTGCCGAGGCATGCAGTGAATATCGTTATGTTCTTACTTCACAGATGATTCGAGTAGATGTTGAGTATATTTACTTGATGAAGCACAAGTCTGAATTATTGAATGGTTCAAGTAATTTCAGAGTGAAGTTGAAGATCATCGTGACAAGAGGATAGAATGTCTATGATATGATCATAGAGATGAATATCTGAGTTACGAAGTTTTGGCACACAATTAAGACATTGTGCAAATTGTTTCACAATTAATACCGCACGGAACACCATAGTGTGATGGTGTATCCGAACATCATAGTTGCACCCTATTGGATATGGTGCGTGCCATGATGTCTCTTATCGAATTACCACTATCGTTCATGGGTTAGGCATTAGAGACAACCACACTCACTTTAATAGGGCACCACGTAATTACATTGAGGCGACCTGTTTGAACTATGGTTTGGAGAAACCTAAGTTGTCGTTTCTTAAAAGTTTGGGGTTGCGACGCTTATGTGAAAAAGTTTCAGGTTGATAAGCTCGAACCCAAAGCGGATAAAATGCATCTTCATAGGACACCCAAAACAGTTGGGTATACCTCCTAATTCAGATCCGAAAGCAATAGGGATTGTTTCTTGAATCGGGTCCTTTCTCGAGGAAAAGTTTGTCTCGAAAGTTGAGTGGGAGGATGGTGGAGACTTGATGAGGTTATTGAACCGTCACTTCAACAAGTGTGTAGCAGGGGCCTTTGGAAGTTGTTCTGTGGCACCTACACCAATTGAAGTCGAAGCTTATGATAGTGATCATGAAGTTTTGGATCAAGTCACTACCGCACCTCGTAGGGTGACAAGGATGCGGACTGCTTGAGTGGTACGGTGATCCTGTCTTGAAGGTCATGTTGCTAGACAACAATGAACTTACGAGCTATGGAGAAGCAATGGTGGGCCCAAATTCGACAAATGGTTAGAAGCCATGAAATCCGAGATAGGATCCATGTATCATAACAAAGCATGGACTTTGGTGGACTTGCCCGATGATTGGCAAGCCATTGCAATAAATGGATCTTCAAGAAGAAGACGTGGGACGGTAATGTCACCTTCTATGAAGCTCGACTTGTGGTGAAGAGTTTTTCACAAGTTCAAGGAGTTGACTACGATGAGTTTTTCTCATCCGTAGCGATGCTTAAGTCCGTCGGAATCATGTTAGCATAAGCTGCATTTATGAAATCTGGCAGATGGATGTCAAAATGAGTTTCCTTACCGCCAGTAAGGAAAGGTTGTATGTGATACAATCGAAAGTTTTGTCGATCCTAAGGATGCTAAAAGGTATCTTTGGCTCCAAATGATCCCTTCTAAGGACCGGAGTAAGCATCTCGGAGTTGGAATGTGCGCTTTGATGAGATGATCAAAGATTTTGGGTTTATACAAAGTTTATGAGAAACTTGTATTTCCAAAGAAGTGAGTGGGAGCACTATAGAATTTCTGATGAGTATGTGTCGTTGACATATAGATTATCAGAATTGATGTAGAATTTTCTGTAAAGCATATAGGGTTGTTTGAAAAGTGTTTTCAAGTGAAAACCTGGATTAAGCTACTTGAACATTGAGCATCAAGATCTATGAGGATAGATCAAAAACACTCAATAGTACTTTCAAATGAGCACATACCTTGACATAATCTTGAAAGTGTTCAAGATGGATCACCAAAGAAGGAGTTCTTATGCGAGTTGTAAGGTATGGAGTTAAGAGTTAAAAGCTCGACCACGGGCAGAAAAGAGAAAAAGGATTTAAGGTCGTCCCCTATGTTTCGACATAGGCTCTACAAAGATGCTATGTTGTGTACCGCACTGTAAGTGTGCCTTGCCATGAGTCACTATAAGGGTACAAGAATGATCCAGGAATGGATCATTGGACAATGATCAAAATTGTCCTTGGAGTAAATAAGGACATGTTTCTCGATTATGGAGGTGATAAAGAGTTCGGCGTAAAGGGTTACGTCGATGCAAGCTTTAACACCTATCCGAAAGTGACTCGAGTAGCAAACCGGATACGTATAGTGGAGCAACCATTTGGAATAGCTTCAAGTGGAGCGTGGAAGCAGCATTTATAATATGACTGGAAATTTGCAAAGCACACATGGATCTGAAAGGTTCAGACCGTTGACTAAAACCCGTTGACTAAAACCTCTCTCACAAGCAAAACATGATCAAACCTCAGAAATCATTGAGTCTAAATCACATAATGATGTGAACTAGTTTACAGACACTAGTGAACTCTTTGGGTGTTGGTCACATGGCGGTGTGACCTATCAGTGTTAATCACATGACGATGTGAACTAGAGTATTGACTCTAGTGCAAGTGGGAGACTGTTGGAAATATGCCCTAGAGTCAATAATAAATTAGTTATTATTATATTTCCTTGTTCACGATAATCGTTTATTATCCATGCTATAATTGTATTGATAGGAAACTCAGATACATGTGTGGATACATAGACAACACCATGTCCCTAGTAAGCCTCTATTGACTAGCTCGTTGATCAACAGATGGTTACGGTTTCCTAACCATGGACATTGGATGTCATTGATAACGGGATCACATCATTAGTAGAATGATGTGATGGACAAGACCCAATACTAAGCCTAGCACAAAGATCGTAGTTCGTATGCTAAAGCTTTTCTAATGTCAAGTATCATTTCCTTAGACCATGAGATTGTGCAACTCCGGATACCGTAGGAATGCTTTGGGTGTACCAAACGCCACAACGAATCGGGTGATTATAAAGGTGCACTACAGGTACCTCCGAAAGTGTCTCATTGGGTTGGCACGAATCGAGATCGGATTTGTCACTCCGTGTGACGGAGAGGTATCTTTGGGCCCACTCGGTAGGACATCATCATAATGTGCACAATGTGATCAAGGAGTTGATCACGGGATGATGTGTTACGGAACGAGTAAAGAGACTTGCCGGAAACGAGAGTGAACAAGGTATCGGGATACCGACGATCGAATCTCGCAAGTACAATACCGCTAGACAAAGGGAATTGTATACGGGATCGATTGAGTCCTTGACATCGTGGTTCATCCGATGAGATCATCGTGGAACATGTGAGAGCCAACATGGGTATCCAGATCCCGCTGTTGGTTATTGACCGGAGAACGTCTCGGTCATGTCTACATGTCTCCCGAACCCGTAGGGTCTACACACTTAAGGTTCGGTGACGCTTAGGGTTATAAAGGAAGTTTGTATGTGGTTACCGAATGTTGTTCGAGTCCGGATGAGATCCGGACGTCACGAGGAGTTCGGAATGGTCCGGAGGTAATGATTTATATATGGGATGTCCTATTTTGTTCGCCGGAAAAGTTTCGCACTTTATCGTTTTTGTACGGGTAGTGCAGAATGGGGTCCGGGGGTCCACCGGGGGGGTCCACCGGCCCCTGGGGGCAACATGGGTTGTAGGGGGTGCGCCTTGGCCTATATGGGCCACGGGCACCAGCCCCAAGAGGCCCATGCGCCAAGATATAAGAAAAGGAAGAGTCCTCAAGGGAAGGCACCTGAGGGTGCCTTGGGGAGGAAGGACTCCTCCCTGGCCGCACCCTTCCTTGGAGGAAGGGCCAAGGCTGCGCCCCCCCCCCTTCTCCCTTGCCCCGATATATAGTGGAGGGGAGGGCGGGCCGCCGCACCTGAAGACCAGGCGCCAACCTCCCACCCGTGACACCACCACCAAACCCCCAGGTGCATGGCGAAGCCTGCCCGGGGATTGCCACGCTCCTCCATCACCACCATGCCGTTGTCTGCTGCTGGATGGAGTCTTCCTCAACCTCTCCCTCTCTCCTTGCTGGATCAAGGCATGGGAGACGCCACCGGCTGTCACGTGTGTTGAACGCGGAGGTGCCGTCTGCTCGGCACTAGGATCTCCGGTGATTTGAATCACGCATTTAGCACGACTCCTTCAACCCCGTTCTCATGAACGCTTCCGCTCAGCGATCTACAAGGGTATGTAGATGCACTCTCCTTCCCTCGTTGCTAGTTTCTCCATAGATAGATCTTGGTGACACGTAGGAAAATTTTGAATTTCTGCTACGTTACCCAACACCCTTTCCCTTCTTTGAGGCCTTGACCGCCGGAGCGGTCCTCTTCTCTCCTAGGAAGACGGGACTTTTAATCCCTCCTTCCTTGATAGCCTCCTTCGTAGAGGCAGTTGCTTCCACGCTCCCCCCTTCGCCTTCTTCAAAGGGCGCGGCCTTCAACATCTTGGCCACATGGGATCCGGCGTGGTCTCTGGGAGGGGAGCCGGACACCTTATTAACTTTGACTTGGCTATCCACTCCTGTTCAAGAAACGGCTCCTTTAAAGGGCATATATATATGATAAATGAATGAACAATTTGTCCGATTACAGGACTACTTACTTGAGTATCTGGGCGATTGCAGCTTAGTCCTGCGTCCTCAGTCAGGTCCGGACACTTTTCTTGTGATCCGAAGAACAGTTTATACATCTCCACGGGTGTCGTGCCCATAAAATTTTGGAGAGCTCGTGGTCCCTCCGGATTGAATTCCCATGTGGAGGGGGCGACGTTGCAGGCAGAAGGCGCGGATCAACATAACTCGCGCCACCAAGAAGCAGATTGATCTCCCTCTCGTGGAGGTCTTGAATACGGCCCCTGCAGCAAGGGAACGCCCTTGGACCGCCCAGTCGAGCCCCTTGTTGACCCATGACGCCCGGCCGTTGTGGTGGACTGGCGGAAGGCGGGGCGCCGCCCATTTGGTGCCCCGGGAGCGGTGATATAAAACCACTCCTGCTGCCACAAACCAAGCTCCTCTTGAAAAGAGCCCTCGGGCCATGGAGCATCAGCACATTTGCTTATGACCGCCCATCCGCACTCTGCTTGTTGCCCTCCGATCATCTTTGGCTCCACCTTGAAGGTCTTGAGCCACAATCCAAAGTGGGGGGTAATATGGAGGAAGGCCTCACATACGACAATGAATGACGAGATATGGAGGATGGACTCCGGATTCAAGTCATGAAGATCCAGCCCATAATAAAACATGAGCCCCAAGACAAAGGGATCCGTCGGAAGCCTAAACCTCAAGGAAGTGAGACATGAACACCACGTTCTCGCCGGGCTCGGGATCGGGAATGACCTGCCTCGAGCAGCAGCCTATGCGAGATCTCGCCGGTTAGATACCGGGCGTCTCGCAGCTTTTAGCACATCTTCTTCCGTGACGGAGGAAGACATCCATCGGCCGTCTTTGGTCGGAACCGGACATCTTCGTAGGTCCGAAGCGCCTGAATCTGAAGCTTTGGGTATTAGAACTCGGAGCGCGAGGCGAACTCGATGGAGGGTGTAAAAAGAAGAGGGCGTTGGTCTCATTATAAAGAGGTTGAATACCAAGAGCCCGCCTGCGTGGTCGACTAGGACTCGCCTTTGATAGAGGAGGCGTGCCGACGGGCACGGTTGGGTTACCCACGTCCGTATTGATGAGAATCCCGGAATAAGGGGGGCACGATCTATGCTTTGATAAGACGTGCCAAGGAAACCACATCGCTAAAACGCGCTAAGGTGGAACGGTAAAAAACGATTCATATAAAGGCCTGGCCGGGGTGTGATGTCACGCTGCGGAATACGTCAGCAGATCTGTGCAAAAATTATTCTCTCTACGTGTTATGTGGAACTTGTTTGCGAGCGGACACTATCACGGTGTTCGTAACCTTCTATGAAGTATTCGGAGGAGGAACCCGCCTTGCAATGCCGAAGACAATATGCGCAACGGACTCGTCGTCATTGAAGCCTGGTTCAGGGGCTACTGAGGGAGTCCTGGACTAGGGGGTGTCCGGATAGCCGAACTATCATCACGGCCGGACTCCAAGACTATGAAGATACAAGATTGAAGACTTCGTCCCGTGTCCGGATGGGACTTTCCTTGGCGTGGAAGGCAAGCTTGGCGATACGGATATGTAGATCTCCTACCATTGTAACCGACTCTGTGTAACCCTAACATATCCGGTGTCTATATAAACCGGAGGGTTTTAGTCCGTAGGACGAACAACAATCATACCATAGGCTAGTTTCTAGGATTTAGCCTCCTTGATCTCGTGGTAGATCTACTCTTGTACTACCCATATCATCAATATTAATCAAGCAGGAGTAGGGTATTACCTCCATCGAGAGGGCCCGAACTTGGGTAAAAACATCGTGTCCCTTGTCTCCTGTTACCATCCGCCTAGACGCACAGTTCGGGACCCCCTACCCGAGATCCGCCGGTTTTGACACCGACAGCATGGTTCTGCCTATGTTTGTGACGGATGGCGCAACCGTAGGCACGGGAGGAGCGTGACGACACGGTGGCGTCCGTGGCATCCACGGTGCCCGTGCCACCGTGATCCCTAGCGTGCCGACGTGGAACAACTCGTCACTCCTCTGCAAGCTGCCTTGGAGCGGCGAGTTTGCTACACCAAGAGCCAGTTTGGACCGGCGGCTTGCTCCTCCGCTTGCCCGCTTGTAGCCTCGCCCATGGTGCTGCAGACCTGGGTTGGAGAGGGAGGTAGAGCAGCGAGTTGCCTAGCTCGTATCAAGTGGGCTCGGTGGGTCACCCAGCTGGCCTTTATGTCGTAGAACTCCTCTTCCTGCTCGCCAGATGCCATGATGAGTGTGTAGAATATGGTGCAAGGAGGAGTTGGGGAGCGGAGGTGTGGTGCGGTTCTTGCTTGGCGTCTGGCCTCATTTAAATAGCGGGCGGATTCGAAGAGCCAACCGACGTTGTGTTTAATGATGACCGGCTGGCAGGCGGACGTGTGGCCGGAGTAGATTTCTCGGCACACGCGCGGGTTCAAGTAAGATGGGTGGGGCTGTCTAAAGCCGGTTGAATGCGGCGAGGAGGCGTGTTCAGCCGGGCGTGCAGCGGGCGACGCTCTCTCTGCCGGCGCACCACTTCAATGCCGGCATCAATAAAATGTCGTGTTCGCTTTAGATCGGCGTCAATGTGGAGTAGCCGCTCCATAGCAGCAATGCGGGCAGATGGTGCCGGTCGGAACGCTCGCGGACGGGGAACAGGGTTTTTGGTTGGTTAGGTTAGTCAGACGCACAGATATGGCTGCTGTCCGGCACAAAGTCCTCATAATCTGTCTTCGGTTTGCGGATAAAATGCGTTCAGAGGCCCGTAAAGCCTCCTGGTTCGGACAGATATAGGAAAACACGTCCGAACCCCTGCCGCGGCATACGCCACTAGGCACGGAATCGACCAATTGCCTCCCCGAACCTGACCGGTCGCGCATCGTTGCAAAGGGACTCCGATTCCACCTATCCCCTCGTCGGACTCCTTCCGCCCCGACCCTTAAATCCCAGGAGCAGCCCTCCCTCCCACGGCGCCCAAACCCGCCAATCTCCTCCGTGCCTCGCCTTGTCTCCTCCACGATTCATCCATGGCAGCGACGCATCGGGTCTCCGCCGTGATCTTCGACCTCGACGGCACCCTCTTGGACACAGGTACGCGGATCCGCTCGCTCTCAAGCTCAAGCCGCCGTCCCGTGCCGTTCGATGCTCCGCCTAGTTCGGTCGATGTGTCCTATGCTCGAGTAGTTACACAAGCAGGAGTATTTGTTTTTTCTGTTCGTGGCGGGGTTTGGTCATCTTCTCCAAGCGTACGTCCTGCATTCCATAATCACGATTTGTTGTGCGGAGTCGCTGCCTTTTTTGCAATAATAAAGCAGAGTAAAGGTGCAATATGAAGTAGCTCAAAAAAAGTTCAATATAGAGTTTGTAAAGTGTGGTGTGTCTTGGTGCAGAGAGGGCAACAAGGGACGTCCTGAAAGAGTTCCTGGGGACCTACGGGAAGGTCCCAGATGCGGCCAAGGAGGAGAAGCGATTGGGGCAGATGCACAGGGAGTCCACAACCGGGATCATCGCAGACTATGGGTTGCCGATCACCGTCGAGGAGTATTCAGAGGCAATATACCCGCTGTATATCAAAAGGTTTGGTTCGTTTTACTCAGCTGATCATGTGTCAGTCACGATTAACGGAAGCACTTAACTTGGCCTCACTTGTTCTCCAGGTGGCAAAGGGCAAGCCCACTTCCAGGGGTTAACAGGCTTCTCAAGCACCTCCACAAGAACGGAGTACCGCTGGTGCTCGCTTCAAATTCCATCAGGAGAAATATTGATCACAAAATTTTGAAACTAGGAGGTCTGAACCTTTCTTCAATCTACATGGAATAACATGCCACCCCTTTTGGTATTCCACAAGTGCCACTTGGAACGCGAAAAGTAGTTTTTGTTTTACTAAAGGAAAGAATAAGTCCGTTGATATAGTACCAAGTCATTAATCTGATGAAAGAAATTGTGGCTTTGCTTGATCTGTCATGACTATCTTCTGAGTTTCTATGCTCACAGTTTGGGTGTACTAGTCATTGTTAATTCTGATTTTCAGTCATCTGTGCCCTAGACATTCGCTTGCACAAACACAAAACTTATAGCAGTAATGGAATTTTTATGAAGTGCTAGATTTATTTATGTTATGAATTGTATGCTGATTTGTTAAATTTTTTACTTGTTTTCCAGAACTGAAAGACTGCTTTTCGGTGGTTCTTGGTGGTGATCAGGTCCCTCATGGAAAACCTTGCCCTGACATGTGCGTACTTCAAAATTTTACCAAATGTTTGTTGCACGTTTCTGCAGCGATTAGCATGTACAAACTGCAATATTTCCATGCAACATGACACGGTGTAACTTGCAGCGAAATTAGCTGTGTGTCCCAGGAACATTCACGTATAATGTCATCTTATCTGACCATATAAGATAACCAATTTTGGTGAAAACATTATTTAAAGCATCTTTAGCTTTGTGCATAACATTGCTGATTATGTGTCATCAATGCTTTTGTAGATTTCTGGAGGCCGCAAAGAGGCTTGGTGTAAATCCGTCGTCATGTTTGGTCATAGAAGATTCTCTGTAAGTATAGCAAACGCTACTCCCGTACAGGCTTTTCCCCCTGGTTAATTTTCCTTTTGAAAGGGAAATGGAAGAAGTTTAGGTTTCATACGAGATTTAGCTTATCCGACAACAGACAACTTGTTAGAATGTGCATCATAGTATAGATAGCAGCCTTAAATAGCCGAACACAGACATAGTAGCGATATAGTTGCGCTAAGAAAACCAAATTTAGAAACTAGTGCTTATATGCTTTTATTTTATTTTTCAAATGCGTTTTCCAAGTGTTGACACCCAAGACAATTGCACTTTACAGTATAGTACCATGCCAAATTTCTGCACTCATGGAGATATTAACGTTGCTTTTGTTAAAAGATAATACCTGTTTTATATTTAATTGAACTTACTGCTTTGCTGGCAAAATGTTCTCAGTGTTGGAGTTCAGGCTGCCAAGGCTTCAGGGGCGAAGGTAGTTGCTGTTCCATCACTGCAAAGTCAAAGGCATTGTTACTCAATTGCTGATCTCATCCTCTATTCACTGCTAGACTTCCATCCTGAGTTGTGGGGTCTTCCCCCATTTGAAGATCGTAATTCTTTCTCCATTAACCACCAGCTTCATTTTTGTTGATTTATTTCAATTATTTAAGTCTGCTGGCTGCCATTTATGTTGCAGGCATCCAAGGTGCTTTGGCCATGGAACCATTACTCTCAAATGCTCAGATAGGTGATGCGGTTCAAAACAGTACTCTTACACTTATAGCAGGTCGGATACCTTCCTATGTTCTTCTAATATATGTCAACAGCTGATAATATTACACTTTTTAGCACATAGTGGTTTGCAAAATACTCTAACAGCACATTTTTTAACACAAAACAGTTTTTGCAACAGGTGAGTGCACCTACGACTCTATTCCTGATCAAATATCAGGAATTTTCTTTTGTTGGGCCAAGTCAGAAACTTATGGAGTCTTTAAAGCGGTGGTCAGCACTGGGTGGGATCTTTCACCGGGAAAATTTGAAAGAGTGATGGTTGGTATTTTAAACATAGTCTTATCTCTTGGCTATTCTGCACCTTTAAGATGTGTTAATTGCCCATTGTCATTTACAAATTTAAAGGGTTGTGTTATCTGGGAGTTCTGTTGCTGTAGGTTAACACATGCAAAATACTCCAGACTTTGCTAACTGCTGTGGCATTATTGCCAAAGAATTGTAAAAGGAAATAATTTGCCAGCCTTGATCTGTGGTTGTCCTTTTCAGCACATATGCTTTCTTGATTCTCATTACAAGGCCAAAACAGAGGATCACTTGGAGCTTTTATTAATTGGCTACATCCGGAAGCTCCAAAGCTCGGTAATGACCTTATCATGTAAATAAATACAAATTCATGAAGTTGACACTTTGTATTCAGCTGTGTATTTTATTTCTTCATTTACATTCCATTTGGTACTCTACTATGGACCCTCTCCGCCATGCAACGCAGAAGTCCGCTAGACACAACCAAGCATATTAAATTACAACTTTGTCATATGACCATTGTCAAAACCTTGAATGCAAGTCCAAACATGATTATAACCTTTGTTGCAGGAAAATATATCTCAAGCAATGAGCATAACTGATGAAGACCAGGCCACTGCAAGAGATGCACTAGACCTCCCAGCTTTCTCTGAATATGCAAAGACAAGGAGTGCATTGGACCTCCCAGCCTTACCTGAATATGCAGAGCCACGAAACGGCCTTCTTCTTGCCTGACGCCTGACGTGCCACTACAAGCTATCTGATATTATTGACAAGATTGCGGGTATCGCTTATTTTCCTTAAAGAAATGTAGGGATTGCTGGGAGAGTTGTAAGAGCTGCCTGGAATGAAGCTTGCTTCGCATTCATGAAGGTGGAATCTCTCGATATTCTCAATTTCTTGTATCTTTTGACAGACTCACATCAGAAGATACACTGTAATATTTTATCTATCATTGTGTGTGCCTTGTCGTGTGGATAAAATGTGTACAGACAATGAAGTGGGGGTAGAAAATGATTATTTACGGGCTGATAGTTTTAAGCATTTGTCATGTATACTCTTGGAAGGAGCTCATTTTGTGGCTGCATATGCTCACGGCCATAACCGATGTGGCAGGATGAGAAATGCAGGGAAGCAGCAGGGATATTCCATGTCCATCCTGAAGACCTGAACATCCAGAATGCTACTCCCTCTGTTCACAAATATAAAGATGTTTGGGTTATTTCAATATAGCTACATACGGACACACTAAAACGTGTGTATATACATTTGATTCAGGAGAAAGTTAGAACATCTTATATTTGTGAAAGGATGCAGTAATGTATATCAAAAAAAGTATGCTCTGCTTGTTTCAAAAAAAAAGTATGCTCTGTCAAATAATGTTCCAAGAGAGAGACATGTTCTTGCACATCAGCTAAAGTACTCATGTAAGTATACATGTACAAAAGTTATTCTTTGTATGAAACGCGATCAAGCAGCCGGCTATTTTCGGAAGCATTTGGAAACTCCAAAACACGTGAATGATCTTTTGCCAAAAACAGCACGACGTAACGTATTTTCTTCTTAATAAAGCTAGCCATAATGATCTTCTCACAAAAGAATTAAAATAGCAAGACGTATATGGTCCCCACCTCATCTCGGATCATCTTTGGCTCAACAAAAGACTTGCTCCGGCCTCCAGACTTATCATGCCTTTTTCCGCTCCCTTTTTCCTCACAAGTTTGACGACAGAGAAAAACAATTCAATCTTGGGTGTGCGTAAAACAAGCAAACAAAATTCCAGTAAACTAACACAGTTCATATACATGCCCAAACTGTTGACTTACTCGTTGCCAAGATGAAAATTTCAAGGAGAAAAGAGGTTAGCGGGCAATTAACCTCATTCCGACACGCAGTTTTGTAGGAACAAAAGAGGCATACTTGTCAAAACAAAAATAACAGAAGCAACTCACGACATTTAGGCAATTCTGGTCACAAAAGATGGGCAATGTGTAACGAGGTCTGAGGCAAATACATGTTAAAATAGAAGCAACTAGATCATCATGGGTGCTATGTAGCAAGAAAATAGGAGATCGAGGCAACTTTGACTTAAAAAAATCTTTGACTTGAAGTTGTGGCAACTCTTCGCTGTCCACCAGCAACAACACACGAACCAAACTCGTTGACTGTTGACGAGCGCTCCTTCAGGAGTCTCACAATAATTAGCGTCACTTGATGCGGTCTCAGTCGCCCGCCACGTGCCGCGCTCTGGACGGTCCTTCCGGATTTTTTTATTTTTCCACACGCGTTTTTGGCTTTTTAAACGGGTTTTTTTTCTGGGTTTTTCGACGTTTCGGTTTTTCACCGGTCTTCCTTAGCTTTTGGATAAAAAAAATCTGAAAAAAAAATTGCGCGAAAAAACGTGTTTTCTTTCGCGAGAGTCACGGTTTTGCTTCCGCGAGAGGCACGCTTTTGCTTTCACTAGAGTCATGACCGTGCCTCTTGGAAACGAAAAAAAACGCGTTTTTTGTTTTTTTTTCCTTTCGCGAGAGGCACGATTTTGCTTTGGCGAGAGTCACGGCCATGCCTCTCGAAAACGAAAAAAAAACATGTTTAGTATTTTTTCCCTTTCGTGAGAGGCATGGTTTTGCTTCCGCGAGAGGCACGGTTTTGCTTTCGCGAGAGGCACGGCCGTGCCTCTCGGAAACGAAAAAAAAAATGTGTTTTTTGTTTTTTTCTTTCAGGAGAGGCACGGTTTTGCTTTCGCGAGAGGCACAGGCGTGCCTCCTCGGAAACGAAAAAAAATGTGTTTTCTCTTCTTCTTTTTTTTCCTTCCATGGAAGGCACGGTTTTGCTTTTGCGAGAGGCATGATTGTGATTTCGCGATAGACACGGGCGTGCCTCTTTCGGAAAGGAAAAAAACACGTGCTCCCGGTTTGGTTCTTTCGTCCGTTTTTTTTGTGAAAAAAGTTTGTCAAAACCTATCAACATGGGATCTAATTTTGAAGATCTTGACGCGAGGAATCCAACGGTGAAATTGGTTCTAGATTTGGACGCACAGTTTAAGAGATAAAACGTTTTGAATAAACGGATCAATGAAAAAAGGGAAAACTCCTAGATTGCGACAAGTGACGCACATACAGCGCATCACTTTTCACAACCTAGAAAGGTGGAAATGATTTTTGTAATAAGTACTCCTCAATTAGTATGATTTCCGAAGGATCTCCCCATGCTGCTCACTCATGCAAAAAAAGGACTCATGGACAGAATCAGCTGGGCCCCGAGCAACCAGGGGTGCGGCAATGTCTCGCTCACTACAAGACAGTAGCCGGCGTCGCCTTTGGGAGCCGGTCAGCGGCCATGCACATTTTTTTCTTCTTTTGTTTATATTTTGATTAAATGTTCCTGAATAAATTTAAAAAATTCAAAACATTTTTTATACGTATATATTACAAAACTGAAATTTGATCAATTTAAAAAAATCACATGATTTTTTAAAACCTTAACACAGTGAACAGAAATTTGTTGCCATAATTTTAAAAAATATTGATACAGTTCAAAAATGTTTATAACAAAAAAATATTCATGTGTTTCAAGAAAATATGCATATCATTATAAAAATTGTTAATGTGTATAGAAAAATGTTCCAAGTATATAAAGCAAATGTACAACGTGCATAAAAAAAGTTACACATTAAAAAATAATAATCATGTACTTTAAAAAAATAAACGTGTCTAAAAAATATTACTGATGTATACCAAAAATATAAAAATACATGAAAAAATAGGCATCAAAATATATATTTTAAAAAGATTAAATATGCATAAATAATTATTCTTGACGATCGAAAAAATTATAACATGTATGAAAAATGTAAACATTAAAATGTATACTGAAAAATGTTTATCAGGTATTTATTTACTTTTAATGTGTACAATTAGTTTCCTGGTGTATATGAAAAATATACATTATTGCGTAAAGAAAGTTGACATTAATATATATTTTAAAATTGGTACTAGTGTATTTAAAAATATTAAATATGTATACAAAAAGTGTAAAACATGCATGAAATAAATAGACGTGAAAGCATATATTTGAATAAAATTTAATTATGTATTTGGTAAATATTATAACTATATAAAAATATTCTTGATGCATATGAACAATTTGTATGAAAAAAAGTAGACACTAAAAGAAATATTTAAAAGATATTAAATGTACTTAAAAAATGTTAAATATGTATTAAAAATGTCCCTAATGCATACCAAAAATGTACATTGTGCACGTAAAAAAGTAGACACTTGGCAAAAAAAATTGAATTATTTTGAAAAAAACTGGTGAAAACCGGTAAGATAAAAACCGTGACAAAAGAACGAAGTAATTCGGTAATTGCCTTTGGCTGAAAGATCGTGGATGTCGCCTAGAGGGGGGAGGGATGAATAAGGGCTTTAAAATAATTATGATTTAGGCCCGAATAAATGGGGAATAAAACTAGCGTTTAATTTGTCAAGCACAAAACCTAAAACAATTAGGCTCACCTATGTGCAGAAACAACGTATGCTAGGCAAGATATACAACTAAGTGATAGCAAGATATATAATATCTAACACTATGGCTACCACAAAGTAAAGTGCATAAGTAAAGGGTTCGAGTAAGAGATAACTCAGGCACACAAAGACGATGATGTATCCAAAGTTCACACTCTTGCGGATGCTAATCTCTATTTGGAGCGGTGTGGAGGCACAATGCTCCCCCAAAATGCCACTAGGGCCACCGTAATGTCCTCACGCCCTAGCACAATGCAAGATGTGTGATTCCACTAAGGGGCCCTTGAGGGCGGTTACCGAACCCGTACAATTGACAACCCTTGGGGACGGTCATCGTTACCCGTACAAATTGCTCGAGGCAATCTCCACAACTCAATTGGCGACCCCAAGGCTTGCCCGGAGTTTTCTATCATAATGATTGAGCTCCACGACACCACCAACCGTCTACGGCGCCCAAGCACCTAAGAGGAACAAGTTCTATGGTACCAAGCACCCAAGAGTTATAAGCTACTCAAACTTCACTTCCACGTGTCACCGTGGAGAACTCAAATATATGCACCAAATGCAATGGCAAGGGCACACGGAGTGCCCAAGTCCTTATCTCCCAAATCCCACCACAACAACTAATTCTATGGAGGAAAATGAGAGGAAGAACAAAGAGAAGAACACAAAGAACTCCAAGTCTATATCCAAAGGGGTTCCCCTCACTTAGAGGGGAAAGTGATTGGTGGAAATGTGGATCTAGATCTCCTCTCTCTTTTCCCTCCAAAACTAGCAAGAATCATTGGAGGGATTCAGAGATAGCAAGCTCGAAGAAGGTCTATAATGGGGGGCAAATACGAGCTCAAAGGATAAGAACCATTGGGGAAGAAGACCCCTTAAATAGCCCCCCCCCCCAAATCCAGCCGTTATGTGCACTAGACACGCACAAGCGGTACTACCGCTCCTGGGAGTGATACTACCGCTTAGCTAGGTCAACGCGTCCCAATGAGAACGAAATACAAGAGCGGTAGTTCTACCAGAGAGGTATTACCGCACTACTACCGGCTAAAGCGGTACTACCGCTCTACTACTGCTCAAGCATCGGGCAATGTATAACAAAAAGCGGTCCTTCCGCTTCTTTCTATCGCTTAGAGCGATCTTGTCCCTCTACTACCGCTTAAAGCTAAAAATTGTCCAAGCAAAACAAAAGGATGCTCCAATACTAAAAGCTGTTATAACTATCGCAAATGGACTCAAATCAGCAAACTCAAGCTTGTTGGATAGATGACAGAGAGCACTATCCAACAGCGACGTGATAAAGTAAGAATTGGTAGTAGAAAAATGCCAATGATATAGAGGTGTGAAACCTCCATCAATGAAGAACCGGCAAAAAATCCAACATCGAAAACACAAAAGATGAAGCATGTGAAATCCGTTTTCGGTGAACTCTAGCTTGTCATGAAGATGACCACAAGCTCCAAAAACTCACACAGAGAAAAACCAACAAAGATGATGCAACAAAGCAATGGTTTGAGCTCTCTATGAACAATATGATCAAGCTACAAGAGGGGAGAGTATGTCTACGTACCCTCATACCGTTTAGCGGAAGCATTTATCAATGCGGTTGATGTAGTCGTACACCTTCACGATTCGCCCGGTCAAGTACCGAACGTACGTCACCTTCGCGTTCAACACACGTTCAGCTCGATGACGTCCTCGCCTTCTTGATCCAGCAAGATGGTCGAAGTAGTAGATGAGTTCTGGTAGCACGACGGCATGGTGATGGTGGTGGTGCAACTATCTCTGCAGGGCTTGCTACCTCTTGAGCACTGCGTTGGTTTTCCCTTGAAGAGGAAAGGGTGATGCAGCAAAGTAGCGTAAGTATTTCCCTCAGTTTTTGAGAACCAAGGTATCAATCTAGTAGGAGGCCACGCACGAGTCCCTCGCACCTACACAAACAAATAAATCCTCGCAACCAATGCGATAAGGGGTTGTCAATCCCTACACGGTCACTTACGAGAGTAAGATCTGATAGATATGATAAGATAATATTTTTGGTATTTTTATGATAAAGATGCAAAGTAAAATAAAAAGCAAAGTAAAAAAGCTAAGTGTTGGAAGATTAATAGGATGGAAAATAGACCCGGGGGTCATAGGTTTCACTAGTGGCTTCTCTCGAGAGCATAAGTATTTACGGTGGGTGAACAAATTACTGTTGAGCAATTGACAGAATTGAGCATAGTTATGAGAATATCTAGGTATGATCATGTATATAGGCATCACGTCCGAGACAAGTAGATCGACTCGCCAAAGATCTACTACTATTACTCCACACATCGACCGCTATCCAAAGATGCATCTAGAGTATTAAGTTCATAAGAACAGAGTAACGCTTTAAGCAAGATGACATGATGTAGAGGATAAACTCATGCAATATGATATAAACCCCATCTTGTTATCCTCGATGGCAACAATACAATACGTGCCTTGCTGCCCCCATCATCACTTGGAAAGGACACCGCAAGATTGAACCCAAAGCTAAGCACTTCTCCCATTGCAAGAAAGATCAATCTAGTAGGCCAAACCAAACTGATAATTCGAAGAGACTTGCAAAGATAACCGATCATACATAAAAGTATTCAGAGAAGATTCAAATATTGTTCATAGATAAACTTGATCATAAACCCACAATTCATCGGTCTCAACAAACACACGCAAAAGAAGATTACACCGAATAGATCTCCACAAGAGAGGGGGAGAACATTGTATTGAGATCCAAAAAGAGAGAAGAAGCCATCTAGCTAATAACTATGGACCCGAAGGTCTGAGGTAAACTACTCACACATCATCGGAGAGGCTATGGTGTTGATGTAGAAGCCCTCCGTGATCGATGCCCCCTCCGACGGAGCTCCGGAACAGGCCCCACGATGGGATCTCACGGGTACAGAAGGTTGCGGCGGTGGAATTAGGTTTTTGGCTCCGTATCTGGTAGTTTGGGGGTACGTAGGTATATATAGGAGGAAGGAGTACGTCGGTGGAGCAACAGGGGGCCCACGAGGGTGGAGGGCGCACCCTAGGGGGAGGGGGGTAGGCGCGCCCCCTACCTCGTGCCCTCCTAGTTGATGTCTTGACGTAGGGTCCAAGTCCTCTGGATCACGTTCGTTCCGAAAATCACGTTCCTGAAGGTTTCATTCCGTTTGGACTCCGTTTGATATTCTTTTTCTGCGGAACTCTGAAATAGGCAAAAAATAGCAATTCTGGGCTGGGCCTCCGGTTAATAGGTTAGTCCCAAAAATAATATAAAAGTGTATAATAATGCCCAATAATGTCCAAAAAATAATATAATATAGCATGGAACAATAAAAAATTATAGATACGTTGGAGACGTATCAGGGCTTCGCCGAGCACTATGAAAGTTATGACCGAGGACGAACTAGAGGGAGAGAGGAGCCGTACACGGCTTGGGAATCATGGTGTGTGTTGCCCCTCTCCCTCCTATCATATATATAGGTGGAGGGGGGAGAGGAGGCAGCCCTAGGGCGCCCAAAGGCCGTGACGGCCGCCCCTTCCATATATGGACATGGGGCAAAAGAAAGGGGGGTTGGCTGCCTTAGGGCGCCTCCCCCTTCCTTCCCTCCATCCTTGGTGCGCGGGCAGGGGGTGGAGGGGCGTGCCAGCCCCCTTGTGGGCTGGTGTGCTTCCCCCTTTGGCCCATAAGGCCCACCACTTACCGGTGGCCTCCCGGAACCCCTTTCGGCACTTCGATAAATACCCGGTAGTTTTCGAAACCTTTCCGGCGACCGAATAGCATCGTCCTATATATCAATCTTTACCTCCGGACCATTCTAGAGCTCCTCATCATGTCCGTGATCTCATCCAGGACTCCGAACAACATTCGGTCACCAACTCACATAACTCATGTAGTACTATATCGTCAACATACGTTAAGCGTGCGGACCTACGAGTTCGATAATGATGTAGACATGACCAAGACACTTTCTCCGGTCAATAACCAATAGCGGGACCTGGATGCCCATATTGGTTCCTACATATTCTACGAAGATCTTTATCGGTCGAACCTTTATGACAACATACGTAATTCCCTTTGTCTGTCGGTATGTTACTTGCCCGGGATTCGACCGTCGGTATCTTCATACCTAGCTCAATCTCATTACCGGCAAGTCTCTTTACTCGTTCTATAATACATCATCTTGTAACTAACTCCTTAGTTACTTTGCTTGCGAGCTTCTTGTAATGTTGTATTACCGAGAGGGCACAGAGATACCTCTCCGACATACAGAGTGATAAATCGCAATCTTGCTTCACGCCAACTCAACAAACACCTTTGGAGATACCTGTAGAGCATCTTTATGATCACCCAGTTATGTTGTGATGTTCGATAGCACCCAAGGTATTCCTCCGGTATCCGGGAGTTGCATGATCTCATGGTCGAAGAAATATGTATTTGACATTAAGAAAGCAGTAGCTATAAACTGAACGATCATATGCTAAGCTAACGGATGGGTCTTGTCCATCCCATCATTCTCCTAATTATGCGATCTCATTATCAAGTGACAACACATGTCTATGGTTAGGAAACCTTAACCATCTTGGCATATTTCAATGTAATTCTTCTTAATTGTGGTATGAATATTCAGATCTGAATGATTCAAGACAAAAGTTTAATATCGACATAAAAATAATAATACTTCAAGCATACTAACTAAGCAATTATGTCTTCTCCAAATAACATGGTCAAAGAAAGTTATCCCTACAAAATCATATAGTCTGGCTATGCTCTATCTTCACCACACAAAATATTTAAATCATGCACAACCCGGATGACAAGCCAAGCAATTGTTTCGTACTTTTGACATTCTCAAACTTTTTCAATCTTCATGCAATACATGAGCGTGAGCCATGGACATAGCACTATATGTGGAATAGAATGGTGGTTGTGGAGGAGACAAAAAGGAGAAGATAGTCTCACATCAACTAGGCGTATCAACGGGCTATGGAGATGCCCATCAATAGATATCAATGTGAGTGAGTAGGGATTGCCATGCAACGGATGCACTAGAGCTATAAGTATATGAAAGCTCAACAAAATAAACTAAGTGGGTGTGCATCCAACTTGCTTGCTCACAAGACCTAGGGCATTTTGAGGAAGCCCATCATTGGAATATACAAGCCAAGTTCTATAATGAAAAATTCCCACTAGTATATGAAAGTGATATCATAGGAGACTCTCTATCATGAATATCATGGTGCTACTTTGAAGCACAAGTGTGGTAAAAGGATAGTAACATTGTCTCTTTTTCTCTCATTTTTTTATTTGGGCCTTTTTTTATGGCCTCTTTTTTTCGTCCGGAGTCTCATCCCGACTTGTGGGGGAATCATAGTCTCCATCATCCTTTCCTCACTTGGGACAATGCTCTAAAAATGATGATCATCACACTTTTATTTTCTTACAACTCAATACTTAGAACAAAAATATGACTCTATGTGAATGCCTCCGTGATGTACCGGGATATGCAATGAATCAAGAGTGACATGTATGAATGAATTATGAACGGTGGCTTTGCCACAAATACAATGTCAACTACATGATCATGCTAAGCAATATGACAATGATGGAGCATGTCATAGTAAACGGAATGGTGGTAAGTTGCATGGCAATATATCTCGGAATGGCTATGGAAATGCCATATTAGGTAGGTATGGTGGCTGTTTTGAGGAAGGTATATGGTGGGTGTATGATACCGGCGAAAAGTGCACGGTATTAGAGAGGCTAGCAATGGTGGAAGGAAGAACAGTGCGTATAATCCATGGACTCAACATTAGTCATAAAGAACTCATATACTTATTGCAAAAATCTACAAGTTATCAAAGCAAAGTATTACACGCATGCTCCTAGGGGGATAGATTGGTAGGAAAAGACCATCGCTTGTCCCCGACCGCCACTCATAAGGAGGACAATCAATAAATAAATCGTGCTCCGACTTCCACATAACGGTTCACCATACGTGCATGCTACGGGAATCACAAACTTTAACACAAGTATTTCTCAAATTCAAAACTACTCAACTAGCATGACTCTAATATCACCATCTTCATATCTCAAAACAATTATCAAGCATCAAACTTCTCACAGTATTCAACACACTCATAAGAATTTTTTTTTACTAATCTTGAATGCCTATTATTGTTAAAGCAAACTACCATGCTGTTTTGTAGGACTCTCAAAATAATCTAAGTGAAGCATGAGAGAACAATAGTTTCTATAAAACAAAACCACCGCCGTGCTCTAAAAGATATAAGTGAAGCACTAGAGCAAAAACTATATAACTCAAAAGATATAAGTGAAGCACATAGAGTATTCTAATAATTTCCGAATCATGTGTGTCTCTCTCAAAAGGTGTGTACAGCAAGGATGATTGTGGTAACTAAAAAGCGAAGACTCAAATCATACAAGACGCTTCAAGCAAAACACATATCATGTGGTGAATAAAAGTATAGCTCTAAGTAAAGTTTTACCGATGGAAGTAGACGAAAGAGGGGATGCCTTCCGGGGCATCCCCAAGCTTTGGCTTTTAGGTGTCCTTAGATTATCTTGGGGTGCCATGGGAATCCCCAAGCTTAGGCTCTTGCCACTCCTTGTTTCATAATCCATCAAATCTTTCACCCAAAACTTGAAAACTTCACAACACAAGACTCAGCAGAAAATCTCGTAAACTCCGTTAGCGAAAGAAAACAAAAGACCACTTCAAGGTACTGTAATGAACTCATTCTTTATTTATATTGGTGTTAAACCTACTGTATTCCAACTTCTCTATGGTTTATAAACTATTTTACTAGCCATATATTCATCAAAATAAGCAAACAACACACGAAAAATAGAATCTGTCAAAAACATAACAGTTTGTAGTAATCTGTAACTAACGCAAACTTCTGGAACTCCAAAAATTCAGCCAAAATAGGACAACATAGACAATTTGTTTATTGATCAGTAGCAATTGGAATAATATTTTATCACGTTCTGGTGATTTTTAACAATTATTTTCGTGAACAGAAAGTTTCTGCAATTTACAGCAAGATCAAATAACTATCATCCAAGAAGATCCTATAGGTTTAACTTGGCACAAACACTAACTAAAACATAAAAACACATCTAACCAGAGGCTAGAACAAATATTTATTCCTAAACATAAGCAAAAAGCAAAAAAACTAAAAATAAAATTGGGTTGCCTCCCAACAAGCGCTACCGTTTAACGCCCTTACACTACAAAAAATACACTTCCGTGATGATACGTGTTTGTCACAGTAGGTCGCGTTTTTTGTCATGCATGTACATCCATGAAAAATTTATGACAGAATCAAGATAGTCATACCGTCTTTGCCGTGGAAGTGTTCCATGACATTACCAATTTTATCATCACGGAAGTGTCCACTTCCATGACGATAAATCGCGCGTCACAGAAGTGCTTTCGTCAAGGGTGACCGACACGTGGCATCCACCGTAACGGAACACCGTTAAGCTATCGGGTCGGATTTTGGATCTGATAACCCGTTAACAGCCATGACCAATACCGATTTTCCACATGTAAAATTCTCATTGGACTTTAGCTGGGCCGGCCCATTATGGTCTGCAAAATTTTGTGGGCCTTTAGCTGGACCGGCCCAAAAGTGGCCCACAAAGTTTAAATGGGTCGTCCCAACCGAAGGCCCATAAGATTTAGCAGACCATAATGGGCCGGCCCAGCTAAAGGCCCACAAAATTTAGCGGACCATAATGGGCCGACCCAGCTAAAGGCCCACAAGTTTTTGCGGACCACAATGGGCCGGCCCATCTAAAGGCCCACAAGATTCTGCAGACAATAATGGGTCGGCCCAGCTAAAGGCCCAACATTCTCTGCCAAATCGCCCCGTCAACGGCCTGGTCTAAACTTGTCATCAATGCGGCCCATGGTCACTTCCGCCCGTTAACGATTCGCTAAGTAATTGGGTAGAATTACGACCCGGTGTATTTCCGGCCTGTTAAATGTCCGGCTTCATTTGGGCCCATTTACAGGCCATCAAGACTTTCGGCCCATAAACGACCGTGAAGGATTTGGGTCATATTCGGCCATGTCTGTCATTCGGCCTGTTAGAGGCCCACTAAAGATTTGGGCCACTTTCGGCCTGTTGTCATTTTCGGCTGTTAACGCCGGACGTAAACCATGGGCCATATGTGGCCAAGCGTCATATCGGGCCCATTAACGGCCCATATAAAAATGACGATAATCTAGCCCGACCGAAGTTCCGGCTGTTAAAGGCCCGTGTATTAGGTCGGCGCATTCTGACCCGTCCAAATTTCGCTGTCAAATATCCGCATCGTAAATGGGCCACCATTTCGGCATGCTAAGTCGATGGGTTATTTGGCACAATGTCAGGGGCCAATCTCACTTTCGGTCTATTAAAGGCCCATGTTTTTATGGGCTCGAGATATTTACACACTGTAAGCGGCCTACTTTTCTTGAGGGCCCAAATTATGTTTAGGCACATTAAAGGCCCACTATGGGCACAGCCTACGAGAAAAATTTGAAAGCTTATGCTAATTTAAGCCCAGATATTTTTAGTGGGCTACATGCCAATTTCGCCCGTAATCGTTTTAGCCCAATTGGAACGGGCCCGACGAATGTTTGCATGTTGGGCTCCTCTGAAGCTTTAATTTGAATACATTACTAAGATAAACCTACACTATACAAAAGTAGCGTCGTAATTCTGCGACTGTGGCAGCATCATAAATGTTGTATCACAACAAAATAAATTCCAATCATACAACAAAAGGCCTGTTGGCATAAAGTTTACAGTCCTTCTAGATAAAAGCACCATTAGATGTATAGAAGCACACATCATTTGACCTGAGTGCTATTGTTTCAGGCTGTAGAATCTGATGGAGCAGCGCGATCTCCACCTTTTTTCCGCCATTGCTCTTCAACAACGAAGAGAATGTCTGATAGTCTGGTTTCAAAACCATTCATATCTTGATGAAATTTCTCAACCACTATTCTTGTTTCCGAAACAACGTCCATTAGGGATTGGACTTGTATGCGAGCCTGAATATATCACTCTGTCTAGCAGGAAGATTTTGTTCGATGGGTGATTTGTCGAGGTTACCTTGACAACCAACCTGAAATTACGCAGAAGGTGCTTTTTGTACTGTTAGTGGAGAGATCTTGACGATGCAGCAAGAGGTGACATTGTGCCTGTAGTAGCCTCGTCACCTTAAGTGGTTGTGGCTGTTCAATCATTTGTTCCATAGCTTCACGAAAGTTTGAACTTGTAGATTAGTGTACCGGATAAGTTACTAATGAGATAAAAACAAACAAAGTAGGTTAAACGTTTATACATAACTTATTTTGGTGAACTACTGTAACACATTAGCATGTATTGTAGTGCCAACTACATAATAAAATCACTTTCGGAACATATGTACATGTAGCATGCCTACTGTATTGTCTATTTCCTCACATTTGTTGACATCTAAGGATAAAGAGACATGGTTTAAAGTAGGATGAACATAGTATGACATCATTCATATCATGGGAAAACAGATATAAAACAAACAGGCTATTTTATCATTGTGTGCGCAAGTGAACATAACAACTAGATTACAGATCAAGACCAAAAGAATATCCTTCATCTCTTTTAAACCATGTAAGGTGAAATGATACGTTAAGACAATTGTGTATAAAAGTGAACAGAGTAATCGACATTGGCTGCAAACCAAGTAGTTAAATGAACACATCACGGTACCAATCAGTTCAAGGCGGGAGGAGTAAGGACTTACAACAGCGGGCTTGAACTGGGTGTGCTCATGCCCTTCATCTTCTTTGGTGTGGCAATCCTTGAAGATTTGCACCGCATTCGGTTCAGTTCTTTTTGGTCCATACGAGCTTTCCTCTGTATTTGGAACAAGTCAACATAGATACGATAATATGGCACAAAAAAGAAGGAAGTAGCAGCTATTTACATAAGCCTCGCGATGTGCAATATAGCTATGAGATCTTGTTATGCATTGGAATTTCACTTTAGAACAGTTGGTTTTGTTCTTCAAACAGTTAGCCTAGAAGAAGATACACTTGTAAGGCACATACATAAATACAAGTTCAATATGTGGTGCGATCAAATACATATAGCCTACGATACTTTGGATCGAGACAGGTGTTTAATGAGAGCTGTCCGGTCTTCATCCGTAATATATTCCACTTTGGAGATGTTTGGGCGATTTCATTGTTAGCCTTGCCTTCAAAGTGAGATTTTCTAAGGTGGTACCGATCTTGTCATGAAAGCGGTGAAAAACATGAGTGCATGCTTGTTTAGTTGCATCATCTTTCGGATCCAACTTGAACCTCATCTGTTGAAAAAAGAATGTGAGTCTTATTAGGAGGAAGCTAGAAAGTATGGGGCAGAGCAAGACAATATTACTAATTGTGATGAATAACATTACTTACGGATAAATAGTCAAGGAAGGTGTTAAACTGGGTATGTCTTTCTCATTCCTGTACTGGATCCACGTTGGGAGGATACGCGCATGACACCTAACGGCAACGGCTGCCTCTGATACTAATTTGGCTGACTCTGTAGCATCACGTGGCCTTTTTAAACCTGCCTCAAAATGGATCTTCATTCTTCCTCCTTTAGATTTTGTTAATCATCAAGCATTATCCACGATGTACATTTCCGCTTGTGCCATGGTGCTAGTTCAACAACGAATATGGAAAGTGTTAGTGTACATCAAACCGTGAGAGTACATATAAAGGAGCATGCAAGCGCAACTTGACTCGGTCAGTACCGTCATGGTGTTGATGCTCATGAGGTTCATCTGATCTTGCGAAGTCTGTTGTGTCGTGATTAGCCGGAAGTAGTTTTAGGTGTGAAGGCAGCTTGGGAAGTGGCGGTTAAAACAAGCGAACGAGTAACTGGTTGAGATCTTTGATGCAGTTGAAGCGGATCTGCGGTGGTGGAGCAGTGATCTTGTGTTTCTAGACTTAGCTGGTGGACTTGGACCTTCTCTTGCACTATAAGTACCAATGAGAATCTCGACGGCAGAACCTTTTCCGTTTCACCCGACGAGTAACAAAGACTCCCTACTATATTATTTTCCTTGCTCTTTTTGACTTTGCCATGTCAAGTTGTACCCACAACACAAAAGAATAAAATCACTCTTGAGAACTCATTGATGCATGATCTGAGACAAGCAATACTTTGATGTAAGACAACCGTATGAGGATGGAATATGTAAGAAAAGCAGACGACATGACATATTCATAGCTACGATGTGCAAACTAAGCGGAAAGGATTTTCAAGAAAATAGAAGTAATGCAAGCTAGACACCATATGAAAGATGCAACCAATATTACTCTGCCAAGTTAAAAGTGTCTTGTCATAAGTGGCAATTCGAAAAATTATAAGCAGTACAACGTAGAAATCAATGCAAGATGCAACCACTATCAAACTGCCATGTTAAAAGCGTCCAATCATGAGTTACTGATGCGGGATACACAACAGTAGTACTTTGATGTAAGAACATGGTATGATAGATAGATGCACGATGTATTCTAGAGAGAAAGCCATGTCATATGCACATGTATAACGTATAAACTCAGCAGGTGCAATTTAATCAAAATAGAAGAAATACAGGCTAGACAACATATGCAACATGAAACCAATTATCACACTTGTCAACTTAGAGCAAGCACTGCGATGGTGGAGTCTGGGAGATGAACTCATCATGTAGACTTGGGACTTCAACTTCATTAGCGATAGCGGTGGCAAATCTAGAGAGTCTCTGTTTGCGTCGGTGCGGAGTACCACCAACATCCCCTAACTTACTCTTTTCCTTCCTATTTTACGATATTGCCTTATGAAGTCAAAACCACAAGAAGATGAATAAAATTAGCTCTGCATAACTGGTTGATGCATGATACAGACGGACACTACTTTGATGTAAGGCAAGCGCAGGATAGGAGGATGAAATATATACAAAAAATACAGCGTTTCATATTCACACGTACGATAGGAGGATGGAATATGTATGAAAAAACAGTAAGCGGAAGGCATTTCAACAAAATTAGAAGAAATGAAAGCTAGGCACCATATGAACATGCAACCAATATCACTCTATCGGGTAAAAAGTGTCTGCGTCGTAAGTGCCATTTCAAGAAATTAGAAGCGGTACAAGCTAGAAGACAATGCAAGATGCAACCTACATCACAGTCCCAAGTTAAATGTGTCTTATGGGTAAGTGATCGTTGCGGTATAAGTTGTAAGCTATGCAGATGCAATTCTACATAATCGAAGCAATACAAACTAGACATCATACGGAAAACGCAACCACATATAACGGTTCCAAGTAAGAGCAAGCACACTGTGATGGTGGAGTAGGGGAGATGTGCTCATCATGTACACGTATGTTCTAGAAACAGGAACACGTGTCATATTCACAGGCATTATGTGTAAAGTAAGCATATGCAATTCAAGTTAGAAGCAATACAAGCTAGACATCATACGCAACATGCAACCACATATAATAGTGTCAAGTTAGAGCAAGCACCTGTGATGGTGGAGTAGGGGAGATGTGCTCATCATCTACACAGCTACGTTGATTGTCCAACCTTGTGTTGTCTTGCGAATCTTGTTGGGAGGATGGCGGAGTAGAATCTGTAGAGACCCCCTGTTTGAGTTGCTCCGAAGGACCACCATCATCCACTGTCGGACTAATTTCCTTCACCTGTAATGATTTTGCGTTGTGAAGTCAAGCCGATAAGAAAAAGGAATAAAATTCGCTCTTCAGAACTCATTCATGCATGATACTGACGAACACTACTCGGATGAAGGCAAACACATGATGCGAGGATGGAATATGTATGAAAAACAGGATGGTGTGACATATTCACACCTATGATGTGGTAACTAAGAAGAAGGCATTTCAACAAATTAGAAGCACTGCAAGCTAGACACCATATGAAAGATGCAACCAATATCACTCTGCCAAGTTCAAACTGTATGGCATTTCAACAAATTAGAAGCAGTATATGCTAGAAATCATATGCAAGACACAACCAATATCACAGTGGCGACTTAAAGGTGCCTTATCATAAGTGACTGATGCGGGATATGCAAGAATAGTAGTCTGATGTACAAACAGGAACACATGTCATATTCACAGGCATTATTTGTAAAGTAAGCAGATGCAATTCAACAAAGTTACAAGCAATACAAGCTAGACATCATACGCAACATGCAACCACATATAATAGTGCCAAGTTAGAGCAAGCACATGTGATGGTGGAGTAGGGGAGATGTGCTCATCATCTACACAGCTACGTTGACTGTCTAGCCTTGCGTTGTCTTGCGAATCTTGTTGGGAGGATGGCGGAGTAGAATCTGTAGAGAACCTCCATTTCAGTTGCTCGGAAGGACCACCATCATCCAATGCCTTGCCAATTTCCTTCAGCTTTATTGATTTTGCATTGTGAGGTCATACCGACAAGAAAAAGGAATATCATTCGCTCTTCAGAACTCATTCATGCATGATACTGATGAACACTACTCTGATGAAAGGCAAAGTCATGATACAAGGATGGAATATGTATGAAAAAATGGACGGCTTGACATATTCACACCTATGATGTGGTAACTAAGCAGAAGGCACTTCAACAAATTAGAAACACTGCAAGACACCATATGGAAGGTGCAATCAATATCACTCCGCCAAGTTAAAACTGTCTCGTCATAGGTGGCGTTCATCAAACTAGAAGCAATACATGCTAGAAATCATATTCAAGACGCAAACCAATATCACACTGCCAACTTAAAGGTGTCCCATCATAAGTGGTGATGCACGGGATACACAAGAAGAGTAGTTTCATGTAAGAACATGGTGTGATAGAGCAGGATATAGTATGTACCAAAAACAGGAAAGCGTGTCATATTCGCATGTATCATGTGTAAGCTAAGCAGATGCGATTTACACTAATTAGGAGCAATCTGAGCTAGACACCATATGCAACATGCAACCAGATATCACACTTTGCCAAGTTAGAGCAAGCACCTTGGATGGTGGAGTAGGGGAGCGGAGACTTGGACCATGTAATGCACTATCAGTACAAGGAGAATCGGTACAGATGCTCCGTTTATGTTGCTAGAGTGGACCACCATCATCGCCTTCCTTACTCTTTTCCTTCCTCTTTCTTGATTTTGCCTTGTCAAGTCAAACCCACAAGAAAAAGGAATAAAATTTGCTCTTCAGAATTTATTGATGCATGATCTTGTGAACACTACTTTCATGTAAAGCGATCGCATGATAGGAGGATGGAATATGTATGAAAAAGCAGACGGCGTGACATATTGACATGTATGATGTATAAAGTGTAAACTAAGCACAAGGTGCTTTAACTTGTTAGAATCGATGCAAGCTAGAAACCATATGAAAGATGAAACCAATATCACTCGCCAAATTAAAAGGGTGCCCTAACAAATGTATTTGACCAAATTAGAAGCAATACATGGCAACAGGCTAGAAATAATATGCAATATGCAGCGAATAAAGGTGACTCATCGTAAGTGATTGATGCAGGATCTGAGAAGAGAGGTAGTTTCATGTAAGAACAAGGTTAACACATAGATGTAGTGTGTACCAAAAATAGGAAGGCATGTCATATTCACGGTATAGTGTGTAAACTAAGCGGATGCAATTTACCCTAATTAGAAGCATTACAAGCTAGACACCGTATGCAACATGCAACCACATATCACCTGCTGAAGTTGGAGCAAGCACTGTGATGGTGGTGTAGGGGAAATCTTGTCTTGGTCTGAGCAACGTTCAATATCTTCATTTAGGCTTCTTTGTTTCTTGAGAATCATGTGGAGAGGGTGAAATTGCATTCTTTATAAGAGTAATGCGTCTCATATTAACCCAGCGTGGATTTGTCTCATCATAAGCGATAGACGCAGGATACACAAGAACGATGGTTTGATGTAAGAACATGGTGTGATAGGAAGATGTAGTATGTACCAAAAAGCAGGAAGGCGTGTCATATTCACATGTATAATGTGTAAGCTAAGGAGATGCAATTTAACAAATTAGGAGCATTGATGAGGGATACACAAGAAAAGTAGTTTGATGTAAGAACATGGTTAATAGAAAGGCGTAGTATGTACCAAAAAGCAGGAAGGCATGTCATATTCACTGGTATAATGTGTTAACTAAGCAGATGCAATTTACCCTAATTAGAAGCATTACAAGGTAGACACCATATGCAACATGCAACCACATATCACAATGCCAAGTAAGAGCAAGCACCTGCGATGGTGGTGTGGGGGAATTGCAGTGATCAACTAGAGAGCTACGTTGACTATCTTCATTTAGCCTTGTTGTTTCTTGAGAATCATGTGGGGAGGATGACACTGCACTCTTTAAACGAGTAGAGGCGTCTCACGGTAACCCACCGGGTGTTGTCTCATCATAAGTGATTGACGAGGGATACAAAAGAGCATTAGTTTGATGTCTGAACATGGTTAATAGACATATGTAGTATGTATCAAAAACAAGAACGCATGTCATTATCAAAGGTATAATGTGTAAAGTAATGGCGGATGCAATTTAACCAAATTGGAAGAAATACAAGCTAGACACCATATGCAACATGCAACCACATTTGACAGTAAGAAGTTAAAGCAAGCACACAGGATGGTTGTGTGTGGCAATTGAGATCATCAAGCTGCAGAGCTACGTTTCTTTGTCTCCAAGCTGCCGACAGTGCACCCATTAGAGTCTTTGAAATGCTTAGTGCTTATCTTGAATTACCTTTGGGCGACTTACATCTTTTCTTTTACGCATTCATCAACAACTGCGTCAGATTCTGAAATACCCATGCATAAAAAACAATAGTGTGAGTATGGGTGAAGTGTGTGCACAATTAGTACAATGTAAAGGTAGCAGATAGCAGGTCGGTGAGAAATAAATAACGGGAGACATATGATAGCTCTACAACATGCATGGCACACTCAATTACTACAGATTCTATGAAAATAACGATCATTGAAAGCAATTAGGTCAGTCCATTTTTTCTGCACCGTCCGATGTACAAAGAACGGGCAGATCGCCTTCATCTACCTCCAGCCAGTCAGTGTTGACGATCTTCCTTGAAACGCCAGCGACCACCAGCCCAGTATTCCTCCCCTGCCTCTGCCCTCCCCTCACCTCACCGCACCACCGTGCTTGGCACCGCCCCCCGGCCATCCATTCAAGCCCCGCCGACCTCCAGATCGGGCGCAAGCAGCTCCTGCGCCCCACACCCCTATGATAGACACCGATGCGCCGCTTCCCCGGAACATGCGGACTAGGTGCTCCAGCGCCCTAAGCGGGTGTTGCTTCTTTTAATTGCGGTTCGTGACCACGAATTGAAATCGAGAGACTCTTGACCTCTAGCAAAGGTGAAATAGTAAAAGGGAGGAAACCTTGTGCATTTAGTATCACGAAGAAAATGCAGTAAGAAGCGCTTAACTAGTTTATTTCGTGGGATGAATACGGTGTGAGCGGAGACGTAAGATTTGCACGAATAAGGGAAGAGGAGTACCTCTTCTGCTTGGCAATCTTGTGTCCTCATACATTTTTCCGACGATCTTGTTGTTCGCGGAAACGAGAAGTTGTGGAGGACGGTGCAGCCTTGGACGAACCCATGGCCAAGTTGTTGAGTGTGGTGCGGTGGCTGTCTGTCGGCGGCGAGGAAGCAGATCCGAGGCGGCGAACGACGGCGTAGCGGGAACAACTCCGGTGCGGTGGACAGTTGTGATAGTGGAGCCACAACAGTGAGGCACAGGACGGCGTGGTCGGAGTGGTTCTGGTACGACGCACGTCGGCATCGGCGTCGTGGAGGCAGCTCTGCCTTGGCTTCAGCTGCTAAGTCCTTGAGGGCGTTGCGGTTGCGGTTGCGTTGGACGATGACGTCGAGTGCAAACTCGGCGTGATGGAGGAGGGCGGCGGTGGATTGGCGCTATGGGGTGGAAGGACGGAGGAGGCTGGGGTTTGGCGGTTGGTGGAGAGGGCGTTTTCGGCGCCCATGGAGTATGAATGGGGAAGCGGAGGGAGGCGGGGAACTAAGGGGAACAATGTTTTGGTTTGAGACGCGCTTGTTTGAAATTTGGGGAAAGTTACAAACTTTGCCCCCATCTAAAATTTCGGACATATTGCGGGTTGGGGGTAGGACAGTCATGTCAGGTGTCCCAAATGTGGGCGGGTTAGATTTCCGCCAAGCGCATGGGTGTTTAGGCGCCCATGGCGTATGAATGCTTCTCGGAGGCGGTTGAGACTAGCGTCTTGGTGAAGTTACAAACCTACCCCGGTTTAGACCTTTGGACATCGGGCCGATAGGCTACACGGGCAGTCAGACAGTAATTTCCTATCACCAAAACATTAGTCTCGCTCGGTTTCGGGTGACTAGAGGCCTATTTGGCGCTTCGTTCAATATTTGGGAGCAGAAGCATTAACGTTTTCGGTTCTCTTGAATTGAACTTTCAGGATTTGTCAAACTTCACAAATGTTTACTCTTGAATATCCTAAAGCTACGATTATTTTGGAATGGAGGTACATTTTAATATACATTGTACACGAGTATATATTAAAAAATATGCAACTTACCTCGGTTCATGCATGGTTCGGTATAATCTCCTTGGTTGCAAAAAAAAGTTAGATATGCGTATGAATATATATAGCGTGTTCAAACTCACAACAAAGATTGATGCCCCTTTTACATCTGATTTACAAATGCCATTATCTCGGGTTAAATAGATGAATGCACTTCCTATGAATTCGAATCTTCGAAACCCCATTTATGTTGAATTCGACATGTATTTTATTTCATAGCTAGCAATTTGGAATGTATCCATGCAAGTGACAAATGTATAAAGTGCTTCACACTAACAACATGGAGTGCACTAATTAATGTTTATATATGAATTGCAAAAGCATCCATTGCCTGTATTTCAAACCGCTCTCACTCTATGGATCGATAATATGAAATAAACACATGCACATGCTAGAATTCAATATAGTATGGGTGTACGATAGACCGATTTTAGATCCATACGCATAATTTTGCAAAATTCATGATCTCATCCAAAAATAATAATGCCATTTATATTTTAATTTAATGCGTACCGCCTTTTACACGTAGATGCACTATGCCTCGCCCCGTTCTCACAAACGCGTTATATATCACTCTATCTAACATATAAGTGTGCACACTTTATATGCATCGGCATTTCTCTTTCACACATGCTCACAATCTCTCTCAGGGTGTCGGGGTGTCTCACGCACATGCTCTCTCTTTCTCTCTCTCTCTCCTCTCTCTCTCTCTTTCTGACTACTATGTACCACTCTTTTCACTAATCTTAGTTGGAAAACACTATTTCTCTCACATGCATATATACACATGCACGGTCTCTACTAGCCCTCTATACGCACATATATGTGCCTCACGTGTCTCCAGCGCACACATTATCTTTAGGCCTCTCTACACATTGCCCCCCGACACACCTCTCTAATAGTAGTTGGCAGATATGATTTCATCATATCATTGATGAGGATATCCCCGGCTGTTAGGCTGGATGGTACGAGGCAAAGTTTTACCCTAGTTCGGATCGGACCCTTGCAGTTGAAGAAAGAGCCTACTCCTGGTACTGTATATTAGTGATAGGGGTGTGTACAAAGTACACGTGAATACCAGGAATTGTGCGTGTGTATACTATCAACAAACTAGCCCCCAAGCTTTTATAACATACTAAGGGCCTAGGGTTACAAATCATATATAGTCGGCTTATCACCAGTGGGGATAGAGTCCTCCGTGACTCTGGTAGCTTCGTGTTGTACGCCGAGTCCTCCACATGGGTCTCCGTATAACACGTCTCGGTCCAACCTATATGTGGCGCAGGATGGAACCGACCCATGAGTCTTCATGTTGACCCACCACAACTAGAAATGATGTGCCCACCACACCACACACGCATAATCGGCCACTAAGAAAATAAGCATATACAATAGTACAACGGTATCTAGCTCAGGATACGTCTCCATATTTTGTTGATGACCTTGACGGACTTTGCATTTGATGCGTGCTCCGTATTTTGTTGGCGACACTTACGGTCATTGTATTTGAAGCGAAAGCCGCGATATGGTCACTCGACTTGAGAATAAGCTCATCACGGTCACCACATACATTTTGTCGTGCTAACCAACATGTGGTTGGATGGTTAGAGGCATGTGGTTTCTCGAGCCCACCAAGGTTAAAGTCCGGTGCTCGCATTTATCTTGTGTTAATTTCAGTATTTTCCGGCGATGTACGTTCGGTGGGAGGAGGCGTTCCACCGACTACGAGGCACCTATGGTGACTTCATAAAATCTCAAGATCATGTAGATGAAAAAGTCGATCGTGACGTGTAGCCTCACCCGCTGCGTACACATGCACACACGCAAGACACGCCGCATGTAGGTGTGCAACAACGACGCATACACATAGCGTACACACGCACGCATCTTTGGCGTGCAACAACGGCTGCGATACACATGCGATCACGAACACACGCCGCGTCGCACCCATGCATGCAACACTGAAATGCACCCTTGCACGCCGCAACACTCGCGACGCTGCATGCACACAGCACACGACGCAAGACACATGCTCAACCTATACGTGCACGCACCCTTTGTTAAGGACATGGATTATTACGGGTATTAATCAATCTTATACGTGATAAGCGAGAACATTGATGTTTGCATCGGTCTTTATGAATCACAATGTATCGAGCGGGCTATCAACATAGTAGGCTTAACTACATGAAAAAGATGACGTCACACTCAATGAACAATCATCGGTTTATGAAATGCCCGCTTCTGACCGCCCTGGCCCCCCAAAGGTTCCTCTGTTGTGCGCTGTCTGCGTTGGGTCACTGACATGCAGGCCATGCACCCAAAGAGCCCTGCGTCGGTGGAAGAACGGCGCGGTGTCCTAGGTCGAGTCGAGGCGCCACTCGCGGCACGCCTTGGTGAACACGCCTCCGTGCCGCATTCAAACGCCTCCATGAAACCCGCCCGTGTGGAAGCCAAGAAACCCACTCTGGACACACGTCCGTTCATGACCGGGCCGGTGTTAAATGCAACGCCGGCCGAGCTCCTCCCGTCCGCCGTCTATTTAATCTCCTACTTAAACGAGGCCAAACGCCGGCCAAGAATCGCACACCTCCGCCGCTCCCCTATCTCCTCCACCATTTTGTCCACTCTTACAATGGCTTATGAAGAGTAGCTATTCCGCATCCAAGCCGGCTGGGTAGCCCGCCAGATATGAGCTATGCAGCTTGCTGATCCACCTCCCTCCCCTCGCCCGATGGAGCCAGTTACCGCCCAAGCGGTAGCGGTTCAACAACTTGCCGCTCGAGCCAGCTCGGCGAGGAAGCGGCGCGAGGCGTCGTTCTTGCCGTCCACGCCGCCGCCTCGTACCGCGTCTCCCGTTTACGTGGCGAGACTCCCATGCGGTGGCGCGCCATGCAAGCAGCGGCGAAGCGGGTGCGCTTGAGCGAAGCGGCAGTCGGTGGCAGCGCCTCCGTCTGCCGCCATCATCGAGGAGAAGTAGAACACGGGAGGCCGCCGCCGCTTAGGTCCCATGAAGGCCACAGCGAGGCGACGCCGGCGTACAGCAGGTGTCTTGCGGATCCTTTTGTTGCGAGGACCTTCGTCGACCCGCATGGGCTCCACGGAAGAGGGAATGTTAGGATGAACTTCGAGCGGTGCGGCCATGGCGAAGTAGTGGCGGTGATGAACTCGAACGGTGCGGCCACCATCATCTTCGGCACCAGCCAATGATATCATTTGGGCGGTGGGGAAGCGAGCCGTCCTTTGGCTGAAGCATATACCTCCGGGGCTCTCGGCAGTCCGATGATCGTCTTGCGGACATGAGGAACACAAATCGATCGGCGGGCAACCATTTAGGCCGGTGTTATATACTGTCTTTGTCGAGAACTAGCACCGCGTAGTTCATTTGAATGTAATAAAATCCGTCATGTTTGTGTGAAAATCCGGTATTTTATATGATTTCCATCGTTGTTTATATGAAATATCAGTTTGTCTACGTGTTTGCGTGAATTTCGTCCGGTTGGTTGAGTTCTTTGTCATAATGTGTGCGGCTACGGTTGGATGGCGTAATTCTTGGTCGCGGTCGATCTGGGGCGGCTCGAGGCGGCGTTGTGGGACAAAAAACACAGCTCATGCAAGCTAAATGCACGCAGCGTCTTGTATTTGGAGGATGCATGACAGCATGAGCACCCGATCCATTCCTCGTTCATCGCTGGCAAAGGCACCGGTGGACAAAAGGGTCGCCAATATTTTTGCTACCCCGGGCAAGATCCAAACATCCCCTCTCAACAGATTCAAATCCCTCGTTCGCCGTGGAATTTTGCCGTGTGTTGTTTTCATGGACTAGCAAGATGCCCGTGCATTGCACGGAACATCAAGATGCATTTTTTACAAACTCCCGCATGCATGCAAGGGATAATTAATGTCCTTCTTTGCTAGTACCACGAGGCAAACACCATTAATATTGCATCGATTAGTGTTAGTGGACTTGTATATCTGCAAATTGTAATTTTGATAGTGGCCCCTTGTATATAAAAATGGAGGGAGAAATATGAGAGATAAGGTGAGGAGGAGTGGGGTGTGGTGCCGTGGTGGTGACTGGTGGTCGGACTGGGCGGAGGCATGGGGATGGACTGCGCATTATGTCTAGGTTTGTATCTCTCTCACACACACCCACGTAGGTTGGGGCGTGCACGAAGAGAAGAGGTGCACGCACGGCGCACGTACTCCCGTCTCTTTCCCAACCACACCCAGCGGGTACACGGTGGAGATCATTTCTATCTGAAAAAAGGCAGCCCACGTGGTAATTTGGCACGTGTACTGGTTGTCCACTTGGTGGAGGGAGGATCGTCTACCACGGGTGAACAAACAAATTGCGACTTGACGCATTATGTTAAATTAAAAAAAAGGCAAACCATGTGGGGCCTACCTTACATGCAAGGCTCTATACACTGGAGTACTTTTGATGTGTCCCGTCAACTCGTAGAACGAGGAGAAACTTTCTTAGTACGCCGTCTCCCCCGCCCACGGGCGCGGTGGCTCGCAGGATGAGGTGAAGCTTACTACTCTTTATGCGCCTTACGCCCGCTCCCTCGCCCATGTGATGGCTCGCAACCTGAGGAGAAAATTTTACTACTCCCTCCATTTACTCCTCGTCCCTACTACGTACTTTGGTTAGTACTCCCTCTATTTACTTATACAAGGCCACTATAAAAAATACATTTTGCATCTATACAAGGCCACAAATAGTAATCAAGACAAAAGTTACTACTCCCTCCTTTCCAGTTTATGGCTCAATTTCAAAATCTCTCCAACCAAGGTGAGCGGTGAGTGGTCGAATTAATTTCGTAGTTTGCACAGTACACTCGTTTTTCTCAAGAAGTTATGTTTACCGAGGCATTAATTAGAACGAATGCATGAATGTCCACTAAATTTCCATGAACTTGTACATGCATTGGTTAGTTTCCTCTTGACACTGCTTGTGTCGGGTGATCTAACGCACCTCGAAATCCAACATGTAATGGTACTACTACTAGTATAGTAGAATTGAGACTTATCAAACGGAAAAACGAATGTTTGTTAGATGAGCCCTATAAACCCTAGTGGGTACGTACTTCGTAAAAACATATTTTTCCAAAACTAAGTCACTCCCTTTCATGAATTCTGTAGTATACTCCTCCGTCGACGCTCCCTTTCATGAATTCTGTACTTCCTGTCGCCGACATGTGGGACATATAGCAACCGGTTCGATGTGTCAAGCACCAAATAACAGTGCAGAACAGCAGGGGGACGCACCCCACTCGTGCCGGTCCAGTAGTAGTAATGAGCAATGAGACGTCAAATCACAATGCCGCACCTTCCCAGACGGACGAAGCAACCATTATTTCACACTTCGGTTCAACATCATCTCAAACCACGTACTAGTATTGCTTCTGCCTCAAGAGGGACACGCGCATCGCCTTGGTACATCATGACACGTGGGACCGCATGATTGGCCATGCTTCCCCGCCGACCGCTCGGTAAAATCACCTCATTTTTACTATACTTCCTCCGTATCGGTTTACTACATGGCATGCACGTCGTTCTAGGTTGAGAATTTAACTGGCTATATATATATATATATATATATATATATGATGAACAATCGCTAGCCTTTTAAAAATGTATACTTTTATGCAGTAGTACTCCACTATCGATGGATTAGCCATGGAGCAAAAATTGAAATTTTAAAAAGGTGGTACATATAGAGGCGCTAAATCGCAAAATTATGCATATAGTACTATTAAAAAAGCTATGTACGTGCTTAATCGGGGTGCTAAATTCTATTAAAGAAATACTAGTACTAGTATGTACATCTTTGAAGAGTTAAAGTAAAGAGAAGAAACATAACATAGTTCTTTGGGGCTCGCACAACACACCCCTCAAATTAAACTAAGCACACTGAAATTAAACTATGCAACTAATCCGGTGAACCTTTGCATTAGAAGTTTAGAACCACCATGAGCAAAAACACTGCCACCTTACTCAGAGTCCTCGTCCATGTCCTCGACTTCGTCCTTGTCCCTCTTCCTCTTGGCCGATACTTCTTTGCTTGAACCGCCAACTTGGCTGTTGCTCTTCATCCAACCCTTGTAGATATTGAAACAAAGGTAGCCATCCATTGTAGCGTACTGGATGTGGTCTATATCTAGTACATTCCGCTGCCATGCATGACGATGAAACGTGTATGGAGGTTTCTCCAGTTTACCGTACAAAGGATGAACCATGGCTCCTGCCAGGGTCAGTATTGAAGGCTGAAGAGAGGGCACCACCCGATTCTTCTGGAGGTCGAAGGGGTTGCCTACAACGAGGCCTATCTGACGCAGGACTTCTTTGTTGTTCTGAAAGTCTCTGATAACGAATTTGACTGTTTTGTCCTTGAGGAAGTTCTTAAAATCCACGGCACTCAACGTCGGCATGGCATATGTGGTAGACCAAGCAAGCGTTATGTACGCAAAACACGGATCACGACGGGCTTCTTCCTCTCTTCGTCCTTTAGATCCTTCTCTCGTCCCACTGTGGTGTACTCAACATCTAGCCCATCGACCCACTCATCATGTGCGTTTTCGAACATGCGTGCGAAGCGAAAGGCATCCTTTCACCGTCGCGGAAATGCAGGTGTAGATGACGTCGAAATCATCGCCGGTGATGGTTCTAACCTTGTACTCACCGCCCGATCGGGGAGATTTGGGGCGCCATGGATTTGGGAGGAGGGTTAGGATTAGCGGAACCGCCATAATGTGAATGGGCCGGGACGACTAGGAGCGAACCGCCGTAGTATTAAAGGGCGTGCGAGGGGCGAGTAGGAAGCGAACTGCCGGCGTCACGAGCAGCAGGGTAGTGGCTTTCCATTCTCCCATGATACGGGCTTCCGAGAGCCCTTGGATCTGAGATCGAGCGGTTGCATGGCGTGATTCTAGACCTATGGGTGAATATCCTATCACGGAGGGTTACTGCGCAAATTTTCAGCAACTTAGCATGCACCGTTTGATCTCGGATCCAAGGGCTTCCGACAGCCCGTATCATGGTCGCGCCTACCACGACCGTCGCGTCGCTCGCTGATCACGCCCTTGGAGATTTAACACGGTGCGTTAGGCTATCTGATGTTGGCATGTCATACATAGTCATCACTTAGTCACTCATACTACAACAAGGTTGGCTATAAGTGTATTTATTTTACTCCTCTCTATCTCTTTCTTCGTACTCCCTCCGTCCCATAATATAACGCACTAGTGTAGTGTTAAAAACGTTCTTATATAATGGGACACAGGGAGTACTAGTATTTATTGCATTTGCCAAGGAGTGACCTCTTCCAATGAAATGGTGTTGCTACGTTTGCTTCATTTAATTAGCTATAGACTCAAAATTGTCTTTTCACCTAGGTACACGCGCTTAGCACCGCTTTCTTCCTTGGGTCACCAAACTAGTCTCTCTCTTCTTGATTAACTTGCCACATCGGACTTTATGCCTATGTGGCAGGCTTAAGCACCTGTAGGAACAAGTAAGTACAATAGTGCGCTTTACATGGCATTTTGCATATGTGGAGGAAAGAGAGGCAAGGAAAAAGTGGAGAAGTGGGCTCTCATGCAAGAGCCAGCCTCTACTACTACATGGTGGAGCATTGGGAGAGGCACCTGTATGGAGGTGGTCGGGGAATCGGGAGACTCACGCCCGGTCGTGGCGCCCTTGATTAAAATGATAATGGCAAGTCAAATCACGGGGCCCCACCTGTCCAGTGATAACTTCATTGCCAAATCACACTGACCCTACGTTTGCAGCAGCCTACTCCCTCGTCTTCTCGCGTCTCTGTCGAACCGACTAGGCGGAACTGCCCGCCTACAGCAGGAAAAAGCCCGCCCTTGACTTTTAAATACAACTACTCCCTCCATCTAGGTGAGTAAGTCATCTTCTGAAAACCAAATAATCCCAAAATACTAAGGCGCGGTGCATTAACTTCTACCTCGTTTCTTGTTTCTTCACATATCAACCAATAAGAATCCAGTGATATACTTTTTGTGACATAGTAACTCATATTTAGTTAGTCAAATGGATGACCTAGAACTATGTGCATGCCCTATAAACCGAGACGCCTACAAATAAAAAACCGAGACGGAGAGGGTAGTTCAGCACGTATCTTTTTAGATCAATATAGTCGGGATTCACCAAGGAGCAAAACCAAGTGGTAGGCTGCTCCTGTCGTGTTGGCGTAACAACTCAAGCAGGTCGATCCGCTTTACGAAATGGCGACACACTTAACAGGACCCCTTTGGCGGACATGTGGCTCATCCACCGTCTTGTTCCACGTGCACGATGCACCAAATCATAGTCGGAGCAGCGGTTGGAATTGGAGGCACCCGGTCGTAGCGCCCTTGATAGTAGAAAATGAGCGATGAGGGGTCAAATCACAAAGCCCCACCTTTCCCACATTAAAATTTGGGCGGGCAGAAGCAACCATCATTTCACTCTAGCACGCAAGAGCATAAAGAAAAGAAAACAATGATGCGTGCGACAGCTACCTAGGGCACCCTAGGGTAGGGGTCTCCACTCTGATCCTTTTTTAAAGCGCCTCCACTACAAATCGGCTTCTCCCTTGTCCTCTTGAAGAAAACCGATGATGAGTGCGGCGGTAGGGTTTGTAGGAGTACTACGGCGTAAGGGCCACGTCGTAGTAAATGGGTTCAGTCGACGCCTTAAATATGTGTGGGCCGCTTGGTTTTACGGAACGAGGCAGCATTTTGGGTTCGGGGACCATTGGAGATATAGCATTACAAAAATTGTGGACGGTAGGTTCGAAGAAAGGCAATGATGCATGGGCCTGCATTTTGATATACTGGGGGCTGCGTGAAATTTGCTACTCTACTCAAAACTAGTGAGGTACACATGTATTGAGCATGAGATTTGAAACCAAATTATGAATAAATACACACTATAGCATGTAAAGCTTTGAGTCATATATGCATGATGTAGATGTTCGATTAGTTCTTATAGTTCATCTCATTCAAAATCAATTAGTTTTATAAAAATGTTAAGATTCATGGGGTTGTGCATTGTAAATCATAAAGTAAAAAACAAATAATGGCAATTCATTTAGAAAAGAATAATCAATTATGATCTGAAGATTCTAGAACAAAGGAGAAGTGCTTGTGTTTTGAGGTTTGTGCATTATGCTTAAGTTCAACCATGGAGTCTTCTAAATTGTACATGTGGCAGATCTGGTGGAATGTTGATGATATCCAACGGCGGTAGTGCTCGGATTTGCCCATCTACTGCCTTTGTCGGGTTAGCTTCATCCAGCGACCATCTTTCAAAGTTATTGGCACACTATATAGTTCTTGTGCCATAGTTGCATGTTTTGGTAAAAAAGCTACTAGTGGGTTGTACTATCTATTTAGGAATAGAAGATGTATACATGGAAGTTGTAGGGAAAGAGATGACATGGAGGATCTCAATTCCTATGAGTAGGGATTGGAAAAGAGATTTCATTTGGTTCACATCATAGGAACTTTTCTATTGAATCTAGAGATGACATGTATCTCAAGTCCTATGAGGAGGGATTAGTAAAGAGATGTAATTTGGTTCATATCATAGGAACTTTTCTATTGAATATCACGCTAATGTTTATTTTCCTTTGAAATTAAGGGAGTATAGGAATCCATTCATATGAACCAAGTGGCTCTAAAGCTATAGAAATGATATCATGTTTATTTCCTTTGAAATGTAGAGTATATGAATCTATTCCTATGAACCAATTGGATCTAAAGGAAAAATCCTATAAAAATCATATCATATAGAGTTCCTATGATATTCCTCGACACTAAAGGATGGTTGAAATTGCTGCGGGTGATACGATGGTCTTTCTTTGTAGACTCCTCACCCATCTTTATAGTTACCTCTCGAAGATGAATGAAATGATATATCTGAGGTATTCTACATGTGCAATTTGGTACCACGAAAACTTCGGTAAAAGTTTGTGAGGTTCTAATTTTCAATAAAGCTATATGCACCTTGCATTTGAACGGAGGGAGCATACGGCAGTTGCTAATACTCACGTGGAAGATTTGTGTGTAGGAGGAGTAGTTGTTACATTAAATGACATGGCAAAACCGACCTTTGTTGGATGCCGATCTAACGGTTCTTCTGGCGTTCGTCGGGAAAAGGCTTGTGGCGAACGTTTGTCGGATAATGATTTACGGACACATGCATTGCATTGATCGTGCCCCCTCTCTCTCACGCACACGCACCCTCACGAGTCACAATTCTCCGAGTCCTCTCGCAGACTCAAGACGTGGCACCCATCGTCTATCTGCGGTGGGCGTCACGCACATATGTGCTCTTCACCCTACCCTCGGAACTTCTAAAAAACAAAATCTGGTAGCGCACATTTTATTTTAGCTCACACGTCACACACTTATATTATTATTCTTGCGTGAGCGTTCTTTGGGCATAGTATATATTGTACTCTCACGAAGAGAAGCGGTGCACGACGCACTAGTTCTCTCACACCCACTTTCATGGGTACTGCATTAGGAGCACAATTTTTTGAAGCCGGTACAACAAAATCACTCCACTATATATAAAAGCAGGAGCCTTAGCGCTTGCTTTACTAGGGTTCCTCTCGTTCACTCTCTCATGCTCTCCAGATCTAAGCAAGACATATGTGGCCACACTCTCTCTCTCAGCTCACGGCTGGTCACAAATCCGGCTGGACAACCTCGACCGGGGCAGGGCGTGTAGGTGCATCGTTCACGCTGTCGTCAGCGGCGAGGGAGGAGACCAACGGCTGCCCGCGCATCCCGATCGGCGGCCGTGTCATTCTCTTCGAGAGAGCGCCGGCTCGGGAGGGCCTCCGACCCCTTCTTCCTCCCTGCGGTATTGTGGCCAAGATGCGGCCTCCCGACGTCGTCTTTGCCACATGCCGACGACCCTCAGGTATATATTCCTTCGAACCTGCCTTGCTCTCGCCTGAGCTCTTCCCCTTCTTGTGGATCCTTTTCTACTTCCGTCCGCTGTTCCAAAGCCACCTAGACTTATACTATTATTAGAAGTAAAGCTAGTTCATACAGTCAACTCAAAGCGTTGGTTCAAACAGGGAAGAAAGTGGGAAAGCTGTATCATGAATCTAGGACTTGGTTCTAAGAGGAAACGGGGGAAAGTAGTAATATCATCCTTTGTTTAAATAACCATATTTCGTATTTGCGCAAACAGGGATGTATGTCTCCATATCGTTTCGGGATGTCTGTCTCCGTATCGTTTCTATCCGCGCAATCAAAAGCACACACCTCAGTTTTAGTACAACTGCGCAAAATGAGATGGCTATCCCTCGTTGTCGTCGTCTAACCTCCCGTCTTCAAGGTATCCCTACATTGGTAGTAACTAAGGTAGAATGACCAACGCAATCTAACCGAAGCTGATTCGTATGTTTTACTTCCTGATTGTAGTCTTGAGGGGACGGCGAAAACAACTGCATCCTAGTCCGGAATGCACTTTCTACCAGTTCATCCATGGACCGAGGACTAGCCGGCACGACCGCATCGATGGTTTTTAGACGGTCTTGGCGGACAAGAGGCATTGTGGCCTGCTTATTTACGCAAATAGTGGTGCTTAAATTTAGTGGAATGCACAAGAATTTCACCTGGTCGATTACACTGCATGGTTCAGTTCAACATTCCAAATTGAGACCACAATTATAATTGGTTATTACGGGTGAGAGAACCTAACCTGGATGGTGGCAACAAGAAAAACCAGAGTGGCGTCTAGGAAATTTAAGCTCATGGGAGGCCATTTGCTCGGAAGAAGCCTTGCTTGTTTTTTTCCTGATTTGTAAACCTTCTCACAACTTTGTCTTTTCTTTGTGAACTAGTATATGTTTGTTATGTTCTATGAATCATTGAGATGTATAAAACTGCTTAACTTATGCTTTTCAAGATTTTTTATGAAGGCGAGTTTAATGTGAGTGTTCCACATGAGCTTTGGACTAGCGTTGAGCGTTTGGAATTTATTACATTGTGGCCTCAATTAACTGCATGAACCACTGTAAGAAGATACATAGTTTCTTATATGATTCACGGGCACACAAAAGTAGCGGCGGTTCCCATAGGCCAGTTCAAACAAAGTACTAGCCCAGAGGGGTCAATAACGAGCAAGGTTAGGATAATTAGACACAATCCAAACTACTATTAAACACTAATTGGGGCAACTATTTCATGTCTCGATCTAATTTGGGCTGGACACAAGACGGACCTTGCCATGAACATCATCGAGGGCGTCCCATGACAGCTCAATCCTGTGAACCTTCATGAAGACAACCTTGTGGCCTTGCCATCGATAAACTTGTTTGTGGAGGCATGCCACGTCATCTTCTGCGTAAGCTTGACAAGAACAGTATGCCTCACAAGCGAAGGAGTAGCTTTGAACTTCTTGTGCTTGATTACACCTGGACAACACGCACGACAACGGTGAGGCTGGAATACACCCTCTTCATTGGTATAACATAAATGGCTTCGAGGATCCAACAGCCTAAGAACTCTGTTTTTCCCAGGTGCATATATTCAGGTCGTCCGCCTCATAGCGAGTGAGATGCACAATCACACAATCCTTATGCGCATCGGGGCTCTAATTGAAGCAGAAAAAAAATTGAATTACTTTTGATTATAAGAAACACAAGTTATTTAAACCACTATGTATAGCATGGCATCGAAGCTAATAAATTTTTCATTATTAATCACCACATACTTCCTTTTCTAAAAAAATCACCACATACTTAGATGAAAAACCACAATCAAGATCGGCAAAGAAGGAAATCACCTTGGGCAGCTCGATTGGGGGGGACATCCTCGAAGGGGGAAAACTGCTCCTGCAATGCTACGGGGGTTGTAACCTCAAATGGGGCGTTGACCTTCTCAGTAGTGGCCGTGAGCATATCTGGGGTCGGCTCGGTGGTTGCCTCCATCTTCTTGGAGCTCTCTGTCTCGTGGGGATCAGCCTCCTGCGTCTGCTCCAATATCGGCACATCTTTGCCTGGTTCTCCTTGGTCCATCATGAAACCGGCGAATACTAAGAGACCCTTTGAAAGGAAAACACAATTGCAATGACAATGAAACAAAAAGAGAGTGAGGATCAGTTCTTGCTTTGCAAAAGTTCTTTTTTTCTGAACGAAAATATACCAACATCACGGATCCGCTTACCTTCCCTTCGTTGGGAGAGAAGAACAGTGGAAGATGCGAGTGTTGCCTTTCTTGAAGACGGTGAGGGAGAAGGGGATTTAGCGAAGAGTGAAATGATGGTTGCTTCGTCCGTCAAACTTAGACTGCGGGGAGGTGGGGTTTTGTGATACGATGGCTCGTTCTTCGCGGCCTTCTGACCGGGGTGACTCTCACTTTGCATCTGCCTTCTAATTTGGTGGATGGCATTTGGGCCTGCGCTGCATGGCCCGCATGTCGGTGAACAAAAGTATAACGGCATTTAGTAGAGGGAGACGTTTCAATGACCTAGGAGGAGCCAGAAGCGGTAGAGTGTCTCCACTGTACTAGTAGTAATTGTTTTTCTGGGTAGCTGTAGAGTGTCTCCACTGTACTAGTAGTAATTGTTTCTCTGGGCCCAAGAAAAAACAGCCAATCCACACTAGTAAATAGTAAAATCAATTCAAAAGGCGCTACCCACACCCAGCACACCCCCCCCCCCCAAAAAAACCTGGGTGCTCTTCTTCCTCCTCGCTCCCACCCACCTCACGTCAGCTCGCTCCACTCGTACCCCCAAATTCCTCACCTCACTCCTACAGAAAACCCCAGCTCCCCTTCTTCCTCACTCCTCTGTAAAACCCCAGCTCCCTTCTTCGTCCCTCGCACTACAACTAGGCTCGTCATTCGGTACTCTACTCAAATTCGTGAGCTGACCTTGAAGCCCTCGAGGAAAATGGAGTCGGTGACCCAGGCGCCAAGAAGATGAGGCTCCCTTGTGGCTGACTGCTTTATTTTAGATCCCGCACCCGGCAGCCTTGGGAGAAGCGGCGACCCGCCCCACGGATCCCAGGAACCCATAGAATCTCGGTGGACCGCATCAGCGATCTCCGGGACGCCATCCTTGGGGAGATCATCTCGCTTCTCCCCACCAAGGATTCTTGCCCTTTTAAGTCCTCTCAATTCGGTGGCGCCCTCTATGGCGTGCCGTGCCCCTTAATCTCGACTGTTGTCAGCTATCTCTCTTCAATGATTTTGAAATTCCTAGAGCCATCATCTCCTCCCACCAGGGCTCCGTTCAAAGCCTCTGCTTCCCGTCATGCTACCTGAGCAAGCATACCATGCCCTGCGGTGGGCGCTGGCTGAAATCCCCTGAATTCACAGAACTACAGCTGCTTGAGTTCTACTATTCCCCTAGAAATCACATACCACATACCGAACGCCATGAACTTGTGCCCTCAGCACCGATGTCCATCTCGCGGTTTTCCTCCTCTCTCCACACCGCCACCTTTGCGCTGTGCTACCTACCAGACAATCTTGTAATATACCTTAGACTCCATTTTCTCAAGAAACTTTTGACTTGTGCGGTTCAGATATCGGAGGCCTCATTGCAAGACAAGATCATCCACTCCGGTTGCCACTGCGCTGGAGTGCTTAGTGCTGTTTTCACAGTTAGAATCGATTGTCTCCAAATAAAGTCGCCTAACCTTGTAAGAATTGGAATTTCTTTTGTGGAAGGCAGCTCATCATCCAAGATGCCCCTTCACTTCAAAGGTTGATCCTCGATTCTAGTTATTCACCGTTGCAAATAACCGTCCTCTCTGCGCCCTAAACTGGAGACCTTGGGTGTAATACATGATCTCTGTGCTCATTTCAATATGGTGTTTGGCTCCATAGTTCTTCAGGTACTTTATATTATCATCTACACTTGTAACCATAAGCTGCATTTTAAATTTCTGCGCATAATTTATATATCATCTTGGAGTACACATTTTGTACTAATATTATGTTCTATGCTCAATGAAGAGTTTCTCCATGGATGGCCTATGGTGCTGGATTACATCAAGATCTTATATATCCAAATGAATAGTTTTGATCTGAACAAGATTATTGGCTTGCTGCAATGCTTTCCATGTGCGGAGGAGTTGTATATAAAGGTGATAATTTCACGCACATTGGAAGCCCGCATATAGTGTACTAGAATTAACCGTTCATCTGTTGCTCTTCGACACTCTTCTTTTAGACCTTAAGCATTTTCAATCTTCATGTCTATTTAGGCAACAGGACGGGGTAAGAAAGTTATAACCAATCGGTGGATTCGTAAGCATCGGGATTTTCTCACTTCTCATGAGATTCGATTGAAGACAATAACGCTAGAACGATGTAGCCAACCGTGCAAACACAAGATTTGTCACATTCTTCCTGCTGAATGCGAGGTTACTATTGTCAATCAGGCTTAAGTTTATCGAAGCAACATGGTTTTGACGGATGGGTATGTCGAAGAGCAAAAAAGGAGTTTCGGTGGGCAAAAGAGCTTACGAGCGTGTCGGGCTTCTATTTACAACATATTGTGGTCATAATCCGATAAATTTTACGACCGGGATGTTCATTCTATGGACCTGACCGATCCATTTGATCGTGGCGAAAGCAAAGTGCTTTGGAGTTAGATGTTGTTGCCCTTTTCAATCCGGGTTTTTTGTAAACACGATGAACAATCAACCCTCGTGCTTTTGTATGCGGTTTGTAGCTGGAGTTAGATGTTCCTGCCCTTTTCAACTCAATTTGTGACTGTCATATTTTCTTTGAAACAAGGCAAATGGCTTTCCATTCGTTTAATTTAGAGTGAAATATTGTAACAAATCACAACCAAGGAAATAACATCACTCACGCCGGGTGCTTGAGCTCACTTTGTGCATTCTGAAGCCAAGTGATTAGCCCCACCAGCACCCACAAACTTATTTGAACTAGCACATCAAATGGGCTATAAATTTTCATAGGAAAGGCTGCATGACCGTGACAGATTTGGATTACGACATTTGGGACCCGCGAGGAAATAGCCTATCCAAGGTGGTGTCGACTTACTAGCTAGTCAACAAGCGATTACGCCTACCGGCCGTTGGATTGACATCCAACATGTGTCGTGGTATCTTCTATCTCTTGTCTTCTTCTTCCTCCAGCCGCCCAAACCAAACCACCCCGTCGGCTCCGCCTGCTCCCGCCTCCCATGGCTGGTCGTGCCTCCGCCGCCCTACCGTATGTACCCTTCAACGTTGGCCAGTCCCTCCTCTATTCCCCACACGTCTGTTATTCTCCGGCGACGTCAGCCCCAACTGCACTCCGTGCGAACGATCAACCCTCGTACGCCCCTCACTTTGCGGCGGAACAACGCATCTTCAACGGCTCTGTTCGTTCCGTCCGAGGCCTCGCCGTCGTCCTCCTCCTTGCGGCCTTGGTTCGCTAAATGCGTCTTGTGATGCGCCGCCTCTTTCGTTGTCAACGTCGTCAAAAACCGAGAGGAACAAGGAGATGACTATACGTGGAGAGGATGACAGTAGGGACCCACCAGCGTCATAGCAGTACGCAAGCAAGTGCCTCTATAGTACAAGCCCAAAAATATGGTTCCTCCTAATGGTTGGACATCTGGGGCTCACGCCAATGTCAACGTAGTCAATAAACGAGAGAATTACACTCTGACGGTGACACGAGGACCCGGCAAGTCGTAGCGTTTTTTGAGGAACAAGCAGTTATTATTTATACTAGTTTTAGCGACGGATCAGGGTAACAACGGGGCTGTGCAGAGGCTGTGGCCTGTCTAGCCAGGGTTTTATTTATGTTTACCACATCATGAGCCCAGTTGTGTTGTTTCTTGCTGAAAATGGCAAGCCCAGTTCTATTTTTTTAAAGAAATACCCAAACAAGGCCTACTTGCTTTATCGGCCCTGCTGGGCTGCAAATCTTTCAAGAAGATGAGAGTTTCATTCAGTTTGCCCAGAAATGGCATGTACATTTTTAAAACACGTCAAACCGGGAATTAGTTTCATTTTTTTATTACAAGATCTTAAATTCCATTGATTTTTATGCATGGACAATTATTTGGATTTTATATTTATATAAATTATTTTTCAAAATAGTTTGAATGTGAATCGATATTTCTGGATTAAAAACTGTTGACCACACCAAAATATGCAAAATTTCGTATACTTTTTAACCGTGGCCACAATATGGGGTGTAATGCTAACAAAAAGAAGATGGGCTCCAAAAAACCCTTAAGAATTAGCAAATGGGCTTACATTATTAGAAATAATGGCAGCTGGGTTGTATGCTGTTTTCCACAGATTTGAGGCTGACTTGTGCGCCTACTACAGGTTGACGCGTATGCTTTCATAAAAAAAGGTTGGCCTTTGCATAGCATACTGTCAAATTAGTCAACACACGAGGCGATTCTTGTTGGATGTCCATCCAACGGTGTCGTCTTCTTCAATCTACGCTCTTCATGCTCGGCCGCTCAAACAAGCGCCCGGTACTGACTGCTCCTCCTCCCGGCCGGCTATCTTGCCAGCGTGAGGCCTCACGGCCCCACCGTACTCCCATCGCTGGCCTAGCCATCCCTCTACTCACCCACACATGCTGTTATTCTCCGACAGCGGCAGACGAACGATAAACCCTCGTACTCCTCCGGCGTGGGAAACAAGCGCCGAGTATTCCACAGCTCCGTGTCGTTCCTTCCTAGGCCTTGCCCTCGTCCACCGCCACAGTGCTCTCGGCGCGGCCTGGTCAGCGTGGTCAATGAGCGATATCCATCGGAAGTGGGTATGCGTGGAGAGGCTCACGGTGGGTCCACGACCGACGCATGAAATGCCTCCTTATTACGCGCAAAATAATGATTCCTCCACACAGCGGCTAGGACCCACAGGAAGGGCCTCTGTATTTTCTTGAAAAACGTTCCCCTGGCAGGTCGGACCCACCAGCTATATCTTCGCACGCAAGGAAGTGCCTCCTTATTACGCCCAAAAAATGAATACCCCCACTAGCTGGGACCCACCATATTGTTGGGCTGACTTGTGGGCCTACTAAGTTGGCGGGGACGGAGGGCTTTGTCAACTTAGTCAATACTCCGATGGCCGTATGATGTCCATCCAACGGCCATAGTGCTTCTTCAACCTCTGGTCTTCTTGCTCCGGCCGCCCAAAGCGGCGCTTGTCGTGCCGCTTTGCTCACGCCTCCGTGGCCGGTTGTGCTACCGCCTCCTGCCTCCCGTGGCCCGGCTCCGCGTTGTCCCCTTCCTAGGCCTCTCTGTCGTCCACTGCCGTGGTGCTCTCGGCGCGGCGTGGTCAATGTGGTCAACGACCGACTTCCATCGGAAGAGTAGTGTACGTGGAGAGGCTGACAGCTGGGTCCACGGCAGCCGCAAGGAAGTGCCTGCTTATTACGCGAAAAATAATTATTCCTCACCTGACAGCGGGGACCCAACGGACGGGCCAACAGTATTTTGCGAATAAAATCGTTTCCCCCTGACTGCTGGGACCCACCGGACGGGCCACCGTATTTCGCAAAACAAAACGTTCCCCCCGTTATCAGCTCGGACCCACCGGAAGTGCCTCCTTATTACGCACAAAAAATGAATACTCCCCAGGCTAGCATGGACCCACCTTGGTGGGAGGCTGTCTTGTGGGCCTACTAAGTTGACGGGGACGAAGGGCTTTCTCAACTTAGTCAATATGAACGATTCTAGCTCCAGTGGCCGTACGATGTCCATCCAACGGCCGTAGTGCTTCTTCAACCTCTGGTCTTCTTGCTCCAGCCGCCCAAAGCAGCGCCGGTTGTGCCGCATGCTCCTGCCTCCCGTGGCCAGCTGTACTGCCGCGGAGGCGCCCCTACTATTCCCACCGCTGGCCAGGCCCTGCGGCGATGGCAGCCTCACACGGCAGACGAACCAGTGAACCCTCGTACTCCTCTCCGCGCTGGCTTCCACTGCCGCCTCTTCCCCGGCTCCGCGTCGTCCCCTTCCTAGGCCTCGTCGTCGTCCACCGCCGTGGTGCTCTCCGCCCGGCGTGGTCAACGTGGTCAAGGAATGACTTCCATCGGAAGAAATGCATGCGTGGAGAGGCCGACAGTGGGTCCACGGCCTGACCCAGCTTTTTTTGTGATTTGCCAAGTAAGTCGCTTTGTCGGGCTGTTGGGCTGCAAATCTTTCAAGACGAGGAGAGCTTTCATTAATTTGGCCGAGAAAATGCCCATCAGTAATGAGAAATGGGCTGTACATTTTTAAAACACATCAAACCGGCAATTAGTTTCAAATATATTTTTTCATTTCAAGATTTTAAATTACATTAATTTTTATGCATGGAGAATTTGTTGGATTTTATATTGATATACATTTATTTTTAAAATCAGTTTGAATGTGAGTCGAAATTTCGGGATTAAATCAGTTCGGACCATAGCGAAATATGCAAAATTTCGTATAATTTTTTAACCGTGGCCACAATATGGGCTGTAATGCTAACAAAAAGAATATGGGCTCCAAAAAAAACCTTAAGAATTAGCAATTGGGCTTTAAATTATTAGAAATAATGGCAGATGGGCCGTATGCTGTTTTCCACAGATTTGAGGCTTTCCTAAAAAAAGGTTGACGCACAAGCAGTGACGGTTAGATGTCCATTCAACGGCCGTCGTGCTTCTTCAATCTCTGCTCTTCCTGCTGCAGCCACTCAAACAAGCGCCCGCGGACTACTGCTCCCTCCTTCCAGCTGACGGCTGTCTTTGCTGTGAGCCTCACCGCCCCATCGTACTCCCATCGCTGGCCTAGCCATCCCTCTACTCACCCACACCTGCTGTTATTCTCCGGCGACGGCAGACGAACCAGTAAACCCTCGTACAGTCGTACTCCCCTCTACGTGGGAAACAACTGCCGAGTCTTCCCTGCCTCCGTGTCGTCCCCTTCCTAGGCCTCGCCGTCGTCCACCGCCATGGTGCTCTCGGCACGGCGTGGTCAATGTGGTCAACGATCGACTTTCATCGGAAGAAATCTTGTGCGTGGAGAGGCCGACAGTGGGTCCACGGCCGCAGCAAGGAAGTGCCTCCTTATTACGCGCAAAATAATTATTCCTCCACCTGACAGCGGGGACCCACCGGACGGGCCACCATATTTCGCGAAAAAAACGTTTCCCCCCTGACTGTTGGGACCCACCAGCTACACCTTCGCACGCAAGGAAGTGCGTCCGGGTTAAAAAATGATTCGCCCCCCTGACTACTGGGACCCACCAGCTACATCTTCGCACGCAAGGAAGTGCGTCCGGGCAAAAAAAACGATTCGTCCACAGCTCTTTGGGACCCACCGGCTACATCTTCGCAGCAAGGAAGTGCACGGCGGTCGGGACCCACACGGTTGAAGCGCACGTGGCGTTGTCATTCTGGTTGCGTAACGTGTATGCATATATATCTTTGGTGGATGTAGAGGCGCCGCGTAGCATGTACACGCGCATTACAACGGCCAGGGTGCAAGAAAGAAAATCTGCCACGTATGTGTACATCTGGGCGGGGTCTCGAACGCCTACTCGGCGCATACGTCTGGCGAGGGCTCGTGTACATGGCTGGGTCGGAACGGAGAAACAAAGACCGTCGTCGTGTTCATGGGGAGGCAGCGAAATGCGTCGTGTTCATGGGGAGGCAACGGAATGCGTCGTGTTCATCGGGAGGCAACAAAAGCAGCGTGGGAGCCAACGGCTGGGTCGGAATGGAATGCGTGGTCGTGTTCATCGGGAGGACTTGGGCCGGAACATGCGATGGAAGCGAGGCTGGCGTCTGCGAGCGGAGAAAGCAGACCTCCTACGTTCGAGCAGGGTCCTGTTGATCGGGAGGGTGTGGCGTACCGCAAAAGCGGAGAAGCGGACCTCCCTACGGTCAAAACAGGGTCCTGTTGATCGGGAGGGTGTGGCGTATCGCAAAAGCGGAGAAGCGGACCTCCTACGGTCGAAACGGGGTCTGTTGATCGGGAGGGTGTAGCGTACCGCAAAAGCGGACGAAAGCGGACTTGTGTTGGGCGCTTCTGGTGAAAGCAGAGGTCCTGTTCGCCGGGAGGGTGTGGCGTACCGCAAAAGCAGGACTCCACGGGATACTATTCATCTCCACCGTCGACCTCCTCCGGCCTCCACGGGCTCACCGTCGACCTCCTCCAGCCTCCACGGGCTCCTGTTCATCCAGCCTCCACCGCGCTACTCCACCGCTCTTGTTCAACCACCCCTCCACGGGCACCCCTCCACCGTCTACTGTTCATCCAGCCCTCCACACCATGGGGTCCTGTTCAACCACCCCTCCACCGTCCACTGTTCATCCAGCCCTCCACACCCACGGGGTCCTGTTCATCCAGGCAACGCGCCACCGCTCCTTGTTCATCCAACCCCCCCACAACGCTCCTTTGTTCATCCAATCGACCGGCTTGATTAGCGGCGATGGCGAAGAATCGCTCCATCGGGTTCGATTAACAGCCATCGATCGATCGCTCGGGTTCGAGAACGCGTAACTGCGGTCTGTCGCCGGGTTGATTAGAGCCCAACGCCTCGCTTCGGGTTGATTAGAGCCAACGCCTCACACATGTACGAGAAAGCAGCATCGCTCGGCCTCCGACCTCCCACCGTGTCGGCAACTCCACGAAATTTTCCTCCCCTCGCTTCTACCACGGTTTTTCCGTCATGGGCGGCCCAAAGAATGTCATGCAGCTGCGTCTCCGGCCTGCCGGTGCGAAAAGCCCATTTTCTGTCATGATTTTTTGTCATAGAAGTAGGATCCCACCACATCTATGATGATACCGGGTTTTGTTACAATTATCGTCATAGAAGTGTCATATGTATGACAGAAAATATTTTCGTTCGGCCCAAAATGTCACGGATGTGTCTTTTTTTGTAGTGTTAGCTAGGCATAATAGCAAGGATAGATCTAGGTATTGCCATCTTCGGTAGGCAATTCTTTAATGAGGCATCTATTATCCTTAGAAGTTTCTTTCTTTTTGTTAATTATCAAACTTTTAGGAACAAGATCAAAAAATTCATTTGTAGCAAATGGTTCCTTAATAATAGCAAAAAGATTGGGATGAATACTTCTAGATTTGAGATACGCACTTTCCTTACTAGAGGATTCACCCTTATTTTTAGGAACATACATAAGCTTGGCAATTTTAGTTGGAGGACTTGCAGTATGCTTTACGGAAGAAAAAGCGGTTCCCAAGTTGGTAATGATATTCTCAAGTTTATCGATTCTAGTGGAATCCTGATTTATTTTCTCATTAACTATGGGTTCCTTCTCCTTAATATTTTTCAAAGTATCTCCTACTTTAGATCCATATTGGGTAATTCAGTTGTAAATCTTTTTATCCAAATTTTCAATTAACTCTACGGTAGCAACTTTATTTTCAATAATTTCAAGTCTTTGCATTACATGCTCCAAAGTTATCATAGTTCCATTAACCAAAAGAGGGGGTGAGCCAAACAAATCTATCATAGCATTATAAGAATCAAAAGTATGGCTACCCAAGAAATTCCCTCCGGTAATGGTATCAAGGATATATCTGTACCAAGGAGTAACGCCTAAATAAAAATTGCGGAGAAGAACAGAAGTGGATTGCTTCCTGGTAGATCTATTTTGAGCATTGCAAATTCTATACCAAGCGTCTTTTAGATTTTCTCCCTCCCTTTGCTTAAAATTAAGAACTTCATTCTCGAGAGACAATGGAGAAAAAAGAGGATATATCTGTACCAAGGAGTAACGCCTAAATAAAAATTGCGGAGAAGAACAGAAGTGGATTGCTTCCTGGTAGATCTATTTTGAGCATTGCAAATTCTATACCAAGCGTCTTTTAGATTTTCTCCCTCCCTTTGCTTAAAATTAAGAACTTCATTCTCGGGAGACAATGGAGAAAAAAGAGGACTAGCCATAACGAACAAGTGAGTGGTAAAGAGGCGAACGGAAAAGAGAGGGCGAATAAAACGGCAAGGGTGAAGTGGGGGAGAGGAAAATAAGAGGCAAATGGCAAATAATGTAATGCGGGAGATAAGGGTTTGTGATGGGTACTTGGTATGTTGACTTTTGCGTAGACTCCCCGGCAACGGCGCCAGAAATGGCTCATTGTCGGGAGTCCAAATCTTGACTTGACCTTGCGTAAGCCTCCCCGGCAACGGCGCTAGAAATCCTTCTTAAGCTTGCTACCTCTTGAGCACTGCGTTGGTTTTCCCTTGAAGAGGAAAGGGTGATGCAGCAAAGTAGCGTAAGTATTTCCCACAGTTTTTGAGAACCAAGGTATCAATCCAGTAGGAGGCCACGCACGAGTCCCTCGCACCTACACAAACAAATAAATCCTCGCAATCAACGCGATAAGGGGTTGTCTATCCCTGCACGGTCACTTACGAGAGTGAGATCTGATAGATATGATAAGATAATATTTTTGGTATTTTTATGATAAAGATGCAAAGTAAACTAAAAGGCAATAAAATAGCTAAGTGTTGGAAGATTAATATGATGGAAAATAGACCCGGGGGCCATAGGTTTCATTAGTGGCTTCTCTCGAGAGCATAAGTATTTACAGTGGGTGAACAAATTACTGTTGAGCAATTGACAGAATTGAGCATAGTTATGAGAATATCTAGGTATGATCATGTATATAGGCATCACGTCCGAGACAAGTAGATCGACTCCTGCCTGCATCTACTACTATTACTCCACACATCAACCGCTATCCAGCATGCATCTAGAGTATTAAGTTCGTAAGAACAGAGTAACGCTTTAAGAAAGATGGCATGATGCAGAGGTATAAACTCATGCAATATGATATAAACCCCATCTTGTTATCCTCGATGGCAACAATACAATACGTGCCTTGCTGCCCCTACTGTCACTGGGAAAGGACACCGCAAGATTGAACCCAAAGCTAAGCACTTCTCCCATTGCAAGAAAGATCAATCTAGTAGGCAAAACCAAACTGATAATTCGAAGAGACTTGCAAAGATAACCAATCATACATAAAAGAATTCAGAGAAGATTCAAATATTGTTCATAGATAAACTTGATCATAAACCCACAATTCATCGGTCTCAACAAACACACACAAAAGAATATTACATCGAATAGATCTCCACAAGAGAGGGGGAGAACATTGTATTGAGATCCAAAAAGAGAGAAGAAGCCATCTAGCTAATAACTATGGACCCGAAGGTCTGAGGTAAACTACTCACACATCATCGGAGAGGCTATGGTGTTTATGTAACATCCCTCCGTGATCGATGCCCCCTCCGACTGAGCTCCGAAACAGGCCCCAAGATGGGATCTCACGGGTACAGAAGGTTTTGGTGGTGGAATTAGGGTTTTGGCTCCGTATCTGGTAGTTTGGGGGTACGTAGGTATATATAGGAGGAAGGAGTACGTCGGTGGAGCAACAGGGGGCCCACGAGGGTGGAGGAGTGCATACAGGGGGGGGTGGTAGGCGCGCCCCCTACCTCGTGCCCTCCTAGTTGATGTCTTGACGTAGGGTCCAAGTCCTCTGGATCACGTTCGTTTGAAAATCACGTTCTGAAGGTTTCATTCCGTTTGGACCCGTTTGATATTCTTTTTATTGAAAACTCTGAAATAGGCAAAAAACAACAATTACGAAATTTGGGCCTCCGGTTAATAGGTTAGTCCCAAAAATAATATAGAAGTGTATAATAAAGCCCAATAATGTCCAAAAAATAATATAATATAGCATGGAACAATAAAAAATTATAGATACGTTGGAGACGTATCAGGGCTTCGCCGAGCACTATGAAAGTTATGACCGAGGACGAACTAGAGGGAGAGAGGAGCCGTACACGGCTTGGAAATCATGGTGTGTGTTTCCCCTCTCCCTCCTCTCATATATATAGGTGGAGGGGGAGAGGAGGCAGCCCTAGGGCGCCCCCAAAGGGCCGGCGGCCAGCCGCCCCCTTCCATATATGGACATGGGGCAAAAGAAAGGGGGGGTTGGCTGCCTTAGGGCGCCTCCCCCTTCCTTCCCTCCATCCTTGGTGCGCGAGCAGGGGGTGGAGGGGCGCGCCAGCCCCCTTGTGGGCTGGTGTGCTTCCCCCCTTTGGCCCATAAGGCCCACCACTTACCGGTGGCCTCCCGGAACCCCTTCTGGCACTTTGATAAATACCCGGTAGTTTTCGAAACCTTTCCGGCGACCGAATAGCATCGTCCTATATATCAATCTTTACCTCCGGACCATTATAGAGCTCCTCATCATGTCCGTGATCTCATCCGGGACTCCGAACAACATTCGGTCACCAACTCACATAACTCATTTAGTACTATATCGTCAACAAACATTAAGCGTGCGGACCCTACGAGTTCGATAATGATGTAGACATGACCAAGACACTTCTCCGGTCAATAACCAATAGCGGTACCTGTATGCCCATATTGGTTCCTACATATTCTACGAAGATCTTTATCGGTCGAACCTTTATGACAACGTACGTAATTCCCTTTGTTTGTCGGTATGTTACTTGCCCGGGATTCGACCGTCGGTATCTTCATACCTAGCTCAATCTCATTACCGGCAAGTCTCTTTACTCATTCTGTAATACATCATCTTGTAACTAACTCCTTGGGTTACTTTTCTTGCGAGCTTCTTGTGATGTTGTATTACCGAGAGGGCCCAGAGATACCTCTCCGACATACAGAGTGACAAATCACAATCTTGATTCACGCCAACTCAACAGACACCTTTGGAGATACCTGTAGAGCATCTTTATGATCACCCAGTTATGTTGTGATGTTCGATAGCACACAAGGTATTCGTCCGGTATCCGGGAGTTGCATGATCTCATGGTCGAAGAAATATGTATTTGACATTAAGAAAGCAGTAGCAATAAACTGAACAATCATATGCTAAGCTAACGGATGGGTCTTGTCCGTCCCATCATTCTCCTAATGATGCGATCTCATTATCAAGTGACAACACATGTCTATGGTTAGGAAACCTTAACCATATTTTGGTCAATGAGCTAGTCTAGTAGAGGCTCACTAGGGACACGGTATTTGTTTATGTATCCACATATGTATTTAAGTTTCTGGTCAATACAATTCTAGCATGAATAATAAACTTTATCATGAATAAGGAAATATAATAATAACAACTTTATTAACACACATAGTTCCCATCGCCATGTGGCTAACACCAAAGAGTTTACTAGAGTCAATAATCTAGTTCACATAGCCATGTGATTAACACCCAAAGAGTACTAAGGTGTGATCATGTTTTCCTTGTGAGAGAGGTTTAGTCAACGGGTCTGCCATATTCACATCCGTATGCATTTTGCAAATTTCGATGTCTACAATGCTCTACATGGAGCTACTCTAGCTAATTGCTCCCAATTTCAATACGTATCCAGATTGAGACTCAGAGTCACCCGAATCGGTGTCAAAGCTTGCATCGACGTAACCCTTTACAATGAACTCTTTATCACCTCATAACCGAGAAACATTTCCTTAGTCCTCTCTAGGTACCTAAGGATAATTTTGACCGATGTCCAGTGATCCACTCCTGGATCACTATTGTACCCCCTTGCCAAACTCATGGCAAGGCACACAATAGATATGGTACACAACATGGCATACTTTATAGAACCTATGGATGAGGTATAAGGGATGACTTTCATTCTCTCTCTGTCTTCTGCCTGAAGGAAATATGCCCAAGAGGCAATAATAAAGTTGTTATTTATATTTCCTTATATCATGATAAATGTTTATTATTCATGCTAGAATTGTATTAACCGAAAACTTGGTACATGTGTGAATACATAGACAAAACAAAGTGTCCCTAGTATGCCTCTACTTGACTAGCTCGTTAATCAATGATGGTTAAGTTTCGTGACCATAGACATGTGTTGTCATTTGATGAACGGGATCACATCATTAGGAGAATGATGTGATGGACAATACCCATCCGTTAGCTTAGCTTTATGATCGTTAAGTTTTATTGCTATTGCTTTCTTCATGGCTTATACATATTCCTTTGACTATGAGATTATGCAACTCCCGAATACCGGAGGAACACCTTGTGTGCTATCAAACGTCACAACGTAACTGGGTGATTATAAAGATGCTCTCTGGTGTCTCCGAAGGTGTTTGTTGGGTTGGCATAGATCGAGATTAGGATTTGTCACTCCGAGTATCGGAGAGGTATCTCTGGGCCCTCTCGGTAATGCACATCATGATAAGCCTTGCAAGTAATGTAACTAATGAGTTAGTTGCAGGATGATGCATTACGGAACGAGTAAGAGACTTGCCGGTAACGAGATTGAACAAGGTATGAGGATTCCGACGATCGAATCTCAAGAAAGTAACATACCGATGACAAAGGGAATAACGTATGTTGTTATTGTGGTTTGACCTATAAAGATCTTCGTAGAATATGTAGGAACCAATATGAGCATCCAGGTTCCGCTGTTGGTTATTGACTGGAGATATGTCTCAGTCATGTCTACATAGTTCTCGAACCCGTAGGGTCCGCACGCTTAACGTTCGATGACGATTTGTATTAAGAGTTATGTGTTTTGGTGACCGAAGATTGTTCAGAGTCCCGGATGAGATCATGGACATGACGAGGAGTCTCGAAATGGTTGAGGGGTAAAGATTGACATATTGGAGATGGTATTCGGACACCGGAATGGTTTCAGAGTGGTTCGAGTATTTTTCAGAGTACCGAGGGGTTACCGGAACCCCCCGGGGAAAGTAATGGGCCTACATGGGCCATAGGGGAGAGGGGAGGTGATGTCTACTATGCAACTTTATTCTTGTAGACACGTGTTGGGCCTCCAAGTGCAGAGGTTTGTAGGACAATAGCAATTTTCCCTCAAGTGGATGACCTAAGGTTTATCAATCCGTGAGAGGTGTAGGATGAAGATGGTCTCTCTCAAACGACCCTGCAACCAAATACAAGAAATCTCTTATGTCCCCAACACACCCAATACAATAGCAAATTGTATAGGTGCAGTAGTTCGGCGAAGAGATGGTGATAAAAGTGTAATATGGATGGTAGAAATATATTTTTATAATCTGATAAAATAAAAACAGCAAGGTAGCAAATAGTAAACGGGCACAAAAACGGTGTCGCAATGCTTAAAAATGTGGCCTAGGGTCCGTACTTTCACTAGCGCAATCTCTCAACAGCGCTAACATAGTTGGATAATATGATTATCCCTCAAAGTACAATAAAGAACCACTCCCGAGTTCCTTTTAGCAGAGAACAAAAGATAGGAATTGTTTGTAGGGTACGACGCCACCTCAAAGCTATTCTTTCCGATCGATCTATTCAAGAGTTCGTACTAAAATAACACAAAGCTATTGTTTCCGTTCGATCTATCCTAGAGTTCGTACTAGAATAACACCAAAGCAAATTCATATTCATAATACTCAATCCACACAAAGAACTACAAGGAGACCCCAAAGTTTCTATCGGAGAAAAGATAATTAAAACGTGCATCAACCCCTATGCATAGATTACCCCAATATCACCACGGGAATCCGAAGTTGAGTGCCATAACGTATATCAAGTGAATCAATAAGATACCCCAATGTCACTTCAAGTATTCATACTGCAAGACATACATCATGTGATCTCAATTCTGAATATTCAATCCGACATGACAAAACTTTCAAATGGTAAAGACTCAATTCATCTCAACAAGAGTATAGAGGGGAGAAACATCATATGATCCATCTATATTAACAAAGCCCATGATATAGATCAGGAGAGAGAGAGAGAGATTAAACACACAGCTACTGGTACAAAACCTCAGCCCCGAGGGTGGACTACTCCCTCCTCATCGTGGTGGCCATCGGGATGATGAAGATGGCCACCGGAGATGATTCCCCCCTCCGGCAGGGTGCCGGAATGGGTCTAGACTAGTTTTCAGTGGCTACGGAGCCCTGCGGTGGCGGAACTTTTGATCTAGTTTAACACCGAAGGGTTTCGGAATATTTGGGAATTTATAGTGCAAAGAGGGGGCGTGGGAGCCTGGCGCGCCCAGGTGGGTTGTGCCCCCCTCGGGGCACCTCCCAGGTGCAGCTCTGGCCCAATGGGTTCCTTCTGGTCCAAAAAATCTGCTTAAAGTTTCGTTGCGTTTGGACTCCGTTTGATATTGATTTCTTGCGATGTAAAAAACAAGCAAAAAACAACAATTGGCACTTGGCACTGGGTCAATAAGTTAGTCCCAAAAAATGATATAAAGTTGCTATAAAACGATTGTAAAACATCCAAGAATGATAAAATAACAGCATGAATACTTCATAAATTATAGATACGTTGGAGACGTATCAACATCCCCAAGCTTAATTCCTACTCATCCTCGAGTAGGTAAATGATAAAAGAAATAATTTATGAAGTGTAAATGCTAGCAAAGTGCACAAGTTTGATCGATGATAATTTCAATCACTTTTCTTAGCATCATAACATCAATTCTTTCTTATGAAACTTCCCATGTTTATAGTAGTAACCAACTCACATGTTAAGGTTCAAACAATAATTCTCTTGAAACTCAACAACCTATGTTCTTAGTCACCAAGCAATTGCAATTCAACTTATTCAACAGAGTTTAAGTAAGAGCTCCACATACCCAACCATCATATAGTCTTCTATGATTGCTAACACTCACCGCGTACACATGAGAAAAACGTTTCAACCGGACACATAGAAAGATATGGGCTTATTGTTTTGCCTCCCAACGTATTCACCACAAGGGTGATGTCAACAATAATAACTCATGCTACCCATATTCAACTGGACATATGTGCCTAGATCTTTCCTCACCACAATATGCTTGCCAAAAGAGAAAAATAAAAAGGAATAGAGAGAAAAAGTTTGACTCTTTGCATAAAAGTAAATACTGAATAGTGAAAGATAGGTCCTTCGCAGAGGGAAGCAGAGGTTGCCATGCGCTTATTTGTTTGTATGCTCAACCCCTTAGTGCAAGAGAACGTCAGATTATATTGCCCCTTATGATAGCAACCTTTATTATGCAGTCCGTCGCTTTTATTGCTTTGCCATCACAAGTTCGTACAATGCTCAATTTTCTCTTACACTAAATGATCTAACACTTTTAGAAGCAATTTGTATTGCCTTATTGCACCAATGGCAACTTACTTGAAGGATCTTGCTCAATCCTTAGGTAGGTATGGTGGACTCTTGAAACTAAGATTTGGGTTTAAGGGTTTTTGGATGCACAAGTAGTATCTCTACTTGGTGCGGAATTTTTGGCTAGCAAAAATGGGGGGCAAGCACCACATGTTGAAGGATCTATGAGACTATGACTTCTATGTGAATATGAGCAAACATAAATCATTACGTTGTCTTCCTTGTCCAGCGTCGACAATTTTGGCATATAATATTTTGAGGGGGGCTCACAATCACAAAAGATTTCTAGGATAAATATTTGCATGTGAAAGTTCTCTTCCTTATACTAATTATTCGTGAATTGCTTGTATGACCAATATTGCGATTGTCAAACCTCAAAAGATTTCACTTTGTAAACCCAATGTGAAGCTACCACTAGGCATGATATGATTTCAACTTTATGATATTCAATTTATTCAACAATTTACTCATAGGATATAAGTGAAGCACAAGAGTAAATGATAAGCTACTCCAAAAAGATATAAGTGAAGATCAAGCGAGTAGTTAAGTAAATAGGTGGCTATGTGAAGACTCTCTTTTATTTAAAAACTTTCAGATCTAAGTATTTTATTCAAACAGCAAGGAAAACTACATAAAATGACATTCCAAGGATAGCACAACTCATGTCAAGAGGCAAAAACTTAGGCTCAACCGATACTAACCGATAATTGTTGAAGAAGAAAGGTGGAATGACTACCGGCGCATCCCCAAGCTTAGACGCTTGAGACTTCTTGAATATTATCTTGGGATTCCTTGGGCATCCCCAAGCTTGAGCTTTTGTGTCTCCTTAATTCTTCTCATATCACGGCTTCCTAAATCTCAAAAGCTTCATCCACACAAAACTCAACAAGAACTCGCGAGATAAGTTAGTATAAACCAATGCAAAAACCTTATCATTTTCTACTGTAGCAAATTACTAAAATTATTATTCAATATTGCATACTAAATTCCTCTGCATATTTAATATTCCTATCCTCAAGTAGAATCAATTAACAAGCAAACATATGCAAACAATGCAAACATAACAACAATCTGCCAGAACAGTACAGTCTGTAAAGAATGCAAGAGTATCAATACTTATTCATCTCCAAACATTATGAAAATTTACCACACTGTAGATAATTTATCAGAGCTTATTATGCAAAAAGTTTCAACATTTTACCACACTCTGACTTTTCTAGGGAATTTTTGCAACAGCGGTAAACTTTCTGTTTTCAAACAGCAACATGTAGACTTGTAAAATAAGCATAGTAAAGGCTGTCCTTGACATTCTTATTGAAATAAAAGATGCAAAACAGTATTCTAAATAACATAAAGCAAAACCTAATAAAATAATTTTAAGCTCCAAGCAAAACACATATCATTTGACGGATGAAAACATAGCTCCGAGTGAGGTTACCGATAATGTTGGAGACGAAAGAGGGGATGCCTTCCGGGGCATCCCCAAGCTTAGTTGCTTGGATATTCCTTGATATTACCTTAGGGGTGCCTTGGGAATCCCCAAGCTTAGGGTCTTATCACTCCTTATTCTCCTCATATCGACATCTCACCCAAAACTTGAAAACTTCAATCCCACAAAACTTAACGAAACTTTGTGAGATAGGTTAGTATGATAAAGAGCAAATCATTCCACTTTTGGTATCGTCAAAGACAAGATTCATAATTGTTTACACACAATTCCTACTGTAGCATATCATTTCCACAATTTATATTGAGCAATATAAGCCATAGAAACTAGAAAACAAGCAAACTATGCATTGAAAACAAAATCTGTCAAAAATAGAACAGTCTGTAGTGATCTTTACTCAAACCATACTTCTGCTACTCCAAAAATTCTAAAAATTTAGGACCACGTGAGAAATTTGTATATTAATCTTCTGCAAAAAGAATCAACTCAAAAGCACTGCTTTATTAGAAATGAGAATTATTTTCGTGAGCGCAAAAGTTTCTGTTTTTCAGCAAGATCAAATCAACTATCACCCAACATGATCCCAAAGGCTTTACTTGGCACTTTATTGAAACAAAATCTATAAAACATGATTACTACAGTAGCATAATCATGTTAACACACAAAAATAGTAGGTAAAAGTGTTGGGTTGTCTCCCGACAAACACTTTTCTTTAATGCCTTTTAAGCTAGGCATGATGATTTCAATGATGCTCGATAAGAATTGAAACATGAAGAGAGCATCATGAAGCATATGACTAGCACATTTAGGTCTAACCCACTTCCTATGCATAGGGATTTTGTGAGAAAACAACTAATGGGAACAAGAATCAACTAGCATAGGAAGGCAAAACAAGTGTAACTTCAAAACAATCAACACATAGAGAAGAAATTTGATATTATTGAGATATGTAAGGGCATAAGTTCCTTTCTCATAATAATTTTCAGAGGCATCATGAATGGATTCAACAATATAACTATCACATACATCACTCTTTTCATGATGCACAAGCATAGAAGTTTTATCACTCTTTATGGCATAACATGTCATAATAATAATAATCATAGATAGCAACTTCATTGTCATAATCAATTGAAACCTCTTCCGAAATAGTGGATGTATCAAATAAAGTCATGACCTCTCCAAATCCACTTTCATCAATATTGTAATAAGAGTCAACACCCTCCAAAATAGTGGGATCACTACTACCTAAAGTTGACACTCTTCCAAACCCACTTTCATCAATGTAATCATCAAAAATAGGAGGCATGCTATCATCATAATAATTTTTTTATCAAAAGTAGAAGGAATCAAAGGATCATATTCATTAATCAAAGCATCCCCAAGCTTAGGACAAGCATTATTTCCAGCAAGTAAATCTTCAAACATATCATACTCATCAAACATAGCATCCCCAAGCTTGTGGTTTTGCATACCATCACAATCATTCTTATCAATAGCATGAATGGCACCAATAGTATAGCAAACATTATTATCTAAGTGGGAGTTCTTAAGTAATATGATTAATTGAACTTAAATTTATCATGAACTTAGTCCTGATAGTTTTTGCATATCTATGTTGTAGATCAATGGCCCGTGCTACCGTTCCCTTGAATTTTAATGCGTTCCTAGAGAAAGCTGAGTTGAAAGATGATGGTAGCAACTACACGGACTGGGTCCGTAACTTGAGGATTATCCTCATTGCTGCACAGAAGAATTACATCCTTGAAGCACCGCTCGGTGCGAGGCCCGCTGCAGGAGCAACTCCGGACGTTATGAACGTCTAGCAAACTAAATCTGATGACTACTCGATAGTTCAGTGTGCCATGCTTTACGGCTTAGAATCGGGACTTCAAAGACGTTTTGAACGTCATGGAGCATATGAGATGTTCCGGGAGTTGAAGTTGATATTTCAAGCAAATGTCCGAGTTGAGAGATATGAAGTCTCCAACAAGTTCTATAGTTGCAAGATGGAGGAAGCGATTACATCGGTGAACACATACTCGAATGTCCGGGTACCATAACCACTTGACTCAGCTGGGAGTTAATCTTCCGGCTGATAGTGTTATTGACAGAGTTCTTCAATCACTGCCACCAAGCTACAAAGCCTTCGTGATGAACTATAATATGCAAGGGATGGAAAAGACAATTCCCGAGCTCTTCGTAATGCTTAAGGCTTCGGAGGTAGAAATCAGAAGGAGCATCAAGTGTTGATGGTTAACAAGACCACTAGTTTCAAGAAAAGGGCAAAGGGAAGAAAGGGAACTTCAAGAAGAATAGCGAGACAAGTTCTGCTCACGGAAAGAAGCCCAATGCGGACCTAAGCACAGGTGAGTGCTTCCACTGCAAAGGGGCTGGTCACTGGAAGCAGAACTGCCCCAAGTATTTGGCGGATAAGAAGGATGGCAAAGTGAAAGGTATATTTTGATATATATGTTATTGATGTGTACCTTACTAATGCTCGTAGTAGCGCCTGGGTATTTGATACTGGTCATGTTGCTCATATTTGCAACTCAAAACAGGGGCTACGGATTAAACGAAGATTGGCTAACGACGAGGTGACGATGCGCGTAGGAAATGGTTCCAAGGTCGATGTAATCACCGTCGGCACGCTACCTCTACTTGTTCGGGATTAGTTTTACACCTGAATAATTGTTATTTGGTGCCAGCATTGAGCATGAACATTATATCTGGATCTTGTTTGATGCGAGACGGTTATTCATTTAAATCAGAGAATAATGGTTGTTCTATTTATACGAGTAATATCTTTTATGATCATGCACCCTTGATGAGTGGTCTATTTTTGTTGAATCTCGATCGTAGTGATACACATATTCATAATATTGATGCCAAAAGATGCAAAGTTAGTAATGATAGTGCAACTTATTTGTGTACTTGCCGTTTAGGTCATATTGGTGTAAAGCGCATTAAGAAACTCCATGCTGATGGGCTTATGGAATCACTTGATTATGAATCACTTGATGCTTACGAACCATGCCTCGTGGGCAAGATGACTAAGACTTCGTTCTGCAGAACAATGGAGCGAGCCACTGACTTATTGGAAATAATACATACTGATGTATGCGGTCCGATGAGTGTTGAGGCTCGCGGCGGGTATCATTATTTTCTAACCTTCACAGATGATATGAGAAGATATGGGTATATCTACTTAATGAAACATAAATCCGAAACATTTGAAAAGTTCTAAGAATTTCAGAGTGAAGTGGAAAATCATCCTAATAAGAAATAAAGTTTCTACGATCTGATCGCAGAGGCGAATATTTGAGTTACGAGTTTGGTCTTCATTTGAAACAATGTGGAATAGTTTCGCAACTCACGCCACCTGGAACACCACAGCGTAATGGTGTGTCCGAACGTCGTAACCGTACTTTATTAGATATGGTGCGATCTATGATGTCTCTTACCGATTTACCACTATCGTTTTGGGGTTATGCTTTAGAGATGGCTGCATTCACGTTAAATATGGCACCATCTAAATCCGTTGAGACGACACCATATGAACTGTGGTTTAGCAAGAAACCTAAGCTGTCGTTTCTTAAAGTTTGGGGTTGTGATGCTCATGTGAAAAAGCTTCAGACTGATAATCTTGAACCCAAATCGAAGAAATGTGTCTTCATAGGATACCCAAAAGAAACTGTTGGGGTACTGTTGGGGAACGTAGTAATTTCAAAAAAATTCCTACGCACACGCAAGATCATGGTGATGCATAGCAACGAGAGGGGAGAGTGTTGTCCACGTACCCTCGTAGACCGAAAGCGAAAGCGTTAACTGTAGCGGTTGATGTAGTCGTCACGTCTTCATGATCGACCAATCAAGTACCGAACGCGTCACGGCACCTCCAAGTTCAAAGACATCGTTGTTAATGACGTCCCTCGAACTCCGATCCAGCCGAGTGTTGAGGGAGAGTCTCGTCAGCACAACGGCGTGGTGACGATGATGATGTTCTACCGACACAGGGCTTCGGCTAATGTAACAGCCTGAATTTTGGCCCTTTCCTTTTTCTTTTTGATTTATTGGTTTTTGCTCTATTTTTCTTTTTGGAGTGGTTCTGTGGCCTTGTCACCTGGGAAATCATCCTATTTTTCCTTCCCAAGTGGCTCATCATTCTCAAAACCTTGCCAAGATCATATCACTCCACTGCTTGACCAAACCCTAAAATCTTTTTCTAGGGAATATTCTTTCTTTCTATTAAAGGAATAACCCTGTGTGCCCTAGGTTGTGAAGCAACCTTTATTTCCATCACTCCTAAAATTTCCAAATAATTCTCATAAATTTTTTGGGTCATGTATTTCTCAAATATGGCGAACTATTTCATTTGTCATGTTTATCATCATGCTCAAATAATTCATTTCCTATTCTGCCCTAAATGGCACATTGTGAAGCAAGTGCTATTTTCCTTTTACCAATTAACCTCAAACTCCTTGGACACCTTTTTCTGTCCATATAATTGCCACATGACAAAATGCAACCTCATTTGCCTAGTAATTATTTAATTATGATTTTCCAGAGTTTCTATTCAGAAAGAAGATTTGTGAAGGAGGTGCAAGCGAGGCATATCCAAATGAGTTTCCATTTTGCATGATCCCTCAAATCATCATATCATAGCCATCCACCAAAGTAGAGCTCATGTAATGCCTCCATATGAGCTCGTCTTCAATTCTTTGATTCTGCCCAAAATTTCAGTTTGTGAAGCAAGTATATTTTTTCTTGCTCCATTATGTCTGCCAATTTTTCTAGGCCTTCTATTATCCATATAACCTACTTCCACCCATTTTGGGAATGGTTCATCAAGTCATTATTCCTCTAGAAGTTTTGCAAGTTTCTGGTCAGCAAGGATGTTTGTGAAGCAATTACCATTTTGGTGAATCCAATTGGTATGAAACTTATACAACATCTTTATATGATCAAATAATGAAACCTTTCCAAACTTGAGCTCAAGTGGCCACACCATTTGAGTGCATCATCCAAACCTCATTTTTAGACCAGATTTGGCAGTTGCAAAGCAACTATGATTTATCTTGGTCCAAATCTTCTCCCAATTACCAGGATAAAAGTACTTATTTACCTGAACCTCGCAGACAAACTCAATGGCTCCAAACCATTTCATGTTGATCACTAGTGCTCACCCAAGTTTACTGCAGTAAACTTTAGAGACTTCTTACCGTTTAACCAGATCACTTTTAGTCGATCTACCACCGCGGTTGCAACCTCCAATGGATGGACTATTCCCTAGACAATGTTTGCCAACCCTTGGCATCTTCTCCTCGCCAGTCTGCACGGTGACCACCAACTTGGCATGCTGTGCGCGCGTCCAGAATGGCTTCTTGCTCGGGCCCCTCCTCTTTTCGGCGTCTCAGTGAGCACGAGCATGTCCAACTGTTTTACCGCGTCATCTCCGTCCTCCTGGACCTCTCTCCCTCTCCGTAAAACCCCTCGCCGACGCTCGCCGACGCTCGCCCACGGGCGCACTGTGGCCGACCGAGCATTAATGGCGCCGTGGCTTCTTCCTCTTCTTGTCCCCGAGCTCCGCTCGTCTCCGTGACCTCTGCGGCTCGTCCGCACCTCCCCTCGTCGCGTTCCCGCACCTCCCCGTGATCGCTGGCCGTCGCCAGAGCCTCGGCCGGACGTGCCCGGCGACACCCGAGTCCGTGCCCCTCGCCCCCGCCTATATAAGGAGGCCCCGACCCTCTCTGAGCTCGTCCCCAGCCTTGCCTCGCTTCACTACCCCTCCCAGCCTGTCAAGCGAGCTCAAGAGGCTCTCCTCGCCTCGGTTGACCGCCATGGCCGCCGCGGCCATCCGTCTAAATTAGCTCGAGTCCGAGCCTCCCCCTCACTCCCTCCCGACCTCACTATAGCCTCACCCTCCATGCCCTTTCGCCCTCGCCGGAGCCCCTGTGATCGCCATCCCCAAGACCGGCCCCCGCCCCCCTTGCGTTCTGTTGCTGCGGGCGCCGCAGCTCTGGTCTTCCCCGGCTTCCACAGATGGACGGGATGGATGCAGTGCTCCACGCTAAGCCCGCCGGTGCCAGCTCCTCGGCCGGAGATGGCCGGAATCGCCTAGGCCATCGCCGGCAGCGCCTCTGCTCCGCTTCGGTCTCCTCCCGTGGCCTTCTCCCCATCCCTCCCCGGTGCCTCTTTCTCCTCCGGACGGGTGCGCCGTTGCATCCCGCGGCCGCCGGTGTCCTCACCTCGGCCGGAGACGGCCGGAGTTGGCCGGGCCGGTGCCGGCCTCCTCCCTGCTCTCGCTCCTCTGTCTCTGATCGGGGAGGCAGCGAGGAAGAAGAAGACAGGCGCGAGGAGAGAGATGGATAAGGCGGGACCCGCCCGTCAGCCGCACAGCACCCCGGGTCCGCCTCTGATGACGTGGATAAGTGGAAGCGTCAACCCGCAGAGTACGTGTTCGCTTTCGGAAATTGTATTCTAGTTTCTCTTCGGCCGGGAATACGTTTCCTCTGTTCTGAAAGCGTATTGCCTGAAATACGTTTTCTGTTTTTCAGTCCAGGGACCTGTTTGTGGAGAAATCTTTACAGATTAGTCCCTGAACTTCGTCGGGCTATAACTTTTTGCTCGCAACTCCGTTTGAGGTGATTCCAAAGCCCACTTCTTCGTTTCGTCGAGCCCATTCTGATGGAACCATTTTCACCATTTTTTGACATTCTTAAAATGACCATTTTGTCCTTACCTTATTCAGCTCCCTTCGAGAGAGTATGTTTTCCGGCGATCCTTTCCGCGAGCTTCTCGCACTTTCTTCCGTTGATTTCTTCCACCCCAGGCAAGTCACACCCTCCATTTGCATGATTGCAATGCAGTGACATGGTTTATTCATTTGAACTTGTTTAAAATATTGTGTTAGCTATGTATGATTTGTTCATGGCATTTCTCGGAGTATTGTTTGATCTTGATATTGCCATGATATTGCTTGGGGTTCTAGGATTAATATTTTGATGATTATGTGGATGGCATGTGCCTTTGGATTTTTAGTGGCTATTATGTTTATTTTTCATGATGGTACCTGGTATTATTTTGGAGTATTAGTGGTTGGTATTATGATTATTTCCATGATGGTATCTGTTATTATATTTTAGAGTATTACTTTGGATATCATGCTGCCTTTGGATTATTAGTGGTTAGTATGATTATTTTCATGATACTAGTTGATGTTCTGTTGCTTGGAGTATTATTTTCGGAGATGATGTTTACATGTGGATCTTAGCCGAATAGCTTTATTCTTGTTATTGGAGTAGTAGGATTATTGTTTTCGGATTCAGCATGACAGTAGTGTTGTGCTACCCTTGGAGTATTTTGAGATGATGATATTATGCTTGGATTATTTGTTGGATACTACTATGACTTGGATTATAGTTTGATAATTGATATCGGAGTATCAGTTACCATAGTTATATTTTTGGGGATAAATTGCGTCATTAAGTTGGTCAGGTGCCACCGAACCGGGCTTTTTCCAGTGCAACCACATTTGCCTTTTGTGGGAAGGCCCTAATGCGGTCTATTGTCGTGCCTCTCGCCAGTGCTCCAACTAGGGAAGGTTATGGGCATGCGGTACCCTGGCCCGATAAGCATACATAACCTTGTGTGCCCGTTGTTGTTGTTGTACCCGGGTTGTCCCTGTGTGGGACAGTTATTTGTTTTGGCCGCGGCGGTGGCCTTTGGTGTCTTTGTAGACATGGGGCCACCCAGGACTAGCCCAGTGGGGAGTGAGTCGGAGTGGCCGGGAGAGTGTCATGGCAGTAGATCGGTTTTGTCGGAACGCCGTTGGTCCACCGGAATGGGAGTGCGAGGCCATGGGTTCTGTGGTGTGGGTACAGTGCGCTACCTCTGCAGAGTGTATTTAATCTACCGATAGTTGCGTCCGTACTAGGTCCCACCGTTCAATCAACACTCACATGACGGAATAACTTATAGGTGACTTATATGTGGATATTTTGAGCAGTACAGATTGGCAAGATGTTGAGGCCAAGTGTTGGCCATGGTTGTGATCGCCGGAAAGATCACTGTTTGGATTTGATCACGAGGTGATCAAGATGGTATAATACTTGGCCGGTTAGCCAAGAGAGATATGGTTATGGAGATTTGAGATGGTGATTTATCAGTATTGTATTAGTTTCATCTCATGCTTAGTAGTTGTTTCCTCATGGTAGTTGTTAATTAATTAACCTGTTAATGCTATGTTATTGTCTTGCCTTGATGTGTATGGTTGTTGTGAGCTTGCAAGTACATTCAATGTACTGACCTGGCGTGTCATGCCAGATTGCAGGCGATGCCGTGATTGCTTGATTGCTTGTCGAGGTTGCCGTGCGTGCGAGCTAGATCGTGTCCCAGCCAGAGTCCCTGCGGAGTGGAGTTCACCACCTTCGTTGTTGTTCCGCTGCTAGAAGTTTTCCGGTGCTAGCATAGAGCAAGTGTAGTATCACATGTGTAGTGTCACCATGCTGATGTGGTCATTGTAACATGAGACCCGTGTAATTATTATTCTTGTAATAACAGATGATTTATTCTATGTCAAGCAGTGCCGTATTCCAGAGACTTCTCCTCGATCTCTGGGTTGGAATACGGGGTGTTCCGGTTTCTCTGAGCCGGGTTGCCACACCTAAGCACCGCTACAGTATTATCGAGGTGGACTATGGTGGAGGGGGGCACCGCACACGGCTAAAAGATCAAACGATCAATTGTTGTGTCTCTAGGGTGCCCTCGCCTCAGATATAAAGGAGCAAGGGGAGGTGCGCCGGCCAGAGGGGGCGCCAGAGGAGTCCTACTCCACCGGGAGTAGGACTCCTCCCTTTCCTTGTTGGATTAGGAGAAGAGGGGAAAGAGGTGGAGGAGAAGAAGGAAAGGGGGGCGCGCCTTCTCCTTGTCCTATTCGAACTTCGGGGAGGGGCGTGCGGCCCTTGCCCTGGCCGCCTCTCCTCTTCTCCACTAAGGCCCACTATGGCCCATTCACCCCCGGGGGGTTCCGGTAACCCCTCCGGTACTCCGGTAAAATCCCGATTTCACCCGGAACACATCCGATATCAAAACATAGGCTTCCAATATATCAATCTTCATGTCTCGACCATTTCGAGACTCCTCGTCATGTCTGTGATCACATCCGGGACTCCGAACAACCTTTGGTACATCAAAACATATAAACTCATAATATAACTGTCATTGAAACTTTAAGCATGCGGACCCTATGGGTTCGAGAACTATGTAGACATGACCGAGACACGTCTCCGGTCAATAACCAATAGCGGAACCTGGATGCTCATATTGGCTCCCACATATTCTACGAAGATCTTTATCGGTTAGACCGCATAACAACATACGTTGTTCCCTTTGTCAACGGTATGTTACTTGCCCGAGATTCGATCGTCGGTATCTCAATACCTAGTTCAATCTCGTTACCGACAAGTCTCTTTACTCGTTCCGTAATCCATCATCCTGCAACTAACTCATTAGTTGCAATGCTTGCAAGGCTTAAGTGATGTGCATTATCGAGTGGGCCCAGAGATACCTCTCCGACAATCGGGATGACAAATCCTAATGTCGAAATACGCCAACCCAACAAGTACCTTCGGAGACACCTGTAGAGCACCTCTATAATCACCCAGTTACGTTGTGGCGTTTGGTAGCACAAAGAGTGTTCTTCCGGTAAACGGGATTTGCATAATCTCATAGTCATAGGAACATGTATAAGTCATGAAGAAAGCAATAACAACATACTAGACGATCGAGTGCTAAGCTAACGGAATGGGTCAAGTCAATCACATCATTCTCCTAATGATGTGATCCCGTTAATCAAATGACAACCCATGTCAATGGCTAGGAAACTTAACCATCTTTGATCAACGAGCTAGTCAAGTAGAGGCATACTAGTGACACTCTGTTTGTCTATGTATTCAGACATGTATTATGTTTCCGGTTAATACAACTCTAGCATGAATAATAAACATTTATCATGATATAAGGAAATAAATAATAACTTTATTATTGCCTCTAGGGCATATTTCCTTCGGTCTCCCAGTTGCACTAGAGTCAATAATCTAGATTACACAGTAATGATTCTAACACCCATGGAGCCTTGGTGCTGATCATGTTTTGCTTGTGGAAGAGGCTTAGTCAACGGGTTTGCAACATTCAGATCCGTATGTATCTTGCAAATTTCTATGTCTCCCACCTGGACTAAATCCAAGATGGAATTGAAGCGTCTCTTGATGTGCTTGGTTCTCTTGTGAAATCTGGATTCCTTCGCCAAGGCAATTGCACCAGTATTGTCACAAAAGATTTTCATTGGACCCGATGCACTAGGTATGACACCTAGATCGGATATGAACTCCTTCATCCAGACTCCTTCATTTGCCACTTCCGAAGCAGCTATCTACTGTAACACCCCAAAATTTAAACATGATTTGTTTATTAAAATTTTGCCAGGAAATTAAATTTTATTTTCTGGATTTATCTTTTGATTTCAGGACCACTCTTTTCTTTGATATTGTGGAGTCTTCACCTCAAGTGAAAACTTTTCAAAAATGTTGTTGGACTTGTATACCCTCTCAAGAAACATTTCTTTTATCAGTGGATTTATTTCTATAATTATTTTTCCTGAACTTTATTTCTTAAAAATGATTTTTCATAAGTTTTAGAGTCCATTTTTGCACTACAACCCTTTGATAAATTTATTTAAATATTCCACCAAAATTTGGGGATGTTAGTAGGAGTATATTATTCAACTTTATGCAAAAACCCATTGGTGTTCTTTGAAAAATTGGAGCAAATAATCCTCATCTTCATTCTGGTCCAGCTTGGTGAATTGTACTGCAACCATAGTTTTTCTTGCTCATGTTGCCTTGGGTTTTGTCCTGGTTGTAGTACACTCCACCAAACCCTTAAGTCCAGGAGATTGGACCCATTGGAACATTTTTAGTCCATGCAATAATAGCCTTTAGTTTCTGCCCAGATTTGGTTTTCTCAAAAACTTGCACTAACAAGTTTCTGGTTTTGTCCTAACAACCTTGCCATCATCACTTGTACCTAAAGAGACTAGGATCTGGAGTTTTTGGCCACCCCAAGAGATGCCTAGATGCCCATGACATTCTGTCGAGCACTTTGTGTGCGTAGCCAGATTTGGCATGATATTTAGTTTGCATTGTGAACTTGATCCTCTGACCCAACAAACTTGTCCACTAAGCTCCTAGCTACCCCTAACCCAGACCTGTTAACTACCAGCCTCGCTCAAGCCCTCTAGCACACGATGGCATTACGTCCGAGCACGGCATGCGTGCTCTGGCACGGCCAGGCGCAGCGTTTTGCACGTCGCGCGTCTTGAGTCGCCGCATCTGGCCCCTGGCCTTTTCTCGCCCGCAGGGCTACGCCTCGTCCTCACCCACTCGCTAGAACCCGCCAAGCCACCCCTGGCGCCCTACAACGCCGCTGTCAGAGCCCTTGGCGGCTTGCGCAAGCATCCTGGCAGGCCACGCCATTGGCGGCGTCATTGCCCGAGCCACCCTCGCCCGCCAGCTGCCCCTGGAACAGCTCGAGCTCATCCACTCGCCCTGCCAAACCCCACCAGCCATCGCCACGCGCCCCCTGGCTACAGAACGGCAGTTCGCCGGCATTCTTATCCACGGCCGCGGGAACCGACCTCGGCTGCCTATAAAAGGAGTCCCCGAGCTCGTCCAGACCCTCAGGCCACCTCATGCCATCCCCCTAGTGCTCCCTTAGCCGGCAATCGATGGAGGGAGGCCGTCTTCCCCATCTCCGGTCAGTTCGGCCGCCGCCACCCTCTGGTCCCGTTCATCGCAAGCAGAGCCTCCCCGGTCCTTCCAGCGCCGCCATTCGTCCCTCCTAGACCTTGCGGAGCCACCCACCTCTCAAACTTGATCGGGAGCCACCGTAGCTCGAGATACCAAATCCTCCCGAAGCCACCTCTGCCGCGGAGCTCGCCGCCGGCGACTTCCTTCGTCTCCACCAGCCTTTCGACCACCGGGAGGACCGCCCTGGACCAGTGGATCCATCCCTGCCCTCGGAGCACCGTGGGGAGCCGCCGTTCGTCGACGGCGATCACCGAAGCCCCGCCTCTGCTCGGACAGAGGAGGGAGGCGCGGGCGACTGGTCAAACCTGACCAGTGGGCCCAAGGGACCTTGTCGATGACCCAGCCCAGCAAAGCGTGTTTTAAGTGGAGGCGTATTCCTCCAAATACGCCTTCGCTAGAGGAATGCGTAAGCTCCCTGAACCGTTTTTCTTTTTCTAGTTTTTATTAAAAACAGAATTTTGACTAAACTTTGACTGGCTATAACTTTTTAAATATAAGTCCAATTGACTTGATTCTTTTTCTGTTGTTTCTCAAATTCCGTCTAGTTTATTTTTGTATTTATTTGAAAAATTTCCAAACAAATTTTTTGTACTATTTTGAAACTATGTGTTAATTCAAATTTTTGTAAAATAGGATTTTGAAGAAGGCAACTTTCAAAAAGTGCACCCCCCTTGCATACTCTTGAAGGCAAGCATTCTGAACCCTGGCATAATATTTTTGTGTGTTTTTTGATACGGTTACAACACCACCTTGACTCAGAGTTTTCATTATTTTATGCGATGATATGATCATACGCATGAGTGCGTATTGATGATTCAGTGCTATTGGAATTTTATACGCTGTGATAGTAATCACCCTTGTATGCCTTTCATGCCTACCAGAAGGAAGTCGAGAAAGTCTCTGTCTTGGATGGACACGAGCTTGTCTCGAGTTCTCCGTCGGGACGGTTGTGTCCGGTAAGACATGGTGAGGTATGGTGAGTGGTGATTCTGTCTGACCGTGTGAAACATATTTCTTATGCTAACCATGCAGAAATCTTTGTAACCTCTGAGTCGACCATAGATCGAGTCTTGTTCCAAAGAATCCCCATACTTGTTTCAGTACTACCACTTGTCCCTGCCACGGGTAGGGTATGCAGTTCGATAAGTTGTCAACCCCTCCCTTAGCACACACCGTCTGAGAGGCCATGGTGGAAGATACGGCTGCATCCGGTAGGCATGCCACACGGTCCGGGGCATGGGTGTTTCCGGTTGGAGCCGAGGGGGTAGCTCCCCTAGTTTGCGTGCGTTATAAATTTTGTGATCCCATGCTAGTCGAGGTTGTAGCCTCCCCACTTGGAGTTTTGCTTAACAGGTGCCGTGGGTGATTCCAGACACCGGTAAGTTAGGCTGGTGTGTGCGGTCAGGTGTGTTTTCAATTAAAAGACCGTGGACGGAATTAGTCCCGATGGACTAAAGGAATCCGTTACTCGTGGGTAAACAGTACCCTCTGCAGAGGTTATATCTATTCGAATAGCCGTGTCCATGGGTAAGGACTACTGATGCAGGATGGGTCAAGTGTCGGTCTTTATGTCGGTCTTCGGAGGAAAAATTGCTAAACCAGAACATGGATCGTGACTTGTGACTCTTGATGATTATGATTACTATTATTATGGACTAACCATTTACATTATTTGAATTATTGAGTATCCCTGGGACGGTACTACCTCCTGGATATTCACTGTGATTATTCTCTTATAAGCCCTTTATGTGGTGTCGCTCGACGCCAGTATCGTAACATGCTTGTTATTTAAATTATTTATAAGCCCTTTATGTGGCGTCACACAGACGCCCGACTGTGGCACGCTTGTTATTTCTTTTATTTATAAGCCCTTTATGTGGCGTTGCACAGACGCCCGACTGTGGCATGCTTGTTATTTCTTTTATTTATAAGCCCTTTATGTGGCGTCGCCGACGCCTCGAATCGAGGCATGCTTTATATTATTATCCTTTCGAGGCGTCGCTTCAGACACCCGATCGGTGCATTCTATTTCTACTCCTTTATTGCATATTCATGTTATATATAAATAACCCTGCTTGCGTGCATCATGGATTGTTATTTTGTGACTGACATTGTGAACATAGACTATTTCAGAGCATGATTATCATTTGTTATATTATACCTGTGTTCATAATGTTTGCGAGTACATTCAAATTACTCACAGGCTTGTCCCTGGCTATTGTCTTGGCCAGATTTCTTGCATGGAGAGGAGCCTTGCGATGACAGCCCCGGAACCCACGCAATGGTGGCAGCAGCCTCGCGAAGATAGGAGTTACCCTGGTTAGCTGTTCCTATGGGAAATGGAGTCCCATAGACACTGATGAACCACAAACCGCTTCCGCCATCAGCCACTAGAAACCATTTGTTGTACTCATAGGCCAGAGTGGTCTTGTACTACATATTATGTATTTTGCTTGGAATTTCTGTATCAAGTTGGTGCCTCATCAGCTAACAGTAATCCTGGGGCTGGTGAGCACAAGGGACATTTTCTGGGAAATTGATATCCTGAAAATCCGGTCCTGACATGTACTCCGCTTCACATGTAGATCCCTCCACAGCGCTTTGTTTAGAACTGCACCAACTGACAGCTCCATCGTTCAATGTAAACACGTATCCGATTTGCGATTTAGAATCGTCCGGATTAGTGTCAAAGCTTGCATTAACGTAACCATTTACGATGAGCTCTTTGTCACCTCCATTAACGAGAAACATATCCTTAGTCTTTTTCAGGTATTTCAGGATGTTCTTGACCGCTGTCCAGTGATCCACTCCTGGATTACTTTGGTACCTCCCTGCTAGACTTATAGCAAGGCACACATCGATTACGGTACACAGCATTGCATACATGATAGAGCCTATGGCTGAAGCATAGGGAACATCTTTCATTTTCTCTCTATCTTCTGCAGTGGTCGGGCATTGAGTCTTACTCAATTTCACACCTTGTAACACAGGCAAGAACCCTTTCTTTGCTTGATCCATTTTGAACTTCTTCAAAACTTTGTCAAGGTATGTGCTTTGTGAAAGTCCAATTAAGCGTCTTGATCTATCTCTATAGATCTTGATGCCCAATATATACGTAGCTTCACCGAGGTCTTTCATTGAAAAACTCTTATTCAAGTATCCCTTTATGCTATTCAGAAATTCTATATCATTTCCAATCAGCAATATGTCACATCCTAGCTAGTCCATGCATTAGAGTGTTGCATCATGTCTACTTTCATCAGAAACCTGAATTGGGGAAGACAGAACCCCCAGAACCCCTCTGAATCCAACTAAGGCTTACTAAAAATATTTTCAATGAACCTGAAATGCCCTTCTAAAAAGTTCACCCTCTTTGTCTTGGGTTAGAACCTCTGGCAAAATTGGTGCACAATTTTCTAGGTCAATAGAAGGTCATTGAATTAAATCATATGTAAAATGCATTTGGGCATTTAAATGCTAGTAAATATTTTAAATGCTCAAATAGTTCCGAAAATAAGTGTGGGCTGTTGGAGAATTTCTAAACAGAGCCTCTGATTATTTTCAGGATTTTTAGAAGTGCCTAACTATTTTGAATAAATCCACAAACTTACAGAAAAATAGAAAAGAAAACCAAAGCAAAGCAGAGGCTTACCTGGCGCCCATCTGGCGAGCCCACCTGCCACCCAGCCTCACCGCCACCGCTCCAAATGAGCTGCTTGGCTCGGCCAGCAGGCAGCCAGTGCTCGACGTCAAGACACTACAAGGCCACGCAGCTACCCGCCGCCTGCCTCCTCCCACACTGCTTCACGCCTGGGTCGGTCACCCACTCCTCCCCTGAGCTCGTAGACACGCCCTTTCCTTCCCAGCTCCTCTCCCTCGCTCGCCCGCACCATGGCCGACGATGCCGCGCCCGCGCCACCATGATAACCGCGCTCTCCGTCGTCCCTGCGTCGCGCCACCGTGTCCAGAAGCTCTGCCGCCCTCCTCTCCTTTGAGCAAGCCGAGCCCCGAGCGCTCGCTTGCCTCGAAGCCTCTGCACCGACCTCGCCCGACTCCGCCACCGCCGAAGATCCCTTTTGCCGTCACCGCCGCACCAGTTTGTCCCCGACCGTGTCATCTGCACCGTCGTGACTGCCGTGAGCTCAGCTACCTCCTCCCCCTTCTCGTTCTCGCTCTCGAGCCCTGCACCGACTACATGAAGCTTCACCGCACGCGCCACAGCCGAGCTCGTCGCCGACGTGTCTCCGACCAACCACCGGCCACACCACCGTGTCCAACACACTCACTACATCCCCAGGAGTCCAACGCACCTCACCATGTGCCTCGCCGTGCCCCGTAGCCTCGGGTTCATCTTCACCCGACTACGGCGACCGCCAAGGTTGTCGCCGGCGACGTTCCCGGCCACCCTGAGCTCAACCACCACCACCAAACGCTGCGGCTTGTTCCCAACTACGTGTAGATGCCCTCCGTCGCTCATTTGGTCGCCGGAACGCACTAATGCACTCTCACCGCCGCATCTGGCCTCGCCGGTGGCTAAACGCTGACGTGTTTGACCTTTGACTTTGACTGGGTGGGCCCAGGTTGACTCCCCTGAGTCTATGACAAGTGGGGCCCCCTTCTGCTAATTAACTCATATTAGTTTTAACTAAATTTAGTTATTTTAAATAACTGCTGACACGTGGGACCCACTGGTCAGGTTGACTTGACGTCCCTTTGACCATCGACGTCACTCGACGCATTGTCGACAAGAATAACTAATTTACGGATTTATCTTTATATAGAAAATTCGAGAAATTGTTGCAAACTTCAAAAATTCATAGAAATTAATCTGTAACTCCAAATGCAAAGATTTATATATGAATTTTGATCAAAAAACTCAATCTATCCATTGGTAATAGTTTCATGCATGACAGAACAAGTTAACCTTGCTGTTTAAGAAAAATAAGGTAATGCACTAATATGGCTATGTTAAATGAACTAACATTTGAATCTTTGATTCAAATGAGTTCATTCCTTTCTGTTCTAGCTTGCATTAGGCCAAGACACATTCACATTGCCATGTCATAGCATGCATCATATTGTTGCATGTCGTCATGTGTTGATTATGTTCGGTTTGTCTTTCGTGGTAGGTTACGCCTCGAGGATAACCCGAATATCCTACGAAGGCGATACCCTACTACCACTACATCGTGCAAGCAACCCATTGATCATTCCGATACAAACCCATGATCTCGCTTATGCTCTTGTTTACTGCATTAAGACAACGCGATTCAAACTGTTGTGTGTTGGGGTAGTTGAACCCACTTCCTTTGCATGACCTGTCATTGCCACAGTAACTAGATGAAACCCACTAGCATGTGTAGGAGTTGATTGAGCCATATTTGTGTTTCCTACCATGCTATGCTTGCTATGCTTAGAGTTGTGTCAGGTCTGGCTCATCGGGGTGATGAACTAGAGTGAAAGGTTGTGTCCGTAACGAGAGTGAAGAGTTGACCATGATTTGGTAAAGGTATCGATGAGAGGCCATGTAGGAGTACATGGTGGGTTGTTTCATTGAGGCCGTCCTTAAGAACTGAGATCTGTGTGTGTGATTTAAGATTCAGCTACTACCACGCATTGGGCCCGAAACCAATGGACCCTCTCGACTTATTAACCACTCTTGTCCTCTGTCCGGGAGTTGCAAAGTAGTTTACGGTGTTTGTAGCATCTTTGGGGCGCCTTGGCGCTGACCTTAGGGGTGGGCTGTGTTACGGTAGGCATGTGGCACGGTGTACCGATTCGCCCATTTGGTGTCTCGGGAACCCTGCACACATCGTTCGGGGCCGTTAGTGGAAACCTCGGCCGGACTCCCTGCGGATGGAACCCGAATAGGCGATAAACCTGGACTAGGGACTCGTGTGTTCAGTTAGGTCGTGGCCGACACCCTCGCTGGGCTTCCGCTTGAAGGTTGCCGAGTACACGTCGTGTAGCGGCGATAAGTGGTGAGAGCGTGTGTGAAGAAGTACACCCCTGCAGGGTATAAAACTATTCGAATAGCCGCGTCCACGGTAAAGGACTACTTGGTCACCTATACAATTCATAGACAAGAAAATGGATACTACTAAAAGCCTCAAGATAAGTGTGAGTACCGTGGATGGCCCTCTCGTAGGTTGACGGGAGAGGATGCACGGTGGAGTATTGTGATGGTGATTAGTGGACTCGTGTGCGACAAATGCTTTCCAAGTGGTGTCACGTAGGATAGCTTAGCCAAGAGTCAAAGCTGGCTTGCTGCAATAACCCCACTACCTTCTTGAGAATGTGCATGTATAGTAGGATTCTGTTGTAAGACTTGCTGAGTACGTCCGTACTCATGTTGCTTTAATTAATGTTTTCAGACGAAAACACCGCCCCCTCCGATGGGTTCTACGTAGACCTTGATGTCGACGAGTGACTAGCCACCCAGGTGATGGCCCAAGACTTGTGAAGGGCCGATGTAGATAGAAGGGCTTCGTCAAGCCTTCTTTCTTTTTAGTGTCTGTACTCAGACTAGTTTGCTTCCGCATGTGCTTGTATGTTTGTATGACTTGAGTGTCGGGTCATGTGACCCCTATCTGTATGAACATGTTATGTATGGCTCCTGGGAGCCTTTTAAATAAAGTACTTTGAGTTGTAGAGTTTTGTTGTGATGCCATGTTGTATGTACTCATATCGGGCATATTGTGTGTATGATTGAAATGCTTGGTATGAGTGGGATCCGATAATCTAGTTGTTTATCCTTGGCAGCCTCTCATATGGGGAAATGTAGTCTAGTGCTTCCTGAGCGATAGTAGTCCGCTACAGCCCGGTTCACCGGAGTCCTGCTAGCCCAACACTACTGCTCTGGACACCTGACTGGCCGGCATGTGTTTCACGCCGTTCGTGGTCATCCCTTCGGGAAATGTCACGGTGACATCCGGAGTCCTGCCTAGCCTGCTACAGCCGGGTTACCGAGTCCTGTTAGCCAGTGCTATAGCACAGATTCACACGTTGATGACCGACATGCTCGATGTGATTCATGTATGCCTGTCCCCATGGTTTAGTGCCGCTTTGGGTTCACGACTAGCCATGTCGGCCCGGGTTCTCTGTCATGTGGATGCTAGCGACACTATCATATACGTGAGCCAAAAGGCGCAAACGGTCCCGGGCCATGGTAAGGCGACACCCGTGGGAATACCGTGCGTGAGGCTGCAAAGTAATATGAGGCGTTACCGGCTAGATCGATGTGACTTGGAATCGGGGTCCTGACAGCGTTGGCATCAGAGCCGGACTGCCTGTAGGTTTGCTAAGCCAAACTGGTCGATGTCGAGTCTAGAAATGCTTTAGTTATATGTAGGGGAATTGATTGTGGGAGGACGTAAGGCTCTTTTTACTCCTTTACCTTATGCCCTACGATACATGTCATTCTCTTCTCATTCTCGTGGGTTAAGGACTAGGCTCTCTTCTCTCTATCAAGTTCACGTGTTACTAATCCGTAGTAACTTATAGGATTGTTGGTTACCAGCCTCAGTTCAGTTTCTACTACTTTTAGTATGTTATCAGTTGAACCAGAACCTTGATATGATGTTGTTGAGTGGTTTTGCAATCTGTTGTGAATGTCTCAAATCTGTTCTTGAGCATTTACAGCTGTTATGATGTCCGATTTCCCCCTATAAATTCTAATGTCTTTGCATTGTGGTTGTGCTTTCAGATGGCCACTCGTGCTCAAAACCAAGTGGTACGCTTGACCCGGTGCCTCGATGTGCCCGGTCATACGTCTATGTTAGTCCGGGTAATGATCGAGATGGGTTACCATTGGTATCCCGAATACACTGTCGAAGAGCAATTCCGAGACTTTAATCAAAGCCAATATCTCTGCACTGTGAGGATATTTCCTTCTTATCCTGGATCGACCGAGCCCCTCCACTGTTCCTATGGACTCGGGGTTACTATTGAGATGGCTATGCAGGATGCTGCCTATTCTATGATGACCATCATGCGAGTCAGGACTGGCCTGCTTCGGAACACCGTCTTCTGTTATATGCCAGCTTCACTCCCGGGAGCGCAAGGGTATCTCCAGGCTATCTATGCTGACTCCACACAGGAGGATTCACTAACTCGCACCACTGCCGAGATGCCCGAGGATAAGGATCGAGAGAATCGGGCCTTGAGACTGGAGCTTTTCAACACCCGTGCTGATCATTGGGCCACTTTGACTCGGTTTGCACTAGCTGTGCAAGCTGGATGTATGGATACGAGGGACCTGTATCCTGTGAGATCTGTTCTGCCAGACATGGTGGATTGGCATGATGTGGGAGGCATCACCCCACCCTGTGGTCCCCGCCGGCCACCGTTTGTTGGTCCAAGACCTCATCCTAGCCCCTATGGTCCACAAGCTCCTCAGGACCGTCTGTTTCCGGATAATCACGTTGAGCTTCCAGGCTATGGAGGTGACCTCTATGAGGAATACTACGGAGCTGTCTGAGTTAGTAGTAGTATCACTAGTATTGTAATAGTTGTATTTCCACCGTCCTGCGTGACCTGTGGAATATGACTTAGTGTGTATCAATTCCGTAGGTGTAGAAAAATAATGTATAGGAGCTTGGAATGCTTCCGCTGAGATGTAACGTCTTCCACCGTAGTTGTACTCTAGCCGGGCTTGTACTAAACTATGAATGGTGTGTATGACCGTTGGTATATATATGGTAGTTTCTATATTACCATGTCATGCGGATGAACATCTCTGCATTCCGTGTAATCCATTACATTCCGCACTTCCTTGCCAAAATTTTGCCATCCTTGTCTAAACCGTTGTCTTGTTTCCTAGGATGGTCAACACCCGCAACAACCCTGCTGCTCCGGAGCAGGGTGAAGCCAGCGCAGCTAGGAATGAAAATCTGCCTCAACCGCCTTCTCCGGCCGGGTTATCTTTGGAGGCGAGCGAAACAAGCGTGAGACCAATCGCTTGCTGGAGCGGATTGAGCAGAATACTGCACGCTAGCCGAGGAACGACCTGGTGTCAATCAATGACTTTGTCAAGCTGTATCCTCTGAAGTTTAAACACTCTGTCGAGCCTCTCGATGCGGATGAATGGCTTCGCAGCATCACCCACAAGCTACGTTCTGCCAACGTAGCCGAAGCTGATAAGGTTACCTTTGCTGCCTATCACCTCGAAGGCCCTGCTAGCCTTTGGTGGGAAAATTTTGAGGCTATCGCCCGGTCGGCCAAATCACTACCGGGCTGAATTCGGTGCGGCTTTCCGTGAGCATCACATCCGGAAGGTCTCATGGATCATAAGAGGAAGAGTTATGCAATTTCACCTGTGGTAGACTGCCTGTGGATGCATACAATCGTGAGTTTGGAAATCTAGCACGTTATGCTCACGAAGAGGTATCCACCAATGCCAAGAAGCGTGCAAGGTTCCGCAAGGGACTTAGCCCGAAGCTTCACCGTGATCTTCGTCGCACGAGTGCACCTCCTTCCGTGGTTAGTCAACAAGGCCATCAGTGCTGAGACAGGACAGTCTGACTTTGAAGCTTCACGCAAGCACTCCCGTGACTTTGGTTCTTCATCCAGCTCTGGATCTCAGAAGCGCCGTGTGTGGATTCCAAACACCGCTCTGCCACCCAGGTTCACTCCGAGGCCATCCTTTGAGGCGCCTCGCCCCAACCAGCAGTATGCACCGCCCAAGGCCTATGGTGGCCCCGCTGCTAATGCTGCTCCACGCCCCAATGTGATAACTTGTTTCAAGTGTGGGGAGACGGGTCACTACATCCGTGAGTGTCCCCAGAACAAACCCAACTAGATCGGGAAGTCTGTTGGCCGTGGTAAGCCAGCAGGAAAGGTGCTTTATGCCAAACCAGCCACCGCTGCTCGTGGCCATGTCAACTACGTCTCAGCTGAGGAGACCCATGAGGATCCCAACATCGTTCTCGGTACGCTCCTTGTTAATTGCCATCCGACAACTGTTCTCTTTGATACTCGAGCATCTCATTCATTTATTTCTGAGAGCTATGCTCGATTGCACAACACCACATTTTGTGACATGCCCACCTCCATGGTAATTCAAACTCCTGGATCCAAGTGGCAAACCTCTAGAATCAGCCATGGAAATGAAATCCTTGTCGACAAATTAGTCTTCCTTGCGTCACTAATAGCTCTCGAGTCCTCGGACATAAACATCATCTTGGGTATGGACTGGATGTTAGCTCATTACGCTAAGATTGATTGGTCCACTAGAACTGTTCAACTCACCCATCCATCAGGCAAGACAGTCAATGTTTTGACCCGAGTGTCTAAGTGTCAGATCTACTCCTTAAATGCCAATCCCCTTCCAGACCTTGAAGATATTCCGGTAGTCCGTGACTTCCCGAATGTCTTTCCAGAGGAACTGCCAGGTGTTCCACCTGACAGAGATGTCGAGTTCGTGATAGACCTTGTTCTAGGAACCGTCCCAATCTCTAGAAGACCTTATAAGATGGCACCCCTAGAACTAGCAAAGCTTAAGAAACAACTCGATGAGTCCTTGCAAAAGGGTTTCATCCGTCCTAGTTCTTCTCCATGGGCTTGCCCCGTCCTCTTCGTCAAGAAGAAGGATGGAACGGATCAGATGGTTGTAGATTACCGACCTGTCAACTTGGTCACTATCAAGAACAAGTATCCGCTCCCGGGATCAACGACTGTATGATCAGCTCGCTGGATCCTCGATCTTTTCAAGATGGATTTGAGGTTGGGCTACCATCAAATCAAAATTAAGAACGGGACATTCCTAAAAGCGGCCTTTGTTACTCGTTATGGCCAATACTGAGTACACCGTCATGTCCTTCGGTCGACCAATGCTCCAAATGCACCTTCTCTCGGTTAATGAACTCGATCTTCATGGAGTATTTGGATAAATTCGTCGTGGTTTACCTCGATGATATACTCATCTACTCCAAGAATGAGGAAGAACATGCCGAACATCTAAGGCTAGTATTGATGAAACTTGAGAGCATCGCCTTTATGCCAAAGTCTCTAAGTGTGAGTTTTGGTTGCCAGAAGTAACCTATCTAGGCCATGTAATCTCTGGTAAGGGCATTGCTGTCAATCCCGAGCGAGTTCAAGCCGTCCTTGACTGGACTCCTCCTGAAACGGTCAAGCAAGTTTGGAGTTTCCTTGGTTTAGCGAGCTATTGCCGCCGCTTCGTCGAGAATTTCTCCAAGGTTGCTAAGCCTCTAACCGAACTCCTCAAGAAAGATAAAAAGTTCGAGTGGACCCCACAGTGCGAGTTCAGCTTTCAAGAACTGAAAAGACGCCTGACATCTGCTCCCGCATTTGTTCCACCAGATTTTTCAAGGACTTTATTATCTATTATACGCCGCATGACAAGGACTAGGTTGCATACTCATGCAAGATCGTCATGTGATTGCCTATGCTTCTCGACGATTCGTCCACATGAGGATAACTATCCCACACATGATCTAGAGCTTGCGTGATGGTCCATGCACTCAATACATGGCGACATTACCTTCTTGGTAATTGTTGCGAAATTTACACTGATCACCAAAGTCTGAAATACATCTTCACCCAACCGGATTTGAATCTCAGGCAAAGACGTTGGGTCGAGTTGATTGCGGATTACGACTTAGGAATAACTTACACCCCAGGCAAAGCCAATGTCATGGCTGATGCACTAAGTCATAAATCTTATTGTAACAACAGATGTTACAACAAAGTCAACCGCTTCTCCACGAGGAATTTCGTAAGCTTAACCTTCACATTGTTCCTCGAGGATTTCTTTCCACCCTGGTGGCGAAACCTACCCTTACGGATCAGATCATCAAGGCACAGAAGGTAGATTCGGGAATCTCCCGTATCAAGATAAACATCAAGAAAGGAGTTGCGGGTTGTTTCTCCATTGATGATCAAGGTGTCGTGTTATTTGGAGACCGTCTAGTGGTTCCCAAGGTACGCAACCTGAGGCGACTGATCCTTAAGGAAGCTCATGATTCCCCTCTCACCATTCATCTCGGTAGTACTAAAATGTATCAAGACATACGCCAGAGGTTTTGGTGGACTAGGATAAAGAGAGAAATCGCTCAATACATTGCTAATTGCGACGCCGTCGAAAGTTAAGCAGAACATCAACGGCCTGCTGGCACCCTTCAACCTTTGTAAATTCCTGAATGGAAATGGGATAAAATCGGTATGTATTTCATTACCGGGTTTCCCAGGACCAAGAGAGGGAATAATGCTATCTTCATCGTTGTCGATCGTCTTTCCAAAGTAGCCCACTTCCTACCCGTTCATGAGAGATAATAGCTAGCCAGCTAGCTGATTTGTACATCTCCCGAATAGTGTCTCTTCATGGTGTCCCATTGGAGATTAACTCAGACCGTGGAAGTCTATTCACCTCTCGATTTTGGGAAAGTTTCCAAAATGCTATGGGAACTCGTCTCTCCTTTAGCACCGCCTTCCATCCTCAATCAAGTGGTCAAGTAGAACGAGTCAATCAAATTCTGAAGGATATGCTTCGAGCTTCTATCATCTCTTTCGGTATGAATTGGGAGAAATGCCTTCCATTTGCCGAGTTCGCTTGTAACAATAGTTATCAAGCTAGCTTGGGCAAAGCTCCTTTCGAAGTTCTCTATGGAAGAAAATGTCGAACGCCTCTTAACTGGTCAGAAACCGGGGAAAGACAACTCTTTGGCCCGGGTATGATCCAGGAAGCAGAAGAGCAGGTTCGCATTATTCGTGAGAAATTGAAAACAGCCCAATCTCGTCAAAAGAGCCAATATGACCGCAAGCATACGCCTATGTCTTATGAAGTTGGCGAGAAGGCTTACCTTCGGGTTACACCTTTAAAGGGAACCCATCGATTCGGTATCAAAGGCAAATTGGCTCCTCGTTACATTGGACCCTTTTGCATTCTTGCCAAAAGAGGGGAAGTTGCTTACCAATTGGAACTACCTCCGCATCTTTCCAGAGTTCATGATGTCTTCCACGTTTCCCAACTCAGGCGTTGCTTCTCGGATCCTATCCGTGGAGTGGACCACGAAACGCTTGATCTCCAAGATAATCTCACATATCGAGAATATCCCGTTCGTATCCTTGATCAAGCCGAGCGTACCACTCGATGCCAGAATATCAAGTTTCTCAAGGTTCAATGGCACACCATTCCGAGCAAGAAGCTACTTGGGAAAGGGAGGATCGTCTTCGACTTGAGTACCCCACCTTCTTCCTGACGGATCCTAAATCTTGGGACGAGATTCTTTTGAGTGGGGGTGAGTTATCACATCCTAGCTAGTCCATGCATTAGAGTGTTGCATGATGTCTACTTTCATCAGAAACTTGAATTGGGGAAGACAGAACCCCGTAACCCTCTGAATCCAACTAAGGCTTACTAAAAATATTTTCAATGAACCTGAAATGCCCTTCTAAAAAGTTCACCCTCTTTGTCTTGGGTTAGAACCTCTAGCAAAATTGGTGCACAATTTTCTAGGTCAACAGAAGGTCATTGAATTAAATCATATGTAAATTGCATTTGGGCATTTAAATGCTAGTAAATATTTTAAAATCTCAAATAATTCTAAAAATAAGTGTGGGCTGTCGGAGATTTTCTAAACAGAGCCTCTGATTATTTTCAGGATTTTTAGAAGTGCCTAACTATTTTGAATAAAGCCACAAACTTACAGAAAAATAGAAAAGAAAACCAAAGCAAAGCAGAGGCTTACATGGCGCCCACCTGACAAGCCCACCTGCCGGCCCAGCCCAGCCACCGCTCCAGCGAGCTGCTTGGCTCGGCCAGGCAGGCAGCCAGGTGCTCGACGGCGGCACCAGCGCGCGCCACGCAGCTGCCCGCCGCCCTGCCTCCTCCCCTCACCGTTCTGCCGCCCTGGGTCGGTCACCCACTCCTCCCCCGAGCTCGTAGACACGCCCTTTCCTTCCCAGCTCCTCTCCCTCGCTCGCCCGCACCATGGCCGACGCTGCCGCGCCCGCGCCACCGTGATAACCACGCTCTCCGTCGTCCCTGCGCCGCGCCACCGTGTCTAGAAGCTCCGCCGCCCTCCTCTCCTTCGAGCAAGCCGAGCTCCGAGCGCTCGCTTGCCTCGAAGCCTCTGCACCGACCTCGCCCGACTCCGCCACCGCCGAAGATCCCTTTTGCCATCACCGCCGCACTAGTTTGTCCCCGACCGCGCCGTCTGCATCGTCGTGACCGCCGTGAGCTCAACTACCTCCTCCCCCTTCTCGTTCTCGCTCTCGAGCCCTGCATCGACTGCATGAAGCTTCACCGCACGCGCCACCGCCGAGCTCGTCGCCGACGTGTCTCCGGCCAACCACCGGCCACACCACCGTGTCCAACACACTCACTGCATCCCCAGGAGTCCAACGCACCTCACCATGTGCCTCGCCGTGCCCTGTAGCCTCGGGTTCATCTTCACCCGACTCTGGCGACCGCCAAGTTTGTCGCCGGCGACGTTCCCGGCCTCCCCGAGCTCAACCACCACCACCAAACGCTGCGGCTTGTTCCCAGCTACGCGTAGATGCCCTCCGCCGCTCATTTGGTCGCTGGAACGCACTAATGCACTCTACCGCCCGCGTCACGGCCTGCGGCTAAACGCCGGCGTGTTTGACCTTTGACTTTGACTGGTGGGCCCGGGTTGACTCCCGAGTCTATGACAAGTGGCCCCTTACGCTAATTAACTCAGATTAGTTTTAACTAAATTTAGTTAGTTTAAATAGCTGGCGACACGTGGGACCCATTGGTCAGTTGACTGACGCCCCTTTGACCACTGACGTCACCCTAACGCATTGCTGACGCAATAACTAATTTCTGGATTTATCTTTATATAGAAAATTCCAGAAATTGTTGCAAACTTCAAAAATTCATAGAAATTAATCTGTAACTCCAAATGCAAAGATTTATTTATGAATTTTGATCAAAAAAAATTCAATCTATCCATTGGTAATAGTTTCATGAATGACAGAACAAGCTAACCTTGCTGTTTAAGCAAAATAAGGTAATGCACTAATATGGCTATGTTAAATGAACTAACATTTGAATCTTTGATTCAAATGAGTTCATTCCTTTCTGTTCTAGCTTGCATTAGGCCAAGACACATTCATATTGCCATGTCATAGCATGCATCATATTGTTGCATATCGTCATGTGTTGATTATGTTCGGTGTGTCTTTCGTGGTAGGTTCTACCTCCGAGGATAACCCCGAATATCCTTCTGAAGGGCAGTACCCTACTACCACTACATCAGGCAAGCAACCCATTGATCATTACGATACAAACCCATGATCTCGCTTACGCTCTTGTTTATCGTGCATTAAGACAACGCGATTCAAACTGCTGTGTGTTGCGGTAGTTGAACCCACTTCCTTTGCATGACCTGCCATTGCCACAGTAACTAGATGAAACCCAGTGGCATGTGTAGGAGTTGATTGAGCCATATTTGTGTTTCCTACCATGCTATGCTTGCTATGCTTAGAGTTGTGTTAGGTGTGGCTCATCGGGATGATGAACTAGAGTGAAAGGTTGTGTCGGTAACGAGAGTGAAGAGTTGAACATGATTTGGTAAAGGTATCGATGAGAGGACATGTAGGAGTACATGGTGGGTTGTTTCATTGAGGACGTCCTTAAGAACTGAGATCTGTGTGTGTGATTTAAGATTCAGCTAATAACACGCAATGGGCCCGAAACCAATGGACCCTCTCGACTTATTAACCACTCTTGTCCTCTCGTCCGGAGTTGCAAAGTAGTTTCGGTGTTTGTAGCATCTTTGGGGCGCATGCACTGACCTTAGGGGTGGGCTGTGTGTTGCGGTAGGCACGTGGCATGGTGTACCGATTCGCCCATTTGGTGTCTCGGAACCCTGCACACACATCGCTCGGGGCCGTTAGTGGAAACCTCGGCGGACTCCTCATGGATGGAACCCGAATAGGCGATATACCTGGACTGGGGACTCGTGTGTTTAGTCAGGTCGTGGCCGACACCCTCGCTGGGCTTCCGCTTGATGGTTGCCGAGTACACGTCGTGTAGCGGTGATAAGTGGTGAGAGTGTGTGTGAAGAAGTACACCTGACGGTGTCCTGGACTAGGGGGGACTCACCACGTCGTCCCCTAATCGGTTAGATTGGGCCGAGGACCCCCAGGGCCGCATACTCATGGGCCAGTCCGGACAGGTGCCGCATACAAGGAAGATTCCACAAGACTTGGTGATCAAGACAAGGACTCCTCCCCACCGGCGATGCGGGTTAGGACTCTTGTTATCCTAGTCCTCTAGTGCATTATATAAACCAGGGCCAGGCTAGTCGACATATATACAATATACAACAATCATACCATAGGCTAGCTTCTAGGGTTTAGCCTCTTTGATCTCGTGGTAGATCCACTCTTGTAACACACATCATCAATATTAATCTAGCAGGACGTAGGGTTTTACCTCCATCAAGAGGGCCCGAACCTTGGTAAAACATCGTGTCCCTTGTCTCCTATTACCATCCGCCTAGACGCACAGTTCAGGACCCCCTACCCGAGATCCGCCGGTTTTGACACCGACATTGGTGCTTTCATTGAGAGTTCCGCTGTGTGTCCGGCAAAAGGTCGATGGCTAGCCCGCAGGTCAATTGCGACCTCGGCAGCTTCGTCACCAGCTCGACTGGTCACCTTGGTTCAACCAAGGACTGCGCCCTATCTCCGATCGTCATGTTCGTATGAGGGCCTTCATCAACATCAACTCCGATCTCTATAAAGATCATGGAGGAATCATCTAGGGAGCCTGGGGGCTCAACGTCAACATTGCCCTAGGGCGACCGTACTGTTTTTCTGGACAGTGGACTTGTGTCCGCCGCCACCGCCTCTTCAAGCGTCGTTTTAACGATTGCTTCGGTGGAATTGTGCGGAATTGAGTCTACAACAACCCTGGAAAATTTCATCGAGTTCCGATGGAGGAATCTCTGGCAATCTCCGATATACCGGAGCCGCATTGAATCTGGACGAGAATCCGGACGAGTTTAGGGCGCGGTGTCCAGATTCTAGCTCGGACTTCCTTTGGAAGATCCAACCCTTGATCGGCTGCGGAATTCCTATATCTACCAACCCTCAAAATTTCAGCTCGATCCGACCGTCCAAACTCCGGGAACCTTCCGATTAGTGCATCACTTTTCGGATCTGTTTTCTGCGCGAAAACGAATCCGACCCGAGTTCGTCTTTTTTCTGAACGGGATTTCAGACATCCTTTTTGAAGGAAGTTTTGTATGGGATGTTGTGTTTTGTTTCCGAACACATCCCACTAACTATAAAATCTTTTGAACATGATCTTCAATATCATCTTTGGTGTCAAACCAGTCCGCAATATTGCTCCACGGCTGCCGACCTGCGCTAGACACGTCGTCACTTTGTTAAGCCGAGCTCAACCTCTTCGGATCATCATCTCGGCAAGCCGAACAAGAGTCCGGCATCGCGAAGGATAAATCATCACCAACATCGCCGCCCCACGGATTACACGGAGCGGGCATACTGGCATCGCCGCACGGTCGCTTCATCAAGCCGGCATCGACCACGTCACGACCTGCATCGGTAGGGCCGCACTGTTTCTTCTTCAAGCTGGTGTCCATCACGCCGACCTACTTCGACATCTCAGCTGGACCGGGGGCTTCGCCATCTCTTCATCAACCTACTCCGGGCACTTCGGCGTCACTAGCCGACCAGGCAATGGGTGCGCGGATCGAGTCCCAATTTTGGGAATCACCTTCCTTTGGATTGCTACAACAAATAAACCAGGTGCTATTAATCCTAGTATTTCTTTTTGCTTGTTTGAGTTAATTTTTTCCAAGGAATTATTACTCTGGTTTGTCCATCATATGTACACAGGTCTATCAAATGGTGGCGCATTATCGACGGTCGCATGATGGTTCGGTCGATTTCCGTACATAGTCCGTGAACGCCGCATCCGGAACTTCGAACCGACTGTGAATTCAGGCCTTGCCATGCCTTTACCGCATCACGCCGCCGCCTGCATCGACATTGACTTGGCGCAGGCCATATTTCTTTTATTACTCACTTTGCATAAATTATTTATTATGCAACATTTTTTAATTCTCATTATTACTATTATCCCCGGTCTGCACTATTTTTGTGCACAGGAAAATGATCCAGCCGGACTATATCCTTTGGCGTCACCTCGGCTGGACGGGGGGTTTCGTCAACACTTCATTACCCCATGCAGGGGACTTGGCATCACTGCCGTCCTGCATTGACCGTGCTATGTCACCACTTCGAGTGCCGAGCTCTTTTGCTCCGCCACCTCGGGATCGGCTTGGGGATGGAACCTTGTCCGGCATCAAGCTCGGACCGCGTCGTCAATACCGAACACATTAACTAGCTAAGTTGCCTTCATGCTCAAAGTTTTAAATTTTTAACTTGTGTTCGGCTCGACCAAGCATTATACTTTTTTGGAAAAAAGTTGCTTGTAAAAATTTTCCTTGTCCAAACTTTGTTCAAGCACATACTTGACGCGCTACACCGCTCATTATACCCGGGGCTTCTTTAATGAAGCTTATTAATACGGGCTTTATGCCCAACACATGTGTCACACTTCCGCATGTACCTTTTATTCACCATTATATGCATCGATATGACTTAAGTTTTGGCCAAGCTGGGTTGCCTTGCTCTGTGCTTACCCCTACGTTCTGATTGTTCGGCTAGGTGGTAAAGGGAGCACCTCTGCGATTATTGCCGGGTCACCGGATGTGTACCTCAGACTGGGTGAAGCCGAAAGCTAGCGTTCTTAAGGGAATACTCGGTCGGTGAACTAAAAGATGATTTCTTACCTATTTACTTACCTGCCCCCAGATGTTTTTCTGCTCTTTTCGCAGTCCGGACATGCACTTTAGGGCATGCCTCCCATGGAAAGGAACCCCTAACGGAACTATTCTCCCTGGAAGATGTTTCTTACTAACCATGTAATATAACATAACTAGTTGGGCACTTATGCGATAAAGCATTAATGACCCCTACGCTGGTCTCCACGCATGCCCCGGTTTTTATAACCGCGGGGGTATTCGGACACACTCCGGACTATTGGGTCCAGAGGTCGAAGCTTAAAAGGTCCGCTACGACAAACGATCTACAATCCGGCTAGAAGGCATTCTACATGTCACCTTACATTATATAGTCAACTTTTACCCAAGTCACTTGGGGACTCTTATGTTTATTTGAGCCGTTTCATACTAAGTGTTTTTCTTCTTAGTAGTTGCAAAGTTTTTATTATTTATCACTCCTTTTCTCGACACAAGTGTGCGGTCACTAGCCGGGGAGCCTAATTTCTCTCTCAAAGCCGCTAGAGTTTAGTTTGCTAAACTGGCCTAATGAGAAGTACTCCGCCTTCGGGATGGGAGACTGAAGCCGTAGGCTGACCCGCTTGAAGTCTTGAGATAGGATGTGTCATGTTAAAGCACGGCAGAAGCACTTTTTTTCTAAAGTCCAATTTTGGGATTGGCATCGAACACTTGATCTTGTTCGGACGTCATGTTTTTACTGACGTTTTTCGGTTTTCCAAGCTTTTGGCACTTTTAAACTATTTGTGTGTTTTCAGCACAAGTCTCGCAGTGCAACACCGGACTCCCTTAGAGATTCGGCAAAAACATTCTCGGATATTGCTATATATGCATCGGTTTCGAATTGTGTCTTCGGTCAATGGTTGGGTTGCCCGGCTCCTGCGCTTGCCTCCTATGTTCCGCTTTGTTCGGCTAGGTGTACAAAGGGAGAACCATCGCGATCGTGCTTCCAGCTCACATGGTTAAGCACCTCAGTGGAGAAAGCCAAAAACTGACTGTCACAATAAGCGTAAACTGGTCAGCGATCCGATGACGGTGTTAAATGACGGGCCATTCATAACAATGGCCGAAGTCTTTTCGGCTTGACCTCGACTGTCGCCGAACACTACCGGGGGCTAGTAACTGGCCTACCAAACTAAATCCTCAATATTTTGCTCTTACAGTGGAGGTGGGGTTTCATGATCATGCTTAGCATGACAACCCAAAGAAAGGAACCGATAGCGGGACTATTTTCTTTGGAAGACATTTCTTCTGTTAAACAGTAATATAACATATCTCTCTGCGTACTTTTGTTTATAAAACCGTATGGCCAGATTGCCTTGTTTGTCGTAAATCTTTGCCCTCATAAGGGCTTTATAAAGTAGGACAAACACTCCTCGCCATCTTGGCCGAGGAGGTTGAAGCCGATGGTCGGTCAACAAAGTTTTGCACAATGCGGATCCGAGCATTAATGACATAAAGTACTTGGATACATTGAGTCATTACACATAATTTGTGATTTTACTATGGATATCGATCCTTAATTCGCCACCCGTGCCGCATTAAGGCTCGGGGCCTCTTGAGCTTCGGGCTTATTATTTACAAATATTAAAGGGCACATCAATCCTCGATGCGGTAATGCCACCCGACCCGGTGTCTCGGGGCTCTTGCATTGCTTGTTCTATGCGGAAAATCTTAAGTGCAATACAGTTTCCGAGGAGATTTTGATCCTCAGGTTGGTCGGCCGCACCCAACCTGAGTCTCGAGGTCTGAGCACGCCGCTTTTTGTGTCCCAAAGTATTCTGCCGAGCCAGGACTTGATCCTCAGGCCGATTTTGCAAATCAACCTGAGTCTCAGCAGCTACGGGGATCAGCGGTCTTATGTCATCCTTCATGTGCATCTCGGGTTTTAGACCGATACCCACCTTGAGGGCTACTGGCTATGTATCTCGGCAGAGAATAAATTGTGCCAATCATAAATATTGACAAAAATCAGCCCACATTCAGGGTGGTGCACCACCTCGGAAGCAGTCCGGCATAAAGCTAGGGCGCTAGTGGCTGGCTCCATAGAGGGCATTTCCGGCATTAAGCTCGGCTAAACTCCTTCAAACTTCTTTGAACCAAGGTGATTTACGACACCTCGGATACAGTCCGGCGTTGGAGCTCGAATACATAGTCCGGCGTTGGAGCTCGGATACAGTCCGGCGTTGGAGCTCAGATACATAGTCCGGCGTTGGAGCTCGGATACATAGTCCGGCGATAGAGCTGGGAAGCAGTCCGGCGTTGGTGCTCGGCTGCAAAAGATACCTCAAATGCAGCCCGGCGTTGGAGCTCGGACGCAAGAGGATGCTGCCGCTTGGGAACAACTTCAACCCCGAGGTGTGGCATAAAAATAACAAGGCATTTATAAAGGCCGGAAACTTAAAGGGGCTCCTCGGATACCCAACGTGTAAACTCGTTGAATGCATTTCCGCGATCCTCAAGATCGAAGATGAGAAGATTTGTTGAACCAGTTTTCAAGACCGACGACCGAAGATGAAGAACAGTTCGGAAGAATCGAGGAGCGTCCCTAACTTGAAGACCGGTTCAGGGGGCTCTTGACGGTGTCTGGACTAGGGGACTCACCATGTCGCCCCCAATCGGTTAGATTGGGCCGAGGACCCCAGGGCCGCATACTCATGGGCCAGTCCGGATAGGTGCCGCATACAAGGAAGATTCCACAAGACTTGGTGATCAAGACAAGGACTCCTCCCCACCGGCGATTCGGCTAGGACTCTTGTTATCCTAGGCCTGCGGTGCATTATATAAACCAGGGCCGGACTAGTCGACATATATACAATATACAACAATCATACCATAGGCTAGCTTCTAGGGTTTAGCCTCTTTGATCTCGTGGTAGATCCACTCTTGTAACACACATCATCAATATTAATCTAGCAGACGTAGGGTTTTACCTCCATCAAGAGGGCCCGAACCTGGGTAAAACATCGTGTCCCTTGTCTCCTGTTACCATCCGCCTAGACGCACAGTTCGGGACCCCCTACCCGAGATCCGCCGGTTTTGACACCGACAACACCCCTGCAGGGTATAAAACTATTCGAATAGCCGCGTCCGCGGTAAAGGACTACTTGGTCACCTATACAGTTCATAGACAAGAAAATGGATACTACTAAAAGCCTCAAGATAAGTGTGAGTACCGCGGATGGCCCTCTCGTAGGTTGACGAGAGAGGATCCACGGTGGAGTATTGTGATGGTGATTAGTGGACTCGTGTGCGACAAATGCTTTCCAAGTGGTGTCACGTAGGATAGCTTAGCCAAGAGTCAAAGCTGGCTTGCTGCAATAACCCCACTACCTTCTTGAGAATGTGCATATATAGTAGGATTCTGTTGTAAGACTTGCTGAGTACCTCCGTACTCATGTTGCTTTAATTAATGTTTTCAGACGAGAACGCCGCCCCCTCCGTTGGGTTCTACGTAGACCTTGATGTCGACGAGTGACTAGCCACCCAGGTGATGGTCCAAGACTTGTGAAGGGCCGATGTAGATAGAAGGGCTTCGTCAAGCCTTCTTTCTTTTTAGTGTCTGTACTCAGACTAGTTTGCTTCCGCATGTGCTTGTATGTTTGTATGACTTGAGTGTCGGGTCATGTGACCCCTATCTGTATGAACATGTTACGTATGGCTCCTCGGAGCCTTTTAAATAAAGTACTTTGAGTTGTAGAGTTTTGTTGTGATGCCATGTTGTATGTACTCATATCGGGCATATTGTGTGTATGATTGAAATGCTTGGTATGAGTGGGATCCGACAATCTAGTTGTTTATCCTTGGCAGCCTCTCATATGGGGAAATGTAGTCTAGTGCTTCCGGAGCGATAGTAGTCCGCTCTGACCCGGTTCACCGAGTCCCGCTAGCCCAAAGACTATCGCTCGACACTGACCGGCCGGGCATGTGTTTCACTGCTCGTGGTTCCGTCCCTTCGGGAAATGTCACGCGGTGACATCCGAGTCTGCCTAGCCTACTACAGCCCGGGTTACGGAATCCTGTTAGCCCAAAGGTTACAGCCCGGATTCACACGTTGATGACCGACATGCTCGATGTGATTCATGTATGCCTGTCCCCATGGGTTAGTGCTGCTTTGGGTTCACGACTAGCCATGTCGGCCCGGGTTCTCTGTCATGTGGATGCTAGCGACACTATCATATACGTGAGCCAAAAGGCGCAAACGGTCCCGGGCCATGGTAAGGCGACACCCGTGGGAATACCATGCGTGAGGCCGCAAAGTAATATGAGGCGTTACCGACTAGATCGATGTGACTTGGAATCGGGGTCCTGACACAATATGTCATCCACATATAATATTAGAAATGCTACATAGCTCCCACTCACTTTCTTGTAAATACAGGCTTCTCCAAAAGTCTGTACAAAACCAAATGCGTTGATCACACTATCAAAGCGTTTATTCCAACTCCGAGAGGCTTGCACCAGTCCATAAATGGATCACTGGAGCTTGCACACTTTGTTAGCTCCCTTTGGATCGACAAAACCTTCCGGTTGCATCATAAACAACTCTTCTTCCAGAAATCCATTCAGGAATGCAGTTTTGACATCCATTTGCCAAATTTCATAATCATAAAATGCAGCAATTTCTAACATGATTCAGACAGACTTAAGCATCGCTACGGGTGGAAGGTCTCATCGTAGTCAATCCCTTGAACTTGTCGAAAACCTTTTGCAACTAGTCGAGCTTTATACACAGTAACGTTACCGTCGGTGTCAGTCTTCTTCTTGAAGATCCATTTATTCTCAATGGCTTGCTGATCATCAGCCAAGTGAACCAATGTCCACACTTTGTTCTCATACATGGATCCCATCTCAGATTTCATGGCCTCAAGCCATTTCACGGACGGCACCTCCGCGTTCAACACACGTACAGCCCGGTGACGTCTCCCACGCCTTGATCCAGCAAGGAGAGAGGGAGAGGTTGAGGAAGACTCCATCCAGCAGCAGCACAACGGCATGGTGGTGATGGAGGAGCGTGGCAATCCCAAGCAGGCTTCGCCAAGCACCAAGGGAGAGGAGGAGGAGAAGAACTTGGGAGAGAGGAGGGCTGCACCAAAGGCAAAAGGTGTGTTTGAGAGGCCCTCCTACCCCACTATATATAGGGATCCCAAGAAGTGCGCCAGCCCCTAGGAGATCCAATCTCCAAGGGCGGCGTGGGAGGAGTCCTTCCCCCAAGGCACCTAGGAGGTGCCTTCCCTTATGGGAATCTTCCTTTAGGGTTTCCCCTTCACCCTAGGCGCATGGGCCCTAGGGAAGTGGCGCCCCAGCCCACTTTGGGCTGGATCCCTTCTCACCTCAGCCCATGGGACCCTCCGGGATAGGTGGCCCCACCCGGTGGACCCCCGGGACCCTTCCGGTGGTCCCAGACAATACCGATGACCCCAAACTTGTCCCGATGGTCAAACAGGACTTCCTATATATAAATCTTTACCTCCGGACCATTCCGGAACTCCTCGCGACGTCCGGGATCTCATCCGGGACTCGAACAACATTCGGTAACCACATACAAGCTTCCGTTATAACCCTAGCGCCATCGAACCTTAAGTGTGTAGACCCAGCGGGTTCGGAGACATGTAGACATGACCGAGACGTTCTCCGGTCAATAACCAACAATGGATCTGGATACCCATGTTGGCTCCCACATGTTCCACGATGATCTCATCGGATGAACCACGATGTCAAGGACTCAATCGATCCCGTATACAATTCCCTTTGTCTAGCGGTATTGTACTTGCCCGAGATTCGATCGTCGGTATCCCGATACCTTGTTCAATCTCGTCACGGAAAGTCTCTTTACTCGTTCCGTAACACATCATCCCGTGATCAACCCCTTGGTCACATTGTGCACATTATGATGATGTCTTACCGAGTGGGCCCAGAGATACCTCTCCGTCCACACGGAGTGACAAATCCCAGTCTCGATTCGTGCCAACCCAACAGACACTTTCGGAGATACACGTAGTGCACCTTTATAGCCACCCAGTTACGTTGTGACGTTTGGTACACCCAAAGCATTCCTACGGTATCCGGGAGTTGCACAATCTCATGGTCTAAGGAAATGATACTTGACATTAGAAAAGCTTTAGCATACGAACTACGATCTTTGTGCTAGGCTTAGGATTGGGTCTTGTCCATCACATCATTCTACTAATGATGTGATCCCGTTATCAATGACATCCAATGTCCATGGTTAGGAAACCGTAACCATCTATTGATCAACGAGCTAGCCAATAGAGGCTTGCTAGGGACATGGTGTTGTCTATGTATCCACACATGTATTTGAGTTTCCTATCAATACAATTATAGCATGGATAATAAACGATTATCATGAACAAGGAAATATAATAATAATAACTAATTTATTATTGCCTCTAGGGCATATTTCCAACAGCTTCATCCAACAATACCGCCGAACCAAAGTATGACATGCTGGTAAGCAGTATGACTTATATCTCCCACAACTCACTTGTGTTCTACTCGTGCATATGACATCTACGCATAAAACCAGGCTCGGATGCCACTGTAGGGGAATGTAGTAATTTCAAAAAAATTCCTACGCACACGCAAGATCATGGTGATGCATAGCAACGAGAGGGGAGAGTGTTGTCCACGTACCCTCGTAGACCGAAAGCGGAAGCATTAGCACAACGCGGTTGATGTAGTCGTACGTCTTCACGATCCGACCGATCAAGTTCCGAACGTACGACACCTCCGAGTTCAGCACACGTTCAGCCCGATGACGTCCCTCGAACTCCGGTCTAGCCGAGTGTTGAGGGAGAGTTTCATCAGCACGACGGCGTGGTGACGATGATGATGTTCTACCGACGTAGGGCTTCGCCTAAGCACCGCTACAGTATTATCGAGGTGGACTATGGTGGAGGGGGGCACCACACATGGCTAAAAGATCAAACGATCACTTGTTGTGTTCAGAGGGTGCCCCCTGCCCCCGTATATAAAGGAACAAGAGGGGAGGTGTGGCCGGCCAGTAGGGGGCGCGCCAGGAGGAGTCCTACTCCCACCGGGAGTAGGACACCCTCCCTTTTCCTTGTTGGATTAGCAGAAGAGGGGGAAAGAGGTGGAGGAGAAGAAGGAAAGGGGGGGGGGGGAGGGCGCCGCCCCCTTCTCCTTGTCCCATTCGGACTAGGGGGAGGGGCGCGCGGCCCTTGCCCTGGCCGCCTCTCCTCTTCTCCACTATGGCCCATTAACCCCCGGGGGGTTCCGGTAACCCCTCCGGTACTCTGGTAAAATCCCGATTTCACCCGGAACACATCCGATATCCAAACATAGGCTTCCAATATATCAATATTCATGTCTCAACCATTTCGAGACTCCTCGTCATGTTCGTGATCACATCCGGGACTCCGAACAACCTTCGGTACATCAAAACATATAAACTCATAATATAACTGTCATCGAAACTTTAAGCGTGCGGACCCTACGGGTTCGAGAACTAGGTAGACATGACCGAGACACGTCTCCGGTCAATAAACAATAGCGGAACCTGGATGCTCATATTGGCTCCCACATATTCTACGAATATCTTTATCGGTCAGACCGCATAACCTAGTTCGATCGTCGGTATGTTACTTGCCCGAGATTCGATCGTCGGTATCTCAATACCTAGTTCAATCTCGTTACCAGCAAGTCTCTTTACTCGTTCCGTAATCCATCATCCCGCAACTAACTCATTAGTTGCAATGCTTGCAAGGCTTAAGTGATGTGCATTACCGAGTGGGCCCAGAGATACCTCTCCGACAATCGGAGTGACAAATCCTAATCTCGAAATACGCCAACCCAACAAGTACCTTCGGAGACACCTGTAGAGCACCTTTATAATCACCCGATTCGTTGTGATGTTTGGTAGCACACAAAGTGTTCTTACAGTAAACGGAGTTGCATAATCTCATAGTCGTAGGAACATGTATAAGTCATGAAGAAAGCAATAGCAACATACTAAACGACCGAGTGCTAAGCTAACAGAATGGGTCAAGTCAATCACATCATTCTCCTAATGATGTGATCCCGTTAATCAAATGACAACCCATGTCAATGGCTAGGAAACTTAACCATATTCGATCAACGAGCTAGTCAAGTAGAGGCATACTAGTGACACTCTGTTTGTCTATGTATTCACACATGTATTATGTTTTCGGTTAATACAATTCTAGCATGAATAATAAACATTTATCATGATATAAGGAAATAAATAATAACTTTATTATTGCCTCTAGGGCATATTTACTTCACGTACACCTTCTATCATAGATCTGAAGGCAAGATATATGTTTGCTAAGAATGGATCATTTCTAGAGAAGGAGTTTCTCTCGAAAGAAGTGAGTGGGAGGAAAGTAGAACTTGATGAGGTAGTTGTACCTTCTCTCAAATCGGAAAGTGGTTCATCACAGAAATCAGTTCCAGTGATGCCTACACCAATTACTGAGGAAGCTAATGATGATGATCATGAAACTTCAGATCAAGTTACTACCAAACCTCGTAGGTCAACCAGAGTACGTTCCACGCCAGAGTGGTATGGTAATCCTATTCTGGAGGTCATGTTACTAGACCATGACGAACCTATGAACTATGAGGAAGCGATGATGAGCCCAGATTCCGCGAAATGGCTTGAGGCCACGAAATCTGAGATGGGATCCATGTATGAGAACAAAGTATGGACTTTGGTTGATGTCGTGGAATTGTCATGGCAGATGTCCTTGGAAAAGGACTTAGTCATGGAGCCATCGCAACTTGGTTAGCTTAAAGGGGTTAAACGGGACAAAGGACACAAGGAGTTTATACTGGTTCGGCCCCTTGCTGTGAAGGTAATGGCGTAATCCAGTTTGAGGTGGTATTGCTTGGGTTTCGATTACCAGGGAGCGAATACGCTTGACCAAGCTTTCGATCTCTTGTTTCTTGTCCCTAAACCGCCGCCGGGTCGTTCCTTTATATACATAGGTTGACGCCCAGTGGCTCAAGGAGTCCCTGCCGGCTTATACAACGTGTACGGCTCGGTGACCAATTCCTCATGCCTTACAATACAAGTCACACATACATATGGCGGTTGATATCTATGGGCCTTAAGTCGCCTTTGGGCTTCGAGCCCTTAGTAAGTCTCCCTCATGAACCGCCATCTTTAACATCTTCCTGGGCTTCATCTTGATGAACCACCACTGGTATAACCTGACCCCTCCTGGGCCGGTCATACCCAATAGTTATATTCCCAACATTAGGCCCAGGTTGATTTGAACTCGTTCATGTCAATCTTCAACACTTAGAAAAAATCCTTCACTTATCCTCGCGAGACCCTCTAACCCGCCGTGACGTCATCTTCTAAGATCATGGTAACCCGACGTTACATCACCTGTTATTAATGTTACATAGATCCCAGATCTCAATATATCTTCTTTTAATGAACCTCCAAAAATCGAGGTGTCCGCGCCATCATATATCCATTTTTTAACCTCCTCGATTTGCGCGCCTGTCACTTATCTTTCCAGCCTTATAAATAGGGCCAGGGGTCCCTTTCACTTTCCCCGCTTACCTCTTCATCTCTTTCTTCTTCCTCGCGTTGTCTCAGCACCCGAGCTCTGCCGCCACCGTTGACCATCGCCACTACATCAACAACGGCCGCTACATCAACCTGAACCGACCAGAATTCATCCGCGCACCTCCGCTGTTCAACAAGTCCGGTAAGTTCTTCTCTTTCCCTTCACGCAGATCTCATTAGGTTTTCAAACTAGTTCGTCAGAGTTCATCTCCGTTCCTTGCTGTAGCTTGCTCTTTTTGATCCGAACTTTGTACCTCTCCTACGCGGTGGTAGCTGTAATATTCATTTCCACTATCAGGGCATCTCCTCATAAAAAATCTGATCTGGACATATGAACTGCTCAAGCACCGTAATTTAGGTCTGAATATTTTTTATTATCTGAAGTGCCGTAGATCCAAAATCATAATATCAATTTGCGAAACCTGTTTTTCAACACTTAGCAATTTTCCCTTTCTCTGATCTGTACTTTAATAACTGTGTGGGCGGCTTAACTCAAAAACCGTTACCCGCCAGGTACCATTAGTCCCCTCTTAAGCCGCCAATAGCTCATGTTTATAACTTCAATGTTATCCTCCGGCTTAAGACTTATACATTCTTCATTGATATTCACCAGTTAACTCGCCAGCCGGCTTTAACCATTAATCTTGAACCGGCATAATCTTTCTTTCAACTCACCAACAATGGCTAAGACATATTCTGCTTGTAATTGGGTTGAATCCCGGGTTACTGAGGAAGAACTGAACAACTATGTCACTACTGGCGCTTTAGCCAAAAAAAGTCATTCACTGGAGGGCCCCTGGCAAGGAATGTCCTCCCAAACCCAAGGACGGAGAAGTGATTTTTTTTGTTGATCACCTGAGTCGGGGGTTCAGCCCACCCGGCTCAAAGTTCTTCCATGATGTGCTTCATTTCCTCCAACTTCACCCTCAAGATATTAGACCCAACTCCGTGTCCAATATTTGCAATTTTCAAGTGTACTGTGAAGCTTATCTTCAAGAGGAGCTCACAGTTGACTTATTCAGGGAATTCTACTATTTAAACCACTAGACTGAATTTGTTGATGGACCCAACGCCGAACTTGGTGGGGTTTCAATTCAAAAGAGGAAAGACGTCAGCTTTCCCTATGCTAAGCCGCCAAGTCACCCCAAAGACTGGAACCAGACTTGGTTCTATTGTAAAGATAAATCTCCAGCTGATGAAAACCCCTTACTGGGTTATCGCGATCACCGTTTTAGCAACACACATCCACTCCCCACACTTCTTAGTGCCAAGGACCGGGCCAAATATGCATCATCATTTTCAAAACTTAGAGCCCTTATGGCCAATGGTTTAACCGACGTCGACCTTGTCCGGTGCTGGATGTCCTGGAGCATCTTGCCATTAAGCCGTCGCCCTGGCTTAATGTGTGATTATACTGACAATGTGAAAGATCCCCAGCGCCACCGCGACATCCAACTGTCTGATGCAGAAATCAACGAAGCCACCAAGAAATTGCTGAACGAACCCTTAAAAGAGTGCAGCAAAACATGACTTAGTTGTAACATCCCAAAATTCTAGATTTTGGAATGTTATAATAAATAAATAGTTTTTATTGTTTGTTTGATTGTTGTGTGATTGATTGGCTGAAAGTGAGTGAAATTTGAAACTTTTGAAAGTTAAATGAGAGGGAATAAAAGGACTTTCCCAAACTTTCATTTTTGCATTTATGATCTTCGTGAATTCAAACTCTTTTCACCACAAAACCCTGGAGAGAAGATGACATGACTTCTTCCATTTAAATAAATGAAAAGGGTTTTGAAAAGATTTGAATTCCATTTGGAACTATTTCAAATTCAGAAACTTTAAGCAACTCAATGATTTTCATGAGAGAAGATAAAATGACTTCTTCAAATGCTATGAAATATGAGTTGGAAGTTTCAAAGGATCAAATTTAAAGTCCTTTTGAAATTATTTTCAATTTGGAGTTATTTGGGGTTTTATTCAAATTATTTTTCTCCAAAAATAAATATATGGAAAATAGGGTAAAATGATTCCCTACAATAGAAAATTTGAGAGAAATAAATTCGAAATCATTTTGGTATTTCTCTTTGCTTTATCTAAATTTGTGTGGATTTTATTTGATGCTAGAAAAATGTTCATGTTGTAGAAATTATTTTTCTGAAAATTTTGACATATTATATGCCTATATAATATTCTTATTTATTTTGTTATTATTATTTTTTTTGTCTGGAAAAATGTTTTTTTTAACTTCAGGCTGGGCGGCCCGGCTCAAGCCAACCCGTCCTCACCGACCCGAGTGAGTCCGCCTAGACGCCGCCCGTGGGAGCAGGACTCCCCCGAGGTTCGCCGCCTCCCCTTTAAAAATAGCGACCACGGGGCCCCTTGGACCCCGAGTCAGCCGCGCCGCCGCCGCCTTTAGTCGTCGTCGCCGCCCGCCCGTAACCGTCATTGGCTTCGCCGCTTGTGGTGTAAATCGCCGCCGCCTTTAGTTAAATCGCCGCCCATTCGTAGCCATCATGGCTTCGCCGCCCTTCAAATGTCGTCGCCATGCCGAACGCTCGTCGCCGCTTTGCATCGCTTTCTCGCCGCCTCCACTCGCCAGCGTCGCGCGCCCTCTACCCACAGCCCATGACGCGCTTCGCCGGGCGACCACCGCCCATTGGATCTCGCCGGTTTTACGGTATAAACCCTAATGCTTTTTTTGGTTTTCCTTTTTAAAACCTGGTTGAGTTTTTTTCTCTGTTAGATCTAATTAGTGAACGTCTGCTGGTTAGGTATTTGCAGCGGACGAATTCGTTTGTTAGAGTTCGGTAGCGAACGTCCTTTCTGTAGAATTTTTCCTTTTCTTTTTAAGTTCGGCCAAGGACCTATCCATGAATATTTTATTTACAGATTAGTCCCTAATCTTCAAACCCTCGCAACTTTTTGCTCGTTTATCCAAATCCAACGAAACCAACGCCCACTTCTTCGCTATGATCCCCTCTATCCAGATAAACAACTTAAACATGTTTTTGAAAGTTTAAAATTTGAATTCAAATATATTTGAATTTGAATCTTCTTTTGATCGTAACTTGAGTTTCGTAGCTCCGTTTGAGTTGATTCTTTTTGCAAATCGAAGCTCTTGACCTAAAATTTCTGATAAGGCCAAATTCACTTAATTTTGGTACTTTAGAAATTGTTTTATGTTGCAAGAGTAAATTGCTTGTTTTCGAAGTTTTCTGAGATCTTTTCTTCGATTCTTTTGCATGATTGCTTATGTGTGGTTACTATTGTTTGCTTACAATAGATTTACCGGAGTGTGATGAGTAGAACTATCAGGAGTTATGAGTGTGAATCATCTTCATCAACAGTACAGGCAAGTTCACACTTTGATCATATCCCTTTCATACCCAGTTTTTATGCATTAGTTTCACCCTCAAACATTGCATGGTTAGGAATTGATAACATGTGGGTATTGGGAAGTAGTTGATGAGGTAGGAACCTATTGTCCTGCATTCAAACCTTGGGAGTTACTTATACGATATGCTCATACTGCTCTGCTATGCTCGTAGACGTGGATTGGTTAAGTGTATTCATGACAGATGTGAGAGTTATCATTAATGGTTAACTTAAGGTGGCTACTTTAATACACATCTGGGTGGATTGGTTGGGGCACCCTGGGGATATACCAGTAACTTGCCCGAACACTGGGGATACACCTGTGTTGTCCTAGGAGATCCCGGGGTACCCGTGTCATCATCCCAGGGTTCGCCGCCCAGGCTCAAAGCGATCATAAGATTATTCATGCTAGAAACTTCTGTGTGCAGCCACAAGCCATTATGGGCTCTGGCATAGTTGAGTATGTTGTGTGACCTCTTTCAGTGGTAGACTAGCAGATGTAGCGGAATGTAGGTGGTATGGTGTAACCATCGAAAGAGTTAATGCTTCTGAAAGACTGTGTCTCGATCATCCATTTCTCAAACACCATGTAGTGCGAGAAAACCAACGGAGGAGATCGAGTCTTGTGGGGAAAAGTGCGCAAACCTCTGCAGAGTGTACAAACTAATCATGATTAGTCGTGTCCCCGGTTATGGACATCTTGAGTATCTGGTTCTTCGATTATCATGTTGATCTCATCACTCTATTTAATGAAATTGTTGGGTTACTAATGATTTGGTAATATTTTGGGATTGAGTTGGGGATATACCTTCTCAATATTTTCAAACAACTGTGCAGTTAAATAAAATTTATTCCTTTGAGGTAGGGAAAAATAGTCTTTATGCAAAAATTAAACTTAGAGCTTTCCACCAGCCAAATATGCATGTAGTGATAGACATGGGATAAGTCTTGCTATTAGTAGTCATGTGAATTTGGTATTCGTTCGATATTTTGATGAGATGTATGTTGTCTCTCCTCTAGTGGTGTCATGTGAACATCGACTACATGACACTTCACCATTTTTTGGGCCTAGAGGAAGGCATTGGGAAGTAATAAGTAGATGATGGGTTGCTAGAGTGATAGAAGCTTAAACCCTAGTTTATGCGTTGCTTCATAAGGGCTGATTTGGACCCATATGTTTCATGCTATGGTTAGGTTTACCTTAATACTTCTTTTGTAGTTTGGATGCTTGCAATAGGAGTTAATCATAAGTGGGATGCTTGTCCAAGTAAGGACAGCACCCAAGCACCGGTCCACCCACATATCAAATTATCAAAGTACCGAACGCGAATCATATGAACGTGATGAAAACTAGTTTGACGAAATTCACATGTGTCCTCGGGAGCGTTTTCCTTCATATAAGAAATTTTCCAGGCTTGTCCTTTGCTACAAAAAGGGTTGGGCCATCTTGCTGCACTTTATTTACACTTGTTACTTGTTACTAGTTACAAATTACCTTATCACAAAACTATCTGTTACCGACAATTTCATCTTTTGCAGAGAATACCTTACTGAAAACCGCTTGTCATTTCCTTCTGCTCCTCGTTGGGTTCGACACTCTTACTTATCGAAAGGACTACGATAGATCCCCTATACTTGTGGGTCATCAAGACTCTTTTCTGGCGCCGTTGCCAGGGAGTGAAGCGCCTTTGGTAGGTGGAATTTGGTAAGGAAATATTTATATAGTGTGCTGAAATTTACTATCACTTGTTACTATGGAAAGTAATCCTTTGAGGGGCTTGTTCGGGGTATCTTCACCTCGAACAGTAATATATGAAAGCTCAACAAAAGAAACTAAGTGGGTGTGCATCCAACTTGCTTGCTCACGAAGACCTAGGGCACTTGAGGAGGCCCATTGTTGGAATATACAAGCCAAGTTCTATAATGAAAAATTCCCACTAGTATATGAAAGTGACAAAACAAGAGACTCTCTATCATGAAGATTATGGTGCTACTTTGAAGCACAAGTGTAGTAAAAGGATAGTAACATTGTCCCTTCTCTCTTTTCTCTCATTTTTGGGCCTCTCTTTTTATGGCCTTTCTCTCTCTTTTTATTCCTCACTTGGGACAATGCTCTAGAAAATGATGATCATCACACTTCTATTTATTTACAACTCAATGATTACAACTCGATTCTAGAACAAAGTACGACTCTATATGAATGCCTCCGGCGATGTACCGGGATATGCAATGAACCAAGAGTGACATGTATGAAAGAATAATGAATGGTGGCTTCGCCACAAATACTATGTCAACTACATGATCATGCAAAGCAATATGACAATGATGAACGTGTCATGATAAACGGAATGGTGGAAAGTTGCATGGCAATATATCTCGGAATGGCTATGGAAATGCCATAATAGGTAGGTATAGTGGCTGTTTTGAGGAAGATATAAGGAGGTTTATGTGTGAAAGAGCGTATCATATCACGGGGTTCAGATGCACTGGCGAAGTTTGCACCAACTCTCATTGTGAGAAAGGGCAATGCACGGTACCAAAGAGGCTAGCAATGATGGAAAGGTGAGAGTGCGTATAATCCATGGACTCAACATTAGTCATTAAGAACTCACATACTTATTGCAAAAATCTACAAGTCATCAAAAACCAAGCACTACACGCATGCTCCTAGGGGATAGATTGGTAGGAAAAGACCATCGCCGTCCCGACCGCCACTGATAAGGAGGACAATCAAAGAACACCTCATGTTTCAAATTTGTTACATAACGTTTACCATACGTGCATGCTACGGGACTTGAAAACTTCAACACAAGTATTTCTCAAATTCACAACTACTCAACTAGCACAACTTTGATATCACTACCTCCATGTCTCAAAACAATCATCAAGCATCAAACTTCTCTTAGTATTCAACACACTCATAAGAAAGTTTTTACTATTCTTGAATACCGAGCATATTAGGATTATTTAAGAAAATTACCGTGCTATTTAAGACTCTCAAAATAATCTAAGTGAAGCATGAGATATCAATAGTTTCTATAAAACAAATACACCACTGTGCTCTAAAAGATATAAGTGAAGTACTAGAGCAAAAACTATATAACTCAAAAGATATAAGTGAAGCACATAGAGTATTCTCATAATTTCCGAAGCATGTGTGTCTCTCTCAAAAGGTGTGTACAGCAAGCATGATTGTGGTAAACTAAAAAGCAAAGACTCAAATCATACAAGACGCTCCAAGCAAAACACATATCATGTGGTGAATAAAAATATAGCTCCAAGTAAAGTTACCGATGGAAGTAGACGAAAAGAGGGATGCCTTCCGGCATCCCCAAGCTTTGGCTTTTTGGTGTCCTTAGATTATCTTGGGGGTTCCATGGGAATCCCCAAGCTTAGGCTCTTGCCACTCCTTGTTCCATAATCCATCAAAATTTTCACCCAAAACGTGAAAACTTCACAACACAAAACTTAGCAGAAAATCTCATGAGCTCCGTTAGCGAAAGAAAACAAAAGACCACTTCAAGGTACTGTAATGAACTCATTATTATTTATATTTGTGCTAAACCTACTGTATTCCAAATTCTCTATGGTTTATAAACTCTTTTACTAGCCATAGATTGATCAAAATAAGCAAACAACACACGAAAAACAGAATCATCAAAAGCAGCGATGCAGTAGTAATTTGTAACTAAGGCAAACTTCTGGAACTCCAAAAAATCAGCCAAAATAGGAAGACCTAAACAATTTTTTATTGATCAGCAGAAGTTGGAATCAATATTTTATCACTTTCTTGTGATTTTTAAAAATTATTTTCATGAACAGAAAGTTTCTGGAATTTTCTGCAAAATCAAATAACTATCATCCAAGAAGATCCTATAGGTTTAACTTGGCACGAACACTAATTAAAACATAAAAACACATCTAACCAGAGGATAGAACAAGTATTTATTCCTAAACATAAGCAAAAATCAAAAAACTAAAAATAAAATTGGGTTGCCTCCCAACAAGCGCTATCGTTTAACGCCCCTAGCTAGGCATAAAAGCAGGGGTAGATCTAGGTATTGCCATCTTTGGTGGCCAATCCATAAGTGGCTCTCATAATAGATTCATATGGTAATTTTATTTTATTCCTAGGGAAGTGTTCCATGCCTTTATTTAATGGAAATTGGAATCTAATATTCCCTTCCTTCATATCAATAATTGCACCAATCGTTCTAAGGAAAGGTCTACCAAGAATAATAGGACATGAAGGATTGCAATCTATGTCAAGAACGATAAAATCTACGGGCACATAGTTCCTATTTGCAATAATAAGAACATCATTAATTCTTCCCATAGGTTTCTTAATGGTGGAATCCGCAAGGTGCAAGTTTAAAGAGCAATCATGAAAATCACAGAAACCTAACAAATCGCACTAAGTTTTTGGAATCGTGGAAACACTAGCACCCAAATCACACAAAGCATAGCATTCATGATCTTTAATATTAATTTTAATAGTAGGTTACCACTCATCATAAAGTTTTTTAGGGATAGAGACTTCCAACTCAAGTTTTTCTTCATAAGATTGGATCAAAGCATCAACGATATGTTTGGTAAAAGCTTTATTTTGACTATAAGCATGAGGAGAATTTAGCACGGATGCAACAAGGAAATACAATCTATCAAAGAGAAATTATCATAATTAAATTCCTTGAAATCAAAAATAGTGGGTTTATTAATATCTAATGTTTTGATCTCTTCAATCCCACTTTTATCAATTTTAGCATCAAGATCTAAAAACTCCAAATTTTTGGAACGCCTTCTAGGTAAAGGTGGATCATATTCATTCCCATCATTATCAAGATTCATATTGCAAAACAAAGATTTAATAGGGGACACATCAATAACTTTTAGATCTTCATCTTTGTTTTCATAAAAATTAGAAGAACACACTTTTATAAAGCCTTTCTTAGCACGCATCCTAGCGGTTCTTTCTTTGCACTCATCAATGGAAATTCTCATGGCTTTGAGAGACTCATTGATATCATGCTTAGGTGGAATAGATCTAAGTTTCAAAGAATCAACATCAAGAGAAATTCTATCAACATTCCTAGCCAATTCATCAACTTTAAGCAATTTTTCTTCAAGCAAGGCATTGAAATTCTTTTGCGAATTCATAAATTCCTTAACACTAGTCTCAAATTCAGAGGGCATCTTATTAAAGTTTCCATAAGAATTGTTGTAGGAATTACCATAATTATTAGAGGAATTACTAGGATAAGGCCTAGGATTAAAGTTCCCTCTATACGCGTTGTTACCAAAGTTATTCCTACCAACAAAATTCACATCCATATATTCATTATTATTCTCAATCAAAGTAAACAAAGGAGTATCATTAGGATCAGAAGAAACACTCTTAGTAGCAAATAATTTCATAAGTTCATCCATCTTTCCACTCAAAACATTAATTTCTTCTATCACATGCACTTTTTTATTAGTAGATCTTTCAGTGTGCCATTGAGAATAATTAACCATAATATTATCTAGGATTTTACTAGCTTCTCCTAAAGTGATTTCCATAAAAGTGCCTCCTTGGCTGAATCTAAAAGATTTCTAGAAGCAAAATTCAATCCGGCATAAATTTTTTGTATAATCATCCACAACTTCAAACCATGTGTAGGGCAATTACATATCATTAATTTCATCCTCTCCCAAGCTTGTGCAACATGTTCATGATCAAGTTGCTTAAAATTCATAATATCGTTTCTAAGAGAGATAATCTTAGCGGGAGGAAAATACTTAGAGATAAAAGCATCTTTGCACTTATTCCAAGAATCAATACTATTTTTAGGCAAAGAGGAAAACCAAGCTTTAGCACGATCTCTAAGCGAAAAAGGAAATAGCTTCAATTTAACAATATCATTGTCAACATATTTCTTCTTTTGCATATCACACAAATCAACGAAGCTATTTAGACGAGTAGCGACATCTTCACTAGGAAGGCCGGCGAATTGGTCTTTCATAACAAGATTCAACAAAGCATCATTGATTTCACAAGATTCAGTATTGGTAAGAGGAGCAATCGGAGTGCTAAGGAAATCATTATTGTTGGTATTGGTAAAGTCACATAATTTGGTATTATCTTGAGCCATCGTGACAAGCAAGCAATCCAACACACGAGCAAACAAGAAGCCAGCAAAAAAGAGGCAAACGGAAAAGAGAGGGCGAATAAAACGGCAAGGGTGAAGTGTGGGAGAGGAAAACGAGAGGCAAATGGCAAATAATGTAATGCAGGAGACAAGGGTTTGTGATGGGTACTTGGTATGTTGACTTTTGCGTAGACCTCCCCGGCAACGGCGCCAGAAATCCTTCTTGCTACCTCTTGAGCACTGCGTTTGTTTTCCCTTGAAGAGGAAAGGGTGATGCAGCAAAGTAGCGTAAGTATTTCCCTCAGTTTTTGAGAACCAAGGTATCAATCCAGTAGGAGGCTAACGCAAGTCCCTCGCACCTACACAAACAAATAAATCCTCGCAACCAACACGATAAGGGGTTGTCAATCCCTACACGCTCACTTACGAGAGTGAGACTTGATAGATATGATAGGATAATATTTTTGGTATTTTTGTGATAAAGATGCAAAGTAAAGTAAACAAAGTAAAAACGGCACAAGAAATAGCGAAGTGTTGGAAGATTAGTATGATGGAAAATAGACCCGGGGGCCATAGGTTTCACTAGTGGCTTCTCTCGAGAGCATAAGTATTTTACGGTGGGTGAACAAATTACTGTTGAGCAATTGAAAGAATTGAGCATAGTTATGAAAATATCTAGGTATGATCATGTATATAGGCATCACGTCCGAGACAAGTAGACCGACTCTTGCCTGCATCTACTACTATTACTCCACACATCGACCGCTATCCAGCATGCATCTAGAGTATTAAGTTCATAAGAACAGAGTAACGCTTTAAGCAAGATGACATGATGTAGAGGATAAATTCGTGCAATATGATAAAAAACCCATCTTGTTATCCTCGATGGCAACAATACAATACGTGCCTTGCTGCCCCTCATCCTTTGGGAAAGGACACATAAGATTGAACCCAAAGCTAAGCACTTCTCCCATTGCAAGAAAGATCAATCTAGTAGGCCAAACCAAACCGATAATTCGAAGAGACTTGCAAAGATAACCAATCATACATAAAAGAATTCAGAAGATTCAAATAGTGTTCATAGATAAACTTGATCATAAACCCACAATTCATAGTTCTCAACAAACACACCGCAAAAGAAGATTACTCGAATAGATCTCCACAAGAGAGGGGGAGAACATTGTATTGAGATCCAAAAAGAGGGAGGAAGCCATCTAGCTAATAACTATGGACCCGAAGGTATGAGGTAAACTACTCACACTTCATCGGAGAGGCTATGGTGTTGATGTAGAAGCCCTCCGTGATCGATGCCCCCTCTGGCGAAGCTCCGGAATAGGCCCCAAGATGGGATCTCATGGGTACTGAAGGTTGCGGTGGTGGAATTAGGTTTTTGGCTCAGTATCTAATCGTTTGGGGGTACGTAGGTATATATATATAGGAGGAAGGAGTACGTCGGTGGAGCAACGTGGGGCCCACGAGGGTGGAGGGCGTGCCCAGGGGGTAGGCGGTCCCCCTACCTCGTGGCTTCCTGCTTGATTTCTTGACATAGGGTCCACGTCCTCTGGATCATGTTCGTTCCGAAAATCACGTTCCCGAAGGTTTCATCCCGTTTGGACTCCGTTTGATATTCTTTTTCAAATAAACTCGAAATAGGCAAAAACAACAATTACGGGCTGGGCCTCCGGTTAATAGGTTAGTCCCAAAAATAATATAAAAGTGAATAATAAAGCCCAATAATGTCCAAAACAGAAGATAATATAGCATGGAGAAATAAAAAATTATAGATACGTTGGAGACGTATCAGTAGGCATGCCTGTTATTTCTGTTAACGTAGGAGATCATTGTTATCATGGCTTATGTGATATGGGTGCTAGTGGTAGTGCAATACCTATTTCTTTATATCAAGAAATTATGCATGATATTGCACCTGCTGAGTTAGAAGAAATTGATGTCACCGTTAAGCTTGCCAATAGAGATACAATTTCACCAATTGGGATTGTTAGAGATGTTGAGGTCTTGTGTGGGAAAGCTAAATATCCTGCTGATTTCCTTGTTCTTGGTTCCCCTCAAGATAGCTTTTGTCCCATTATATTTGGTAGACCCTTCTTGAATACTGTTAATGCTAAGATTGATTGCAAGAAGGATGTTGTTACTATTGGTTTGGATGATATGTCTCATGAGTTTAATTTTTCTAATTTTCGTAGACAACCTCGTGATGAGGTATTGCCTAGTAAAGATGAAATTATTGGTCTTGCTTCTATTACCGTACCTCCTAGTGATCCTTTAGAACAATATTTGCTAGACCATGAAAATTATATTTTATGAATGAAAGAAGGGAAATAGATGAAGTATTCTTTAAACATGGACCTATTCTGAAACACAATTTGCCTGTTGAAATCCTAGGGGATTCTCCTCCACCCAAGGGTGATCCCGTGTTTGAGCTTAAACCATTGCCTGATACTCTTAAATATGCTTATGATGAAAAGAAGATATATCATGTTATTATTAGTGCTAACCTTTTAGAGAAGGAGGAAGAAAAATTATTGAAAACTCTGAAGAAGCACCGTGCTGCTATTGGATATACTCTTGATGATCTTAAGGGCATTAGTCCCACTCTATGCCAACACAAAATAAATTTGGAGAAAGATGCCAAACCAGTTATTGATCATCAACGACGGCTAAATCCTAAGATGAAAGAAGTGGTAAGAAAGGAAATACTAAAGCTCCTTGAGGCAGGTATAGTTTATCCCGTTGCTGATAGTCTGTGGGTAAGTCTTGTCCATTGTGTCCCTAAGAAGGGAGGTATTACTGTCGTTCCTAATGATAAAGATGAATTGATTCCGCAAAGAACTATTACAGGTTATAGGATGGTAATTGATTTCCACAAATTAAATAAGGCTACTAAAAAAGATCATTACCCCTTACCTTTTATTGATCAAATGCTAGAAATATTATCCAAACATACACATTTTTGCTTTCTAGATGGTTACTCTGGTTTCTCTCAAATACCTGTGTCAGCTGATGATCAAGCAAATACCACTTTTACTTGCCCTTTCGGTACTTTTGCTTATAGACGTATGCCTTTTGGTTTATGTAATGAACCTGCTACCTTTCAAAGATGCATGATGGCTATATTTTCTGACTTTTGTGAAAAGATATGTGAGGTTTTCATGGACGATTTCTCTGTTTATGGATCCTCTTTTGATGATTGCTTGAGCAACCTTGATCGAGTTTTGCAGAGATGTGAAGAAACTAATCTTGTCTTGAATTGGGAGAAGTGCCACTTTATGGTTAATGAAGGCATTGTTTTGGGGCATAAAATTTCTGAAAGAGGTATTGAAGTTGATAAAGCTAAAGTTGATGCTATTGAAAAGATGCCGTGTCCTAAGGACATCAAAGGTATAAGAAGTTTCCTTGGTCATGCCGGTTTTTATAGGAGGTTCATTAAGGACTTCTCAAAAATTTCTCGGGCTCTGACTAATCTCTTACAAAAAGATATACCTTTAGTTTTTGATGATGATTGTGTAGAAGCATTTGAAATACTTAAGAAAACATTAATCTTTGCACCTATCGTTCAGCCACCTGATTGGAATTTACCTTTTGAATTATGTGTGATGCTAGCGATTATGCTGTAGGTGTTGTTCTAGGGCAAAGAGTTGATAATAAATTAAATGTTATTCAATATGCTAGTAAAACTCTAGACAATGCCTAGAGAAATTATGCCACTACTGAAAAAGAATTCTTAGCAGTTGTATTTGCTTGTGATAAGTTCAGACCATATATTGTTGATTCTAAAGTAACTATTCACTTGATCATGCTGCTATTAAATATCTTATGGAAAAGAAAGATGATAAACCTAGACTCATTAGATGGGTTCTCTTGCTACAAGAATTTGATTTGCATATTATTGATAGAAAGGGAGCTGAGAACCCCGTTGCACACAACTTGTCTAGGTTAGAAAATGTTCTTGATGACCCACTACCTATTGATGATAGCTTTCCTATGAACAATTAAATGTCATAAATGCTTCTCGTACTGCTCCATGGTATGCTGATTATGCTAATTACATTGTTGCTAAATTTATACCACCTAGTTTCACATACCAGCAAAATAAAAAGTTTTTTCTATGATTTAAGACATTACTTCTGGGATGACCCACATCTTTATAAAGAAGGAGCAGATGGTGTTATTAGGCGTTGTGTACCTGAGCATGAACAGGAACAGATCCTACGCAAGTGTCACTCCGAGGCTTATGGAGGGCACCACGCTTGAGATAGAACTGCACATCAGGTATTGCAATCCGGTTTTTATTGGCCTACTCTCTTCAAGGATGCTCGTAAGTTTGTCTTATCTTGTGATGAATGTCAAAGAATTGGTAACATTAGTAGACGTCAAGAAATGCCTATGAATTATTCACTTGTTATTGAACCATTTGACGTTTGGGGCTTTGATTATATGGGACCTTTTCCTTCCTCTAATGGGTATACACATATTTTAGTTGCTGTTGATTATGTTACTAAGTGGGTAGAAGCTATTCCAACTAGTAGTGCTGATCATAACACCTCTATTAAGATGCTTAAAGAAGTTATTTTTCCGAGGTTTGGAGTCCCTAGATATTTAATGACTGATGGTGGTTCACATTTTATTCATGGTACTTTTCGTAAAATGCTTGCTAAGTATGATGTTAATCATAGAATTGCATCTCCTTATCACCCACAGTCTAGTGGTCAAGTAGAATTGTGTAATAGAGAGCTCAAATTAATTTTGCAAAAGACTGTTAATAGATCTAGAAAGAATTGGTCCAAGAACTTGATGATGCATTATGGGCCTATAGAACTGCATTTAAAAATCCTATGGGTATGTCTCCGTATAAAATGGTTTATGGAAAAGCATGTCATCTACCTCTCGAACTAGAACATAAGGCATACTGGGTCATTACAGAGCTCAATTATGATTTTAAACTTGCCGGTGAGAAGAAGTTATTTGACATTAGCTCACTTGATGAATGGAGAACCCAAGCCTATGAGAATGCCAAATTGTTTAAGGAAAAAGTTAAAAGATGGCATGACAAAAGGATACAAAAGCGTGAGTTTAATGTAGGTGATTATGTATTGTTATACAACTCTCGTTTAAGATTTTTTGCAGGAAAACTTCTCTCCAAATGGGAAGGTCCTTACGTTATCGAGGAGGTCTATCATTCGGTGCCATAAAAATCAACAACTTTGAAGGCACAAATCCGAAGGTGGTGAACGGTCAAAGAATCAAACATTATATCTCAGGTAACCCTATAAATGTTGAAACTAATGTTATTGAAACCGTAACACCGGAGGAATACATAAGAGACACTTTCCAGAACTTTTCAGACCCCGAAAAGGAATAGGTATGTGGTACGGTAAGTAAACCGACTCCAAAATAGTTCTAATGGCAAATTTTCTCTGTTTTGGAATATTTAGAAAAATAGGAAAATAAGAAGCAGTCTGGGAAGGACATAAGGCTTCCACGAGGGTGGGAGGCGCGCCCTACCCCCCTGGGCACGGCCCCTGCCTCGTGGGCACCTCGTGTGCTCTCCGAACTCCGTTTTTTTGCATGATACTTCTTTCGCTCGGTAAAAATTCATTATATAATCTCTCGAAGGTTTTGACTCCTGTGTCACGCAAATATCCTATATTTTCGTTTCGAGCTATTTTTCTGACAGATCTAGATCACCATGACATCTCCAAGCGCCCCCAAGGACAAGTTCTTCGAGAAGGTCATCAACCCCTACCTCGTGGAGGTGCTGCAACACCTTCAAACCATTGAGATGCGTGATGGGTTGCTGCACATCCGCGATGTTAAGGGACCAAGGAGGACAGGAAGCGTGGAGACGAGACTCGAAGCAATGGACCAACAAGTTTTCAAGTGCCAGGGGATGGTGGAACGCGGACTCAACGCCAACCATATGATGATCGCGGAGTTCACCAACAACCACAAGCTGGATGCCAAGAACATTGGGGAGACCATCTTCAAGCTTGATGAGAAGATCGAGCACCTCCAAGCCCAAATCTATGGCCTGCAAAACCAAAACTGTGAGTATGAATATAGATTCAAGAGGATGAGTTTGGCTGCAGATTTGAGGATTCCGGAGACTAGATCATCCTTCTATGATGGTGAGCCTATGCCTTGGAAGATGGACGACAAGCCTACATCATCAACAACTCCATCACCTTCGCCAGCAAAAGACATATAATCACATGGGTATGGGCACTCCCCTTGGCAACTTCGAAGCTTGGGGGAGGTGCCCCAGTATCATATCACCATCACACTCCTATCTTTAGCATTTTTCTTAGTTCGATCCTTTTGGTATTATCTTGATCTAGTAGATAAAGTTTTTGGGGTGATCTAGTTTTGAGTTTCGCTTTATGATCCCCCTATGTAATCGAGTCCGTGGGCTATATAATAAAGATTAGTGTTGAGTCAAGGGCTTGATTATCTTGCTATGATTATGAGTGAATAAAATAAAAATAAAGAATAAAAATAAATAAAAAGAGATCATATTGATCTTATGGAGAGTAATGACTTCACATATAAAGTGTATGATGATTAAAAGTTGTTGAGAGTTGACAAACATAGTTTTGGTCATCGTTGCAATTAATAGGAAGTAATAAAGAAAGAGAGGTTTCACATATAAATATACTATCTTGGACATCTTTTATGATTGTGAGCACTCATTAAAATATGACATGCTAAAGAGTTGATGTTGGACAAGGAAGACAACGTAATGGGTCATGTTTTCTTATATCTGAGATAAAGTATATTGTCATGGATCATCCAACATGTTGATTTTGCCTTTCTCCCTCATGCTAGCCAATTCTTTGCACCAAGTAGAAATACTACGTGTGCTTCCAAATACCCTTAAAACCAGTTTTGCCATTAGAGTCCACCATATCTACCTATGGATTGAGTAAGATCCTTCAAGTAAGTTGTCATCGGTGTAAGCAATAAAAATTGCTCTCTAAATATGTATGACTTATTAGTGCGGGAGAAAATAAGCTTTATACGATCTTGTGATGTGGAAGAAATAAAAGCGACAGACTGCATAATAAAGGTCCATATCACAAGTGGCAATATAAAGTGACGTTCTTTCGCATTAAGATTTTGTGCATCCAACCCTGAAAGCGCATGACAACCTCTACTTCCCTCTGCGAAGGGCCTATCTTTTACTTTTATCTTCTACCTTATGCAAGAGTCATGGTGATCTTCACCTTTACTTTTTACATTTTATCCTTTGGCAAGAACATTGTGTTGGAAAGATCCTGATATGTATATCTAATTGGATGTAAGTTAGCATGAACTATTATTGTTGACATTACCCTTGAGGTAAAAGGTTGGGAGGCGAAACTATAAGCCCCTATCTTTCTCTGTTTCCGATTAAAACTCCGTAACCACAAGTATTGCATGAGTGTTAGCAATTGTGAAAGACTAAAATGATAGTTGAGTATGTGGACTTGCTGAAAAGCTCTTATATTGACTCTTTCTGATGTTATGATAAATTGCAATTGCTTCAATGACTGAGGTTATAGTTTGTTAGTTCTCAATGAAGTTTCTGATTCACACTTGACATTTACTTTATCATAAGAAATAATAAGACAATATCCATATATGTTGCTGTTATAAGAATGATCATGATTCCCTCATGTCCGTATTTTATTTTATCGACACCTCTATCTCTAAACATGTGGACATATTTATCGTTATCGGCTTCCGCTTGAGGACAAGCGAGGACTAAGCTTGGGGGAGTTGATACGTCCATTTTGCATCATGCTTTTATATCGACATTTATTGCATTATGGGCTGTTATTACACATTATGTCACAATACTTATGCCTATTCTCTCTTATTTTACAAGGTTTACATAAAGGGGGAGAATGACGACAGCTGGAATTCTGGGCTGGAAAAGGAGCAAATATTAGAGACCTATTCTGCACAACTCCAAAAGTCCTGAAACTCCACGGAAGTTATTTTTGGTAATAATAAAAATACTGAGCAAGAAAATACCAGAGGGGGCCCACACCCTGGCAACGAGGGTGGGGGTGTCGTGGTTCTAAGTCTGACAGTAGAATGGGGGGGGTAGGAATGGAGAGGCAAGATCCTAGCTATGGAGTAGTTGTATACGCAAGGGATTTACGAGTTCAGGCCCTTCTCGGAGGAAGTAACAGCCCTACGTCTCGGAGCCCGGAGGCGGTCGACTGGATTATATGCGTATGTGTTACAGGGGTGCAAACCCTTCTGCCTGTGGAGGGGGGTGGCTTATATAGAGTGCGCCAGGACCCCAGCCAGCCCACATAGCAGAGGGTTTAAGGTACGTTAAGACCTGGCATTACTGGTAACACCGAACATAAAGTGTCATCATGACCATAAAGACTACTTAATTACAGACCGTTTGGATACAGAGTGATTCCTGAGCACCTGATGGTCGAGTGAGCCTTCTTAGTCGAGTGTCTCTGATTCTGTCGAGTGGAAGCCTACCAGGTCGACTAGAAGGAAGCTTCTTTCGGTACCTTTGGGCAGGTCTATGACCCTACCCTAGGTACATGACTTCATCATTAGCCCCCGAATGGATCGAGGTTTGAGTGAGGAAGGAGTTGATAATCTTTCCGACCTGTTCTTTGTGTTGCGAGTGTGTCTTACTCTGGATCAACGACCTTTCAGTGATGGCGTCAATTTCTCTTTCAGTCGCCTTGATCCATTCTTCACATTTGTTGAGTTAACTTTGTGAACTTGAGGATTTCCGAGCGACGGATCAGAGGAAATCATTGTCTGACAAAGTTGCTCCGCGGTTAGCGGATTTCGAGATCTGAATTTTGGGAAGCGAAGCGGAGAAAACTACGGCAGACTTTTCGGATGGGATAAGGCGATGACGCCTCGATCTTGGCTGCCTTTTTTCGCCACGTATCATGCGCGCGCCTGTTGCAGGATTTGACAGGATTGCCTGGGCCTACCAGTCAGCCACTCGGAAGCGGCCTCATATAAGGCATCGGATGGGGTATTTTGAACAGTGTGACCCCAATCTTCCCCTCCCTCCGCCTCCAAATCCTTCTGCTGCGCCCTTAGCCTGCTCAGCGCCGCAGCTCAGTACCTGCTTCGCCGACGACCATGGTGAAGGAGAAGACCGCAGCCTTGGAGCGGGTGAAGAAGGTGGCGGCGAAGGCGAATGGGAGAGCGCCCAGTCGGGGCGGATCTTCTTCGCGGTCCAAACTGCCGCAAGGTTGGGTCCAGGGAGATTGGATCCGCTCGACCATCACCGAGAAGGACCTCAACGATCTGGCCAACGAGGGACTGATCCCCCATGGGTCGGCGAGGCTTAGGGAACGGAGTGGCAGCCGACTGAAGAGGGTGAGTGCGTTCTCCTAGCCACTCATGTAGATCGGGATTTTCTCCGCCGCGAATCCTTTCTTCCGGGGTTTCGAACTTTTTGGAGCGCAACTCCATCATTTCACTCCCAACTCCATTGCCTATCTTGCTGCTTTCGTGTCGTTGCGAAAACTTCTTGGGTTGTCGGCCGACCTGGGGCCTCTTCAAGCATATATTCACTTGTCGCTCTCCGACGGTGAAGAAAGCGAACCCGAATGACGAGAGAACCCAAGTAATCCAGATGTGTGGGGGACTCGGGGTCCAGATGAGGGGGAAGAGCGCTTTTCCGGCTATGACTCTCCCCGACTCGGTTAGAGGGTGGCAGTCGATCTGGTTCTATCGCTAAGACCAGCCGACGCCTTGAGGCGGTCATTGGACTCCCTCCTTTCTCCATGAGTCGAGTGAACAAGCCATCTTCCACTGAAGGTGCTACCAGAGGAGAAGGCCCAAGTAAAATTGTTGATGGAACGCGTAGTCCAGCTCATTCGCGACGGGGTGACCGGCATGGATCTTCTGGAAGTTTTCCTCCGACGATGTATTCAGCCACTCCAATACCGAGGCCATCCGATGTGGATGTACTCCGGCACGGATGATACCACTCGGGTCCATCCAGAGGAGGTCAATGACGCCACGCTGGAGAAGTGGATGACTGCCATCACAGGAAACAAAGATAATCCTCATGAGCTAGGAGGATTCCCCCACTCGACCATTCTTACGATCCAGACAAGGTATAACCACTTATCTCCGAATGTGATTCTGTTGCATTCATTCTGTTTTGATGCCAATTCGTCGACTGACTTTTGCCTTTTTTATTGTCTTCTAGGCCACCACTGAGATGTACTCGATGCCCAACGGGGCACAGGAACCAGTCGAAGAAGAAGAAGGAAGCGGAGGTGAAAGCCAGGAGGAATGGGAGTCCAACGGTGAGGAGGATGAGGGGGACGACAGCTCTGGTGAAGAGGAGGAGGAGGAGGAAGAGGAGGAAGACGTCGATCCTCCTCGCTCGGAAAGAAGGTCCAAGTTGACGCATGACCCGGCGGCCGAGAGCGGTAAAGCTGTTGCGCCCACTGGGCAGTCGATGAAGCGACCTCGGACAACTTGCCCTGCGCCGACTGAGAAACCGCCAAAGCAACCTCGAGCAACGTCGTCGAAGCCGGCGAAGGCCCTGCCCAAGATGCGGATGGTCATTCCCACCATCTCCGGGTAATCAGCAGAACTTGTATTTCCTTATTCAACATGAGTGTACTTTTGGTCGACTCGATGATTGATCAGCCGATTCTTGAAATCTGTAGTGTTGCTGCCTCCGAGACCTCAGCCAAGCACGAAGATCAGGAAATGGAAGATGCCGTCACCTCCAACCTTGGTATGATCTCTGCAGTTTCGCTTTTAGTCGATTGGATTTCCATGTTTACTTTTGAATCTTTCTTGTAGTTCCGCCTCATGTCATTGATCTCCCGATGATGACGAGGAAACGCCATTGAGGAAGAGGAAGGACAAGAGGGTGCCTGCTGGCAAGGCTGCTCCAGTTGTGACGATACCTGAGATGCTGGTTTCTGAGGGAGGCAACACCGCTCGGGCCTCTGTGTCTTTTGCTATACCGCTGACAAGTGCCCGACCCACTTCGTCGACTGCTGATCCACCATCCCTTTTTGCTACACACCACGTCCCGGAAGACCAAGTGAGTGCTACCAAGGAGGCTATACGCCAGGCAGGGATCATGATGGAGCAAGTGAAGGCAGTCCGAGAGGCCAGCCAGCGGCCTATGATGCTAGTTCAGCTCTCGCAGCAATGTCTAAGTAAGTCGATCGTTGCTTGCTCTGTTAGGGATATGCTACCAAACTGCTAGCTCTGTTAGGACATGCTACCTAAAACTGCTTCTTTCTGAAGATTTCCATATCTGTACACCCACTGGGTGGGTGTGTCGATTGAGTTTTTGTGGGGGCACGCTGAGTGCACCCACTGGGTGTAGTCCCCGAGACTATGGTGGACCGTGTGCAGTCGACTATAGTCTTTACACTTTGAACTTCTTCCCTCGGCCTGGTCGGACCAAGTCGAATGGAACCGTAAAACCGGTGGGGGGCACGCTGAGTGCACCCACTGGGTGTAGTCCCCGAGACTATGGTGGACTGCGGGCAGTCGGCTATAGTCTAAAGAACTGTTTTTTTTACCGCGGTGATCACGGCGACAATTAGCCATGGTTTTAGAATCATAACCTTTTTGCCTCTTTTGGTCGACTGGTCGAACCAAATTGGTAAAACCGGTGGGGGCACGCTGAGTGCACCCGCTGGGTGTAGTCCCCAAGACTACTGTCGAATGTTTTGATTTGGCTATAGTCTTAGAAATGCTATGATTTTTCCTTAGTCACTCGGAAGTGATCTGTCTTTGATGTCTTTTGTTGATTGACTCTTTGTAGAAATCTTGCGAGCTTGTGGCTCGCTATACTAAGTTAGAGAACAAACAGATCCAGCTCAACCTCGACTTGAAGCTTGCTCAGGAGAATTTGCAGAAGGCGAAGGATGAAGCAAAAGGTATGGCTGGTGAGAACTTGACGACTGTCTTTGTTTTTCTGTTCATTCTCAACTCTGTTCTCATTGTTGCTTTGCAGATAAACTGGAGGAGACTCTGTAGAAGAAGGACCTTGACCTTGCAGAGGCACAGAAGGCGGCTTTGGAGAAAACAAAGCTCGCTGAAGAGAAACTTGACTTAGTCGGCAAACTTGAAGATGAAAATGCCAAGCTGAAAGCCGCTCTTGACGCGTCCAACAAGGAAGTTAGTCGACTGAAGAACGACAAGATTGCTCTGTCTGACAAGGCTGGCCAACTGGCGGGGAAGCGAAATTACCTGGAGGTTTATCTTGGAGGGCTCGCCAAGAAGCTGTTCCTCATGCTTGAAGGTAATCTCTTTTATCCGATTGTCTTTGCTATCACCGCTCATCGCATGATTGTTGTTTTGAGTCCGAGCTATGTTTTCAGAATTCTGTCAAAACTTGAAGAAGAAACCAACAGTGGAAACCAGCATGGACCCCATCAACTCTCCGTGAAGGACGGCTGCTATGAATGTGCTCCGATCGGAGTCTCGCGTTGCTAAGCGTGGTGGATTATCTTGCTCGATTGAAAGCTGCGGTGTCGCGGATCGACTCAACTCTCGCCGGAGAAGACGCCTTGAGAATGACCTTGAATCATAATGACTCGATTGAATGAGATTCCAAGTCGAGTGCAAGAATGGAAAAAGTCTTACGCTGTGTGTGGTGCTGATGTTGCTCTGTCTCTGGTTCGTGTCCACTGCAAGGAAGCGCAAGAGGAAAAGCTGGCGTCCCTCAAAGTTGCCAACACCAGGAAGTATGACTTCTGATCTTTCATGGAGACCTTCATCGCTGCTGCTACCCGTATTGCCGACGGAACTGACCTCGACCAGTTTGTTGCACCTTCCAGTCCTCCACCGGAGGAGTAAAAAACTTCTAAGTCCCACCTTAAATTTGCCTCGGAATGCCGAGTGGTTTTTGTAACCGACAAATTTTAACAGGCTTAACGCCTGAGCACTTTCGGATCCGTAGGACGTTTATCCGAACTTGATCTATCCTTGAACATGCTTTATTTGCCTTCGAGAGAACTTTGCTCTTCATTCGGAATATATTTCATTGTTGTAAGTAGTATCCTTGAGGTGAAACTCCAGTCGACTTGTACTTCATCTATCTTGCAGGTAGAGACGGAGCACAGACTGCGACTGACCTCGTCGTTCTTGCGGATTGGGATGGACCGCACGTTGTACTTGTGGTGAAGCTCCGAAGGAGAAGGTAGCGGTCGACCTGTACCTCGTCGTCCTTGCGGATTGGGATGGACCGTACGTTGTACTTGTGGCGATTCTCCAGAGGAGAAGGTAGCAGTCGACCTACACCTCGTCGTCCTTGCGGATTGGGATGAATTCCTTACTTAGGCGAGTACTGGACTGCAGCTAAGCCTCCGAGCGGGAGGTGTGCTCTCCACTCGGTAGGATTTTTATCTCTTAGGCGAACACTGGGCTGCAGCTAATCTCCCGAGTGGGAGGTTTGCTCTCCACTCGGTAGGGTTTTTATTACTTAGGCGAGCACTGGGCTGCAGCTAAGCCCCCGAGTGGGAGGTTTGCTCTCCACTCGGTAGGATTTCTATTACTTAGGCGAGCACTGGGTTGCAGCTAAGCCCCCGAGTGGGAGGTTTTCTCTCCACTCGGTAGGGTTTTTATTACTTAGGTGAGCACTGGGCTGCAGCTAAGCCCCCGAGTGGGAGGATTGCTCTCCACTCGGTAGGATTTTTATGGTGTAGCTCTGAAGGAGAAGGTAGCAGCCGACCTGCACCTCGTCGCCCTTGCGAAGCGTTCATTATATTGAATGTTTAGGCGAATCCTTGGGTTGTTGCTAAGCCCCCGAGTGAGAGGCTGACTCTCCACTCGGTAGGATTTAAATACTTAGGCGAGTACTTGGACTGCAGCTAAGCCCCAGAGTGGGAGGCTGGCTCACCACTCGGTAGGATTTTGAATACTTAGGCGAGTACTTGGATCAAGTAGCTAAGCCCCGAGTGGGAGGCTGGCTCACCACTCGGTGAGGATTTTGAATACTTAGGCGAGTACTTGGACTGCAGCTAAGCCCCGAGTGGGAGGCTGGCTCACCACTCAGAGGGATTTTGAATACTTAGGCGAGTACTTGGACTGCAGCTAAGCCCCCGAGTGGGAGGTTGGCTCTCCACTCGGTAGGATTTTGAATACTTAGGTGAAGCGGATTCGCAGCTAAGCCCCCGAGTGGTAGACTGGCTCGCCACTCGGAAAGGATTTTTTTTACAAACTTAGGTGAACCGGATTCGCAGCTAAGCCACCCACTGGGGGAAATTTCAACAAAAAGTAATAACAATCACTGGGAAAATTATAACATTCTTGTCTTAGACAAACGAACTACAAAGTACTTTTATTACATCTCAACCGAGTGAGTATTTAAGTATAGAAGGGGCGGAGCAGCTCCGCATTCCAAGCTCGAGGCTCGTCGATCTGGCGATCAACGTTGTAGAGATGATATGCTCCGTTGTGGAGAAATCTCGTGACGATGAAGGGACCTTCCCAAGTGGGAGCGAGCTTGTGTGGTTTCTGTTGATCCACTCGGAGGACCAAATCTCCCTCTTGGAAGGCTCGACTCTTCACATTTCTGGCATGGAATCGACGCAAGTCTTGCTGATAGATAGTCGAGCGGATCAGGGCCATATCCCTCTCCTCTTCCAAGATGTCGACTGCATCTTGCCGGGCTTGTTCCGCTTCTTCTTCAGAGCATAGTTCGACTCGAGGCGCATTGTGAAGCAGGTCACTCGGCAGAACTGCTTCAGCTCCATAGACCAGGAAGAAAGGAGTTCTCCCAGTCGACCGATTAGGAGTGGTCCTCAATCCCCAAAGAACTGATGGAAATTCGTCGACCCAAGCTCCTGCTGCGTGCTTGAGATCACGCATCAGCCGTGGTTTCAAAGACTTTGAGAATGAGGCCGCTTTACGCCTGCTTGTCCATTCGACTGAGGATGAACAACTGAAGCATAGTCGACCCGCGTGCCTTGAGAGGCGCAGAAGGCTTTGAACTTGTCACTATCGAAGTTCGACCCATTGTCGGTGATGATGCTATGCGGAACTCCATATCTGAATATCAACTCTCTGATGAAACTGATAGCAGTGCATGCATCGAGGTTCTTGATGGGCTTGGCTTCGATCCACTTGGTGAACTTGTCGATTGCTACTAGCAAATGAGTGAAGCTGCTTCGCCAGTTCTCGGTCCAATCATGTCTAATCCCCAAACAGTGAAGGGCAGACGAGTGGAATGGTCTTCAAGGCTGAGGCGGGCTTGTGTGACATGTTGGAATAGAACCGACACCCTTCACACTTGTCGACTATTTCTTTTGCCATTTCATTTGCTTTCGGCCAGTAAAATCCCGCCGGTATGCTTTAGCCACAATGGTCCGAGAGGACGATGATGGCCACAGGTCCCCAAGTGGATATCCTCAAGAATTATCGACCTTCTTACGGCGTGATACACTTGGCCGACTCGATCGCGCTTTCTCTGTACAACTGTCCCTTGATCACTGTAAAGGCCTTGGATCGACGGACGATCTGTGAGCCTCTTATTCATTCTCTGGGAGCTCTTTCCTTAGGATATATGCGATGTACGACACTGTCCAGTCGGGAGTGATGACCACAACTTCCATAATCAGGTCGACCACGGCTGGGACCTCAACTTCAGTCGGATCATTGGCACTCTTTTGCTGCGGGGCTTCTTATGTGAAAGGATCCTCCTGCACTGATGGTGCATGAATGTGCTCCAAAAATACATTACTGGGAATGGCTCCCCTCTTGGACCCTATCTTCGCCAAATCATCCGCATCTTGATTTTTCAGTCGGGGTATATGATGAAGCTCTAACCCCTCGAATTTCTTCTCCAACTTTCTCACTGCATTACAGTAACCTGTCATAGCTGGGCTTCTGACATCCCACTCCTTCATCACTTGATTAACAACCAGATCCGAGTCGCCGTAGACCATAAGGCGATGAACGCCGAGTGAAATGGCCATACGCAACCCATACAGGAGTGCCTCATATTCTGCTTCGTTGTTGGAAGAATCAAAGTGAATCTGGAGAACGTATTTGAGCCTATCTCCTCGGGGGGAAACCAATACAACCCCGCACTGAACCGTTCAGCATCTTGGAACCATCGAAAAACATAGTCCGATGCTCGAGTGAACTTGAGTCGGAAGCTGCTGTTCGATCCACTCGGCGAGGAAGTCTGCTATTGCTTGGGACTTGATGGATTTCTTTGCCTCAAATTTGATATCAAGGGGAAGGAGTTCAATCGCCCATTTAGCCACTCGACCAGTTGCATCTCTGTTATGAAGAATTTCCGATAATGGGGCGTCGCTGACGACTGTAATGGAATGATCAGAGAAATAATGAGCAACCTTCTTTGTGGTCATATAAATCCCATAAATAAGCTTCTGATAGTGAGGGTATCTTTGCTTTGATGGGGTCAGCACTTCAGAAAGATAATAAACTGGGCGTTGAACTTTGAAGGCTTTTCCTTCTTCTTCCCGCTCGACCGTAAGTACGGTACTGACGACTTGTCCAGTGGCTGCAATGTAAAGCAACAAAGGCTCTTTGCTGATAGGAGCAGCAAGCACCGGCTGGGTGGAGAGCAGAGCTTTTAGCTCTGCAAACGCTGCATCAGCTTCTGGAGTCCACTCGAACTTGTCTGACTTCTTCATCAGTCGGTAAAGAGGCAATGCCTTTTCACCGAGGCGAGAGATGAATCGACTTAAAGCAGCCAAGCATCCAGTAAGCTTCTGCACATCATGCACACGCACAGGGCGCTTCATTCGGAGTATAGTGCCAACCTTTTCGGGGTTAGCATCGATTCCTCGCTCAGAAACGAGAAAACCGAGTAACTTTCCACCAGGAACTCCAAATGTGCACTTTGATGGGTTAAGCTTGATATCATACCTCCTGAGATTGGCAAATGTTTCAGCAAGGTCAGTCAACAGGTCGGAACCCTTTCGTGACTTGACCACTATATCATCCATGCACGCTTCCACATTCTGTTGATTTGAGTGAGCAAACACTTATGAATCATCCTCATGAATGTGGCTCCGGCATTCTTGAGGCCGAATGGCATGGTGACATAATGAAGCACCGAATGGAGTGATGAACGCTGTTTTGATCTTATCGGGTCCATATGACGGATCTGATGGTACCCGGAATAGGCGTCTAAAAAGACAACCTCTCACATCCCGCAGTTGAGTCGACTATTTGGTCAATGCGAGGAAGAGGGAAATGATCTTTCGGGCAGGCCCGATTGATATGCTTGAAATTGATGCACATGCGCAACGACTTGTCCTTCTTGGGGACCAGGACGACATTGGCGAGCCACTCGGAGTGGTAGATCTCTCGGATGAACTCTGCCGCTAAGAGCCGAGCCACCTCTTCACCAATGGCCTTTCTCTTCTGGACGGCGGACCATCGAAGATGATCTTTAACCGGGTTGACTTTTGGGTCGACTCATAGGCGGTGCTCAGCCAGCCCCCTGGGAACACCTGGCATGTCAGCAGGCTTCCATGCAAAGATGTCCCAGTTCTCACGGAGGAACTGGACGAGAGCTTCTTCCTATTTTGAGTCGAGTGTTGTTGAGATGTTGGTCGGAGCAGCATTGGGATCAGTCGGGTGAATGTGAACCTGTTTCGTCTCACCGGACGATCGGAATCTTGACTCCGTGGCGGGCTTCTTAGCTCGCAACAAATCACTCGGATCTGCAGTTTTCGATACTCTTGTAACTCTACCATCGCTAACCGAGCATCGGCGATCTTAGAGCCGTTCTGGAAGCACTCTTCCGCCTTCTTCCGATTGCCCGTAACAGTGATCACGCCCTTGGGGCCAGGCATCTTCAGTTTAAGATACACGTAACATGGTCGGGCCATGAAACGTGCATATGCTGGCCTTCCCAGAATAGCGTGATAAGCGCTCTGGAAATCCACGACCTCAAAGGTCAACTTTTCTTTCCGGAAATGCTTCGAATCACCAAAAACTACATCAAGAGCAATTTGGTCGAGTTACTCAGCCTTCTTTCCAGGAATGACTCCGTGGAAGCTCATGTTACTGGTACTGAGTCTGGACATCGGAATGCCCATCCCTTTCAACGTCTCTGCGTACAATATGTTCAAGCCACTACCACCATCCATCAGAACTTTGGTCTACCGAGTGCCTTCGACGATCGAGTCGACCATCAACGCTTGCCTCCCGTGGGTGGCAATGTGCGTCGGGTGATCGGACTGGTCGAATGTGATGGCGGTCTGGGACCATTTCAGATAGTTGGGCGTCGCCGGAGCGACCATGTTGACTTCCCGATTGATAACCTTCAATCGACTTTTGCTTTCGACGTCAGCAAAAATCATCGCTGTCATCTTTGTCCTCAACTTTGTCTGTCTCCTTATCCTTATCCTTGGGCTGTTTCCCTTGGAACTGCTGAATCAAGAGCCGACACTGTCGAGTGGTATGTTTCGGTAAATGAGTTTACCCTCTTCATCTTTCTTCATGTGAATATGACATGGCAAATCCAACACGTCATTTCCATCCTGGTCTTTCACCTTCTTGGGGTTCCAAGGACCCTTGGGTTTCCTTGAACTTTCCTAGGGTCCTGACCAAGGCCTCTCCGGGAGCAGTTGGCTCGGCTTTGCGCTTCGCTTCGATTGGAATTTCCTCCGTCGGCCTCATTAGCGGCCGATTTGTATTTACCACTCGGAGCCGATTCTCTTCTTCACCATTTGCATACTTGGTGGCAATCTCCATCATCCGACTCAGGGTCATATCTCGGTTCGACCAATTTCAAACTCAACTCTGTTCTTGACACCTTCTTTGAAGGCACAGCATCGCCTGGTGATCGAGATACATTCTCAAGCGTGTGGTGCAAAGTGATCCACCTCTGGATATAATCTCTCAAAGTTTCACTCGACTTACGCACACGATCGCAACTCCGTCAACCCTGCTGGTCGCTTGCAAGTCCCTTCAAATGTCCGACAAACACTCGGGCAAGATCTTCCCAAGTGTAAATACTGCTGGGTGCTAACTGATTCAACCACGCTCTGGCTGAACCCTCCAACATAAGAGGCAAATGCTTCATGGCTACCTCATCGTTGCCGCCGCCGATCTGAACAGCCACTCGGTAATCTTCAAGCCAAGTGTCAGGCTTGGATTCACCAGTGAACTTACTGACTCCAGTCGCCAACCTAAAGTTGGGAGGAATCACCACGGCTCTGATGGCTCTGCTGAAACACTCTGGCCCTGAGACATGAACTCTGCTGCTGGAAGGAACATCTCTGTCATGTCCTTCTCGGTGAGCTCTGTTCCTGTCGACCAAACCTTGAACGATAATAGATCTCGCATCAAAGCCTGGTTCCCTGGGGTCGACTGGAACTCTTCACCCAACACTGTGCTGGCGTCTGTCGTCCTGCTGCCGAGGAGCGTATGATCAACCCCTTGGGGGAGGAGTGGGCACTCGAAGTCGATCATTGCGATCAAATCGGTGCTCATATTGCTCGCGGCTCTTGTACTGATCATCACGCCGGCCCCCACGTTCCTCACGCCTCGGGGGCGATCTCGGACTATGGGCCGACTGGACTGAATTCGCAGCGACGGATCGGCTATGAATCCTGTTCCGCGACTGTGATACGACTGAGTTTTGGTCTCCTGCCACCCAGAGCAGATCTCTGATTTGTAGCAAACCTCTACCCGCCTCCGACTGGGAAGGCTGAATTGACTCTGCTATATGGGTGGCAGCTGCTAAATTCTGAATTGGAGTTCGATATACCTGAGTTGGTGGCTGGAAGAGCTGATGTCGACTGGATTCTGGAACCCTTGGTCGCTACAAGGTGCCGAGTACTCGCTGAAGGTTCTCGGTCGAAAGTGCGCTCAGCCAGTGGCTGTTGCGCATCCTCCAAGGCACGAGCCTCGGGGGTTTCTCCAACGATAGGAGTGTGAAGCGCATCCATGTTCCGACGGCGAAGCTCCTCCCTGTGAAGCGAAATGAGGGGCTCGGGCAGGTACTCTTCGTGGGCTTGCTCCGGATCGCCTCCACCATCACCTCCGTTGGTGCGGGGGAATCCGGGGGGACTGCATGGTCCATCGACCATCAGAACCTCTGCCGGTCAGGTCACTTGCTACTCCTTTTCGGGCCTTGATCTCTTGAGCAGTCGGCCAGTCCGAGCAGTACATAGAGAGATTCGTCGGGCTCAATCCCCGCGACTTGGGGGGTGGCCGACTGGCGAGCCACCGCATGCCTCACCCACCGCTGAAGCCTCAATCGACCGGAACGCTTGCGCCGACGGGAGACTGGGAGCGAGGACGACACAGGAGCCGACCCATACTGGGTCGACGGTTGCCGCAGGAGGACGCCGCGGACACACGCGCGAAAGTGCGTCGCCCCGCGGACGGGGAGTGCGTCCACGTCTAGTGGAGCCTCCTGAAGCCAAGCGGAGTCGTCGGCGACGAACGTGAGCGCACCGAGACGGATCTCGCGGCCCTCGACCAGAACTCCACCTGAAACCATGATGTAGGAGATCGAAAGAATCCCAACTTCTCCAACAAACCGCTAGAACACCGTCCCCACGGTGAGCGCCAACTGTCGTGGTTCTAAGTCTGACAGTAGAATGGGGGAATGGAGAGGCAAGATCCTAGCTATGGAGTAGTTGTATACGCAAGGGATTTACGAGTTCAGACCCTTCTCGGAGGAAGTAACAGCCCTACCTCTCGGAGCCCGGAGGCGGTCGACTGGATTATATGCGTATGTGTTACAGGGGTGCGAACCCTTCTTCCTGTGGAGGGGGTGGCTTCTATAGAGTGCGCCAGGACCCCAGCCAGCCCACGTAGCAGAGGGTTTAAGGTATGTTAAGACCTTGCGTTACTGCTAACGCCGGACATAAAGTGTCATCATGACCATAAAGACTACTTAATTACAGACCGTTTGGATACAGAGTGATTCCTGAGCACCTGATGGTCGAGTGAGCCTTCTTAGTCGAGTGTCTCTGATTCTGTCGAGTGGAAGCCTACCAGGTCGACTGGAAGGCAGCTTCTTTCGCGAGTGTCCTTGGGGAGGGTACCTTTGGGCAGGTCTATGACCCTACCCTAGGTACATGACTTCATCAGGGGGCGCACCCCCCTGCCTCGTGGGCCCCCTGGTGGCCCTCCAGTGCCCATCTACTGCTATATGAAGTCTTTCGTCCGAGAAAAAATCATAAGCAAACTTTTGGGACGAGACTCCGCCGCCACGAGGCGGAACCTTGGCAGAACCAATCTAGGGCTCTGGCGGAGCTGTTCTGCCGGGGACACTTCCCTCCGGGAGGGAGAAATCATCGCCATCGTCATCACCAATGATCCTCTCATCGGGAGGGGGTCCATCTTCATCAACATCTTCACCAGCACCATCTCCTCTGAAACCCTAGTTTATCTCTTGTATCCAATCTTTGTCTCATAGCCTGAGATTGGTACCTGTAGGTTGCTAGTAGTGTTGATTACTCCTTGTAGTTGATGCTAGTTGGTTTACTTGGTGTAAGATCATATGTTCATATCCATTATGCATATTAATACCCCTCTTGGTATGAACATGAATATGCTTTGTGAGTAGTTACGTTTGTTCCTGAGGACATGGGAGAAGTCTTGCTACTAGTAGTCATGTGAATTTGGTATTCGTTCGACATTTTGATGAGATGTATGTTGTCTCTCCTCTAGTGGTGTCATGTGAACGTCGACTACATGACACTTCACCATTTTTTGGGCCTAGAGGAAGGCATTGGGAAGTAATAAGTAGATGATGGGTTGCTAGAGTGACAGAATCTTAGACCCTAGTTTATGCGTTGCTTTGCAAGGGGCTGATTTGGATCCATATGTTTCATGCTATGGTTAGGTTTACCTTAATACTTCTTTTGTAGTTGCGGATGCTTGCAATAGGATTTAATCATAAGTGGGATGATTGTCCAAGTAAGGACAACACCCAAGCACCGGTCCACCCACATATCAAATTATCAAAGTACCGAACTCGAATCATATGAACGTGATGAAAACTAGCTTGACGAAATTCCCATGTGTCCTCGGGAGCGTTTTCCTTCATATAAGAAATTGTCCAGGCTTGTCCTTTGCTACAAAAAGGATTGGGCCATCTTGCTGCACTTTATTTACACTTGTTACTTGTTACTCGTTACAAATTACCTTATCATAGAACTATCTGTTACTGACAATTTCAGTTCTTGCAGAGAATACCTTACTGAAAACCGCTTGTCATTTCCTTCTGCTCCTCGTTGGGTTCGACACTCTTACTTATCGAAAGGACTACGATAGATCCCCTATACTTGTGGGTCGTCATTGGTGTTGATGGGAATCCACAACCTTGCTATTACTTCCGCTATATGGTTTGAGGTAATAGTATTTACGTTACTTTATACATGTGATTTACCTCTGTTATAAATCCTCGAGTACTGTGTGTCAGCATACCGATCCAGGGATGACACTTAAGCACAGCGACTTGACCGTCTGAGGTCTGGTCGCTACATTAGTCCTTTTTGCACCTTCAACAAGCCGCCAGCTGTGAGTTTGCGCATCTTCCAGTTCATCAGTGTTTTCAATAATTGTGCTCGCTCATGATCATTTTGACCTCAACAGGCTGACTCTCCATTTTGGAAGAAGAAACCGCAAGATAAGCCTGCCAAGCCGGCTCGTAACAAGACTAAAGCCAATAAACCTGCCAAGAAGAAGACCATTGAACCCGTGGGCTCAAATATTGATGATGACCATGATGATGATGAGTCGGAGGTAGAACTTGACTCTCTTGGCTCATTTTTTGTACATCTCATTGACAATGATTGTTATCAGGACGACGCTGAGGCCAGCCATGTAGGTGACGCAGAGGTAATTATTCTTTCCTCCAGCTCAGAACCTCTGCCAACACAGAAAACCCGACAAGCAAGCCGGAAAGTAAGCTTTTCTCACCCTCTAGCTCACTTGGATCCCAACTTTCTTTTGAAGAAACAGCAACACGAAGCTCGCCGCACCACCCGCAATAGCGATGGCGTAATTACTTCCTCCGTCTTACCCGACGCTCCGGCTCGCGAACGCCGCCCAGAGGTCTTATGTATTTCTGATATACTTTATCCCAAGGCGGGTCATTTTCAACCAGAGGGGACTTCTCATTCCTCTGGCGAGTCAACGAGAACTCAAATCTCGGCTTTCAAGACTGTACCTGGATAAGAATATTCTTAATTATTCAAACCTTACCTCTGATTCTTATACTGACCTCTTTACTCTTCTTATTCTCAGGGGCCAGGCCAAACCCAGCAAGAAGGCCAAGCTGAATAAGCCGGTCGACGACGCCAACCCGTCTGAACCGGAAAAACAACAATCAGAACCTTCTAACCCGATTGCCGAAGCCACCCTTGACGATCCACCACCACCAGACCATGGAGTCTCCCTAGATGATATGGATGTTGAACCGGCTATCTCTAAGCTGCCAAGCCCAGTCAAGCCTACCGAGGAAAAGACTGATGACGTTATTGTCACTGGTTTTGGATTCACCGCCCTGGGTCAACCTATTATTTTGTCCAAGCACAACGCTAAAGAAGAAATTTTCGTAGAAGATAAAGGCAAATGGAAGGTAGACTTGGAGAGCTACACCCATTTTAGTGCCCATGATATCCACTCGGGTTACTTGAACCACCTGTACACCAGCCGTGACTTTGAAGCCGGCTTAGTAAATCTGATGAAAGAGCGCTATGAGATAAACGTTGTGACTCCATTTTATATACTTCCCTTAGCCGCCAAGTTTATTGGGCATGATGGACTAGAATGCACTGTAAACTTCAATAGTTTCATAGATCAAGTTCAGTAGCCCCCAAGGGACGGTTTATGTCTTCCACATGAACGGGGGCTTATAATACCAGTACGTCAATTTTCCTCCATAGCTCCCAAGGGCTTAATAAATATGTTAAGTCGAGACTTTGCAGTAGTAAAGCCCAACTTTGCCTCTGTAGCCCCCGAGGGCCGGCTTAATCAGTAATGAATAAGTCGGGACTAATCATCATGTTTAAAAATCAACAACCCAATGTATCGTCATTATAAGCCGGATTACATAATTCGTCCGGGTCATGTATGTGTCTTGGAATAGAACAATAGGCATTAGCCCCCCAAGTGCCAAGGATAATATTTATATTGTTCTTTGGACTTCCAAAAACTTGTCTTAAAAAAGAGCAATATGCATTATCCCCCAAGTGCCAAGTATCATACTTGTATTATGCTTGGGACTTTAGCAATACTCACAATATTCTATCCATGTTTATACCACAGGCTGAACTTTCTGAGAAAGACCCGCAGCTCAATGATCTGAAGGCCAACATAAAGACTCAACAATCTGAAACATCCAAGGCCAAGTCAGAATTGAAGACTGCTTTAGAGAACTTTGAACAGCTCAAGCAAGACTTCAACACTGAAAAATATGGTTGGGAAATTGAAAAGGCAGCTCTGTTGAAGAGAGCAGAAGAGGCTGAAGCCACGCTTAAGCCGGTGACTGAGGAGTTATCCGGCTTAAAGCAACAGATTGATATTATGACAGCAACCATCTTTGGTAAGAACATGTCTCCCTCATATCTTAATAATCATATTATGAATGCTGCCGGCTTACTCATGACCTTTAACAATATATGTTTGCAAAGCGCGAAGTTGGGCTCAGATATGCGCGTCCGGCTTAAGGCTGTCTACACTCTTGTAGAACAGTTATACACTGGTGCCCAACGAGTCATTGCCTCTATGCTGCACAAGAAAAAGCCCTCAACACTTATCCAGGATACAGTGAAACAGTTATCCATGCTGCCAAAAAGAATTGATGACTTAAAAGGGGAGCTGCTAGAGCCGGCGCTTTGACTGCCTTAAGCCGGGCAAAAGTATGGCAAGCTGATCTTGACCCGGAAGATTTGGCCAACGGCTGCCCCAGAGTGAAAGAAGACGGATCTGACTTCAGCGCTGGCGATTTTGCAGAGATAGAAAAAGCCATGCATCCTTTAGCAAGCAAACTGGCTGATGAAACCAACCTATCTTCATACCAGGCATCTTATGACGCTGACAACAAGAAAGTTAGCGTGCCGGTTCACGAGCCAACAAATCTTATCCCGCCAAGTCGTAAGCACACCTTTGCTCCTGATATTGATCCATCAAACCTCATTGATGATGAAGCTGTATTTAGAGCGTTGACCGGTATCCACTAGGCTACGCCTGACTTCCAGCTGGTGGATAACCAAAGAGCTGAAGATGAAGAGGTGTAGGAAGACCCGGAAGCTTCAACCCGCCAACAGTCATAAGCTGATGTTTATTAAGCGGAATTACTTTGCTGTGTTGACGGCTCCGAAAACACTTATTCTCATTGGGCCATCAGATGCCTTGTAATAGGCGAGTTAAACTTGTGATCTGCCATGCCATCGTGCATGTTTTATTTTGTCTGATACTACTGATCCACTAGTTGAAGATATGCAATTTTTTTATGATATCATTATATAGATCAGTTGTGTATCCCTTGTTCTGCATAAAAGATCAGAAAATTGCTCTGGCGGTTTACCGCCAGGCGGGTCATAATGCCCAACATAAACCTACTGGTGACTATAAAAGTCCATAACCAGGGCTAGTTTAACTATAACCATATATATAAAAAATGTCATACCTATGATATTTGACCACACTGCCGGCTTATCATACCAGTGCAGTAAGGGGTAATATCCTGAAACTCAGAGCACAATGCTTCCAAGTATTTAATATCATCATATACTGGCGACTTATAGTCCAAAGCTAGGCCGGGTTATCGGAAACCACGGATATACTCAAATATGAGCCATAGAGATTGAGGCTACATGGCCTGAATTGTTCTAAACCATATATCAATATGGTACAAAGATGAACCCGAAAAAATGTTCAAAATAAAAAAATAATAAATGAGTAAAAAACAAGGCTTTCATAGGCCGCCAAGCCTAAATCTCATGTGCTTTCATGGGCTGCACCGCTGAGTTAAAACTTTTAAACCTTATAAGCCGGGCCTCACATGACCAATCATCATTTTAACTTTGACAAGTTCAGGGTCTTGCATAAGATTGGTATCAAAAGTGTATGGGTCATTCCAGGATTACCTGGGCGGAGTGGCAGACTTAAAAAGGCAGGATAACCCAGGTTTTTAGGTGAATACACCTGGCTTCCAAGCCGGAAAAAGGTTATGTCCTCTTTGGTGAATACACCTAGGTTTGAACAAGATAACCTGGAAAGTTTTGGTGAATACACCTGGCATTCCATGCCAGAAAAGGTTATGTCCTCTTTGGTGAATACACCAATGTTTGAACAAGATAACCTGGAAACTTTTGTGAATACACCTGGTGTTCCAAGTCAGTTAATAGGGTAGTGACACTATGCTCTCTTTGGTGAATACACCTATGTTTGAACAGGAAGCCCTCAAGTGATGTTTACAGCCCAGCCTGTAAGCCGAATCAAAGGGTAGTATAGCTATGCTCAATGAGCTGGAAGCCCCCAAGTGACCATATGAAGTGTCCATGAAGACTCATTATTATCAGAAATGAAACGACAAAGGCCCTGCTTTATCAGGGATGCTAGCTTTATTATATTCATCACAATATAAATATTGTCAAGATATGTACATCACAAGAGCCGGTGGCTCAGGTGTAATAAGGCCGAAGATGAGCAATATTCCACGGCCGGCGGGTCTCCTCCTGTGATGTGCGTGAGTCCTTGTGGTCTCGAACATCGATAAGGTAGTATGATCCATTGTTCAGATTATTTCTGACCATGAAGGGCCCTACCCAAGGTGGGGATAGCTTGTGCATATCCGTTTGATCCTGGATAAGCCGGAGCACCAAGTCGCCTTCTTGAAAGGTTCTGGTTTTAACCCGGCGGCTGTGATAACAGCGCAGATCTTGCTGGTAAATTGTTGAATGAGCCGCCGCAAGGTCACGCTCCTCATCCAATAGGTCAAGTGTGTCCTGACGTGCTTTCTCATTATCAGCTTCAAAATAAGCCGCCACACGGGGCGAATCGTGATGGATGTCACTAGGGAGAACCGCCTCTGCTCCATAGACCATGAAGAAAGGCGTATAACCCATAGATCTATTGGGGGCAGTATTGATACTCCATAACACTGAGGGTAACTCCTCCACCCAACAACCCGGCGTCCTCTGCAAAGGAACCATAAGCCGGGGCTTGATGCCTCTCAGGATCTCTTGATTGGATATCTCAGCTTGACCATTAGACTCGGGGTGAGCCACTGTTGATACATCAAGCCGGATATGCTCACGTTGACAAATTCTTTCATAGCACCCTTGGATAAATTAGTGCCATTATCAGTAATAATACTATGGGGAAAGCCAAAACGGAAAATCACCTTTTTGATAAATTGAACCATCGTTGCCACGTCACACTTGCTAACCGGCTCTGCTTCAACCCATTTTGTAAACTTGTCAACCGCCACCAAAAGGTTAGTCTTTTTATCTTTGGACCTCTTGAAAGGCCCAACCATATCAAGCCCCCAGACTGCAAACGGCCAAGCAACCGGAATCATCCTCAATTCTTGAGCCAGCACATGAGTTCGTCGTGAAAACTTCTGACAACCATCACATTTACTGACTAAATCCTCAGCATCAGTGTCGTGGTTTTGTCACGGCAGATGTCCTCATGAAAGGACTTAGTCGCGGAGCCATCGCTACGGGTTAACTTGGAGGGGTTAAAGCGGACGCAAAGACACGAGAGTTATACTAGTTCGACCCCTTCGATGAAGGTAAAAGCCTATGTCTAGTTTGTGATGGGATTGATGTGGTCTCGATGACTAGGGAGCAAACTGCTTCGCCTAGGCCTCGAGTTGTTGTTGTCTGTCTCTTGAACCGCCCCGGGTCGTCCCCTTATATACTCGGGTGACGCCTTGTCGGTTGAAGAGTCCCAATCTCGGTTCATACTCGTATCCGGGTTGGTCTCTCTTTATTCCTAACTTTCGGTACAAGTTTACATACCGGGCGGTTTACGGCTGAGTTCTAAACCGACTACGGGCCTTGGGCCCTTACTTTCATGCTTGGGCTCTTACACCGTTGAACTACTATTGAAGTTAACCCGACCCAGATAGGCCGGTTCACGCCTAGTAGTAATATCCCCAACATTAGGCCCCAGATTGATTTGGACAAAGTTCATGTCAATCCTTGATAAAAAATCTTCAACTTCAATATCTTCTGGTAATTGTTGAACCGCCGCGATGTCCCCTTCTCTGGCTGCTGTAAACCGCTGTGACGTCATCTTCGGAGCACCGTAACGGTCCATCATGACATCACCTCTGCATAAAAAGGATCAAAAAGATTCCCTTCTCATTAATGGTTATCCTGAAAATCGAGGCGACAGGCACGCCCACTCGGCCGCTTCGGACGCCTTGATTCTCGCGCCTGCCTTTCACTCCTTCCCTTATAAATAAAGCCCGAGGGCCCCCTTTTCTCTTCCTCTTCTGCATCTTCTTCCTCGCGACGACCTCAGCTCTGAAGCTCCGCCGCCGTCCGCGACCTTCGAGAACCGCACCAACCAAGGCCGCTGCATCAACCTGAGCTAGATAAGAGACTCATCGCCTCCCTCTGCCACGATCTGCAGCGGTATACCTCTTCTGTTCTTTGCCTTTAGATCTGTATTAAGCTTTTGCAAGTTCATCCGCAGTTCTCCATTTTTTTCCTCTTATTCCTACCTTCTGCCATGGCAGTTTTAATCCAAAAAACAGTTGTAGATCTCTTGCGGTAGTCATTCCACATCTATTTTTAATACTAGCAGCCCTTCCTATTCTTCTGGTAGAGCATACATCCTTCTTTGTTTTTCTTGAATGCCTTTTAAAGAACGCAGTAAAAACTGCCTTATAGACGCGCGGTAGATCCAAATAGATTTGACTATTGTGTGAAACCTGTTTACATCAACACTTAGCGAAAACTTGAATCTGGGCCTTTCTGCCTATGGGCGATTTAATCCTTGATAACCAACCCGCCATATGTCATTAGCCCTCTTTTAAACCGCCAACTGTACCTTGCATTGTAATTTCACCGGTTTAGCACTGAATTTTTCACTTACAAACTGTAAACAATGAGCCGACACCCGTTTGATTTTCTTTCAGCTCCCCCCTTCCGGAATGGCGAAACAATTTTCTTCTTGCAATTGGGTTCCGTCCCGGATCACGGAAACACAGCTCAATGGCTACATCACCACCGGCGCTTTAGCCTCAAAAAATGTTCTCCACTGGCGTGTTCCGGAATCGGAATGTCCGCCGGAACCTCAAGAAGGAGAGGTAATTGTTTTTATGCAACACCTAGACCGGGGATTCAGCCCGCCCGGATCAAAAAATTTCCGGGATGTTCTCGCAAGCTTCCAACTCCATCCACAAGATATTGGTCCGAACTCTATGTCCAATATATGCAACTTTCAAGTCTTCTGCGAAGTCTATCTTCAAGAAGAACCAACTGTGGAGTTATTCCGAGATTTCTTTCATTTGAACCGCCGTACAGAGTTTTCGGACGGTCCTAACACAAAACTTTGTGGCGTTTCAATCCAAAAAAGGAAAGAAGTGGACTTTCCTCACGCCAAACATCATAGCCATCCGAAAGATTGGAATCAAACCTGGTTCTATTGCCGGAACACTGCTCCTAACGGAGAAAATCCTTTGCCGGGTTATCGCCCTCACCGGCTCAGCAACAATCACCCCTTGCCTTCGCGTTTGACTGCCGCAGAATGGAAGAACTTTGCACCCCAAATTATCAAGCTCCGGGCTCTGATGGCCAACGGCTTAACCGGTATGGACCTTGTCCGCTGTTGGGTTTCTTGGGGCATCTTGCCATTAAGACGCCGCCCCGGATTGATGCACGAATACACTGGTGACGTCAAAGATCCTCAACGACATCATGAGCTATCAATAACTGAGCTTGAAATTGCCGAGACAGTGAAGAAAATGCTCGATGAACCGATCTCCGCGTGCAGCCAAACCGGATTGGCCCCGTTCTGCGTCTCCAACAAACCGCCCGCGGTAAGGTTCCACTCATTGCTCTACTGATTTTGATTCCATATTGATTGTATTAATCCCTTATTAATTCTCAGGCTAACATCTCCTTTTGGAAATGAACGAAACCGGCCCGGGTTCCTCGTGTAAAGACCAAGACCACCAAGAAAGCTGGCAAGAGGAAAACCGCCGAGTCTTACGGCGCGGAGGATGAAGAATCGATCTTGAGGTAGAGCTTGACTTACTTTGTTCCTTTTGTCATTCATCTTCTTGACAGTTACAATTCCTGTGGATGGCGCCGAGGCCAGCCATGCAGATCCTGTTGAGGTAATCCTTCTTTCTTCCGATTACGATCTTGTACGGTTAAAAGAATTCGCCGCACTGATCCGGAAAGTGAAACAATCTCACTCTTGTGCTCATTTGAATCCAAAACTTTCTTTGAAGACACAACAAACTGAAGAACGCCGTATGACCCGGCATAGCGGTCAACAAATTACGTCGTCCGGTTTAGCTGGTACACCAACCCGGAAACGTCGACCAGAGGTGACTTGTTCTCCTGAAAAGCGTTATCCTTTGAAAGGTTTCTTCCAATGCCCTCTCAATCCGTCTGACCCAAATTATCAGGCTTCTTCCAACTCGTCTGGCGGTTCATCAACCACTCAGCTGCCTCCTCTCAAAGTTGCTGCTGGGTAAGCATATTACTCCTTAATTTGTTCTTTGTATTTGTCGGTTTATCATATTCTAACCCTTGATGTTGTAGCACCAAGGCTCGCCTTAGTAAGAAGGCCAAGACCCTCGACCCTACTGTGGATGTTGATCCGGAGAAGACTCCAGAGCATCATGGTGAAAATCCCGAAGTTGCTAAAAACAACTCTGCTGGGGTTAATCAAGATGACAATGCTAACCCGCCAGAGGCTGAACCGGATGTCCAAGTTGAGACGTCACATCCTCCTGCTCCACCGAGTCCTGCAGCAGAACAACGGGATTCAACTGCTGATCCGCCAAGCCAGGGTATGAAAGCACCAAGCCCAGGTAAAAATGCCAATCCGGCCAGCCCGACCAAAGATGACGATGTTGTAGTTACGGGCACCGCATATACCGCCCCTGGCAATCCGGTTGCTCTATCAAAGCACAGCGCCAAGGAAGAGTTGACTGCCATGAGTAAAGGGAAGGAAAAAACTGATCTGTCAGCTTATGACAATTTCTACGCCCAAGATCTTCACTCTGGCTTCCTGAACCGGCTCTACACAAGTCGTGATTTGAAGCCGGATGCAGTAAATCTTATGAAGGAGCGCTATGAGGTAAAGAGTTATGCCTCTCTTGTACCTTCATTGCGTAGTAGCCCCCAAGGGTGTGTTTGTGGTCTTCTTACAAGCCGGTACTTGATATAGAACTTAATACTTTCAGAGTCCACTGTTGTAGCCCCCAAGTGCCGGTTCAACTTAGTATAGTTAAACCGGGACTTAATATAAAACTCAAACTTTTCAGACTTCATTGATGTAGCCCCCAAGGGCCGGTTCAACTTAGTATAGTTAAACCGGGACTGTAACTTATATCGCCGCAGCAGAACATGTTCGAGCAAATAGCCATTAGCCCCCAAGTGCCAAGTTGAATACTTGTATTGAGCTTGGGACTTTGTGATGAAACTACTAACATGCTCCCTTTTTGTTACAGAGTGAGATACGCCAACAAACCTCACAAATCAATGATCTTCATGTCAATCTGAAATCTCAACAAGCAGAAACCTCCAAGGCCAAGGATGAGCTGACAACCGCCTTGACTACTATGGAGCAGCTCAAGGAGTGGTTTAAGTCCGAGCAGGCCAACTGGGATACTGAGAAAGCGGGCTTGCTAAAACGGGCGGAAGATGCTGAAGCAACCATTAAACCGGTGACGGAAGAGCTCACCGGATTAAAACACCAAATTAACGCCATGACCTCTGCAATATTTGGTAAGCAATGTTTCACCAAGGTTGTGATGAATATTCCGTTTTGAAATTTCCTCCGGTTTAACCTGAACATTCTTAAACCGGTATAGGTAAGCGCATTGCTCATCTGGGCTCGACATGCGGAAGAAACTCAAGGCAGCGTATACGCTTAATTGAAAAGCCGTGATACGGCACCCAGAGGTTATTTGCATACCTCTTATGATAACACAGCTCCGTCATTGATCAAGGACACACTGGACCGGCTATCTATGATACCGGCACAGCTAGAAGAATTGAAACGATCCGCTGCCCGGGCTGGCACCTTATTGGCACTAACTCGCGCCAAAGCATGGATAGCTGACCTTGATCCGGCTGACATAGCCAAAGGCTTCCCCAGTGCTCAAGAAAATGGCGAAGCATTTGATAATGATGCTCTCAAACGGGTAACAAGGGAGATGCGTCCTCTGGCGAATCAATCGGCAGCAGAGGCCAACTGACGGTTCACTTTGCTTCCTTCTACGATCACGTAACAACAGACGGGTTGAAGCTGTTATTTGGAAGTGCGTAACCTTGTTCCACCAACCCGTAAGCACACTTATGCCCCCAGCGTTGATCCGGCTGAGCTTATAAGTGAAGAGGCTGTCTTTAGGCTTTAACCCGGATTGATCGGACCACCAATGACTTCCGGCCATTGGGTGGTGAGGAGGAAGAAGTTGAACCGACGCCAGACGACCCATCTTCTTCACGGCAACCCGGCAATGAACGTTCTTCCGTCAAGCCGGTGGATGCATCAGAAGCTACTGTTATGACGCCATTCCAAATTTTGGGCCTCTGAATGCCTTGTAATAGGATAGCCATCACTTTTGTTTTTAATATGCCTTCGTGCAATGGTGCGGAATCCTTTGATTGAATGATCGAAACCTTCAATTTAAATTTCCTGCAGTCACAAAATCTTAAACTGCCCCAGCGGTCTGTGCCGCCAGCCGGTTTGTGACATTCATATATATACGAAATGAAATATTGAGGTATATAATCAAAATTTTGTGATACAAAATACCTGCCATCGCTGGGCATGAAGTTCGCTTAGCCAATCTTGAAGCGGAGGTTGTATAAACCATTACCGTCAAAGGAGAGAACAGCTCCTGTGTTTATACTGCCGGTTTACCACATAAACCGTGCCGGGTCATAATAAGCCCCCTGTTACTCCATAATAGGATGTTAACAGAAAAAACATCAAACCGGTGAAATTATCACCGGATTAAGAAAATTGACCGAATTCCATTAACTGGCAGGTTTGAAAACGGTTTTAAAATGTTGTCGGTTTAAGAAACGCAACAAAAATCAAATAATAGTTATGACAAACATGGGAGCAAAGGCAATGATAAACCGTTTGCAAAAGATAAAGCTGTACTGAGCCGATCAGATGGTGTTACCATGGTCGGACACGACCAAGCTCCCTATAAAGGTGTAGCCATGGTTCGAGTCAGTCAGGTCCCCAACTGAAACCGTGGCATTATGCCGATCAAGTGGCGTGGCAATGGTTCGGGTTCGACCAAGCCCCAAGTGACTCTATGGCCTTAGGCCGATCAAGAGGCATGACCGGTTCAGACTTGACCATGTCCCCAAGTGATCTGGTGGCTTTCGCCTATCAAAAGGTGTTGCATTGGTTCGGCCACGACCAAGCCCCCAAGTGATATCACAAAGCTTTTGAAAAGCAAACTCAAGGGGTAAACCGGAGGCCGCTTTGAGACAGAACAACTCCATGTAACCACGCATGATGTAACATAACAGATACCCCGCTTTAGCTGAGGCTCCGGTTTATTACTTTATAATATATACAGTCAGAATATGTACATAAGTAGAGCCGATGGCTCGGTATAATAAGGTCAAGATGAGCTATGTTCCACGGCTCGTTGGTCTCCTCCTCGGCGTGCGTGAGTCTTTATGCTCTCGAACATCGATCGGATAGTACGACCCATTGTGCAGATTCTGTCGACCACGAAAGGCCCCTCCCAAGGTGGGGATAACTTGTGCATATCAGTCTGGTCTTGGATGAGTCAAAGCACCAAATCTCCTTCTTGGAAAGTTCTGGTTCTGACCCGGCGACTATGATAACGACGAAGATCCTGCTGGTAAATCGCCGAGCGGGCAGCTGCTATGTCACGCTCTTCATCCAGCCGATCCAAAGCGTCCTGTCGTGTTGTCTCGTTATCCGCTTCCACATAGGCTGCCACACGAGGTGAGTCATGACGGATGTCGCTGGGGAGAACCGCCTCCGCACCATAAGCCATAAAGAACGGCGTGTATCCCGTGGATCTGTAAGGTGTAGTATTTATACTCCATAACACAGACGGTAGCTCTTCTACCCAACAACCCGGCGTCCTCTGCAAAGGGACCATAAGCCGGGGCTTGATGCCTCTCAAGATCTCTTGATTGGCTCTTTCCGCTTGACCATTGGACTGTGGGTGAGCTATTGAAGAAAGCGTCAAGCGGATGTGCTCACGTTCGCAGAACTCCTTCATGGCACCTTTAGACAAATTGGTACCATTATACGTAATGATCTTGTGTGGAAAACCAAACCGGAAAATCACCTTTTGATGAACTGAACGCCGCGGCGCATCACACTTGCTAACAGGTTACGCCTCTACCCACTTTGTAAATTTGTCAACCGCCACCAACAGGTGGGTCTTCTTGTCCTTGGACCTTTTGAAAGGTCCAACCATATCCAACCCCAAATGCATAAGCGGCCAAGTAATCGGAATCATCCTCAATTCTTGGGCCGGTACATGAGCACGTTTGGAAAACTTTTGGCAACCATCACATCGTCTGACCAGATCTTCCGCATCAGCATGGGCAGTCAACCAATAGAAACCGTGGCGGAACGCTTTAGCCACCAAGGATTTTGAACCGGCGTGGTGACCACAATCTCCTTCATGGATCTCACGCAATATTTCACAGCCTTCCTCAGGGGACACACAGCGTTGAAACGCCCCTGACACACTGCAATGATGCAATTCGCCATTAACAATGGCCATAGACTTAGATCGCCAAACTAGCTGTCGAGCCGACGTCTCATCTTCTGGTAACTCGCCCCGGTTCATGTACGCCAGATAAGGAAGCGTCCAATCCGGAATGACGTGCAGAGCTGCCACCAATTGAGCCTCCGAATCAGGAATAGCCAAATCCGCTTCACCAGGGAGCTTGACTGACGGGTTGTGCAGTACGTCAAGGAAAAAATTGGGCGGGACCGGTTTGCGTTGAGAGCCTAACCGGCTCAAAGCGTCCGCCGCTTCATTCTTCCGACGGTCCACGTGGTCCACCTGATAGCCCTTGAAAGGACCTGCGACAACATCCACCTCACGACGATATGCAGCCATGAGTGGGTCCTTTGAATCCCAAGTGCCAGACACCTGTTGAGACACTAGATCCAAGTCACCGAAGCACTTAACCCGGCTTAGATTCATCTCCTTAGCCATCTGAAGACCATGGAGCAAGGCCTCATACTCAGCTGCATTGTTAGTACAAGGGAACATTAAGCGGAGAACGTAACAAAACTTGTCACCTCGTGGGGAAGTTAACACGACTCCAGCCCCCGAGCCCTCCAACTTCCTGGATCCGTCAAAATGAATGGTCCAATATGTATGATCCTGCCTTTCTTCAGGCGTTTGCAACTCCGTCCAATCATTAATGAAATCCACAAGTGCTTGAGACTTCACCGCCGTCCGAGGTACATACTTCAAACCGTGCGGCCCAAGCTCTATAGCCCACTTGGCAATCCGCCGATCGCCTCCGGTTCATGTATGATATCACCTAAGGGAGCTGAATCGACCACCGTGATGGGGTGACATTGGAAATACTGCTTCAGCTTCCGGCTTGCCATAAAAACTCCATACACCAGCTTCTGCCAATGCGGATATCTTTGCTTAGATTCAATAAGTACCTCGCTGATATAATAAACCGGACGTTGAACCGGATGTTCCTTCCCTGCCTCCTTCCGCTCTACCACAATGGCCACGCTAACCGCCCTGGCGTTAGCGACAACATATAGCGAGAGCGGCTCCTTGTCGATGGGAGGCGGCGAGCACGGGCTGGTTGGCCAATTGCCGCTTTAAGTCCTCCAATGCTTCATCGGCCGGACTCGAGATAAACTGATCTGTCTTCTTCAAAGATTCGGTACAAAGGGATGGCCTTCTCTCGAGGCGGTGATAAACCGGCTCAGCGCGGCAATCCGGCCCGCCAAACGCTGGACATCATTAATACACTTTGGTTCAGCCAAGGAGGTGATAGCCGTAATCTTCTCCGGATTAGCTTCAATCCCCCTGTTGGACACGATAAAACCCAATAACTTGCCTGCCGGAACCCCAAAAACACATTTTGCCGGGTTGAGCATCATCTTGTAAACCCGCAGGTTGTCAAAGGTTTCTTTCAAATCATCAATCAGTGTTTCCTTCTTCCTTGACTTAACCACAATATCATCCACATATGCATGCACATTACGGCCGATCTGTTCATGCAAGCAATTACATACACAACGCCGATAAGTTGCTTGGGCGCTCTTGAGCCCAAAAGGCATAGACACATAGCGTAAGGCTCCAAAGGGAGTGATAAACGCTGTCTTCTCCTGGTCCTTAACCGCCATCTTGATATGATGATATCGAATACGCATCCAAAAAGCTCAACGCTCACAACCCGCAGTGGCATCAATAATCTGGTCAATGCGGGGAGGGCAAAGGATCTGCTGGACAAGCCTTGTTAAGATCTGTGTAATCCACACACATGCGCCAAGTGCCGTTTTTCTTAAGGACCAGCACCGGATTAGCAAGCCACTCTGGATGGAAAACTTCAACGATAAAACCTGCTGCTAAGAGCCTGGCAACCTCCTCTCCAATGGCCTTACGCCTCTCCTCGTTAAACCGGCGGAGAAACTGCTTCACCGGTTTGTACTTGGGATCAACATTAAGAGTGTGCTCAGCAAGCTCCCTCGGTACACCTGGCATGACAGAAGGCTTCCATGCAAAATGTCCCGATTCTCACGGATGAACTTCGATGAGCGTGCTTTCCTATTTCGGATCCAAGTTGGCGCGATCTTTGAAGCTGCTTGGACGAATCGCCAGGTATGAAGTCAACAAGCTTAGTCTCAGCTGCTGATTTGAACTTCAGGGCCGGATCGTGCTCTGTAGTTGGCTTCTTTAATGGAGTCATGTCCGCCGGATCAACATTGTCCTTATAATATTTCAACTCCTCGGTGGCACAAACCGACTCTGCATAAGCCGCATCACCTTCCTCACACTCCAAAGCGATCTTGCGGCTCCCATGAACCGTTATTGTCCCCTTGTGACCCGGCATCTTGAGCTGCAAATAGATATAACAAGGTCGTGCCATGAACTTGGCATAAGTCGGCCGCCCAAACAGGGCGTGATATGGACTCTGAATTTTCACCACTTCAAACGTCAATGTTTCCGATCTGGAGTCATATTCATCCCCGAAGGCCACCTCCAGAGCTATTTTACCAACCGGATACGCTGATTTGCCAGGCACCACACCATGGAACACTGTGTTGGACGGTTTGAGATGTTTATCTGTTAACCCCATACGACGGAAGGTCTCGTAGTACAGGATGTTGATGCTGCTCCCTCCGTCCATAAGCACCTTGGTGAACTTATAACCTCCCACCTGAGGTGCCACCACCAGGGCTAGCTGACCCGAATTGTCAACCCGGGGAGGACGATCCTCTCTACTCCATACAATGGGCTGCTCTGACCAGCGTAGGTAATGAGGCACGGCCGGTTCAACAACATTGACTGCCCGCTTCTGAAGCTTCCGGTCTCGCTTGTCTAAGCTGGTGGTGAAGACATGGTACTGCCCACTATTCAACTGCTTTGGGTTGCTCTGATAACCTGACTGCTGCTGCTGCTGATTGTAACCACCACAGTTATTACGATTGTTCTGATTGTTATGTCCACCCGGATTACCATTAAACCCCGAACCAGAATTTCCTCCACCGTAACCCGGCCCGGATCCTGAACCGCCGCCGGTACCTTGATCATACCGGAAAGCATTAGAACTTTTGAACTCCTGCATAATGTAACAATCCTTCCAGAGGTGATTTGCTGGCGCCTCCTTCGTCCATGCTTCGGACAGGGTTGATTCAACAGATAGTTCAAACGGTCCGGATTGGGATTAGGCGCTCCACCTTGATTTGGTTGTTTACCCTTGCGCCGCTGGCCCTTGTCCTGCGCGTTGGTGTTGGCTACGAAGTCCATGTTGCCATTCGCTTTACGCTTACCCCCACCATTACATGTCGATTGATGCTGCTGGCTTTTGGAGTTGCTGTTCTTCTTTCCCTTCCCTGTCTCGTCATCATCAGACTCGGGATCCTTGGTACTATCAGAATCAACATACTTCACTAAAGCGCCCATGTCATTGCAAAACCGCTTCATGCGCCCCAGCTTCAACTTTAAAGGTTTAAACCGGAAGTTGCCCTCCAGGGTCAAGATCGTAGAATCAGCGTTGATCCGGTCTGAAGAATGTAAGATTTCTAAAACGCGGCGTACCCAATGGGTTGTTGACTCCCCTTCACCCTGGACACAAGCCACCAAGTCCACCACAGACATGGGCTGCTTACAGGTATCTTTGAAATTCTGGATGAACCGGGTCCGCAACTGGGCCCATGAACTGATAGAATTGGGTGGCAAGCTTTTCAACCAAGTACGGGCCGTACCCTCGAGCATCATGGTGAAGTACTTTGCACACACGGCTTCATCCACATCCAGCATCTCCATGGCCATCTCATAACTCTATATCCATGCTTACGAGCGGATCGGCGGTGTAATTTGGCACCTTGCGGCCCCTTGAAATCCTTGGGCAGCGTACATTGCGTAAAGCGGGACGAGGCAAGGCACCCCCAAAGAGCTAGAGGTAACTCCAGGCTCAAAGATGGTCGGACGAACGGCGTAAGCTGATAATCCCGATCCGCGCTGCTAACTCGGCCTCCTGCGTGCTCAGGACCGGTCCACCACCTCCTGGCGTTGTCGAAACCACTGCCGGGTTGTTGCCATGGGCGCACCGCGCCGTGCATTACCAATACGGTCGGTTCATCCACGTGCCTGCTATAGCTTCGGCTTGGGCGGGGGTAGAGTGGATCCGGTCGCGGTATCTGAATACGCTTCTGTTGGACCGAGCTGTCCTAAGGAGTTCCACGACCCGCTGCGTCTCTCGCCTGTGGTGAATCGCCTTCAATTGGAATCGCCTCCAACCGTGCCGCAGCTGCAACAAGGTTATCCATCGGGTTGGAGTAGTGACCTGGAGGTGTTTGCACAGCCTGAGGCGTGCTGGCATTATGGCGAGGTAGATCTATTATGCGGGGCTGAACCGGCGTGCCCGTCCCAGGCGCTTCCGCCCGGTTTACCACCAGCGGATTACTGGTCCCTGCTCCTGGGGTGTTGAAGAGATCTATTCCCTCGAAAACTGAAGGCAAACGGGATCTGTATTTCCTCTTCATGACTTCATGCGACGCTCACGATCCACGCATGAGCCTATAAGCTCACTGCGCATCCAAAGCGGCCCGCTCTGCCGCCATCTGGCGTCTGCGGCTGCCGGATCCGCTTTAGCTCGAAAGTGATTTTCTCCTTCACCTTCACAATCTCCGCGTTATGAACGTCACGGTCCGTCGGGTTAACCTACGCCATGAGCACGGCCAACGCGCCGAATAGTTACGATAAAACTTGAGCCGGCGGCGACAGGGGCCTCTGCCCGGCTGCCGTCGCCATTGTTGAACCGGCAACCATTATCGCAGCGGTCGAAGAGTGAAGTATTGCTTGTGTACCGGCCATGAATATTCCAACCCGGTTGGGCATATCAGAGGGGTCCGGAATACTGTCACCGTCAGAACAGCCCCCAATCCGGCCATCTTGCGGTGATCTGAGACTCGGTTTCTCCGGTCAACGACTTCGTCATCGAGTAGGCAGCGGTTTAGCCAGATGCTGATTCGTCCTCATAATTTCCTCCGTGGATGACTCCCACGAAAGCACGCTTAACGGCCGGTTTAGCCTGGGCAGGTTTCGCACGCTGAGCCGTCTCCACGAGGTCGGTGCAGATGTCCGGCTCAGGCCCTGGCTCACCGATCTTGCCGATGAAAACATGTATGCCACCAAAGGGGACCCGGTACCCGTACTCAATCGAGTCGGCCTCGGGGCCCCAGCCTGCATCGTCGATGTAGAGCCGGCCGCGATGACTCTTGGTCATCCGGCCCACAGCGTAGCCTTCGAGTCCCTCGAGCTTGCCCTCCAAGATCATCAAACCATCGTGCGATAGCCCCACGGTGGGCGCCAACTGTCGTGGTTTTCTCACGGCAGATGTCCTCATGAAAGGACTTAGTCGCGGAGCCATCGCTATGGGTTAACTTGGAGGGGTTAAAGCGGACGCAAAGACACGAGAGTTATACTAGTTCGGCCCCTTCGATGAAGGTAAAAGTCTACGTCTAGTTTGTGATGGGATTGATGTGGTCTTGATGACTAGGGAGCAAACTGCTTCGCCCAGGCCTCGAGTTGTTGTTGTCTGTCTCTTGAACCGCCCCGGGTCGTCCCCTTATATACTCGGGCGATGCCCGTCGGTTCAGAGAGTCCCAATCTCCGGTTCATACTCGTATCCGGGTTGGTCTCTCTCTATTCCTAACTTTCAGTACAAGTTTATATACCAGGCCGGTTTACGGCTACAGGTTCTAAACCGACTACGGGACTTGGGCCCTTACTTTCATGCTTGGGCTCTTACACCGTTGAACTACTATTGAAGTTAACCCGGCCCAGATAGGCCGGTTCACGCCTAGTAGTAATATCCCCAACAATCAGCGTGAGCCGTTAGCCAATAAAACCCATGACGGAAAGCCTTGGCTACGAGAGACTTAGAGCCGGCATGATGACCACAATCTCCTTCATGATTCTCTCGTAGAATCTCACAGCCTTCTTTAGGATAAACACAACGTTGAAATGCCCTTGTGACACTGTGATGATGCAACTCTCCATTGACAATAGTCATTGACTTAGACCGCCAGGTTATCTGCCTGGCCAAAGTTTCATCCTCAGGTAACTCACCCCGGGTCATATAAGCCAAATATGGAACTATCCAGTCAGGAATAGCATGAAGAGCCACCACCAATTGCGCTTCTGGGTCAGGAATAGCAATATCCTCTTCTGTAGGAAATTTGACGGAAGGGTTATGTAGAATATCCAGGAAAGTGTTAGGTGGCACCGGCTTACGCTGAGACCCTAACCGGCTTAAAGCATCAGCTGCCTCATTTTTCCTGCGATCAACATGTTAAACTTGATAACCCTTGAAGTGACCTGCGATAGCATCAACCTCTCGAGGATAAGCCGCCATGAGTGGATCCTTAGAGTCCCAAGTGCGAGAAACTTGCTGAGCTACCAGATCTGAGTCGCCGAAACACCTCACCCAGCTTAAGTTCATCTCCTTAGCCATCTGAAGACCGTGGAGCAAGGACTCATACTCAGCTGCATTGTTAGTACAAGGGAACATCAACCGGAGAACATAAGAAAATTTATCACCTCGTGGGGAAGTCAAGACAACTCCAGCCCTCGAGCCCTCCAACTTCCTAGATCCATCAAAATGAATAGTCCAGTAAGTGCTATCCGGCTTTTCTTCACACATCTGCAGCTCTGTCCAATCATTTATGAAATCCACAAGCGCTTGAGAGTTAATGGCTGTTTGAGGCATATATTTCAAACCATGAGGTCCAAGCTGAATGGCCCACTTGGCTACCCGACCTGTGGCTTCTCTGTTTTGAATAATATCCCCTAAAGGAGCAGAACTAACCACAGTGATGGGATGACCCAAAAAATATTGCTTGAGATTTCTACTAGCCATGAAAGCCCCATATACCAGCTTCTGCCAATGTGGATACCTCTGCTTGGACTCAATAAGCACCTCGCTGATGTAGTAAACCGACCGTTGAACCGGATGCTCCTTCCCTTATTCCTTCCTTTCCACCATAATGGCTACACTGACAGCTCTGCTATTGGCAGCCATGTATAACAACAAAGGCTCCTTATCAATGGGAGCAGCAAGAACCGACGGCTCAGCCAATTGTTTCTTCAAGGCCTCAAATGCCTGATCAGCAGGATCGATCCAGACAAAGTGATCTGTCTTCTTCATCATCTGCTATAGAGGGATAGCCTTCTCACCCAACCGGCTTACGAACTGGCTTAAGGCCGCAATATGACACACCAAACACTGAACATCATTGATACATGCCGGCTTAGCCAGAGAAGTGATAGCCTTTATCTTCTCCGGGTTAGCTTCAATACCCCGTTCTTAAACCAGAAACCCCAAGAGCTTGCCTGCTGGTACACCAAAAACACACTTTGCCGGGTTAAGCATCATCTTATAAATCCGGAGATTGTCAAAGGTTTCCTTTAAATCATCTATCAAGGTTTCCTTCTTCCTAGATTTCACCACAATATCATCCACATAGGCATGAACATTGCGCCCAATCTGATCATGAAGAAAATTCTGCACACACCGCTGGTAAGTCGCCTGGGCACTCTTGAGCCCAGAAGGCATAGACACATAACAGAAGGCTCCAAAGGGAGTGATAAAGGCTGTCTTCTCATGGTCCTTAACAGCCATCTTAATCTGATGATAACTAGAATAAACATCCAAAAAACTCAAACGCTCACAACCCGCCGTAGCATCAATAATTTGATCAATATGGGGGAGAGCAAAGGGATCAGCCAGACAAGCCTTCTTTAAGTCCGTGTAATCCAGACACATGCGCCAGGTGCCGTTTTTCTTAAGCACCAGCACCAGGTTAGCTAAGCACTCAGGGTGAAAAACTTTAACAATGAACCTGTCTGCCAAGAGCCGGGCTACCTCCTCACCGATAGCTTTGCGCCTCTCCTCATTGAAACGGCGAAGGAATTGTTTGGTCGGTTTAAACTTTGGATCAATATTGAGAGTGTGCTCAGTGAGTTCCCTTGGTACACCTGGCATGTCTGAAGGCTTCCATGCAAAGATGTCCCGGTTCTCACGATGAACCCGATGAGCGGGCTTTTATATTTCGGATCCAAATTAGCGCTGATACTAAACTGCTTGGATGAGTCGCCAAGAACAAAGTCAACTAGCTTAGTGTCATATGCCGACTTAAATTTCAACAATGGGTCATGCTCTATGGTTGGCTTCTTCAAAGATGTCATATCCGCCGGGTCAACATTATCCTTGTAAAACTTCAACTCCTCTGTTGCACAAACAGACTCAGCATAAGCAACATCGCCTTGTTCACACTCCAAGGCTATCTTGCGACTCCCATGCACTGTTATAGTGCCTTTGTGACCCGACATCTTCAGCTGCAAATAAACATAACAAGGCCTTGCCATGAACTTAGCATAAGCCGGCCTCCCGAATAGAGCATGATAAGGGCTCTTGATTTTAACCACTTCAATGGTCAACATCTCAGATCTGGAATCATACTCATCTCCAAAAGCAACCTCCAGAGATATCTTACCAACCAGATATGCCGACTTACTAGGCACCACACCGTGAAAAATAGTGTTCGACGGCTTAAGATTTTTGTCAGTCAATCCCATGCGACGGAAAGTTTCATAGTAAAGGATATTGATGCTGCTGCCTCCATCCATGAGCACCTTGGTGAATTTGTATCCTCCAACTTGAGGTGCCACCACCAGCGCCAATTGACCTGGATTATCAACCCGGGGCGGGTGATCCTCACGACTCCACACAATGGGCTGCTCAGACCATCACAAGTAACAGGGAACCGCCGGCTCAACGGCGTTCACAACCCTTTTATGGAGCTTCTGATCCCGCTTGCATAAACTCGTGGTGAAGACGTGGTACTGCCCACTATTCAGCTGCTTCGGATTACTTTGATAACCAGATTGCTGCTGCTGATTCCCCTGACTAGGTTGTTGATGAAAACCACCTTGACTGCCTTGATTACCTTGGCCCTGGAAACCGGAATTAGAACTGCCACCATCGTAACCCGGACGATGAGAGCCGGAACCCGAGCCGCTGCCCTGCCCATGATTTTTCTGAAAAAGATCGGAATTTTTGTATTCTCTCATAATGAAGCAGTCCTTCCAGAGGTGAGTGGACGGCCTTTCCCATGTACCATGCTTTGGGTAGGGTTGATTCAACATCTGTTCAAGATTGAAACTTGATCCTCCAGTTCGAGGAGGTGGCCTTCCCTTACGACATTAACCATTATTCTATGTGTTGGTATTAGACACAAAATCTGAATTATTATTAGCCTTGCGCTTACCATTGCCCCCTGACTCACCGAGATATGATGCTGCCCTTTGATGTTGCCACTCTTCTTTCCCTTTCCCGACTTTTCATCATCAGACTCGGGGTCCTTGGTACTATCCGAGTCGGCATACTTAACAAGAGCCGCCATCAGCTCCCCCATGTCGCTGCAGTGGATCTTGAGCCGCCCTAGCTTCTGTTTAAGAGGCCTAAAACGACAATTCTTCTCTAACATTAAGACTGCTGAGCCGGCATTGATGCGATCCGATGAGTGCAGGATAGCTGAGACCCGGCGTACCCAACGGGTTGTTGACTCGCCCTCTTCTTGGACACAGGCATCCAAATCCACAATTGACATAGGCTGTTTGCACGTATATTTAAAACTCTGGACTAACCGGGCTTTTAACTCGGCCCATGACCCAATGGAGTTGGCAGGCAACCCTTTTAACCAAGTACGGGTTGTCCCATCTAACATCATAGTGAAATATTTAGCACACGCAGTGTGGCTAACATCCAGCAGTTCCATGCCCATCTCATAACTCTCAACCCATGCTTCAGGGGGTAAGTCAGCTATGTAATAAGGCACCTTACGAGGACCCTTGAAATCCTTGGGTAAACGCTCATTACGCAGAGCCGACACTAAACACGACACACCCAAGGTTCTAGAGATCACGCCTGCCTCCACCGAAGCGGTAGGGTAAATCGGAGAATGCTGATGAGTCGCTTGCTGAGCCGCCAGCTCAGCCTCCCGACGTGCTCTACCCTGGTCCACCAAATTTTGAGCACCATCGCACGCCGGGTCATGTCCACGAGACTGGTTACGGTGCTGCTTAGTACTCGAAACCACCAGGGAGTCAATGTGCCTGCTATAACTCCGGCTCGGGCGAGGGGTTGAGTGAATCCTCTCACGACTGTAAGAATAAGCCTCCTGCTGTACCAGGGCTGTCTGAAGAAGCTCTCTATCCCTCCGCGCTTCAATCGCAGCTGGAGACTCACCTTCAACTGGGAGAGCCGCCAATCACGTTGCCGCAACGATCATATTATCCAAAGGGTTAGAATAATGACCCGGCGGTGTCGGCACATATTGTGGTGGGGTATTATTCAGACGACGCGGATCTGTTGTGCATGGCTGAACCGACGCTCCAGCCCTAGGCATGGATACCACCCGGTTTACCTCTGGCGGGTCACTGGTCCCTGCACCAGGCAAGTTGAAGAGGTTCCTCGCCTCGTAAACCGGAGGCAGACGACTCCGGTGCCTCCTCCTCATGACTTCTTTTGAAGCATTCTGATCCAACGTGAGCCAGAAGGACTCTGCCTGAATTCGTTGTGCCTGAACATCCAGAGCAGCCCGCTCCGCAGTCATCGTAGCATTCTCAGCCGCCAGATCTTCCTTGGCTTGAGCTATCTCATCTTGCAGCTTTGCAACTTCCGCGTTATGCTGAGCTTCATTTGTCGGATTAACCTGTGCTGTTAACAATGTTGTTAGATTGTCCAACAAGTCGGACAAGACCTGAGCCGGTAGGCGCACAGGGCCTCCTGCCCCGGTCGCCGTTGCTGTTGCTGACCTGGAAATCATTGCTACTGCTGCGTAGAAATCTGCCCTGGCTGTGTACCGGCCATGAAAAACGCAACCCGGTTCGGCGGCTCATAGGGGTATGGAATACTATCGCCAACGGAACAGCCCCCAAGCCGGCCGTCTTGCAGCTGATACATTGAGTTAGTCTCGCTTGTGGACGATTCACCGTCGGAGTATACGACCGTCTCACCGACAGACACATATCCTTCAAATCCTGCCCCATGGATAAATCCAACGAAGGCGCGCTTCATGGCGGGTTGAACCTGGGCGGGTCGTGCGCATTGAGCCATCTCTATGATGTCGGTGCAGATGTCCAGCTCAGGGCCCGATTCGCCCATCTTGCCGATGAAGACGTGGATTCCGCTGAAGGGGACCTAGTACCCGTACTCGATTGAGCCGGCCTCGGGACCCCAGCCTGCGTCGTCGATGTAGAGCTTGCCGTGATGACTCTTGGTCATCCGTCCCACAACGTATCCCTTGATACCTTCGAAGCTGCCATGTAAGAACTCGAAACCACCGTGCACTGGCCCCGCGGTGGGCGCCAACTGTCGTGGAATTGTCATGGCAGATGTCCTAGAAAAAGGACTTAGTCATGGAGCCATCGCAACTTGGTTAGCTTAAAGGGGTTAAACGGAACAAAGGACACATGGAGTTTATACTGGTTCGGCCCCTTGCTGTGAAGGTAAAGGCCTAATCCAGTTTGAGGTGGTATTGCTTGGATTTCGATTACCAGGGAGCGAATACGCTTGACCTAGCTTTCGATCTCTTGTTTCTTGTCCTTAAACTGCCGCTAGGTCATCCCTTTATATACACAGATTGATGCCCAACGGCTCATGGAGTCCCGGCCAGCTTATACAACGTGTCCGGCTCAGTGACCAATTCCTCTTGCCTTACAATACAAGTCACACATACATATGGCGGTTGATATCTATGGGCCTTAAGTCGCCTTGGGGCTTCGGGCTCTTAGTAAGTCTCCCTCATGAACCGCCATCATTAACATCTTCCTGGGCTTCATCTTGATGAACCGCCATTGGTATAACCCGACCCCTCCTGGGCGGGTCATACCCAATAGTTATGTCCCCAACAATTGTCTTGCCCGATGATCGGCAAGCCATAGAAATTAAATGGATCTTCAAGAGGAAGACTGACGCTGATGGTAATGTTACTGTCTACAAAGCTCGACTTGTTGCGAAAGGTTTTTGACAAGTTCAAGGAGTTGACTACGATGAGCCCTTCTCACCCGTAGCGATGCTTAAGTCATGCGAATCAGGTTAGCAGTTGCCGCATTTTATGATTATGAAATTTGGCAAATGGATGTCAAAACTGCATTCCTTAATGGATTTCTTAAAGAAGAGTTGTATATGATGCAACCAGAAGGTTTTGTCGGTCCTAAAGGTGCTAACAAAGTGTGCAAGCTCCAGCGGTCCATTTATGGACTGGTGCAAGCCTCTCGGAGTTGGAATGTACACTTTGATAGTGTGATCAAAGCATATGGTTTTATACAGACTTTTGGAGAAGCCTGTATTTACAAGAAAGTGAGTGGGAGCTCTATAGCATTTCTAATATTATATGTGGATGACATATTGTTGATTGCAAATGATAGAATTTCTGGATAGCATAAAATGATACTTGAATAAGATTTTTTCAATGAAAGACCTCGGTAAAGCTACTTATAAATTGGGCATCAAGATCTATAGAGATAGATCAAGATGCTTAATTGGACTTCCACAAAGCACATACCTTAATAAAGTTTTGAAGAAGTTCAAAATGGATCTGTCAAAGAAAGGGTTCTTGCCTGTGTTACAAGGTGTGAATTTGAGTCAGACTCAATGCCCGACCACTACAGAAGATAGAGAGAAAATGAAAGTCGTTCCCTGTGCCTCAGCCATAGGTTCTATCTGTTGGGGAACGTAGTATTTCAAAAAAATTGCCTACGATCACGCAAGATCTATCTAGGAGATGCATAGCAACGAGCGGGGAAGAGTGTGTCCACGTACCCTCGTAGACCGAAAGTGGAAGCATTTAGTAACGCGGTTGATGTAGTCGAACGTCTTCGCAATCCAACCAATCCAAGTACCGAACGTACGGCACCTCCGCGATCTGCACACGTTCAGCTCGGAGACGTCCCTCAAACTCTTGATCCAGTTGAGGCCGAGGGAGAGTTCCATCGGCACGACGACATGGCAACGGTGTTGATGAAGTTACTGGCGCAGGGCTTCGCCTAAGCACTACGACGATATGACCGAGGTGTGTAACTATCGAGGGGGGCACCGCACACGGCTAAGAGAAGACTTGGTGTGTCTTTGGGGTGCCCCCTTCCCACGTATATAAAGGGGGAGGAGGAGGAGGCCGGCCCTAGAGGGGGTGCGCCAAGGGGGGAGTCCTACTTGGACTCAACTCCTAGTCCAAGTAGGATTCGGCCCCCCCTCCTTCCTTCCACCGGAGAGGGAAAAGGGGAAGGGAGAGACAGGTAGAAGGAAAGGGGGAAGGGCGCCCCCTCCCTAGTCCAATTCGGACTCCCTACAGGAAGGGGGAGCGGCTGCCCCTTGTGGGCTACCTCCCCTCTTCCCTATGTCCCATGAAAGCCCAATCTTCCACCGGGGGGTTCCGGTAACCTCCCCGTACTCCGAATAAATGCCTGAATCACTCAGAACCATTCCGATGTTCGAATGCAACCTTCCAATATATGAATCTTTACCTCTCAACCATTTCGATACTCCTCGTCATGTCCATGATCTCATCCGGGACTCCGAACAAACTTTGGTTCATCAAAACAAGAAACTCATAATACAAATCGTCGTCGAACGTTAAGCGTGCGGACCCTACGGGTTCGAGAACTATGTAGACATGACCGAGACACATCTTCGGTCAATAACCAATAGCGGAACCTGGATGCTCATATTGGCTCCTACATATTCTACGGAGATCTTTATCGCTCGTACCGCATAACAACATACGTTGTTCCCTTTGTCGTCGGTATGTTACTTGCCCGAGATTCGATCGTTGGTATCATCATACCTAGTTCAATATCGTTACCGGCAAGTCTCTTTACTCGTTCCGTAATGCATCATCCCGTGACTAACTCATTAGTCATATTGCTTGCAAGGCTTATAGTGATGGGCATTACCGAGAGGGCCCAGAGATACCTCTCCGAAGCACGGAGTGATAAATCCTAATCTGGATCTATGCCAACTCAACAAACACCATTAGAGACACCTGTAGAGCATCTTTATAATCAACTAGTAATGATGTGCTCCCGTTCATCAAATGACAACACATGTCTATGGTCAGGAAACATAACCATCTTTGATTAACGAGCTAGTCAAGTAGACGCATACTAGGGACACTCTGTTTTGTCTATGTATTCACACATGTACTAAGTTTCTGGTTAATACAATTCTAGCATGAATAATAAACATTTATCATGATATAAGGAAATATAAATAACAACTTTATTATTGCCTCTAGGGCATATTTGCTTCACTATCATGTATGCAATGTTGTGTACCAGACCTGATGTGTGCCTTACCATAAGTTTAGCAGGGAGGTACCAAAGTAATCCAGGAGTGGATCACTGGACAGCGGTCAAGAACATCCTTAAATACCTGAAAAGGACTAAGGATATGTTTCTTGTTTATGGAGGTGATAAAGAGCTTGTCGTAAATGTTACGTCGATGCTAGCTTTGACACTGATCCGGATGACTCTAAGTCGCAAACCGGATACGTATTTATATTGAATGGTGGAGCTGTCAGTTGGTGCAGTTCCAAGCAGAGCATCATGGCGGGATCTACATGTGAAGTGGAGTACATAGCTGTTTCGGAAGCAGCAAATGAAGAAGTCTGGATGAAGCATTTCATATCCGATCTAGGTGTAATACCTAGTGCATCGGATCCAATGAAAATATTTTGTGACAATACTGGAGCAATTGCCTTAGCGAAGGAATCCATATTTCACAAGAGAACCAAACACATCATGAGACGCTTCAACTCCATCCGCGATCAAGTCAAGGAGGGAAACATAGAGATTTGCAAAATACATACAAATCTGAATGTTGCAGACCCGTTGACTAAGCATCTTCCACATGCAAAACATGATCAACACCAAGACTCCATGGGTGTTAGAATCATTACAATGTAATCTAGATTATTGACTCTAGTGCAAGTGGGAGACTGAAGGAAATATGCCCTAGAGGCAATAATAAAGTTGTTATTCATATTTCCTTATATCATGATAAATGTTTATTATTCATGCTAGAATTGTATTAAACGGAAACTTGATACATGTGTGAATACATAGACAAAACAAAGTGTCCCTAGTATGCCTCGATTTGACTAGCTCGTTAATCAATGATGGTTAAGTTTCCTGACCATAGACATGTGTTGTCATTTGATGAACATGATCACATCATTAGGAGAACGATGTGATGGACAAGACCCATCCGTTAGCTTAGCATTATGATCATTAAGTTTTATTGCTATTGCTTTCTTCATGACTTATACATATTCCTTTGACTATGAGATTATGCAACTCCCGAATACTGGTGGAACACCTTGTGTGCTATCAAACTTCAAAACGTAACTGGGTGCTTATAAAGATGCTCTACAGGTGTCTCTGAAGGTGTTTGTTGGGTTGGCATAGATCAAGATTAGGATTTGTCACTCCGAGTATCGGAGAGGTATCTCTGGGCCCTCTCGGTAATGCACATCACGATAAGCCTTGCAAGCAATGTAACTAATGAGTTAGTTGTGGGATGATGCATTACGGAGCGAGTAAAGAGACTTGCCGGTAATGAGATTGAACAAGGTATGAGGATACCGATGATTGAATCTCGGGCAAGTAACATACCGATGACAAAGGGAATAACATATGTTGTTATTGTAGTTTGACCGATAAAGATCTTTGTAGAATATGTAGGAACCAATATGAGCATCCAGGTTCCGTTGTTGGTTATTGATCGGACATATGTCTCTATCATGTCTACATAGTTCTCGAACCCGTAGGGTCCGCACGCTTAATGTTGGATGACGATTTGTATTAAGAGTTATGTGTTTTGGTGACTGAAGATTTTTCAGAGTCCCGGATGAGATCACGGACATGACGAGGAGTCTCGAAATGGTCGAGAGGTGAAGATTGATATATTGGATGATGGTATTCGGACACCGGAATGATTTCGGAGTGGTTCGAGTATTTTTCGGATTACCGAGGGGTTACCGGAACCACCCGGGAAAAGTAATGGACCTACATGGGCCATAGGGGAGAGGGGAGGCAGCCCACAAGGGGTGGCCGTGCCCCCTTCCCATAGGGAGTCCGAATTGGACTAGGGGAGAGGGCACGCCCCCTTTCCTTCTCCTCTTCCCTCTCCTTCCCCTTTCCCCCTCCATAAGAAAGGAAGGGGGGCCGAATAGGACTTGGAGTCCTATTCGGTTTCCCCCCATGGCGCACCCCCTTGAGCCGGCTGCCTCCTCCCCTCCTCCTTTATATACGGGGCAGGGGGGCACCCAAAAGCACAATAGTTGTTCTCTTAGCCGTGTGCGGTGCCCCCCTCCACAGTTTACTCCTCCGGTCATAGCGTCGTAGTGCTTAGGTGAAGCCTTGCACGGATCACATCACCATCACCGTCACCACGCCGTCGTGCTGATGAAACTCTCCCTCGACACTTTGCTGGATCAATAGTTCGAGGGACGTCATCGAGCTGAACGTGTGATGAACTCGGAGGTGTCGTATGTTCGGTACTAGATCGGTTCGATCGTGAAGACATTCGACTACATCAACCACGTTATACTAACGCTTCCGCTTTCGGTCTACGAGGGTACGTTGACACACTCTCCCCCTCTCGTTGCTATGAATCTCCTAGATAGATCTTGCGTGATCGTAGGAAATTTATTGAAATTGCATGCTACGTTCCCCAACACTGCCGTGATTGGGCTTCCTGTCTTACTCAACTTCACACCTTGCAACACAGGCAAGAACCCTTTCTTTGACTGATCCATTTTGAACTTCTTCAAAAAAATTGCCAAGGTATGTGATTTTTGAAAGTCCTATTAAGCATTTCAACCTATCCCTATAGATCTTGATGCCCAATATGTAAGTAGCTTAACCAAGGTCTTTCATGGAAAATTATTATTTAAGTATCCTTTTATGCTATCCAGAAATTCTATATCATTTCCAATCAACAATATGTCATCCACATATAATATCAGAAATGCTACAGAGCTCCCACTAGTTTTCTGGTAAATACAGGCTTTACCATAAGTCTGTATAAAACCATATGCTTTGATCACCTCATCAAAGTGTATATTCCAACTCCGAGATGCTTGCACCAGTCCATAGATGGATCGCTGGAGCTTGCACACTTTGTTAGCACCTTTAGGATCGACAAAACCTTATGGTTGCATCATATACAACTCTTCTTTAAGAAATCATTAAGGAATGCTGTTTTGACGCCCATTTGCCAGATTTCATAATCATAAAATGCGGCAATTGCTAACCTGATTCGGAAAGACTTAAGCATCGCTACAGGTGAGAAAGTCTCATCATAGTCAACCCCTTGAACTTGTTGAAAACCTTTCGCGACAAGTCGAGCTTTGTAGATAGTGATATTACCATCAGCGTCCGTCTTCCTCTTTAAGATCCATTTATTTTCAATGGTCTGCCTATCATCGGGCAAGTCCACCAGAGTCCACACTTTGTTCTAATAGATGGATCCTATCTCAAATTTCATGGCGTCAAGCCATTTGTCGGAATCTGGGCTCATCATAGCTTCTTCATAGTTCGTAGGTTCGCCGTTGTCTAACAACATGACTTCCAGGATAGGATTACCGTACCACTCTGGTGCGGAACGTGTTCGAGTCGACCTACGAAGTTCAGTAATAACTTGATCCGAAGTTTCATGATCATCATCATTAGCTTCCTCTCTAGTTGGTGTAGGCATCACGGGAACAATTTTCTCTGATGTGCTACTTTCTGATTCCAAGGAAGGTACAATTACCTCATCAAGTTCTACTTTCCTCCCACTCACTTCTTTCGAGAGAAACTCCTTCTCTAGAAATGACCCATTCTTAGCAATAAAGATCTTACCTTCGGATCTGTGATAGAAGGTGTACCCAATAGTTTCTTTAGGGTATCCTATGAAGAAGCACTTCTCCGATTTGGGTTCGAGCTTATCTGGCTGAAGCCTTTTGACATAAGTGTCACATCCCCAAACTTTTAGAAACAACAGCTTAGGTTTCTTGCTAAACCAAAGTTCATACGATGTCATCTCAATGGATTTAGACGGTGCCCTATTTAACGTGAATGCGGCTGTCTCTAATGCATAACCCCAAAATGATCATGGCAAATAGGTAAGAGACATCATATAATGCACCATACCCAATAAAGTACAGTTATGATGTTTGGACACACCATTACGATGTGGTGTTGCACGTGGCGTGAGTTGTGAAACAATTCCACATTGTTTTAAATGAAGGCCAAACTCGTAACTCAAATATTCGCCTCCCCGGTCGGATCATAGAAACTTGATTTCTTGTTACGATGATTCTCCACTTCACTATGAAATCCTTTGAATTTTTCAAATGTTTCAGACTTGTGTTTCATTAAGTGTACCCATACCTACTTAAGTCATCTGTGAAGGTTAGAAAATAATGATACCCGCCGCGTGCCTCAACACTCATCGGACCGCATACATTGGTATGTATTATTTACAATAAGTCATTAGCTCGCTCTATTGTTCTGGAGAATAGAATTTTAGTCATCTTACCCATAAGGCATGGTCCACAAGTATCAAATGCTTCATAATCAAGTGCTTCCAAAAGTCCATCCGCATGGATTTTCTTCATGCGCTTTACACCAATATGACCTAAACGGCAGTGCCACAAGTATGTTGCACTATCATTATCAATTTGCATCTTTTGGCATCAATATTATGAATATGTGTATCACCACGATCGAGATTCAACAAGAATAGACCATTCATCAAAGGTGCATGATCATACAAGATATTACTCATATAAATAGAACAACCATTATTCTAATTTAAATGAATAACCATCTCGCATTAAACAAGATCCAGATATAATGTTCATGCTCAACGCTGGCACCAAATAACAATTATTGAGGTCTAGAACTAATCCCAAAGGTAGATGTAGAGGTAGCGTGCCGACGACGGTCACATCAACCTTGAAACCATTCCTGATGCGCATCATCACCTCGTCCTTAGCTAATCTTCATTTATTGCACAGCTCCTGTCTCGAGTTACAAATATGAGCAACCGAACCAGTATCAAATACCCAGGCGCTACTTTGAGCATTATTAAGGAATACATCAATAACATGTATATCAAATATACCTTTGTTCACTTTGCCATCCTTCTTATCCGCCAAGTATTTGGGGCAGTTCCGCTTCCAGTGACCATTCCTTTTGCAGTAGAAGCACTCAGTTTTAGGCTTGGGTCCAGCTTTGGGCTTCTTCACGGGAGCGGAAACTTGCTTGCCATTCTTCTTGAAGTTCCCTTTCTTTCCCTTGCCCTTTTCTTCCAACTAGTGGTCTTGTTAACCATCAACACTTGATGCTCCTTCTTGATTTCTACCTGTGCGGCCTTAAGCATTGCGAAGAGCTCGGGAATCATTTTCTTCATCCTTTTGTAGATTGGTGGCAGTGACTGAAGAACTCTGTCAATAACACTCTCAACTGGAAGATCAATTCCCAGCTGAGTCAAGTGGTTATGATACCTAGACATTTTGAGTATGTGTTCACTAACATAACCGTTCTACTCCATCTTACAACTATTTAACTTGTGGGAGACTTCATATCTCTCAACCCGGGCATTAGCTTGAAATATCAACTTCAGCTCTTGAAACATCCCATATGCTCCATGGCGTTTCAAATTGTCTTTGAAGTCCTGTTTCTAAGTCGTAAAGCATGGCACACTGAACTATTGATTAGTCATCAGAGCGAGCCTGCTAGACGTTCATAACATCTACAATAGCTTCTACAGCAGGTCTGTCACCAAGCGGTGCATCAAGGACATAATTCTTCTGTGCAGCAATGAGGATAATCCTCAAGTTACGGACCCAGTCTGTGTAGTTGGTACCATCATTTTTCAACTTAGCTTTCTCTAGGAACGCATTAAAATTCAAGGGAACACCACGGGCCATTGATCTACAACATAGATATGCAAAGACTATTAAGACTAAGTTCATGATAAATTAAGTTTAATTAATCAAATTAATAAGGAACTCCTACTTAAATTAACATCCCTCAAGTTATCTAAGTGATACATGATCCAAATCGACTAACCCATGTCCGATCATCACGTGAGATGGGGTAGTCATCAATGGTGAACATCTCTATGTTGATCATATCTACTATATGAATCACGTTCAACCTTTTGGTCTCCTGTATTCCAAGACCATGTTTGTACATGCTAGGCTCATCAATTTTAGCACAAGTATTTTGCATGTGCAAAACTGGCTTACACCCGTTGTATGTGAACGTAGAGTCTATCACACCCGCTATTCACGAGGTGCTTCGAAACGACTGATACGTCTCCAACATATCTATAATATTTGATTGTTCCATGCTGTTATATTATCATTCTTGGATGTTTTACAATCATTTTATAGCAACTTTATATCATTTTTTGGGACTAACGTATTGACATAGTGCCCAGTGCCAGTTGTTGTTTTTTTCTTGTTTTTTGCTTCGCAGAAAATCAATACCAAACGGAGTCCAAACGCAGCGAAACTTTTTGGAGATTTTTTCTAGACCAGAAGACACATGATGGGCCAAGGAAGTGCCAGAGGGGGGCTCTGAGGGGAGCACAACCCACCTGGGCGCGACCGGGGGCCCAGGTGCGCCCTAGTGGGTTGTGCCCACCTTGACCGCCTCCCGCACCGCCTCTTTTCTCTATAAATACCCCAATATTCCAAAATCCATAGGGGAGTCGACGAAACACAATTCCAGCTACCGCAAGTTCCAGAAACCATAGATCCAATCTAGACACCATCACAGAGGGATTCATCATCCTCATTGGTTCCTCTCCGATGATGCGTGAGTAGTTCATTGTAGACCTACGGGTCCGTAGTTAGTAGCTAGATGGCTTCCTCTCTCTCTCTCTCTCTTGATTCTCAATACAATGGTCTCTTGGAGATCTATTTGATGTAACTCTTTTTATGGTGTGTTTGTTGGGATCCGATGAACTTTGAGTTTATGATCAGATGTGTTGGATCGAAAGTAGGTCTAGAGGGGGGGGGGTGATTAGACTACTTGACCAAATAAAAATCTAGCCTTTTCCCAGTTTTAAGTCTTGGCAGATTTTAACACATTAGCACAAGTCAAGCAATCAACCTACACATGCAATTCTAAGAGTATAGCAGCGGAATGTAAAACATTGCATATGAAGGTAAAGGGAGGAGTTTGGAATGGCGAACGCAATGTAGACACGGAGATTTTTGCCGTGGTTCCGATAGGTGGTGCTATCGTACATTCACGTTGATGGAGACTTCAACCCACGAAGGGTAACGGTTGCGCGAGTTCATGGAGGGTCCACGAAGAAGCAATCTTGCCTATCCCACCATGGCCATCGCCCATGAAGGACTTGCCTCACTTGGGTAGATCTTCACGAAGTAGGCGATCTCCTTGCCCTTACAAACTCTTTGGTTCAACTCCACAATCTTGACGGAGGCTCCCAAGTAACACCTAAGCAATCTAGGAGACACCACTCTCCAAAAGGTAATAGATGGTGTGTTGATGATGAACTCCTTGCTCTTGTGCTTCAAATGATAGTATCCCCAACACTCAACTCTCTCTCACAGATTTGGCTATGGTGGAAAGATGATTTGAGTGGAAAGCAACTTGGGGAAGGCTAGAGATCAAGATTCTTGTGGTTGGATTGGAATGTCTTGGTCTCAACACATGAGTAGGTGGTTCTCTCTCAGAAAATGAATGCTGGAAGTGTAGGCACATTCTAATGGCTCTCCCCGAAACGGAGAGGAGGGTGGAGTGGTAATATATAGCCTCCACACAAAATCTAACCGTTACACACATTTGACCCAACTCAGTCAAACCGTATAGGTGAACTCGGCGAGACTGATTCAGTTCAAAATGTGAATGTTAGGCTTTTTGGTGGGACCAACAAGATAAACTCGGTGGGACCAATGAGCTAGGGTTAGGGAAAAACTTGATCTCAGTTTGACCGATTACTTCAACTGGGTGAGACCGATTTCAGTAATAAGCAAACAGAGAGTTGGTCAGGCAAACTTGGTGGGACCGATCGCTCCTTTCGGTGATACCGAAACGTTATGAAAGAGAAACAGAGAGTTTGCACTATGAACTCGGTGGGATCGATCACTCATTTCGGTGAGACCGAAACATTACGAAGGGAAACGAAGAGTTTGTAGTCCCATCTCGGTGAGACCGAGATCCCTATCGGTGAGACCGGACTTATTAGGGTTTCTGGCTATGGCTATGTCAAGTGAACTTGGTGGCGCCGGATGAATCAAATAGGCAGGTGTCGGTGTCAAAACCGATGGATCTCAGGTAGGGGGTCCTGAACTGTGCGTCTAAGGTCAATGGTAACAGGAGACAGGGGACACAATGTTTACCCACGTTTGGGCCCTCTCTATGGAGGTAATACCCTACTTCCTGCTTGATTGATCTTGATGAATATGAGAATTACAAGAGTTGATCTACCACGAGATCATAATGGCTAAAACCCTAGAAGTCTAGCCTGTATGACTATATATATCTTTCCGGACTAAGCCCTCCGGTTTATATAGACACCGGAGGGGACTAGGGTTGTACAAAGTCGGTTATAGAGAAACGAATCTTCATATTTGGTCGCCAAGCATGCCTTCCACGCCAAGGAGAGTCCCATCTGGACACGGGAGAGAGCCTTCGGTCTTGTATCTTCACAGCCCATTAGTCCGGCCCATGTCCAACAGGCCGGACATCCGAGGACCCCTTAGTCCAGGACTCCCTCAGTAGCCCATGAACCAGGCTTCAATGATGAGATGTCCGGCGCGCAGATTGTCTTCGGCATTGCAAGGCGGGTTCCCCTTTCCGAATACTCCAAGATAGTCTTCGGACGCAACGAACGTGTCCGGAGCTGCAACACAAGTACCACACACATAGCCGTAGAGAGTATAATATTTCACGAGTCCCATTCGCTGACAACTTTTTACAAGATGATATCATGTCTGCCCGGTCATTATTTTGAACCATTTTCGTTTGCCATTTCGCGTTTCGAGATGCGGTTTCCATTGGCACATCTTGTCAAAGCAGATATCGTGTCCCCTTATTGTGGGATTTTCATCAATACGGGCGTGGGTAATCCAACCGTGCCATTTGCACAGCCCTTGGGAATAGGCGAGTTTTAAGGCGAGTGGGGAGGCGTTCGATATTCGCTGCCTTTATCAAGAGATAAGGATTCCCCTTCTTCACCCACGCCTTCTCTTTCTCTGCCCCTCCATTCTTGAGCTCCAGCGCCCAAGTCTTCATCTTTTCCACCTCAAGCAAGCACTCAACCATGTCCGGATCTGGAGGGCAAGGCAAGTGGATGGCCTCCTCCGTAAAGGAGGACATCACTGAGCTTCGAGTTGCCGGGTATCTGACGAAGGAAATTTCCCACCATATTCCGGCCAAGGGAGAAATCGTCCCCACCCTGAAGCCCAACAAGAGGGTGGTGTTCATCCCTCACTTCGTCTGCGGGCTAGGGTTAACACACCGCCCTTTCGTTCGCGGACTGATGTTCTATTACGGGCTAGATTTCCATGATCTAGCCCCGAACTCCTTCCTCAACATTTCGGCATTTATTGTCGTGTGCGAGGCCTTCCTTTGCATTCCTCCCCACTTCGGACTATGGCTCAAGATCTTCAACGTGAAGCCGAAGGTGGTGGACGGCCAACACGCGGAGTGCGGGGGTGCCATGGTGAGCAAGATGCCCAATGTCACATGGCCCAAAGGTACCTTCGTGGAGACTGTCAAGGAGTGGCGGAAGCTGTGGTTTTATATCATAGAGCCTCGCGACGCCACTTGGGATGCGGCTCCCGAGTCCAAGTCTGGTGCCCCAATGCGGCTCACCTCCTGGCTAAAGAAGGGACTGGACTGGTCTTCGCCAGATGAGCTAATAGCTCTGCAAACACGCATTCAGAGCATGGTGGACAAGAATGTCAAGCTCGTCAACGTGATCCAAGTGATGCTAGTTCGCCGAATCCTTCAATGCTAAAGCCAGACTTGCCATTTATGGGAGTTCGATCCAGCCAAGCACCAGACTCTGCAGCTGTTCTTCGAAACTACACATGAGGACATCTGGAAGGTGCTGTTCACAGGCAAGGAGATGCCGTCAGTGACGACCGAGGACCGCGGGCATGCCCTAGCTCGTCCTGCCAGTCCGGTAAGTTTTTCCCGTTTTAAGACGCATCCTTTTACTGGCTTGTTTAGCGAAGATGCTTAGACTTCACCATTCATTTCTCAGGGCTGGATGAAGAAGGCGGAGCGGATTCAGTGTGCGGCTCCGCTGCCCGAGGAACCAGTCATCCCACTCTTGGCGAAGATGCTGGTTCCAGCGCCCTACAAGGCGCGAGAGAAGAAGGCCAATTAGAAGGCCAAGGGGGCCAAGAGTGGCCCTCGCCGCAAGGGCGCTTCGGACAGGACGTCCGAAGACAACGAGACTCCTTCCTCTGCCACCAAAGACGATGATGAGGAGGAGGAAGAAATTAGCTCTCCCCCTAAGGGGGGAAGGAAGAAGAGGGCGGCCTCCACAAATCTGGAGGCAGAGGCGCCTAAGAGGGGGAAGGGCTCCTTCGCATATTACTCTGCATGGGATGTCAATAGCAGCCCAGAGCAACGCCCCCGAAGCAAGCCCCTGGCCGCATCGTAAGTACTGAAAAGCCCATATGCTTCCATATATTCGGCCTCTCCTCTTTATGGTATTAATATGGTTAATCATGCTATTTCAGTCCGGCCCATGACAGCTCCCTGCGAACCTCATCAGGAGGTTCGTTGGATTCAAAAGCGATGGCCAGCGAGTCATCGCTGGCCGCTCATTCTCCCAAGGCCAAGGGCGGTGTTGTCCCAAAGGACCTTCCCCGGCCAGGGGGAAGCCCAAGAGACTGTCCGGGAGGCGCCGGAGGGTGAAACCTCAGTTGTCGGGCATATGGGGGAGCAGACCCCCATGGAGACTGGCGATGGGGGCCATGTTCAGTTTGGCCCCCAGCCGGATACGGTTCCGGAGACCTATAAGGCTCCGGAATCTAGCGAGCAGCCTCCTTCGAGAGAAGGAGGTGTGCCTTTCCTGCCGGTGGCCTCTGTCCAACCAGAGGCACCACATAATCTGCTGGAAGCGCTACCCGGCGCTTCCATTGTGAATGAACACCGTATCCTTATGGGTATAGTGAATGAGAGGGTTCAGTCCGTCAAGAGCGGACTAACTAAAGCCTGCAGTAGCCTGTTGACAGGTTTTGAGGTAAGCGACGCAAAAGAGAAAAATCCCCATATAGGCAGTAGCCCCTTAGACACTGTCCGGTGTTAGGAAAGAAAGGCCGGACAGAGGATCAATTCATTTTTGCAGGAAAATAACTAAATGTGTCTTATATGAATAAGCAGGCGTTGTTGTTGGCCGCGATCTCACACACTGCCAAAGTCTCCGGACTAAATCAGAGACTAGAGCGGGCTGAGGAGGAGCTCGGCCAAGTGAGGAGGCAGCTAGAAGACAAGCAAGGTATGTAATGACTCGCTATATATTCGGAAAGAATAAATGATGTGTATTGACCGTAGTGTCATGATATGTGTAGGAGCGACGGCCGAGGTCGAGGCCCTTAAAAAGGCCCTGGCCGAAGCCGAGGAGATAGTTGTCAAGGAACAAGCCGCCCGTAGGAAGCTCAAGGCCAGACTTAATGAGGTCCAGCAAGAGGTCCAGGATGCTGTGAAAAAATGCGAGACCTTGGAGTGCAATGTTTCGGCTCGAGAGACCGAACTCACCAAGGCTCGCCAAAGCGCTGAAGAGGCCCGGGTTGAAGCCCAGGGCACCGTGTAGGAGATCCAGGAGGCCAAGAAAATCGCGGTGGGTAAGGCGTTTAGTATGCAAAGCAAGTATGTGAAGAAGAAGTATTTCTTACTAACCCAGATTCGGAGTTCTCCAGGGGCGTTTGTGGATCTGCCGTGCAGCGTGTCTGACGCTGCAGAGTTCTTCCGAGCCGAAGAAGGGAGCTCTACGGAGAAGTTGTTCTGGTCACAATATCTTGCGCCAGAACATCCAGTGCCCTTCAGCGATAAGCTAAAGCAGCTGGTCGAGCTGCATAGGGTGGCCGAGCTAGCCATGAAGGATTTGATAATCCGGCTGTGGCCTGCCGAAGCTATACCCAGCAGCTACTTCGGTCTCGTGAAGCGGCTGGAAGATGCCTGCCCTCGGCTGGACATCGTCAAGCGGTCGGTGCACCGAGGGCGCGTGCATGGCCTTCTTCCGTGTCAAGGTGTGGTGGGTGAAGATGGACGCCGTCAAGCTTGTGACCGAGGGGCCGCCTGAGGGCAAGGAGCACCGCACGCCCAAGCGGTATTTTGAAGACGTCCTGGAGGGGTCTCGCATTGTGGCGACGCAATGTGCGCAAGACATTATTTTTGTATGAATACATTCATGTTGTCTCTGCCTTGTATGATGAAACAAAGTTGTTATGTAATATAATGTTTGTTTTTTAAAAAAATTCACTGCCTGTGCGGCCGTGTTGTATGAAATCTGAGAGTTGGCCAGTCGTCAGCTTCTGCCCCCATGTAGGTAGTACGGGGGTGTTCGGGATGTAATCTAAACACCATTGATCCAATTTGTTTGGTCCTTGAAGGAGGTGTTTAGCGCAAGGAACCAGGCAATCAGACTATTCGGCTTGAACACCCTCACTTAGCCATAGGTGTTTGACAATAAAAATTTAGGCGCAGCCCCTGGTATCCGAACTAGGATGCTGTAAACACCTGATCGGGCAAGTACCAATCCCTCATGTAATGCGGAAAAAATCTCTAAAGATTTGAGACCTCCGAAGAGCTGACCGGCTCTCGCCACATCATGACAGTCAGTTTTCGGCTTTCTCTACTGAGGTGCTCCTTCGGGCAAACCAGGGCACAATCGCAGTAGTTCTCCCTTTACTACGTTAGACGATATAGTGGAACATAAGGTAGCAAGCACAGGAGCCGGGCAACCCAACTATTGACCAAAGACATGATTCGGAGCCAATGCATATAGTGCTAAATTCGGGGTGTCGGACTATACAGTAAAAAGTGTTCGGACTTTGTTGCCATAGTGCGGGGCGCTATGAAGCCCCTGGCAAATGTGAAACATACCTAAGTGTACGGGTGCTATCTGATAAGGTTAACAACAGAAAAAGGAAAACAGAAAAGGAGCAAAGGTAATGAGCCAGGGCCGCCGAATTTGGGTCGCAAACTGTTTCCATTGGATTAATACGTCAAAGCGCATTGATACAAATAGTGCAATAAGCAACGGGCTATTTGACATGACATAACAAAGGGAGAGCTGCATGTGGGTCCTGCAAACAGGTAGAGTGGTCGTTTAAGATATCACCTAGAACTTCCCCTATACGTCCATGCTTACTGCCGTCTTGGTGTATTTGTCCTTAGAAAGGACCTGCGATCAAGCCATCAGGGAAGGCCTGTGGAAAAGAAACCTGAAAAGGGGAAAAATAAAATAGTGAAAGTATGTGTGTCCGGGAGCGATCGAGCCGTATTATGGGTCACAAGGTAGGTATGCCTCTGTCTACGCCCATGGTATTTTGAGTGTGTAGTTATGTACGCGCGGTACGAATGCCGCCACTTGATCAGGACTGGGACAAAGGCCAAATTGCTAATCGAGCTCTTGACAAGCCGAGCTGTCCTGCTGCAGAATAGTCCGGACTCCCTTGATAGTGTCCGGGAGTTCGGCCGCTGAATTGAGGATCTGCTTGAGAAGGCTGCTCTGTACTTCTGCTGCTAAGGCAGCGGTGTGCTCCTCGGTACGGAGGGAGCGTTCTGTGTTTCCATTAACTGTTATGACGCCCCGTGGTCCGGGCATCTTGAGCTTGAGATAAGTATAGTGTGGCACCGCATTGAATCGAGCGAATGTGGTTCGTCCAAGCAGTGCGTGATAACCGCTGCGAAAGGGGACGATATCGAAGATTAACTCTTTGCTTCGGAAGTTGTCCGGAGATCCGAAGACAACCTCTAGTGTGATTGAGCCCGTACAGCGGGCCTCTACACCTGGTATGACTCCTTTAAAGGTAGTATTTGTGGGCTTGATTCGTGATGGATTAATGCCCATTTTGCACACTGTGTCCTGATAGAGCAGATTGAGGCTGCTACCACCGTCCACGAGGACTCGTGTCAGGTGGAATCCATCAATGATTGGGTCGAGGACTAGTGCAGCTGAACCGCCATGACGTATACTGGTCGGATGATCCCAACGATCAAACGTGATCAGGCATGACGACCATTGATTGAATTTTGGGGCGACTGGCTCTATCGCATAGACGTCCCTGAGCGCGCGCTTGCGCTCCCTCTTGGGGACGTGTGTGGCAAATATCATGTTCACCATTTTGACACGAGGGGGAAACTTCTTCTGCCCCCCTGTGTTCGGTTGCCGGGGATCCTCGTCATCGTCCTCACTTTGCGATCCCTTTTCCTTGTTCTCGACATTTAACTTGTCGGCCTGTTTAAAAACCCAATGATCTCTGTTGGTATTATTGGTTGGTTTGTCTAGGGTGCCATGGATATGGCACGGACGATCGAGTATGCGGTCCAAGCTAGATGGTCCCTGATTGTTTCTTTTATATGGCTTCTTCCGCTGACCGGACTTGGAGCCACTGAATCCGGCGTTGACTGACACGTCATCGGTGTTGTCACCATAGCTTCGGCGTTTGTGTCTGCTGCGTCGGAGCTTGCTGTTGCTATTTTTAACCTCGGAGGTGCCCGTTTCAGTTGTTGTGTTTTTGCTACGGGCCAGCCAACTATCCTCACCCGCACAAAAGAGGGTCATGAGTGCCGTGAGGGCCGCCATGGACTTCGGCTTTTCCTGGCCGAGGTGGCGGGCGAGCCATTCATCACGGATGCTATGTTTAAAGGCCGCTAGGGCTTCGGCATCCGGACAGTCACGATCTGGTTCTTTTTAGTTAGGAACCTAGTCCAGAACTTCCTGGCTGACTCTCCAGGCTGTTGAACTATGTGACTTAAGTCATCGGCATCTAGTGGCCGGACATATGTACCTTGGAAGTTGTCAAGGAAGGCTTCTTCCAAGTCCTCCCAGCCGGCAATAGAATTATCAGGCAGACTGTTTAACCAGTGCCGAGCTGGCCCTTTGAGTTTTAGTGGGAGGTATTTGATAGCATGAAGGTCATCTCCGCGGGCCATATGGATGTGGAGAATAAAAATCCTCGATCCATACCGCGGGATCGGTTGTTCCATCGTATGATTCGATATTTACGGGTTTAAACCCTTCTGGGAATTCATGAGCCATTACTTCGTCAATGAAGCAAAGAGGGTGTGCGGCGCCTCTATATCGGGCCGCATCGCGACGTAGCTCCGATGGAGTCCGTCTGCGGTTTTCGGCCCGAGCGAGACTAGGTTTGTCACGTCCGAATAGATAGCCGTCGTCGCGTGTCGAGGCACATCCTCACAATCTGTAGATCGATCTTGTATGTCTACTTTCCAGGTCCTGCTGAAGGTCGTATGTATATCCCCGAGCTGTTTTATCTCTATTTTGACGTTGAGGTGGGGCGGGCTGCTGTTCGGCTTGAGCTGCCACTTTATCCCGACCGCGTGGTGGTCGGTCAGCCGCATTGTCCCGATCGTGTGGTGGTCGGTTGGCCGTATTGCACAAAGGAGGTACAGGCTCTGGAGCCTCCTCATCGAACTGAGGTAGCAATTTATGCTTCGGGTAACTCTTGGCTGGGCGCTTGAGGCCATATTCTTCGGCTGCTAGGACATTATTCCATCTGTCGTTGAGCAGATCTTGGTCAGCTTGAAGCTACTACTGCTTCTTTTTTAGGCTCCTTGCAGTGGCTATTAGCTGGCGCTTGAAGCGCTCCTGCTTGAGAGTTTCCTCAGGCATGATGAAATCCTCGTTGTCGAGGCTCACCTCATCCTCGGAGAGCGGAAGATAATTACCGTCCTCCGAGTCATTATGTATGGCCTGTTCATCAGGGCTAACTTGCCCGTTTTCCTGTTCCTCCTGTTCGGAAGTTGCCTCAACAGGGTCTTCGTTGTCTTCGGCTGCGTCCGGAGTATTATTTTCTCCAGTGTCGGTATTGCTATCTTTTGTACGACATGACTTAGAGCGGCACCGCTGATGCTGGCGCTTAGGTTGTGTCTCCAGAGGTATATCTTTCACTGGATCATCTTTGTCATTGTCGTTAGGCTCTTTGGGTGTATCCAACATGTACACGTCGTACGAAGAAGTGGCCGTCCAGCGTCCGATAAAAGGCGGGTTTTGGCCCTGCTCCTCGTCTGCATCGTCATCCATACCGTCGATGTCTTTGGAACCGTAATCGAGCATGTCAGTTAAGTCCTCGACAGTGGCTATGTAGTGGGTGGCGGGTGGGAAGCGAAATTCCCTGTCATCAGCCTCCAGTTCGAACCGGATATAGTTCGGCTGTAAATCCCCAACTAAGGATAGATTTTTTTAGTGAGTTCAGCACATCGCCTAAAGGCGAGTGCTGGAAGATGTCCGCGGCGCTGAATTCGGCGATCAATGACCGATCTAGCTCGACATACGCAGACGCACATGGTTTGGAACTTATAGCCGGACACGAGTCCGAGGTTCCGGTGACACAGACATTGATAACCCACAAGTATAGGGGATCGCAACAGTTTTCGATAAGTAAGAGTGTCGAACCCAACGAGGAGCTAAAGGTAGAACAAATATTCCCTAAAGTTCTATCGACCACCGATACAACTCTACGTATGCTTTACGTTCGCTTTACCTAGAACAAGTATGAAACTAGAAGTACTTTGTAGGTGTTTTTGGATAGGCTTGCAGGAAAGTAAAGAGCACGAAAATAAAACTAGGGGCTGCTAAGATAAAAACACAACTAAAGTAAATATAGCGAGTGCGGAAAAGTGGTGATAGGAGTTGCGAAATTGTCCCTTAAGCAATTGACTACTTTACTAGACCGATAGCAAGTATTATGTGGGAGAGGCCACTGCTAGCATGTCATCCCTTACTTGGAATTCTATGCACTTATGATTGGAACTATTAGCAAGCATCCGCAACTACTAGTGTTCATTAAGGTAAAACCCAACCATAGCATTAAGATATATTGGTCCCCCTTCAATCCCGTATGCATCAATTTCTGTGCTAGGTTGAAGCTTCTATCACTCTTGCCCTCCAATACATACTCCTATCGACATACAACTAACCCTATGGTGTGATCCATGCACGCGCTCATATGATGGGCACCAAAGGACAACAACATAACCACAAGCAAATTAAATCAATCATAGCAATTCATCAACCACCGATAGGACAACGAAAATCTACTCAGACATCCTAGGATGGCAACACATCATTGGATAATAATATGAAGCATAAAGCACCATGTTCAAGTAGAGGGTACATCAAAAGTGCGGGAGAGTGGACCGCTGTAGATAGAGGGGGGAAAGTGATGGAGATGTTGGTGAAGATGGCGGAGGTGTTGGTGAAGATCGCAGTGATGATGATGGTGGCCACGACATTGCTCCGGCGCCACCGGAAGAGAAGGGGAGAGGGGGCCCATTCGTCTTCTTCTTCCTTGACCTCCTCCCTAGATGGGGGAAGGGTTTCCCCTCTGGTCCTTGGCCTCCATGGCGTGGGAGGGGCGAGAGCCCCTCCGAGATTGGATCTATTTCTCTGTCTCTCTCTGTTTCTGCGTTCCCTTCAGCTTCCCTTTCACCGTTTCGTATATATATGGAAATCCGTAACTCCGATTGGACTGAAACCTTCGCCGTGATTTTTTACCAAAAAATAGCTTTCTTGCGGCCGAAGAAGGGCATCAACCGTCTTATGGGTGGCCCACGAGGGTGGGGGGCACGCCCTCCTGGGGAGGGCGTGGGCCCCTGCCTCGTGGCCACCTCGGACACCGTTTCACGTTGATCTTTCTCCCAGATTTTCCAAATATTCCAAAAATAAGCTCCGCCCGTTTGGACTCCGTTTGATATGGATATTCTGTGAAACCAAAAACATGCAACAGACAAGAACTGGCACTAGGCACTGGATCAATATGTTAGTCCCAAAAATAGTATAAAAAGTTGCCAAAAAGTATATGAAAGTTGAATAATATCGGCATGGAACAATAAAAAATTATAGATACGACGGAGACGTATCAGCATCCCCAAGCTTAATTCCTGCTCATCCTTGAGTAGGTAAATGATAAAAAAGATAATTTTTGATGTGGAATGCTACCTAGCATAATCTTGATCATATGTCTAATCACGGCATGAATATTAAGACACGAGTGATTCAAAGCAATAGTCTATCCTTTGACATAAAAACAATAATACTTCAAGCACACCAACCAAGCAATTATGTCTTATTGAAATAACATAGCCAAAGAAAGCTCATCCCTACAAAATCATATAGTCTTGCTATGCTCCATCTTCACCACACAAAATATTCACATCATGCACAACCCCGATGACAAGCCAAGCAATTGTTTCATACTTTTGACGTTTCTCAAATTTTTACAACTTTCACGCAATACATGAGCGTGAGCCATGGACATAGCACTATAGGTGGAATAGAATATGATGGTGGGGGTTATGTTGAGAAGACAAAAAAGGAGAAAGTCTCACATCGACGCGGCTAATCAACGGGCTATGGAGATGCCCATCAATTGATGTCAATGTGAGGAGTAGGGATTGCCATGAAACGGACGCACTAGAGCTATAAGTATATGAAAGCTCAAACTGAAACTAAGTGGGTGTGCATCCAACTTGCTTGCTCATGAAGACCTAGGGCATTTGAGGAAGCCCAACGTTGGAATATACAAGCCAAGTTCTATAATGAAAAATTCCCACTAGTATATGAAAGTGATAACTCAAGAGACTCTCTATATGAAGAACATGGGGCTACTTTGAAGCACAAGTGTGGTAAAAGGATAGTAACATTGCCCCTTCTCTCTTTTTCTCTCTTTTTTTTCTTTTTTCTCTTTTTTTGGGCCTTCTCTTTTTTTGGCCTTTCTCTTTTTTATTTTTTATTTTTTTCGTCCGGAGTCTCATCCCGACTTGTGGGGGAATCATAGTCTCCATCATCCTTTCCTCACTGGGGCAATGCTCTAATAATGATGATCATCACACTTTTATTTACTTACAACTCAATATTACAACTCGATATCTAGAATAAAGATATGACTCTATATGAATGCCTCCGTGATGTGCAGGATGTGCAATGATCTAGCGTAGCAATGACATCAAAAAATGGACAAGCCATGAAAACATCATGTCAGCTATCTTACGATCATGCAAAGCAATATGACAATAAATGCTCAAGTCATGTATATGATGATGATGGAAGTTGCATGGCAATATATCTCGGAATGGCTATGGAAATGCCATAATAGGTAGGTATGGTGGCTGTTTTGAGGAAGATATAAGGAGGCTTATGTGTGATAGAGCTTATCGTATCACGGGATTTGGATGCACCGGCGAACTTTGCACCAACTCTCGAGGTGAGAAAGGGCAATGCACGGTACCGAAGAGGCTAGCAATGATGGAAGGGTGAGAGTGCGTACAATCCATGGACTCAACATTAGTCATAAAGAACTCACATACTTATTGCAAAAATCTATTAGTCATCGAAACAAAGTACTACATGCATGCTCCTAGGGGGATAGATTGGTAGGAAAATACCATCGCTCGTCCCCGACCGCCACTCATAAGGAAGACAATCAATAAACACCTCATGCTCCGACTTCCTTACATAACGGTTCACCATACGTGCATGCTACGGGACTTGCAAACCTCAACACAAGTATTTCTCAATTTCACAATTACTCAACTAGCACGAATCTAATATCACCACCTTTATATCGCAAAACTATTGCAAGGAATCAAACACATCATATTCAGTGATCTACAAGTTTTATGTAGGATTTTATGATTAACCATGTGAATGACCAGTTCCTGTCATCTCTCTAAATAAATATAAGTGAAGCAGAGAGTTTAATTCTTTCTACAACAGATATGCCCACGCTCTAAAAAATATAAGTGAAGCAAAAGAGCATTCTACAAATGGCGGTTGTCTATGTAAAGAGAAACAAGCAATCCAAACTTCAAATGATATAAGTGAAGCACATGAAGCATTCTATAAAGCCATACTCAAAAGATATAAGTGAAGTGCATAGAGCATTCTATAAATCAACCAAGGACCATCTCATACCAGCATGGTGCATAAAGGAAAAGTGAAAACTAAATGCAAAAGACGCTCCAAGGTTTGCACATATCACATGAATGAAACGAATCCGAAAACATACCGATATTTGTTGAAGAAAGAGGGGATGCCTTACGGGGCATCCCCAAGCTTAGACGCTTGAGTCTCCTTGAATATTTACTTGGGGTGCCTCGGGCATCCTCAAGCTTGAGCTCTTGCCTCTCTTCCTTCTTCTCACATCGAGACCTTCTCGATCATCGAACACTTCATCCACACAAAACTCCAACAGAAAACTCGGTAAGATCCGTTAGTATAATAAAGCAAATCACCACTCTAACTACTGTTGCAAACCAATTCATATTTTATTTTTGCATTGTGTCTACTGTAATATAACTTTTTCATGGCTTAATCCACTGATATAAATTGATAGTTTCATCAAAACAAGCAAACTATGCATCAAAAACAGAATCTGTCTAAAACAGAACAGTCTGTAATAATATGAACATTCACCATACTTCTGATACTTGAAAAATTCTGCTAAAATTAGAAAAATTAAACAATTTGTATAGAAAGACAGTGCAAAAAGAATCAGAACCATTTGACGTTCCAGTAAAAAAGTAAAAATCGCGCACTACAGCCAAAGTTTCTGTCCTGCACCGCACAAACCAACAAGCATCGTAAACATCCTAAAGGCAAACCTTGGCACATTGTTTTTATAATACAATGGAATTGTACAAAGGGATAATTATTTTTGTTGAGAAGTTTCTGTAATCAAGATTCACAAAGTTTCCGTGAGCATGAACAAAGTTCAAGGAGCTCTCCCACTTCAACAATGCTTGTCTTTCTCACTTTCACTTTCCTTTTTGAAAAGTTTTGGATTCCCCTATTTATTTTTGTTGTTTTTAAACTATATGAAAGCACTCAATAGAAATAAATGACTCTCTAAAACTTCCGTCTTGTCTTCCTGGCAGCACTTTCTTTAAAGCCATTAAGCTAGGCATATAGTGCTCAAGTAATGAATCCACCCGGATCCCAAGGTATATCAAAGCCAATTTTAATTAGCAATGATTTGTAATTTAATAATGAGCACAAAGCAACATATATCAAGCAATGACGAAGTCTAAATCTCTTCCTATGCATCGGCATGTCATAAAAAAACAATTCATGCACACCTAGTAAAGGCCAATGCATAGTATAAACAGTTTCTTGCAATTTTATCGTGTTGGAAACATAGAGAGGTGGAGATATAGTTCCTCTCTCATAATAATTGAAAGTAGGAGCAGCAAGCACATGCATATTATACTCATCAAAATCATCATGTGCAACGGTAAAAGGCAACCCATCAATATAATCCTTAATAAGTGCAAACTTCTCCGATATAGTATAATCAGGAGAATTCAAAAAGATAATAGGACTATCATGCGTGGGTGCAATAGCACCAATTTCATGTTTAACATAAGGAACTATAGCAAGTTCATCTCCATAAGCATAATTCATATGGGCATCTTGGCCACAAGCATAGCAAGCATCATCAAAAAGGGGTATTTAAAGAGAACCAAAGGGATCATAACAGTCATCATAGCAATCATCCTTCGGTAAGCACGAAGGGGAATTAAACAATGTATGAGTTGAAGAGTTACTCTCATTAGAAGGTGGGCACGGGTGATCAATCCGCTCTTCCTCCTTTTGTTCTTCGCTCTCCTCCTCATCTTTTTCATCCAATGAGCTCACAATTTCATCAATTTCTTCTTCCATAGACTCCTGCAAAATATTAGTCTCTTCTTGGACAGCGGGGTAATCCTCAAGATATGGTTCAACATAGGCATTAGAAGCATAATTATCATAGCAATATTTAAGTATGGCAAAATTTTCAGATTTATGAAAAGTAGCATCATACGTTTCAATCAAAGAGGCAATTTCGTAAGCACCCTTAAAAGCAACAAATTCTTCAATTTGTTGAATATCATAATAACTATAAACGCCTTTAGCATACGAAGATACGATTCCATTATCACTAAATTCACATTGATAGGGAAGGTGTTTCTTAGGGTTTTCAGAACAACAAGTAACATCATATATTTCACATAAATTCCAATAGCATTGCAAACGATGAATTTGACCCAATAGAATTTTCCCTTTTTCAGATATTCGGTGTCGCACATAACAAGCATGCTCATCTAAAGATTTGCCCTCAACTAAGCTAGTTGGGGTTTCAGCCCGAGCACATAGGGATCGAAGATGATCCAAGTAAAAAGCTTCAGGAGTGTGATAGATTTTGAGTGGTTCTTCAACCATTGGTTCAGTAGGTACAACTAATTTTTTTTGGTATTTTGTGTTTCCTACCCATAACTATAGATAGAAAACAACTACGAACAACAAAAATAAAAATTACTTAGTGATAAAGCAAACAAGCACACACAAGAATATTCACCCCACGCTATGACTCCCCGGCAACGGCGCCAGAAAAAGGTCTTGATAACAAACAAGTATATGGGATCGCAATAGTTTTCGATAAGTAAGAGTGTCGAACCCAACGAGGAGCTAAAGGTAGAACAAATATTCCCTAAAGTTCTATCGACCACCGATACAACTCTACGTACGCTTGACGTTCGCTTTACCTAGAACAAGTCTTAAACTAGAAGTACTTTGTAGGTCTTTTTGGATAGGCTTGCAGGAAAGTAAAAAGCACGAAAATAAAACTAGGGGCCGCTAAGATAAAAACACAACTAAAGTAAATATAGCGAGTGTGGAAAAGTGGTGGTAGGAGTTGCGAAATTGTCCCTTAAGCAATTGACTACTTTACTAGACCGATAGCAAGTATTATGTGGGAGAGGCCACTGCTAGCATGCCATCCCTTACTTGGAATTCTATGCACTTATGATTGGAACCATTAGCAAGCATCCGCAACTACTAACGTTCATTAAGGTAAAACCCAACCCTAGCATTAAGATATATTGGCCCCCCTTCAATCCCGTATGCATCAATTTCTATGCTAGGTTGAAGCTTCTGTCACTCTTGCCCTCCAATACATAGTCCTGTCGACATACAACTAACCCTATGGTGTGATCCACGCGCGCGCTCATATGATGGGCACCAAAGGACAGCAACATAACCACAAGCAAATTAAATCAATCATAGCAATTTATGAACCACCGATAGGACAACGAAAATCTACTCAGACATCATAGGATGGCAACACATCATTGGATAATAATATGAAGCATAAAGCACCATGTTCAAGTAGAGGGTACAGCGGGTTGTGGGAGAGTGGACTGCTGTAGATAGAGGGGGGAAAGTGATGGAGATGTTGATGAAGATGGCGGAGGTGTTGGTGAAGATCGCAGTGATGATGATGGTGGCCACGGCAGCGCTCCGGCGCCACCGGAAGAGAAGGGTTGAGGGGGCCCTTCGTCTTCTTCTTCCTTGACCTCCTCCCTAGATGGGAGAAGGGTTTCCCCTCTGGTCCTTGGCCTCCATGGCGTGGGAGGGTCGAGAGCCCCTCCAAGATTGGATATATTTCTCTGTCTCTCTCTGTTTCTGTGTTCTGTTCTGCTGCCCTTTCACCGATTCATGTATATATGGATATCCGTAACTCCGATTGGACTGAAACCTTCGCAATGATTTTTTACCAAAAATTAGCTTTCTTGCGGCCGAAGAAGGGCATCAACCGCCTTACGGGTGGCCCACGAGGGTGGGGGCGCGCCCTCCTGGGGAGGGCGTGGGCCCCTGCCTCATGGCCACCTCGGACGCCGTTTCGAGTTGATCTTTCTCCCAGATTTTCCAAATATTCCACAAATAAGCTCCGTCCGTTTTTATCCCGTTTGGACTCTGTTTGATATGGATATTCTGCAAAACCAAAAACTTACCTGTGAGCGAGGCGGCACTGAGCCTTTGGATCAATATGTTAGTCCCAAAAATAGTATAAAAAGTTGCCAAAAAGTATATGAAAGTTGAATAATATTGGCATGGAACAATCAAAAATTATAGATACGACGGAGACGTATCAGACATCACCCGAGGTAAAGTCTGTGTGTGGCCCCAATGCTGTGGAATCTGCGACTTCGTGGTGGGGTTGAGCTTCCCGTCCTCGGATGGCATGATCTGCTCCGGATCTAAGGCCAGAGCGGTTACTGGTACAATTTCCTGGGTATGGCTCGATGACATATTTAAGTCATGTTCATCTTGGTGACGGGGAGCGACTGTCGTGGTCTTAAATCCGTCGAAGATCAAGTCTCCGCGGATATTCGCGACGTAGTTCAAGCTCCCGAATCTGACCTGACGGCCAGGGGCGTAGCTATCGATCTGCTCCAGATGGCCAAGCGAGTTGGCCCGCAGTGCGAAGCCGCCGAACACGAAGATCTATCCGGGGAGGAAGGCTTCCCCTTGGACAGCATTGTTGTAGACGATTGAAGGAGCCATCAAACCTTTTGAGTACGACATAGTGGAGCTCTCAATGAAAGCACCAATGTCGATGTCAAAACCGGTGGATCTCGGGTAGGGGGTCCCCAACTGTGCGTCTAAGGTCGATGGTAACAGGAGACAGGGGACACAGTGTTTACCCTGGTTCGGGCCCTATCTATGGAGGTAATACCCTACTTTCTGCTTGATTGATCTTGATGAATATGAGAATTACAAGAGTTGATCTACCACAAGATCATAATGGCTAAAACCCTAGAAGTCTAGCATGTATGACTATATATATCTTTCCGGACTAAGCCCTCCAAGTTATATAGACACCGGAGGGGACTTGGGTTGTACAAAGTCGGTTACTGAGAAAGGAATCTTCATATTTGGGAACCAAGCATGCCTTCCACGCCAAGGAGAGTCCCATCCAGACACGGGAAAGATTCTTCGGTCTTGTATCTTCACAGCCCATTAGTCCGGCCCATGTCCAGCAGGCCGGACATCCGAGGACCGATCGCTCATTTCCGTAAGACCGAAACATTACGAAGGGAAACGGAGAGTTTGCAGTCCCATCTCGATTAGACCAAGATCCCTATCGGTGAGACCGAACTGATTAGGGTTTCTGGCTATGGCTATGTCAAGTGAACTCGGTGGCGCCGGATGAATCAAATCGGCAGGGCCGAGTTTGACTTTAGGTTTAGTACATATTTGGATTTGAGAAAATGATTGAGGGCTTTGGAGCATATCACTAAGCATTTTGAGAAAGTAGACCATTAAGCAACACCTCATCCCCTTTTAATAGTATTGACTTTCCTATGGACTCAGTGTGATCTTGGATCACTAAAATAAAAATGAAGAGTCTTGAGCTTTTGCCAATATTTGTCCTTAGCATTTTGAGGGGTCCACATCTCTAGTCCATGCCATGCCAATAATTGAACTTTTTGAAATAATCATCTTGAAAGAATGTTAGTTCAATGAGCTATATGTTGTTATGAATTACCAAAACCACCCAAGGATTAGTTGCACTTTCAATCTCCCCCTTTTGGTAATTGATGACAACACATAGATCAAAGCTTAGCAAATGATAATAAGAGTGAAATGTATCATCGCTTTGAGAAGTATGTGATAAGCAAGAGCTCCCCAAAAATTTGTGCATTATTTATGATTTGCTTTTGAATGCAAATGCACAATCGATTAGGATCATGGTTCACTCTTCTTACATCTTGGTGGAGCACTCAAAATGATAGAATAGAAATAACATGCACTCATCACCAAGACAAATATGATTGATCATACACAAGAAATAAGATAGCATCATTCAAGCACATATCATAATGCATAATATGATCAACCACATGATCATAAGAGTATCTCACACACGAGTACAAATATTGTAGCAAACACAAGCAAATAAGTAGCAAGAGAGACAAATAAGAAGCAAAACACACACACTCTCTCTCTCTCTCTCTCGAAGCCTATGATTTATACACTTTCTCCCCCTTTGGCAACAAGTTACCAAAAAGCTCGAAAATGCATAGTGTTATCTGACACTCTAAGCACGATCTCCGGGAGCTCCGGAGTGCGAAGATGGCGTGGAGAGAACATCATCTGCAAAGACTTCAGCTAATGTCTGAGGAACTGGAGGGGTTGCCACTAGAGGGGCAACTCAGGTTGTGGCTTTATGTGCTGAAGTTGTGGCCCTTGTGTCACTGACTAGCACAGTTGCAGACCTTTTTGCTCTAGGCACCCTTCGATAATCATCTGTGGTAGATCTTCCTCTCCTCTCCTCTGCTTCTTCTTGGAGTTGCTCAACTGCAGTCTACATCTCTGTGACCTTCAAGTCTAGATCATAAAACTTAGTTTCAATGATTCTCTCAAGACTTTCTTGGTTTTGAGTAAGGGTGGTTAGTCCTTTCTCAATCCTCACTATGGCTTCAAGCAGATAGCAGAGCTGGTCCTGCTTGGTCTTGAGATTTGCAGCTGAGGCATCTGGAATCTTGGAAGCCTTTTTTGCCTTAGTCTTCTCTCTCTTCCACTGATCCTCAATAGAAGTAGGATGTGAAGCATCCATAAAAACTATGTTATCCTCAAAATCTGGCCTCAAGGGAAGGTGCTCTCTGTCTAGCAGATATGTGTTTGTGCCCACCTTGAAGTTGATGAGCATTTGAATCTGTGGGGCATATCCACATGATCTCTTCTGATTAGCTGCAGTCATCTTAACAGTTTCAACTATCAAGGTCATCACCTAGAACTTCTCTAGCACATCAAACATGTGTAGCAAATTGATTGAATGCCCTTTGATCATCCTGTCATATCTAGACTTGGGCAACAAAGTGTGCCTCGGGATAGTGTTGATGGTTGGCAGCCCTGACAGAAGATAGTAAACTGACCCGAACTTGTGTGTGTCCAAGGCATCATCTGGTATCTCCTTGTACATGTGTGCCATGGAGTTGTGGCCTTTCCTAGGCTTTGCATACACATCAGTATCATCATTAACCTCTTCAGGAGCATGAATTAGCTCGGTCCACTCAGCAATGGAAGATTGGTACCTTGTACCCTCTGTCATCCAAACAATCTTGCCATCCGGGTAGAAATGGGCACTGGATTAGAATTGCATCACCATCTCATCATTCCATTTTGTCAATTTCTGACCCACAAAAGCATCAACTCCATTCATTCTGAAGCTCTCATGAACTCCAGGAAAGTGATCTTCATTGTCATCAATGAAAGTCCAGTCAACCCATCGCATATCACTGACTATGGGCTTCTTGTCCAGGAGGACTGTCTCATAGAAGTCATGTTGTTCCTTAGTGTGGAACCTATAATCGACAACAGTTCTTCTTCTTATTGCATAAGGATTTGTTTGCCTCCATAGTCTGAGACATGCATCTTTCCTCAACTTCATGTTCTCTGCAATGGGATGATTGTCATCATGATCAGGTATCTTGGGCTTGAGCTTTTTGAGCACTTGGGGCTCATCCTCTTCTTCAACCTCAGGCACTGGGGCCTTGTTCTTCTCAGCAACTGGGATGTTTCTTGTGCTTCTCTTAGGTGCAGTTTGCTTTGGATCTTGAGCTTGTGAGGATTGTTTGGGAGCAGTCTTGGGCTTGGAAGGAGAAGCCGCTGACTTGATTACATCTCCCAACAATTTATGTGTCTTGGGAGCTGGTGCAGCATCTTCTTCTTCATCTTCCTCATCTTCAGCTGGGTCTTTCATCATTGAGGATCTGCCAATCACTCTGGAATGGTCTTCTTGACACTTTCCTTTCTCTTCTTGCCTCCAGCAGCTTCTTCTTCTCTTGGTTCAAGAGAGAGTTCCATGGTTTCCTGAGTTGAAGCTCTAACTTTGGACATAGGCTTCCTTAGAGCAGGAGCCTTCTTCTTCATGCCTAGCTTAATGCTAGCAGCAGCAACTTGCTATTTCTTGATCAACTTCTTCTTGGAAGTGACCTCTTCATCAGCAATACAGTCCTCATCCTCAGATTCTAAGGTTCTCTTCTTCCTATGCCTAGTAGCAGTGGTAGGCAGATTGCTTGGTGTGCTTATGCTTCCATCATCAGAGTTGCTTGAGGGACTAGTGCCCTCACTGAGATTCTGGTGCTCTTCTGAATTGTTCTGGCTATCACTCTGGTCTGACATAGCTGAAACTGACCCTGTGAATAGATGGGTATAGGCAGAGTAGATGAGCATCACAAAGTACAGCAGTTTTGGCAAAAGGAGTGACTCAAAAACTTAATTTTAGTTTTCTGCAGAAAGCATTTCGGAGCTACCGATATGACAAACTCGATGACATCGAAGCAACTTAAGAGTCTAAACATGTGAAATCGATCAGACCGAGACACGGTTCGGTGACTCCGAGATGCTAGGGTTTCACTGAGAAAGTAAACTCGGTCACACCGATTTGTACACTTCGGTCAGACCGAGTAGTATGTGTGCAATGGCCTGGGCCAAATCGGTGAGACCGAATCTTTCAAATCGGTCGGTCCGAGATGAGTTCGATGGAAGCATAACCCTAAGTTTTTGGATTAAAACTAAACTAGAGGATGTTTTGATTGGATAGAACAATTTCAATCTTGGCAAGAATCATGGCATTGATCTTTGTGCTAAGAATCGGAGTGGGAAAGCACAAAGGGTCGAGTTCATACCCTAGCTTGGTGATGAACCCGCTACGACGACAACGGCGGTGAAGATTCCCGTTGACGGCGGCGAACACCAGTGGCAGGAGGTCGCGGGCGATGAGGAGACGACCCGGAGACCTTGAGTCGGCAGAGCTGGACAGGCGCGGGTGAAGCGTTTGGAGAAATTTCCAAATTTTTAGCCCTGGTATATATATCCAGACTATGTCGGTGTGACCGAGTGGAACAACTCGGTGGCACCGAGATCGAAATCATAGCGGTTCTTTGCAACTCGGTGTGACCGAAGGGTTCAAATCGGTTGCACCAAGATTAAAACCTAGATGAACTTAATGAACTCGGTATGACCGAATGGAATGGATCGGTCAGACCGAAATGCACTAAGAGGTTTTGGAAGTTAAGCCCTTGACGGATCGATGACTATGAGTGCGTGCTCCTCACGCGGAGGGTCCGAATTCGACTTGTTCAAACTTTGTGATGTAGCATGAAAGGAGTTTGAGACGAGAAAAGCATAGATAACTAAAGGAAGTTCTTAGGCATTCTTGTCCATCCATTTGGCAAAAATAAAAAGCCAAACAAGCAAAGCAACAAATGGATGTCCTCGAATGGGAAAATATGCAACCGACATGCTCACACAATAAGATACCAAAACAAATATGTGACAAAGCATGCACAAACACTGTAGCATATATCAAGCAATTCACAATGACTGGGTCATCTATATATGAGTATATTGACTAAGGAGTCAAATGAGAACATTTGATCATAGGTCATACTCATCATTTAAGCACAAGTGGGGTTACTACTTTTACATAAAGCATTGTTGTGTTCACACCATTAGAGTTGCTTTAGCTCAATTCTTAGAGAAAAGATCCCCCTATATGTGATATCCCCCTAAGAGGGATGAACTAACCTTGGGTTTTGTCGATGATGACTTCATGTAGGTGTTGAAAATGTAGATGCCCAATGTTGATGTAGATCATTTGGAGCAATCCATTGGAGTGAGTGCACTTTCAATACCTACATGGGTTAGTCCCACAAGGAACACACAAGGATATATAAACATAGAGTGAAATTCACACATGATGTTGTCCATGAAAACATTAGGTTACCTTGTCCCTTGTCTTTCCAACAAGAGGGTTTGTGACTCCATGAACTAGTGCAAGATGTGGAAGTTGATTGCACTTGTCCTCGCCAAATGAATATGAGTTAAGTTTGTTGGTGGAGTCACCCTCTAGAACTTTCTAGTTCTTCTTCTTCTTCGGGATCCACATCATCTTGATGGGAATCCTTGGCTTTGTAGTCATACTTGATGAAGTAGAACTTGATGTAGTCTTGGGAACCCACTTGACCAAGGCCTTAGGAGCTTCTTCAAATGCATCAATCTCCTCTTGAAGCTTTTCCTTGCCTTTTAGCTTGTGGTCTTGTGGTGGAAGATTAACTTGAGCTTGTGTTCCTTTGAAAGAAGTGGATCATACTTCTCTTGTTGAGGAACAAACTTCGTCTTGGGGTATGGCTCTTCCTCCCACTCAACTCCATTGGCATTGAACTTGCGTTCAAAACCAACACCTTGATTCTTCCGGTGCCTTCCTTGCTTGTGTACAATTTCCTCAAATTGCTTACTCCCGGCAAGGCTCCTGTAAACACCTTTCTATATAATTCCCTTCAATAAGTTGTTTTCTTGCTCAAGTGTAACTTGACTATAGAGAATCATTAGTGGAATCAAGAGAACTACTAGAAGCAATAATATAGGATTTAACATGATTATTGTTTCTCCTAGAAGAAGAATGTTTCTTGCTCTTGTTGCTAGATTTTACTTGTGGCATGGAAGTAGACAAGAGTAAACGCTTGGGAATGTAAGAAGAACTTTTCTTACGAAGATCTCCATTGATTGCTTTTAAGAACCCATGCTCTTTCTCTAGATTGAGCTTTTCAAAGTGTAGCTTCTCATGAGTCTTTAAAAGCTCTCGATGATCTTCTAAGGCAGTTTCATGAGCTAACTTAAGAGTGTTTAGTTCTTTAGTTAGACGCTCAATCTCCTTCATATCATCGTCATCCGTTTTATCTTGATTAGCATGATTAATAGCAATTTCATCACTAGAGTTGTCGACAAGTAAATCATCATCACCTAGCAAATCATCTTCATCACTATTGAAATCAACATACTCGGGGTGTGATACCTTGGGGACTTTAGCCATGAAGCATCTTCCAATCCCTTCATTTGGTGAATGAAATATGTCGTAGGAGTTGGATGACACAAGTGCAAGACTGGAAACACCTTCATCTTGAGTATATTCAGAGTCGGAGTGATAGCTTCTCTCGGAGTGGTTGTCGGAGTCAGAGCCGGATACCCATTCACCAACATGAGCTTGATGTCTTTGTTTGGTGTAGCTCTCTGATGACTTGTCCTTCCTTTTCGAATCCTTGCTTCTGTGAGAGGATCTTCGTTCATAACGATCATCTCTACTCCTTCTTTCTCTTGGTGGTGATTCTTCTCTTTTGCTTCTCCTTTTAGGTGAGTCTTCTCTTCTCTTGTAGGGAGTCATACACTCACTAGAGTAGTGTCCGGGTCTTCCACAATTGTAGCAATTGTGATCACGACAAGAAGATCTTTTGTCATTGTGGGACCTTGACTTGGAACTTCTTTCTTTGCGTCTACTCTTGTAGAACTTGTTGAATTCTTCACCATTAGAATCAATTCTTCATTTAAGACTTGTTTCTCACTTGATGATGTAAGGGCATCACATGAAGCTTTGTAAGCACCACTAGACTTGTTGTGAAGCTCTTCCTTGTCCTTGAGTGACATCTCATGAGCAACAATTCTACCAATTACTTCCGTTGGCTTGAGATCCTTGTAATTGGGCATAATTTGGATCAAAGTGCACACGATATCATATTTTCCATCCAAGGCTCTTAGGATCTTCTTGATGATGAATCTGTAGGTCATCTCTTCACTTCCTAAGCCGGTAATCTCATTTGTGATGAGAGCAAGCCTAGAGTACATTTCAGCGACACCTTCACCACCCTTCATTTTGAATTTGTCAAGTTGACTTTGAAGCACATCCAATTAGGATTCCTTGACGGACTCAGTACCTTTGTGCATATCAATCAAAGTATCCCAAATTTCCTTTGCATTCTCAAGATGGCTGATTTTGTTGAATTCTTCGGGGCACAATCCTTTGAAGAGGATATCGCAAGCTTGAGTGTGGTATTGCAACATCTTCAATTCTTCCGCGGTTGCTTCACGATTTGGTTCTCTCCCATTGAAGAATTCACCTTGCAAGCCAATACACACAATAGCCCATACGGCGGGGTTATGTCCAAGAATATGCATTTTCATCTTATGCTTCCAACTAGCAAAACTAGTGCCATCAAAGTAAGGACCTCTATGGTGGTAATTTCCCTCACTAGACACCATACTCTCCTAGATTGTGAAACCAGGGCTATGATCACCAAAGCTATGGAAATCAAGGCAGATGGAGACCAAAGCTTTGATTCCACTTGTAGGATCGAAAGTAGGTCTAGAGGGGGGGTGATTAGACTACTTGACCAAATAAAAATCTAGCCTTTTCCAAATTTTAAGTCTTGGCAGATTTTAGCACCTTAGCACAAGTCAAGCAATCAACCTACACATGCAATTCTAAGAGTATAACAGCGGAATGTAAAACATTTCATATGAAGGTAAAGGGAGGAGTTTGGAATGGAAAACGCAATGTAGACACGGAGATTTTTGGCGTGGTTCTGATAGGTGGTGCTATCGTACATCCACGTTGATGGAGACTTCAACCCACGAAGGGTAACGGTCGCACGAGTCCACGGAGGGTCCATGAAGAAGCAACCTTGTCTATCCCACCATGGTCATCGCGCATGAAGGACTAGCCTCACTTGGGTATATCTTCACGAAGTAGGCGATCTCCTTGCCCTTACAAACTCTTTGGTTCAACTCCACAATCCTGACAGAGGATCCCAAGTAACACCTAACCATCTAGGAGACACCACTCTCCAAAAGGTAATAAATGGTGTGTTGATGATAAAATCCTTGCTCTTCTGCTTCAAATGATAGTCTCCCCAACACTCAACTCTCTCACATAGATTTGGCTATGGTGGCAAGATGATTTGAGTGGAAAGCAACTTGGGGAAGGCTAGAGATCAAGATTCTTGTGGTTGGATTGGAATGTCTTGGTCTCAACACATGAGTAGGTGTTTCTCTCTCGAAAAATGAATGCTGGAAGTGTAGGCATGTTCTGATGGCTCTCTCCCAAATGGAAAGGAGGGTGGAGGGGTATATACAACCTCCACACAAAATCAAACCGTTACACACATTTGACCCAACTCGGTCAGACCGTATAGGTGAACTCGGTGAGACTGATTTAGTTCAAAATGTGTGTAACGGTTAGGCTTTTCGGTGGGACCGACAAGATCAACTCGGTGGGACCGATGAGCTAGGGTTAGGGCAAAACTTGATCTCGGTTTGACCGATTACTTCAACTCGGTGAGACCGATTTCATTAATAAGGAAACAGAGAGATGGTCAGGCAAACTCGGTGGGTCCGATCGCTCCTTTTGGTGATACCAAAATGTTACGGAAGAGAAACAGAGAGTTTGCACTATGAACTCAGTGGGACCAATCGCTCATTTCAGTGAGACCGAACCGTTACAAAGGGAAACAGAGAGTTTGCAGTCCCATCTCGGTGTGACCGAGATCTCTATCGGTGAGATCGAACTGATTAGGGTTTCTGGCTATGGCTATGTCAAGTGAACTCGATGGCGCCGGATGAATCAAATTGGTGGGGCCGAGTTTGACTTTAGGTTTAGGACATATTTGGATTTGAGAAAATGATTGAGGGCTTTGGAGCATATCACTAAGCATTTTGAGCAAGTACACCATTAAGGAACACCTCATCTCCTTTTAATAGTGATGGCTTTCCTATGGACTCAATGTGATCTTGGATCACTAAAATAGAAATGAAGAGTCTTGAGCTATTGCCAATATTTGTCCTTAGCATTTTGAGGGGTCCACATCTCTAGTCCATGCCATGCCAATCATTGAACTTCCTGAAATAATCATCTTGAAAGAATGTTAGTTCAATGAGCTATATGTTGTTATGAATTACCAAAACCACCCAGGGATTAGTTGCACTTTCAAGATCTATTTTATCCATGAAATTTATTTGAGTTTTGATCTCTTAAATGCATGATTGCTTATAGCCTCGTATTTCTTCTTCAAATCTTTGTTTAGTTAGGCCGACTAGATCGATTTTTCTTGCCATGGGAAGAGGTTCTTTGTGATGGGTTCGATCTTACGGTGCTCAATCCCAGTGACAGAAAGGGAAATGACACGTATGTATAATTGCTATTAAGGATAACAAGATGGGGTCTATTCCTACATGAATAGATCTTGTCTACATCATGTCATCGCTCTTATTGCATTACTCCATTTTTTCCATGAACTTAATACACTAGATGCCGCTGGATAGCGGTCGATGTGTGGAGTAATAGTAGTAGATGCAGGCAGGAGTCAGTCTACTAATCTTGGACGTGATGCCTATATAATGATCATTGCCTAGATATTGTCATAATTATTTGAATTTCTATCAATTGCCCAACAGTAATTTGTTTACCCGCCGTATGCTATTTTTCTTGAGAGAAGCCACTAGTGAAATCTACGGCCCCCGGGTCTCTTCTTTATCTTATTTGCCTTCAAGATCTATTTTTATTCGCTTTTATTTTCATTTCTATTAATCCAAAAGACCAAAAATACGTTTGCTGCAATTTATTGTTATTTCTTTTATCTCGCATTCCCGCGAGATCTATTTATCCAATCTACTACAATTTTATCTATCTTTTTACCCGGGAGGGATTGATAACCCCTCTTTTACGTCGGTTTGCAAGTATTTGTTCTTTGTGTGCAGGTACCATTTACATAGTGTTGTGTGGTTCTCCTACTAGTTCGATAACCTTCTTCACATCACTGAGGTAAATACCTACGTAGTTGTGCTGCATCATCCCTTCCTCTTTGGGGAAATACCGACGTAGTTCAAGCTGCATCAAAAGGAATTTCTGGCGCCGTTGCCCGGGAGACATCATCAACACCTACCAGGTTCCTAACCACAAATCTCATCTCCTTGAAATTTACATTATTTTCCATTTTCCTCTCATTTTAATCTCCCCCACTTCAAAAAAAATTGTCGTTTTATTCGCCCTCTTTTTCATTCACGTTTCTCGTTGGAATTTTTCTTTGCTAGGATTTGTCACCATGAGTGACTTTGGTATCGTAGAAACAGATGATGGCCTAACTCCTAAAATTGGACAATCTGGCAACCTGGATGCTAAAACTTTTGTTTTGGGCAAGGGAATGTTATAGGAAAAGAACGTATCCAAGAATTTTTCAGTTGTGTTGGAAATTTAAGTCTTGACGATGTTCCTATACTTAAAAGGACTAAATCTTATGCGGAAGCTATTTCAGCACTAGTTCTGAAACTTGAAAATAAATTTATCCGTACCCATCCTACCTTGCATAGATTGTTTTTGGAGTTACCCGTTATAAAGAATCCCAAGGCTAAAAAGTTGATCACCCTTGTTCTTATGAGTGAATTTGATTACATAATACGGGAAGCTAGGGAAATTTTTGATCTGTATGGTATGAATCATGAAAAAATGGTGATAGATGAGATTCTTTATAACAGTGATTATGTGCTAAGCCATTTGTTTGGGCATAATCGAATCTTTGATGAGAATCTTAAAAATGAAGTCACTGTTTTAGATATAATCCAACAAGTTTTCAATGATGTTAATCAAAACTATTCTTGGATTGTTGCCAGAAATCAAAGGGGATATGATGATAAGCAACTTGATAGTGCTAAAGTCTCTATGGATAAAAGTGTTATATGTTGTTTTTTGCAAAACCTCCAGACAAAAACACCTCTAAGAAAAATGAAACTAAATATGACAACACTAGATCTATGCTTTATGCCTAGCTAGGGGCGTAAAATGATAGCGCTTGTTGGGAGGCAACCCAATGAATAAAATTTATTTTTGTCTTTTTCTTTCTGTTCTTGAGTGTTTGCACAATTATGCTACTGTTATGATTGTGTTTTTTTGTGTTTTAATTAGTGTTCGTGCCAAGAAAAGCCTTTGGGATTATGTTGGGTGATAGCTGCTTTGATCTTGTTGAAAAACAAAAACTTTATGCGCCAGTCACATAATTTTTAAAAATCAAATAAGCGTGATAAAATTCTGATTTTTTAAACAAGATTGATATACAGATTTCCTACATCGTCCTAATTGTTCAGAATTTTTGGAGTTCGTCCTAATTGTTCAGAATTTTGGAGATTCTGAAGTATAAAAAGTTTCCGGATTACTTTCTGATATTACATTTTTTGTGATTCTATTTTCTTTGCATTGTGTGCTTATTTTGATGAATATATGGTTTGTATTGGAGGGTATGAGCCATAGCAAAGTTGGAATACAGTAGATATATTGCAAGAATAAAATATGAATGGGTTTGCAATAGTACTTATAGTAGTGATTTTCTTTGTTATACTGACGGATCTCACAAAGGTTTTGTTGAGTTTTGTGTGATTGAAGTTTTCAAGTTTTGGGTGAGATCACGATGGATGAAGGAATAAGGAGTAAGAAGAGTGTCGAATCACGGGTTCCGGCAAAATCCTTAAGGTTCGAACACTGGGGTGCGCGCGAAGTTCTTTCCCTACCGATCCACGCCCTAGCTTGCTAAGATCTCGCGGGCGAACTCAACAAACTCACAACACAGGAGACACGAGATTTATACTGGTTCGTGCCACCGTTGTGGTGTAATACCCTACTCTAGTGTGGTGGTGGTGGATTGCCTCTTGGGCTGATGATGAACAGTACAAAGGGGGAAGAACAACCTCCTGAGGTTGAGGTGTTCTTGTGCTTGGCGAACTTGAGTGTGTGGATTCGATCAGCTCAGGCTTAGTTGCCTTCTACTGTGGTGGCTAGTCCTATTTATAGAGGCCCTGGTCCTCTCCCCAAATATTGAGCGGGAAGGGAGCCAACAACGGCCAATTTCAAAAGGGGACAGCTAGTACAGCTTATCCTGACAAAAGCGGTCTTCGCACGCAAAGGCTCACAGTGGTGGCGCCCGCCTTGGGCTCCATGGTGACCTCCGTCTTGCCATCCTGCTGGTCTTGGTCTTGTTGCACTTATATGGGAACCTTTGCTTGATGCCTCGGTACTCTGCGCCTGCGTTTGCCTCCTTAGCACCAAAGAGGAAACAAGGACAGTGCGCGCGCTGGCGCCCGCCTGATCTCGATCGTCATGGCTCACGTCATGAGAACCTCGCGAGGTTTTCCTTGCCTTGATCTCTCCGCCCCTCGCGAGCCTACCTGGCAAGGCCGCTCCTGAGGAGGTCTTGTGTCGTCCGCCTCGCGAGGGTCTTGAACGCCTTGTTGCTGAAGATGGGCCGTATAGGCCCACGCGCAGAGCCACGCCGTGGGCCGCAGGCAGACAAGTCTGGGGACCCCCGTTCCCAGAACACCGACAGTAGCCCCTGGGCCCAAGGCGCGCTCAGGCTTGGCTTCTAGGCGAAGCCAAGGGTCAAGTACGGAGCTCTGCGGGCCCCAAAAGCCTGCGGCCTTGGTCGACGCGTGGCGGTTGATTGGACATGGGTGTCTTCGCTTCCCCACGCTGCCTCAGCAACTGCCCGACTTGACAAGTCCCTGCAACATGCAAGGAAAACCATCATTACATGTGATCGTGGGGGCCGCTGGTTGGCCTTCCCCTGCTATAAATGAGCAGGGGGCAGAGCCGCCGTCGCCTATTTCTTCCCATTCCGCTTGCTCCTTCTTCTGCTCCACCATCGCCTCCAATGGCGCTGTCGAAGAGGTTCTCCGCCGCAGAGAAGGGAAAGGCCCCTCGCGAGGGGCCTGGCTCCCCGGCGCCCAAGAGTGGATGCGGCCATCCCAGTAAGCACACCATGACCCCCGCTGTGGCCCCCCGTTCCCACGGTGGTGCCGCTGCACGTGGCAGGGGTCGTTCCAGTCGTGGGAGCCCCGTTGACGAAGGGAGACGCGCCATGGTCACGCGGCCCCCCCGGCCGCGCTTCCATTCTACAGAGGTGTTGCCGAAGTTCGTCGTCAGGTCGGAGAACCCGGCCGGCAACTGGCTTCAGCTTCCGTGCTTCTTTGCGAATGAGCTGCCGGCCTCCGGTCCAGGCGGGCTCTGACTGTAGGCGGACGGCTGCTGCAGCAGAGCTTCTTGGGTTGCGGTTGAGGTCTCCGCCGCGGGCAACATAGCTCTGGCCCGCGGTTGGCAGATGTTCGCCCGCGCGCACGGCCTGGGCAGGCGGTGCACCCTCCATTTCAAGTACGAAGGTGATGCGACCCTCTACGTTAGGGTGTTTGGAGAAGATGGTCGCCGCGCCGGGTGCTGCCCTAACGTAAACGACGGCGAGGAGGTGCTCGGCCTTGGCGATGGTCAGGACGAGGAGGAGGGCGAACCCGCCCTTGGTGCCGATCGCATCTCATCCAGCTACAGTGGCTCTTCTTCTGGCGATAGCTCAAGCAGCGGTGGCTACGACCAGCCGCCATGCTGCCGCGCCCGCTTGGAAGGTGGCAGCGGGTCGTCTCGTCGTCGTGCCTCCGTGAAGTGCGAGGAGGGGTCTGGCTGAGCTCAGGACGGCGCCAGGAGCCTGCCTTCGTGGATCACCGTAGGGGCAGGCGCCGCATTATTTTGTTCTTCCTTTCTTTTCTGCATCAAGAAGAAACCAGTATGGGCCCCGGGGGGCGTGTATCAAACTATGATTTCCCAATCATTATGCCGTGTTTGTTGCTTCCGTGCTGCGTCGTTATTTTGTGTAGAGGTAACTTAGCTTCGCATGCTTGGGGTAGCCTTCTCCTCGCGAGGGACTCGCTTCCTGGTGCCTGCGGAGGCCTTCCTTGACTTGGCGGGTGTTAGGGACTGCAAAAAACTTGTTAGGAGCGCCACCCGGAGGCTTATCGTTCACCCGAGCCTGGACCCAGCGCTTCGTATCGCGATACCCGAGGGGCACGGATCAGGAGAGGTGCGCCAGCTTGTTGGCTCGAACGAGAATACCTCGCGAAGAAACAGACAAAGGGCAGAGGAAAGGAAAAAAGGCTCGCGAGGGCGCCTGCCTAGCCCCCTCGCGAGGTATGCGAGAGAGAGAAAACAGGTTAAATCAGAATCGGAAACAGCTGACAAAAGCGGCGGAACCAAACCATCAAGGAACTCCAGAAGCAAACTTTCGATTAAACAGAGGCGAGCGAACTGCGGAAAGCAAATGAAAAGCCGCGTCCGGCACCTAGTCTAGTCTTCAAGTCATCTCACCAGCGCGGAGCTAAGTGCTGCCACTAAGACGTGGGAGGGAGCCCCTGAGGCCCTAGGGCGGCACTCCAGAGACTCCGGGGCGTGTACAACCCCACTCATTATTACGTGAGAGTGTCACGGGTGGTTATTCTTCACAGGCACTGGGCATTTCTTCACACGCGCCGGGCCTTGCTTCATGGGTAGAACTTTCGGAGGTGCTGGATGTTCCAGGCGTTCTGGATGGGTACCCCGTCCTGCGTCTCGGTATGTGGCGCGAGCACAGAGACATGGACGACCTTGAATGGGCCCTCCCACATGGGTGAGAGCTTGTGCAGCCCTTCCCTGGAGAGGACCCGCCTTAGGACGAGGTCACCCGCCTCGAGCGTCCTGGAGCGGATGTTGCGGCAGTGGTACCGCTGCAGCGCCTGCTGGTACCTTGCCGCCCTCAGTGCAGCTTCGCGGTGACGTTCCTCCCCCAGCACGAGGTCCATCCCTTGTGTGGCGTCTTGCTGCGTTTCATCAAACGCCAGGACCCGTGCGGAGCGATGCTTGACTTCGTGAGGAAGGACCGCTTCGGCTCCGTAGACGAGGAAGAACGGGATCTCGCCCGTTGGCTTGGTGGCGGTGGTGCAGATGGACCACATCATGGACTGGAGCTCGTCGTGCCAACCCCTGCTGCAGGCCTCGAGCTTCTTCTTGAAGGTCCTGATCTTGAGGCCCCTCAGGACCTCTGCGTTGGCGCGTTCGGCCTGACCATTGCTCCTGGGGTGCGTCACCGAAGCGTAGCAGATCTGTGTTCCAAGGTTAGCACAGTATGTTTTGAAGAGGTTACTAGTGAACTACGAGCCGTTGTCGGTGATGATGTGGTTGGGGACCCCGAAACAGCTCATGAGGCCCTTGATGAACTTGACCGCGGAACCAGCTGGGATGGTGCGGACGGCTTCCACTTCCTCCCACTTGGTGAACTTGTCGATGGCGACGGAGAGGTAGCGGTAGCCCCCTGGCGCTCGAGGAAATGGGCCCAAGATATCCAGTCCCCAGACCACGAACGGCCATGTGAGTGGGATGGTCTGGAGGCCCTGAGCTGGCTGATGAATCTTCTTGGCATGGAACTGGCAGGCTTCACAGGACTTCACCAGCTCGGCTGCATCGTTGAGCACCGTGGGCCAATAGAATCCGCTGCGGAATACCTTGCCGACGAGGGTCCGTGATGACGAGTGGTGCCTGCAGTCCCCCCCGTGAATGTCAGACAAGAACTCCTTCCCCTGGTATCTGGGAATGCAACGCAGTGAAACATCATTTGGTCGCCTCCTGTATAACTCACCGTCTCGAACGCAGTACGCCGTGGCCTGCGGGGCCACGTGCTCCGCGTCCTCCTCCTTCTCCGGCAGCGTCCCTTGCATCAGGTATTCCTTGAATTCCTTGGTCCAGCATCCCTCCTGGGGCTCGAGCGCCAAGAGTAGGCGCGCTCCCGAAGTCGGGCCACAGGCCGGGAGTCCTGTGGCAGGCGGCTACGGGAGCTCCTCCCGAGGCTGAGTGCTACCTCTTGAGCTTGCATTGGATTTCCCCGAAGAGGAGAGGATAATGCAGCAGAGTAGCGTAAGTATTTCCCTCAGTTTTTGACAACCAAGGTATCAATCCAGTAGGAGGCCACGCGCAAGTCCCTCGTACCTACACAAAACAAATAGCTCAATGCAACCAATGCGATTAGGGGTTGTCAATCACTTCACTGTCACTTACGAGAGTGAGATCTGATAGAGATGATAGATAATATTTTTGGTATTTTTGGTATAAAGATGCAAAGTAAAATAAAAAGCAAAGTAAAAAAGCAAAGCAATAATAAATTGATGGAAGATTGATATGATAGAGAATAGACCCGGGGGCCATAGATTTCACTAGTGACTTCTCTCAAGAGCATAAGTATTTTACGGTGGGTGAATGAATTACTGTTGAGCAATTGACAGAATTGAGCATAGTTATGAGAGTATCTAGGTATGATCATGTATATAGGCATCACATTCGAGACAAGTAGACCAACTCATGCCTGCATCTACTACTATTACTCCACTCATCGACCGCTATCCAGCATGCATCTAGAGTATTAAGTTAATGAAAACAGAGTAACGCATTAAGCAAGATGACATGATGTAGAGGGATAAATTCATGCAATATGATAAAAAACCCATCTAGTTATCCTCGATGGCAACCATACAATACGTGCCTTGCTGCCCATACATCCTTTGGGAAAGGACACCGCAAGATTGAACCCAAAGCTAAGCACTTCTCCCATTGCAAGAACTACCAATCTAGTTGGCCAAACCAAGCGGATAATTCAAGAGACTTGCAAAGATAACCAATCATACATAAAAGAATTCAGAGAAGATTCAAATATTGCTCATAGATAATCTTGATCATAAACCCACAATTCATCGATCTCAACAAACACACCGCAAAAAAGAAGATTACATCAAATAGATCTCCACAAGAGAGGGGAGAACATTGTATTGAGATCCAAAAGAGAGAAGAAGCCATCGGCTACTAACTATGGACCGAAGGTCCGAGGTAAACTACTCACACTTCATCGGAGAGGCTATGATGATGTAGAAGCCCTCCGTGGTGGTTCCCCTTCCGTGAGCTCCGGAACAGGCCCCAAGATGGGATCTCGTGGATCTGAGAAAGTTGTGGCGGTGGAATTAGGTTTTTGGCTCCGTATCTGATCGTTCGGGGGTACGTAGGTACATATAGGAGGAAGAAGTACGTCGGTGGAGCAATAGGGGGCCCACGAGGGTGGAGGGCGCGCCCCCCTACCTCGTGCCTTCCCTGTTGGTTGCTTGACGTAGGGTCCAAGTCCCCTGGATCATGCTCGGTGAGAAAATCACGTTCCCGAAGGTTTCATTCCGTTTGGACTCCGTTTGATATTCCGTTTCTTGGAAGCACTGAAATAGGCAAAAAAAACAGCAAATCTGGGCTGGGCCTCCGGTTAGTAGGTTAGTCCCAAAAGTAATATAAAAGTGTAAAATAAAGCCCAATATGGTCCAAAACAGTAGATAATATAGCATGGAGCAATCAAAAATTATAGATACGTTGGAGACGTATCAGGCATCCCAAGCTTAATTCATGCTCGTCCTCGAGTAGGTAAATGATAAAAAGATAATTTTTGATGCGGAGTGCTACTTGGCATAATTTCAATGTAATTCTTCTTAATTGTGGTATGAATATTCATATTCAAAAGATTCAAGACAAAAGTTTACTATTGACAAAAAAATAATAATACTTCAAGCATACTAACTAAGCAATTATGTCTTCTCAAAATAACATGGACAAAGAAAGTTATCAATACAAAATCATATAGTCTGGCTATGCTCTATCTTCACCACACAAAGTATTTAAATCATGCTCAACCCTGATGACAAGCCAAGCAATTGTTTCATACTTTTGACATTCTCAAAACTTTTTCAATCTTCACGCAATACATGAACGTGAGCCATGGATATAGCACTATGTGGAATAGAATGGTGGTTGTGGAGAAGACAAAAAGGGAGAAGATAGTCTCACATCAACTAGGCGCATCAACGGGCTATGGAGATGCCCATCAATAGATATCAATGTGAGTGAGTAGGGATTTCCATGCAACGGATGCACTAGAGCTATAAGTATATGAAAGCTAAACAAAAGAAACTAAGTGGGTGTGCACAACTCGCTTGCTCACGAAGACCTAGGGCAATTTGAGGAAGCCCATCATTGGAATATACAAGCCAAGTTCTATAATGAAAAATTCCCACTAGTATATGAAGGTGACAAAAATGAGAGGCTCTCTATCATGAAGATCATGGTGCTACTTTGAAGCACAAGTGTGGTAAAAGGATAGTAACATTGTCCCTTCTCTCTTTTTCTCTCATTTTTTTTATTTGGGCCTTTTCTCTTCTCTTTTTTTGGCCTCTTTTCCTTTTTTATTTATTTATTTTTCGTCCGGAGTCTCATCCCGACTTGTGGGGGAATCACAGTCTCCATCATCCTTTCCTCACTTGGGACAATGCTCTAAAAATGATGATCATCATACTTTTATTTACTTACAACTCAACAATTACAACTCGATACTTAGAACAAAATATGACTCTATGTGTATGCCTCCGATGGCGTACCGGGATATGCAATGATTCATGAGTGACATGTATGAAAGAATTATGAATGGTGGCTTTGCCACAAATACGATGTCAACTACATGATCATGCTAAGCAATATGACAATGATGGAGCGTGTCATAATAAACGGAACGGTGGAAAGTTGTATGGCAATATATCTCGGAATGGCTATGGAAATGCCACAATAGGTAGGTATGGTGGCTGTTTTGAGGAAGGCATATGGTGGGTGTATGATACCGGCGAAAAAGTGTGCGGTATTAGAAAGGCTAGCAATGGTGGAAGGGTGAGAAAAGTGCGTATAATCCATGGACTCAACATTAGTCATAAAGTACTCATATACTTATTGCAAAAATCTACAAGTTATCAAAGCAAAGTATTACGCGCATGCTCCTAGGGGGATAGATTGGTAGGAAAAGACCATCGCTCGTCCCCGACCGCCACTCATAAGGAAGACAATCAATTAATAAATCATGCTCCGACTTCATCACATAACGGTTCACCATACGTGCATGCTACGGGAATCACAAACTTTAACACAAGTATTTCTCAAATTCACAACTACTCAACTAGCATGACTCTAATATTACTACCTCCATATCTCAAGACAATTATCAATCATCAAATTTTCTTAGTATTCAACGCACTCAAAAGAAAGTTTTACAAATCTTGAATACCAAGCATATTATTATTATTAAGCAAATTACCATGCTATTTAAGAATATCAAAATAATCTAAGTGAAGCATGAGAGATCAATAGTTTCTATAAAACAAATCCACCAGCGTGCTCTAAAAGATATAAGTGAAGCACTAGAGCAAAACTATATAGCTCAAAAGATATAAGTGAAGCACATAGAGTATTCTATCAAATTCCAATTCATGTATGGCTCTCTCAAAAGGTGTGTACATCAAGGATGATTGTGGTAAACTAAAAAGCAAAGACACAAATAATCCAAGATGCTCCAAGCAAAACACATATTATGTGGTGAATAAAAATATAGCTCCAAGTAAAGTTACCGATGGAAGTGGACGAAAGAGGGGATGCCTTCCGGGGGCATCCCCAAGCTTTGACTTTTTGGTGTCCTTAGATTATCTTGGGGGTGCCATGGGCATCCCCAAGCTTTGGCTCTTTCCACTCCTTGTTCCATAATCCATCAAAAAATCACACCCAAAACTTGAAAACTTCACAAAACAAAACTCAACAGAAATCTCGCGAGCTCCGTTAGCGAAAGAAAACAACAGACCACTTCAAGGTACTGTAATGAACTCATTCTTTATTTATATTGGTGTTAAACCTACTGTATTCCAGCTTCTCTATGGATTATAAACTATTTTACTAGCCATAGATTCGTCAAAATAAGCAAACAACACACGAAAAACAGAATCTGTCAAAAACAGAACAGTCTGTAGTAACCTGTAACTAATGCAAACTTCTGGGACTCAAAAAATTCAGTTAAAATAGGAAGACCTGGGAAATTTGTTTATTGATCATAAGCAAGTGGAATCACTATTTTATCACGTTCTGTTAATTTTTAACAATTTTTTTCGTGAACCGAAAGTTTCTGGAAATTACAGCAAGACCAAATAACTATCATCAAAGAAGATCCTATAGGTTTAACTTGGCACAAACACTAATTAAAACATAAAACCACATCTAAACAGAAGGTAGATGGATTATTTATTCCTAAACAGAAACAAAAACAAAAAACTAAAAATAAAATTGGGTTGCCTCCCAACAAGCGCTATCATTAACGCCCCTAGCTAGGCATAAAAGCAAGGATAGATCTAGGTATTGCCATATTTGGTAGGCAATCCATAAGTGGCTCTCATAATAGATTCATATGGTAGTTTTATTTTCTTTCTAGGGAAGTGTTCCATGCCTTTCCTTAACGGAAATTGGAATCTAATATTCCCTTCCTTCATATCAATGATTGCACCAATCGTTCTAAGGAAAGGTCTACCAAGAATAATAGGACATGAAGGATTGCAATCTATATCCAGAACAATAAAATCTACGGGCATATAATTCCTATTTGCAACAATAAGAACATCATCAATTCTTCCCATAGGTTTCTTAATAGTGGAATCCGCAAGGTGCAAGTTTAGAGAGAAATCATCAAAATCACGGAAATCTAGCAAATCACACAAAGTTTTGGGAATAGTGGAAACACTAGCACCCAAATCACATAAAGCATAAAATTCATGATCCTTAATATTAATTTTAATAGTTGGTTCCCACTCATCATAAAGTTTTCTAGGGATAGAAACTTCCAACTCAAGTTTTTCCTCATAAGATTGCATCAAGGCATCAACGATATGTTTGGTAAACGCTTTATTTTGACTATAAGCATGAGGAGAATTTAGCACGGATTGCAACAAGGAGATAGAATCAATTAAAGAGCAACTTTCATAATTAAATTCCTTGAAATCCAAAATAGTGGGTTTAGCAACATCTAGGGTTTTACTTTCTTCAATCCCACTTTTATCAATTTTAGCATCAAGATCTAAAAACTCCGAATTTTTAGAACGCCTTCTAGGTAAAAGTGGATCATAATCAGTCCCATCATTATCAAGATTCATGTTGCAAAACAAAGATTTGATAGGAGATACATCAATAACTTTTAGATCTTCATCTTGACTTTCATAGGCTTTTGGTTTAGCGGCCATCTTATTGACTAAGGTAGCCTGCTTATCCGAAATTTCAGCAGTCAACTTCTCAAGACGAGCAGTTTGGGATCTTATACCATTGAATTCTTTAGACATATCATCGAGCTCTTTATTCATATAACTCATAAAACTTTTTTGTTCTTTAAGCTTGTTTCTGAAGAAATTATTATGCTCAAATTGTAAAATCATAAGGCTCCTGACGTTACTTTCTATCTCTTCTAACCTTTTAAGGTGAAGATCACCAAACCTCGAAAGAGCCATCGTGACAAACAAGCAAACCAACACACAAGCAAACAAAAGCAAGCATAAAGAAAGGCAAACGGAAAAGAGAGGGCGAATAAAACGGCAAGGGTGAAGTGGGGGAGAGGAAAACGAGAGGCAAATGGCAAATAATGTAATGCGAGAGATAAGGGATTGTGATGGGTACTTGGTATGTTGACTTTTGCGTAGACTCCCCGACAACGGCGCCAGAAATTCTTCTTGCTACCGCTTGAGCTTGCGTTGGATTTCCCCGAAGAGGAGAGGATAATGCAGTAGAGTAGCGTAAGTATTTCCCTCGGTTTTTGAGAACCAAGGTATCAATCCAGTAGGAGGCCACGCGCAAGTCCCTCGTACCTACACAAAACAAATAGCTCAATGCAACCAACGCGATTAGGCGTTGTCAATCCCTTCACGGTCACTTACGAGAGTGAGATTTGATAGAGATGATAGATAATATTTTTGGTATTTTTGGTATAAAGATGCAAAGTAAAATAAAAAACAAAGTAAAAAGCAAAGCAATAATAAATTGATGGAAGATTGATATGATAGAGAATAGACCCGGGGGCCATAGATTTCACTAGTGACTTCTCTCAAGAGCATAAGTATTTTACGGTGGGTGAACAAATTACTGTTGAGCAATTAACAGAATTGAGCATAATTATGAGAGTATCTAGGTATGATCATGTATATAGGCATCACGTCCGAGACAAGTAGACCGACTCCTGCCTGCATCTACTACTATTACTCCACTCATCGACCGCTACCCAGCATGCATCTAGAGTATTAAGTTAATGAAAACAGAGTAACGCCTTAAGCAAGATGACAGGATGTAGAGGGATAAATTCATGCAATATGATAAAACCCCATCTTGTTATCCTCGATGGCAACAATACAATACGTGCCTTGTTGCCCTTACATCCTTTGGGAAAGGACACCGCAAGATTGAACCCAAAGCTAAGCACTTCTCCCATTGCAAGAACTACCAATCTAGTTAGCCAAACCAAGCGTATAATTCAAGAGAATTGCAAAGATAACCAATCATACATAAAAGAATTCAGAGAAGATTCAAATATTGCTCATAGATAGTCTTGATCATAAACCCACAATTCATCGATCTCAACAAACACACCGCAAAAAGAAGATTACATCAAATAGATCTCCACAAGAGGGGGAGAACATTGTATTGAGATCCAAAAGAGAGAAGAAGCCATCGGCTACTAACTATGGACCCGAAGGTGCGAGGTAAACTACTCACACTTCATCGGAGAGGCTATGATGATGTAGAAGCCCTCCATGGTGGATTCCCCTTTCGGCAGAGCTCCGGAACAGGCCCCAAGATGGGATCTCGTGGATACAGAAAGTTGCGGCGGTGGAATTAGGTTTTTGGCTCCGTATTTGATCGTTCGGGGGTACGTAGGTATATATATGAGGAAGAAGTACGTCGGTGGAGCAACAGGGGGCCCACGAGGGTGGAGGGCGTGCCCCTACCTCGTGCCTTCCCTGTTGGTTGCTTGACGTAGGGTCCAAGTCTCCTGGATCATGCTCGGTGAGAAAATCACGTTCCCGAAGGTTTCATTCCATTTGGACTCCGTTTGATATTCCGTTTCTTGGAAACACTGAAATAGGCAAAAAAAAACAGCAAATCTGGGCTGGGCCTCCGGTTATTAGTTTAGTCCCAAAAGTAATATAAAAGTGTAAAATAAAGCCCAATATGGTCCAAAACAGTAGATAATATAGCATGGAGACGTATCACTGAGCTGTCCTCGAAAGTGGTGGTGCTACTGACGGCTTGAAGAGCCGCTCCTCGAAGACGCCAGGCTTTGGAGCTGCCGCTTGCATGTCGTCTTGGCGATGTCGTCAGCTTCCTTGTTGGTGCCACGGGGCACGTGCTGCAACTCCAGGCCCAAGAACTGCTTCTCCATCTTGCGCACTTCTGCGAGGTATGCCTCCATGTGCTCGTCCTTCGGCTCGTATACTTTGTTGGAGAAGTTGACGAGAAGCTGCGAGTCACCCCTAACGGTGAGACGCTTCACCCCCAGGGCTGCCACGGCTTTCAGGCCAGCTATCAGGCCTACGTATTTTGCAATGTTGTTGGAGACCCTCTCGCCCTGGTGAAAGCAGAGCTGCACAGCGTAGTAGAGCTTGTCCTGAGTGGGCGAGATGAGTACTGCTCCAGCCCCCGCGTCCTGGTGCGCGAAGGCGCCATCGAAATACACGACCCAGCCATCTGGTGCCTCACTTCCCGGCGAGGTGGACAGGTCCTCGCCTACTTCAAGCTTCGGGGCATCTGTCCATTCTGCCACGAAATCAGCGAGTGCAGCTCCCTTGATGACCCTGGTAGTGCTGAATTCCAACTGAAACACCTGCAGCTGGATGTTCCACTCAGCGACTCTCCCAGCAGAGTTGGGGCTCCTGAGCACCCTCTCCAATGGGTAGGATGAAACGACCTTGATGGGGTGACCCTGGAAGTAGTGTTGCAACTTCCGTGAGGCCACCAAGAGCGCAAGCAAGAGCTTCTAAGGCATGGGATATCATGCCCTTGCATCCCGTAACACCGTGCTGATGAAATACACCGGGTGCTCAACGAGGGCTGGCGTGTTGGTGATGCTCGTGTCTTGTGGAAGTTGGGGCATCTCCTAAGGTGGTGGAACTCCTGACGCCTGATCGCTTGTGGGAATCTCGGCGATGTCGTCCTGCCGAGCTTGGTCTTCTGTTGACGCCGCTACGGCTCTTGCTGCGCCTTCCTGATCTTGCGTCATCCCGGCTGGCAGCGTAGCTTGGCGCGACACGCCCTTGGTCTGGTGCTCTTCCCGAACCGCCACTAGAGCTGCGCTGGCCGAGTACAGAGTGGCGGCAAGATAAGGTACCAGGGGCTCGAGAGGTCGCGGCGCCACCATCACTGGAGGGCTGGTCAGGTATTTCTTGAGGTCTTGAAAAGCTCGGTCGGCCTCCGGGGTCCACTCGAACGGGCCCTTCTTCTTCATCATCTTGAAGAAAGGGAGGACGCGCTCTCCCAGCTTGGAGATGAAGCGCCCCAACACGGTCACCCGACCAGCCAGCTTCTGCATTTCCTTGAGGGTCTGAGGTGGGCTCATGTCTTCAATGGCCTTGATCTTTTCTGGGTTTGCCTCGATCCCTCTGTGGGACACGAGGAAACCCAGCAGCTTACCCGAAGGGATACCAAACACGCACTTCTCCGGGTTAAGTCGCAAGTTCACCTGGCGCAAGCTTGCGAAAGTCTCCTCCAGATCTTGGATCAAGGTTCGGGCCTCCCGAAACTTCAACACAATGTCGTCGACGTAGGCCTCCGTGTTTCTCCCGAGCTGCTACCCTAAGGCGATGTGCATCAACCGCTCAAAGGTCGCACCCGCGTTGCACAGTCCGAAGGGCATGCAGGTGTAGCAGTACACCCCACACGGGGTCAGGAAGGCTGTCTTCTCTACATCTTCTACCGCCATCTTGGTCTGGTGATATCCTGAGAACGCATCCAGGAAGCACAGCAGGTCGCACTCGGCGGTAGAGTCAACGATCTGGTCGATGCGTGGGAGCGGGAATGGATCTTGGGGGCAGGCCTTGTTGAGGTTGGTGAAGTCGACGCACATTCGCTCCTTCCCGCCCTTCTTCGGCACAACGACAGGGTTTGCCAGCCATTCGGGGTACTGAACCTCGCGAATGGCACCCCCCGCCTCTAACTTGCGGGTTTCTTGGATGATGAAGGCCTGCTTATCCGTGGACTGCCGTCTCGCCCGCTGCTTCACAGGGCGCACATTGGGGCACACCCTTAAGTGATGTTGAATCACCTCTCTCGGGACTCCCACCAGCTGATTGGGTTCCCATGCAAATATCTCCTTGTTTGCACGCAAGAACTTCACCAATGTTTCCTCTTGGCTTGGGTCGATGCCGGCACCTATGGTGAAGGTGGCTCCTGAGGACTTGACTTCGTCGACCGGCACCTGCTTGGTTTCCGCCTTGTCTTGGGTGAACAACTGCTTCTTCTTGGTTGGTGCGGCTCCCTTGGGCTCGGGGGCGCCCGCGTCGACGGGCTGCGCCCCCGCAGCGGTCTTGAGGGCAAGCCTGAGTGCTGTCAGGGCCTCCTTGGCATCCCCCTTGACGGTGAGGACGCCCCTGCTTCCAGGCATCTTCATGAGGTTGTAGGTCGGATGGGTCGCTGCCATGAACTGGGCCAGTGCTGGGAACCCGAGGATGGCGTTGTATGGGAGGCCGATGCGGGCGGTGTCAAAATCGGCCAGCTCGGTACGGTAGTTGTCGCGCGTGCCGAAGGTGACGGGAAGGAGGATCTGCCCCAAGGAGTGGGCGATGCCGCCACCAACTCCTGAGAAAGGCTTGCTGAGGCTGAGCCGCTCGAGCGACACGTGAAGAAGGCTGAAGGCCTCCACGGAGAGCACTTTGAGGCCGGCGCCGCCGTCGATGAGGGTCTTGGTGACGACCACGTTGCAGATGGTGGGCGTGCAGAGCATCGAGAGCATACTCGAGCCGGCGGTCGTGACGGGGTGGTCTTCTGAGTTGAAGGTGAGGTCGGCTTCGAGCGCGGCCCAGCCCGGTGGAGCCCCCGAGCGCTTGGAAGCAGCGCCGATCTGGCGAAGGAATGGCTAGACTTGGTGATCTGAAGGCGGTGCTTGGGAGCCGCCTAGTAGGGCCATGACCGCGTGATGCGCTGGTGCCGCATAGCGTGCAGTGAAGAGGTCGCGCAGCTCCTCCCAAGATGCTACCGTGGATCCGGGGAGGTTGAGCAGCCAGGCGCGCGGCACGCCAGTGAGGGCCATGGGAAACCAGTTGGCCATGACCTTGTCCTCGCCCCCAGCCTCGAGGACGGCCTCCTCGTATGCTAGCAGGAAAGCTGTCGGGTCCGCCGCGCCGTCGTAGCGCGGCGGCATCTCCGGCTTGAACTTGGGTGGCCACTGCACCTACCGCAAGGCGGGGGCCAGGGCTCGGAGCCCCCCGGCCCCGTCGTTGTCGCCGACCGTCGGAGTTGCTAGCGGAGCGCCTGCCATGAGTGCGGAGTGCAGTGTTGGAGCGTAGATTGGAGGAGGGAAGGCTATGGCGCACCCCTACGTGGCGCGCCAAATGTCGGATCACGGGGGCAAAACCCTTAAGGTTCGAACACTGGGGTGCGCGTGAAGTTCTTTCCCTACTGATCCATGCCCTAGCTTGCTAAGATCTCGCCGGCGAACTTAACGAACTCACAACACAAGAGACACGAGATTTATACTGGTTTGGGCCACCATTGTGGTGTAATACCCTACTCCAATGTGGTGGTGGTGGATTGCCTCTTGGGCTGATGATGAATAGTACAAAGGGAGAAGAACAGCCTCCTGAGGTTGAGGTGTTCTTGTGCTTGGCGAATTTGTGTGTGTGTGGATTTGATCAGCTTAGGCTTAGTTGCCTTCTACCGTGGTGGCTAGTCCTATTTATAAAGGCCCTGGTCCTCTCCCCAAATATTGAGCGGGAAGGGAGCCAACAACGGCCAGTTTTGAAAGGGGACAGCTAGTACAACTTATCCTGACAAAAGCGGTCTTCGCCTGCAAAAGGCTCTGGTTGTGACGCCGCCTTGGGCTCCATGGTGACCTCCGTCTTGCCGTCCTGCTGGTCTTGGTCTCGTTGCACTGATATGGAAACCTTTGCATGATGCCTCGGTACTCCGCGCCTGCGCTTGCCTCCTTAGCACCAAAGAGGAAACAAGGACACTGCGCGCGCTGGTGCCCGCCTGGCGCCTGCCTGATCTCGATCGTCATGGCTCACGCCACGAGAACCTTGCGAGGTTTTCCTTGCCTTGATCTCTCCGCCCCTCGCGAGCCTACCTGGCGAGGCCGCTCCTGAGGAGGTCTTGTATCATCCGCCTCGCGAGGCTTGGCCCCTCGCGAGGGTCTTGAACGCCTTGTTGATGAAGATGGGCGTGCAATTACACGGAATTTCCACGCCGTGGGCAGCAGCGAGCAAGTCTGGGACCCCGTTCCCGAGCATGAAAAGAGCCTAAGCTTGGGGATGCCCATGGCATCCCAATCTACTATCTAAAAGAGAAGCAAGCAATTAAGCTTGGGGATGCTTGAGTGGCATCCCCTCTTTCTTCTAACGACCATCGGTATTTTACTTAGAGCTATATTATTATTCATCACATATCATGAGTTTTGCTTGGAGCATCTTGTATGATATGAGTCTTTTCTTGTTTTGCTTTTTATTTTGTGTCATCTATTCTTGCTGGACACACCTATTTGAGAGAGACAAAATTATGCTATGACTTGTTAGAATTGCTCTTTATGCTTCACTTAAATCCTTTTGAGCTATGGAATTGCTCTAGTGCTTCACTTATATGTTTTTGAGCATGGTGTGCTATAGTATTTTTGAAGAAATGCTCTCATGCTTCACTTAGATTTATTTGAGAGTTGGTAAATTTTTTAAGAAATTCTCTCATGCTTCGCTTAAATTATTTTGTGAGAAGAAATTTTTATGCTCACATTCTTCACTTAGATTTGTTTGAGCTATCAAAAGCAACATATGAAATTAATCCCAAAGTGATAGATATTCAAGAGAGATATAATAAAAACTTTCATGAAGATCATTGGACAAAATAAACTTGATTCTTTGTGATAGTTTTGCGGTATGATGATATAATATGTGAGTCATGTTAATGAGTAACTATGCTTTAGTAAGAATTATTGGTGTTAAGGTTTGTGATTCCCTACGCAAACACGGAAATCAATAGTTATGCAATGAAATTACATCCTCTTTATGGTGCATTATTCAGTGTTAGTTATGCTTAATGCTCGCTTATGAGATTTTCCGTTTCTTGGTTGGATGATTCTCAATCTTTTGCTAGCCTTCACTTGTACTAAGTGGGATTAATACTTGTGCATCCAAAATCCTTAAACCCAGTTTTGCCATATGAGTCCACTATACCTACCTACATGCTGTATTCTTTTGCCGTCCTAAGCAATTTTTTATGTGCCATCTCTAATCTTCCAAATAAATTTCCTTTTTGTGTGCTCGTACCGCTCATGAAACAGTAGGGGGTGGCTGATATTTTTCCATGCTAGATGTGTTATTCTCAAGATGAGTGTTTATTCACTTGTCATTGCTTGAGAGTACGACAAAGGTATTCGGGATGCCCAGTCCCAAAATGAAAAAAATGAATTTACTTTATGTTGTCAAATAATAAATTCCTTGGAAAGTGTTGGTATGGACGGCACCCGTGGATTCGGTTAGCTGTGGAATGTGAAAGTATGGTGGAAAAAGGAATAAACTTTATTTTCTGTTTGGGAACCACCTTTTATATATCTAGCATGGAAAGTATTGGGAACTACTCGATCGTTTTCGTTGACAGGAAAAGCATGCCACCCAAAATGTTTTATCTCTATCTTTTTCTCTTTGAGCTTTGGCACCTCTACAAATCCCTACTTCCCTCTGCGAAAGGCCTTTCTATTTACTTTATGCAATTTTTATTTTTATTTGAGTCTTCATCTTCTCTTATAAAGCACCAACTAAGGGCACTATGGTCGTACTTGAGCATTGGGTGTAGCTAATATGCGAGTGTGTTTCATGAATGGATCAATGATTGAGCATAATGGGCTAGGGATAACTTGCCTTAGTGTTGATATTTTGAAAGACATGGTTGCTTGTTGATATGCTTGAGTATTGAAATCTTCATGTCAAAAATAGACTATTGCTTTGAAACATATAAAAGTCCAAATGTCCATGCTACAAAGAAATGAATATGTGATGAACATGTTAGGCAGCATTCCACATCAAAAATTATGTTTTTATCATTTACCTACTCGAGGATGAGCAGGAATTAAGCTTGGGGATGCCGATATGTCTCCAATGTATCTATAATTTTTATTGTTCCATGATGTTATATAATCATTCTTGGATGTTTTACAATCATTTTATAGCAACGTTATATCATTTTTTGGGACTAACCTATTGACATAGTGTCCAGTGCCAGTTGCTGTTTTTTGCTTGTTTTTTACTTCGTAGAAAATCAATACCAAACGGAGTCCAAACGCAGCGAAAATTTTTGAAGATTTTTTTCTGGACCAAAAGACACACGATGGGCCAAGGAAGTACCAGAGGGGGGCTCCGAGGGGAGCACAACCCACCTGGGCGTGCCCGAGTGGCTTGTGCCGCCTTGGCCGCCTCCCGCACCGCCTCTTTGCTCTATAAATACCCCAATATTCCAAAAGCCCTAGGGGATTCGATGAAACACAATTCCAGCCACCGTAAGTTCCAGAAACCACAGATCCAATCTAGACACCATCACAGAGGGGTTCATCATCCTCATTAGTGCCTCTCCGATGATGCGTGAGTAGTTCATTGTAGACCTACGGGTCCATAGTTAGTAGCTAGATGGCTTCCTCTCTCTCTTTTGATTCTCAATACAATGGTCTCTTGGAGATCTATTTGATGTAACTCTTTTTGCGGTGTGTTTGTTGGGATCCGATGAACTTTGTGTTTATGATCAGATCTATTTTATCCATGGAAATTGTTTGAGTTTTGATCTCTTGTATGCATGATTGCTTATCCTCATATTTCTTCTTTGAATCTTTGGTTTAGTTAGGCCCGACTAGATCAATTTTTCTTGCCATGGGAAGAGGTGCTTTGTGATGGGTTCAATCTTACGGTGCTCAATCCCAGTGATAGAAAGGGAAATGACACATATGTATCGTTGCTATTAAGGATAACAAGATGGGGTCTATTCCTACATGAATAGATCTTGTCTACATCATGTCATTGATACGTCTCCAACGTATCTATAATTTTTGATTGTTCCATGTTGTTATATTATCATTCTTGGATGTTTTACAATCATTTTGTAGCAATTTTATATCGTTTTTTGGGACTAACCTATTGATAACCCACAAGTATAGGGGATCGCAATAGTTTTTGAGGGTAGAGTATTCAACCCAAATTTATAGATTCGACACAAGGGGAGCCAAAGAATATTTGCAAGTATTAGCAACTGAGTTGTCAATTCAATCACACCTGGAGATTAATTATCTGCAGCAAAGTGATCAGTAGTGCAGTAATATGATAGCTTTGATAGTAGTGGTAGCAGCAACAGTAACGGTAACAGTGATAGTAATAGTTTTGTAGCAGTGAAAATAGTAACAACGGCAGTAGTAACTTAGCAAGATCAGTATGTAGGAAAATCGTAGGCATTGGATCGGCGATTTGTTGGATGATATTCATCATGTGACAGTTACAACCTAGGGCAATATTGCACTAGCTCCAGTTCATAAATATAATGTAGGCATGCATTCCGTAAATAGTCATATGTGCTTATGAAAAAAATTGTATGGCATCTTTTGTCCTACCATCCCGTGGCAGCGGGGTCCGTAAGGAAACTAAGGGATATTAAGGCCTCCTTTTAATAGAGTACCGGAACAAAACATCAGCACATAGTGAATACATGAACTCTTCAAATTACGGTCATCACCGGAAAGTATCCCACATATTGTCACTACAGGGTTTACGGATCATAACACATAATAGGTGACTATGACTTGAATGATCGGATCTAGAACATAGATATAATGGTGATAACATAAACGGTCCGGATCTGAATTCATGGCACCCGGGCCCAAAGTGTCAAGCATTAAGCATAGCAAAGTCATAACAACATCAATCGCAGAACATATAGGATACTAGGGATCAAGCCCTAAGAAAACTAACTCGATTACATGATGAATCTCATCCAACTCCTCACCGACCAGCAAGCCTACGAAGGAATTACTCACTCCCGATGGAGAGCATCATGGAATTGGTGATGGAGGAAGGTTGGTGATGACGAAGACCGAAGATTCCCCTCTCCGGAGCCCCGAACGGACTCTAGATCCGGCCTTCCGATAAGAACAGGAGGTGGCAGCGGCTCCGTCTCGTGAAACGCGATAATTCTTCCTCCCTGATTTTTTTCTCCGAAAATAGGATTTTATAACGTCGGAGCTAGGGTCTGCAGGGCCACCAGGTGAGCATAACCCACTGGCGGCGCCTGGGCAGAAGTGCATACAGTGGGTTGTGCTCACCCAGGGGCCCCCCTCCGGTGGTTCTTGGCTCCAGTATTTTTCTTTATTTATATAAAAAATCCTCGCAAAATTTGTTCCAATGTGAGAACTTTTATTCTGCACAAAAGCAACACCATGGTAGTTCTGCTAAAAACAACGTCAGTCCGGGTTAGTTTCATTCAAATCATGCAAATGAGAGTCCAAAACAAGAGGAAAAGCGTTAGAAAAAGTAGATACGACAGAGATGTATCAACTCCCCGAAGCTTAAACCTTTGCTTGTCCTCAAGCAATTCAGTTGATAAACTGAAAGTGAAAAAGAAAAAAAATTACGAACTCTTTTGCTCTTGTTTACATAAATAAGCTTAAGTAGCACCCAGGTTTTCAGTAAAGATCATGACTAACCATGTCAACAATAACTCTTAGAAATTATATTAACTCATATCAATAACATAAACAACTAGAGAGCAATAATAAGATGTCTCAAATATCAACACTTTGTCAAAACAACAATGATATAATATGACAACATTGGTATCTCGCTAGCCCTTTCTGAGACCGCAAAACATAAATGTAGAGTGATACGTCTCCAATGTATCTATAATTTTTTATTGTTCCATGCTATTATATTATCTGTTTTGGATGTTTAACGGGCTTTAATATGCTATTTTATATTATTTTTGGGACTAACCTATTAACCGGACGCCTAGTGCCATTTGTTGCTTTTTTGCCTATTTCAGCGTTTCGCAGAAAAGGAATATCAAACGGAATCCAAACGGAACGAAACCTTCGCGAGGATCTTTCTTGGAACAAATGCAATCCAGGAGACTTGGAGTGGAAGTCAGAGACTCAACGAGGCGGCCACGAGGCAGGAGGACGCGCCCAGGGGGTAGGTGCCCCCCCACCCTCGTGGGCCCCTCGTAGCTCCACCGGCCTACTTCTTTCACTTATATATACTCTTATACCCTGAAAACATCCAGGAGAGCCCCGAAACCACTTTTCCACTGACGCAACCTTCTGTACCCGTGAGATCCCATCTTGGGGCCTTTTCCGGCGATCTGCCGGAGAGGGATTCGATCACGGAGGGCTTCTACATCAACACCATAGCCTCTCCGATGATGTGTGAGTATTTTACCACAGACCTTAGGGTCCATAGTTATTAGCTAGATGGCTTCTTCTCTCTCTTTGGTTCTCAATACAAAGTTCTCCTCGATGTTCTTGGAGATCTATTCAATGTAATACTCTTTTGCGGTGTTTGTCGAGATCCAATGAATTGTGGGTTTATGAACTTGATTATCTATGAATATTATTTGTCTTCTCTGAATTCTTATATGCATGATTTGATATCTTTGCAAGTCTCTTTGAATTATCGGTTTTGTTTGGCCTACTAGATTGATCTTTCTTGCAATGGGAGAAGTGCTTAGCTTTGGGTTCAATCTTGCGGTGCTCGATCCCAGTGACAGAAGGGGAATCGACACGTATTGTATTGTTGCCATCGAGGATACAACGATGGGGTTTATATCATATTGCTTGAGTTTATCCCTCTACATCATGTCATCTTGCCTAATGCGTTACTCCGTTCTTATGAACTTAATAATCTAGATGCATCTTTGGATAGCGGTCGATGTGTGGAGTAATAGTAGTAGATGCAGAATCGTTTCGGTCTACTTGACACGGACGTGATGCCTATATTCATGATCATTGCCTTAGATATCATCATAACTATGCGCTTTTCTATCAATTGCTCGGCAGTAATTTGTTCACCCACCGTAATATATGCTATCATGAGAGAAGCCACTAGTGAACCTATGGCCCCCGGGTCTACTTTACATCATATAAGTTTCCGATCTATAATTCTAGTTTACTATTTACACTACTAGGGAAAACTTTATACACAGAATCTTAGCAGCAGCGCGGTTTAAAAACAAACTCTACTGCTAATTAGCAGTAGCGTGCTTGAGGAAACCGCGCTACTAATAACCCGGTAGCAGTAGCGCTCTAGGTGAAACAAGCGCTACTACTATAATTGCCACGGTGTTGCCTCCAGGCTAGATATAGTAGTAGCGCCCTTCCCTGGACGCGCTACTGTTAAAGTACTTAGTAGCAGCGTTTTTCTTCAAAACTCGTTGCTGCTAAGTATTGCATCTAATTAAGTTTAGTCCCATACTGCTAAGCAAACAAGGTGTTTACCACCTTAAATATGTTACTTCTCAAACTATCTCGAGCACTTGGTCTTCATTGAACTATATGTGTAGGATTTGTGGCTGCAACATGAATCCTCGCCTGTACCTATACAGGTACGGTGAGGATTCATGTTGACTATTTAGATTCTACACATAAAGATCAATGATGACCAATGTATATTTTTGATGCGTGCTTAGACTTAGCAGTAGCGTTTTTCTCTAAAACGCGCTATAGCTAAATTAGCTATAGCGCGTTTCCTAAAGTGTGCTACTGCTAGTTCGACTTAACCACCCGCGGGCTCAAAATTTCACTAAGTCCTGCTTCCCCCTTCTCTCCCCCCCTGTTACCCTAACCCCTCTGTCTCCGCCGCCCGCCGCCGCTCTCGACCTCACTGTCGCCGCTCTCGACCTCACCGCTACCGCCAGAGCCCGCCCAGGACCGCCGCCTCCCGATCCCGAGCCCTCCCTTCGCGGCCCCTACCTCTCCGCCGCCGAGCACCTCCCCGCCACCGTCTCCCCCTCTCTGTAAGCCCCCCACCCCTCCCCACCCCCTCTCTCTCTGCTTAGTTACTAGATGTTTTTTAGTAGTAGTAGATGTTAATTTAGGGTTCATAGATAATGATTTTTAGTAGTAGTAGATGTTAATTAGTAGTAGTGATGGTAGTAGTTAACTATGGCGATATGGTTAATAGTAGATGTTTTTACTATTGTATAATGTAGTTTTTCTACTGTTTTAGTAAGTGTTTAAAATAATTAGTAAGTAAACTAATAAACTAGTTGAACTAGTTTAGTTTTAGTTGAACTAGTTTAGTAAGTAAATTAATAAACTAGTTGAACTAGTTTAATTAATAGAACTAATGTATTTTTAGTAAGAAAATTAATATAACTAGTTGAACTACTTTATTTTTAGAAAGAACTAGTTTTTTTCTATTTATAGTAAGTTTATATTTAGTAAGAATTAGTTGAATTAATAGAACTAGTTGAACATGTCATATCTGTCGTTACTTTTTAGTTTAAGCAATTATTCGGGATGTATTAGTGATAACTCATAGGGTTTTTGCTTTTGCAGAAATCAAGGAGACCCTCCATCATCCCCGCCGACCTCGAGGTGAGACCAGCCAAATCTCCATGTCAATATGAGTCCTATAAGATATATATGATGTAGATAAAAACATGTATATCTTGTGTTGCTCAAATAGGATATGTGGTTTCCCAAGTGGCCGGTCATGTTCAGGTCACACCTCCAAGTGGCCTATGTTTTGCCGGAGTGTTGATTAATTTCCGTTCCGGCAAATTTCAGGCGCTCGATATGTCCTTTTTTAGCAAAGGTCATGCCGGATTTTTCCGTGAATTCTGGCATGACTTGTGCTGAATATGTAGGAAATATCGAGTGGCCTGGATTTTCTCGAAAAATAATGATCTAATTTAGGTTTTTTAGTACATATATTTAATTGTAAAAGTTTAATCTTTGAATTATGAACGTAGGAAATGTCGTACTCGGATGATGAAAGTCTCCCGGGGGAGTGCAGCTGGTGCCACGACGATTGAGGTCTGTGCGACAGGTGCCCTCACCTGGACGAAGATCGGCGCTTCAAAGATTAAGCTCGAGGAGACCTTCGATGTTGAAACGATGCATAGCGATGACAAGTGTTTTTTTTGTAATTAAGCATGACTTCAACTATTTCAACGTCTAATTTTCATATTTTACAGTTCGACTAGCTTATCCCATGCCATGCAAGACGCTATGTCTTGGAGAGGATGGGTTTTGAAGACCATGAAAATTTTGAAACAAAGAAAATACACCTAAGGACCCATCATGATATGGATTTTGAAGTAAATCTGTACAATTCTCAGAGCGTAACCCATTTTGGTTGCCAAACTTGGGAAGCACTTTGGAAAATTTATGGTTTTTATGAGGGTATGATTGTCACCATGGATCTTGGTGATCCTGACATCGAGCAAGACAACATGGACATTTGGGTCCTTGTTGATACGCTTCCGATTCTACCGCTATGTGAGTTTCTCAAACATAGTTATTAACTAATTTATATTGTTTATTTCAAAATAGTTGACAACTTATTTCCATTGACAGATTATTTTCATTCTTCAAAGAATGTGCGGAAGATGGTAGACAAAACCCACTACACCGATGTCTCCGAATTAACTTATAAGGAGAAAAATCATCTGATCGCATTTTGTACTTATCTTGAGAATTACAATACCTATTATCGAACTCCTTCAAATTATGGTGAATATGTGCCACTAGTGCACGTGTTGAACCACGGTAACTTCTATGGAGATACCCTGGTAAGATAATTTACTATTACGACATCCGTGCATCTTTTGCATACTTCTAAAACTAGTACATCATTGATAACTACGAAGTTATTACTATGTTTTTCAATAGAAAATCCCGATGGATTGTGTGCCTCATCTGATGTATCAGAATGGTCGCCTTGAAGTTCTGAACATACAGCCAGGTCATCCTACGGATCTCACCTGTGCATATCGGATTTCTAAAACTGGTGAACACATGCTAATCAAAGAATGGAAAAATGTTTGGACATTCGTAAGGAGGTTCTTGGAAGCAACATTAAGCGAAAGGCAAGAATTGGAGACAGGATAATCTCCATTCTCCATAATGGAGAGTCAGGGGCTATCTTGTTTTTTGCTATTTTACCTTAGAGAATATAGTAGGTCCTATGAGGTACAATATGTTTATTATGTGGTACAATGTGTTAGAGTTCATGATGAGGAGTAGTTGTGATTATGACTAGTGACCAATTTGCTATGTGATGTCTCATTGATGAAAATGATGATCATGAAGAGGTGTTATATGACAATGATGTATTATGATGATAGGTTGTTAATGATATGATGATGATGATATTTATTATATCATTGGGTGAAAGAACTGCGGATTAGTTTCAAGTGGATGTCCATCCACTTGAAACTAGTCCTGATTCTTTCACCCCGTGATGTAATAACTCATTATGATGTAAAAAAAATCTCTAAATTCCTGTTGTATGAAAACTTGTATAAAGGTGTATGAATACAACATGAAATAAAAAAGAAATAAAATACGAAATAATAGTAGTAGCGCGGGCAGGGAGAATCGCTACTAGTAATTACCAGTAGCGCTCTTCAGAGAAAGCACTACTACTAAGTTGATATAGCAGTAGCGTGGGTTAACGCACGCTGCTGCTAACCTTTAGTCAGAAGTATTTGTGCAGAGCGCTCCCGCGCTTATTGATAGGCCTAAAACCTGCGCTGCTGCTAGGCTTTTCCCTAGTAGTGTTATTTTGCAATCTTTATTTTCCAATCTATACAAAAAATACCAAAAATATTTATCTTATTATCTTTATCAGATCTCTCTTTTGCAAGTGGTCGTGAAGGGATTGACAACCCCTTTATCGCGTTGGTTGCAAGGTTCTTGATTGTTTGTGCAGGTACTAGGTGACTCGTGTGTAGTCTCCTACTGGATTGATACCTTGGTTCTCAAAAACTGAGGGAAATACTTATGCTACTTTGCTGCATCACCCTTTCCTCTTCAAGGGAAAACCAACGCATGCTCAAGAGGTAGCATAGAGCACCTCCAAAATTCAAGCAGCAACTAAACATTATAATTCATGGTCGAAAAGATCCATTCATGCTAACACCCAACATTCACTACACACAATGCATGAGCATGACAACAGTGCTCTCAGATCTGGCGCTTATTAGAGAAGGTGATGACTCAACATAAAAGTAAATAGATAGTCCCTTCGCAGAGGGAAGCGGGGATTTGTAGAGGTGCCAGAGCTCAAGGTTGTAAAACAGAGATAAATGTAATTTTTAGAGATGCACCCTTCATATTTACTTCGCGACCATCAGTCATCAATATCTTCCATGCTAAGCACATTAGTAGCGGTTCCCAAGTGATAAAGTAAAGGTTATTACTCTATTGGAGTTTTTGTTTGATTATTTGTAAGCTCTTTTCTTTTTGCAGTTGGGACTAGGAATCCCTATTACCGCCCCTCTCGTGCAAGGACAAGTGAATAAACACTCGTCATGAGAATAACCCGTTTAGCATGGAAGATATTGACTACCTCCTGTCACTCTGTGAAAAATCCAGGCAGAGAAAAGGATATTTATTTGAAGTTTTTAGAGGTGGCACATGCAAATTTACTTAGGACGGAAGGGTAATACCGCATATAGGTAGGTATGGTGGACTCGTCTTGAATAACTTGGGTTTCAGACTTTTGATGCACAAGTAGTATTTCCTCTTAGTACAGGCGAAGGCTAGCAATTAGGTTGGGAAGCGGCCGGCTAGAGAGCAACAATGGTCATGATCATACATTATGCATAATAGACATTGGATATCAGCATCAGTAGGATATGGACACCATGAACATAAATATCATAGAGGATATGTTGGTTTTGATTCAACTACATGCATGAACATGTGCCAAGTCAAGCCACTCGAACATTCAGAGGAGGATACCATATCATCATACTGTATCACAATCATTTTAAAGCAATGTTGACATCCAAGATAAATCATTATCCACTCCTAGCTACTTATGCATGGCATGAGAAACTATAATCTCTAATTATCATTGCAAACAAGTTTGATCATAATAGGCTGAATCATGGACACTAGGTTAAACATATTTACAAAAACAAAACAAGTCGAGTTCATACCCGTTTCTCTCTGCCACAGCCAGTTCATCAAATATTGTCATTATTGCCTTTCACTTGCACGACCGAACGATATGAAAATAATAATAGTGCAAGAGTGCCGTGGACTAAGCTGGAATCTGCAAACATTTTATTCAAAGGGAGAAGACAAGGTAATATGGGCTCTTCCTTAGATCAACAATAATGCATATGAGAGCCACTCAACATTTTCATCCTGGTCTTATCCTCGGTATGAGTCAATAGAAAGAAAAAGAAATTCAGAGAAACACACTAAAATGTTTTTGGAGTTTTTGGTTTTTCTTGAACAAGCAAATAAAAGGGAAAAACAAAAATGAGAAAGACTATTTACACGGGAAAGCTCCCAACAAGTAAAGAAGAATAAGGAAATTTTTTGAGTTTTCTTTTAGTGCTACAACAATTTAAACTAGGAAGAAAAACCGAAAAGAAGCAGGAAATATATTTTTGGATTTTTTGAAAGTTTTTCAAACACACAAGAAGAAAGCAAGAAAATAAATTTAGCATTGACAATACAATGAAAGAGTGTGGACACCGACAACTGAAATGAAATGTGTGAACATGAATACGTACTCCCCCAAGCTTAGTATTTTGACCTAACTTGGTAATCACCACTCGAAGAAACCACGGGGTCCTATGTTGAAATGCTGAGGAGCGGGCACCTCAGCGTCCCACTCCTGAGGCTCTTCCTCTGCTGCAGCCAGGTTGTTCCGGTAGGCGACAATGTCCTTGGGCATAATCTTGTATCCGCCCCTGGCAATAGGATCAAACAAAGAAGGTGCAGGCAACAGAATAACATCACGAATAATCTCACTAAAGACCAAGTTATATGGAACATCCATAGTGGTGTCCTCGCTATCAATAAAGTGGTGGTGTGCCATAGCCAGGCGATCTAGGTAAACCTTGGGCAAAGGATAATCATGCTGGCGTATCTGAATGTTAAAGTGCGTCGCCAAGCGAGTAGCGTAAATACTACCATGTATTTTGCCCTTGGATCTGTTAATGTCGAGGCGACGTGCCACAATAGCTCCCAAGCTATAAGTGTTGTCACTGTAAAGTGCACAACATAAAAGAGCAAAGTCTGGAGCACTGAGCGCACCTACCTTCTCTCTAGCAAGAAAACACTTCGTAATGAATAGAGAAAAATAATGTACAGCCGGAAAGTGTAAGCTAGTGGCAGTGACACCCGATACCCCTCTCTCATCCCCCACTGTCAGAGTATGGTAAAACCCATCAAACTCCGCGGGCCTAGGCTCTACTAAACCACCATCAGAAGGAAGCAAGCATATGTCACAAAATTTAGTAAGCGGTATCTAATGGAGTTCAGCATATAAGTTAAACTGCACCTCGGGGGGATTATTCCTACTAAAGAAATTAAAACTTTGCACAAAGGAATTAGTGAGGAGATGATACTGTTCACATTCAGCTGCGATGAAGTCGGTGAGGCCGGCATTAGCGGCATATTTTGCAAACTCCTGAAGGATTCCGGCCCCTTCCATGAACGGGTTATGTGGCCATTCACACGGTCGTACCTCCTCCATTCTCCGGGTATGGAGATCGCTGTTAGATGACTCCCAAATAACTCCCTTGGAGTTCTTCTTGGAAGCAAACTTCCTAAAGATACTCATCTTTTTTCTCTGAACAAAATTCTGAAATTTTTAGTCCACAAATTTTTTCTCAACAAAACTTCACAAGATTGAAAGGAACTACTCATAAGGATGCATAGAGGCCATAGCAAGCATTCAAACTACTTAGAACTCTAAGAATTCAACATGCAAGCTCATCTACAGTAGCACCAAGAGTAGGTAATTACTCAAAATACAAACCACTAAAGAAAAAACTAATTGGACCAACAAAGGAGTCGCGTACCAAGCAACAATCCCCCAAAACAGTTTCGGAAACGGAGCTTCGAGTAAAGAGATCAAAATCCGCAGGTTCGGGAGCAAGAACACGAGAGAGAGAGAGAGCAATGGTGATTTTTTCTAGAGGTAGGTGGTGATGTGGGATGAAGAGATAAGTGAGGGGCCCACATGGGGACAACAACCCACCAGGGCGCGCCTGGGGGTCCTGGCACGCCCAGGTGGGTTGTGCCCACCTGGTGCATCTCCCTCTGATATTATTTGCACCAAAAATTCTTAAATATTCAGAAAAAAAACATATTAAATTTTCAGAGCATTCTGAGAACTTTTATTTTTTGGGTCCTTTTTTATTGCACGGGAAATTCAGAAAACAAACAAAACATGACATTTTATTTTATTTAACTAATAAAAATAGAAAACAAAAGGTAGAGACAGAAGGTAGTGCTTACTAAATTCATCAACTTCATACCTCTCAAAAATGATCCATTAATAAGGTTGGTCAAGTCTTATTAACAACCACTTTCGATTAGCATGAAAACGAAGAACTTTCTAAATCACTAAGTTACCTCAACGGGGGATATGAATGTCCCCAACAATAAGCAATTCGTATTTCTTTTTGGCAGTAGGTATAGGTAGTTGAAAACTTCCAATAGTGATTGTCAGAGATTTCTCAATAACATTAATACCATTCACTTGGAATTTTTTCTTCGGAAAGTGCACCGTATGCACATTAACATTGATATGAAAGGTGACCTTGCCTTTATTGCAATCTATAACAGCCCTGCAGTATTCAAGAAGGGTCTACCAAGGATAATCTGTTGGGGAACGTTGCAGAAAATAAAAAATTTCTACGCTTCACCAAGATCAATCTATGGAGTCATCTAGCAACGAGAGAGAGGAGTGCATCTACATACCCTTGTAGATCACGCGCGGAAGCGTTCAAGAGAACGGGGTTGAGGGAGTCGTACTCGTCGTGATCCAAATCACCGAAGATCCTAGTGCCGAGCGGACGGCACCTCCGCGTTCAACACGCTGCGTGACGGTTGGGGAAGATGTCTCCTCCTTCTTGATCCAGCAAGGGAAGGAGAGGTTGATGGAGATCCAGCCTGACGGCGTGGTGGTGGATGTGAGGATCTCGGCAGGGCTTCGCCAAGCTCTACGGAGGAGGAGGAGGTGTTGGAGAGGGAGAGGGAGGCGCCAGGGGCTAGGGTGCGCAGCCCTCCCTCCCCCCTCTTTATATAGGGGTCCAGGGGGGCGCCGGCCCCTCTAGATCCCATCTAGATGGGGGGCGGCGGCCAAGGGGGGTGGCTTGCCCCCCAAGCCAAGTGGGGCGCCCCCACCCCTAGGGTTTCCAACCCTAGGCGCAGGGGGGCCCAAGGGGGGCGCACCAGCCCACCAGGGGCTGGTTCCCCTCCCACTTCAGCCCAGGGGGCCCTCCGGGATAGGTGGCCCCACCCGGTGGACCCCCGGGACCCTTCCGGTGGTCCCGGTACAATACCGGTGACCCTGAAACTTTCCCGATGGCCGAAACTGGACTTCCTATATATAATTCTTCACCTCCGGACCATTCCGAAACTCCTCGTGACGTCCGGGATCTCATCCGAGACTCTGAAAAACTTTCGGGTTACTGCATACTAGTATCACTACAACCCTAGCGTCACCGAACCTTAAGTGTGTAGACCCTACGGGTTCGGGACACATGCAGACATGACCGAGACGACTCTCCGGCCAATAACCAACTGGGATCTGGATACCCATGTTGGCTCTACATGCTCCTCGATGATCTCATCGGATGAACCACGATGTCGAGGATTCAATTAATCCCGTATACAATTCCCTTTGTCAATCGATGCGTTACTTGCCCGAGATTTGATCGTCGGTATCCCAATACCTCGTTCAATCTCGTTCAAACAAGTCACTTTACTCATCACTGTAATGCATGATCCCGTGACAGACACTTGGTCACATTGAGCTCATTATGATGATGCATTACCGAGTGGGCCCAAAGATACCTCTCCGTCATACGAAGTGACAAATCCCAGTCTCGATTCATGCCAACCCAACAGACACTTTTGAAGATACCTGTTGTCGGTGTCAAAACCGGCGGATCTCGGGTAGGGGGTCCCGAACTGTGCGTCTAGGCGGATGGTAACAGGAGACAAGGGACACGATGTTTTTACCCAGGTTCGGGCCCTCTCGATGGAGGTAATGCCCTACTCCTGCTTGATTAATTTTGATGATATGGGTAGTAAAAGAGTAGATCTACCACGAGATCAGAGAGGCTAAACCCTAGAAGCTAGCCTATGGTATGATTGTTGTTGTATATATCTATCGACTAGCTTGGCCTCGGTTTATATAATGCACCAGAGGCCTAGGATAACAAGAGTCCTAGCCGAATACGCCGGTGGGGAGGAGTCCTTGTCTTGATCGCCAAGTCTTGTGGAATCTTCCTTGTATGCGGCAACTGTCCGGACTGGCCCATGAGTATACGGCCATGGGGGTCCTCGGCCCAATCCAACTGATCGGGAGACGACGTGGTGAGTACCCCCTAGTCCAAGACACCGTTAGTAGCCCCTTGAACCAGTCTTCAAGTTAGGGACACTCCTCGATTCTTCCGAACTGTTCTTCATCTTCGGTCGTCGGTCTTGAAAACTAGTTCAACAAATCTTCTCATCTTCGATCTTGAGGATCGCCGAAATGCATTCGACGAGTTTACACGTCGGGTATCCGAGGAGCCCTTTAAGTTTCCGGCCTTTATCAATGCCTTGTTATTTTTATGCCACACCTCGGGTTTGAAGTTGTTCCCGGGCGGCAGCGTCCTCTTGCATCCGAGCTCCAACGTCGGACTGCATTCGAGGTATCTTTTGCAGCCGAGCACCAACGCCGGACCGCTACCCAGCTCTAATGCCGGAATGTATCCGATCTCCAACGCCAGACTATGTATCCGAGCTCCAACGCCGGACTGTAACCGAGCTCCAACGCCGGACTATGTATCCGAGCTCCAACGCCGGACTGTATCCGAGGTGTCGTAAATCACCTTGGTTCAAAGAAGTTTGAAGGAGTTTAGCCGAGCTTAATGCCGGAAATGCCCTCTATGGAGCCAGCCACTAGCGCCCGAGCTTTATGTCGGATCGCTTCGAGGTGGTGCACCACCCGAATGTGGGCCGATTTTTGTCAATATTTTGATTGGTGCAATTTATTCTCTGCCGAGATACATAGCGGTAGCCCTCAAGGTGGGTATCGGTCTAAAACCCGAGATGCACATGAAGGATGACATAAGACCGCTGATCCTCAGAGTCAGCTGAGACTCAGGTTGATTTGCAAAATCGGCCTGAGGATCAAGTCCTAGCTCGGCAGAATACTTTGGGACACAAAAAGTGGCGTGCTCAGTCCTCAAGACTCAGGTTGGGTGCGGCCGACCAACCTGAGGATCAAAATCTCCTCGGAGACTGTATTACACTTAAAATTTTCTGCATTGGACAGGCAATGCAGTAGCCCCCGAGACACTGGTCGGGTGGCAACACAAGATCAGGGGATCGATGTGCCCCTTTAATATTTGTAAATAATAAACTCGAAGCCCAGTAGCCCCCGAGCCTTAATGCGAGCACGGGTGGCCGAATTAAGGATCGATATCCATAGTAAAATCACAAATTATGTGTGATGACTCAACGTATCCAAGTACTTTATGTCATTAATGCTCGGATCCGCATTGTACAAAACTTTGTTGACCGACCATCGGCTTCAACCTCCTCGGCCAGTAGCCGAGGAGTGTTTGTCCTACTTTATAAAGCCTTTATGAGGGCAAAGATTTACGACAAACAAGGCAATCTGGCCATATGGTTTTATAAACAAAGGTATGCAGAGAGATATGTTATATTACTGTTTAACAGAAGAAATGTCTTCCAAAGAAAATAGTCCCGCTATCGGTTCCTTTCTTTGGGTTGTCATGCTAAGCATGATCATGAAACCTCAGCTCCAATGTAAGAGCAAAATATTGAGGATTTAGTTTAGGAGGCCCCGGTAGTGTTCGGCGACAGTCGAGGTCAAGCCGGAAATACTTCGGCCAATTTTATGAATGGCCCGTCATTTAATATAGTCATCGGATCGCTGACCAATTTACACCTATTGTGACCGTCAGTTTTCGGCTTTCTCCACTGAGGTGCTTGACCATGCGAGCTGGAAGCATAATCATGATGGTACTCCTTTGCACACCTAGCCGAACAAAGCGGAACGTAGGAGGCAAGCGGGGAGCCGGGCAACCCAACTATTGACCAAGACACAATTGAAACTGATGCATATATAGCAATATCCGAGAATGTTTTTGCCGATTCTCTAAAGGTGTCCGGCGTTGCATCATGAGACTTGTGCTGAAAACGCACAAATAGTTTAAAAGTGCCAAAAGCTTGGAAAACCAAAAAACGGCAGTAAAAACATGACGTCCGAACAAGATCAAGTGTTCGGTATCAATCCGAAAATTGGACTTTAGAGAAAAAAAAGTGCTTCTGCCGTGCTTTAACATGACACATCCTATCTCAAGACTTCAAGCGGGTCAGCCACGGCTTCAGTCTCCCATCCCAAAGGCGGAGTACTTCTCATTAGGCCAGTTTAGAAAACTAAACTCTAGCGGTTTTGAGAGAGAAATTAGGCTCCCGGCTAGTGACCGCTTTTTCGTGTCGAGAAAAGGAGTGATAAATAATAATAAAAACTCTGCAACGACTAAGAAGAAAAACACTTATTATAAAATGGCTCAAATAAACATAAGAGCCCCCAAGTGACTTGGGTAAAAGAATGATTGCATGTACCGAAGTACTTATATCATATCTATGTTCAACCGAACTTTAAACGCGTCTTAACCAACCGTCGGCTTCTCCCTCTTCGGTCAAGGACCGAAAAGTGTTATGTATTCCATCATCGAGAATATCGACGGTGTTTCCAATAACCGTGCAATCAGGTCATAAGGTTGTAATGCATAGACAAAGCGCTCGGGGAACTTATGCTATATTATCGATAAAGTGTAAGAAGCATCTTCAAGAAAATAGTACCCCACCGATACCTTTCTTCGGTGCTCATTGTTAATATGAGACTTGTGCAATAGATTTTTTGTACTCATGAGTACCGTTGTGTGCCGACCATTATTGAAAACAGTAAGAGCGCTAGCTTTCGGCTTCACCCGGTCCGAGGTCCGGCTCGGGTGACCCGATCGTGACAATCGCAGAGGTGCTCCCTTTACTCCCTAGCCGAACAATCGGGAACCTAGGGGTAAACACAGGAGCGAGGCAACCCAGCTTGCAAATCGCTTAAGTCAATATGGTGCATATTGTGGCATAATACACGAACAAGGAACGAAGCCGTACAAGTATAATCATATGCAAGATGAAAAAGCTTCATGAAGGAAGCCCCCAAGTAAACGGGGTATTTGAATTTGCGCGTCACAAACAAAGTTTGGACAAGGAAATTTTTACAAGCAACTTTTTTTCAAAAAAGTATAATGCTTGGTCGAGCTGAACACAAGTTAAAAATTTAGAACTTTGAGCATGAAGGCAACTTAGCTGGTTAAAGTGTTCGGTATTGATGACGCGGTCCGAGCTTGATGCGGGACAAGGTTCCATCCCTTAAGCCGGTCCGAGGTGGCGGAGCGAAGAGCTCGGCACTCCGAAGTGGTGACATAGCACGGTCAATGCAGGACGGCAGGGTGATGCCGAAGTCCCCGGCATGGGGTAAGAAAGTGTTGATGAAGCCCCCCGTCCAGCCGAGGTGACGCCAAAGGGTATAGTCCGGCTGGATCATTTTCCTGTGCACAAAAAATAGTGCAAACCGGAGATAATAGTAATAATAATAATAATATCGTTGCATAACAAATAATTTATGCAAAGTGAGTAATAAAAGAAATATGGCCTAGCGCCGAAGTCAATGTCGATGCAGGTCGTGACGTGGTCGATGCCGGCTTGATGAAGCGACCGTGCGGCGATGCCGGTATGCCCGCTCCGTGTAATCCGTGGGGCGGCGATGTTAGTGATGATTTATCCTTCACGATGTCGGACTCTTGTTTGGCTTGCCGAGATGATGATCCGAAGAAGTTGAGCTCGGCTCAACAAAGTGACGACGTGTCTAGCGTAGGTCGGCAGCCGTGGAGCAATATTGCCGGACTGGTTTGACACCAGCATGATATTGAAGATAGTGGGATGTGTTCGGAAACAAAACACAATACCCCATACAAAACTTCCTTCAAAAAGGATGTCCGAAATCCCGCTCATAAAAAAGACGAACTCGGGTCGGATTCGTTTTCGCGCAGAAAACAGATCCGAAAAGTGATGCACTAATCGGAAGGTTCCTGGAGTTTGGACGGTCGGATCGAGCTGAAATTTTGAGGGGTGGTAGATATAGGAATTCCGCAGCCGATCAACGGTTGGATCTTCCAAAGGAAGTCCGAGCTAGGAGCTGGAAACCACGCCCTAAAATCGTCCGGATTCTCGTTCAGATTCAATGCGGCTCCGGTATATCGGAGATTGCCAGAGATTCCTCCATCGGAACTCGACGAAATTTTCCAGGGTTGTTGTAGACTCAATTCCGCACAATTCCACCGAAGCAATCGTTAAAACGATGCTTGAGGAGGCGGTGGCGGCGGACACAAGTCCGCTGTCCGTAAAAAAAAGACGGCCGCCCGAGGGCAATGTTGACGTTGAGCCCCCGGGCTCCCTGGATGATTCCTCCATGATCTTGATAGAGATCGGAGTTGATGTTGATGAAGGCCCTCATCCGAACATGACGATCAGAGATAGGGCACAATCCTTGGTCGAACCAAGGTGACCAGTCGAGCTGGTGACGAAGATGCCGAAGTCGCAGTTGATCTGCAGGCGGGCCATCGACCTTTTGCCGAACACACAGCGGAACTCTCAATGAAAGCACCAATGTCGGTGTCAAAACCGGCGGATCTCGGGTAGGGGGTCCCGAACTGTGCGTCTAGGCGGATGGTAATAGGAGACAAGGGACACGATGTTTTTACCTGTGTTCGGGCCCTCTCGATGGAGGTAATACCCTACTTCTGCTTGATTAATACTGATGATATGGGTAGTACAAGAGTAGATCTACCACGAGATCAGAGAGGCTAAACCCTAGAAGCTAGCCTATGGTATGATTGTTGTTGTATATATCTATCGACTAGCCTGGCCTCGGTTTATATAATGCACCAGAGGCCTAGGATAACAAGAGTCCTAGCCGAATACGCCGTGGGGAGGAGTCCTTGTCTTGATTGCCAAGTCTTGTGGAATCTTCCTTGTATGCCGCAACTGTCCGGACTGGCCCATGAGTATATGGCCATGGGGGTCCTCGGCCCAATCCAACTGATCGGGAGACGACGTGGTGAGTACCCCCTAGTCCAGGACACCGTCACCCGTAGTGCACCTTTATAGTCACCCAGTTATGTTGTGACGTTTGGCACACCCAAAGCACTCCTACGGTATCCGGGAGTTGCACAATCTCATGGTCTAAGGAAATGATACTTGACATTTGAAAAAGCTCTAGCAAAACGAACTACACGATCTTGTGCTATGCTTAGGATTGGGTCTTGTCCATCACATCATTCTCCCAATGATGTGATCCGTTATCAATGACATCCAATGTCCATAGTCAGGAAATCATGACTATATGTTGATCAACGAGCTAGTCAACTAGAGGCTCACTAGGGACGTGTTGTGGTCTATGTATTCACACATGTATTACGATTTCCGGATAACACAATTATAGCATGAACAATAGACAATTATCATGAACAAGGAAATATAATAATAACCATTTTATTATTGCCTCTAGGGCATATTTCCAACAGTCTTCCACTTGCACTAGAGTCAATAATCTAGTTACATTGTGATGAATCGAACACCCATAGAGTTCTGGTGTTGATCATGTTTTGCTCTAGGGAGAGGTTTAGTCAACGGATCTGCTACATTCAGGTTCGTGTGTACTTTACAAATATCTATGTCTCCATCTTGAACATTTTCACGAATGGAGTTGAAGCGACGCTTGATGTGCCTGGTCTTCTTGTGAAACCTGGGCTCCTTGGCAAGTGCAATAGCTCCAGTGTTGTCACGAGAAGAGTGTGATCGGCCCTGACGCATTGGGTATGACTCCTAGGTCGGTGATGAACTCCTTCACCCAAATTGCTTCATGCGCTGCCTCCGAGGCTGCCATGTACTCCGCTTCACATGTAGATCCCGCCACGACGCTTTGCTTGCAAATCGCACTACCATCGCCCCACCATTCAAAATATACACGTATCACTTAGAGTCATCCAGATCTGTGTCGAAGCTAGCATTGACGTAACCCTTTACGACGAGCTCTTCGTCACCTCCATATACGAGAAACATATCCTTAGTCCTTTTCAGGTACTTTTGGATGTTCTTGACTGCTGTCCAGTGTTCCATGCCTGGATTACTTTGGTACCTTCCTACCAAACTTACGGCAAGGTTTACATCAGGTCTGGTACACAGCATGGCATACATGATAGACCCTATGGCTGAGGCATATGGGACGACACTCATCTTTTCTCTATCTTCTGCCGTGGTCGGACATTGAGCCGAGCTCAATTTCACACCTTGCAACACAGGCAAGAACCCCTTCTTGGACTGATCCATATTGAACTTCTTCAATATCTTATCAAGGTATGTGCTTTGTGAAAGACCTATGAGGCGTCTCGATCTATCTCTATAGATCTTGATGCCTAATATGTAAGCAGCTTCTCCAAGGTCCTTCATTGAAGAACACTTATTCAAGTAGGCCTTAATGTTGTCCAAAAGTTATATATCATTTCCCATCAAAAGTATGTCATCCACATATAATATGAGAAATGCTACAGAGCTCCCACTCACTTTCTTGTAAACGCAGGCTTCTCCATAAGTCTGCATAAACCCAAACGCTTTGATCATTTCATTAAAGCGAATGTTCTAACTCCGAGATGCTTGCACCAGCCCATAGATGGAGCGCTGGAGCTTGCTTACCTTGTTAGCATTCTTAGGATCGACAAAACCCTCCGGCTGCATCATATACAGTTCTTCCTTAAGATGGCCGTTAAGGAATGCCGTTTTGACGTCCATTTGCCATATCTCATAATCATATTATGCGGCAATTGCTAACATGATTCGGACGGACTTCAGCTTTGCTACGGGAGAGAAAGTCTCATCGTAGTCAACCCCTTGAACTTGTCGATAACCCTTAGTGACAAGTCGAGCTTTATAGATGGTAACATTACCATCCGCGTCCGTCTTCTTCTTAAAGATCCATTTGTTTTCTATCGCTCGTCGATCATCGGGCAAGTCTGTCAAAGTCCATACTTTCTTTTCATACATGGATCCTATCTCGGATTGCATGGCTTCAAGCCATTTGTTGGAATCTGGGTCTACCATTGCTTCTTCATAGTTCGAAGGTTCACCGTTGTCTAACAACATGATTTCCAGGACAGGGTTGCCATACCACTCTGGTGTGGAACGTGTCCTCGTGGACCTACGAAGTTCAGTAGTAACTTGATTCGAAGTACCTTGATCATCATCATTGGTTTCCTCTCTGGTCAGTGCAGGCACCACAAGAACATCTTCCTGAGCTGTGCTACTTTCAAGAGGTAGTACTTCATCAAGTTCCACTTTCCTCCCACTTACTTCTTTCGAGAGAAACTCTTTCTCAAGAAAGGACCCGTTCTTGGCAACAAAGATCTTGCCTTCGGATCTGAGGTAGAAGGTATACCCAATGGTTTCCTTAGGGTATCCTATGAAGACGCATTTTTCCGAATTGGATTCGAGCTTTTCAGGTTGAAGTTTCTTGACATAAGCATCGCATCCCCAAACTTTTAGAAACGACAGCTTAGGTTTCTTCCCAAACCATAATTCATATGGTGTCATCTCAACGGATTTAGACGGTGCCCTATGTAAAGTGAATGTAGCTGTCTCTAGAGCGTATCCCTAAAATGATAGCGGTAAATCGGCGAGTGACATCATAGATCGCACCATATCCAATAGAGTGCGATTACGACGTTCGGACACACCGTTACGCTGAGGCGTTCCAGGCGGCGTGAGTTGTGAAACAATTCCACATTTCCTTAAGTGCGTACCAAATTCGTGACTTAAATATTCTCCCCCACGATCTGATCGTAAGAACTTTATCTTTCGATCACGTTGATTCTCTACCTCATTCTGAAATTCCTTGAACTTTTCAAAGGTCTCAGACTTGTGTTTCATCAAGTAGACATACCCATATCTACTCAAGTCATCAGTGAGGGTGAGAACATAACGATAGCCTCCATGAGCCTCGACGCTCATTGGACCGCACACATCGGTATGTATGATTTCCAATAAGTTGGTTGCTCGCTCCATTGTTCCGGAGAACGGAGTCTTGGTCATTTTGCCCATGAGGCATGGTCCGCATGTGTCAAATGATTCATAATCGAGAGACTCTAAAAGTCCATCGGCATGGAGCTTCTTCATGCGCTTGACACCAATGTGACCAAGGCGGCAGTGCCACAAGTATGTGGGACTATCGTTATCAACTTTACATCTTTTGGTATTCACACTATGAATATGTGTAACATCACGTTCGAGATTCATTAAGAATAAACCATTGACCAGCGGGGCATGACCATAAAACATGTCTCTCATATAAATAGAACAACCATTATTCTCGGATTTAAATGAGTAGCCATCTCGCATTAAACGAGATCCAGATACAATGTTCATGCTCAAAACTGGAACTAAATAACAATTATTGAGGTTTAAAACTAATCCCGTAGGTAAATGTAGAGGTAGCGTGCCGACGGCGATCACATCGACCTTGAACCATTCCCGACGCGCATCATCACCTCGTCCTTCGCCCGGTCTCCGCTTATTCCGCAGCTCCTGCTTTGAGTTACAAATATGAGCAACCGCACCGGTATCAAATACCCAGGAGCTACTACGAGTACTGGTAAGGTACACATCAATTACATGTATATCACATATACCTTTAGTGTTGCCGGCCTTCTTGTCCGCTAAGTATTTGGGGCAGTTCCGCTTCCAGTGACCACTTCCCTTGCAATAAAAACACTCAGTCTCAGGCTTGGGTCCATTCTTTGGCTTCTTTCCAAGAATCGGCTTACGGGCGCGGCAACTCCCTTGTCGTCCTTCTTGAAGTTCTTCTTACCCTTACCTTTCTTGAACTTAGTGGTATTATTCACCATCAACACTTGATGTTCCTTTTTGATCTCCACCTCCGCTGATTTCAGCATTGAATATACCTCAGAATGGTCTTTTCCATCCTCGCATATTGAAGTACATCACAAAGCTCTTGTAGCTCGGTGGAAGCGATCAAGGATTCTGTCAATAAGGCGTCATTCGGGAGATTAACTCCCGGTGAGTTAAGCGGTTGTGCAACCTGACATTTTGAGTATGTGCTCACTTGTGAACTATTTTCCTCCATCTTACAATTTGAAGAACTTGTCGGAGACTTCATATCTCTCGACCGGGCATGAGCTTGGAAAACCATTTTCAGCTCTTCGAACATCTCATATGCTCCGTGTTGCTCAAAACGCTTTTGGAGACCCGGTTCTAAGTTGTAAAGCATGCCGCACCGAACGAGGGAGTAATCATCAGCACAAGACTGCCAAGCATTCATAACGTCTTGGTTCTCTAGGATGGGTGCTTCACCTAGCGGTGCCTCTAGGACATAATCTTTCTTGGCAGCTATGAGGATGATCCTTAGGTTCCGGACCCAGTCCGAATAGTTGCTGCCATCATCTTTCAGCTTGGTTTTCTCTAGGAACGCGTTGAAGTTGAGGTTGACATGAGCGTTGGCCATTTGATCTACAAGACATTTGCAAAGGTTTTTAGACTAAGTTCATGATAATTAAGTTCATCTAATCAAATTATTTAATGAACTCCCACTCAGATTAGACATCCTCTAGTCATCTAAGTGATACATGATCCGACTCAACTAGCCCGTGTCCGATCATCACATGAGACGGACTAGTCATCATCGGTGAACATCTCCATGTTGATCGTATCTTCCATACGACTCATGTTCGACCTTTCGGTCTCTTGTGTTCCGAGGCCTTGTCTGTACATGGTAGGCTCGTCAAGTCAACCTAAGCGTTTTGCATGTGTAAATGTGTCTTACACCCGTTGTATGTGAACATTAGAATCTATCACACCCGATCATCACGTGGTGCTTCAAAACAACTAACTTTCGCAACGGCGCACAGTTAGGGGGAACACTTTCTTGAAATTATTATAAGGGATCATCTTATTCACTACCGTCGTACTAAGAAAATAAGAAGCAAAACATGATAAACATCACATGCAATCAAATAGTGACATGATATGGCCAATATCATATTGTGTAACGCCCCGGATTCGATGCGCCAGGTGTCCTTCAGTTATTCGTCGGTGTTGCCATGTCATTTGCTTGAGTGTTGCATTTTGCCATGTCATCATCTGCATTTCATATCATGTCATCATGTGCATTTCATTTTGCATACGTGTTCGTCTCATGCATCCGAGCATTTTCCCCATTGTCCGTTTTGCAATCCGGCACTCCTATGTCTCCCGGCGCCCCCCTTTACCTCTTTTCATGTGCGGGTGTTAAACGGTCTCGGAATGGACCGAGGTTTGCCACGCGGCCTTGGTATAGCACCGGTAGACCGTCTGTCAAGTTCGTGCCATTTGGAGGTCGTTTGGTACTCAGCAGTTAACGGGTAACCGTAAAAGCCCTCTTTGTGTTGCAGCCCAACACCCCTTCCAAAGTGGCCCAAAACCCACCAAACACCCCTCCATGCCCTCGGTCGTTCGATCACGATCGCGTTGCCGAAAACCGCTCCTCATTTGGACTCTCCTAGCTCCCTCCACCTATAAAAACGTCTTCCCCTCTCCATTTTCGGATGATTTTCCCCCTAACCCTAGCCCCGCTCCTCCCCGCGCCGCCGGACATGTCCATCCACGCCGGACATGTTCGCGGACACGCCGCCAGCCCAGGCGTGCGTCACCACGCCACCGCCGCTCCCTCCACTCACGTCGCGCACGTCACCGCCACGGCGCCCGCCTCGCCGCGCCGCCCGGGCCAGATCCGGCCCGCCGGGTCGGTCCGGCTCGCCGAACCCGCTCACGTCCGCCGCCGTCCGGCGGCGCGCCAAGGCTGGCCGTCCCGCCCAGCGCTCCCGCCAGAGCGCGCCTCGCCTCGACCCTCGCCGGCGCGCCTCACGGCGAAGCCGTTGCCGGAGGCTCCGCGCCTTTGGCACTGCGCGTCTGCGGCCGGCCACTGCTCCGCCCGGCCCGCCTCGATCCGCGCCGCCCGGATCTGGATCCACCCGCGTTGACTTTCCCCTGAGGTCCTTTTTTCCCTGTCCCAGAATCTGCTAATATATTTATGCATTTTCATCGCATCATGACTCTGCATCCGTAGCTCCGTTTCGTGCGTGCAATATGTCAAATTGTTTGGCTCGACGAGTATATCATTTCATTCCATTGCATCATATTCAGTTGAGCTCATCTTGATGCCCGAAATTCTGTTAGAAGAGGGCTATGTGATGTTAGTTTCAGATTCTTATAAGGACATGCACTTTTGTCATTTTTTCCATGATTGATGTGTGCATCCTATTAACTTGAGTCCTACATGTGTTTTGTAATATGTCATGCCATATTTACAGGGATGTATGCCATGTATTTTTGTGATCTCTGTGGTGACTAGCACAAGCATGCAAACTAGGCTTCATGATGTTGCTGATTTCAGCCCTGCTCACTGGCGATATTTTTATGCCATGTAAACTTGATGCTACCGAGAGATCCATGCTTATTTTGAGATACTTCAGTAAGGATATTTTGAACATATGGTTATTATCTATCCATAAATTCCCTTGTTTGCAATTATGGAGTGCCATAGCTTGAGTCAATCGAGCTCTACTCTTGCTATAAAATGTTTCCTGGCAGATTGTTTACATGTTATTCAATTTTGCCAAGGTTGTTGTAGTTGATCCGTGTATGCTATGATGTTGTTCTTGCCATGTATAGCTTCTATGCCATGTCTTCTTACTGTTGTTTGCCTTTCCATGCCATTTATTGCTCTGTGGTGAGTGGTTCAAGCTCACCAACATGCCTACCTATCGTTGTTCCTGCCATGTATGAATCTGTTATATAACTTGCTATGTTTACATGGGTGCTATCATATCTTCTGCTCCTTTTTGGCTTATGATCAGTAAGGGATATTTGATCTATGCAATTAGTAGATTCATGCCATGCCTTTGTTTGCCATGATAAGTTCCTGTAGCATGTATAGCTCTAAACATTGCAACCTGATGTTATTTCTGCTAAAGTCTGAAACTGTTATTATTTGCAATCTTGCCATATGTTTTTGAGCATGTTCTAGTGATTTCTGGAGATAGCTCAGTGTTCATGTTCTGTCATGCTTTACCTGTACATCATACCCATGCCTTTTGTTTTAATATTGAGGTGCTGTAGCATGTTGTTTTGATGCTTGCAATATGCCTAGTTGCTGTTTTGGACAGATTGTTGTCATGACTTGTATAGGGTGTATGTGTTGAACCGTTGCTCCGTTTTGAGTATGCTCTATATGAAACTTGCTTGATTTTGCATGTAGTTTCATATTATCTATTTGCACCCATGTTTTGAGGTGTTTGCTTGACGTTTGTATGCATTTTGCATCAATGCCATGTTTAACTTGTTTTGCTCATATCTTCTAGGCCGTAGCTCCGAATCTAATGAACTTTATATGTAACTTGACTAGAATTTCGTGTAGATCATCTTGGTGCATCTTAACTTGCTGTTTAACAACTTGAATTTAAGGTTTATTCAAATCTGGACCAATTTCGAAATTTGCATATGAGGACTTCTAGGAATTGTTATATGTTGTTCCCGGGCCTCATTTAAACTTGCTTTGATGTGTTGCTCTTGTTTGCATCATCCCTTGCCATGAGTAGCTTCATGTAGCTTTTTCATGCATCATGCTTGGTTGTGCATCATGTCTTGTTCATGCGTGGTGTGTTTACCATGTTGTGTGCTTCTTCTCGATAGTTCCCGTTTCATTGCGATCGTGAGGATTAGATTCGTCTACGCTTGGTTCGTCTTCGTGGCTTCATCTTCTTCATGGACTCGTTCTTCTTCCTTGCGGGATTTCAGGCAAGATGACCGCTACCCTGGATCTCACTACTATCATTGCTATGCTAGTTGCTTCGTTCTATCGCTATGTTGCGCTACCTATTACCTGTTTATCAAGCCATCTCAAATTGCCATGTCAGCCTCTAACCTTTGACACCCCTCCTAGCAAACCGTTGTTTGGGTATGTTACCGCTTTGCTCAGCCCCTCTTATAGCGTTGTTAGTTGCAGGTGAAGATGAAGTTTGTTCCTTGTTAGAACATGGAGATGTTGTTCCTTGTTGGAACATGTTTACTTGTTGGGATATCACAATATCTATTGTTTTATTAATGCATCTATATACTTGGTAAAGGGTGGAAGGCTCGGCCTTATGCCTGGTGTTTTGTTCCACTCTTGCTGCCCTAGTTTCCGTCATATCGGTATTATGTTCCCGGATTTTGCGTCCCTAACGCGGTCGGGTGATTTATGGGACCCCCTTGACGGTTTGCTTTGAATAAGACTCCTCCAAAGAAGGCCCAACATTGGTTTTACCATTTGCCTCACCTATGCCCTTTTTCCCTTGGGTTTCCGGAGCCCAAGGGTCATCTTTATTTTAGCCCCCGGGACGGTGCTCCTTCGAGTGTTGGTCGAACCGGCAGCAACTTGGGGCTACCACGGGGAAACTCGAGGCTTGGTTTTACTCGTAGCTTGACTTATCCGGTGTGCCCTGAGAACGAGGTACGTGCAACTCCTATCGGGATTTGTCGGCACATCCGGGCGGCTTTGCTGGTCTTGTTTTATTGCTGCCGAAATGTCTTGTAGCCGGGATTCGAGACTGATCGGGTCTTCCGGGAGAAGGAATATCCTTCGTTGATCGCGAGAGCTTATCATGGGCTAAGTTGGGACACCCCTGCAGGTATAAACTTTCGAGAGCCGTGCCAGCGGTTATGTGACAGATGGGAATTTTTGATATCTGGTTGTAGTAAACTTGAAGCAAACTCTTCTAAAATACACCAACCGTGTGCGTAATCGTGAGTGTCTCTTTTCGGGTTGATCGAGAGGAGAACACGGTTTTACGGGTTATGTCGGCGTAAGTAGGAGTTCAGGATCACTTCTTGATCATTACTAGTTGACGACCATTCCTTTGTTTCTCTTCTCGCTCTTATTTGCGTATGTTAGCCACCATATATGCTTAGTCGCTACTGCAACCTCACCACTTTATCCTCTTCCTTACCCATTAAGCTTTGCTAGTCTTGATACCCATGGTAATGGGATTGCTGAGTCCTCGTGGCTCACAGATAACTACTGAGTGTAAACCGCCCTGAAGGGGCCGGATTACCCTCATCCATGATCAGGGCCCACGGAGGAGGCCCAAAGCCCAGAGGCGGATTAGGATCCATTTATGTAAACCGCCTTAGTCTTGTAACTTGAGCTGTAAGATAAGAGAGAAGAGACCGAGTCGGAGACTTGTATGAGCCGGATCGGGACTCTGTAGACCGGCCGGGCGTCAACCCGTGTATATAAGGGGACGACCCGTGGCGAGAAGTTAAGGAGAGAATTCGAGGCTGAGGCGAAGCTATTGCTCCCTAGGCGCCGAAATCACATCAATCCCATCACAACTAGACGTAGGCTTTTACCTTCATCGAAGGGGCCGAACTAGTATAACTCCCGTGTCTTTGTGACCGCTTTAACCCCTCCAGGTTAACCCGTACGATGGCCCTGCGTCTAAGTCCTTCGAAGTTGCAGGTACAGGTTGTGCGATGATCATGACGTGAGAGAGATGTTGCTTGTTTTGGAGTTCTTCTTCTGCTTCTTCTTCGATCAGGGGATAGGTTCCAGGTCGGCACTGGGCTAAAGGTGGTGGATGTCGTTTGAGCTTACATTTATGTTTCATCCGTAGTCGGATGTTGATCTTGTATTTGATGTTGATGTATCCTTGTGGCATTTGTGCCTTATGTATGTATCCCCATCTATTATGTAATGTTGATGTAATGATATCCACCTTGCAAAAGCGTTTCAATATGCGGGTCTATCCTTGGTGGGACCGTCGAGTTCCTTTTGGATAGGGTCGCATATTGGACGTGACAAGTTGGTATCAGAGCCTCGACCGACCTTAGGAGCCCCCTTGATTGATCGTGTAGTTGGCCGTTGTTGAGTCTAGAAGGAAACTGTTTTCAGAGTCTAGTTATATCAGAGAGTAGGAATTCTTTTTACTCCTCTGCCCCTTCGTCGCTCTGGTGAGGAATCTTGACGTAGGTGTTTTGAATTACTTCTCTTCCCCTTCAATTTTTCTTTAGGATCACGCAGTTGGTTTTTCGATCGTTGTTCCTCAGCTCTTTGCATCCGGTGCATTTCTCGTCATGGCGATTCGACCCTCTTTGTTTTTTTTGCAAGTTCAATCCTTAGTTGTTTTCTTTTCCCACCCGTCCTCCCTTCTTCTTATTGGAACCAGAGTCCGTTATTGGGTATCCTTCTACTCGTGCGAAGTCTTTGCTTCCTTTCCTTAATGATTTCAATCGGTGTTTCCTTTGAAGTTATTCATCGGGTTTCCCCTTCCAAGTTACCTTTGTTTTTCCCGCCCTCCCACCCTTCTTCTTCCCGGAGTTTGAGTCTATTTCGACCATCAATTTCATTCATACGGAGTCTCTTCAGTCTTCCCTCAATTATTTCAACCGGTGAATTCTCGTCTCGTTTGTCATTCTTCATCTCTTTCTTTTCCGGTGGATTCAATTCAAGTTTTTCGAGTTGATCACATTCTTTTCCTTGGTTAAAGTGTTTTCCTTGCTCGTTTGCCTCTCGCCATTCAATCATTCCGGAGTTCCGAAGACATCTCAGGAGATTCATCTGTGTTCCAATTAATTCGAGGTTGTCACCTCATTCAAATATTTCAATCGTTCCGGTGCATCATCTATCTCTTCAACAATCCTTTTTCAACGGTGTTTTTCTCTTTAGTGGGCCCTAACCCACAGGTCTTTTCCCAGGATCTTACCTGACTCTTCTAATTATTCCAGAGCTATTCTCTAATTCTTTTCAGAGCTTGACGTAAGTATGAATATCATCAGTCACTTGCCTTTTCCAAGATCGATTTTGAATCATTTCATTGTTGGCTCAACCTCTTCGCTTATCATTCTCCCGGAGTATCTCAATAATTTTTGCGGTGTTTCTCGTTGTCATTTGAAGATTGAAGAAGAGTTTTCCTCTAAATCTTGTCCGTTCCCCCGGAGATTCATGGTGCTAGCTCGATGTTATCCTATCTAATTGTTTCCAGTCGTGCAATTCTTTTAAATCATCCGGAGTATGTCAGGAGTTGTTTTTCCATTTCTTTTCACCAGAGGCCATCATTCCAGTTATCGTTCTCTATTTATCCCGGTGCTTCGTTCAAGCGTTCTTTATTCAGCTCATGATCTCTTCGTCCTTTTGCATCTAAATCCCCTCAAGCATATTGGTTCTACTAATTCTTCTCGGTGATTCATACTCTTTCATCAGTCATTTTCGAATTCTTACAGTGGTTCGTTCAAGATTCTTTTCCTTCACTATCATTTTAATTCATTCGTTCTTTCGAATCCTACCGGTGGTTCATGAAGACTTCTCAAGTTTGCGATATGTCACTTCTCAATTCTTTTTCAAGAAGAATAAGTAGTATGTAAAATCCATTGCTTGTCATCAATTTAATTGATGAAGGATAAGCATACAATAAATCTTATTCTTATTTCATCAAAGTGATTAATCTTTTTCTTCGAGTTTGTTCTTGAGGAATAAATTCTAGTTCCAAGTGTTTTCATCTTTTCTTTCCGGAGTTTAAATCTTCCTCAGCCATTTCGTCGGAACCTCCATCTAAATCATCGCAAGCTTTAATCTTATTCTTTCATCCTTCACTGAATCTCGTCATCCTTTTGTTACCGGAGTTCTTCATGGTGGTTCTCCATGATTTAATCTTTTCTTCAAGAGTTCATCAAGATTTTGTTGATGGAGTTCAAGTATCTTTCCTTCTTGCCTTTCGAAGTGCAATTAACTCTCCGTATTCTTTTGAAGTGAAGTTTTGCATTTCTTCGTTCTTCTCAGCTATCCAATCATTTCCGTTTGTGGCCGGTTATCACCTTATGATTTTGGGATGTTATCCATAAGTCCACAACAAGCTTATTCTTTTCGTTGTTGATTTTCTCAACAACTCCGTCCAAACCTTCCTTCTGAATTCTTTTCATTCCATTATTTCAATTCTTCCGGAGGCATTGCGTTGCTTATGTCGTCAAGTGTCACTCCATTTTGTCAAGATCAGATTATATTCCTTCCATGTTTCAGTCGAGTGCTACCTAACTCGTTTCAGTCTTATTCGTTTCTTTTCTCATTCTAACCACTCCGGTTAGAACGAGTTGTTTCATAATCTATCTGATTCCGTGAGATTTCAATTCTCGTCGTTCCTCTCTTCTTCTCGAGTGCTCTCGACTTTGGTCATCCTCTCTTTTTGTTCTTATATCACCTCATCCCTTTTCCCTTCCGTCTCGGTCCTAAGATCTCGGGACGAGATCTCTTGTTAGTGGAGGAGTGTTGTAACGCCCCGGATTCGATGCGCCAGGTGTCCTTCAGTTATTCGTCGGTGTTGCCATGTCATTTGCTTGCGTGTTGCATTTTGCCATGTCATCATCTGCATTTCATATCATGTCATCATGTGCATTTCATTTTGCATACGTGTTCGTCTCATGCATCCGAGCATTTTCCCCGTTGTCCGTTTTGCAATCCGGCACTCCTATGTCTCCCGGCGCCCCCCTTTACCTCTTTTCATGTGCGGGTGTTAAAATGTCTCGGAATGGACCGAGGTTTGCCACGCGGCCTTGGTATAGCACCGGCAGACCGTCTGTCAAGTTTCGTGCCATTTGGAGGTCGTTTGGTACTCCAACGGTTAATCGGGTAACCGTAAAAGCCCTCTTTGTGTTGCAGCCCAACACCCCTTCCAAAGTGGCCGAAAACCCACCAAACACCCCTCCATGCTCTCGGTCGTTCGATCACGATCGCGTGGCCGCAAACCGCTCCTCATTTGGACTCTCCTAGCTCCCTCCACCTATAAAAACGTCTTCCCCTCTCCATTTTCGGATGATTTTCCCCCTAACCCTAGCCCCGCTCCTACCCGCGCCGCCGGACATGTCCATCCGCGCCGGACACGTCGCCCGGCCCAATCAGGGCGTGCCACGTCACCCCGCCGCCGCTCCCCTCCACTCACGTCGCGCCACGTCACCGCCGGCGCGCCCTTTCGCCGCCGCCGCCGGGCCAGATCCGGCCGCCCGGGTCGGTCCGAACCTCGTCGAACCCTTCGCGTCCGCCGCCGTCGGCAGGCGCCGCCGTGCTTTCGCCATCCGCGCCCAGCGCTCCCGCCATGAGCGGCGCGCCTCGCCGCCTCGACCCTCGCCGCCTCGCCGCCTCGACCCTGCCGGCCGAAACCCGCCGTTGCCACGGGAGGCTCCGCGCCCTCGGCACGCTGCGCCGTCGCGCCGGCCACTGCTCCGCCCGGCCCGCCTCGATCCGCGCCGCCCGGATCTGGATCCACCCGCGTTGACTTTCCCCCGAGGTCTTTTTTTCCCCAAGTCCCCGAATCTGCTAATATTTTTATGCATTTCCATCGCATCATAACTCTGCACCCGTAGCTCCGTTTCGTGCGTGTAATATGTCAAATTGTTTGGCTCGACGAGTACATCATTACCTTCCATTGCATCATATTCAGTTGAGCTCATCTTGATGCCGGAAATTCTGTTAGAAGAGGGCTATATGATGTTAGTTTTAGATTCTTATCAGGACATGCACTTTTGTCATTTTTTCCATGATTGATGTGTGTATCCTATGAACTTGAGTCCTACATGTGTTTTTTAATATGTCATTCCATATTTACAAGGGTGTATGCCATGTATTTTTGTGATCTCTGTGGTGACTAGCACAAGCATGCAAACTAGGCTTCATGATGTTGCTGATTTCAGCCCCTGTTCTGCTGATATTTTTATGCCATGTAAACTTGATGCTACCGAGAGATCCATGCTTATTTTGAGATACTTCAGTAAGGATGTTTTGAACATATGGTTATTATATATCCATCCATGTCCTTGTTTGCAATTATGGAGGGACATAGCTTGAGTCAATCGAGCTCTACTCTTGCTATAAAATGTTTCCTGGCAGATTGTTTACATGTTATTCAATTTTGCCAAGGTTGTTGTAGTTGATCCGTGTATGCTATGATGTTGTTCTTGCCATGTATTGCTTCTATGCCATGTCTTCTTACTGTTGTTTGCCTTGTCATGCCATTTATTGCTCTGTGGTGAGTGGTTCAAGCTCACCAACATGCCTACTTATCGTTGTTCCTGCCATGTATGAATCTGTTATATAACTTGCTATGTTTACATGGGTGCTATCATATCTTCTGCTCCTTTTTGGCTTATGGTCAGTAAGGGATATTTGATCTATGCAATTAGTAGATTTATGCCATGCCTTTGTTTGCCATGATAAGTTCCTGTAGCATGTATATCTCTAAACATTGCAACCTGATGTTATTTCTGCTAAAGTCTGAAACTGTTATTATTTGCAATCTTGCCATATGTTTTTGAGCACGATCTAGTGATTTCTGGAGATAGCTTAGTGTTCATGTTTTGTCATGCTTTACCTGTACATCATTCCCATGCCTCTTGTTTTCATATTGAGGTGCTGTAGCATGTTGTTTTGATGCTTGCAATATGCCTAGTTGTTGTTTTGGACAGATTGCTGTCATGACTTGTATATGGTGTATGTGTTGAACCGTTGCTCCGTTTTGAGTGTGCTCTATATGAAACTTGCTTGATTTTGCATGTAATTTCATATTATCATGTTGCACCCATGTTTTGAGGTGTTTGCTTGACGTTTGTATGCATTTTGCATCAATGCCATGTTTAACTTGTTTTGCTCATATCTTCTAGGCCGTAACTCCGAATCTAATGAACTTTATATGTAACTTGACTAGAATTTAGTGTAGATCATCTTGGTGCATCTTAACTTGCTGTTTAACAACTTGAATATAAGGTTTATTCAGATCTGGACCAATTTCGAAATTTGCATGAGGACTTACCGGAATTGTTATATGTTGTTCCCGGCCTCATTTAAACTTGCTTTGATGTGTCCCTAACGCGGTCGGGTGATTTATGGGACCCCCTTGACAGTTCGCTTTGAATAAGACTCCTCCAGCAAGGCCCAACATTGGTTTTACCATTTGCCTCACCTATGCCATTTTTCCCTTGGGTTTCCGGAGCCCAAGGGTCATCTTTATTTTAGCCCCCAGCGCGGTGCTCCTCCGAGTGTTGGTCCGAACCGAGCAGCCTGCAGGGCCACCACGGGGAAACTCGAGGCTTGGTTTTACTTGTAGCTTGACTTATCCGCTGTGCTCGAGAACGAGGTACGCGTCGACTCCTATCGGGATTTGTCGGCACATCCGGCGGCTTTGCTGGTCTTGTTTTATTCTTGCCGAAATGTCTTGTAGCGGGATTCGAGACTGATCGGGTCTTCCGGGAGAAGGAATATCCTTCGTTGATCGCGAGAGCTTATCATGGGCTAAGTTGGGACACCCTGCAGGGTATAAACTTTCGAGAGCCGTGCCAGCGGTTATGTGGCGAGATGGGAATTTGTTGATATCCGGTTGTAGTAAACTTGAAGCAAAATCTTCTAAAATACACCAACCGTGTGCGTAACCGTGAGTGTCTCTTTTCGGGGTTGATCGAGAGGAGAACACGGTTTCTGGGTTATGTCTGACGTAAGTAGGAGTTCAGGATCACTTCTTGATCATTAATAGTTGATGACCGTTCCTTTGTTTCTCTTCTCGCTCTCATTTGCGTATGTTAGCCACCATATATGCTTAGTCGCTGCTGCAACCTCACCACTTTATCCTCTTCCTTACCCATTAAGCTTTGCTAGTCTTGATACCCATGGTAATGGGATTGCTGAGTCCTCGTGGCTCCTGATTACTACACCACCGATTGCAGTACAGGTTGTGCGATGATCATGACGTGAGAGCGATGTTGCTTGTTTTGGAGTTCTTCTTACGCTTCTTCTTCGATCAGGGATAGGTTCGGTCGGCCTTTGGGCTAGCGAGGTGGATGTCGTTTGAGCTTACATTTATGTTTCATCCGTAGTCGGATGTTGATCTTGTATTTGATGTTGATGTATCCTTGTGGCATTTGTGCCTTATGTATGTATCCCCATCTATTATGTAATGTTGATGTAATGATATCCACCTTGCAAAAGCGTTTCAATATGCGGGTCTATCCTTGGTGGGACCGTCGAGTTCCTTTTGGATAGGGTCGCATATTGGGCGTGACATATTGCTCCTTTGATCTCCATCTTCGGGGCGCCATGATCATCTTCGTCACCGGCATGACACCATGATCTCCATCATCATGATCACCATCATCGTGTCTTCATGAAGTTGTCACGCCAACGATTACTTCTACTTCTATGGCTAACGCGTTTAGCAATAAAGTAAAGTAATTTACATGGCGTTATCAATGACACGCAGGTCATACAAAAACAAAGACAACTCCTATGGCTCCTGCCGGTTGTCATACTCATCGACATGCAAGTCGTGATTCCTTTTACAAGAAGATGATCAATCTCATACATCACATATATTTCATTCATCACATCCTTTTGGCCATATCACATCACAAGGCATATGCTGCAAAAACAAGTTAGACGTCCTCTAATTGTTGTTGCATGTTTTTATGTGGATTCTATAGGTTTCTAGCAAAAACGTTTCTTACCTACGTAAAACCACAACATGATATGCCAATTTATATTTACCCTTCATAAGGACCCTTTTCATCGAATCCGCTCCAACTAAAGTGGGAGAGACAGACACCCGCTAGCCACCTTATGCAACTAGTGCATGTCAGTCAGTGGAACCTGTCTCACGTAAGCGTACGTGTAAGGTCGGTCCGGGCCGCTTCATCCCATGATGCTGCCGAAGCAAGATAAGACTAGTAGTGGAAAGAAAATTGACGACATCTACACCCACAACAAGTTTGTGTTCTACTCATGCATAGAAACTACGCATAAACCTGGCTCTGATACCACTGTTGGGAAACGTTGCAGAAAATAAAAAAATTCTACGCTTCACCAAGATCAACCTATGGAGTCATCTAGCAACGAGAGAGAGGAGTGCATCTACATATCCTTGTAGATCGCGCGGAAGCATCCAAGAGAACGGGGTTGAGGGAGTCGTACTCGTCGTGATCCAAATCACTGATGATCCTAGTGCCGAACTGACGGCACCTCCGCGTTCAACACACGTACGGTTGGGGAAGATGTCTCCTCCTTCTTGATCCAGCAAGGAGAAGGGAGAGGTTGATGGAGATCCAGCAGCACGACGACGTGGTGGTGGATGCAGCGGGGATCTCGGCAGGGCTTCGCCAAGCTCTACTGAGGAGGAGGAGGAGGTGTTGGAGAGGGAGAGGGAGGCGCCAGGGGCTAGGGTGTGCAGCCCTCCCTCCCCCCTCTTTATATAGGGGTCCAAAGGGGCGCCGTCCCCTCTAGATCCCATCTAGATGGGGGGCGGCGGCCAAGGGGGTGGCTTGCCCCCCAAGCCATGTGGGGCGCCCCCCACCCCTAGGGTTTCCAACCCTAGGCGCAGGGGGGCGCACCAGCCCACCAGGGGCCGGTTCCCCTCCCACTTCAGCCCATGGGGCCCTTCGAGATAGGTGGCCCCACCCGGTGGACCCCTGAAACTTTCTCGATGGCCCAAACTGGACTTCCTATATATAATTCTTCACCTCCGGACCATTCCGGAAGTCCTCTTGATGTCCGGGATCTCATCTGGGACTCCGAACAACTTTCAGGTTACTGCGTACTAGTATCTCTACAACCCTAGCGTCACCGAACCTTAAGTGTGTAGACCCTACGGGTTCGTGAGACATGCAGACATGACCGAGACGACTCTCCGGACAATAACCAACAGCGGGATCTGGATACCCATGTTGGCTCCCACATGCTCCTCGATGATCTCATCGGATGAACCACGATGTCGAGGATTCAATTAATCCCGTATACAATTCCCATTGTCAATCGGTACGTTACTTGCCCGAGATTCGATCGTCGGTATCCCAATACCTCGTTCAATCTCAATTCTTGGCAAGTCACTTTACTCAAATCCGTAATGCATGATCCGTGACCAGACACTTGGTCACATTGAGCTCATTATGATGACTCATTATCGAGTCGGCCGAGAGATACCTCTCCGTCATACGGAGTGACAAATCCCAGTCTCGATTCGTGCCAACCCAACAGACACTTTCGGAGTGTAAGTGCATCTAGTGCCCCTTAGTGATTTTGGTGTATTGAAGACTTATAGGTTAAGGAACTAATGCGTTTGTAAGTGTACACAGGTCTATAAGTCTATGAGGAGTTTGATATTTACAGAGAAAGTCGACCCCTAAAAATGAAGTTCTTATTTGAAGACTTTGATATTCGAAGACTTTACGAAGACTTTAAAAGTGAAGAAATTGGTGTGACCTTGAAGACTTGGTATTCATTTGAGGAACATGAAGCGTGAAGACTTTTGTTTTCGTAGTTTCGTTTTCTCTTTCTTGAGTCATAGGAAACACCGTCTTGTTAAAGGGGTCGAGGAAATACTAAGGAATAATTTCCATGTGATGCTCAACTCAAAATCCTACACCTACCAATCCCTTCGAGTGAAGCCTTTGGAAATCTCATACAGTTCAGTCAATTTCTTGATGTGAGACGAAGTTCTTACAGTCATTTGAGGAATTTGTTACGGCCGAGGAGTTAGGAATTCGCCGGTCGGATTGCCTACGATGAGGAACATGATAGCCACGAGGAATTTGAGATTCAAATTTCCGACCGTTCTTGTCTTGCGCCACTGTCCCAAAATATCTTATCCACCTAACGGTCATATCATTGAAGGACATTTATGTCTTATCATGTCGGGCTGCTCCCTAGGCTATAAATAGCCGCCCCTACAACCACTAGCTGGTTGGCTGCTCAAGAGAAACTTGACACTTGTCATTTGAGAGCAACCCATCCTCTCGAGGACTTTGAGCGAAAATCATCGAGTGAGGAAAAACCCCAAAAACCAAACCCTACAAACCCAAAGTGATTGAGCATCATCGAAGAGATTGATCCTGCGTGGATCCGACGCTTGTTACCTTTGAAGACTGTGCTTCCTCCAGACGGTTGGGCGTCATGGTCTAGAAACATCCAAGAGGAATTGTGGATCGCCGAGTGACCAAGTCTGTGAAGGTTTGGAAGTCGCTGAAGACTTACCACGAGTGATTGGACGAGTGCATGTGACCTTAGTTCAAGGAGAATACGGTGAGGACTTGGTGTCTGAGCTGCGTGCTCGGCCGATCGGGTGTCCGGACTGTGTGTCCTCGAGTTTAAATCACGCAGCCGCTCCAACAGACGCATACACCGAGACAAAGCAGTTGGAACTGGTCTACCAAATCATTGTCTTCACCAACCTTCTTGGTTCTATCTCCTCAACCCTTTCATTTCCTCATTACTATGTTGAGTGTTTGTTCATATCTGTGTTTGAAGACTTTGGTGAAGACTTTCTCAATTTCCTCGGTTCAATTTCTTGATGCATTTGTCTTCATCTTGTGTTATCCTATGATTACGCTTTTTGTACTCTGTGCTAGTCTTCATTTCATCATGATGACCATGCGTGTATTCTGTTATGCTTACTTCTGGGTACTTATTCCGCTGCAAGTAGTTCTTCGCTAAGGAATTTCCTCACCGGCAAATTCCTAAGTGAAGAATTCATTAAAATTGCCTATTCACCCCCCCTCTAGTCGATATAACGCACTTTCAATTGGTATCAGAGCAAGGTACTCCCTTGTTACGTGTGATTTAGTTTAACCACGGAGTTTTAGTTATGTCGACCGGGTATGATCAAGGTCTCAGCAGGGTGTCCTACCTTTGATGGGACGGACTACCTCTTTGGAAGAACAAGATGCGAATGCATCTTGAAGCAATTGATAACGATCTACGGTATGTTGTGGAAAATGGTGTTCCCTCGGTCACACCTTCTCACGAATCTTTGCTGATGTGAAGAGATTCAAGCAACTCGATTCTCAAGCGAAGAATATCATATGTGGCCATCTGAGCAAAGGTCAATATGGAAGAGTGAGTGCTTTGGAATCTGCCAAGCTCATCTGGGACAGGCTGTCCAAAGTGAATGAAGGAGTCTCAACTCAGCGTGACTCTCGAGTTGATGTTCTTCGGAATCTCTTCAACCGCTTCAAAAGACTCGACAACGAAAATGTTCAACAAACCTTCGATCGCCTCACTGACATCTCAAATGAGCTTCAAGCACTTGGCGCCACTGACATCACCGACCATGAGGTGGTGAAGAAATTGTTAAGATCGCTTGATTCCTCATTTGATACTCTGGCACTGATGATACAAGAGCGTGCTGACTACAAGTCACTTGATCCTGCTGATATCCTCGAGAGGCTAAATACTCATGAGTTCCAGCTTGCTGAAAAGTGAGATCTCTATGGTTGTAGCTATGGAATAACGCGTGCCACGAAGGCCAAGGCTGTATGCGAATCTGAGTGTGAAGACTCGGTAGTAGCCTTGGAGATCCTGAAGAATTAGGGCGAGAGCTAACCTTTGCTCGTGATGAAATTCGAGAAGTTCTCAAGGCGTGGTCGATTTGGAAAATCCTCAAGGAGCGATGATTCCTCATCCAGTGACTATAAGAGAAGACTTTGTCACAAATGCAAGAAACCTGGTCACTACATCCAAGATTGTCCTCAGTGGGAAAAGGAATTAAAGAAGAAGAAACACAAGGATTACAGTTCTTATGACGTTAAGAAGAAGAAGAAATCATCGAAATCTTCATCATCAAAATCCTCAAAGCCTTCTTCCCACAAGAAGAGCAGCTCCAAAAAGGCTCGGGCATTCATTGGCAAGGAAATGGACTCTGAAGCTGAATCTGAGGAACATGAGGAAGAGGAGGAATCAGAAGAATCAGAGTCTGGTGTGGCGAGTCTAGCTCTCGCTCGCTTTTCGTCAACAAGTCCATCTTCAACTCTGAAGAAAATGACCTCACCAACAATCTTGATGAAGATAGTGATGACTACACTCCCACCTATTGCTTCATGGCAAAGGGTGCCAAGGTACTCAAATATACCTCCTCTGAATCTAGTGAAAATGAATCTGATGAAGATCTAAAGCCCAGTTACTCAAAACTTGCTAAAATTGTTGTAACACAACAAAGGGCTTTGGAAAAGGTTCAAAACATGCTAGATAAGAGTGATGATATGTTAGGTGAAGAAATGGATCGCACTAAAGCCACATTTGAAAATCTTGAGACTTGATCTAGGTTTGACAACCTTCAAGGTCATCATAACACTCTCTTATCGATCATGAGAAACTTTCTTATGAATTTCTTCAAAGAAAGCAAGATCTTGAGAAGCTAAGAGTGAGTTATGAAGATCTTGAAGGAGCGTGATTCATTACTTGCTCAACAAATCAGCGCTTCCCAGGAAGAATTTGTTCCTCCATGCTTAAAGTGCATTGAACGTGAATCTGCTAATTCTTCACCTGAATGTTCAAATGCTTCAACTGGTACAAATTCTTCACCTGCCTCTGCTATCACTAATTCCTCATCTGAGGACATTGCTAGTATCACTGACGATGCAGGGCTAAAGGAATTGTATATGACAGGCATGTACAAAAGCCTCAAAGGGCATCAGACTCTTTGTGATGTGCTTAAAAAGCATATCCTCAACAGGAACCCTAGGAAAGAGGGTATTGCCTTTGAGAGGAAACTCAATGTTGATGGAACATATTGGAAGCCTGAGCGGTATCCCAAAACCTCATGGGTTGCTGCAATGGGACCTCGATTGATCCATCTAACTTATCTGACTTTACATGCGAATCTCCTCATTCTTCCGATGAGTCATTTGACTCCAACTATAAACTGTTCAAAAATCAGAATGGTGAAGTATTTGCTAGATATGTTGGCACTAACTGCAGGAACGGTTCCCCTATGAAGAAAATCTGGGTTCCCAAAAAGTGCCTTGAAAGTCTTCAGGTGAATGTCCTCATGACACCACCTGTGAAGAATAGGAACCCAGATCAAATTCTTCATATAGACCAAATTCTTCATATGGATCCAAGTCCTCATACGGACCAAATTCCTCACGTGGATCAAATTCCTCAAAAGGATCAAAGTCCTCATATGATTATCATCGTGCTAACAACTCTGTTCCACAGGGTAGAGCTAAGGGCTATGAATATGTGCATTATTCTTCAAACCAATATGTTCATAAGTCCTCGAAGAATTTCTCTGCTTATTCATATGCTTACCCTAACCCCTCTTATGTGAAGCGAAATGGATTGGCCTCTATGCCACCATTCTCATATGGTGCTCGCATGAGTGATGAACTCTTTGCCACCCCTTGAGATGTGGTTGGTGAAGAAAAAGAACTAACCTCTTCGGTAGAGTCAGGTCTCGGGCGTGCATTAAGCGTCTGAAGAATTTCTTGGGGGCACGACAAAATGCACGAAAGGACGCAGCTAATCATGATGAAATGAACTTTCATTTCACACGTCCTCATCTTGCTTATCTGAATCTTGTTGATGAAATTCATCGATGAACTTGATATCATATTCTTCAGCGATGAAGTATATGAGATCGTAAGTTGTACTAATTCATCTGCAGGATGATCAACCCAAAGCCACTGAGTGGGTTCTCGATAGTGGTTGTACAAATCACATGACTGGTGACAAGAATCTATTGATGGATGCTCCCTTATCACCGTCACATCTGAAGCATATCATCTTCTTTGACAAAGACAAAAGTCGTATTGGGTCTTGGTAAGGTTGCGATCTCTAAGGATAAACACATGGACAAAGTCATGCTTGTTGAGTCCTTAGGATACAACCTCATGTCGATCTCAATGCTTTGTGATCTTGATATGGTTGTGATCTTTGGCAAGTATCGTTGTGTTGTGATTATGGAAGCTGACAATTCCAAAGTCTTCGAAGGCTTTAGGAGAGGAGACTTGTATATTGTTGATTTCTCTACAGGACCACAACCAGCCGTGTGTCTCCTTGCAAAAGCTTCAGAAGGCTGGCTATGGCATCGGCGACTTGGTCACGTAGGCATGAGGAATTTTCACACGCTTGCGAAGAAGAAGCATGTCATTGGCATTGAGAATGTCAAATTCCTCAAGGATCACTTATGCGAACTGTGAAGCTGGAAAAATGACCAAGGCCAAGCATCCAGCGAAGACTATCATGACCACTACTCGTCCCTTCGAATTGCTTCACATGGACCTCTTTGGTCCCAATCATTACTCAGCAGTCACTAATGATGCATCTCTATATGGCTTTGTTATTGTTGATGATTACTATCGTTACACATGGGTACACATTGTCACTTACAAAAATCAAGTGCAGGAAGTCTTCAAACGATTTTCCTCGAGGGCTTCAACCAACTTTGGTGTGAAGATCAAACACATCAGGAGTGACAATGGAACTGAGTTCAAGAATTCCGGTCTTGATGACTATCTTGATGAACTTGGTATTACTCATGAGTTATCTGCTCCTTATACTCCTCAGCAAAATGGCGTCGTGGAGCGCAAGAACAAAACTCTTGTTGAGATGGCTCGCACTATGCTTGATGAATACAAAAGCGCCTAGTCGTTTTGGATTGATGCAATTGATCTGCGTGCCACATCATCAACAGTATATCTTCACAAATTCTTCAAAAGACTGCCTATGAACTCCTCAACGACAAGAAACCCAATGTAAGTTATTTCAAAGTCTTGATTGCTAAATGCTGGATTAGAGATTCTCATCACAATTCTAAATTTGCGAAAGCACATGAAGGTTTTATGCTTGGTTACGGAAAGGACTCGCACACCTCTGAGTCTTCAACATCGCTCTTCACAAGATTGTTGACACTTTGTAGATGTGCGGTTCGATGAAACTAATGGCTCGCAAAGAGAGCACCTACCTACGTGTTAGATGAACTAGCACCGAGGAATCTATCAAGTTCAAGGAAAATGAGGATGTCATTCCCTCTTGAAGAAAGCTGCTGAAGAATTCATTCCTCAGACTGTGAAGAACGTCGGTGATGCACTGAAGATAATGTTGAAGACAATGGTCTTTGAGGAAAATGATCAAATTCCTCGACGACAACCAGCTCATCCTCGCATTGCAAAAGAAGTGCAAGTGGAGAAGATCATCGATGACATTAAAGCGCAAGGTCCTCTCACACGCTCAAAAGCTTCACATTTATCTAACTTTTGTGGGCACTATGCTTTCGTCTCTTTCACAGAGCCCACTAAGGTAGATGAAGCATTTCTGAGCCGAGTGGATTAGGGCTATGCAAGAAGAATTACATCGATTCGAGCTCAACAATGTCTGGTAATCGTCAAACGTCCGGATCCTCGCAAGCATAATATCATTGGCACAAAGTGGATCTACCGCAACAAGCAAGATGAAAATGGCCTTGTGGTGAGGAATAAGGCACGACTAGTAGCTCAAGGCTACACACAGGTTGAAGGAATTGATTTCGATGAAACTTTTGCACATGTTGCTAGACTTGAGTCTATTCGCATATTACTCGCCTATGCTAACCATCACAATATCACTTTATATCAAATGGATGTGAAAAGTGCATTCCTCAATGGTAAGCTTGAGGAAGAAGTATATGTTGCTCAACCCCGGGTTTTGAAGATCCAAAGAATCCCGACAAAGTCTTCGGACTCAACAAGGCCCTCTATGGTCTCAAACAAGCCCCCCAAGGCGTGGTATGATACATTGAAGGAATTCTTCGTGAAGAATGGCTTCACACCAGTTCACTCGACCCTACTCTCTTTACTAAATCATATGATGGTGAACTGTTTGTGTGCCAAATATATGTTGATGATATTATCTTTGGCTGTACTGACCAACGTTATAGTGATGAATTTGCCTATATGATGAGTGAAGAATATCAAATGTCTATGATGGGAAAGTTTAAATTCTTCTTAGGTCTTCAAATTAAATCAACAACACAATGGCATATTCATATCTCGGGAGAAATACCTCAAAGATGTCACGAAGAAATTCGGCATGCAAGATTGCAAAGGCGTCAAAATTCCTATGCCCACAAATGGCCATCTATGCCTTGATGAAAATGGTATTGACTTGATCACAAGGTATACCGCTCCATGATTGGTTCTTTATTGTACTTATGTGCATCTAGGCGGATATAATGCTTAGTGTTTGCATGTGTGCCCGATTTCAAGCTACAGAAGGAATCACACCATAAGGCTGTGAAGCATATTCTTCGATATCTAGCCCACACACCAACACTAGGATTATGGTACCCCAAGGGCTCTGCTTTTGATCTCATTGGATATTCGACTCTGTTGTGCTTTGGTGATCGTGTGGACCGCAAGTCAACTTCGGCACTTATCATTTCCTCGGACGATCTTTGGTCTGTTGGTCCTCGAAGAAAGCAGGCTGCGTATCACATCTCTGCGGAAGCTGAATACATTGCTGCTGGCTCGTGTTGTGCTCAATTGTTGTGGATGAAGCAGACTCTCAAGGACTACGGCATCAACGTGAAAAATGTGCCTCTCTACTGTGACAATGAGAGTGCCATCAAGATTGCTCACAACCCAGTTCAGCACTCGAAGACAAAGCACATTCAAATTCATCATCATTTTCTTCGTGATCATGTGTTGAAGGGTTACATCTCTATCGAGCACATGAAGACTGAAGAACAGCTAGCCGATATCTTCACTAAGCCCTTGGATGAGAATAGATTTAGCAAGTAGTGGTGTGAGCTAAATATCTTAGAATCTTGAACGTTCTTTGAAAAGGACACACATCCACGACACTTATGCAAAATTGATGACTTAGATGTGCAACACATGAAGAAACTTTTTCTTCAATCAATGAAGAATAACACTCTAAGTGTGAAGAAATTAATGAAGAATTTGATTCTCAGAACCCTACGATAATTGTACGCGGTGTCTGAAATCATCATTCTTATACGGTGGGTCACGCCACCACCAAAGTTGAAAATCTTCAATTTGAGTTTTTCCTCAGTTTTTGAAATTCTTCAGTTTTTCAATTCTTCAACTTTGCAAAATCTTCACTGTTTCCGTCGTTTTTCTTCATTGGCAACATTTTACTCGCCCGAAGGTTTATGTCCTCTACAACATTCACTTATGGCTATTTCTTCAAGTCGCTTTTTTATGCTAAGTGAATGTGATCGGACCCTTCCCCCTCTATGCTGTACTCAACCCAATCTATTCACAAATTCTTCATGTGCGTTCTATTTGAAACTCGTTCAAAATCTTCCTTTGTGTCCTTGTCAATTTGAAGAAATTGCGAACGGAACTTTAAAACTGATCTTATCCAAACTTTCGGTTTTGCCGCTCAAACCGTTCCGCATCCCACGATGCATTATTTTACTCACCCACGATCGTACACGATCTCCACTACACAGTACGTGGGTGACACATGTCGTGAGAAAGAGAATGGTCAGGGGCACGTTCGTCCTAAATCTTCACGCGAACAGTTTTCACTGCCTCTATAAATACCCCTCTCTCCTTCCTCACTTCTTTTACCCCGCTCGACCTCTCTCTCCCGTTCGAGCTCCTCAAACCCTAGCGCCGCCGCTACTCCATCGTCGCCGGTGAGGAAGAGCTTCACTGCCTCGACCCCGTCGCCGACGTACTCGCGCCGACCGCGGAAATCCTCACTCCGCCGCCGCCGTAGCTGTCTTCCTCCGCCAAGTTAGGGCATGGAAGATCTGAACTGACGAACTTCCCAACTGTTCTTCTTAGTTCGTCGTGTTCTTCACTTCGGGTAATTAAAACTTACTTTTATTACTCGCCTTGATTCTCAAACCTTCCTGAAAATCTTCAAAGGTGTTTATTCTTCAAATCTTCACACATATGAACACCTCAAACAAAATATGCTCGTGATTCGTTTCTCTAAGCAATGATTTTCTTCAAGATTCCTCAATTGTGTGGATCCTCGATATGTACAACTCTGGAACCTAAGACAAAGAATGCTTAGTGAAATTCTTCAAGGCTCATCTGGTCAAAATCCTCAAAACTTGTTCTTTTTGAAAAACCTTCTGAGAACGCATATGACCTCTCCAAATTCCTCGCAACTATACTCTGTTCACAGGTACACATGCCCTGGCTTTGAATCACTAGGTTCTCATCAACTTAACTCATTTGCAGCGTTCCTCGAAGAAAAACTGCATACTTCTTCAGAAAACTCAATTGCTCAAATTCCTCAAGCGAAGAATATGGCGGACGGAAAGAAGCAACGAAAGGAGGAAAGAAACACGAGGTTATGACTGCGTTTGAGATCCTCGAGGAAATCTATGCTGACTATTGCACACCTGATGAAGAAAACAAAAATCAGCGCAAGGTGCGTATTCAGAAGATTGAACGGAGATGGGCAAGGGAATGGAGGGAATACAGATATGTGACTCCAAAGTGCATGAATAAATTCGCTCTCAATCCTCCATGCCCAAGAGCTCCATTGGCACCTGGCCAAGTAGCTGACCCCACCAGCATCAAGTGTGGTGAGGATTTTCCTGAAGAATGGGCTAAGCGCCAATCTAAATTGGTAAGACAAGCCAAGGAGGCAGCGAAGAAATTCAATGAGGATTCTTCCACTGCTACTGCTACTGAGGCCTCGGTCAAACCGAGGAAATCCATGCCAAAGAAGCCTGCTCATAAGCCAAGTGCTTCACCATCAGCGCCCTCACGGCCAAGTTCCTCAGCGGCGCCCTCAAGGCAAATTCCTCACACTGCTACAGCTCCACCAAAGTCCTCAGCAGCTCCTTCAAAATCCTCAGTTCCTGTGCATCTGGCTACATGTCAAAGGACTGCTGGTTTCTCGATTGCCTCCGGTGTCTCAGCAAGTTCCTCAGCAGCACCAATTTCATCATCTGGCCCAAATCTGCTGAAGACCAAAGCAACAGCTGGACGAGGTCCTCGGCCAAGTCCAAAGAAGAAACAGGTTGCATTCCATGTGCCTTCGGATGATGAAGCTTCTGATGATGAACTTGCGGAAATCATCAGAGATCGCCAAGAAAGGGCCGCTAGAGCCAAAGGCACATTTGTGCCACTGTTGTTGGATCCGAAGGAAGTCCTTGATTATATTGATCTCTGGCACAAGGATCCCAATAACCCTATGCCTGACTTTCATCTGACCCCTGGACAAAGTCATATGCTGACCCATTTCATCGCTGAAGAGAAATGGAAGTTTGAAAAGGCAAGAGAGATCAAGAAGGCTCAAAGCGAAAGGAGAAGTTCTGAAGAAAAGCGTTGTCAAAATGACACACGAGGAACTTCTCAAGGTCCAGACTGAAATTCAAGACCTCAGCAAAAACTTCGATTCTTACTATGCTGATTGGCAAGGAGCCAAGGTCAGATTCGTCAATCTGACGAAGAAATTCACAAATGTTGCTACCCCAACGCAACATGAAATTCTTCAGGCTGAAGCCTCAGCTCAGCCAACTGAAGAACATGCCAGCACCGTTGATGAAGTTCAGGCGGCTGATGAAAATGCTAGTTCCAGGGCTGATGATCCCATTCCACCCGAAGAAATTGCTGTGGCATGCACTAGTGGTGCGCTGAAGAAATCAAGAAGTCGAGGCAATCAGACTGGCCAGCTGAAGAAATTCAACCAGATTCCTCGGCTCCTCCTGCGCCAACACCAACTCCAATTCTTCCATCCGCCTCGAGGTGAAGAAAACCAAGGCTGCGAGCGAGCTGCGGTGAAGAAAAGGAAGGCTTCACTGTGTCAAATTCTTTTGCGAAGAAAATGAAGCCAATGACCAGCTCATTCGAAAATCCAATTGATGATGTTACGATTTCCTCCATACCATCAAAGGACCTTGTTCCTTTTGGAGAAGACTATGAGATCCCAATCGGATCGATGAAGAACATCATTGCTGCTTCGTCGAGCAGATTGATGAAGAAATTGAAGTGGGCGTAATCCCTTCAACCCCGGTCATTTCCTCACCTATGCCTCAGTTCACGGTGAAGAGGCTGGTGTTGAGGAAATTGAAGATGAAGATGTGGATATTGGGTGCACCACACCGGTGATAAATGATGACTTTTGGGAAAGTCTGCATCCCAATACTCCTCTCTTCACCCTGCTCCAACAGATTCCTCAGTCCCCTGCACAAACAGTCCAAATGGACTCTGAAGAAACTCAACCCACTTGCTCTGTGCATGAAGAAATTTCAGCCACTAGTGCTGAGGAACCTGCTGCTGCTGATCCTCGGGCACTGTTGAGGAACAAGAAATTCTTGACTGAAGAACTGAACTTGCGATTCTGAGGTGGTGATGCAACTCAATCGACACCCCTCTGCCCAAGCAAAAGAATCCGTTCTCAAGCAAACAAAAGTTCAAGGCTGATGATTTCTTTGCCGAGCACGTATTCTTCATCGACTATAATCCATATGATTACGCCTCGCATTAGGAAGAGGCATTTACGGACTGCCACCAAGCCAACTTCTATTCCTCAGTGCTCTTCAACAAAGATAAAGTCTTCGATCATGCTCATATTCCTCATGTGGACATGGAGTCTCTGTCAGGCTTTGAGCCAGTCCTCAGTGTTCTTCACGACGCAGGACTTCTGAATTTCTGCACTGATATCTGTGACTGGAATGAAGAACTAATTCTTCAATTGTATGCAATGTTGCACATTACCGGAGACGCTGAAGACGTGAACTCATGGGTATTAGACTGGATGTCTGAAAATACTCACTACGAGGCACCAGCAACTGAATTGCTTCATGCTCTACCACTCAGTCCTCCGCTTGATGGTGCACGTTGTATCTACAACGAACCAGAAATTTCAAATCACTATATGCAAGTGTTGATGAAGCCTTTGAAGCCAAGGCAGGCCCCAAGAACCAAATTCCTCGTCAAGGAATTATTGTATGTGCCTCGAATTGTCTATCGGATTACAGCGAAGACAATGAGTCCTATCAAAGGCCACGACTTCGAATGATGAAGAAGTCGTTGGCATCATGAAGAATATGCTTTTCAACATCATCCATGGCGTTCCGTCAACTTCCATGATTTCTTCATGAGGACTCGGCAAACATTGCTATGTTACCATTTGAAATTTGAAGCCTTATGCGCCTTGGATAATGAGATTCATCGGGACAAGGTCTTCACTCAATTACAAAGGCTGATACTACGAACCACTGCAGCTACTTGCCCCGATTGAAGTCCTCAAGCGGACATATACCTCGGTGATGACAAGGGCAAGGCTACTGCTGTGATCGATGAAGGCATTCGTCCATTGGATGGACGGTTTAGCAAAGCAGCATCCTACTCCACCAATGATGACTCGCCACACATGACTCTGCCGCAAATACCTCGGTCAAGCAAAGTCCTCAAGCTCGCACCTGTGGTGATGGTGATCGTGAGTTACTCCTCTGTCTTCATCGGAAGGTTGATCGCAATCATAAATGGGTCAAGCGTCGGTTTGGTTCAATTCTTCACAACATGACCTCAACACACAATGCGGTGAAGAAAAACACTACTACCTCCATGAAACCTTCAAACGCACTGGGCTGTTCTTTCACATGTCTATAGTGCGGAAGAACGGCGACTATGGGACTCAAGGAAGAATTTGACTGGTCCGCACCTCCTCAGAAGAAATACAAGAAGGTCAAAGTTCCTTCCTTGGTGGCCAGCTCCTATTCTTCATCGCGACACCGATGAAAATGAAGACTTGGACGACACCGGCAGGTCCTACTACAACAACCGACCCCAACAACGGCTGGCGCTCCTTCTTCAACTTGAAATTCTTCAGAGGCGTTAGACCTCAATTTCGATCCTTTTGGTCATTCGATGACAAAGGGGAGAAATTTGAGTTAATCTTCAAGCGGGTCTATTTTACGCCTATATACAACAATTTATTTTTGTTAAGTTACAACTCTCGTTCTTACGAAACTTTTATTGGATCGAGTTGTAATCTTAAACCCGATGGTGCTTTGATACTTTTGATGCATTATGCTCTTGCACTATACTCTGATTCTCTTGAGCTTCTTGAAAATGTTCAAAGCGGATCTATTTGAGCTCTGATACTCTTGATACGTTATTTTTCATGCTTGTTCCTCATTAATGTTATCGCACGCATGCTGAATTACATCAAGCACCATATTTCATCATGCATTTCAAATTCTTCATATTATATGTCAAATGCGTGTATGAATTACAAGATACAGGGGGAGATCTCCATGATTCAACTCTTCAAATGTGCATTGCCTCAAAAGCAAATTCCTCACTATGCACATCTTCGGGGGAGTTCTTCTATATCTTGCAATCAAATTCCTCAATATCAGTATTTACACTTCATATGTTTATCCCCATTGAAAACTTAACCTATATTGTCATCAATCACCAAAAGGGGAGATTGTAAGTGCATCTAGTGCCCCTTAGTGATTTTGGTGTATTGAAGACTTATAGGTTAAGGAACTAATGCGTTTGTAAGTGTACACAGGTCTATAAGTCTATGAGGAGTTTGATATTTACAGAGAAAGTCGACCCTAAAAATGAAGTTCTTATTTGAAGACTTTGATATTCTGAAGACTTTCTGAAGACTTTAAAAGTGAAGAAATTGGTGTGACCTTGAAGACTTGGTATTCATTTGAGGAACATGAAGCGTGAAGACTTTTGTTTTTGTAGTTTCGTTTTTCTCTTTCTTGAGTCATAAGAAACACCGTACTGTTAAAGGGGGTCGAGGAAATACTAAGGAAAAATTTCAATGTGATGCTCAACTCAAAATCCTACACCTACCAATCCCTTCGAGTGAAGCCTTGAAATCTCATACTGATTCAGTCAATTTCTTGATGAGACGAAGTTCTTCCGGTCATTGAGGAATTTGTTCTGACCGAGGAGTTAGGAATTCGCCAAAGGTCGGATTGCCTACGATGAGGAACATGATAGCCCCGAGGAATTTGAGATTCAAATTTCCGACCGTTCTTTGTGTTCTTGCGCCTTTGTCCCAAAATATCTTATCCACCTAACGGTCATATCATTGAAGGGCATTTATGTCTTATCATGTCGGGCTGCTCCCTAGGCTATAAATAGCCGCCCCTACAACCACTAGCTGGTTGGCTGCTCCGAGAGAAACTTGACACTTGTCATTTGAGAGCAACCCATCCTCACGAGGACTTTGAGCGAAAATCATCGAGTGAGGAAAACCCCAAAACCAAACCCTACAAACCCAAAGTGATTGAGCATCCTTGAAGAGATTGATCTGCGTGGATCCGACGCTTGTTACCTTTGAAGACTGTGCTTCTTCCAGACGGTTATGCGTCATGGTCTAGAGCATCCAAGAGGAATTGTGGATCGCCGAGTGACCAAGTCTGTGAAGGTTTGGAAGTCGCTCAAGACTTACCACGAGTGATTGGACGAGGTCATGTGACCTTAGTTCAAGGAGAATACGGTGAGGACTTGGTGTCTGAGCTGCGTGCTCGGTGATCGGGTGTCCGGGACTGTGTGTTCTCGAGTTTAAATACTCAGCCGCTCCAACCAGACGTACAACTGAGACAGCAATTGGAACTGGTCTACCAAATCATTGTCTTCACCAACCTTACTGGTTCTATCTCATCAACCCTTTCATTTCCTCATTACTGTGTTGAGTGTTTGTTCATATCTGTGTTTGAAGACTTTGACTGAAGACTTTCTCAATTTCCTCAGTTCAATTTCTTGGTTTGTTTGTCTTCATCTTGTGTTGTCCTGTGATTACGCTTTACGTACTCTGTACTAGTCTTCATTTCATCATGATGACCATGCGTGTGATACATTATGCTTACTTATGAGTACTTATTCCGCTGCAAGTAGTTCTTCGCTAAGGAATTTCCTCACCGGCAAATTCCTCAGTGAAGAATTCATTAAAATCGCCTATTCACCCCCCCCCTCTAGTCGATATAACGCACTTTCACGGAGATACCCGTAGTGTACCTTTATAGTCACCAAGTTACGCTGTGAAGTTTGGCACACCCAAAGCACTCCTACGGTATCCGGGATTTGCACAATCTCATGGTCTAAGGAAATGATACTTGACATTTGGAAAAGCTCTAGCAAAACGAACTACACGATCTTGTGCTATGCTTAGGATTGGGTCTTGTCCATCACATCATTCTCCCAATGATGTGATCCCGTTATCAATGACATCCAATGTCCATAGTCAGGAAATCATGACTATCTGTTGATCAACGAGCTAGTCAACTAGAGGCTCACTAGGGACATGTTGTGGTCTATGTATTCACACATGTATTACGATTTCCGGATAACACAATTATAGCATGAACAATAGACAATTATCATGAACAAGGAAATATAATAATATCCATTTTATTATTGCCTCTAGGGCATATTTCCAACATAATTGACATGTTTTCATGCTCGAGCATCTCAAGTATAACAAAGTCAGTCAAGATAGTAACATTAGCAACAATGACGGGCACATCCTCACAAATACCGATAGGTATGGCAGTTGATTTGTCAGCCATTTGCAAAGATATTTCAGTAGGTGTGAGTTTATTCAAATCAAGTCTTTTATATAAAGAGAAAGTCATAACACTAACACCTGCTCCCAAATCACATAAAGCAGTTTTCACATAATTTCTTTTGGTGGAGCAAGGTATAGTTGGTATTCCGGGATTTCCAAGTTTTTTAGGTACTCAATCTTTAAAATTATAATTACCAAGAATGGTGGAGATTTTAGCTTCCAGTATTTTTCTCTTATTGGTGATGATGTCTTTCATGTACTTTGCATAAGGAGGCATTTTAAGATATCAGTCAAGCGAGTACGCAAAAAGACTAGCCTTAGCATTTCAGCAAAGCGTTCAAATTCTTCTTCATCATTCTTTTTAGTTGAATTAGGTGGAAAGGGCATAGGTTTTTGAACCCATAGTTCTCTTTCCTTACCGTCTTTTCTAGAAACAAAGTCTCTTTCATCATATCATTTATTCTTGGGTTGTGGGTTATAAAGATCAACTGTTGGTTCTCTCTCAACATCATTGTCTGGTTCTTTATTATTTGTTTGAGTATCTTCACGAACCTCATCGTTATCTTTTTCATTATCAGAAGGTGAGTTTTCACTACTAGATTGAGTTTCAACATCAGAGATAGAAACTTCATTATCATTATCAGGAGGTTTTTCTACTTTAGGTTCACTAGAGGCATGCAAAGTCCTATCATTTTTCTTCTTATTTTTCTTTTTTGAAGGACTATGTGCATCACTATTAACCCTTTGAGAGTCTTCTTCAATTCTTTTTGGGTGTCCCTCGGGATAAAGTGATTCCTGACTCATCCTACCTCCTCTAGTCATTACTCTAACAACATGATCATTGATATTATTATTCATCTCATCTAACAACTCTCTTTGAGATTTAGCAACTTGTTCTAACTGAGTTTGAACCATAGAAGCATGCTTCCCCACACCTCTAACATCATTTGAGATTCTAAATAACATGTCACTCAAGCGAGCAATCATATCAGAATTGTATTTCAATTGTTTCATAACATTTGCATTGAAGTGATCTTGCTTTCTAATGTAATTTTCAAACTCATAAAGGCATTGGCTACGGTGCATATTGTGAGGATTATCATTATCATTGAATTTCATTAGAGAATTTACCTCTACCACCTTAGGTGGTGGTGGTGGTATATCAAGCCCATGTATTTCTTCAATAGGGGTAAATTTTTGACATCCTCAGCTTTAATGCCTTTTTCTCTCATAGATTTCTTTGCCTCTTGCATATCTTCAGGACTGAGAATACGATACCCCTCTTCTTCGGAGTGGGTTTAGGCGGTGGTTCAGGAAGGGTCCAATCATCATAATCTTTCAATATGTTATTCAATAATTCTTCAGCTTGCCCAATAGTTCGTTCCCTGAAAACACAACCAACACAACTATCTAGGAAATCCCTAGAAGCATCGTTAGTCCATTATAGAAGATATTGAGAATTTCATTTTTCTTAAGAGGATGACCCGGCAAAGCATTAAGCAATTGGAGAAGCCTCCCCCAAGCTTGTGGGAGACTCTCTTCTTCAATTTGCACAAAGTTAAATATTTCCTGTAAGGCAGCTTGTTTCTTATGAGCAGGGATTTTTTTTTCAGAGAAGTAATAAATCATGTCCTGGGGACTACGCACACAACCAGGATCAAGAGTATTGTACCAAGCTTTAGCTTCACCCTTTAATGAGAACATAAATAATTTGAGAATATAATAATAGCGAATTTTCTCATCATGAGCAAAAAGGGTGGCTATGTCATTCAACTTAGTAAGATGTGCCACAACAATTTCAGTTTCATAACCATGGAAAGGATCAAATTCAACCAAAGTAATCAACTCTGGGTCGATAGAGAATTCATAAGCCGTCAACAGAGATAGGTAAAGTAGCAAACTGAGGATCACATTTCATTTTAGCATTCAAAGTCTTTTCTTTATACTTGCATAATAATTTTTCTAGATCATCTATATCCTTACAAGCAAGAATATCCCTAGTTGCCTCCTCATCCATAACATAACCTTCCGATACCTTTGGCAATTCATATCTAGGAGGGCTAGTTCTAATAGGTGTTTCAAGATTCTCGCCCAAGCTCTTCATCAGTTTCAACATTCTCAAAAGCTTTAGTTCTAGCAAGTTGTTCATCAAGAAATTCACCTAGTGGCACATTATCATCAAGCAAGGTACTAGCATCATCGTAAATATCATTCATAGCATAAGTAACATCATCAATAACTTGTGACATATCAGGATTAATAGCATGTGGTGGTGTTGCAAGTCTACTTATAACAGAAGGTGAACCAAGTGCAGAGCTAGATGGCAGTTCCTTACCTCCCCTCGTCTTAGAGGGAAAAATCTTCGTCTTAGCGTCCTTCAGATTCTTCATAGTAATAATTTGATAATAATCCCAAGTGACTCAACAAATATAGCTATGCTCCCCGGCAAAGGCGCCAGAAAAAGGTCTTGATAACCCACAAGTATAGGGGATTGCAATAGTTTTCGAGGGTAGAGTATTCAACCCAAATTTATAGATTCAACACAAGGGGAGCCAAAGAATATTTGCAAGTATTAGCAACTAAGTTGTCAATTCAATCACACCTGGATATTAATTGTCTGCAACAAGGTGATCAGTAGCACAGTAATATGATAGCTTTGATAGTAGTGGTAACAAAGAATAAAGATGTGATATGATGATAGTAATAGTTTTGTAGAAGTGACAATAGTAACAGCAGCAGTAGTAACTTAGCAAGATCAATATGTAGGAAAATCGTAGGCATTGGATCGGTGATTTTTTGGATGATAATCATCATGTGACAGTTGCAACCTAGGGCGATATGGCACTAGCTCCAGTTCATAAATATAATGTAGGCATGCATTCTGTAAATAGCCATAAGTGCTTATGAAAAGAACATGTATGACATGTTTTTTCCTACCCTCCTGTGGCAGCGGGGTCCATAAGGAAACTAAGGGATATTAAGGCATCCTTTTAATAGAGTACCGGAACAAAGCATTAGCACATAGTGAATAAATGAACTCCTCAAATTACGGTCATCACCGGAAAGTATCCCACATATTGTCACTACATGGTTTATGGATCATAACACATAATAGGTGACTATGACTTGCAAGATCGGATCTAGAACATAGATATAATGGTGATAACATAAATGGTTCAGATCTGAATTCATGGCACCCGGGCCCAAAGTGTCAAGCATTAAGCATAGCAAAGTCATAACAACATCAATCTCAGAACATAGTGGATACTAGGGATCAAGCCCTAACAAAACTAACTCGATTACATGATGAATCTCATCCAACTCCTTGATGTCTACTACGCAACTTTATTCTTGTAGACACGTGTTGGGCCTCCAAGCGCAGAGTTTTGTAGGACAGTAGCAATTTTCCCTCAAGTGGATGACCTAAGGTTTATCAATCAGTGGCAGGTGTAGGATGAAGATGGTCTCTCTCAAAAGACCCTACAACCAAATACAAGAAATCTCTTGTGTTCCCAACACACCCAATACAATGGCAAATTGTATAGGTGCACTAGTTCGGCGAAGAGATGGTGATAAAAGTGTAATATGGATGGTAGAAATATATTTTTATAATCTTAATAAATAAAACAACAAGGTAGAAAATAGTAAACAGGCACAAAAACGGTATTGCAATGCTTGAAAACAAGGCCAAGGGTCCGTACTTTCACTAGTGCAACCTCTCAACAATGCTAACATAGTTGGATCATATGATTATCCCTCAAAGTGCAATAAAGAATCACTCCCGAGTTCCTATTAGCGGAGAACAAAAGATAAAAAAATTTGTAGGGTACGAAACCACCTCAAAGCTATTATTTCCGTTCGATCTATCCTAGAGTTCGTACTAAAATAACGCAAGCTATTCTATCCGATCGATCTAATCAAGAGTTCGTACTAAAATAACACCAAAGAAAATTCATATTCATAATACTCAATCCACACAAAGAACTACAAGGAGACCCCAAAGTTTCTATCGGAGAAAAGATAATAAAACGTGCATCAACCCCTATGCATAGATTACCCCAATATCACCGCGGGAATCCGCAGGTTGAGTGCCATAACGTATATCAAGTGAATCAATATGATGCCCCATTGTCACCTCAAGTATTCATACCGCAAGACATACATCATGTGTTCTCAAATCTGAATATTCAATCTGACATGACAAAACTTCAAAGGGTAAAGAGTTCATCACAAAAAGAGTATAGAGGGGAGAAACATCATATGATCCATCTATATTAACAAAGCCCATGATATAGATCACGAGAGAGAGAGAGAGAGAGACTAAACACATAGCTACTGGTACAAACCCTCAGCCCCGAGGGTGGACTACTCCCTCCTCATCGTGGTGGCCGTCGGGATGATGAAGATGGCCACCGAAGATGATTCCCCCCTCCGGCAGGGTGCCGGAAAGGCTCTAGATTGGTTTTCAGTGGCTACGGAGCCCTGCGGCGGCGGAACTTCTGATCTAGGTTAACCCCGAGGGTTTCGGAATATTTGGGAATTTATAGTGCAAAGAGGGCGTGCGGGAGGCCACCGAGGTGGGCACAACCCACCTGGGCGCGCCAGGGGGCCTTGGCGCGCCCGGGTGGGTTGTGCCCCCTCGGGGCACCCCCCCCCCCCAGGTGCAGCTCTAGCCCATTTGGTTCCTTCTGGTCCAAAAAAATATCAAAAAAGTATCATGGTGTTTGGACTCCGTTTGATATTGATTTCCTGCGATGTAAAAAACAAGCAAAAAACAGCAACTGGCACTAGGCACTGGGTCAATAGGTTAGTCCAAAAAAATGATATAAACTTGCTATAAAATGGTTGTAAAACATCCAAGAATGATAAAATAAAAGCATGAATACTTCATAAATTATAGATACGTTGGAGACGTATAACTCCTCACCGACCAGGGAGCTTACGAAGGAATTACTCACTCCCGGTGGAGAGCGTCATGGAATTGGTGATGGAGGAAGGTTTGTGATGATGAAGACCGAAGATTCCCCTCTCCGAAGCCCCGAACGGGCTCTAGATCTGGCCTCCCGATGAAGAACAGGAGGTGACGGTGGCACCGTCTCGCGAAACGCGATAATTCTTCCTCGCTGATTTTTTTCTCTGAAAATGGGATTTTATAGCGTCGGAGCTAGGGTCTGCGGTGCCACCAGGTGGGCATAACCCACCTGGGTGCGCCTGGAGGGGGGCGCGTCCTGGTGGGTTTTGCTCACCCAGAGGGCCCCTCCGGCGGTTCTTCGCTCTAGTATTTTTCTTTATTTATATAAAAATCCTCGCAAAGTTTCATTCCAATCTGAGAACTTTTATTTCTGCACAAAAACAACACCATGGTAGTTCTGCTGAAAATAGCGTCAGTCCAGGTTAGTTTCATTCAAATCATGCAAATTAGAGTCCAAAACAAGAGGAAAAGCGTTAGGAAAATTAGATACGACGGAGATGTATCACCTATTGACATAGTGCCCATTGCTAGTTGCTGGTTTTTGCTTGTTTTTTACTTTGCAGAAAATCAATACCAAAGGGAGTCCAAACGCAGCGAAACTTTTTGGAGATTTTTTTGGACCAGAAGACACAAGTTGGGCCAAGGAAGTACCAGACGGGGCTCCGAGGGGAGCACAACCCACCTAGGCATGCCTGGGGGACCAGGCGCGCCCTGGTGGGTTGTGCCCACCTCGGCTGCCTCCTGCACCGCCTCTTTGCTCTATAAATATCCAAATACTCCAAAAACCATAGGGGAGACAATGAAACACAATTCCAGCCGCTGCAAGTTCCAGAAACCACAGATCCAATCTAGACACCATCACAGAGGGGTTCATCATCCTCATTGGTGCCTTTCCCATTATGTGTGAGTAGTTCATTGTAGACCTACGGGTCCGTAGTTAGTAGCTAGATGGCTTCCTCTGTCTCTCTTTTGATTCTCAATACATTGGTCTCTTGGAGATCTATTTGATGTAACTCTTTTTGCAATGTGTTTGTTGGGATCCAATGAACATTGAGTTCATGATCAGATCTATATTTTTATCCATGAAAGTTATTTTAGTTTCTTTGATCTCTTATATGCGTGATTGCTCATAGCCTTGTATTTCTTCTTAGAATCTTTGGTTTAGTTAGGCCAACTAGATCGATTTTTCTTGCCATGGGAAGAGGTGCTTTGTGATGGGTTCGATCTTACGGTGGTTGATCCCGATGTGAAGGGGAAATGAACACGTATGTATCGTTGCTATTAAGGATAACAAGATGGGGTCTATTTCTACATAAATAGATCTTGTCTACATCATGTCATCGTTCTTATTGCATTACTCTGTTTCTCCATGAACTTAATTCACTAGATGCATGCTGGATAGCGGTCGACGTGTGGCGTAATAGTAGTAGATGCAGGCAGGAGTCGGTCTGCCAATATTGGACGTGATGCCTATATAATGATCATTGCCTCGAGATCATCATGATTATTTGAAGTTCTATCAATTGCCCAACAGTAATTTGTTTACCCGTCGTATGCTATTTTTCTCGAGAGAAGCCACTAGTGAAATCTACGGCCCCCGGATCTCTTCTTTATCATATTTGCCTTCAAGATCTATTTTTATTCGCTTTTATTTTCAGATCTATTAATCCAAAACCCCAAAAATACCTTGCTGCATTTTTTTGTTATTTATTTTATCTCGCGTTCTCGCGAGATCTATTTATCCAATCTACTACAATCTTATCTATCTTTTTACCCGGGAGGGATTGACAACCCCTCTTTTACGTCGGCTTGCAGTCATTGTTCTTATTGCATTACTCCATTTTTTCATGAACTTAATACACTAGATGCATGTTGGATAGTGGTTGATGTGTGGAGTAATAGTAGTAGATGCAAGCAGGAGTCGGTCTACTAATCTTGGACGTGATGCCTATATAATGATCATTGCCTGGATATCATCCTAATTATTTGAAGTTCTATCAATTGCCCAACTATAATTTGTTTACCCGTCGTATGCTATTTTTCTCGAGAGAAACCACTAGTGAAATCTATGGCCCCGAGTCTCTTCTTTATCATATTTGCCTTCAAGATCTATTTTTATTCGCTTTCATTTTCAGATCTATTAATCCAAACACCCAAAAATACCTTGCTGCAATTTATTGTTATTTATTTTATCTTGCGTTCCCGCGAGATCTATCTATCCAATCTACTACAATTTTATCTATCTTTTTACCCGGGAGGGATTGGCAACCCCTCTTTTACGTCGGGTTGCAAGTATTTGTTCTCTATGTGCAGGTACGATTTACGCAGTGTTGTGTGGTTCTCCCACTAATTCGATAACCTTGGTCTCATCACTGAGGGAAATACCTACCGTAGTTGTGCTGCATCATCCCTTCCTCTTTGGGGAAATACCAACGTAGTTAAAGCCGCATCAACAACGAACTTTAGCAACGGTGCATACTCAGGGAGAACACTTTTATCTTGAAATTCAGTGAAAGGATCATCTTATAATGCTACCGACATTCTAAGCAAAATAAGATGCATAAGGGATAAACATCACATGCAATCAAAATATGTGACATGATATGGTTATCATCATCTTGTGCTTTTGATCTCCATCTCCAAAGCATGGACATGATCTCCATCATCACCGGCTCGACACCTTGATCTCCATCGTAGCATCGGGGTCATCTCGCCAACTATTGCTTCTACAACTATTGCTAACACATAGCGATAAAGTAAAGCAATTACATGGCGCTTAGTGATTGACACGCAGGTCATACAATAATTAAATACAACCCTAAGGCTCCTGCCGGTTGTCGTACTCATCGACATGCAAGTCGTGAACTTATTACAAAACATTATCATCTCATACATCAACATATATCTCATCATATCTTGACCATATCACATCACAACATGTCCTACAAAAACAAGTTAGATGTCCTCTACTTTGTTGGTGTAAGTTTTATGTGACTGCTACGGGCAATTAGCAAGAACCATTCTTACCTACGCAAAGCCACAACGATGATTATCAAGTTTCTGTTTTAACCTTCTTCAAGGACTGGCCGTAGTCAAAATCGATTCGACTAAAGTAGGAGAAACAGACACCCGCCAGCCACCTTTATGCAAAACAAGTTGGATGTCAGTCGGCGGAACTGGTCTCATGTGCGTGAACATGTAAGGTTGGTCCGGGCCGCTTCATCACACAATACCGCTAAATCAAAATAAGACGTTAGTGGTAAGCAGTATGAACATCACCGCCCACAACTCTTTTGTGTTATACTCATGCATATCATCTACGCATAGACCTGGCTCATGATGCCACTGTTGGGAAATGTTGCATGGAAAACAAAAAAAATTCTACGCACACGCAAGATCTATCCATGGAGATGCATAGCTATGAGAGGGGAGAGTATGTCTACGTACCCTCATAGACCGTTTAGTGGAAGCGTTTATCAACGCAGTTGATGTAGTCGTGCACCTTCATGATCCGCTTGATCAAGTACAGAACATACGACGCCTTCGTGTTCAGCACACGTTCAGCTCGATGACGTCCTCGCCTTCTTGATCCAGCAAGACGGGCGAAGTAGTAGATGAGTTCCGACAGCACGACGGCATGGTGACAGTGGTGGTGCAACTATCTCTATAGGGCTTCGCCGAGCACTACGAAAGTTATGACCGATGACGAACTAGAGGGAGAGGGGCGCCGCACATGGCTTGGGAATCATGGTGTGTGCTTCCCCTCTCCCTCCTCTCATATATATAGGTGGAGGGGGAGAGGAAGCAGCCCTAGGGCACCACCAAAGGGTCGGAGGCTAGCCCTAGGGCCTGCATAGCCGCCCCTTCCATATATGGACATGGGGGAAGGAAAGGGGGGCTGGTTGCCTTAGGGCGCCTCCCCCTTCCTTCCCTCCCTCCTTGGTGCGTGGGCAGGGGGTGGAGGGGCGTGCCAGCCCCCTTGTGGGTTGGTGTGCTTCCCCCCTTTGGCCCATAAGGCCCACCACTTACCGGTGGCCTCTCGAAACCCCTTCCGACACTCCGATAAATACCCGGTACTTTCCAAAACCTTTTCGGTGACCGAATAGCATCGTCCTATATATCAATCTTTAACTTCGGACCATTCTAGAGTTCCTCGTCATGTCCGTGGTCTCATCCGGGACTCCGAACAACATTCGGTCACCAACTAACATAAATCATATAGTATTATATCGTCAACGAACGTTAAGCGTGCGGACCCTACGGGTTCGAGACTGAAGTAGACATGACCGAGACACTTCTCCGATCAATAACCAATAGCGGGACCTGGATGCCGATATTGGTTCCTGCATATTCTATGAAGATCTTTATCAGTCGAATCTTGATGACAACATACGTAATTCCCTTTGTCTGTTGGTATGTTACTTGCCCGAGATTCGATCGTCGGTATCTCCATACCTAGTTCAATCTCGTTACCAACAAGTCTCTTTACTCATTCTGTAATACATCATCTTGTAACTAACTCCTTAGTTACTTTGCTTGCAAGCTTCTTGTGATGTTGTATTACTGAGAGGGCCCAGAGATACCTCTCCGACATACGGAGTGACAAATCCCAATCTCGATTCATGCCAACTCAACAGACACCTTTGGAGATACATGTAGAGCATCTTTATGATCACCCAGTTATGTTGTGACGTTTGATAGCACACAAGGTATTCCTCCGATATCTGGAAGTTGCATGATCTCATGGTTGAAGAAATATGTATTTGGCATTAAGAAAGAAGTAGCAATAAACTGAACGATCATATGCTAAGCTAACGGATGGGTCTTGTCCATCACATCATTCTCCTAATGATGTGATCCCGTTATCAAATGACAACACATGTCTATGGTTAGGAAACCTTAACCATCTTTTGATCTAGTAGAGGCTTACTAGGGACACTGTATTTGTTTATTTATCCACACATGTATTTAAGTTTCCGATCAATACAATTCTAGCACGAATAATAAACCTTTATCATGAATAAGGAAATATAATAATAACAACTTTATTATTGCCTCTAGGGCATATTTCCATCAGATAGTACAACAATCAATCCTGTAACCCGGTCTCCCAACTACCACCATGAGACCGGTAAAATAGAAAACCTATCAAGAGCAAACCTTTGCCTTGCACATAGTCCACTTGAGCTAGATGATGACGATCTCGACTTCCTCAAGTTGGACCTCCTTTCTTGATTGTGTTGGCTCGATGAAGAGTAGTTGATTTCTCCCCCATACTCCACTACGGGTGAGCCACTCTTCGGCACATTTCCACAATTCCATTGTCACTACAATGGAAGGCAAGCTTCAAGCATGATTTCTTTGTTATGCTCCACTTGAACTTGCACAACACAACCTTGATGACGATCACCACTTGATGTCATCCTCCATGGTTTATATGAGATCTTCCTCTTGATCCAAGCTCATGGAAAAATACCTAACCCCACATAGAACTATCACACAAATAGATCCTGGGTTAGTACACAAAGTGCAGTGGACAATGCATACCATACCGTGAGATCATTTGATCCCACATGGTACATCTTCTACGTTTTGTGTGTTGATCAACTTGAGTTTACTCGTTGTAATTATTCTTGATCAACCTTGTATCCTATACTCTCTTCATAAAGATCTTCACACAATCTTCTTCTCCAAGACATGCTAATAAGCTCAACTCTCACATGATCAATCTTTGGATAAATCCTTGAATACCACCTTGGTCATCGCATAATCTTCTTGAAACCAACAAATGGACTTCAGAAAAAAAAACCTTCAAATATAGCTCACGACAACCATTAGTCCACAGGGATTGTGTCGGGGAAACAACACCTATGAGACCACGGGGATCCCTTCTACGGTTTGGCAGGGAACAGGGGCTAAGCAAAGAGCAGATCAGGTGATCAACACCACCGGTCTTTACCCAGGTTTGGGCCGCAGAGATGTGTAAAACCCTAGTCCTGCTTGATTATGTATTGAGTGTTCTTGAGCTTTGGCTCGTTGCTACGCATGCAAGCTGGGCCGAGAGGTCCAAAAAGCCGAATCCCCTTCTAGTATGTCGTGGGCCTCCTTTTATATGACTAAGGGGCTGCCATGATGGCATACATGAGGTGTAAAGTTGCTACAGTACACATGCTTATCTTGGTCATCTAAGGACAAATGCATTTAATGCACCGCTTACGAGACCTCTAGCTTTTTGGGGACGGGAAGAGAGTCTGTCCCGTCCATTGCCGCCTCGCCCCGTCTTGACACGCGCCCATGCCGATGGGGCATGCAGTGCCAGGTTGGCTGGCTAGCTGCTACACTGGAGAGGTGGCAGGGTCTTCACGAAGATCTACATGTCACCACGCAGGTGCTTGCCAGGTTGGCAGGTCAGCCCCCATACTGGAGTGACGAGTGGGTAGCCGAGTCTGGCCACGTTCTTGCCGATGTCCTGGGCAAGGATCCTGTCGGGGCCTCATGGGCGTCCTCGGCAGGGATCTTGCCGGGGCCTCGTGGGCGTCCTCGGCAGGGATCTTGCCGGGGCCTCGTGGGCGTCCTCGGCAGGGATCCTGCCGGCGTCTTGTTCTTCTGACCTCCACAAAGATCTGCACGCCACTACGCGTGTGCCCTTGGGTTCTGGTCTTAACATTGTCGATGGTGTCAGAGCTCTCAACCACAAGGGTGGTGCTCCATAAGTCATCCCGGCAAGGACCTTGCCGGGGTCTCGCAAGTTGCCCCGGCAAGGCCCTTGCCGGGGATCCAACTCGTCCTCTATTCTCTGACTTGGCTGTTTCCTGCATCTTGTATTTGTCTCCGCTCGCCCTCGTCACGCTTTGCCACACGTGGGGTTACGACTGCTCGTGCACAAGTCTAGGGTGCTAAAGGCCCAAACATTAGTATACTGACAGGAGCCCCCCGGCCTAGGCCACACACGAGTGCGAGGCATCGTTGGGCCAGGCCCAAACAATGCACGGGTACGTGTGGAAGGGAATAATTGCTGTAATTCTCTTGTCGTCTGTGCTTGCGGTGGCCCGTGAACAACCTCCATTCACGGGACGATAGTTACTGTCCCACGCTTCCCACTACGCCCACCCTTTTTGCCATGTACGCTGCATGCACGTCACGGGGTAAGTGGCGGACGTGCGGGATATGGGAGGGTGTGCCATTGCAGATACCCACGCGCCTTTGATTGGCGCGGGGAGGGCGGTCGTCGGCCTCGCTCGTTGCCAATGGATTTAATGAGCCGGACTTGGAAGGACTCTTTCGAGGAGGTGTAGAGCCAACCCCCAGCCTTCCCTGCTTGGCTATAAAAAGAGGATTGGGAGGAGAAGGAGGGGGCATCTTCTCGCGTCTTCTTCTTCCCTGTTCTTCATCTACCACCATGCCGAGAGGGCACGGTCGCGGCCGTTCTTCTGCAGAGGCGACTAGATCTTCCTCTCGCCAACGAGCCGCGGCGGTTCAGGAAGATCCAGACGCCCAAGGCAAAGGCGCTGAACGGGGCCGCGGTCGGTGAGGTGGTCGAGGCAGAGGCGGACGTGGAAGGGGGGCACCTGCAGCGTCACCGTCTCCACCACCATGTCCTCCTGCTTCGCCGAGCGGCCATGTCGGAGACACGACGCTGGAGTTTATCCTGTAGCTGCATGAACCGCCGCGTAGCCACCTCCGTCTTCCCGAGGCGTTCGCGAGGGTGCTGGAGGTTGACCAGCCATCGAGGTTGAGGCTTCACATGAAGGGATATTGCAATGGCGACATGTGGGTGAACGTAAAGTTCCCCGTCCCTCATGTAATGCTTCTTCATCGTGGCTGGAAAACCTTCGCACGTGCCCACTGCCTGATGAAGGGGCATGTCCTCCACTTTAAATTAGTGGAGGCTGGCCTACTCTCCATCAAGGTTTTTGGGCGCTCGAGAATCCGGCTAGGGTGTTGCGCGGGGAGCTCGACTGATGATGTGAGCTCCTCCTCGGGCGGTAGCAACAAGAAGGAGACCGGTGGGGAGGACGATGGGGACGGGTCCGACTAGATGTCGGGCGCCCCGTCCCTAGGCGATGCCGGCAGCACCATCATCAGCGCCTGGTCTTCTCCTCGGCAGAGCGGTTTGCCGGGGGTGGTTCTTGGCGGTGGCCTCTCATGCCAGCTCCTTGACCTTCTCGGGACCGCCGCTTCTAGCGGCCGGTGCTGGAAGGCCGGAGAAGATGAAGAAGGCGGGTGGTGGGCCGTCAAGTCGGAGTACGATGGCACTAACGCCTTCATCGCGTATTGTCGGCCCGCTGCCTCATCTTTCGGCTTCTCCCCCGGCACCGTCATCACCAGCCTTCTTCTGGACGGCTGCCGGGGCGTCCTCTTGGTGTCTTCTGCCGCGTGTATTTCGCCTAGGCACTCCTTGTGCCCTCCTGCTATTCTGGTCCGCTTCCTGAGGAGAGGGACAAGAAAGGGATTACGGGCATCTTACCTTTTTTTAGATCTTAAGCCTACGGGCATTTGTCGAATTTGAACTTTGTAACCCCTAGCTTATGCTTACATTCCGTATGAATTGTACTTTGATACGTCTCCAACGTATCTATAATTTTTGATTGTTCCATGCTATTATATTAGATGTTTTGGATGTTTAATGGGCTTTATTATGCACTTTTATATTATTTTTGGGACTAACCTATTAATCGAAGGCCCAGTGCAAATTGTTGTTTTTTGCCTATTTCAGTGTTCCGCAGAAAAAGAATATCAAACGGAATCCAAACGGAATGAAACCTTTGCGAGGATCGTTTTTGGAACAAACGCAAACTAGGAGACTTGGAGTGGATGTCAAGGAAGCAATGGTGAAGCCACGAGGCAGGAGGGCGTGCCCCCACCCTCGTGGGCCCCCCGCAGCACCACCAACCTACTTCCTTCGCCTATATATACTCATATACCCTGAAAACATCCAGGAGCACCAGAAACCCTATTTGCACCGCCGCAACCTTCTGTACCCGTGAGATCCCATCTTGGGGCCTTTTCCAGCGCGCCCACCCCCCTGGGGCGCGCCCTCCTACCTCTCCAACGATGTGTGAGTAGTTTACCACAGACCTTTGGGTCCATAGTTATTAGCTAGATGGCTTCTTCTCTCTCTTTGGATCTCAATACAAAGTTCTCCTCGATCTTCTTGGAGATCTATTTGATGTAATTCTTTTTGCGGTGTGTTTGTCGAGATCCGATGAATTGTGGATTTATGATCAAGATTATCTATGACCAATATTTGATTCTTCTCAGAATTCTTTTATGCATGATTTAAATATCTTTGCAAGTCTCTTCAAATTATTAGTTTGGTTTGGCCTACTAGATTGATCTTTCTTGCAATGGGAGAAGTGCTTAGCTTTGGGTTCAATCTTGAAGTGTCCTTTCCCAGTGACAGCAGGGGCAGCAATGCACGTATTCTATTGTTTCCATCGAGGATAAAAAGATGGGGTTTATATCATATTGCTTCAGTTTATCCCTCTACATCATGTCATCTTGCCTAATGCGTTACTCTGTTCTTATGAACTTAATACTCTAGATGCATGCTGGATAGCGGTCGATGTGTGGAGTAATAGTAGTAGATGCGGAATCGTTTGGTCTACTTGTCACAGACGTGATGCCTATATACATGATCATGTCTAGATATTCTCATAACTATGCGCCTTTCTATCAATTGCTCGTGATAATTTGTTCACCCACCATAAATTATGCTATCTTGAGAGAAGCCACTAGTGAAACACATGGCCCCGGTCTATCTTCCATCATATTGTTTTCCTATCAACTTGCTATTTACGCGCCTTTTATTTTGCAATCTTTTACTTTTCAATCTATACAACAAAAATACCAAAAATATTTATCTTATTATCTTTATCAGATCTCACTTTTGCAAGTGGTCGTGAAGGGATTGACAACCCCTTTATCATATTGGTTGCAAGGTTCTTGATTGTTTGTGCAGGTAGGAGGGACTTGCGTGTAGTCTCCTACTGGATTGATACCTTGGTTCTCAAAAACTGAGGGAAATACTTATGATACTTTGTTGCATCACCCTTTCCTCTTCAAGGGAAAACCAACGCATGCTCAAGAGGTAGCATACTTGTTAAATCAACGTATTAATGAAGAAAAAGGGGGTTTGACGGGTTCTTTTGTGTGCGAGCGAGGCTCACACCAAGGAACGGGTCCTTGCCATTTCTTTTAGGTAGACAACACCCCCCGGCAACCGGCCCTGCCGTCCTCCCGATTCATACCACAACTACGCTCACGCCCTTGGCGAAGGCAGGGGCAGAGTAGGATTAGGCCTTTCACCCATCCCCTTTCCACCACAACCACAACCAAATCCCGGCCCAAAAAAGGGGTTTTGGGCACAGGGAAGAGAGAGCACGGTGGCACGAAATAGAGAGAAGTTCCGTACATTCAAGTTTCATACGAAAGTATGTAGCCAGGGAAAAGACTTATCTGAATTTGCTGCCCCCGGCAGCCTTGGCTTGTCGGGGCTGGGGTGTCAGTTCATCTCCTTTCCTTCACAAAGTCCTGCTGAAGCGCCCGTGCAGCCTGCAAACCAAAGAGGACTGGACAGGACAAAAAGACACTCGCACTCAACCTCTATGCTAGGGGTTAGCTGCCGCTAAGCACTATCAACCCTACCAGAGAGAAACTTAATCTAACATGCATGCTAATTCTTAGGGCGCCAGCGCTTCATTTATTCATCTGTTGCTCAGGGTCTGCGCCTGGCTTTGTACAAAGGGTCACATGCCTTGCCGGCAAGGCTTGTACAAAAGGTAGCCTGTCGGGGGGGCCGGCAGCCGCGCCTTATGGGTAAAACTTGCGAAGGTGTTCGATGTTCCGGGAGTTGCTTACCGGGATACCGTCTTCGGTCTCCAGGCGGACCGCGCCAGGCCTGGTGACTCGTATTACCCGATAAGGGCCCTCCCACTTTGGCGTCAACTTGTTGGAATTCTTGGCCGACTGAACGCTCCGAAGAACAAGGTCGCCCTCCTCAAAGCTTCAGGCATGCACCTTGCGGCTATGGTAGTGGCGCAAGGCTTGCTGGTAGCGCGCAGCTCACACAGCAGCCTGAAGACGATCTTCCTCAATGAGTGTTGCGTCATCTTGCCGCAACTGCTCTTGCTCAAGCTCATTATAAGCGAGCACTCGAGGTGACCCATATGTGAGTTCTGTGGGGAGAACTGCTTCTGCCCCGTAAATGAGGGAGAAGGGTGTCTGGCCGGTGGCTCGATTTGGCGTTGTTCTGATTGACCAAAGAACCGTCGGCAACTCGTCGATCCAGCATCTTCCGCACTTATGCAGCCTGTCGAAAGTCCTCGTCCTAAGGCCTCGCAGCACCTCAGCATTTGCCCTCTCTGCCTGGTCGTTGCTTTGTGGATGTGAAATAGAAGCAAAACATATATTGCTGCCAGGTCTTGAGCGTATTGCATGAAGGCGCGGCTTGTGAACTGTGTGTCATTGTCGGTGATGACCTTGTTTGGCACACCAAAACAGCAAACTAGCCCTTTGAAGAACTTGACGTCTGACTGTGCTGTCACCTTTCTCACCACTTCCACTTCTGGCCACTTTGTGAACTTGTCAATCGCAATGTACAAGTACTCAAAGCCCCCGACAGCACGGGGAAAGGGGCCCAATATGTCGAGCTCCCAGACCGAAATGGCCAAGAAAGAGGGATTGTCTGAAGAGCTTGAGCTGGTTGATGGAGTTTCTTCGAATGGAACTGACATGCTTCAGACTTGGTTACTAGTGCAGCTGCATCCTGGAGAGCAGTGGGCCAGAAGAAACCTTGCCGGAAAGCCTTGCTGGCAAGGGCCCTTGATCCTATGTGAGAGCCACATATGCCTCCATGTATCTCTGCCAACAGCTCCAGTCCGTCCTCCCAGGGAATACACTTCAATTTCACGCCGTTCAGTCTTTTCCTGTACAAGATATCGTCCACAAACTGGTACATGGCAGACCGACGGGCTACTTTCTCCGCTTCTTCCTGTTCTTCAGGGAGTTCCCCTGTTTGGAGGAACTGAACAGTGTGTTGCGCCCATGACGGAGCCTGAGGCTCGACGGCAAGGACTAAAGGCATGTCTTCTGCCGTGGGATCTGTTGTCTCTACGGCAAGGGCTTGAGGCCCTGCCGGATCCTGTTGCTCCTCGGCAAGCTTGTCGTTCCCGGCAATATCCTTGTCGGCGGCTCTTGGGAGCTTGGTGGGAAAGTACTTGCAGGGGCCTGATTTTCTTCGCTTATTCTGTCCCGCCGATGGTTCAATGGATGGCCGAGTTAGTTGGAGCACAAACGTCCCTCGTTCCACAGGTAACTTGAGGGCAGCATCTTTCGACAGGTCATCAGCAATGTTGTTCTCTGCTCGAGGAACATGCTATGCTTGTAGACCATCAAAACGCTCTTCCAACTTCCTCACTTCATCTACATAAGCTTCCATCAGTGGGCTCTGATAATCCTTGTTCACTTGCTTCACCACGAGTTGTGAATCCCCACAGACGATTAGCTTTCTGATTCCAAGGCCTGCCGCGATCTTGAGACCGGCGAGCAGCCCCTCATACTCCGCGGTGTTGTTTGTTGATCTCTCCCGGGGAAAATGCATTTGTATTACGTACTTGAGGTGCTCTTCAATGGGCGCGACAAGCAGCACGCCGGCACCGGTGCCTTGCAGCAAGAAAGCCCCATCAAAGTACATAATCCAATTGCGTCTTGCTTCCTTGCCGGGAAGAGTGGTCTCTTGAATCTCTTCGTCGGGCGTTGAGGTCCATTCTGCAATGAACTCCGCCAAAGCCCTGCTCTGCATTGTCGAAGTGCTTTCAAACCTGAGACCAAAGCTTGACAGCTCCAACACCCATTCCACAATCCTTCCGATTGCATCTGGGTTGTGTAAGATTCGTTGCAACGGGAAGCGAGTGATGATGATGACCTCATGTGCTTGAAAATTATAACGCAGCTTCCTCAAGGCCATAAGGAGGCCGAAGAGCAGCTTCTTCACACAGGAGTACCTTGATCTAGCTCCCTGCAAGAGGGAGCTGACGAAGTAAATTGGGTGTTGCATCATCTTCTTCCTCTGTACCACTTCATTTGCTTGTGCTCACCCTGCCTTGCCGGCGTCAGACTTTGCCGGGGCTCCCGTCTCACCGGCGCCAGACCCTGCCGGGGGGAACTCTGGCTCGTCATCCGACAGTCCTGCTACCGCTACTGCTTTCCCGCCAGCTTCCCTCTGCACCACTAGCACAGCACTGACCACTTGATTCGTCGCCACTAGATATAGCAGCAATGGCTCTTGCGGTTTGGGCGCAGCTAGTATTGGCGTAGAGGAGAGGTACCTCTTCAAATCTTGTAGCGCTGCCTCGGCCTCTGGGGTCCATTTCATGGGCCCTACCTTCTTCAAAATCTTGAAGAAGGGGAGAGCGCGCTCAGAAGATTTGAAGATAAACCTACTTAAAGCGGCAACCCAGCCGGCAAGGCGACGCATGTCCTTGACTCGCCTTGGTGCTTCAATTTGCTTGATTGCCTTGATCTTGTCAGGGTTTGCTTCAATCCCGCGCTGAGACACAAAGAACCCGAGAAGTTTACCAGATGGGACACCGAAGACACACTTCTCAGGGTTGAGCTTGAGATTGATCTTGCGCAAATTTGCAAATGTTTCCTCCAAATCTTGCACAAGTGTTGCTCTGTCCTTGGTTTTGGCCACTATGTCATCCATATAAGCCTCCATATTTCTATGGAGCTGGGGCTCAAAACCAATCTGAACTGCTCTTGCAAATGTCGAACCAGCACTTTTCAACCCGAAAGGCATTCGTACAAAACAATACGTACCACATGGGGTGATGCAGGCGGTCTTCTCTTCATCTTCCTTTGTCATAAAGATTTGGTGGTATCCCGAATAGGCGTTAAGGAACGACAGAAGATCGCACCCGGCAGTGGAGTCCACGATCTGGTCAATGCACAGCAAAGGGAACGGATCCTTTGTGCAGGCTTTATTGATATCTGTATAATTAATGCACAACCTCCACTTCCCATTTGCCTTGCGCACCACCACCGGGTTGGCTAACCATATTGGGTGGAGCACCTCTCTGACCAAGCTTGCCGCCTCCAACTTCCTAATGTCTTTGATGATAAACTCTTGTCGTTCCAAAGCTTGCTTTCTGACCTTCTGCTTGACGGGTCGTGCATTAGGACAGACAGCAAGATGGTGCTCAATCACCTCCCTGGGAACGCCGGGGATGTCAGATGCTTGCCATGCAAAGACATCAACATTCGACCGCAGGAAGGCGACAAGCGCGCTTTCCTATTTGCTGTCGAGGGTGGAGCTTATAGTAAAAGTCCCGCCCGTGCCGTCCTCCTTGACGGGCACCTTCTTGGTCTCTGGTGGCGCTGCCTTGGATCTCTTGCTCTTACCGTTGGAGCTCTCTGGCACGTCCTTGACGGGAGCAAAGCACTCCGAAGAGGCGCGCTTGCCAAAGTGGGTGCAGGAGGTCTTGCCGGAGCAGGTCTCACCGGAAGGGGCCTTGCCGACAGGGGCAGAGGCCTTGCCGGTTTTCTTCTTTCCCGGGGCTTCAGTGGTAGGAGCAAGTGCCTTGGCGGCATTTGCTGCAACTGCCTCCTGGTAGAGTTGGTCGGCGCAGATGAGCGCGTCTTTCCTGTCGGAGGGGACGGTGATGATGTTCATTGGCCCGGGCATCTTTAACACGTTGTAGGCATAATGTGATGACGCCATAAACTTGGCCAGCGCTGGGCGGCCGAGGATCCCATTATAGGGCAAGGGGATCTTGGCAACATCAAAAACGATCTTCTCCGTCCTGTAGTTCTGCTTGCCCCCAAATGTAACGGCAGCGTGATTTTACCCTTCGGCTGAATTCTTCCCGGGTTGACCCCTTGAAACGTGCCTGTTTCCTCGAGATATCCATCGGGGATTTGCAGCCTCTTGATCACAGTGGGCGAGATCAAGTTCAGACCGGGCCCACCGTCGACTAGCACCTTTGTCACCTTGAGGTTGCGTATCGTTGGTGAAACCAACAACGACAAACACCCGACCGCAGTTGTGCGATCAGGGTGATCCTCGGTGTAAAAAATGATAGGCATGCTGGACCACTTCAGTCGCTTCTGGGCGTCGAACGATGGCTCTGCCGCAGTGACTTCACGCGCTCACTATTTCAGTCGGCGGTGAGAGGTATGCAACAAGGTGCCACCATCGACGCACATGGCCTCCGTAGCTTTCTGGAACTCGTGCTCGCTGGACTCGTCGTCCTCATCATGATCATCGTCTCCCTCTTTCTTGTCACGGCCCCGAGCAGGCCTCTCTGGTTGATTATCTTTGCCGCAGCGACCTCCTCGGCCGCCACGCTTCTTGCCGGACCCCTCAGCACCATCCTGGCCCTTCTCCTTATCGCGCCTCTCATACTCAGCTCTCTGCTTCTCCGCAAGCAGCTCAACCTGCCGGCAATTCTGGAGGTCATGGCCCTTGGTGCGATGGATCTTGCAGTACTGCTTGTCGGAGCCTTCTGGCTTGTCGGCAGCCGCCAAGGCCCAGCAGGCGGCGCACCCGGCAACTTCCTTGCCGGGGTCGTCAGCCTTGGCCTTCTTGGCAGCGCCGGGGTCGCCGGATCCCTCGGCGGCAAGCACGGTCTTGCCCTTGCGCTTCTTATTGCGGCGTCGGCCCTTCTTTGCCGGGGCGACGGCGTCTTCGTCTGTGGAGTCAGTTTTTGCGCCGGCATCTTCGCCGGGGTACTTCCTCCCTTCTTCAACCCGAGCGCATCTGTCGGCCAAAACATAAAGCTCGGCGACATCCCTAACCTTGTTCAACGCCAGCTCCTCACGCATCTTGCGGTTGCGCACATTCTGATGGAATGCACTGATGACGGCGACGGGATGAACATCTCGGATGTTGTATTGCACACGGCTGAACCTTTGCATGTATTTGCGCAGGGTTTCGCCGTCCTTCTAGGGGATGACATGCAAATCACTTGCCTGGCCAGGAGCTTGGTGGCCCCCGGTAAAGGCGCCAACAAATTCGTGGCACAAATCCGACCAAGAAGAAATGGAATCCGCTGGCAAGTGCATCAACCATGACATGACGTTGAGCTTAAGTGCCAACGGGAAGTAGTTAGCAAGAACCTTCTCGTTGCGAGCCCCAGCAGCTTGCATCGCGATGGTGTATATGTTGAGGAACTCCGACGGGTGAGTCTTGCCGTTGTACTTCTCTCCGGCCTCAAGCTTGAATGTGTGGTGGGTGGGCCACTGGAATTGCCGCAACTCACGGGTAAAAGCTGGAGAACCCACCTCGTAAGGTAAGTCACCAGAACCCCCCAGTGCTGGGCGGTCCATAGTGGGCCCCGCACGCCTATCTGACTGATGGCGTGCTTCCTATCACCGCTCGATAGTGGTTCGAGCGTCTTCCTGGACTCGCTCCCGAAGAACTTGACGTTGGTCGCGGGTCGGATGACGTTGTGGAAATGTTGTCACAGGCGACGGCCCGACAAGCCGGCGGCTGCTGTTGCCGGCGCGGAGGAGGAGAGTGCACCGTGGTCGCAGCACCTCTTGTCCCTCCACCACCGGCATGTGTCGGCTCGACAGAGCGCCGGCACGAGGGTTCCGCTGGTCGCGGTTCATCTTTATTGGCGAAGCTGATGAGGCTCCGGATGGTAGCTCTCCACTCATCGAGCTTCTCCGCAGTAGGAGGAAAGTTGAGGAGCAGTTGCACGCGTGCCAATGCTTCTGCTGGCGTGGGTGGTGGTGAAAGCTGCGTGGACCGTGACGCGCTCTGACTTCTAACCACGTTGGAAGGAGCTCTACCACGATCTTGCGGCCGCGCGCCATTTTCGCCAGCTTCTGGCCGTGCATGCTGGCCCGGTGCACCTCGAGAGTGATGCAGAGGGATCTTCCTGCGGCGGCGCTTGGGGTCAACAACATCGCAGCGTTGCTCATCACGTGCGACCTTGGAAGACCGCGACACGGGCGCCGGCTGGGGCGTCTTGGAGGTCGCCGCGCCGCCCATGGGCAGCACGGCTTCGCCCTTGGACCCAGCGGCGTGCGGCTCGTCGTCTCAGGCACGAACGACGCTGCCCGCCTGGCTTCGATTGCCAGACTGTCGTGAATGCTCGTGGGCCACGCTTCCGCCACCATCCGCGGCTGCCCCGTAGCCTGCCCGCGCTGGTACAGGCGGTTCGGCTCCAGACGAACCGATCGCCGTGATCCCCTTCCTCTTGGGAGCCATGGTGATCGATGAAACGACGTGCTAATCGCTAGATCAGGTTTTCAAAGGTCTTAGCGCCCCTGCCTGGTGCGCCAAAGATGTCGGGGAAACGACACCTATGAGACCACGGGGATCCCTTCTATGATTTGGCAGGGAACAGGGGCTAAGCAAAGAGCAGATCTAGTGATCAACACCACCGGTCTTTACCCAGGTTCAGGCTACAGAGATGCGTAAAACCCTTGTCCTGCTTGATTGTGTATTGACTGTTCTTGAGCTTAGGCTCGTTGCTATGCATGCAAGCTGGGACGAGAGGTTCAAAAAGCCAAATCCCCTTCCAGTATGCTGTGGGCCTCCTCTTATATGACCAAGGGGCTGCCATGGTGGCATACAAGAGGTGTAAAGCTGCTACAGTACACATGCTTATCTTGGTCATCTAAGGACAAACGCATTTAATGTGCCGCTTGCATGCCCTCTAGCTTTATTGGGGACGGGAAGAGAGCCCATCCCGTCTGTTGCCGCCTCGCCCCGTCCCGACACGCGCCCATGCTGATGGGGCATGCAGTGCCAAGTTGGCTGGCCAGCTGCTGCGCTGGAGAGGTGGCAAGGTCTTCACGAATATCTGCATGTCACCACGCAGGTGCTTGCCAGGTTGGCAGGTCAGTCCCCGTACTGGAGTGGCGACTGGGAAGCCGAGTCTGGCCACGGTCTTGCCGATGTCCCCGGCAAGGATCCTGTCGGGGCCTCCTGGGCGTCCTCGGCAGGGATCCTGCCGGCGTCTTGTTCTTCTGACCTCCACAAAGATCTGCACGCCACTACGCGAGTGCCCTTGGGTTCTGTTCTTAGCATTGTCGATGGTGTCAGAGCTCTCAACCACAAGGGTGGTGCTCCGTAAGTCGTCCCGGCAAGGACCTTGCCGGGGTCTCGCAAGCCTTGCCGGGGATCCAACTCGTCCTTTGTTCTCTTACTTGGCTTTTTTCCTGCGTCTTGTATCTGTCTCCGCTCACCCTCTTCACACTTTGCCACGTGTGGGGTTACGACTGCCCGTGCACAAGTCTGGGGTGCTAAAGGCCCAGACTTTAGTACATCGACAGATTGTCTTCAATTACCAAAACCAAACATGGGGGCACCATGCTCTTGAAAAACCGAAGAAAGAAGAAGTAAGGAAACCCAAGCAAAAGATTGCTACAATAGTGGAAAAACATTTAAATTTTTTAAAAAACTAACACTACAATGTTGGGTCAGCCCTAGATAGGGATCGGTATGGGAAAGGCATAGCATTGTGGGCGACCAAGTCCAGAGCCCATGGCGTGGCGTTTTTCTTCGGCCCTAAAGTATAGAGATTTTAGATTCGGCCCGGGTTGTAGTCGTGCAAGCCAAGGTCGAGGTAAGTCAAGGCTTGTTTCCATCAGTTTCCCTTATTGTTTTTGCACTCTTTGTAAGTCCATGTTGTTATTTGTAGTTTATGTATATATTTTTGTTTAGCTCAAAAAAATGTATATAGTTTTGTTGTCGGACCATTAAAGATTTAGTTTAGATTCTAGAGTGACTGTGCAATTAAGCCATTTTTGCATGTGGTAGTCATGTGGTATTTTGGGGTAGTTATATATAGGCGCTAAAGTTTCCCCCTCTTGCATTTTTTTGGCCTAGGTCTTGATCCAATCTTGGCTACGCCAGTGCCCTCCCGCCGACGTTGATGTGGTAGCCACACCGCCCTACTCTACCACTATCGTAGCCTCTCCTCTCACTCTCCCTTCCCTTTGACGAGCACCTCGGTGATGGGGGCAAACTTCACATGTTCAAACCCTGGGTCGGGTTTTGGGCCAAGCTTTGTAAAGCCCGAAGCAAAAATCCAAAGCCTGGGCCCGGCCCGGCCTGAAGCACATGAATAGTGCCATTTCCAATTAAAATAATTATATTAGGGATATTAAAATAATATGATACACCTATATTTCAAATAAAATATACATTTGTTGCCATTTCAGGCTTTTTTCGTGCTTTCGGGTCAGGCTTCAGGTGGGAACATGAAGCCCAGGCCCGGCCCGGATGCCGGGCCTTCGGGCCGGGCTGCTCATGCATAGGTCTAGGGCGAACCCTAGCTTGGTGACAGGGAATGAGAATGAACATCCTTAACTTTGTACAGAAGAAACAACGAAAAGGCAGCAACGCTTAGGACTCCAGTGCCGCTCCCGTGGGCGGCCCGGGAGAGAGAACCGCACCGCCAGCTCCAACCCCACCGTCCCCTCCTCCCCTCGCTGCCGCTGGTGTGCGTCACCGGGCAAAGCCCGCATGGCGCGGTGGCGGCGAGGCCCTTTCCTCATCCCTCTTGGGCTTGGACGGCACGGGTCGTTCGTCCCGGCGGGAGCCGGACGCTGCCCGGGCTTGGCGGGGAAGCTCGCACTTGGGGCAGCGCTGCGAGAGGCTCGGGGTGACGTGCTAGAGATGCACTAGGAGATACGGTGCAAGCGACCTCGGCGCGGTGGGCGTGTGCTGGCGTGCAGAAGGCCGAGTGGAGCGGATCTGGGGCTTGGAGTTTGAGCTCGTGCTCGTGCACTAGGCGGTGCTGGGATGCGCAACGCGCTCGCTGGCCATAGCGCGGGTGTGCAGGGGGCCAGGCGGCGTGGATCTGGAGCATGGTGCTCTATGGCGGGACTCGCGGTGGCGAGGAGTGGTGCTGAGGCTCGGGCGGCGCGTCTTGGCGGGCCGGGGCGGCGCGGTGTGGCTGCTCCATGGTGCTAGTGTTGGGTGGTGCGGTCGTGGTAGATCTGGTGTCTCCAGCTGCTGGATCCGGTCTCCGACGGACGTGGCAGCGTGCATGGTGCGAGTGGCGTGCGCCTGCCGCAGAGTTGCGGCTGGGAGTCATGGTGGTTCGTGGCCTCGGGCAGCGCACCTCCGTCCCTTGCCGGCATGGTGCTCGGCGGGGTGTGGTGGTCGTGCTGCGTCCGGTGGCTCTGCCCTCGGTTGGCCATCAATGGATCTTGCAGCTGCGGCTGGTGGTTGGCCGTCGGTGGTCTCCGCGAGGTGCGGTTGACGGCGACAGCGAGGGCCTCTTCATCAACGGGCTGGTTCGTTGGTGGTGGTAGTGCTTGGTGGACTTGCAGGCGCCAATGCAGATTGGGTGTGTTGGAGCTCGGGTGAAGACTCTGTCTCGGCCTTTGGCCGTGACCGGCGATGGAGGCGGCTACGGGCGTCGCATACCTTCTTGAAGGCATCGCCGTTTTGCTGCCGCACCCTTCCTGTATGGATCTGGCTCCGGGGGAAACTCTAGATCCTATGTGATCAGACGTTGGCGGCGCCTTGGCGTCGTTTCCCCTCTTGAGGGCTTCGTCTTTGGAGCTGGGCATTGGCAAGGGGGACCAGTGGCAGGTGTTGATTTTAGTGTTGAGGCTTCTGTGGCAACGATGGCGGAGGCGAGCAAAGTCGGAGGCGTGGCAACGGTTGCGATAGTCGGCTCTTCTTCGGCGTGTCCGTGGGATTACCTCGGGTTGTTTTGTTGCAGTGAAGTCGGAGCTGCGGTGGCGGGGCCCTGTGGCAACGATGACAGGCAGCAGGTGGCATGTTCGGTGGTCTTCCGCGGCGCCAACATTGCATAGTTCTTCTTCGGAGCTTTTCATTAAAATCAGAGTTGTGTTGCCCTCGGCATGGGAGGCTGAGTCCGGCATGTGTCTTCTTGTGTTCTGCACAGCCTCTACTGTGAGGATTGGCTTGACGTTCATCTTCGACGAAGTCGGAGTTACTTGCTCGGAGTTTAGGGTGGGTGATGATGCCCGTAGGGGAGCAGTGACGACGATGACGTCTGAGTGCATCTTGTCGAGGCCCTCCTCGTTGAGGCGTGTGTGGAGTATCATTTATATGCCGCTCACCGGTTTGTAACAGTTTTAGCATGGTTTCTCGTTAATTAACCAGGCAACTCTCTTTTGCTTAATTAATGGATGAAGTAAATCTTTTGCCTCCGTTTTAAAAAAAACTTTATACAGTAACATGCTTACGTTTGACTACTACTATCAGACTATCTTCAATATACACGTGAATTTTCATGTGCACACTTGCTAGACACTAACGCTCTATTTGGATGCATGTATTGAAGTGCTCCGTATTGAATTGGTTGCAATACCAATTCAGCAAGGAATGGCTGGGAAGGTCGGCCACGGCTCTATGGAGAGGATCCAGACGCCACCGCCGCGAGGAACGCCGCAGTTGCTGCTACGTCGCCAGGATGCGGGAGTAGCCATGCGCAGAGGAGCATGACGCAGTGCCGCTGGAGCTTCTTCGCTTCGCCTCTCTTTTCTTTTTCTGGTCGCGGTGGGAAAGAGAAGGGTTGAAGCGGTACGTTTTGCGGGTGAGTGCAAATCCAGCGAAATCGAAGCCGGAGGGGTCTGTATTGTCGGAGGGGAGCGCACGTGAGAGCAAATACAATGTTGTATTCGGTCCCATTTCCATTTAATGTTTCGGTGTGCATCCAAACAGCTGAATTGGCGGTTCGGGAATACCAAATCTAATTCGAGGCTGCAATACATATATCCAAACGTAGTGTAAGAAAACATCATTCAGCTCAAAAGAAAAAACCCTGAGAAAACACCATTACATGTGCCTCAGACGATCAGAACCCCAGTGACTTGTCTACACATTTCGAATGCTCTATCCCAGAGTTCAGCCCTCCTACGTACGCTCCATCAGTTAATTTGGACGCCCGTGCAGATCCATGTGTTGCGTGATTTCCATGATCCAACAATTTACTTCTTTTAGCATAAGATAGTATGCAGAAGCGCCATATATATGTGCATACATTTATCCTTATAAACGCACACATGCACATCATATCCTTATGAGCACCTTCAAAAAACTGAGCCAACATATCGTGTTAAGATTTACGAAGCCATCGTAGACGCCTTGTCATCAACAAGCACTGAAAGCGCATTGCCGGAAATCTTAAAATAAATTCAGAAATAAATATGAGCATTAGGACTTAAACCCTGATGAAATGAGGATATCACTGTCCACCTAACTATTCAACCACCATATGTTGGTTCGCATCCAACAATTTACTGCACGGTGTGCAAGCCGGGATAAAAGTCTTACGAGACGGTCTAAGAGCAACTCCAACGGGCCGGCCCAAATGGACGGCGTATTTGTCCGCTTTTTGTCCGTTTGGGTCGGCCATCCGCCCGGCATCCGCCCAATTTTGCATTTGGGTCGGCAGTGCGCCCAACGCGCCGACCCATTTCATATCCGCACTCAATTTAGAAAAAAAGGCCCGCGGCCACAGATCATGACAACGGCCATAGATCATACCGGCACCATGTCAGCGCCGGCATACATTGCCGGCTTTAAAAAATATCACCGCAGTTCATGCTAGCGCACTCGCCAGCTGTGTGCCGGCACACAAAAAAGGGGGTGGGACTTGAGTTCGACCATGCCATCGCGGCCTCGTGGTCATGCTAGCACGCAAGCCGGCATACAAAAAAGGAAGGCGCTCGCGGCCACGACATCACTCGTCGGCGAACTTGAGCATGTCGACCTGCATCTCTCGAATCACGGCCTCTTCCTTGGCGACACGGTGTTGAGATCCACCTTCATGATCTCCACCCCGGTTATCATGCTCGCGAGCGCCACTTCTTTCGCCTTGGTTTTGGCGTTGGCGGCCTCGATCTCCAGCATCTTGGCTTGCTTCTCTGCCTCCATCTCAAGCTGCTTGGCTTGCATCTCCGCGTCCATCTCAAGCCTCCTCCTTTGGATCTCCATGAAGGCGTTCATTTGCTCTTCTTTGAAACGCGGGTCCTCCTCCCTTGAGTTCTTCTTGTTCATCATGCCCTCAAAGCTTGCGATCAAGGCGTTGGATGCCGCCTCCTGCTTGTCCTCCTTCTTGAAGTTGGTCTTCCCCTGCGGACGTGCAGGCTCGCCGTCCCCAACCTCCTCCACGGCTTGCTTCCCCCCACGCGACTTGAGGGCGGCATATTGCGCCTTGAACTTCTCCTCGTCCTTGATGACCCGAAAGCAATGGGAGAGGTTGAAGCACTTGCCATTGTGTTGGACCTTGAATGCCTACAACCATGCAAGCATATGGGCAAATAGTATGCAAATGAGCACGCAAGCATGAACTTGATGACACAAAAGAGGGCGGCTTGCTAGCATACCATGTCTTGCATGCCGATGCCGCTCACGGGGCGGGCCTTGACGCTATCAAGAGTGGCACAAAACTTGTTGCACTCTTGTTGGATCATCCTCCATCGCTTGGAAATGGACACCCACCCGCACGTGCTCACAATTTGGTAAGGCGGAAACTTCCTGCACTCATGAAACTTTCGGTGGACACGAATCCAAAAGGTTGAATGCTTTTGTTCGGCGCTCGTCTTGGGGTCATGTCCAATGTCTCGCCAACACTCGCAAAGAAGCTTGTCCTCGGCGGCCGTGTATGCCTTCGTGTGCTTGCTCTTGCGCTTCGGCTTAGGACCGGCGGCTTGGTTGGCGAGCTCGTCCTCGAACAAAGGCTCCACTTCGATGTCGCACTCGTCCTCTTCCTCTTGCCCGTAATCGTCCGAGAACTCGTGGTCGAGTGGGAAGCCGTCCAGGTCCATGCCGACCTGATCACGCATGAAGGCCGCCTGATCGGGATCATAGCCAGCGGCCTGCGTGAATGCCCCGCGACCGTCCTGGCTTTGTGTCTTGTCGGGATCGTAGCCAGCGGCCGGCGCACCGCCCTCGAAGATGAGGTTCTGCATGTAGTCCTCGTCGCCGACGGCCGGCATTCCGTCGAACAGGTTGCGGGCGTCCGGGAGCACCCGGCCGGCGTCTGCTGCGTGCATTTCCTCGCGCCTCCGGATGACGAGCCACTGGCCGCCGGGGTGGCGTTGAGGTCGATGGGCGCGGGCGCGGGCATGGAAGGCGCGACCACGCTCACGTCGGGCGAGCACTCCCCGGAGAGGCGGAAGGCCTGCGGGTACACATGGAAACCGGGCATCGGGTTGCAAGCCGACGCGCGGGGCAAGTCGGGCAGCACCATACGAGGGAACGCCGATGAGTCGGTGCTGGCCGCGGCGACGGCGGCGTTGAGGAGGTTGTGCTGGCTAGGGTTTAACCCTAGCATGTAGAGTGTCTACCTCGTTGCCGCCGCGACGCGGGCGCTGGTGACCTCCTGCTGCGCGGCGGCGGCGACGGTGGCAGCCGCGACGGCTTCAACTCGAGCGTCCGCGGCGTGCCTCCGGCCCTTCCTCTTGGCCGACTCCCTTACCCGCTGTTCGGGCGTCAGCGCCTTCTTTGGCTTGGTCGCGGCGGCGGTTTTGCGCGGGGCACGAGGCTTGCCTTTGCCAGAGGGGGCGGTCGTCTTGCCGGACGAGGCGAGGAAGGCGAGGCCGGCGGCAGCGTCAAGGTCGAGTTCGTCGTCCATGGCGGGTGTGGGGCGGGAGCACGCACGGGCGAGAGGGTTTTGGGGGGAAATGAGGGGAAATTGTGGTGGCTGCCACCGAACGGCCGGTCCGGAGAGAGGAGTAGGCGCGCGCGCGTCCGTCTCGTATCCACGCCGATGCAAATCCGGCAGAAAATTAAACCGGGAATAGATCGTCATGCGAACGCCAAATGAACGCGCGTCCATTTAAATCGGTGCATTGGATCGTTTTTTGCGTCCGCGCTTCCTAAACAGACGTTTGCAGACGAAATAGATCGCCCATTGAAGTTGCTCTAAATGTCTCGCGCATGTTAAACCTTCGTACTGCACCCCTCGCAGCTCGCAGCAGCAACAAAAACGTTCATACTGCACGACTGATGCTTGCCAAAGGACACGTGTATATTTGTACTGTTGCATGCTCTACTTAATTACGGCACGACTGATGCTTGCCAAAGGACACGTGTATATGTTTATACTGTTGCATGCTCTACTTAATTACAGCACGACTGATGCTTGCCACGCGGAGTCTAAGAGTCTCACACTCATGTCTAACCTTTATACTTTCGCAAAAAAAAAAAAACTCTCTGCTGCACGAGGGGATGCTTGCCGAAGCACACGGTGCATCAAAAGAGCACGCCACTCAGTAACTTCCGTGCCCATTTGCTTCACGTGACGTGATATCATGTAGACTATATCATCTTCTAATCTTCATGATTACCCGCAAAAGAAAAACCTTCATGATCACTTGCCTAGAGGGATCACATGCTCTCCATAATTAACCCACATGGATCGATAGACCACACGCACATAACACCGAGGAAGATAAAGGGTGTATTTGAAGTTTTAAACCCATAATCTGTCCACCTTCATAGAAGTGAGCCTAAATTAGATTGTTTTAAGTCCTTATATACAAGCCCACCTTCCATGTGGTTAAAAGATACTCCCTCCGTAAACTAATATAAGAGCATTTAGAATACTAAAATAGTGATCCAAACGCTTTTATATTAGTTTACAGAGGGAGTACAACACAATTATATGAAATTTGAGCGACAATAAAAAGAAAATTCGGTTTCCTCACGGACTCAAATTATCTTGAAAAACGACCTTATATTATGAAACGAAGGGAATAATAAGAAAACTGGAGTAAATTTTACTCCCTCTATCCCATGATATAAGAATGTTTTGAAAAACGTTTTTATATCATAGGACGGAGGGAGTATATAAGAACCATTTGTACTTGTGAAATAACAACTATGTTATTCCCCATCCATTTTAAAATACAAGTTCTTTTAGAAAGGGCACATGAATTAAAAGTCTGACTAAAACATCAACATTACCCTTCAATCGTTTCTATGCCCATCAATCTCTTTTCTCTTACCAAGTCACAAAAAAGGACCGTGATCTTGCACGAATATTTGCGCAACTGGACAAACAGTCGACGCACCATCGATCTAGGGTGTAGTGCGTCCAACCGGTTCTGCCCAGCACGTGTTGGATCAGACACTTAGTGTTAGTGGCACGTCATGTTGAAGGATCTCACACATACTGCGGGCTATAGATTACCTGCAAAAGAATATCTCTTTATTCTCCACAAAGTAAGTAGCGCAAACATAAAATGAGCTAACAAAGGAAGTGCAGGCAATAAAGAGTTAACAAGAAGACTTCGTGATAAGAGTTACCCCCTCATGTTACCACCACCAAGAGGACACTGCTGGTACTGACCCCTATCGTGGTTAGGGGGCTTTCTTCTTCTAGTATTGTTGGTGCTATATCTGGTAATTTTAAGAGGGATGGGAGTGTGTGTGTGTGGGGGGGGGGGGGGGGTAAGGCCCACTACTGTTGTGCTCGTTTCCAATCGTTTAGATTTTTTTTCTACTTACCTACGCATAGCTTTGGTCTTATATGACTTTTTATTTGTTGGTATGTTCTTGTGTGTGTGCGTTGGTGCAGAGGCCAGATATACTCATTGTGGTTGTATCCTTTATTCATTGTGTTTGTATCCTCTTGATGCTTCATTTTAAGCCAATAAATTCATGCTTTGTTAGAAAAAAAGTGTTGTGCTCGTGCTGTCTAAGATGGGTAAATCTGGTATCACTCTGTGCGGATCTGTTGCCCCTGAGGCAGTGCCGTGCAAGGTCGTGGCCTTGGCTGGTGTCTGTGCTAGGGACACAAGGAGACAATGGAGTTGAGCTTGACTATGTGTCCACTCAAGTGGTGCATGGCTTTGGGACGAGGATTTGGGCCATGCAGAAGTGCGGGGGCATCCATGTCCGTGGTGCCGGCTTTTTATTTTGGCTTCCGATTTTTATAGTTTTATATATTTTAAACAAATTCTTTAACTAAGTCTTGTTTTCGTATTTGTGTTTCTCGTTACTAGAGGTTTCAAATAAGATCCATTTTAAATATATTTTGATGAATTTTGAAAAAAATTATGTCAAGTTTCAATGTTGAAACTTAGTAAGGGCGACCGATAAAAATCAACTATTTTGTGTCTATGACCCATAGAAAAAATTGCTGAAAATTATATCTTTGAAGCTGGTTGAAAATTAACAGTTTTAGATGCTAAAATCATAAGTTTCAACTTTAAAACTTAAAACTAATTGTGTCCTTATGCGAGATTGAACTACTGCATGAATCACGAGGCAAAACGAGCGGGTGGCGGGTGCACGCCCCTGCGAATTTCCGCATGGCTTTGGTGTTGGCGTGTGCTTTTTCATGGTAGCTTCACTCTAGTGTCTTGGGATGGCACCAAGGCAGCAATGCGAGAGGTAGAGGTCGCGGGCTCAGAACTATCGGTTGCCTACGCTATAAAAGGTAGTCTCGTTCTCTCCCTAGAGAAAGCACAGCCCATGCCCTCCGAGCAACCACGGTGCCACCTCTGGCACCGGTGAGCGAGGACGCCATCCAACTCCCGCTGCCGGTAGTCACTAGTTGATTCCGCTGCCGGGATCCATCTCTCTCCCCACATCCTCAACCTCTCTGTGATGTTCTTCTGCAAATCGATGCACACATACTAACTGCTGAACCACTTACATTTCTCTCAGATCTTCGTTTTAGTGCACTTGTTGCTTCTTTGATATAGTCCTGTGTTTCATGGAGTGCAGCCTGCTACTCTGTGGGCATGCCCACGGGCAGCGGCTGCCCTCCGGCGACGGCCATGGCCGAAGAGCCATTCGGGCTGAAAATAACTGGCAGGGAACCGTTACCCCGCCCCATCAGCCCCGATTGCCATCACTACTCTGCTCCCAAACCCCTCTTCTGCTTTCTCCTCCCACCCTTAAACCCCAGCCGGCCCGCCGTCGCCGTAATGCCTCGCCTTGTTGTCTCCCCGGTACTTCGTCCATGGCAACAAAGCATCACGTATCGGCCGTGATCTTTGATCTGGACGACACCCTCCTGGACACCGGTACACACATCCGTTTAATCTCCTTCTGGAAGAAAACACTGGACTAATTTCCAAAATGGACGATGGTGTGTGTGTGTGTCTTGGTGCAGAGAGTGTAACAAGAGGCGTCTTGAACGATTTCCTCGCGACATATGGGAAGTCAGCAGACGCGGAAAAGGAGGAGGGGAGGCTGGGGCAGAGTCACAGCGAGTACGCGGCTGGGATCATCGCAGATTACGGGCTGCCGCTCACTCTCGAGGAGTACTCTGAGGCAATATTCCCCTTGAATCTCAAAAGGTTCGTTTCATTTTGGCACACTGATCAAATCTGCAATGTCATGTTCATCCCAACTCGTTTTTTTTTTGTTTGCTCGTATGTTCCTCACAACTAACCCAGAGGCTTAAACCACTTGCCTTGGTTCTACTGTTCTCCAGCTGGCAGAAGGCAAAACCACTTCCTGGGGTTAGAAGACTTCTCAAGCATCTTCACAAGAATGGAGTACCGCTGGCACTTGCTTCCAACTCCGAGGCGAGAATTATCCATCAAAAAATACTCAAACTAGAAGGTTTGTTTGTTTGTTTGTTTTTTAGAAAAGAAGGATGCATCCCCGGCCTCTGCATCTGGATGATGCATGCAGCCATAACTAGAAGATTTGTGATGTAGGAGTAGATGCTCTTTTAAAAAAGAGGATGACCCCCGGCCTATGCATCGTGTGTAGCCATTGTGGTGTTGATATAGGGTTTGGTTCCCCATGCGCTCACATCCGAAAACTATGGGGGGTCGGCATTGTACTTTACCTACAAATGATCAGTCGCGAAATTCAAACGTGAGTCAAACGTCCGAATGGTGTGAAAGTGAACGTGTGCATCGATTTGATACAAATACTAGAGAACAATAAAGCTCTCCTTTATCTTACAAATGTTCGAATGGTGCACAAAGTTGAAGCACAAGGCACATACAACGAGGCAAAACATCAAACACCATGTTGAATAAAATCAAATCAAAATGTTGTGTTGAAGCAAAAACCATCATATTAACCGAAGCTTTTTGATAATAGCAAGAAAACTGCTACACAAACGATTGGTTGTGCCCGATTTCTAGACGACAAGATTTAGCAGCCATCGATCATCTCAGTTCACGTGGATGCAGCCATCGATCACAAGGTCGTATGAAAATCTTCCTGCAAATTGTCGTGTGCACAGTAATTTCGTAATAGCAATATGGAGTACCACGTGCATTAGATAAGTTGGCGCGACCATAGGAAAATAAAAATCTTCAATATATATTCAATATAGTTTTTTCTTGAAGAAGATATGACTTTTTTTACAACAAAAGTTAGTGGGGAGTCATGTTGTATATATTTTCATAAAAGAAGGGAGAAAATCCTTTTTTTCCTTGGATGTTCGTGCCAGTGATTACCAAGCCGAAAAGTCCTCCCATTTTCCAATTAAATATTTTGTGTTACATTTTAGCATGTTTATTCATGTTTCTCTAGATTTTCTACACCCTTAGGGAGATAGAGCAGGGAGATGAGCTCTTTCTTTTGTTGCAAACTCGGAGTTGTGATAGCATGAGGGAGAAAGCGACAGGGGAGGATAGACAACAAGAGATGATGGGCTATAGTTTTTTTAAGACAGTAAATACGTAGATGCTCACATATGGAGAGATATAGTGCATGATGGACTAAGAAAGGGAAACTGTTAGTGGTAAAAAACAAGAGTCCATTGGAAAAATATACTTGTGAGGGTTTCCTCCTCTCATCTGACAAGGTCGTCATTCTCATCCGCCTCCGATCACAACCTAGGAGTGGGAATGTGGAGGGGAACTCTGCTCTTCGTTCAATATGTAGTCACATTTCGTATTTGTCTTGGTTCTCATGTCGTAGCGACGATTTTGAGGTGGTGGTGGTATCATGTCGATGGAATAATTAAGTCCCTCCATGCATCCTCCTCCATGCCCCGACGATGTTCGCCCATCATTAGCGATGGGCCTATGAGGGCCGGGTCCCATTGATTTGAGCAACCAGATCTATTGGGCAGCCTGTTAGGAGTTCGTTTTCGCCAGGTGCTTCTCCTCTAGATGGTGGCGGCAATTTGAATATTATTACTCTAGTGACTTTCTCTTGCCATGATGTTCTGTTGGTTTGTGGAGACGTGCCAAAAGGGTTGGCAGATCTAGTTGGGGATGACGATGGACTTTTGTTTCACTAGGTGTGCAAGGTGGTTGGTTCAGTGCAATCGCCGTGCTCTTCAAGAGTGGTGGCCCCAAGCCTAAGCACCGACAAGGTTGGGGCATGATCCCAATAGATATTCGATCTATGATAGCTTTATTCTGTCTGTAGGGGCAAGCAATCCGTAGGGGGGCGCTTTGCTTGCGGTCGTCAAAAACCATGAGGCGCATGGAGTTTTGTGGATGATGGTTTTTTCTTAAGAATAAATTGTCTTCGAAGGGGACTCTATTGTGACTCAAGTAATCATCATCGGTAGTCTTGAATGACATAGTTTATAGAGGCATAAAAGAATATCCAAGCAATAATTTAGTGCTAAGTTTTTGTATGTGATGATCATCTAATGAAAATCCCTGTTTTGCAGAACTGAAAGACTATTTTTCTGTGGTTCTTGGTGTTGATCAGGTTCCTCGTGGAAAACCTTACCCTGACATGTAAGAACGTTTTTTCAGAACTTACAATAGAAAGACTGGGAGTATCATTTTCTCATGCGACCTAAAGATCCTAAGGCCCTCTTTGATTCGAAAGATATCTGCAGGATTATAATTCTTAGATACATTTTGTATGTATTATTAGTACGATTCAATGTTACAGAATCCTTCTCCATATATTTCTGTGCACTAAATTTCACAGAAGATTTCATTCACTTAAAAGAACCATTTTTTTGTGGTGCAATCAAACAGTTTTGGTGTAAATAAAATTGTTTAAGATAAGAATAGACATGACATCGTAATCCTGTGTTTGTTCTTTCTATTCCACCGTTATTTTGGAGGAGCACATTGAAGCTTCCACTAAATTAACAACCGAAATCATACACAAGTACTGAAGAACTCAGGTTGACATCTAGAGCTAAAATCTACCTTTTGTGTTCCAGGATATAACATCAACAGTTGACTTGTAGTATTGCTTTATGCATATACTTCACATTATTGTTATTATTATTTGGGATCAATTTGTCCAACAACCTGATGATCAACTCAATATTGTTTTACTTAAAAACACAGTACAAACACGTTCAATATTATTGATCGTGCAATATCTTATATCTCTTTGTCTCTAGATATCTGGAAGCTGCAAACAGACTAGGTGTAAATCCATCATCATGCTTGGTCATAGAAGATTCTCTGTAAGTTTGTTGTTCGGTACACACACGAAAAGAGAAGACAAAATAAAATATAGAATGAATGGATAATAATACAACAGAACAAAACGTAGATATTAGATATTACTGAGAGACATTTCTCTAACTAGAAGCCCCTGGGTACATGTGTTCCTTCACTAAGAAACAGAACAAAGTTTAGCATACACGACAACAACAGTTTTGTCATTGTACATGAAGTGATGATGTAAACTTAGAAAATTTCAAGTTGCTTTCATTTGAACGGAACACATTGTACTTGCCTATCTTCTACGGCATATGGATTCTCCTATAACGAAAAATGGGGCTAAATCCTTATAACTGTTCTCAAATTCAGAAATAGAACGGCAAGCATTCGTGCATTAAAAAGGACATCTTCGGCATTCAGTTTAATTTCTGCTTCCAGAAAAACGTTTACTTTCTATTTTGTTGGCAATTTTTGTTAGTGTTGGAATCCGGGGTGCCAAGGCTTCTGGGGCAAAGGTAGTCGCTGTTCCATCACTCCAAACTGAAAAGCAACATTACTCAATTGCCGATCATGTCCTCTGTTCACTGCTGGACTTCCATCCTGAACTATGGGGTCTTCCTCCATTTGACGATCGTAACTTTCTCGATTTCTCCATTAACAGTTATTTCATTTTATAATTTTTTATTTAAGTCTGATAGATGGTACTTATGTTGCAGGCATTCAAGGTGCATTGCCCATGGATCCATTGTACTCAAATGCTCACATAGGAAATGTGATCTCAAACAATATTCATATGATAGTAGCAGGTCCGAGACGTTCCTCCCACTTCAATACGACAATGACTGCCAAGATTATAGCTCTTATCACACATGGTGATTTCTAAAACAAAAAAGATAAACATCAAACTTTTCAGACATTGCTCTTGTGCGCATGTAAGGAAAGTGCACGCATGTAAAGTTCTATTTTCAAATCAATCTATGATGAAAGGTGGAATTGCTAAGATGATACAGAGAAAAGGCGGGGGAAAACGAAACTACTACACGTACGACTATGGCTTGTCCGATTTGGTACGATGCAACATCCAGCCGTCGCTGCTAATTTTGACACCAGCACATTTAAGTTTCAATTGAGCTGCAAAAACGTCTTATATTAGAGTACAGAGGTTATTTTCTTTCACAATCCATTTTCACCGCTAGCTTCATACCGAAGTGGGCTTTGAAACTAATTTCACTTTGATACGTTTCGGTAAAAAAAAATCCAGATTATTTTGCTACCACGCGATAATACACTACTTACCATCTTGTATGTAATGCATTCTCATGTTGTCTCGTAAAGTTAACTATTACTAGACAATCTATTAAGCATGTCACGATCATGGTAGTAATTGTTACCATCCGGAATACATAGGCACCATGCATTGTGGTACCTAATACTCCATCATGATAAGAGTCGCAAGTTAGTTAGTCTTCTTTCTTTCTGAAATGCTGATAAGTGCTCATTGTTGTTAGTTGCTGATCACTGCAAACAGGTGAACATACCTACGACTCTGTTCCTGGCCAATTATCAGGAATTGTTTTTGGTTGGGCCAAGTTAGAACCACATGGAGTATCTACGGTGGTTGTCAGCATTGGGTGGGACATTTCGCCGCCGGCTGTTGGAAGAGTGATGGTTTGTACTTTTATTTAATTTCCGATTACCTTTATATATGCACATTGTTAAGCTATAAATTTAAAGGGCTGTTTTTGTATGGGAGGCCAGTTGTGTGTAGGTTAGCATGATATCTCGTTGAGTGATTTGCTTTCATGCTTTGGAACTGTGTCCTTTCTTCTCCGTTCTTAAAACTTGTGTTCTTTTTTTTTTCAGCACATATGTTTTCTTGATCCCTGCTGCAATGCCAAATCAGGGGAGCCACTTGAGCTACTGTTAGTTGGTTACATCCGGGAGCTCCAAAGCACGGTTATTTAGCTATTTACATTTTGTCTATTTGCTACTGTATAGTCTATATGAACCCTACATGGCATGCAATGCAGAGCATATTAAGTCACAGCTCACCACGGGCTAATTTTTTCTACAGAAGTCAACACATGGTAGTCGCTAACTTGTAACATCTGTCGCAGGGAAGTACTACATCTCAAGCATTAAGCATTACTGAGGAAGACCAAAGCATCGCGAGGGATGCACTGGACCTCCCAGCCTTCTCCGAACTAGAGCTAACGCTCTTCAGTGCGCCAGGGGAGGAATCGTCCGAGTGATTTGCCCTATTTCGTTCTAACGCAGTGGGCGGTGTAATGTGTTTACTGGATTTGATCAGATAAATCTAAAACATACACGATCAGCTGCGAGTTAGAATCTACATCTATAAGTCTTCTAAAAACACGGAGTTGCTATAGCCATACAATAAAAAGATGTAAAAGAGTTTGTATATCTATCACCATGTGTATGTGTTTGTATAAGATGTAAAAAGTATGTAAAAGATGCAATAAAAACATGAAGGATAAATTTTGCGTTTGTGTGGGAGAGCAAAAATGTGATTGCATAAGGATGCAATTTGTGACCCTAAATAAAAGTATTATTCACAACCATCAACACATCGACTAGAGTTGGTTAGATGAGTTTCCTACGGTTTACATGCGAACAATCATGAGAAGAGTCAGCAGCATGTAGCATGGTATGATCCAGCTATTCGGAGTGATCACCTTCTTGCCGGTGAAAAGTAAGAAGAAATGGTGGAACCTTTCTTCTTTGGGGTTGCCTGTTTCGAAGGACGGATCCAACCCTGTATTTCTCTCTGAATCTCCAGCGGCAGCTCCCCTACTACAGCCGGATCGATGTCTTCAACATTGAGCATCCATGTGTGACCGGAAGAGTGGTCGCCGACGGTGTTAATATTGTCCCTGCCATGTTGTTCAGCCTCGATTGCTCCTGAAGAACTCTCGGGGCCTATAATGATGAATATTTGGCAAGCAAAGAATGTTTTTTCACATTGGTTACAATATGCAATCGATCAATTTCTGAAGCATAGAGAACAGCCTACGAACCTTGATGGCTGCAAATTAAGCCGTCAAAGTTTCTTTTCTCATGCTGGGCAGGTTGACTTTGTGAAAGAAACTTCAAAATAGAGCCAGTTCCCTGGATGATTGGTATGAAACATCTGGATGAGTACTCAGATTAGATAAGACATAAGTATGTCACTCAACTACAATAAATTACAAAGCCAGGCATGGACACTGAAAGTAAACCTCTTGCGGCCTATAAAGATGAGTTTCTCACTCGACTTGACCATTAGCTCAGCATGCCAATCACCCGCTTAGGGTTGGGGGTGAGTGTTACTGTGTGTTGGTAATGAAGTATGGTGGAATAGAAAAGCTGTGGATACTCTACTGTACTTCTAATGGAAATGGAGTAACTAGCAAGATGCCATCACATACTGACACAAGAGAATGGTTGGAGAAAGAAAAGCTAAGATATAAGAATTAGCTTGGGAGTTCTAAATTCTAATACCGCTAGTAATAAAGATGAATGGGACGAGGATCTGAAATCAAAGAGGAAGAATGAAAAACTCAAAACCTGAGATCTGTTTCTAGTATTTGGATATAACATCGTAATTTACTGAGTACTGACTTCAGTTTGCTCAATTTTCCAGGATTTATACAAAGCAACACCCAATACCTTCTCTTAAAATGAAAAACATTGCTAAATGGTAATCTCATTTCTATCTAAGAAATAAAATACAAACAATCAAGTGTTGATGCACTAGGCTAATTGGTGTGACCAAACCTCGCGCGTGGGGGATAGATTCAAATATTTAAGGCACATTAACTGTTAAAAGAACAGAAATTAGCAACAGTTTGGTGGTCCCTGAAGAGGAAAGAAACAACTTACCTGAACTTTCGATAATTTCTTTGGCACACCTTTTCCTTCAATTGAGTGACATTGCTTGGCTGAAATACTATTGCCACATTCTTCACTTATAGATGATGGTTCACACTGTTCCTCATGAACTGGAGTCATATATAAGTTGTTACCTAGAGAAGCATGCTCACAGTTCAGTACAGCAAGGGCAAACAGAAATTACACGGTCTGCAATACTGAACTGAGTAACATTACCAACAAGTGATGTTAACTCAGGTGTAGAGGAAGAATCAAGGATAGCCGAAGATGCATCGGAACTTGGGCCTTTGATATATTTCAAGATTGAGTTCGTTCCCTGAAGCAATTAACACATAAAATGGTAAAAAGGATAAGTTCTTTAATGCACTTATAATCTTATCAAGTCAGGCCTGCACACTAAATATAATAAATTACATAAAGGTGTCCCACACTACATGTCAAAATACGGATAAACTTCCTTCAAATAACAGAGCTATACACCAGAAAAACATGTCAAAGTTGTTATCAAAAGTGTCAATACATATTTGGTTTGATAAGATATTATGAAATAGCTAATATGGAGTACATCTTATCAAGGAAACAACATGGTCATATTGCCACCTACTTGTTAATCTAGAGGGGATGGTTTTAAACACACGAATGTATAGAATACCAAGAAAGTTATCACAAACATACACTTGGTATATCAAATATTTTGCTTGCTGTAACAGAAAGAGATGTTATACTCCATCCAGCATTCCGAGAACCCCAAAAATCATGAAGGCCGGATTCAAATAGCTTCATTGCATCTTCTTGAATTTTGCCAGTCCCATAGCGTAATGGACAAGATTTGGAAGGAATTTCTTCATTGAATTACACTCATTTTCCTACATATTCCCCACAAGTTAGTAAGCTGAAACTAAAAAGCAATGAGTAAATTACGCGAAGTACCTTAGATGCCCTAGCATGGAGAGTTAATGTTTGAGCAACTCTCTTGTTGCAGCTCAAGTCAGACTGAATCCGCTCGCTCAATTCTTCACAAAGTTTATCCAGCCAGCTCTTAACCTACAATGTATGAAACTGATTATTAATTAATGTGCCAGATTTAAAGGACCCAAAGAAATCAGAAATGACACAGTAACCTATTTTAACTTCGGTGGGATACAGTATCTTAGAAAACCAATCTGTAATGTACGGCATCATTAATTCCAACATAACTCAAATGGTACAGTATGCACTAATCAAACCAGCACAAGGAATGTTGATACCATACTGCTTAAGCTCGGTAAGGACAGACCCAGTGCATAGAAGCTCCCACACAAGGTGGGGTCTGGGGAGGATTATAGGAACCTAGTCTTACCCCTGCAAAGTGCAATGCAGAGAGGCTGGTTCGAACCCAGGACCTCTTGGCACAAGTGGGGAGGACTTCACCACTGCGCCAGGCCTGCCCTCACTGCTTAAGCTCGGTAAGCATGAAAAAAGATCCAATAGACGTTAATAAAATATTTTACAGTATCAACCAAGTGGTTTGCATCTACTGCATAATACCAGTAAGCTGTGTCACTAAATGACAAGACACTCTTCTTGCATCAGGTGATCATTGGAGTTATGAGATGTACATCACTAAGCAACTAATGTTTTAGGTTTCTATCACCTGTGCACATCATATAGTTGTCAGAAAAGTTCCTGGATAATCTTTCAATGTTTTTATAGGCAGCTCTAAAGTAGGAAAGATTGTTCGAGAACAAAAGGCACAACAGGCAGCAAGCATCCTTACAGAAGAATGATTCTTCAATGCTTTTGGGCCAGGAAATGTTTTTCCACAACCATGGCTCTTTGGTAGAAGACGGTCCTCAACTTCTTCTCCGCTAATACCTCTTGCAGTCTTCCATAACCATGTTCTGTGCAAAATCATGTGCTTATAGGATGAGTTTTTATCAAATACTATACTCCCTTTAATCCATATTCTCTGATTTAGCACAAAGTTGTACTAAATCAGCGACAATTAATATGGATCGGAGGGAGTATAATTTCTATAATTATAATCAGCAAGCATAGTAGCATGGAAATTTAAGTCACATGCTAAAAGTAAAAAAGGAAAAATAATTGGCAGGTCCAAATCATTCAACGTGGTGTCCTAAACATCTGGCACCTGAAATAAGACCAAGCAATATGCAACAATTTACCCTGTATTTACTCCATAGTACTCCTGTAATTTCTCTTCTGTAAAACCTAGAAGATCCCCAACTGTCTCGACCCCAGATCGTCCTGCAAGGAGCTCCCAAGCTTACCCCCAAGTTGTTTCCTGCATAACATGGACGTTTTTCATAATTCAGTATCAATCAGTCCTGGAATGTTAGGACTAGAGTAATCCAAGGTTTAAAAAACAAAAAATGTGGAGTTGTCATGTAGCTCAGTACATCTTCTTCACAGGCAGTGATGCTAGAAAGTCTTGAACCGATGAAGATGGAACAACTGTTTGTTGAGCAGGTTTGTGCATCCCGCTAACAAGTTTAGCTAACATCTGCACAATATAACAACATTTGAGTGGAACACTGCAACAGGAAAAGGAAAGTATCAAGAGAAGCACTATGAGGAAGCTGACTTGATTTCCTACGTTTAGAGAGCAGCTTAAATAACAGCTATGGACTATTTATACTTAAATTTACAGAATGAGAAGAAACAAATCATGCAAAAAGCATACTTCATCTACTCACTATTATGATTCGTTATAAACCTTATTGTGAGCAATGCCAGCAGAACACGTGAATTGGGTTTCCTCCAGAACTTTTACTCGTAACTGTGCAACAAGTATAGCTCCACATGCCAGCAACTTATCCTGGTAGTTGCCATCTGCTCGACAAAGCCATGCCTTCACATTCTCTTCCCTGTCACCGACATCCTTAACATACATATCAAGGTCTACGGTCACACTCACATCAAAGGTAAGAACAATCCCAACCAATTTACACGAAACTTCTTACACAAGGAAGGTCAAGGATATTTGACTTTGTGGCCTCCTCAAAAATAAACTCGGACGACTCCGGAGGAGATTCTGAGAGCATTTCCTTGGCTGCATCAGTAAGGTCGAGATACACTTCGTCAATGGATGCTCGCTCACACTTCCCCTTGGTCGAAAGAATCGCTACGACCTGAAAGGATCGGCCTCTAAACCGTCAATGCCATGGAACACTCCTAGTTGCTTAATAACGCAGCAAATTATCAGTGTTTGACACTCGGTCGCTGCAGCAACATACTACCTCGGAGCCAGCATTTCGGTACACATTGAGATCAGCCTTGTCACGGGACACGGGAACCTGGACCAGGTTTATGCCTGGGCAGACATTCTTGGCCTCATCCCCACGCATAGACCTGAATCAATCAATAAAGCATCACAGGTATCTGCCAGGAACTCCGGGCCGAGCAAGTAAAAATCGGCCCTCACCTCTTGACGCCGAACTTGCGGGCCTCGTAGCTCACCGCGATCAGGCCGCCGCCTTTCCAGTCGTTGTACTGCACCACGGCCGTCGGCTGCCCCCTGAGCGCCGGGTTCCTCCGCTGCTCGACTGCAGGTGAGCAAATGCACTGTTACCCTCCCAGTTCAGAGACACTGCGAGAAAGGGGGGGGGGGGGGGGCGAAGAGGGTGGTGACCTTGCACGTAGAAGCAGTCGAGGTCGAGGTGGGCGATCACCCGCGGCTCCTGCGGCTCCGGCCTCGCCACCGGCATCGCTCCCCTTTCCCCGCCGCCGCCTCCCGCCGACTCTGCCCTCGCTTTCGCTCCCCTTTCTCTATTTTCTCTTTTATTTATATATTTAATATTTATGTTTCGGTTTCGGCCGCGCGCGATCGCAGCCGTCCGTCTGGCCAGTTGGACGGCTAGTAGGCGAGCTCGTCCCATTCGCAACCCCGTCCTCACGCGGCCACGCGCCCACGCCTCCCCCCTTCTCCCGTCCCGTCCCGTTCCGTTCCCTTGAGATATGGGGCGCCGGTATTTCGCCAGCCTTTTTCAGTTGTGCTGCAACTTGTTCTACAATCTAGCCTATTTTTCACTGGCTATCTGGCAATTTAACTGCAGATGTTCTTCGAATGATCTGCTAATTGCCTAATTCATTTCCAAGGCAGGCTTTATTTAATTGCCGCCGGAAGATATCTACGTAGTTCGTAAACACACTGTCTTTGACATGAGGCGGAATACAGTTGATGTCATTGCCTTCGCGTATCCAGCAACACTTCTGCATTGTGTTATTAAGCGAGAGAAGCTCCTTTTGGATACGTAGCAAGCCTTACATAAACCGATCTGCGATATTAGTAATCTCTTATTAACTGGTTGGTCTGCTCCTGAGACGGATGGGTGGATTCCTCACTGCGATGGCGTGACGTGTTGTCTCTAAACGAAGCATCCACATTCATGGGGATGGGTTTAATGTTTTGTTCATCCTTTTTAGGGTGAAGGGGGAGATGGTTCTCTGACAGAGAAACATGTGTTGTAGTAGTGTCTATCTCTAAAATGGTTGTTGTACTAGAAACCTTAACCTTAGCAGCTATTGCAGCAATATGGTTTCTGCTGCCTTTGATGAATCTTTCCCATTTTCACTATCATCTGGATTATGGAGCATCTTAAATTATCACGTTTAAAAGCTTGAAGCCAATCCAAAGAGGACCTTTTTAAAATATAATTATTATTTTACGAGATTCCAAAACTACAAGGAGGAAATCACAAATTTCAAAAGTATCACACTGTTTTTTGTAGAGAGAGAAAAGTATCGTGCTGTTGGTACATGCTATCTGCAACGAAAACATGCTTTTCATTGCTGGCCCAAACGAAAAGACCGGCGAATTTTGGAAAAATAATCATTTCTTCACTATCGTTTCAGAATTTCATAGAATAATCCAGAGTGTAGCATTTTTGTCTATTTTTTATGAACTGGGATCGCCTTTTCAAGGAAAAAGACCCAGGATACTACTCGCCAATTGGCCTGTCTCCTCGAGTTTGCATGTTTAAAACGAAAGTGTTCTTCTGCTTCCGATCTCAAATGAGCTTGAGTGAACAGTAAAATTAAAAGAAAATAAAAACAATTCAATTTTTTTATTTTTTTTAATCTTTGACAAATGTTTTCTATGCTTGAAATTTTTTTGGAAGTCATGGGAAAAAATCAGTACTCCAAAATGCTTTAAATATAGCATTTTTGGACTATTGTTTTTTTTGCCACAACTTCCTGAAATGCTCATTCATGATAAATATTTGTAAGCACACAGAACATTTGTCAAAGGTTATCACAAAAAAATCATATTTTTTTGATTTTTTACTTTTTTTTCGGATTTTACTATTCACCAGGAGCATTTGAGCTCGGGCGTAAATACTCCACGTCCTATTTTAAAGAAAAACCTTCAAAGCACATGCAATTTGCAAGATCAGGCCTCCTAATACAGAAAATGAACCTGCCAACAATCTTCATAATCAATCTCTCCAGTCTTAAAACGAAGGACATGAAAAACGGCAAGTGTAGATATAGAGACCTTTTGAACATCTTTCAAGTAGGATTTAAGAGCATCTGCAACCGGATACAACAAATCCTACCCCTCAAACGCCCGCGGACGAGTAGTGACCAATCACGCCTCAAATAATCTATTCCATAACCGAATATCTTAAATTAGAAACCTCAAATCCATACTCTTACATGCAACGTAGACCTAACCTTTAGCGAGCTCGGTCCGGCTCTGCGTTTACGCTCGGCCGGTCGGCTGCACCCTTGTAGTGTTAGCCCGATCACCGGCGAGGTAGTGTAGTACATGGGACATGAGCCGGCTCACATGACTCAAGGCACCATCGTCTCCCTACCCTGCTCTTCCTCGTCAGAGCCTGGAATCCTGACGGTGCCGGTGGATGTGAGATCGATGATGGATCCGTCTTGGGATGAGCTGGCGACATCCATCACGACACGGTTGCGGCACCTGGACTTGTGCACCATATGAGGCGCCGGAGAATGCGGCTCCGCTTCGCCAACGGCGACCACCACGAGGGCTGCCGCCGTCTCCCACGCCCGCTGCCTCGCACGGCGGCACGCCGCACCATGTTTGTGTTGGACGACGCCCATGGTGTGTTCACCTCCGCCTTGGCGTGCCAACAAAGGGGTTGCACGTCCACCACCGTGTTCGAATGCCGTATGGATCGCACCGCCTCCGGCAAGGCAGCGGCGACACACCTCGCGAAGGATCCATGCACCATTTTGGTGAACGCAATGGATTCCCGATGCAAGGAGTCCAAGCACTGCCGTCTGGCGGCCTCCTCTCAGGAGCGGCGAGTGCAAGTCGGACGGTCATCTCCTCCTGGGACCGCGTGTGATCATGAGCTCGGGGCCGACTGATCTAGAGGTGGGACTCGGATCCGCTGCGCGCCATGCCAGAGATCGCCGGACGGGATCTTGGGTGGCTGAGTGGAGTGGAATTGAGTGGCTAAAGTTTGGTCTGGGGGGCTGATGCAGACGAATATATGTGGGGTCGAGTGAGCCAGCATGGGCCACATCCGACGTGGCGGACACGCCCTGTCACGTCCGGGCCTCCTCATATCCGCCTCATATTTGGACTAGATATGAGGAGTGTTGGTCAGCCCGGGCGCTTGAGGCCAGTTTGAGGCGGCCCGTCTGGATCGAATTTTTTTTACCAGTCACTGACCGGGTCGTCCGGCCGAACGTATGAGGGGTGTTTGAGGCGTCCGGTTGTAGATGCTCTAACCGATCCCTATAGAGTTTCAGAGGAGTGAAAAAATGATTTTTCTCTCTAAACCGCATCTAATCTATCCCTTATAATCTTTAGAGAAGTATAAAAAAATTACTTCGCGATCGCCCCAACTCTTAAATATAGTCGACAGCCCATTGTAGGAGTAAGAATTTTCCCTCTCCCAACGCTCAACCTCTCTATTCCGGGCCGCACAATCCCCTCTGCAAGCCTAAATCACAGCCCGCATCCTCGTCGACGCGCTCGTGCATCCACCCAGGCGTCGTCCCGCCGCCCAAATGGCCGGATCCACCGGGCGTAGATCGCCACCACCGATTAGAAGCGTCGATCCACGCTGTCATGTGCAGCCGTCTCAAGCCCGATGTCGCGGCGGATCCTCCTGTGGTGGCGCGTCCTCCTCTAGGCTCCCTGACCTTTCACCATCGCGGCGCCACGGAGGAGGTACCTCGGGCTTGAGACAGCTGGCGCCTCAAATCCAAAGGGGATTTCTCTCCATATACTCCTCCAAAATATAAGGGATTGGTTAGAGTTGTTCTAAGTTTCACCGGGTATAGAATGTGAGAGTTTGGCCTTGCAATTCACGCACAATTTCCAAAGAGGAAAAACAAACAAAGAGGATACCATGTTTTGTGATCAGTGGTTAATTAAATTCTTTGAATGGTACTACTGTACTCAACAAGAAGGATCAATGGCAGCAAAGAGGAGAAAATCCATACTGGTAGGTACGTATCTCTCCTCCTGCCGTAGCAGTGTACCGGTCGCTACTTAACACGTCCGCCGCAGCCGTGGATCCCAAAACCTAGACAAGAATCAAATCGACCCCCGGCCACGGAAAGCAAGGGCAGAGCCCCCCGACACGGCATGCACCAGTGACCAGCCATCGCTTTTCCACCGTGACCGGACGGGCGGCACGTCCCCCTCCCCTCCCATGGCGATGCCCGGGTCCCCTCCCGTGCACGCGCGGTCGAGCTCCCGCCGATGTGAAAAATCATAAAACTGGCTCTTTGGCCAAAGTTTAGCACAAAATGGCTCTTTTTTGAAAATATTTCATAAAATGACCCTACATGCATGACGCCCGTTCTTGGGGCGCCATACTAGATATCATAACGCCTCGGTCAAGGGCGCCATACTGGTCAGCGGTGACTTGCCACGTTGGCAGGGCATGGCACCATGGCGCCTGTGCCAAGCGCCATGATGTTAATGGTCATGACGCCTCGCGCGCGCCATGCCTTAAGCGCCAACAAAACATAGTCTCTCCTGTTTTTTCCTTCACAAACCTCACTTCTCCCTTTCTCCACCCCGGCCGCCCCACTCAAGCCCCTACCTAATGCCCACAAAATTTCGTGGATCAGAGCTCCAAATCGGTGATTTATCCTTCCCTTCGACCCCTCAAGGTATTCTCAATCATTCCTCCTCTTTTTGTTGGTTGAAATCTCCACATTGTGGGGATTTGGGGAAACCCTAGGTCATCCAATTTTGCTATTTTTGTTGATGCATTTTGGTGTTTATGATTCTACATGGCGAGGATCGTCAATGTGCATCATGTGGACTTTGTCTCCTTTGAGAAGGGAGACGCGAGTATGGTGACCAAGAAGAAGCCGGTAGTGATGGTGTTTCCCACAAGTCCTAGCCTTGAGGAGGTTTTGGTAGAGCTTCGAAGAAGGTTGAATTGGATGGAAGAAAGTGATGGAGTAGACTTAATCGGAAGGTATAATGTTGGGTATGGGCAACATATTCGTTGGAAGATAATGCCTCTTGACTCTGAGTTTTATTGGGAAGCATATAAAGAGAGAGTGTTGGCCTCACAAGATAAATCATTTGAGTTATTTGCTACAATGGTTGTTCGTGCTCGGTTGCACATTGACTTGAATCGGTGTGCATCTTCATATGATGTTAGAAGCCCGGTTCGAGATTCAACACATGTCACTCCGGATGTGCATGACACAACAATGAGCCAACCTCCAATGACCCAATGTTTGAGCCCCGGCGGGAATGACCAAGTTGATAATGAAGACTTGCACATGGATGGTGGTGAGTTTGAGGGTGATGAATCGGAGGCTTATCTTCATGACCATTATGTTGGTGATGTTGAGGCAAATTGCATGGAAGAGTACATGGACCATGAGATTCCATACAATAGGTCCTATGCGTGGGACTCGGAGGATGAAGGCCCGGATGAAGAAATTGATGAGGATGGTTTGACGGCTAAAGAAGCCAATGCTTTCAAGAAGGTAATAGGCCGTAGTCAGAAGACATCATTGTTTCATGATCTAAGCCTAGCCGATAAGGCGATTGTTAATGGTGGCACAAGTAAAATTCTTGCACCAAGGTTAACTTCAAAGCGAGATACCAAAGCAAGTGTGTATGGTGTTAGTGAAGGAACAATCTTTGAAAGCTTGACAGAACTTCAAATATGGGCCAAGGACTACGCGGTTAAGTTTCATCGGCCATTCTTTGTGGAGAAGTCAAACTCGAAAGTGCGTTATGTGGTCAAATGTGAGGAACACAAGAATCATTGCCCTTGGGTTATCCGTGCAAGATGTGTCAAAGGCGGGCCACAATGGAAGATTACAAGTTCCGTGTTTCACCATCGATGTAGTGGTAAGGATATTGATGATGCTAATGTAAAGGATGATCACCGTCAATTAACCTTCAAATTCATTGCATATCGATTTTCAGCCTCCATAAAGATATTCCCGGCATATCCCATTCGGGCTTTGATGGAGATGGTGAAGGAGGTTTTTGGTACGAGGTGAAGTATGGGAAGGCATGGAAGGCCAAGCAAGCTGCCTTTGAGATATTGTATGGTGGTTGGGAAGAATCATACAGCCGCCTCGCGATGGTGTTGAAAGCGATGGCGGCAGAAAATCCTGGCATGTACTATATGGTGGAGCCAGATGGCATGAGAAGAAGGATATACAACAATGCAACCGTTCGTATATTTGGACATGCATTCTGGACTTTTGAGCCATGCATTAGGGCCTTCAAACATTGTAGGCCAGTTATGTCCGTGGATGGCACATTTCTGACCGGCCAGTTCAAGGGTACATTATTGATCGCCGTTGCTAATGATGGTGGTGACAAATTGGTTCCATTGGCGTTCGCTTTGGTGTCGGCGAAGAACAATGACAACTAGGGGTGGTTTCTTAGTCTCGTGAGGACCAAGGTAATTGGACCTCAAAGAGAGGTTTGCATCTTCTCGGACCGCCACCCAGGGATACTTGTAGTGGAGATTGACATTCCAGGACATCCTCGCATGCACCATAGGTGGTGCATGAGGCATTTTGTGTCTAACTTTTACCGAGCATGTGGAGACAAGGAATTGCCTGACCTTCTTCATGTGGTGAACACACTATTATAAGAAAAACTACTTACCTGACAATACAAATAAGCCAACGGCGCCGTACCCCAACTGAGTCCATGCTCCCACCCAGCAAACAACTTAAGCCACATAAAGGAAGCATTCACGCCAGTGGCGGCAGAGAAAAGAGTCCGGCTGACTACATATCACAAGTATGCCCTGGTATATCGCAAAGACTGCTTCATCGTACGCATCATCCGGCATTCCCCAAAGTGTTCGACAATCCAATGATAACTTGCACCGTCGGACTTCCCTTGTACCCCTGGACCCCTCCCTATGAGTCCAACCATAATCGCACGCCATCCATCAGAATCTGTGCTAAAACAAATAGGCTCTCCTTTGATGGGAAGTCCAGTGATCAAAGAAACATCCTGCAAAGTGACCGTCATCTCCCCAGCATAGAAGTGAAAAGTATGTGTCTCAGGGCGCCATCGGTCAACGAGTGTCGTGATCGCACAAGGGTTCATCGCATGAGTGAGATGAAAGGGAGAAGCCCGGTCTTCCGGATATACTCCGTGTATCGCTCGTCATACTCCATCTTATCATGAACTGAACCGGACCTCAGGTGAAGCTGATCAAAAACCCTTCCTTCATCTGCCATGAACCATCCACGATGCAACTGATTGTACGATGGATTGATGAGAGAAGCCATCCTGCAAATTGCAAATGTTTATCGTAAGTCCTATTGCCAAACATATGCAAGAACATACATACATACATACAAAGTGCAAATGTCCATATCCATACAATAATTTCTTTTACACCCAATTGGCACATACATGTGTAAGCATTCATCAGTAAAGTGTCTATCCAACAAATACAAGTTCTAGTTCATACCTAAAATTTCACTAAACATACTAATCCTATCATGTCCCCAACCATGCCATAAACAAAATCTATAGTCATACTTACAAATTTCCTCACCATACAAATGCTAACAAACCCCTATCCATACACCATCAAATACCTCACATATCCCCATCCGTACATCATTTTTTAATCCAAAAAATCCCTAAAAAGAGCATGAAGTAGGGTTTCTCAATGCGAGGATTTAGACCAATAAAATAAAAAGAGAGGGAGAGGAATACCTTGAGGATGAGAAGGGGAATAAGATCCACCCTTTTCCCCCTTGGATCCAGCACTTGAGCCCGCGGATCTGAGAGGAGGGATAGCGGGGCGACCGGGGGAGGGGGAGGGAGAACAGAACAAGATCAGAGAAGAAAAGGGAGGGGCGACGTGGATAAGAACGAAGGGGCATGGCGCCCAGGATCAAGGCGCCATACCATACAACTAAGCATAGCGCCCCTCGGCGGGGCGTTATGCTCCGCCAACTGGGCCCGCTAGCAGTCGATGTGGCAGGTCAAAGCGATCCATATAGCGCCTTTGACCAGGGCGTCGTGCTGTTCAGCATGGCGCCCCTGATGCGGGCATCATGCAGGTAGGGCCATTTTGTGAAATATTTTGAAAACGGGTCATTTTATGCTGAATTTTGCCAAAGAACCCGTTTTGTGATTTTTCACCGGGCCGATCGTCGGTCCCTCCTCCGCCGCCGACGGCGTCGTGCTCGGGTCCGGTTCGCGTCTCCGGCATCCCATCCGTGGATATATGGACCGCGCGCTGCGAGGGTGCGTGACGCGCGTGTACTCGCAAAAGAGAGAGAGACGCGTGCGTGCCACCAAAACAGGAACAGCCTTTGCTCTGGCTCCTATAAAGGCTACTCCTACGGTGCAACCTACAAGATGACTAGTACTCCTAGCAAAATTACTAGTGCACTGATCGATACGCACGGTAAAGTGATGGCGCCAGTGCCGAGGGTAGCGGGTTTCCGCTTCATTGCAGCCGCAGTCGGGGGATGGGGCCGCAGCCGCAGTCGGTTCTTGCATGATTTGAGCGGGAGCAAATCCGTTTCTGTTGTTTTTGTTTCTTTGACGCCAGCCAGTAGAAACCTGACTTCACTTTTTCTTTAAACACAGCCGCAGACATTCATATATACACCTACACTCATTCTTATAAACACACATCCAGACTCTACCTTTAAAGCATCTACAGCCGGGCACCTCAAATCCATGCCCGGCCAGGCCACCCGGTCACTGTCCGGTCATGTTTTTCTGACACAGACAGATGCCTCAAACGGGCCTTAAAAGTTCGGACTGACCGGCACAGCTCATATCCAGCGCAAATATAGGACGAATTTGGGACGCCCGGGCACGCCCGCCACGTAGGACCCAACCCATGCTGGCCCACCCGACCCTACATATATTCGTCCCCATCCGCTCGCCGGAGCAAACCCTAACCACTTCACTCTACTCCCTTCCGCCACCCGAGCTCTCCGGCGGTTTCCAGCCTTCTCCGCCATGGCAGGCAGCGGATCAGACTTCGACCAGTCTGGATCCGTCGACTGGGGTGTCACCCCGTGTGGATTCTAGGAGGCAATGGCAATCTGCATTGCATTCCGCCGCTCCTGTGAGGACAACGCCCGGCCGACTGATCGATGATCCGTCCGCCGCGACGCCATAGCGTCGGTTCACCGGGCGCTTGGGTCCTTGCGGTCCCGGCAGCCGGAACACCTCTCCTCCCCCTCACCGATCGGGCAGAGTATGAGTCCCATCGGGAACGGGCGGCCTGCCATGGGAAGAAGAGGATAAGTGCCGCCGAGGCCCGTATCAAGGCGGAAATGGCGGCGGCGGAGGCAGCCGATGAGGCGGCGCGGGCGGCCGCAGAGAAGGAAGCCATCCGCGCCCGCATTGTGAAGAAACGGCAACGGAGGAACATGCGCGCACTTGCCCGAGAGCAGAATCGGGCGATCTGTGCCATGGCCGGACTGCCACCGAAGAAGGAGAAACCGGACTGTCACCGAAGGAGGAGTTTGTATGGATTTGAGATATGGTATTGATGTGTCCGGATTTGGATTACATTATTTGAGGGGTGCCCGGTCAGTGCCCGCAGACGCGCCTGGGCACGTCCTCGGGCGTTTGAGGAGCCGAATTTGCCTAGTCCGGCTGTAGATGCTCTTATGAGTACTTTCGAGAGACTAAGCCAATATATTATTTTAAGATTGACAAAGTCATCACACACATCTCCTAATCGGCAAAAACTTTTTTTGTCACTAAACTCGCATCATTGAAAGTCATGAAATAAATTTAAAAATAACGCGAACACCAGAACTTAAACTCTGATGAATTAAGATATCACTTTTTTCCTGACCATCCACCATAGATTGATTCTCATGATTCTGACGTTGAATTTGTGGGGAACCCAGCGTGAACCCATCCTTCGAGAGCACCTTTTCCTCAATGTACAGTTTTTTTTTGCGTGAAAAGAAAAGGCCTAGCTTACGCGCACAAAGACCCAAGTATTAGAGCATGTCTAGGAAATAGCCACAGACTAGCATATATTTTTGAAAATTCAAGTGTACTATAACTAACGCACACAAAAATGACATGGTTCTACAAAGTTAAATTGCAACAAGTTCAATTTGCAATGGATGTTGAAAAACACTTCATGACAATTGAGCGTGAACAATTTGCCAGGATACGGGACTTAAAGACTAGTGACTTTTAACGTTTGAAACATGGCAAAAAAATGGCACTAGTGATGGTATCCGTCGGACTGAGGTACCACGGTGGGTTATTTGCCGTGACAACAAAAATGTAGGCATGTGAACAAAAGCACCTAGAAAAAATAGAGTTTTCTAGATGAAAAAACCACCTAGAAAATTTGCAAACAATTTTCAATTTGCCAAGACTTATGAAAAACAAAAACTACCGTAAATTTTGCCATTGGATATAAAGAACGATTACCAATAACACATAATCTCTCTATATCTAAATATTTGCCTTTCTAGAGATTTTAACAAGTGACTACATACGGAGCAAAATGAGTGAATTTATACTCTAAAATATGTTTATATACATCCGTATGTGATAGTTCATTTGAAATCTTTAAAAAGACAAATATTTAGAAACGGAGGGAGTACAATAATATTACCTGGTCTAAATAATAAAAATGTCATGTTGTACGTAAGGATATTGCAATGATACCTACAAAAATAAACTACCGTGATCTAATTAAATAAATATGTCGTGATGACATGTTACCTGAAATAAAACTACCATGATGTACTTTATAAAATTGTCGTGATGTAAAAAACATGTCGTGATGTAAGGAATTTAGTTCCCTAAAAAGGACGTGGCAAGTTTTGGAAAAAAATGTAAATGGTTTCATGGCAAATATAGGATATTTTTTCTTCAAAGCAAAAAATAGATGGCAAGTTGAGAATATTGCCATGGCCATGGCAAATTTACGATCTTGTTCTCTAAAAACACATTGCAACTTTACAATTTTTCAGTAATGACATAATGCAAATTTAGGGACTTGTAATTTAAAAAAGGGAAATGTTTCGGGCCGGGGCACCGGCCGAAACTTCAGCCGGTCCAGTTCACGTGGGCTATGTGACCCATTCACGAGCAACCACGTGGCGCGATGGACCCGAGACGACTAGTCCCCCTCCCTTTTCTCTTCTTCCTTTCGCGCATCTCTCTCTTTCTCTCTCCCCGCTGCTATGGTCAACGCATCGCCCCGCGCCGCAGGCCTCCCAGGCGCGCCGCCGTTCAGCAGATCTGGCCGCCTCGACCAGATCCTCGCGGATCCGCGTGCATCGGAGCTCTCCCTACCTCGCCGGACCCGGCCACGCTGGAGCTACAACCAGCCATGGCAGGACTGCACCCCCGCGGCCCAAATTTGCTGGAACCTCGACGTCATGGCGAGACGGCGGATGACCATTTTTTTGCTACAACTGTGTTTTGGTTTTGCTACTACCATAGAGATTTTTTGCTGGAACCGATGGTATTTTTTGCTTCAATCAGAGATGCGCGATAGCTGGGGAGGCTGGCGAGTGCTGCAACCAGGAAAGCTTCAACCCAAGATTAAAAATGCTTCAACCATATATATAGAAAGCTGTAAGCGTTAAGTGCTATCGAGGAAAGCTACAACCGTCTATATAAAATGCTACAAACTTTGATGAAAAAAGTTTCAACCGAACGATAGAGAAAAGCTTTCACCCAGACACTGCTCAAAAAGAAAAAAGTTTCAATCATTTACAAAAAAGCTTCCCCGTAGAGGGGAAAAGCTTCAACCATTGAGATAAAAGCTACAACCGTGTCAATTTTTTGCTACTACCGTCTGTGTTTTTGCTACATCCATTCATGCGGCCATGGTGCTTTTTTATGACTGAGGTGTGACCGGCGACGACGAGGATGATATTTTTGTTGCAACATCCTCATTTTTTGCTACCATTGGCGCTGTGTTTTGCTACATCCGATTAACATTTTTGCTACAATGGTGACACCGATGGATTTTTTTGCTGCAACCATTATCTTCATTTGCTACGACTGACACGGGAAAATGCTACCACAGGGCATCTCTGTTTTTTGCTGGAACCAATCATCAGTGAGGCGGAGCTGCATCCATGGCACTCCGACGAGCAGCGGGGGCAGCGAGCGGTCGTGGCGAAGCTGAGTCCCGAATGGGCGGCCCTGACGGTGGTGGAAGCGGCGAGCGGATCGACGAGCTGAGTCGCGGAGCTGCATCCATGGCGCTCCGACGGGCGGCCGAGGCGGCGAGCGGTCAGCTCCAACTGGCGGCCGGGGCGAGCTGAGTGCCGGAGCGTGGGGCGGCCCCGACGGGCGGTCGGCACGGCAAGCTCTCGGGGAGACGAGGACAAGGTAAAAAAAAATAGCAGAGGAGCTCGGATCTGACGGTATTGCACATCAGATCGGGCGGCTAGGAGCAGACCGGCCGAAAGATTCGGCCGGTGCGCCGGCGCCTAGCGGTGCCCTTTAAAAAAGGGACTTTTACATTTGTGTCCCTAACTCGAACCCATTATCCAGATTTATCCCTAATTTCGAAGCATGCTCAAATATGCCCCTCCGCTGTTAGTTGCACTTATAAATTGCCCTTCCGTGCGTTACTGGCCCGGTCAAAGGGCATTGACCGCTATCTGGACGTTTGTTGGACATTTTTGCCCTTGAAAAAAATAAAATAGAAAATAGAAAAGAATAGAGAAAGGGCACTCTCGCCTTTTGGCCCAGGATGGCCCAGCGCAATGTCTGCCCATCTTCTTCCACTGTAGAAGACGAGGGCGTGTCGCCCGCCCGCTCACCCGAGTGCCGCCGTTGACATAGCGAACGGCGCTAAGAAGCTGCACCGCCATGTCTGGAAGCCCCGCCGTCAAACAGAGCATCACCACGCCGAAGATCTCGACCTCGGGTGCCTTCCAACTCCGCAACGGATGCCATCTCCGGTGCCTCTGCCCGCCGGCCGCCGTCTTTGATTCGTCGTCGTACGAGGTCTCCCGGCGTTCCCTTGCCGTACAGAAGATCCAAATAGTGTTGCGGAGTTTCCAGACACGTCGTCGATTAGCTCTTCTTCGTTCAGCCCCCACCCCACGATTCCTCGCTTCAGCGGCTGTAGGCGAGGTCCATGTGCTCGCCATCGGTCCTCCCCAGATGTAGGATCGAAAGTAGGTCTAGAGGGGGGGGGGGTTGTCGTGGGTTTGTCACGGTAGATGCCCTTGTGAAAGGACTTAGGTGTGGAGCCATCGCAACAAAGTTAGCTTGAAGGGGTTGAATGGGACAAAGGACACAAGGAGTTACCCAGGTTCGGCCCCTCGTTATGAGGTAAAAGCCTATGTCCTGCTTCTAGTTGTATTGCTTGAGTTTCGATTACAAGGGAGCGAATACGCTTGACCTAGCTCCCGATTGATTGTATCTTCAGTTAACCCGTCATCGGGTCTCGCCTTTATATATACAGGTCGAAGCCCGGCAGCTTACAAGAGTCCGAGCCGGGTCACACAACGTGACCGGCCCGGTTTCTATATCACCTTGCCTTAACAGACAAGCCAACGTATGGCGGTTCTCACGTCCGAGTCTTGGGCTTTCTTCTGGCCTACTCCTATGAGCCGCCATCTCCGCCTCTTGTCCTCGCGGGCCTTCCTCATGTTAAATCGCCAACGGTGTAACCCGGCCCCTCCTGGGCGAGTCACACCTCGGATTATATCCTCAACATAAGGCCCCAGATTGATTTAAACTTGTTCATGTCAATCTTCAATCTTAATTCTTCAAGCAGTTGGCCCTTCTGATTTTCCTCAACTCTTAAACCGCTAGGCTTTATGTAACCCACCATAACAGGAAGATGACGTCACATCATAAATTTCGGAAAAACTCTGGTGACATCATATCGGATCCTTGCATTGATCCTCCATTCCGAAAATTGAGGCACCTTTGTTGTTAGATTAATAATCATGCCTCCTCGATTCATGCGCCTGTCGTTTCACTGTTCCATGTTTTCCTTATAAAAAGGCACGGGGGTAGCCTTTTTTCACTTTTTACCACCATCCTCTCTGCCTCTTCTTCTTCCTCACGACCGCCGCCGCAACAGGAGCTCCGCCACCACGGTCGACCTCCGCAGCAACTCCGTCTTGGCTGTTGCATCAACCTGAACTTGTCCAGAGAAACGCGACACCTCTCCGCTGTTCTTCAGCTCGATCAGGCATTCCTCCCTTTTCGCTTTAGATCCGCATTAGCAAACCTAGTTCATCAGCGTTCCTCACCTGAGTTCATCCCGCTTGTATATATGATGAGAGTAACACAATAGCAGTTTGGCCTTCATCTTGCATCTGGAACAGATCCCCTCATTTTCAGAATCAATGCACAGCTTGCTAGTTCTCCCACTGGTACGCTCCAGGTTTAGTAATTATCCCCCTTTTTGAAGCTGTGGTAGATCCGTAAATATAAGCACAATCTTTGAAACCTGTTGTTCAATACTTAGAAAATTTTCTCCCACAATTCTAGATCTGTAGATGCATTAGCATTGTTACATAGGCGGCTCAAACAATACCTTCATGACCCGCCGCTATCCAGCCGGCTTAAATATGAACTGTTAATCTGTTAACAGTTATCCAAGGTCAATATAACCCGCTAGTATTCTACAGGCTTAGACTCCTTTTCTGTATTAGTCAACCTTTGCACTTAACCAATTTAGCACAGTAAATTTGTTACCGTTAACCACTCGGCAGCTTATAATTATAATATTAACCCGCCAAATGTTCATTACCAGGCCTTTAGCAAGAAAATGACTAAGACCGTCACCTCATGTGACTAGGTTGCTTCCACTGTCACAGAACATGCCCTCAACGAATGTGTTGAAGTAGGCGTCTTAGCAGCCAAAGATGTTATCCATTATCGGGTTCCATGGACAGAAGTTAGACCTGAACCAAAAGATGGTGAAGTCATAGTTTTTGCCGATCATATGACCCGTGGCTTCTCACCACCCTGCTCAAAATTCTTCCGTGATGTACTGCACTTTTTCCAACTTCACCCTCAAGACATTGGCTCCAACTCTGTTTTCCAACATCTGTAATTTCGAAGTCTTTTGTGAAGTATATCTTCAAGAAGAGCCCAGCGTCGATCTTTACAGAGAATTCTATTATCTGAACCACCAGATCGAGTTTAGAGACGGGCCTTGCCAAGAACTTGGTGGAATTTCCATTCAAAGGCGACGAGACATCGTCTTTCCTACAGCCACGCTACCTAGTCATGCCAAGGACTCGAACCAGACCTGGTTTTATTGCCAAGACACATCTCCCACTGGTGAGAACCCTCTACCAGGTCTCCGCGACTGCCGGCTTAGCCCAAAACATCCTCCTCCCGATCGGATCCGCGCTGCATAACGGGTTAAATATGGGCCTACTTTTTCAAAGATAAGAGCTTTGCTAGCTAATGGCCTGATCGGAGTAGATTTGGTCCGATGTTGGGTTGCTTGGAGGATCATGCCCTTGAGCCGCCATCCCGGCTTAATGTGTGCATATACTTGTGATGTCAAAGACCCTCAGCGTCACTGCCAAGTGCGTCTTGAAGACCATGAGATTAACGAAATGACCAAAATGCTGCTTGGGGAAAGCTTAGCAGCCTGCAGCAAGACGAGTCTGAATCCCTTCTGCGCCCTTAACCTGGCACCAGAGGTAAATGATTTCAAGTCATTGTTACTTTATTCATTATTCTCATAATTTGCACATTCCTTGTCACTGTTTGCTTTCTTCAGGCCGATTCTACTTTTTGGAACAAGAAACTACAGGATAAACCGGCCAAGAAGGCCAGGGCAAAGACCAAGGCCCCCAAGAAAAACAAGAAGAAAACTGATACAACATAGTTACTTCCTCTGGATGATGATGAGTCGGAGGTAGAACTCGACTCTCTTGGCTCCTTTTTTATGCATCTTATTGACGCTGACTCCTCTCAGGATGACGCGGAGACCAGCCAAGCAGACGTTGCAGAGGTAACAATTATTTCCTTCGAATCAGAGCCTTTACCAAGACAGAAGGTTCGGCAAGTGACCCGGAAAGTAAGGTTTTCTCACCCTTTAGCTCACCTGGATCCGAACTTTACTTTGAAGAAATAGCAGCATGAAGCCCGGAGCACAACCCGGAATAGTGGTGGAGGAGAACTTGCCGCCGACTTACCTAACACACTGACCCCTCGCAAACGCCGAAAAGAGGTGCCTCAGAGCTCAATCTTCTCCTTTCCAAGAGCGGGTCTTATCCGTCAACCACTTAATCCTTCCGACTCAAATTATCAGGGAACTTCTCATTCAACCACCGGTGACTCTACCGGAACTCAGTACCCTACTCCCAAGATTACCCATGGGTAAAACTACTTTACTTAATTGATTGACCCCTTATGATGAATTGCTCATATCTTTACACCTCTTCTTTTCAGTGGTGTGGCCAAGGCAGGCAAAAAATTGAAGACAGGTGGGCCGCCAGAGAATCCCAAAGTGCATGAGCCGGAGAAGCAGATGTCAATTGCCTCAGAAGCTTCTATTCAAAATCCTAAGAATGCTGCTAATAACCTGCCACCAGAAGCTGACGATGTCACCGTGGACCCAATGACCACAAATACTGATCCGCCAAGCCCTAAGTCGGCCAGTCCTAAGCCGCCAAGCCATGCCAAGCCTGTCAAGGAGACTACCCTGGATACGGCTACCGATGAAGTCCTCATTAATGGCGCAGGCTACACCGAATCGGGGAACCCCACAATCTTGGCCAAGCATAGTGCAAAAGAAGAGCCGCCTGCAGCGGGTAAAATGAGGCTGGACTTTGAAAGCTATGCTGGTCTTGGTGCTGGTGACATCTACTCCGGATTTAAACCGCCTCCATACTAGTCGTGATCTGGAAGCTGGCCTCGCCAACCTTATGAGAGAGCGCTATGAGGTATGATTACTGACTCCATTTCGTATGCCTCCATGTAGCCGCCAAGTCTAGAGTATAAGAACATTGGAGTATATTGTAGACTTTAGAGTTAAATTGTAAACTGTAGCTCTCTTGTTCAAGTTACTGATGTAAGATCTGATCTGGTAGTCCCCAAGGGCCAGCTTAAACTGATAACTTATTCCGGGACTTTAAGTCTAAAAGTGACATACATTAGCCCCCAATTGCCAAAAATATTGCTCGCAATGTATTTGGCACTTAAATTATATGAATCCTGATATATTATATCCAACTCTTTTCCACGGGAAGCTTTATCTCTGAAAGACATTGAGCTTGGCGACTTAGCCAAAAAGATCAAGCACCAAGAATCTGAGACTGTGAAGGCAGAAACAAAGTTTCATTTTGCCTTGAAGGAAACTGAGAAGCTTAAAGCTGATTTTGCTGCGGACAAAGCCGCTTTTGAAACGGAAAAAATAGACTTGCTGAAACACGCACAAGACGCCGAGGCCCAATTGAAGCCAGTTGCTGATGAACTAGCCGGCTTAAAGGGACATATTACTCACATGACAGCCGCCATACTACCCATACTCAATTCCATCTTTGTTGCAATGTAACGCTAAATCGCCGGGCAATCTTAAAGGTTGGTTGTATGACTAAAAACATGCCCAGACGCGCAAGTCTTGGCCAAGATATGCTTGTGAAGTTGAAGACCATATACTCCTTCACAGAACAACTATACAGCGGCACACTCCGTAGCTTGGTGGCATTAGGAGGCAATCGAAAGCCGCCAAGCCACATTAAAGCTGTGCTAGAGCATCTCTCCACTATGCCCAAGCAAATTGAAGAACAAAGACTGCATTCGCCCAATCCGGAGCCCTTGTTGCTCTTCGCCGTGCAAAGGCATGGGCCGCGGAACTTGACCCGACAGAGATAGCCTCCGGCTGCCCCGAATTCAAGGATGATAAGTCGCCCTTTGGAGAAAAGGACTTCAACCAGTGCATTCGTGAGATGCGGCTTGTGGCCTGCCAACTGGTGGAAGATTTGAATCTGGCTAACTATACGGCGGCTTATGATGAGAACAACAAGAAAATACCAGCACTGGCCTTCAACCCTGTCAGTCTCGTCCCTCCTCGGCGTAAGCACATTTTTCCCCCTGATGTAGACCATTCCCTTATTCTCAATGATGAAGCCAGTTTTGAAGCTTTAACTGGCATCGACTGGACAACGGTTGATCTCTAGATGATAGACGAAGAAGAAGAACCGGCACAGGATAACCCGAAGTCTTCAACTCGCCGGGGTGAAGATAACTAATCCAGTGGGCGGCTCTCAGACCGCAGTGTAGAGTTTCAGCTGAAAAAACACTAACTTTTGGGCTTGGGATAGCCTTGTAATAGGCTAGTCCAAACAATGACTTGTCATGCTGTCGTGCATGTTTAGCCTTTAAACTGCCAATTTGATATTTTATGACCCGCCACTGAGCTTTCAAATAATATTGTCATCCCTGCTAGTCATAATAGTGATTCCTTCACACATGCTAAACAACAAACGCCCTGGCGGTTTAAGCCAGGGCAGGTCACAAATCCCAACATAAAAATCTTTGCAGAAAAGATTTAAAGGCTATCTAAGTCTAAACACTCTGGCGACTTAAAGTCCAGGGCGGGTTGGAAAAACCCTAAATATTCATACAAATATGAAAAGACATACTTGTACATTGATGGTATAATGATGATGTAGTAATTGTAATCTAGCATGAGTATTACCCATAGTCATGAAATATCATGGTTTGAATTATTCAAGGCGAATCATCCAGGCGACTTAAAGTCTGCTTACCAGGGCGGGTTATTAACCCACTGTGCTCACTTATGAGTCATATGAGAAAACCATGGGCCTGAACTATTCAAAACGCACTTTGTGTAATAGGGCCGAAGACGAGCGATGTTCCAAGGCCGGCGGGTCTCCTCCTCCGATGTATGCGAATCTTTGTGTTATCGAATATCAATGAGGTAGTCTGACCCGTTGTTCAGGTTTTTGCTGACCACAAAAGGTCCTTCCCAAGGTGGGGATAGCTTGTGCATATCTGTTTGATCTTGGATTAACCGGAGTACCAAGTCGCCTTCTTGAAAAGTTCTAGTCTAGACTCTGATGCTATGGTAGCGACGCAGATCTTGCTGACACTACAAAAAAAAGACACATCCGTGACATGTTGGGCTGAACGAATTTTTTTTCTGTCATACTTATGACACTTCTATGACGATAATTGTGACAAAACCCGGTATCAAAATAGATGTGGTGGGGTCCTACTTCTATGACAAAAAATCATGATAGAAAATGGGCTTTTCGTCCAGGGCGGGCCGGAGACGCAGCTGCATGACATTCTTTGGGCCGTCCACGACGGAAAAAACCGTGGTAGAAGCGAGGGCAAGGAAAATATCGAGGTGTTCCCGGTTACGGTGGGTGGTCGGGGCCGAGCGATGCGTGTTTCTCTCATACACGCACGCGCGTGGGTGCGAGGCGTTGGGCTCTAACTGAACCCGAGCGAGGCGTTGGGCTCTAACTGAACCCACGCGATTGCACTGCAAGCTACGCGTTACTGAACCCGAGCGATCGATCGATGACTGTTAACTGAACCCGATCGAGCGATTCCTTCGCTACTGCTGCTAACTGAAGCCAATTGATGCTGCCTCTAGATGAACAGTGAGTGTTGTTGGGGGGAGGGTTGGATGAACAGTTCCCGATGGGAGTGGATGAGCAAGACCCCGTGGTGTTGCCTCTGGATGAACAGGACCCCGATCGATCGAGTCGGTTGGGGCTGGATGAACAGGACCCCGTGGAGGGCTGGGTGAACAGGACCACCCCGTGGAGGGCTGGATGAACAGTAGATGGTGGAGTGCTGGATGAACAGTAGCGCGTGGAGGGGTGGTTGAATAGTAGCTCGTGGAGAGGGCTGGTTGAACAGTAGCCGGTGGAGTAGCTCACGATGGAGGCTAGATGAACAAGAGCCCGTGGATGAACAGTCACAGGTGGAAACTGGAGGAGGTCGACGGTGGATGAACAGTAGCCCGTGGAGGCTGGAGGGGGTCAACGGTGGAGATGAACAGTATCCCGTGGAGTCCTGTTTTGCGGCATGCCACACCCGTCCCGGTGAACAGGACCCCCCTTTCGACCGTAGCGCTCCAACACAAGTCTGTTTCCTCCGTTTTGCGGTACGCCACACCCCTCCCGATCAACAGGACCCCCGTTTCGACCGTAGGAGGTCCGTTTCCTCCGTTTTGCGGTACGCCAGACCCCTCCCGATGAACAAGATCCCATTTCGAATGTGGCCGGTCGAACACAAGGCCATTTCCTCCATTCCACGATAGGCCAGACCTCGTTTCCATCGGCTGTTCCGTCCAAGCCCTCCCGATGAACACGACGACATTCCGTTCCGACCCAGCCGGTTGGCTCCCCATGAACACGACGACGACACAGTTTCTCCGTTCCGACCCAGCCATGTACACGAGCCCTGGCCGTACGTATGCGCGAGTAGGCATTCGAGACCCTGCCCGTATGTACGTACGTGGCCGTATTTTCTTTCTTGCACACTGGCCGATGTACGTACGTGTACATGCTATGTGCGCGCCTCTACTACGACACATGCGCCCCTCTACATCGACCAGTATGTATGTACACGTTCGCGACCAGAATGACAACGCTACATACGCTTCGACCAGGTGGGTCCCGACTGTCAGGCACTTCCTTTCCTGCGAAAATGTAGCTGGTGGGTCCCAGCAGTCAGGGGGGTGAATCATTTTTTTTGCCCGGACGCACTTCCTTGCGTGCGAAGATGTAGCTGGTGGGTCCCAGCAATCAGGGGGAAACATTTTTTTCATGAAATACGGTGGCCCGTCCGCTGGGTCCCTGCTGTCAGGTGGAGGAATAATTATTTTGCCCGTAATAAGGAGGCACTTCCTTGCGGCCGCCGTGGACCCTGTTAGCCTCTCCACGTACAGTACTCTTCCGATGGAAGTCGTTCCTTGACCACGTTGACCATGCCGCGCTGAGAGCACCAGGGCGGTGGACGACGAGGAGGCCTAGGAAGGGGATGACGCGGAGCTGGGGAAGACGCGGCAGTGGAAGCCCGCGCGGAGAAGAGTACGAGGGTTCACTGGTTCGGCTGCGGTGTGAGGCTGCCATCGCCGCAGGGCCTGGCCAGTGGTGGGAATAGTAGGGGGCGGTGAGGCCTCCATGGCAAAGACAACCGCCACGGGAGGCAGGAGCATGCGGCACGACCGGCGCTGCTTTGGGTGGCTGGAGCAAGATGACCAGAGGTTGAAGAAGCACTACGGCCGTTGGATGGACATCGTACGGTCACTGGAGCTAGAATCGTTCATATTGACTAAGTTGACAAAGCACTCCGTCCCCGTCAACTTAGTAGGCCCACAAGCCAGCCTCCCACCAAGGTGGGTCCCAACTAGCAGGGGGAGTATTCATTTTTTTGTGCGTAATAAGGAGGCACTTCCGGTGGGTCCGAGCTGACAGCGGGGGAACATTTTTTCACGAAATATGGTGGCCCGTCCTGTGGGTCCCAGCAGTCAGGGGGAAACATTTTTTTCGCCAAATACGATGGCCCGTCTGGTGGATCCCTGCTGTCAGGTGGAGGAATAATTATTTTCCGCATAATAAGGAGGCACTTCCTTGCGGCTGCCGTGGACTCAGCTGCCAGCCTCTCCACGTACAGTACTCTTCCGATGGAAGTCGTTCCTTGACCATGTTGACCATGCCGTGTCGAGAGCACCAGGGCGGTGGAAGACGGCGAGCGGCGAGGCCTAGGAAGGGGACGACGCGAAGGCGGGGAAGACGCGGCAGCGGAAGCCCGCGCGGAGAGGAGTACGTGGGTTCACTGGTTCGGCTGCGGTGTGAGGCTGCCGTCGCCGCAGAATAACAGGGGGTGTGGGTGAGTAGAGGGATGGCCTGGCCAGCGGTGGGAGTAGTAGGGGGCGGTGAGGCCTCCGCGGCAAAGACACCGCCACGAGAGGCAGGAGCAAAGCGGCACGACCGGCGCTGCTTTGGGCGGCTGGAGCAAGAAGACCAGAGGTTGAAGAAGCACTACGGCCGTTGGATGGACATCGTACGGTCACTACAGCTAGAATCGTTCATATTGACTAAGTTGACAAAGCCCTTGGTACGCGTCAACTTAGTAGGCCCACAGGTCAGCTTCTGAAATGGTGCGCCCCAGATATCAAGGGAAGGAATCATTTTTTGGGCGGGTGAAGCTAGAATATCCGGGATTGAAGAAGAAGCACGGCATCCGTTGGATGGACATCAAACGGCCACTGCTGCTAGAACCGTGTGTTGACTATAATAAGTTGACAAAACCTTGCATACGCGTCAACTTCTTTTTTTAGGGACACGTCAACTTAGTAGGCCCACAAGTGTGTGGCAGAGAACTATAGCCCATTTATGATTTGTAAGAATGTACATCCCATTTTTGAATTCTAATGGAATTTACTACAGCCCATTTACAATTTTTTAAAAGTACAACCCAGTTTCTAGCTAGGACAATAATTAATAATTTCAAATAACCGTTCAAGACAAAATACAATAAAATTTCCCACATTTTGATGGGATCCGAAATATTTTTATCCTGAAATTTCTAGTCAGATTAAAAATAAATTTGTATTACGTAAAAATCTAACGAAACATTGCGCGCGCAACAATTAAAAATTAAGATTTTCAAAATCCATAAATAATATTTTATAAACTAATTTCGTGCTTGGTGCATTTTTTTATAGTTACTGTCCAATTTTTATAATTACATCCCATTTACTATCTTTAAAGCTTATTTTCCTGTTAAGCCTAATGCATCCCTTCTAGGAACGATTTGCAGCCCAGCGGGGCGGAGAATAACAAGTTGACCTTGCCTGGGTATTCCTTATAAAAACGTATAGCAGGTAATCTTGAAAAAATTTAATATGTGGGCTGGATATCTGTCCTGGGCTAGATGGGCCACAGCCCTCCCAGTTAATACCCTGCTCTCCTCTGAACAACAACGAAAACATCGCCAAGAAAAACTCTGCAGTGCTCACGCCTCAAAAACACAAATACTGCTCGAGCTGCTTGGTCCCAGCTGTCGGCCGCACCTTGTGCAATTCTCTCATTTATATTGACTACATAGGTTGACAATGGTGTGGGACCGTGATGTCAGGAAACCAGGAGGAAGCAAAAAAAATATAGTTGTACATAATAAGGAGGCACTTGCGTACGTACGGCTATGGCCCTAGTGGGTCCCTACTGTCATCCAGTCAAAATAAAGTCATCTCCTAAATCCTCATGTTCATTGACCATGTTAACAATGCTCGGCGCCACGGCGAGCGCAACAACTCGAAGGACGACGGAGAGGGCCTCGCGGGCCCTACGGATGGTCTAATACAGCGCCCGCTGCTCATTCAGGAAGCCAGGATCATCGGACACCTATGAGCACCTTCGAGAGACTGAGACAACATGAAACGGTAAGGCCACGCTTGGGAGCTCTGGTTTATTTCACACCTGTATTAAGATACAAGTGTAATTTACTCGTCATCGGAAACAACGCGTAAAATACAGGTGTAATGAAACCGAGGGCCCGAGGTCTGTAAGTAAAACCGGCGGGTTACGCGTGTAATTTGAGAGACCGGTGTATATTTTACTATTCGAAATCGACCAACCAAGCGTTTCGCCCGAGACCATCTGCTTTTATTTACAAGCGTCAGTTTTACAAGCGGGTTTGGTTGGAAAATGACGATCCAATCACGGCCTAAGATGATGAGTTGGTCGGAAGATTATATGGTTTCACGTCTAACCTACCCTACTTGTCGTATAGGCTATGAATGAAACATAATATGATGAACTTCTTAAGCACGGAAACAACAGAAGAGGATGATCTTCCTAACAAGAAAATCACTGGCATTAGATCGACATGCAAAACAATACGAAGCATTGTTTTCAGGAGGCACGGTGAACAGCTCGTGATGCTCCATGCCACAACATTCCAAGCTCAACTTTGCAATCAAACACAAGGCCTGTCATTACATAGACAATATTCAGAACAAACTTTTAAAATATCTTACATAAGTCAACATTCATGTGACTATGCATCTCAGCAGAGTAAATATTTACTTCTGAACTGAAGACAGGAATAGGAAAAAACGATCGAAGTAGCTCACAGCAAAGGGCGTCCCGGTCAAAAATATCAAATGTGTGTCTTCTGGCTAACATCAATGAGCAAAAATTGACAAGGTTTTCCAATTCCAATATATTAAACTAATGTTAACTTTGACAAGCTTTTCCCATTCAAAATATGTAATGCCTATGATTGTGGAACGGGCGGGGTTTGTCGTCAGTTTGTCATCTGATAGTCCGGTGGCTCAAGGTGATGACGAATGATTAGAGAACCATTCGATGTATTGTGCATGATGTGAAGTATTATGGAGGACACGAACCATCTGAATATTTTGTGCAGTTCCACTAAAATCAAGCTGAGCATCCCTGTGGATTTCGTATTTATATGCTGCCAGAAAACAAAGACACATCAGCACACACATGAATATTGGCCCCAGTGTCAACCCACCAATCAGTGGACTAACAAACTGAAAGTACGGTAAACAGATTACCATACCCAGATGCCCCATCATTGTTGCTTAGAGTGACATTGACAGACTTGGAGTCCTGTCCTGGCTTCTTGGTACTTGTTTGGGCACTTGTTTGCCCAAAGGTTCCTCCGAACCACAAGTAAAGCAGCCATCTCTCTTTTGTCTTTCTTCTTACCCTTCTTAATGGCCGCTGGCAGCACCATTCAAACATATAGTCCGGTGGCTCAAGGTGACGACGAATGATTAGAGAACCATTCGATGTATTGTGCATGATGAAGTATTATGGAGGACACAAACTATCTGGACATTTTGTGCAGTTCCACTAAAATCAAGTTGAGCATCCCTGTGGATATCGTATTTATATGCTGCAAGAAAACAAAGACACAAAGAAGACACACATGAATATTGGCCCCAGTGTCAACCCACCAATCGGTGGACTAACAAACTGAAAGTACGGTAAATAGATTACCATACCCAGATGCCCTGTCATTGTTGCTTAGAATGACATTGACAGATTTGGAGTCATGTCCTGGCTTCCTGTACTTGTTTGGGCACTTTTTGCCCAGTGCACTCCACGTGTTGTAGAGTTTCCTATGCTCTCTGCAGACTAGTCATGTCACCAGCGTCTACTAATACTCTGTAAAGCTTCTCGATCATTCCTTGTATAATGTAGCGCAAACAGTGACTGCCTCTTTCTGCGAAGTGGTAAGACCAACTGGACCCACTAATGCAGCAGTTTGCCTTAGACACATTGGCTCCTTTTGTGCAGTTCAACTAAAATCAAAGTCGGAATAAAACTGAGCTTTAATTTTGATATCCCTGTAAGCAACAAAAGGTATAAGGGAAACAATTACCGAGAAATAAGGGTTGATGACTTGTACTCCCAGAAGAAAAACATCTAGCGATCTACCTTATCTTAATGGGAAACAAAGTAGGAGAGTAGCAATTCTCAATCAGTGTGATTCATTCATATTAACTGAGACATTATCTTAACAATGCCTTGTTTCAACATGTATAAAGAACGATAAAGCAGAAAAGTATCATTCCTAAAACAATGCATTGATTCATTTTAACAGAGACATTATCTTAACAATACCTTGGTTAAACATGTAGAAAGAACTACAAAGCAGTGATAGTACCATTTGTAAAACATCAGAATCGATATATAATAACAGAGACATTATCTGAACAATACATTTCTTAAACATGTATTCCGGCCGATCCCTAACAGAAATGGTACTCCCGCCGATCCCTAACAAGTGTTGAAGTTTTGAACTAAGATTCAGTAGTTAATTCTGAGGAAAGTCGGTACTAACCTTTCAAGACCAAGATTTGAAACAACTCGTGAGGAAGACCTGAGAGAGATCTCAACACATATATGGAAATCCGGTCTCATTTTGTGCAGTTCCACCAAAATTAAGCGAAGCAAAATGTCGCAATAGCAACAAGTTGAATAGATATCCCTGTTTTAACAGAGGAAAAAAAGGAATCAATTACTGGCCAATAAAGGAGGATGAAACATGCGGCCACAAAAATGGTAATCCCGCCAATCCCTAACAAGTGTTGAAGTTTTGAAATAAGATTCAGTAGTTAATTCTGAGAGTGGCATTGCTTAATTTTACCAGCGGCATTAGATTAACAAAAAGCATAAACAGTTCCAGGGGAGAGTGGGCGCAACAACATGTGCTTCCATCTACTTATAAAGGGGGTGATGCAGAGTTTGTTGTAACAAAGCAACAAGCGTAATGTCTGGGTTGGTCCCATTTCTGTTCACTACTTAATGGGAAAAGACAGCAATACAATAGCTTCAATTTAACATTTATTTAAAATAGTACCAATACAAGTAGCGCAACATCTCAAAACACACCACACGATCATGTGGATGAAGGCAAATACCAACCTGTCATGACGCACACAAGATCACGTACGAATCTGCCAACACGAATAGGAAATCCAATCTCGTTTTGTGCAGTTACTCTGGAATCAAGTAAAGTCGCTGGTGTGACATTTAAGTTTGCTATAGCAACAAGTTGAATAGATATCCCTGATTTAACAGAGGCAAAAAGGAAACAATTACTGCCAATAAAGGAGGATGAAACATGCGGCCACAAAAAGAAGCATCTACCTTATCTTGATGGAAAACAAAGTATAGGACAGTAGCATTTCTAAAACGGTTGCATTGATTCATATTAACAGAGAAATTCTCTTAAAATAGTTCAAGAGTTAATTACGAGAGTGGCATTGCTTAAAATAAAATAGCTTCAATTCATAATTTATTTAAAACAGTACAAATACAATTAGAGAAACATCTCAAAACACACTGCACGATCATGTGGATGGGACATGGGACATGCGGCACCATGTGCGTCCACATGTATAAATGGGTGATGCAGAGTATGTAGCCAAGCAGCATATCAGCGTTGGTCCCATATTTGTTCTCTTTGAAACTTTTTCCGATGTGAGGGCTGCAAATCTAGTCCTGCACAAACTACCCGACCCCCCAGTTTCTTTTCCTTTTCAACAAAGAGTTCGGTTCCTTACAGATGTGTGTACCGGGTTACCCCCTTTTTCCCTTTTCGACCAACAAGCGGCTGGATAGCTAGTCTATACTACTTTCCCTCCCTCCTTTCCTCATTGAACCACGTCCTAGATTCGTGCTCCACCCCGCTGCACCCTTCTTTCCTCTTTGAACCAAGACCTAGATTCGACTACAGAATCGAAAAAGATCAGCATGCAGCTAGACCAATGACGGTTTCAAAGAAACTTATACCTTAGAATCGTCGGGATGTGGCAAGGCGTGCGGTGATGTCTACTACACAACCTTCTTCTTGTAGACGTTGTTGGGCCTGCAAGTGCACGGGTTTGTAGGACAATAGCAAATTTCCCTCAAGTGGATGACCTAAGGTTTATCAATCCGCGGGAGGCGTAGGATGAAGATGGTCTCTCTCAAACAACCCCGCAACCAAATAACAAAGAGTCTCTTGTGTCCCCAACACACCCAATACAATGGTAAATTGTATAGGTGCACTAGTTCGGCGAAGAGATGGTGATACAAGTGCAATATGGATGGTGGATATAGGTATTTGTAATCTGAAATAATAAAAACAGCAAGGTAACAAGTGATAAACGTGGAGCGTAAACGGTATTGCAATGATAGGAAACAAGGCCTAGGGTTCATACTTTCACTAGTGCAAGTTCTCTCAACAATAATAACATAGATAGATCATATAACAAGCCATCAACATGCAACAAAGAGTCACTCCAAAGCCACTAATAGCGGAGAACAAACGTAGAGATTATGATAGGGCACGAAACCACCTCAAAGTTATTCTTTCCAATCAATCCGGTGGGCTATTCCTATAAGTGTCACAAACAACCCTAGAGTTCGTACTAGAATAACACCTTAAGATACAAATCAACCAAAACCCTAATGTCACCTAGATACTCCATTGTCACCTCAAGTATCCGTGGGCATGATTATACGATATGCATCACACAATCTTAGATTTATCCAACCAACATAAAAGTACTTCAAAGAGTGCCCCAAAGTTTCTACCGGAGAATCAAGAACGTGTGCCAACCCCCATGCATAGGTTCATGGGAGGAACCCGCAAGTTGGTCACCGAAACATACATCAAGTGGCACATGATATCCCATTGTCACCACAGATAAACATGGCAGGACATACATCAAGTGTCCTCATAAAAGACTCAATCCGATAAGATAACTTCAAAGGGGAAACTCAATTCATCACAAGAGAGTAGAGGGGGAGAAACATCATAAGATCCAACTACAATAGCAAACCTCGGGATACATCAAGATCGTGCCATAGAGGGAACACGAGAGAGAGATCAAACACATAGCTCTTGGTACATACCCTCAGCCCCGAGGGTGAACTACTCCCTCCTCGTCATGGATAGCGCCGGGATGATGAAGATGGCCACCGGTGGTGGGTTACCCCTTGAATGCAGGAAAGGGGTCCCGATTGGTTTTCGTGGCTCGGAGGCTTGCAGCGGCGGAACTCGATTTAACTTCTGTTCGGAAGTTTTAAGGTACGTAGGTATATATGGGTGAAAGGAGTACGTCGGTGGAGCTACGGGGGCCCCATGAGGCAGGGGGCGCGCCCAGGGGGTGGGCGCGCCCCCCACCCTCGTGAGCACCTCCCGTATCGTCTGGCGTGGAGTCCAAGTCCATCAGGTGGGTTTCCTTCCAAAAATAACTTCTCCAGTTGATTTCGTTCCGTTTTGACTCCGTCTGATATTCCTTTTCCTCGAAACCTTTGAAATAGGCATAAAACAACAAATCTGGGCTAGGCCTCCGGTTAATAGGTTAGTCCCAAAAATAATATAAAAGTGGATAATAAAGCCCAATATTGCCTAAAACAGTAGATAAAGTAGCATGGAGCAATAAAAAATTATAGATACGTTGGAGACGTATCAAGCATCCCCAAGCTTAATTCCTGCTCGTCCTCGAGTAGGTAAATGATAAAAAGAGAATTTTTGATGCGGAGTTCTAGTTGGCATAATTTCATTGTAATTCTTCTTACTTGTGATATGGATATTCAGATCCGAAAGATTTAAGACAAAAGTTCATATTGACACAAAAATAATAATACTTCAAGCATACTAATCAAAGCAATCATGTCTTCTCAAAATAACATGGCAAAAGAAAGTTCATCCCTACAAAATCATATAGTTAGGCTATGCTTCATTTTCGTCACACAAAGATGTTCCCAACTTCTATACCCCGATGACAAGCCAAGCAATTGTTTCATACTCAAATAATCTCAAACTTTTTCAACCTTCACGCAATACATGAGCGCGAGCCATGGATATAGCACTATGGGTGGAATAGAATATGATGATGGGATTGTGTGGAGAAGACAAAAGGAGAAAGTCTCACATTGACGAGGCTAATCAACGGGCTATGGAGATGCCCATCAATTGATGTCAACATGAAGAGTAGGGATTGCCATGCAACGGATGCACTAGAGCTATAAGTATATGAAAGCTCTACAAAAGAAACTAAGTGGGTGTGTGTCGGTGTCAAAACCGGCGGATCTCGGGTAGGGGGTCCCGAACTGTGCGTCTAGGCGGATGGTAACAGGAGATAAGGGACATGATGTTCTACCCAGGTTCGGGCCCTCTTGATGGAGGTAAAACCCTACGTCCTGCTAGATTAATATTGATGATGTGTGTTACAAGAGTGGATCTACCACGAGATCAAAGAGGCTAAACCCTAGAAGCTAGCCTATGGTATGATCGTTGTTCGTCCTACGGACTAAAACCCTCCGGTTTATATAGACACCGGATAGGGTTAGGGTTACACAGAGTCGGTTACAAAGGTAGGAGATCTACATATCCGTATCGCCAAGCTTGCCTTCCATGCCAAGGAAAGTCCCATTCGGACACGGGACGAAGTCTTCAATCTTGCATCTCATAGTCTTGGAGTCCGGCCGATGATGATAGTTCGGCTATCCGGACACCCCCTAGTCCGGAACTCCTCGGTAGCCTCGAACCAGGCTTCAATGACGATGAGTCCGGCGCGTGTATTGTCTTCGGCGTTGCAAGGCGGGTTCTTCCTCCGAATAATTTATAGAATATTGTGAACACCTGGATAGTGTCCGGCTCTGCAAAAATAAATTCCACATACCACCGTAGAGAGAATAATATTACACAAGATAAATCTGCTGACATACTTTGTGGCGTGACGTCGCACCACTACCAAGCCTTTATTCAAACTGTTTTTACTGCTCCACCTCGGTAGCGTTTAGCGGCGGTTTCCTTGGCACGTCTTGTCGAGGCAGAGATCGTGTTCCCCTTATTCCGGGATTCCCATCAATACGGACGTGGGTAACCCAACCGCGCCATTGATTGTGGCGCTTGGGAGATAAGCATGTTTTACCAGGCCGGTGGGGACACATGTTTTTGTCCGCCCATATAAGGGGATAAGGATCCAGCCCCTTTTACCTGCGCCTTCTTCCTCCTTGGCTTATCCATCTCCGCGAACTCGAGCTCCAGCGCCCAAGTCCGCACTTCTCACCTCAACCTTCTCCAACTATGTCCGGAGCGGGAGGCAAGTGGATGGCCTCCTCCGTCACGGAGGGGCAGATCCAGAAGCTGCACGACGCCGGATATCTGCCCAGCAACATCACGCATCAGCTCCCCGACGAGGGAGAGCTCGTCCCCAACCCCAGGCCCCATGAGAGGGTAGTATTTCTTCCCCATTTCCTCCGCGGACTGGGCTTCCCGCTTCATCCCTTTGTCCGGTAGCTCATGTTCTACTACGGCCTAGATTTCCATGATCTGTCCCGAATTTCATCCTCAACATCTCGGCGTTTATCGTGGTAATGCGAGGCATTCCTCTGCATCCAGCCCCACTTCGCTTGTGGCTCAAGACCTTGATGTCAAGCGAAGGTTGTGAAGGGCAGCCAAGCGGAGTGGAGGCGCCATGGTGGGCAGGATGTCCCACGTTACATGGTGGAGGGTACTTTCGTGGAAACCATCAAGGGGTGGTAATCGGGGTGGTTCTACATCACCGAGCCGCTGCGGACTGATTGGGCAGCGCCCCGAATTTAGATCTGGTATTCCCACGGCTCTCCTCACGGAAAGAGAGTGGTCGAATTTGGGGGGATTCGGAGGAGCTGACCGGACTCCAAGCCTGTATCCAGAAGCTGGTGGACAAGAAGCTCAAGCTTGTCAACGTAGTCCAGGTCATGCTCATCCCCCGGATTCTCCCGTGCCAGCGACGGGGCTTTAATATGTGGGAGTTTGATCTGGCGCAGCACCAGACCCTGAGCCGGCTCTTCGACACTACGTATGAAGATGTCTGGAAGGTGCTGTGCAAGAGCGCCGAAGCTCCCGCATCCGCTACCGAAGATCGCGGATTCTGCTCGCAGTGTCCAGCTGACGAGGTAAGTGATTTCACCACTTGTTTTCCATAGTTTGGCTCTATGCGGGATCTAAACTCCCCTTGCCTTTGATAGGAATGGATGGCGAAGGCCGAACGGATTACCTGTCCGGCCCCATTGCCAGAGGATCCAGCGGACGCCCGCCTAACGGGGCTGCTGGCTCCGGCACCCCATGTGGTGCCGGAGAAGAAGGCCAAGAAGACGGCCACGGGGACTCGAAAGTGTTCCCGTTTTCAGGTGCTATCGGATGATGAATCCGAGGCCGACTCCTCCCACCAAGGAGAGGGGGAGAAGAAGAGCCTCTCCCCCGAAGGAGGAAAGAAAGGAAGGCCTCCCCAACAAGGGAGGCGAAGGGTCCAAGAAGGAAAAACTCTTCCTCCGGACTGCTCCGCGCCAAAGGATTTGACGATTTAAGATCGCATCCAAGGGCCAAGCCCCTGGCGAGATTGTAAGTATCCGGACTCCCGAATAACCTCAAGGTTTTTGTTTTCACCACATAACGTCTTTCTAATGCCGCATACAACCCTGCAGTCCGCCCAAGGATGATCTTCCCGTTTAGTCGAGCGGGTCCTTGGGTGCGTCGGATATGGATTCCCTTCCGACTGCCTCCACCCCCCGTGCCGCGGACGACGCTGAGGTGGGATCCCAGAAAAGGACCCACCAGGAGGGGGAGGCCCCGGAGGTGTCGCAGGACACCCTCCCGGACTGTGCACCAGACTCAGCCCCGGAGGCCGCAGTGGCTCCGGAGTCCGGCGGGCGACCCCTTCGTAAGAAGGGCAAGACCGAGACGCTGGCTGCCTCCGTCCAACCGGAGGTGCCGGATAATTTGCTGGAGGCACTTAATGGTGCCTCCATCAAAGAGGAACACCGCACTATTATGAGTGCGGTGATTCAGAAGGTTCAGCTCGCCAAGAGCGGGCTGAACGAAGCCTGCAATAGCCTTCTAATAGGCTTTGAGGTAAGAATTTCAATATATGTAAAATGGTACCGCATAGACAGTAGCCCCTGATGCTCGGTTCGGTGTTCGGAAAGAAAAGCCGGACTGGGGATCTTTAGAAAGATAAACGCAGGAGCCAAAAAATATGTCAATATGGGATTGCAATGTCTTCTTGACCTCCGCCAAGACCGATCGCGGAGGTCAATACTTTGAAGAAAAACCTTGAGCGGTCCGAGAATGAGCTCGGCCATGCCAAGAAGCAGCTCGAGGAAAAAGAAGGTGAGTAATACCTTATGAAAATTGTACCTTACAAAAAAGGATTTGGTTGCAAGAAAAATGACAAGGATAACGTGGGTATTGTAGGGGCCGCTAACGAGGTGGCGACCACAAGGAGGCGGTGGCCGCGGCCGAGCGTAATGCGGCCGCGAAACGCACCGAGCGAGAGAAGCAGGAGGCGCGGGTGGCGGAGGTACATCAAGAGCTCCAGGATCTCGTGAAAAAACATGAGAACTTGGAGCGTGACTCGGAGACTCGAGGGTCTGAGCTTGCAACGGCTCTTGAGAGTGCCAAAACCGCTAAGGCTGAAGCCTACAAGGCCCTCCAGGAGATTGAAGCGATGAAGAAAATAGCAGCAGGTAAGGCATTTTTCATGCAGAGTAAGCATGTGAGTGTTAATTACCTGTTGCTTACCCGAATTCGGAGCTCTCCAGGGGCGTTCGCAGAGGTTCCTAGCAGCGTGTCCAATGCTGCCGCATTCTACCGGGCCGAGGAGGGGAGCTCAACGGAGAAGGTCTTGGTCTCGGTATCGAGGCCGGACATCCAGTGCCCCTTAGCGACCACTGGCAGCTGGTCGAGCTCCACAAGGCGGCCGAACAGGCCATGAAGGGCCTCATAGTTCGGTTGTGGCCTAAGGAGGCCATGCTTGGGAGCTACTTTACTGGTGCGGCGGCCGGTGGATGCGTGCCCATGGGTTGAAGTTATCAAGCATTCCGCTTGTATCGAGGGTGCCCGTCGGGCCCTTGCCCGCGCAAGAAGGTGCAATGGGGCAAGATGGATGCCTGTAAGCTCGTGGACGGACCCGCCACCAGAGGGCAAGGAGCATCGCACGCCCGAGATGTATTATAAGAGTGTGTCAAGGGCGCCCGCACTATTGCGGGTGAGTGCTCCAAAGATGTAATATTTGAGTAGACTCGCATTTTGTTATCCTGCGCTGAAAACTTAGTTCATATGCGCTTAAACAACGCTTGTTAATTTAAAATATTACCTTCAGGCGGTTGTTTATCAAATCTGAGAGATGGCAAGTCGTCGGCTTCACCCCCATGCCACGAAAGTCTTTGGGGTGTTCGGGATAAACTTGAGCGCTCTTGTTCCCATTTTTGGGTCCATGTAGGGAGGCGCTCAACACAACGAACAAGGCAACCGGACTTATAATGCTTGAACACTCTCACTTAGCCATAGAATTCTATAATTTTAAATTTTGGGGAAGCCCCTAGTCTTCGGAAGGTCAATTTGGGGCGCTATCCACGCCTTTGGCCGACAAGATCCGGCTCCTCGCTCTAAGCGGCATAAGACTTTAAGGACTCGCATGAAAACCTCTCGAACAGCAACCGGTCTCTCGCCTCATCATGACGGCCAGTTTTAGCTTTCTCCATCGAGGCGTTAACCCGGCCCGAATGGGCGGAATCGCAGTGGTTCTCCCGGTGCTACCTTAGCCGATATAACGGAATGTAAGGTACCAAAACACGGGAGCCGGGAAAACCCAACTATTGACCCAAGACATAATTCGGAGCCGATGCGTATAGTGCTATAAGTTCGGGGTGCCGCACTTGTGAAAGTGTTCGGACTCGTCACACCATAACGTGGAAAACATAAGCCCCTGGTGTATATTAGCCGTACCAAAGTGTACGGATGCAACATGTCGTGAATGAACATATGTATGAAAAAGAAATGCAATTATAAGCAAAAAGGTGCTGCATTGTTTTATTCAATAAGTGCTGCATTAATGCGTAACGATACAAATAGTGCGATAAGCAAGGTAGGAGATCATTAAACATGTCCCCTTCTGCAGGTAGGCTGCAGATTGGTGTATGAAAATGCTCGTAATGGAGACCACCTGTATATTCGTTGTAGCCTTTATCCTTCCCGGCTGTTGCATCGTGAGTTCGGCAGTCTCGCCGGACAGGCTTCGACAAACGGAGTCCTGTGGTTAAAAAGTAAAAGGTAAAAGAAAAGAAAAATGAACGACACACTTGAGAGCCCTTGTGTGGTTGAGCCGCAGTCTGGGTGTATTGTGGTCGTGCCCTCCCCATGCCCATGGTATCTTCAGAGCGTAATGGTGTACGCTGGCGACCTGCTGACGCTTTCGCAGAGCTGGGGTTGGGGCCGCACTGCCACGCGTGCTCGGAACGTGCGCTGTGTGGTCTTGTTGTAAGTTACTCCGGCCGCTTGGTCGTGTCCGCCGCTTAACGGCCGGATTCGATAATTGCCTTAAGAGGCTGCATTGCACTTCTGCCGCGAGAGCTGCTGTATGTTCCTCCATGTGGAGGGAACGTTCAATGTTTCCGTTGACCGTAATGACTCCTCGAGGGCCTGGCATCTTGAGCTTGAGGTATGCGTAGTGCGGCACCGCGTTGAACTTTGCAAACGCGGTACGTCCGAGCAAGGCATGATAGCCGCCATGAACGGGACTATGTCGAAGATTAACTCCTCGCCCGGAAGTTATCCGGGATCCGAAGACCACTTCCAGTAATTGAGCTCGTACAATTGGCTTCTACACCGGTATGACGCCTTTAAAGGTAGTTTTGGTAGGTTTAATCCTTGAGGGGTCTATGCCCATTTTGCGCCTTGTATCACGGTAAAGCAGGTTCAGTTCTTTGCCGCCGTCCATCGGGACTACGGTGAGGTGAAATCCATCGACGATTGGGTCTAGGACGGTCGCGGCAAATCCGCCGTGGCGGATCTTTGGTGGGTGGTCCTTCGGTCAAAAGTGATCGGGCAGGAGGACCATGGATTGAACTTCGGGCAACTGGCTCCATCGTAGAGACATCCTCAGCACGCTTCCGCTCCCTTTTGGGTATGTGGGTTGCGTATATCATGTTCACCGTCCGCACTGTGGGGGAAACCCTTCATCCTCTATTGTTCGGGCGGTTGGGTCTCGTCCTCGTCATCGCTATGCAGCCCCTTGTCATTGTTTTCGCAATTAACTTGCTGCTCGCTTGAATACCCAACAGTCCCTGTTGGTGTGGTTAAGCAGCTTTTCGGGGTGCCGTGTATCCGCACAAGCGGTCGAGTATTCGGTCCAAATTGGACGGACTCGAGTAGTTCGTTTGAATGGCTTTTTCCGCCGACCGGGTTTAGAGCCTTTGAATCCGGCATTGACCGCCGTATCCTCAATATTGTCGCCGTTAGTGCGGCGTTTGTTTTTGTTACAACGCAGCTCGCTGCTTTTGGTCCTTGAAGTCCGGACCGCTGTAATTTTTGCCGAGGTTGTTGCTGCGTGCTAACCGGCTGTCCTCACCCGCATGAAGCGGGTCATGAGTGATGTGAGGGCTGCCATGGATTTCGCTTTTCCTGTCCTAGGTGCCGGGCAAGCCACTCCTCGCGGATGTTATGCTTGAAGGCTGCGAGGGCCTCCGCATCCGGACGGTCGACGATTTGGTTTTCTTGGTTAAGAACCGTGTCTGTAATTGTCCGGACGATTCGTCTGCTGCTGAATTATGTGGCTTAGGTCATCGGCATCCGGTGGTCGCACATAAGTGCCCCGGAAGTTATCAAGGAATGCGGCTTTGTGTCCTCCCAGCTCCCAATTGACTCACCGGCAAGCTGTTGAGCCAATGCTGGGCTGGTCCTTTAAGCTTGAGGGGAGGTATTTGATGGCGTGAAGATCGTCACCGCGGGCCATGTGGATGTGAAGGAGATAGTCTTCGATCCAAACCGCGGGGTCTGTTGTGCCATCATAGGATTCAATATTGACGGGTTTAAATCCTTCGGGGATTTGATGATCCATTACTTCGTCTGTGAAGTATAGTGGGTGTGCGGCGCCTCTGTACTGGGCGATATCACGACGGAGCTCAAAAGAGCTTGGTCTGTTTTCTTCGGCCCGGCCGGACTTACTGTGTCCGGTGTGACGGTTGTCGTCACGTACCGTGGGGTGCCCACGCAATCCATAGATCGATCTTGATTGTCTTGCCTTGTCCTCCAATATATCTCGCAGGTCCGGAGCGTTCCCCTTTGGCCAAGTGCTTTTTGAGCGATGCCGGGGTACAGTTCTAGTGAAGGGCCTAGAGGCCTCTCTGTCGCGCCACGGGTGGTCGGTCACCGTATTGTCTCCTGGTGATGCGGGTTCGTAAGCCTCCTCCTCTAATCGGGGAGCAGCTTGCATTTAGGGTAGCTTTTGAGGGGCGTTCGAGCTCATGCTCTTCGCCGCGAGGACTTCGGTCCATCTGTCGCCTAGCAGATCTGATCAGCTCTAAGCTGTTGCTGCTTTTCTTTAGGCTGTTCGCCGTGGCCATAAGCCCGCGTCTAACACGCTCTTGTTCGACGGGATTCTCAGGCACGACGAATTCATTGTCGTCGAGGCTTGCTTCGTCTTCGGAGGGATGCATATAATCCTCTACCTCTTCTTCTGCCGCTCTCTCTTGAGGGCTGGCGTCTTCATCCTCTGCGATGGATCTTCTTTGGAGTGGATTGTCTTCGGCGTTGTCCGGTGTATTGTTATCTCCGGTGCCGGAATCTTCATTCTTGCTGTGGCGGGATTTAGAGCGGCGCCGCTGACGCCGACGCTTGGGCTGCTTCTTGGATGGGTCATCCTCCGTTGTTCCATCGCCGTTCCCATCTTTTGGGATGTCCACCATGTATATGTCGTATGACGAGGTGGCCTTCCAGTGCCCTGTAGGCGCTGGGTCTTGGTCGTCTCCGGCATCGCCGTCCATACCGTCGATGTCTTCGGAGTCGTAGTCTAGCATGTCGGTTAGATCGTCGACAGCGGCTACCAAGTGGGTGGTGGGTGGGCGCCGAATTTCTTCGCCGCATCAGATCTCAACCTTCCTGACCGTAGTCCGGCCAGGGCTCTCCGGATAAAGAGAGAGACTTTAGTGAATTCAGGATGTCGCCAAAAGGCGAGTGCTCAAAGATGTCCGCGACCGTGAACTCCATAACGGGCGCCCAATTGGATTCGATCGGCAAGGGCGCGGAGGGCTCGGAGGCCGGATAGGAGTCCGGCGCCCTGGAGTCGGAGTATTTGCAAAGGACAGGGATGGAGTTTGGCTCGATCGCCGTAGAGATTGTAGCCCCCGAGGCGGTGTCCAACCACTCATCCTCAGTCGGGGAATCCGGCTCCGGATTAAGGGCCGGAGCGGATATTGGTGCGGCCTGTGGCACTTTGTTCGTGCAGAGCTAGATCATGCCCATCGAGACGGTGCGGCTTGCGGCAGCTGCGGCTCGAATCCGTCGAAGATCAAGTCTCCGCGGATATCGGCCGTATAGTTTAAACTTCCAAATCTGACACGATGGCGGGCGTAGCTTTCGATCTGCTCCGGATGGCCAGCTTAATTGGCTGCAAAGGTAAAGCCGCCGAACACAAAGATCTGTCCGGGGAGAAAAGTATCTCCCTGGACCGCGTCATTGTTGATGATCGGAGGAGCCATCGGGCCTATCGGCGACGACACAGAGGAACTCTCAATGAAAGCACCAATGTCGGTGTCAAAACCGGCGGATCTCGGGTAGGGGGTCCCGAACTGTGCGTCTAGGCGGATGGTAACAGGAGACAAGGGACACGATGTTTTACCTGAGTTCGGGCCCTCTTGATGGAGGTAAAACCCTATGTCCTGCTAGATTAATATTGATGATGTGTGTTACAAGAGTGGATCTACCACGAGATCAAAGAGGCTAAACCCTAGAAGCTAGCCTATGGTATGATTGTTGTTCGTCCTACGGACTAAAACCCTCCGGTTTATATAGACACTGGATAGGGTTAGGGTTACACAGAGTCGGTTACAAAGGTAGGAGATCTACATATCCGTATCGCCAAGCTTGCCTTCCACGCCAAGGAAAGTCCCATCCGGACACGGGACGAAGTCTTCAATCTTGCATCTTCATAGTCTTGGAGTCCGGCCGATGATGATAGTTCGGCTATCCGGACACCCCCTAGTCCGGAACTCCCTCAGTGTGCATCCAACTTGCTTGCTCACGAAGACCTAGGGCACTTTGAGGAAGCCCATCGTTGGAATATACAAGCCAAGTTCTATAATGAAAAATTCCCACTAGTATATGAAAATGACTAAATGAAAGACTCTCTATCATGAATATCTTAGTGCTACTTTGAAGCACAAGTGTGGTAAAAGGATAGTAGCATTGTCCCTTCTCTCTTTTTCTCTCATTTTTTTGGGCCTTTTTTTGCCTTGCTTTTTTTGGCCTTGCCTTTTTTTTCGTCCGGAGTCTCATCCCGACTTATGGGGGAATCATGGTATCCGTCATCCTTTCCTCACTTGGGACAATGCTCTAATAATGATGATCATCACACTTTTATTTCTCTTACAACATAAGGATTACAACTCGAAACTAGAACAAGATATGACTCTATATGAATGCCTCCGGCGGTGTACCGGGATGGTGCAATGAATCAAGAGTGACATGTATAGAAAATAATACATGGTGGCTTTGCCACAAATACGATGTCAACTACATGATCATGCAATGGCAATATGACAAAAGTAATGTATGTCATAATAATGATGATGGAAGTTGCATGGCAATATATCTCGGAATGGCTATGGGAATGCCATGATAGGTAGGTATGGTGGCTGTTTTGAGGAAGATATAAGGAGGTTTATGTGTGATAGAGTGTATCATATCACGGGGTTTGGATGCACCGGCGAAGTTTGTACCAACTCTCAAGGTGAGAAAGGGCAATGCACGGCATCAAGAGGCTAGCAAAGGCGGAAAGGTGAGAGTGCGTATAATCCATGGACTCAACATTAGTCAAAAGAACTCATATACTTATTGCAAAAATTTAGAAGCCATAAAAAAATTCAAGTACTAGGCGCATGCTCCTAGGGGGATAGATTGGTAGGAAAAGACCATCGCTCGTCCCCGACCGGCACTCATAAGGATGCACAAGCCAGGTACACTTCATGTTTCAAATTTGTTACACAACTTTAACCATACGTGCATGCTACGGGACTTGCAAACTTCAACACAAGTATTTATCAAATTCACAATTATCAACTAGCACAACTTTGATATTATTACCTCCATATCTCAAAAACAATTATCAAGCATCCAACTTATCTTAGTATTTAATTCACTCAAAAAGAAAGTTTCACATATCTTGAACACTAAGTATATTAACATTAAGCAAATTTCCATGCTATTAACAACTCTCAAAATAGTATAAATGAAGCATGAGAGTTCATCTATTTCTTCAAAATAAAACCACCACCGTGCTCTAAAAGATATAAGTGAAGTACTAGTGCAAATGACAAACTACTCCGAAAGATATAAGTGAAGATCAATGAGTACTCGAATAATTATACAACTATGTGAAGACTCTCCCATTTAATAATTTCATATCTTGATACTTTATTCAAACAGCAAGCAAAGCTAAAGAAAACTACATTGCAAGGATAGCACAACTCATGTTAAGAAGCAAAAACTTAGGCTCAACCGATACTAACCGATAGTTGTTGAAGAAAAAAGGTGGGATGCCTACCGGGGTATCCCCAAGCTTAGATGCTTGAGACTTCTTGAAATATTATCTTGGGGTGCCTTGGGCATCCCCAAGCTTGAACGTTTGTGTCTCCTTAATTCCTCTCATATCATGGTTTCTCTTTTTATCAAAAGCTTCATTCACAACAAACTCAACAAGAACTCGTGAGATAGGTTAGTATAAACCAATGCAAAACCTTATCATTTTCTACTATAACAAATCAATAACATTATTATTCAACATAGCATACTAAATGCCTCTACATATTTAATACTCCTATCCTTAAATAGAATCATTAAACAAGCAAACATATGCAAATAATGCAAACATAACATCAATCTGCCAAAACAGTACAGTCTGTTCAGAATGCAAGATTCATCATACTTCCCTAACTCCAAAAATTATGAACTAAAATTCCACTGTAATAAATTTATCAGAGCTCAATATGAAAAAGATTCAACATTATACCACTCTCTGACTTTTCTAAGGAATTTTTGCAACAGCGGTAAACTTTCTGTTTTCAAACAGCAACATGCATACTTGCAAAATAAGCATGGCAAAGGCTATCCTTGACTTTTTTATTGAAACTAAAGATGCAAAACATTATTCTAACTAACAGCAAGTAAATACTAACAAAATAAAATGGCGCTCCAATCAAAACACATATCATGTGGCGAATAAAACTATAGCTCCAAGTAAAGTTACCGATGAACGAAGACGAAGGAGGGGATGCCATCCGGGGCATCCCCAAGCTTAGGCTCTTGGTTGTCCTTGAATATTACCTTGGGGTGCCTTGGGAATCCCCAAGCTTAGGCTCTTACTACTCCTTATTCCATAGCCCATCGAATCTTTACCCAAAACTTGAAAACTTCACAACACAAACCTTAACAGAAAACTCGTGAGCTCCGTTAGCGAAAGAAAACAAAAGACCACTTCAAGGTACTGTAATGAACTCATTCTTTATTTATATTGGTGTTAAACCTACTGTATTCCAACTTCTCTATGGTTTATAAACTATTTTACTAGCCATTACTAAACAATAGAACTCAGCTAGCTAGGAGCCTCCACAACGTTTTCACGCTCTCAGCCATCGGAGCACTCAAACGTACGGTCGAGATCAGCTCTCGGTGTCCCAGGTTGCTCACGCACTGCACACACGTCTCGCGGGCTGCTGCTCCGCATATCGAGTTAGTTTTACTCTCCATAACCGGGCCTTCGAAGGCCCACATCTTTTTATTTTTTGGATGCTAACGCTAACAGCCCAGGCCGTCCACGTTTCATCGCTATCCTCCCGAACGGAGCAGTTTACTTTGTCTGTTCGTTGCGCGTCATCATTTCTGGCTCCTCTATGTGCGGCCATTCTTTATGTGCCGCCGTCCGCCGTTCTTTCCTCCTCGATGCACCGTCGTTCCACCATCGGCGAGCTTCTTCTTCACGACTGCCTCTGCACCGATTCCGTCTCCCGCCCTGTATCCGCAGCCCCTTCCTTACTGTATTTTAATTTCGTGTCTTTTATCGTTCGTCCGTGGCGGCTGCGGCGGCAACTGCACCATCGACGACCTCTCTCAAAATACGGCGACACAGATGGGCAGCGGCGGGATGTTTTCTCACCTTTCTATGCGTGGCAGTGTTTATGTGATGGCAAGATGATACGGGCGACGAGGGGATGGGGCTGACAGTGCTGCTCTTCTCCGTTGAGATCCATGTGAGCAGTTATCATATTGCAACTGTCCTACATCGACATGTGTACATGTACTGCATCTGCTTCACCCTTTATTTATTTTTCTTTGCAAGAAATAATGAGATGATCTTCCATATCTTTTTGTTTAGGCTGTCGGCTGTGCTTGATTAATTAAGGTGTGGGGTACCTAGAGTAATCACAAGGCGTGGATAAGTGACCATCCAACACTTCTGGTCTGCTGCTTAGACGTCATGTCTTATCCATGATTTGGAGCTACAACATATACACGATTGAAAATGGGTGACCAGAACGCAAGTCGATGGAGAGAGTTATGATTCAATTATATATAATTTTTTATCATGGTATCTTAATGGCAGGAAGGTATATTTGTCTCCAGAAGTGACTCATTCACTATTTGTTGATGGGAATTTTTATTTCAATAGTTTTTGATTGGAAAAGGAGATACAGCTCTGTATCTCATATTTTTAGCAACCTGCAAAAACTAAGATCCGTTGTTGTATTTATACTTTCTGTAGTATTTGATCAAACTTCCAAGCCATAGTCGTAAAATATCATATACATGCTATTGATTAGTATAATTGTCAATGGTAATTATTCATTCCAATTTTTCCAGCTATCCTTTATTCGACCAATAGTTTGACATATACAAACTGACAAAATTGTTGGCGAGGAGCGCAATTATGCTACTTTATTTGCAGCTATATGACTCCTCCATGTTTTTCTCACAACTCCTCCCTGTTTTTTCTCACAATGAATAATTTCTGTTTCCTCTGTTTCAATTGTTTGTGTCCATTCCCCTGCCAAGACAGGAAGATATGGTGAGTATATTCACTGATAGGCTCGGCAACCTGTGTATTGAATGTATAATTTCAGTTTCCTTATACTTCTATGATGTTTATCTTATCTTTTCTTGCTTACAATTTGATTCGGACCTTTTGTAGCTTCCACAGGGATGATCAGAGGTAGCATTGTAGCGACGTAGAGCATACGCATTTTTTATCCTTATTAAGACATCAACGAGTTAGTTCATCTTAGTATTCATCATGTGCTGATACTTGCATTTCACTATTGTTCATTTTTGCACAGTGATGTCATGTCGGCATACGATGATGTAGGCAAGCTCCGGCGAGGCTTGTGTGCATCATTTTCCTTATCCAGAAGGAGGCGATATCCCTTTATATGCTGGCTCGGTACATTGTTGGTAATTTGAGCCTCTCCTGCCCATCCCTCATATTATTGCATGTGTTGCATTGTACAGAAATAACCTCTTTATAGAAATGAGATTCTCTTTAGGGAACATAAACATTAGGATTGATTTATTTCCTGTATATTACATTGTGCACGATATATTATATCTCCCTTTTGGATGTTTTGGTACATGATATTTTGAACCATACAAACTTTACTTTCTGTTGCGACAGCTCAACATTTATCAAACAATTCTATTATTGTTTCTCTTCTTAAGATGGACGGGCGCGGCAACGCGCGCCTATATGGTCTAGTAGATTCATCAAAATAAGCAAACAACACACGAAAAACAGAATCTGTCAAAAACAGAACAGTCTGTAGTAATCTGTAACTAACGCAAACTTCTGGAACTCCAAAAATTCTACAAAAATTTGAAGACCTGGAAAATTTGTTTATTGATCAGCAGCAATTGGAATCAGTATTTTATCACGTTCTGGTGATTTTTAACAATTCGGGCACTGAGCGCAAAGATTATGGAAATTACAGCAAGATCAAATAACTATCACCCAAGAAGATCTAATAGGTTTAACTTGGCACAAACACTAATTAAAACACAAAACCACATCTAAACAGAGGCTAGATGGATTATTTATTCCTAAACAGAACCAAAAAGCAAGAAATAAAAATAAAATTGGGTTGCCTCCCAACAAGCGCTAACGTTTTAACGCCCCTAGCTAGGTATTATGATTACAATGATGCTCACATAAAAGATAAGAATTGAAACATAACGGGAGCATCATGAAGCATATGACTAGCACATTTAAGTCTAACCCACTTCCTATTCATAGGGATTTTGTGAGCAAACAACTTATGGGAACAATAATCAACTTGCATAGGAAGGTAAAACAAGCATAACTTCAAGATTTTAAGCACATAGAGAGAAAACTTGATATTATTGCAATTCCTACAAGCATATAGTCCTCCCTCATAATAATTTTCAGTAGCATCATGAATGAGTTCAACAATAGAACCAGCACCTAAAGCGCTCTTTTCATGACCTACTTGCATAGAAATTTTACTATTCTCCACATAAGCAAATTTCTTCTCATGAATAGTAGTGGGAGCAAACTCAATAAAATAACTATCATGTGATTGAAAATTAAGATCAAGATGAAAAGTTTCATGGTTATCATTATTCTTTATAGCATATGTGTCATCACAATAATCATCATAGATATGAGGCATGCTTTCATCATAATAAATTTGCTCATCAAAGCTTGGGGGACAAGAAATATCATCTTCATCAAACATAGCTTCCCCAAGCTTGTGGCTTTGCATATCATTAGCATCATGGATATTCAAGGAATTCATACTAACAACTTTGCAATCATGCTCATCATTCACATATTTTATGCCAAGCATTCTATGTAATTCTTCTTCTAACACTTGAGCACAATTTTCCTTTCCATCATTCTCATGAAAGATATTAAAAACGTGAAGCGTATGAGACAAACTCAATTCCATTTTTTTGTAGTTTTCTTTTATAAACTAACTAGTGCTAAAACAATAAACAAAAAGATTCGATTGCAAGATCTAAAGATATACCTTCACTTACCTAGCCTCCCGACAGCGGCGCCCAGAAAAAGAGTTTGATGTCTACTACACAACCTTCTTCTTGTAGACGTTGTTGGGCACCAAATGCACATGTTTGTAGGACAGTAGCAAATTTCCCTCAAGTGGATGACCTAAGGTTTATCAATCCATTGGAGGCGTAGGATGAAGATGGTCTCTCTCAAACAACCCTGCAACCAAATAACAAAGAGTCTCTTGTGTCCCCAACACACCCAATACAATGGTAAATTGTATAGGTGCACCAGTTCGGCGAAGAGATGGTGATACAAGTGCAATATGGATGGTAGATATAGGTATTTGTAATCTGAAATAATAAAAACAGCAAGGTAACAAGTGATAAACGTGAGCGTAAACGGTATTGCAATGATAGGAAACAAGGCCTAGGGTTCATACTTTCACTAGTGCAAGTTCTCTCAACAATAATAACATAGATAGATCATATAACAAGACCTCAACATGCAACAAAGAGTCACTCCAAAGCCACTAATAGCGGAGAACAAACGTAGAGATTATGGTAGGGCACGAAACCACCTCAAAGTTATTGTTTCCAATCAATCCAATGGGCTATTCCTATAAGTGTCACAATCAGCCCTAGAGTTCGTACTAGAATAACACCTTAAGATACAAATCAACCAAAACCCTAATGTCACCTAGATACTCCATTGTCGCCTCAAGTATCCGTGGGCATGATTATACGATATGCATCACACAATCTCAGATTTATCCAACCAACATAAAAGTACTTCAAAGAGTGCCCCAAAGTTTCTACCGGAGAATCAAGAACGCGTGCCAACCCCTATGCATAGGTTCATGGGCAGAACCCGCAAGTTGGTCACCAAAACATACATCAAGTGGCACATGATATCCCATTGTCACCACAGATAAACACGGCAAGACATACATCAAGTGTTCTCATAAAAGACTCAATTCGATAAGATAACTTCAAAGGAAACTCAATTCATCACAAGAGAGTAGAGGTGGAGAAACATCATAAGATCCAACTACAATAGCAAAGCTCGGGATACATCAAGATCGTGCCATAGAGGGAACACGAGAGAGAACACGAGAGAGAGAGATCAAACACATAGCTACTGGTACATACCCTCAGCCTCGAGGGTGAACTACTCCCTCCTCGTCATGGATAGCGCCGGGATGATGAAGATGGCCACCGGTGATGGGTTCCCCCTCCGGCAGGGTACCGGAAAGGGGTCCCGATTGGTTTTTCGTGGCTCTGGAGGCTTGCGGCGGCGGAACTCCCGATCTATCTTCTGTTCTGGAAGTTTTAGGGTACGTAGGTATATATGGCTGAAAGGAGTACGTCGGTGGAGCTACGGGGGCCCCATGAGGCAGGGGGCGCGCCCAGGGGGGTGGGCGCGCCCCCCACCCTCGTGAGCACCTCTCATATCTTCTGATGTGGAGTCCAAGTCCATCAGGTGGGTTTCCTTCCAAAAATAACTTCTCCAGTTGATTTCGTTCCGTTTTGAGTCCATCTGATATTCCTTTTCCTCGAAACACTGAAATAGGCATAAAACAGCAAATCTGGGCTGGGCCTCCGGTTAATAGGTTAGTCCCAAAAATAATATAAAAGTGGATAATAAAGCCCAATATTGCCTAAAACAATAGATAAAGTAGTATGGAGCAATCAAAAATTATAGATACGTTGGAGACGTATCATGCGGCGGGAGGTCGGATCTGCCCACACTACGTACGACAGCGAGGAAGAAGGGTGTCGGTGTCAAAACCGGCGGATCTCGGGTAGGGGGTCCCGAACTGTGCGTCTAGGCGGATGGTAACAGGAGACAAGGGACACGATGTTTTTACCCAGGTTCGGGTCCTCTCGATGGAGGTAATACCCTACTCCGGCTTGATTAATATTGATGATATGGGTAGTACAAGAGTAGATCTACCACGAGATCAAGGAGGCTAAACCCTAGAAGCTAGCCTATGGTATGATTGTTGTTCGTCCTACGGACTAAAACCCTCCGGTTTATATAGATACCGGATAGGTTAGGGTTACACAGAGTCGGTTACAAGGGTAGGAGATCTACATATCCGTATTACCAAGCTTGCCTTCCACGCCAAGGAAAGTCCCATCCGGACACGGGACGAAGTCTTCAATCTTGTATCTTCATAGTCTTGGAGTCCGGCCGTGACGATAGTCCGGCTATCCGGACACTCCCTAGTCCGGGACTCCCTCAAAGGGGTCGGTGGCCCTCCCGCACAGGCGCTGGGTGAAAGAGAAAAGCGCAGCCGGCAGTGGATTGCCTCCCTCGCCGAAGGCGATAGAGTGAACGCTGCATCTCCTCCCCTTCCCGGTGCGATGTGATCCGGACGCCTCCTTCGCCAGCTGTGAGGGGGTGAGAGAGATAGAGGCCACAACACAGTCTTGTTTAGATCTGGTGAAGAGGGTGAGAGAGAGTGAATATAGCAAACCCTAGCAAAGGAACGCTGAGCCTCCAACGTGTATATATATGTTGTGCAACGAGAGTGTGGAGAGTGCAAACCCTAGTGAACAAGCGCTGATAGCTTATATATATACTGTAGTACGGACTGAGCTCCGGTGCCTTAACTGCACCTGCTTTTGGCTGTATGACAGGTGGGCCAGCCACATTTTGGGCCCACCTGTCATAAACCCAAAGGCAGGTGCACTAAAGTCAATGAAGCTGCATCCATATAGTACTCATGTATACGACTAATATATAGTGGAGTGGTTTTCTTATTCTCTCCATAACAATCGTTTTAAATTTTGTAAGTACGAAATGAAACTCTTTATTTAATGTACCAGTGAAGAAAACTACTACTCCCTCTGTTCCTAAATATTTGTCTTTCTAGAGATTTCAACAAATGACTACATACGGAGCAAAATGAGTGAATCTACGCGGTAAAAAATGTCTATATACATCCGTATGTGGTAGTCCATTGAAAACCACTTGAAAGTCAAATATTTAGGAACGGAGGGAGTACTTCCTATGAACTAACGATCCACGTGTCCTGGTCGCACTTCCTGTCCTTCATGTGCGGTACACTACCCTCCCTTAAGTGAACAACCACACATGCGCCAAATTACGGAAACATGTGAGAGTGTGTACAAATAAAGAATTTTAATTTCAATTATCGGAAAGGTTTGAGAGTATGTACAGTTTGCCTCTCTAATAATTATGGTTTGTTGTGTTCGGCCTAAACTTGGTCAAACTTTACATTCAGTCAAATCTAATATGCGGAGTAAATAAAAATGGAGGGCTACTACGTCCATCCGGGTTTTTAGTCCACACCATTTTTAATCAAAGTTAATAGCTGGACAAATAAAATTACATTGTAGCTGTAGACAAAGTTTTGATAAGCCTTATAAATCAATACGAAACTTATGTTCTTAGTACCAACGTCGATCCTTCTTCGAGGAAACATTTGGTTCATGGCCAATTGTGTGATAAAATTGCACCAACGTGAAAGGCATTGCGTCTCCAACGCAACCAAGGTGAACTGACGAAGGATATCATCTTTGTGGGTAACAAGCAAAGAGCACTGATGGAAGACAACTTGTTTTTCATCGAAAATCAATCAGCTTCACTAGCCGACGCAACCATGAGGCACAACCATGAGCATCGATAGGTCATCGTGGTGATGCATCATCCATTTGGCATCAAGTTTGGGTGAGGCACCTATGAAGTTTGAAAAATCCTCACTGTGGTCTGTTTCTTCTCAGTAGTCAAGCTCGAGGAAGGAAGAACCACGTGGCGGAGGACGATGAGGCGGAACAACAATGGCCATCCAATTTTGTGCAGTTCCACTAAAATTGAGGAAGACATGCGGGTATGGAGATACGCATCGCTGTTTCCAAAAATATAAAAAAGGGATATAGTGTTGTTACTTTGTTTTACAGGATTAACAACGACATCTCAATTGTCAATAAGAATTATGAAAAGTGAAGGAAATAAGCCTTAGAGGCAATAATAAAGTTATTATTTATTTCCTTATTTCATGATAAATGTTTATTATTCATGCTAGAATTGTATTAACCGGAAACTTGATACATGTGTGAATACATAGACAAACAGAGTGTCACTAGTATGCCTCTACTTGACTAGCTTGTTAATCAAAGATGGTTATGTTTCATAGCCATAGACAAAGAGTTGTCATTTGATTAACGGGATCACATCATTAGGAGAATGATGTGATTGACTTGACCCATTCCGTTAGCTTAGCACTCGATCGTTTAGTATGTTGCTATTGCTTTCTTCATGACTTATACATGTTCCTATGACTATGAGATTATGCAACTCGTTTACGGAGGAACACTTTGTGTGCTACCAAGCGTCACAACATAACTGGGTGATTATAAAGGTGCTCTACAGGTGTCTCCGAAGGTACTTGTTGGGTTGGCGTATTTCGAGATTAAGATTTGTCACTCCGATTGTCGGAGGGGTATCTCTGGCCCACTCAGTAATGCACATCACTATAAGCCTTGCAAGCATTGTAACTAATGAGTTAGTTGCGGGATGATATATTACAGAACGAGTAAAGAGACTTGCCGGTAACGAGATTGAACTAGGTATTGAGATACCGACGATCGAATCTCGGGTAAGTAACATACCGATGACAAAAGGAACAACATATGTTGTTATGTGGTTTGACTGATAAAGATCTTCGCGGAATATGTAGGAGCCAATATGAGCATCCAGGTTCCGCTATTGGTTATTGACCGGAGATGTGTCTCGGTCATGTCTACATTGTTCTCGAACCCGTAGGGTCCGCACGCTTAAAGTTCGATGACGGTTATATTATGAGTTTATGTGTTTTGATGTACCGAAGGTAGTTCGGAGTCCCGTATGAGATCGGGGACATGTCGAGGAGTCTCGAATGGTCGAGACATGAAGATTGATATATTGGAAGCCTATATTTGGATATCGGAACTGTTCCGGGTGAAATCGGGATTTTACCGGAGTACCGGAGGGGTTACCGGAACCCCCCGGGGGTTAGTGGGCCATAGTGGGTGAGGGAGTCCTGGATTAGGGGGTATCCGGACAGACGGACTATATCCTTTGGCCGGACTATTGGACTATGAAGATACAAGATTGAAGACTTCGTCCCGTGTCCGGATGGGACTCTCTTGGCGTGGAAGGCAAGCTTGGCGATAGGGATATGTAGATCTCCTTCTGTTGTAACCGACTCTGTGTAACCCTAGCTCCCTCCGGTGTCTATATAAACCGGAGGGTTTAGTCCGTAGGACAACAACAAGCATACCATGGGCTAGCTTCTAGGGTTTGGCCTCTACGATCTCGTGGTAGATCAACTCTTGTAATACTCATATTCATCAAGATCAATCAAGCAGGGAGTAGGGTATTACCTCCATAGAGAGGGCCTGAACCTGGGTAAACAATGTGTCCCTTGCCTCCTGTTACCATCCGCCTTAGACGCACAGTTCGGGACCCCCTACCCGAGATCCGCCAGTTTTGACACCGACATTGGTGCTTTCATTGAGAGTTCCACTGTGTCGTCGCTGCAAGGTTCGATGGCCCCTTCGATCATCGACAACGATGCGGTCCAGGGTGAGGTTTTCCTCCCCACATAGACCTTCGTGTTCGGCGGCCGCCGCGGGCAACTTCGTTTGGCCATCTAGAGCAGAATCGAAAGCTACCCCGCCATCGGTCAGGTTTGGAAACTTGAATTACACCGCCGATGTCCGCGGAGACTTGATCTTCGACGGGTTCGGGCCCATGCCAGGTGTGCCGCACGATCACGACGAGCACGATATAGCTCTGCCATCGGACGATGTTCGGGAGATCACGCCAGCAACTACTCCGGCCTCTAGTCCGGAGCAGATCGCGCCATCCGAGCACAGAAGGATAGACTCCGCCACGGAGGCCGCGCCCTCAGTGGAGATAGAGCCGAATACTGACCTTACCCCTCACGAGAGCCGTGTCGCCGAACTGCTGGACTTGTCCTCGGCCACGGACTCCGTACCACCCGCGCCCATACCTATCGAATCCGATTGGCCGATCATGGAGTTCACCTCCATGAGATATCTTTCGGCACTTTCGCCCTTCGGCGACATACTGAACTCATTGAAATCTCTCTCCCTGTCCGGAGAACCTTGGCCGAACTATGTCCGGCTAGAGTGGGATGCGGACGAATAAGAAATTCAATCCCCACCCACCACCTGTCGGTGTCAAAGCCGGCGGATCTCGGGTAGGGGGTCCCGATCTGTGCGTCTTAGGCTAATGGTAACAGAAAGCAAGGTACACAATGTTTACCCAGGTTCGGGCCCTCTCGATGGAGGTAAAACCCTACTTCTGCTTGATTAATATTGATGATCTGAGTAGTACAAGAGTAGATCTACCACGAGATCGTAGAGGCTAAACCCTAGAAGCTAGCCTATGATGATTATGATTGTGATCGTGATCGGCCTTCTAGGACCAACCTCTCCGGTTTATATAGACACCGGAGAGGGCTAGGGTTTACTACGGATTCGGTTACAAGGAAGGAAATATATTATCCGGATCGCCAAGCTTGTCTTCCACGCAAAGGAGAGTCCCATCCGGGACACGGGATGGAGTCTTGAGTCTTGTATCTTCACGCTCCAATAGTCCGGACAAAGTATATAGTCCGGCTGTCCGGATACCCCCTAATCCAGGACTCCCTCAGTAGCCCCTGAACCAGGCTTCAATGATGATGAGTCCGGCGCACAGTCTTGTCTTCGGTATTGCAAGGCGGGTTCCATCTCCGAATACTCCAAAGTAATTATCGAACACTGGAATCGTGTCCGGATCTGCAAAATGATCTTCACACGCCATCGTAGGGGGCATAACATAAATCTGATCTGCTGACAATTTTCGTACGTCGTGCCCCTGCATCGTGGCCCGGCCCAACACGGGCTGGTGTTTCTTGGCCCACCTCAACTCGCGTTGCGAGGCGGTTTTATTGGCACGCCCCGCCAAACCAAAGATCGTGTTTCCCTTATTACGGGACCTTCCATCAATATGGGCGTGCGCCACCCCACGACGACTGTTGGTATGACTCCGAGTGTTTTTTAGATAAGTCTCAAGTGGTCACGCTGAGGACTCTTGATATTCACCCCCTTATAAAGGGGCCGAGGCCTATACCTCTTTTCCACCACCCCTGCGCCCTTCCGCATCTCGAGTTCTAGCGCCCGAGACCCAAACTCGAACGCCCCAGATCCTCCAATATGTCCGGATCCAACTCTCAGGGCCGGTGGGTGGCCTCCTCGATCAAAGAGGAGGACATTGCGAGCCTTAGGGAGGTCGGATATCTGACTGCCGACATCCAGCACAGGCTTCCTGCTCCAGGGCAGGTCATCCCTGCACCCGAGCCCAATGAGAGCGTCGTATTTGTTCCTCACTTCCTCCGTGGTTTGGGCCTCACCCTTGATCCCTTTGTGAGGGGGCTCATGTTCTATTACGGGTTAGATTTTCATGATCTAGCCCCGGAGGCTATCCTCCATATCTCGTCGTTCATCATTGTGTGCGAGGCTTTTCTCCACGTCACTCCACACTTCGGCTTATGGCTCAAGACCTTCAATGTGACGCCGAAGATGATCGCGGGGCGACATGCGGAGTGCGGAGGTGCCATAATAAGCAGGAACGTCGATGCCCCATGGCCAGAGGGTTCTTTCCCAGAAGTATCTGATGTATGGCAGCGGAGGTGGTTTTACGTCACGGCTCCCAAAGGTACAAAGTGGGTGGCCGCCCCCGAGTTCCGCTCGGGCCCTCTGTCATAATTGGCGTTGTGGACCAATGTAGGATGGAATTTGGGGCCCGCTAGTGATGTACCAATACTACAGAGCCGTATCCGGGAGCTTCTTGAGAAGGACATTAACCTTTTCAGCATAATTCAAGTAATGCTAATCCGACAAATGTTGCCGTGCAAACGCCGGCCTCTCCGGATGTGGGAGTTCAATCCGGAGGGTCCGCGGACTATTAAGCACTTCTTCGGCCTGAAGCTCGAAGGGATGTGTAAATTATTGTTCGGGCCACAAGTAAAGTGTCCATATACCACCGAGGATGCGGGCCTAAGTTGCAATCGCCTAGATACCCAAGTAAGTAACCTTGGAACTGGACACATCGTTCATATTTGTGATAGTCATTATTCTGAAAATCCTCCGTGGCCAGGAATGGCTCAGCAAGGCGGAGAGAATCAGTGTCCGCGCCACTTCGAAGGCTCGCCTAGCCCAACCATTGCCAAGATGCTTGGTGGGTGCTCAAAGAAAATGCCCTCGAGGGGAGGCGAAGGGAAGAACAGAGAAGCCGAACTTCACACACTGCGCATCCAAACCGGGGGAATTGCTACCTCCCCTAAGGAGGATAGTCGGGAAGGGGAGTCTAAAGCCTCCTCCCCGCGCGGGAAGAAGAGGGCCGCCTCCGAAGACTTGGAGACGGAGATGCCCAAGCAAGGGAAAAAGGTATCACCAGGGGGCTCTGCCCCGACGGGCACCCTCACCGCGTCATGCCCGCCAACGGGCCAGCCCTCCAACGAGCTGTAAGTTAACCATAAATTCGAAGGTACTACCTTTATCCGAGTACACTAACCAGGATCCATTCTTTGCAGTCCGACTAGCAGCTCTTCTCAACAGAGTTTGTCTTCGGGGGATCTTCCTACGGAGATGATGGAGAGTGAGACCCCACCAGCCTCCCCGTCTCCTGAGGCGGGCGACACCGAGGTGTCATCACAGAGGAGTCCGGATTTTCTGAAGCCAGAGGCTAATCCATCCGCCGCCCTGAGCCCGGAGTGTTCGGCTCCCATGGGGGGCGATGAGAAGGGTCCGACACAGTTCGGTGTCCGGCCGAACATACTGACGGGCCTTCTGGAGCGAGGTGCACTCTCGGAGGAGCACCGCTCATTAATGAGCACGGTGCTCAAGAAGATTTCATCCGTCACTAGCGGTTTGAATGAAGCATTTACGAGCCTGTTCAAAGGCTTTGAGGTATGTAGTGAGAGGCACGCGTTAGGTGTGCTCCATATGGATAGTAGCCCCTGAGACTCTGGTTGCCCGCCCTAGCCGGCAAACGGAGGATCATATTGTGTAAGTACTGATTGCGCTGTACATATGCGCAGGTATCTGAGTATCCGGCCGCCGAACAGTCCGTTGAAGTTGCCGAACTAAGGAGGAAAATTGGATCTATTGATGCCGATATCACGCTGGTGAACGAATGGCTGAACGAGTCACAAGGTATGTGCTCTGCTTTCCTTATTATGTTGTATAGGAAAATATGAGAGGGGCATAATATTAAAGCGACATGCTTGGACTGAAGACGGTGCTGCTGCCGTGGAAGCCACGAGGCGGAACTTGCCCGAGCCAAGGAACAAGCTCGGGCTAGCGATGCGGCTGCCCTAAAGGCGGCCGAAGAGTTGAGAGCGAACAGGCTGCTCATCGCCCGAAGCGAAGACAAGATAGCGAAATGGCTGTGGAGTTGAAAAATGCCGCCGACCGGTATGAGCTCCTTGAAAAGGAGAATCAGGTTAATTCGGCTGACCTGAACAAGGCACTTAATGCGGCCAAGGAGATGCGGACCGAGGTTAGGGATGTGCTGGAGGAGCTTCGATAGGCCGGAAAAATCGCGGCTGGGATTCCCTACTTGTTGCGGACGAAGTTCTTGGATCCGAAGTATGCTCTCCTGGATCGACGCTGGAGTCCTGCAGACGCTTATGCGGACTTGGCGAAGAGTACCGCTGATGCCGCCAAGTTTCTCGAGGATCAAGGTGATAAAGAAGTGGAGAGACTATTCTGGTCCCAATTCAATGCTCCCGCGTGTCCATTGCCGTTGAATGAGAAGATGGCTGCTTTGGCGGAGCTTCATAGGTTGTCCGGGCTTGCCATGCGGTCTGTAATAGACCATCTTTGGCCTAAGGGGCCTAAGCCGGACAGTTATTTTGGTTTGGTGCAACAATTCCTCGGTGTTGTATCTCATATCGATGCCATGAGGAGGTAGGCGTGTATAGAGGGTGCACGGATGGCACTTGCCCGCGTTAAAGCATATTGGACAGATATGGAGGCAACCCTCATTGCGACCCAGAGTCCGGCGGGAGGCCAGGATCCGGCCGAGCACTACTTGGAGCAGGTAACAGAAGGTGCTCGCTTAATAGAGGCTCAGTGCTCGAAGAATGTCACGTTCGAGTGACAAATCGTGTCATTGTAAAAACAATGTTATTTTGATTATGAGGCTATATTTATACTTTGTGCCCAAAAGTATTATTTGTACCTCCTGTGCGGCCGTTTTTATGTATATATGTAATTATTAAAGTTAGCAGTCGTTGGCTTCAGCCCCCACGCATACAATGCGGGGGTGTTAGCGAAAAATATGCATAATCACACTTGATCCAACGTCTTGGTCCATTAAGGAGGTGATCGCACGTCGAACTAGGCAACCAGACTATATAGCTGTAACACTTTCACTTAGCAATAAGAGTTTGACGGTGGGGCTACTATTAGCCCCTAGTACTTTTGCGTGCATCCGAATCTGGTAGCGTGTGTACATGACCGGAAAGCGGTCCTTCGTTATTGCGGCGGAATCCTAAAGATTCCGGTAAATCTTCGAGTGGTTGAACAGTCTCTCGCTGTACCATGACAGTCAGTTTTCGGCTTTCTCTACTGAGGTGCTCGTCCGGAAAAACCAGGGCACAATCGCAGTAGTTCTCCTTTGGCCGCCTTAGCTGATAAGAACAGAACATAAGGCGACAAACCCAGGAGCCAGACAAACCCAACATTTAACCAAAGACATGATTCAGAGCTGATGCATATAAGGCCAAACTCGTGACGCCGAACACTCCCGAAGGTATTCGGACTTTATGACAGAAAATAGGCTGAAGAATGCCCTTTCGTTATAAACCCTGTATTTCAGTCGTGCATTAGTCTGTCGTGGAGAAATGCCAATAACGGCAGTGTCCTCTATGGGTATAGCACCCATCGGATGTGTAAACAACAAGAGGCAATATAAAAAGGTTTACGCAGGGGCTTAATCTAAAGAGAAACCTTTGAGCGGGGCCCTGCTGCACGTCTGCGCCTTTGTCTCCGTTGTGCCGTGTCCTGGAAGGGTATCGCACGAATGTTATCTGTAAAAAAGAAAACTCATGTAAGCATGCGATTGATAGTAGAAATGTAAAACATTGGCCTGCCAATAAGGTTGAGCCAAGGGTGGGGCTGTATTAAATATCTATAGCCCCTGGTGTCCTCTATGGGATTACGTACATGGCGCCCTGGATCAGTTTCACCCGGACTGCCGGACTCGTCTAACCGTGTCCGTGGTCTTAACGACCAGTCATGCTTTCTGGTATTGGAGGCCGCTTAGGATCCGACCGCTAGAGCCATCGCGTATTCCTCCGCACGTGAAGAGCGCTCTGTATTTCCGTTAACGGTGATGACACCACGTGGACCGGGCATCTTGAGTGTAAGGTAGGCATAGTGCGGTACTGCATTGAAGCGGGCGAAGGCCGTTCTTCCAAGCAATGCGTGGTAGCCGCTTTGGAAGGGTGCGATGGTGAAGAGTAGTTCTTCGCTTCTGGAGTTGCCTGGGGAGCCGAATCTTACCTCCAGAACGATGGAGCCCCTACCGTAGGCTTCAACGCCTGGTATTACCCCTTCAAAGGTGGTGTTGCTTTGGATAATTCTGGATGGATCTATCCCCATCCTACGGACAGTGTCCTGGTATATTAAATTGAGACTACTGCCGCCGTCCATGAGGATGTGGGTAAGATGGTATCCGTCGATTATTGGGTCAATCACCAAGGCCTCTGATCCTCCACGCCGAATACTAGTCAGGCAGTCCCTGTGATCGAAGGTGATCGGACAAGTCAACCAGTAGTTAGGTGTGGGTACGATGGGCTTTATAGCATACGCGCCTCTGAGCGCGCGTTCGTGCCTTCTCGTGGATGTGTGAGTCGCGTGGATCATGTTTACTGTTTTAACCTCAGGTGGGAATTTTTTCTGTCCCCCAGTGTTCTGCTGGCGAGGTTCATCCTCGTCTTCACTTGGTGTTTCCCTTCCCTTGTGTTCGGCATTTAATTTGCCGGCCTGCTTGAAAACCCAACACTCTCTGTGAGTGTGGTTCGCGGGTTTGTCGGGGGTGCCATGAATTTGGCACCGTCTGTCCAGGACTCTGTTCAGACCGGATGGTCCCTCTTTACTGCCTTTAAATGGCTTCTTTTGCTGATCGGGCCGAGAGCCCCTGAATCCGGCGTTGACCGTTGTGTTGTCCGGGCTCTCTTCCTTGTTTTGACGTTTGTTTTTATTACGCCGTGGTTTCCCGTTGCCATCCCTTATTTTAGATGTGCTTGGGTCGCTGATGCCTTTACGGGCCAACCAGCTATCTTCACCCGTGCAAAAGCGGGTCATAAGGCTTGTTAAGGTTGCCATTGTCCTTGGCTTTTCTTGGCCGAGGTGTCTGGCGAGTCACTCGTCGCGGATGCTGTGCTTGAATGCCGCTAAGGCTTCAGCGTCCGGACAATCGACAATTTGATTCTTCTTAGTGAGGAATTTGTTCCATAGCTTGCGGGCGGACTCTCCGGGCTGTTGGATTATGTGACTTAAATCGTCCGCATCCGGAGGCCGGACATAAGTCCCTTGAAAATTGGCCCTGAAAGCGTCCTCGAGTTCCTCCCAACTCCCAATTGAATTTTCGGGGAGGCTTTTCAACCAGTGTCGAGCTGGTCCCTTCAGCTTGAGGGGAAGGTATTTTATGGCGTGGAGGTCATCCCCACGAGCCATGTGTATATGCAGGATAAAATCCTCGATCCAGACCCCTGGGTCTGTCGTTCCGTCGTATGCCTCTATGTTCGCTGAGTTTAAAACCACTGGAAATTCATGGTCCAGTACTTCTTCGGTGAAGCACAGGGGGTGAGTAGCCCCTCTATATCTGGATGTGTTGTGGCATGCCGTCGGCTGTTGTTGTGTCCGGTGTTTGTTCCGAACTAGTACCCGATCGGTATGATCGTTTTGGTGACCATAGTCCCGCGCCGGGGTGTGTCCTTTAGATCCGTAGATGGACCGAGCCGCGCCGACTCTCTTATCCAGGTGCTCACGTAGATTGTGCGTGGTGTCGGTAGCTGCTCTGTCGTGGTTATGAAGTGGTTCGTCCGGCCTCCTGGTCGTGTTGTTCTTTGGTGGAACGGCCTCGTCGTCAATTCCGCAGCAGCTTGCGTTTTGGATAGCTCTTTGTATGGCGATCATCGCCGTATCTTTCTTCAGTGTCTAGCACTTTATTCCATCTGCGATTGAGCGTTTCCTGTGCGGCCTTTAGCCTTTGCATCTGATTCTTTAGACTTCTCGTGGTGGCCATAAGCCTTCTGTGGAGGTTATCTCATTCCCTGCGTGTTTCCGGGACGATGAATACATCATCGTCCAGACTATGTTCTTGTCCTGGGGCGGTTTGATGAACTCGTCCCTCGAGATCATTGTGGTCGGGCGTCTGCTCTGAGCTGTGTTCGGCATGACCTGGCTCATCCTGCTCCAGCGCTAGGTCCGTATGGTCGTTGTTTCCTTCGGGGTTGATTGGGGTGTCGATCTTTCTGGCGCTCTTGTCGCTATTTTTACTGTTGCTGGACTTGGAGCGGCGTCTGCGCCGTCGTTTTGGTTTTTGCCCGGGGGTTTTATCTTCCAGATTGTCGCCGTCGTCCTCCTTAGGCGTATCCACCATGTATATATCGTATGACGGGGTGGATGTCCACTGCCTTGATGAGCGGTGGTTCTGTTCTTCTCTGCATCGTCGTCCATACCGTCGATGTCTTCGGAGTCGAAGTCAAGCACGTCGATTAATTCATCAACCGTGGCAATGAAGTGGGTGGTGGGTGGGCGACGAATTCCTTCGTCGCCTGCTTCCCACTCGAGCCGGACATAGTTCGGCCGAGAGTCTCCTGTCAAAGAGAGAGATTTTAACAAGTTCAGCATGTTGCCAAAGGGCGAGTGCTGGAAGATATCCGCGGCGGTAAACTCCATTACCGGAGCCCAACCAGGCTCGGCGGGCTCGGGAGCACGCGGACTGGAACCTACATCCGGATACGAGTCCGGGGGTTCGGTGTTGCAGGCTTCCTTAGAGGTAAGGCCTGGGTTCGGCTCTACCGCCGATGAGTGTATGGCCCACGGGGCGGGGTCTATCCACCCGTCCTTGGGCCATGAAGTCTGCTCTGGATTTAGGTCCGGGGCTACTCGAGGTGATTTCCCAAGCATTGTCCGACAGCAGGTCTAAGCCGTGCTCATCGTGACTGTCCGGCGCTCCTGGCACAGGCCCGATTCCGTCGAAGATCAAGTCTCCGCGGATATCGGCCGTGTAGTTCAGGTTTTCGAACCTGACCTGGTGGCCAGGGGCGTAGCTGTCGATCTGCTCCAGTTGGCCAAGCGAATTGGCCCTTGTGAAGCCGCCGAACACGAAGATCTGTCCGGGGAGAAAAGTCTCAACCTGGACCGTGTTGTTGACGATTGAAGGAGCCATCGAGCCTTGCAGCGAAGACACAGAGGAACTCTCAATGAAAACACCAATGTCGGTGTCAAAACCGGCGGATCTCGGGTAGGGGGTCCCGATTTGTGCGTCTTAGGCTGATGGTAACAGAAAGCAAGGGACACAATGTTTACCCAGGTTCGGGCCCTCTCGATGGAGGTAAAACCTTACTTCCTGCTTGATTAATATTGATGATACGAGTAGTACAAGAGTAGATCTACCACGAGATCATAGAGGCTAAACCCTAGAAGGTAGCCTATGATGATTATGATTGTGATCGTGATCGGCCTTCTAAGGACCAACCTCTCCGGTTTATATAGACACCGGAGAGGGCTAGGGTTTACACGGAGTCGGTTACAAGGAAGGAAATATATTATCTGGATCGCCAAGCTTGTCTTCCACGCAAAGGAGAGTCTGAAAGTGCAATTATCCCTAGGTGGTTTTGGTAATTCATAACAACATATAGCTCATTGAGCTAATGCTATTCCAAGACTATTATTTCAGGAAAGCTCAATGAATGGCATGGCATGGATGATGAAAGTGGATCCCTCAAAATACTAAGGACAAAGGATTGGCTCAAGCTCAAAAGCTCAAGACTCTTCATTTTACATTTTAGTGATCCAAGATTACATTGAGTCTATAGGAAAAGCCAATACTATCAAGAAGGGATGAGGTGTTGCTTAATGAGCCTCTTGCTTCATGTGCTTAGTGATATGCTCCAAAACCCTCAACTACTTTCCCACATCCACAAATGACCTAGACCTAAAGCCAAAATCGGTCACACCGATTCCGGCGCCACCGATTCCAAAAGTCATAGCCACTGCCAAAAACCCTAAGCAAATCGGTCTAACCGAAAGGGAACACAGCCTCACCGAGATCGGCTAACAATCTCTCTGTTTCCCTTCGTAACGTTTCGGTCTAATGAAGTGAGTGATCGGTCCCACCGAGATTGCAATGTAAACTCTCTGTTTCCTTTTTGTAACATTTCGGTCTCACCGAAAAGAGCAAATCGGTCCCACCGAGTTTACCTGACCAACTCTCTGGAAAGCTTATTACCAAAATCGGTCCCACCGAGTTTGTATGTCAGTCTCACCGAGATTACGTTATGCCCTAACCCTAACCGAATCGGCCTCACCGAGATGCATGTCAGTCCCACCGAAAATCACTAACGGTCACTAGGTTTACTAAATCGGTCCGACCGAGATTAACGATTCGGTCCCACCGAGTTTGTTAAATTGTGTGTAACGGTTAGATTTTGTGTGGAGGCTATATATACCCCTCCACCTCCTCTTCATTCATGGAGAGAGCCATCAGAACAAACCTACACTTCCAACTTACCATTTCTGAGAGAGAACCACCTACTCATGTGTTGAGGCCAAGATATTCCATTCCTACCATATGAATCTTGATCTCTAGCCTTCCCCAAGTTGCTTTACACTCAAATCTTCTTTCCACCAGATTCAAATTCTATGAGAGAGAGTTGAGTGTTGGGGAGACTATCATTTGAAGCACAAGAGCAAGGAGTTCATCATCAACGCACCATTTGTTACTTCTTGGAGAGTGGTGTCTCCTAGATTGGCTAGGTGTCACTTGGGAGCCTCCGACAAGATTGTGGAGTTGAACCAAGGAGTTTGTAAGGGCAAGGAGATCGCCTACTTCGTGAAGATCTACCGCTAGTGAGGCAAGTCCTTCGTGGCGACGACCATGGTGGGATAGACAAGGTTGCTTCTTCGTGGACCCTTCGTGGGTGGAGCCCTCCGTGGACTCGCGCAGCCGCTACCCTTCGTGGGTTGAAGTCTCCATCAACGTGGATGTACGATAGCACCACCTATCAGAACCATGCCAAAAACATCCATGTCTCCAATTGCGTTTGAATCCTACAAACCCTTCCCTTTACTTTCTTGCAAGTTGCATGCTTTAATTTCCGCTGCCTATACACTCTTTGCATGCTTGCTTGAATTGTGTGATGATTGCTTGACTTGTCCTAAAATAGCTAAAATCTGCCAAACTCTAAAATTGGGAAAAGGTTAAGCTTTTATTGGTCAAGTAGTCTAATCACCCCCTCTAGACATACTTCAAGGTCCTACAAGTGGTATTAGAGCGTTGGTCTCCATTTGCTTTGATTTCCATAGCTTTTGGTGGTGATAGCCTTGGTTTCACAACCTAGGAGAGTATGGCATCTAGCGAGGGAAATTATCACCGTAGAGGTCCTTACTTTGATGGTACTAATTTTGCTAGTTGGAAGCATAAGATGAAAATGCATATTCTTGGACATAACCCCGCCGTTTGGGCAATTATTTGTATTGGCTTGCAAGGTGAATTCTTCGATGGGAGAGAACCGAACCGTGAAGCTAATGTGGAAGAATTGAAGATGCTGCAATACAACGCTCAAGCATGTGACATCATATTCAACAGATTGTGCCCCGAAGAATTCAACAAAATCAGCCGTCTTGAGAATGGAAAGGAAATTTGGGATACTATGATTGATATCCATGAAGGTACCGAGTCCGTCAAGGAATCCAAGTTGGATGTGCTCCAAAGTCAGCTTGACAAGTTCAAAATGAAGGATGGTGAAGGTGTCGCTGAAATGTACTCTAGGCTTGCTCTTATCACAAATGAGGTTGCTGGCTTAGGGAGTGAAGAGATGACCGACAAATTCATCATCAAGAAAATCCTAAGAGCATTGGATGGAAAGTATGATACCGTGTGCACATTGATCCAAATGATGCCAAACTACAAAGATCTCAAATAGCGGAAGTCATTGGAAGGATTGTTGCTCATGAGATGTCACTCAAGGATAAGGAGGAACTTCACAACAAGTCAAGTGGTGCTTACAAAGCCTCAAGTGAAGCCCCCACATCATTAAGTGAGAAACCAACCTTCAATGAAGAATTGAGCTTAATGGCGAATAACTTCAACAAATTCTACAAAAGTAGAAGCAAAGAAAGAAGCTCCAAGTCAAGGTCTTACAATGACAAGAGATCTTCTAGTCGAGAGCGCAATTGCTACAATTGTGGGAGACCCGGACACTACTCCAATGAGTGTACGACACCCTACAAAGGAAGAGAAGATTCTCCAAGAAGAAGGAGCAAAAGAGAAGAATCACCACCAAGAGAGAGGAGGAGTAGAGATGATCGTTATGAACGAAGACCCTCACGGAGAAGTAAGGATTCGGAAAGAAAGGACAAGTCATCAAGGAGCTACACAAAGCGAAGACATCAAGCTCATGTTGGTGAATGGGTTTCCGGCTCGACTCCGACAATCACTCAGGAGAGAAGCTATCACTCCGCCTCGAATATACTCAAGATGAAGGTGTTGCCGGTCTAGCACTTGTGTCAACCAACTCCTACGACATATTTGACTCACCAAATGAAGGTGTTGGAAGATGCTTCATGGCCAAAGGTCCAAAGGTAACACATCCAGTATGTTGATTTTAATAGTGATGAAGATGACTTGCTTGTGGATGATGATTTACTTGTTGACAACTCTAGTGATGAATACTATGATGAAGCGTCAATTAATCATGCTAATCAAGCGAATGACAATGATAAGGAGAAAATTGAGCTTCTAACTAAAGAACTAAACACTCTTAAGTTGGCTCATGAAACTATCTTCGAAGATCGTCGAGAACTTTTAAGGGCTCATGAGAAGTTACGCTTTGAAAAGCTCAATCTTGAGCAAGAGCATGAGTTCTTAAAGGCAATCAATGATGATCTCTACAAGAAAAGTTCTTCTTACATTGCCAAGCGTTTACTCTTATCTACTTACATGCCTCAAGACAAGTCTAGTAACAAGTACAAGAAAGATACTTCCTCTAGTAGTAACAATAATAATGTCAAATCCAATGTTGTTGCTTCTAGTAGTTCTCTTGATTCCACTAATGATTCTCTTAGACAAGTTACACTTGAGCAAGAAAATAGTTTATTGAAGGGAATTATAGAGAAATGTGTTTACAAGAGCCTTGCCGGGAGTAAGCAATTCGAGGAAATTGTGCGCAAGCAAGGAAGGCACCGGAAGAATCAAGGTGTTGGTTTTGAACGGAAGTTCAACGCCAATGGAGTTGAGTGGGAAGAATATCAATACCCCAAGACAAAGTTTGTTCCTCAACAAGAGAAGTATGATCCTACTTCCTTCAAGGGGACACAAGCTCAAGATGATCTTCCACCACAAGATCACAAGAACAAAGGCAAGGACAAGCTTCAAGAAGATATTGATGCATTTGAAGAAGCACCTAAAGCCTCGTTCAAGTGGGTCCCCAAGACTACGTCAGGTTCTACTTCATCAAGTACAACTAAAACTCCAAGGATTCCCACCAAGATGATGTGGATCCCGAAGAAGAAGAACTAGAGAGTTCTTGAGGGTGACTCCGCCAACATTCTTCACTCATATCATTTTGGCAAGAACAAGTGCAATCAACTTTCACATCTTGCACTAGTTCAAGGAGTCACAAACCCTCATGTTGGTAAGGCAAGGGACAAGGTAACCTAATGTTTTCACATCATCTTGTGTGTGCATCACTCTATGTCTATGGATATTCTTGTTTGTTCCTTGTGGGACTAACCCATGTAGGCAAGTTGAAAGTGCAAATCACTCCAAAGGATTGCTCCAAATGATCTACATCAATATTAGGCATCTACATCTTCAACACCTACATGAAGTCATCATCGACAAAACCCAAGGTTAGTTCATCCCTCTAAGGGGGGGTCTCACATCTAGGGGGAGCTTAACTCTAAGAATTGAGTCAAAGCAACTCTAATGATGTGAACAAATTAATGCATTATGTAAAAGTGGTAACCCCACTTGAGCTTAAACGATGAGTATGACCTATGATCAAATGTTCTCATTTGACTCCTAAGTCAATATACTCATATATATATGACCTAGTTATCGCCAATTGCTTGATAGATGCTAAAATTGGTTGTGCATGCTTTGCCACATATTTCAATTGCATCTTATTGTGTGAGCATGTTGGTGCATATTTTACTCATTCAAGGACATCCACTTGTTGTTTTGTTTGTTTGGATTCTTTTCTTTGTGCCAAGTGGATGGAAAAGAATGCCTAAGAACCTTCTTTAGCTATCTATGTTTTTCTTGTCTCAAACTCTATTCATGCTACATCACAAAATTTGATCAAGTCAGATTTGAACCACTCTATGTGAGGAGCACTCGGAGTCCCCGATTCGTCATAGACTTATACTTCCAAAACCTCTTAGTGATTCTCGGTCTGAACGATCCTTCCAATTCGGTCCTACCGAGATCATCAAGTTGATCTGAGTTTTCAATCTCGGTGCAACAGATTTGAACTTTTCGATCTCACCGATTTGCTGTAACTGAACACAATTATGCATCTCGGTGCCACTGAGTTGTTCCACTCGGTCACACCGACAGGGTCGAGCCATATATATAGCCACGGGATTTTTTTTGGAAATTTCTCCGAAACCCTTCGCCCGCGCAACAGCTCGCTCTGCCATCATGGTCTCCGGATTGTCTCCTCGTCGCCAGCAGCCTCCTGTCGCTGGTCTCCGCCCGTCGTCAGCAGTTTCGTCCCCCGTTGCCGCCGTAGCAAGTCCACCGCCAAGTTAGGGTATGGACTTAATCTTTGTGCTATCCACATCGATTCACGGCACATTGTTTTCATATTGATTCTTGCCACGATTGAAACTCTTCTATCCAGCCAAAGTAGTTCATAGATTAGATGTGATTCAAATTTTTAGGGTTAGGTTTCATGAAACCATCTCGGACCCACCGAGTTGAAAAACTTCGGTCTCATCGATTGGCTTATGCCATTACACTAGTGACTCTCGGTCGGCCGAGAATTACTAATCGATGCAACCGATTTGAGGATTCTGTGAAACCCTAGCTGTCTCGGTACCACCGAAGCTGAAACTCGGTCCAACCGAGATCATCGATTTAGGTTCCAAAACTGCTTCGGTATCACCGAGTTTGAAAATCGGTGGATCCGAAATGCTTCGTGGAAAACTAAGACTGAACTTTTGAGTCATTCTTTTGCAAAAACCTCTGCATTTTGTGATGCTCATCTTTTCTATCTCATCTATAACTCTTCACGGGGTCGTGATCAGCTTTTGCGGTATGTCCGATCAAAGTGACAGCGAGCAGTCGAAGAGCAGATGGACTTGAGTGAGGGCACTAGTCCCTCAACTTCAGATGAAGGGAGCAGAAGTAGTCCTAGCAATTTGCCTAAGGCTGCAACTAGGCAAAGTAGGAAAAGAACTTCAGATTCAGAGGATGAAGATTACAAAGCTGAGGAAGATGAGGCTACTTCCAAGAAAGAGGTGCTCAAGAAGGAAAGGGTCATGAAGACCAAAAGGCCTGCAGGAAGATAACCAATGTCCAAGGCCAGAGCATCAACTCAACAGCCTAAAAGGCCTGATCCCAAAGAGCCAGCAGCTGAAGGAAAGAAGAGGAAGGAAAGGGTCAAGAAGAACATGGCCAAAATTGTTGGTCAACCTTCCATGATGGAAGAGGAAGATGAAATTGCTGCACCAGCACCAAAGCCAGCTAAGCTTATGGGAGATGCAATCAGATCAGGGGCTGCAACATCCAAGCCCAAGGAAACACCCAAAGCTGCCTCCAAGGCCAAGCAAGTTCCAAAGAGGACTACTAGGAGTATTCAATTCTTTGAGAAGAACAAGGCCCCGGTGCCCAATGTTCTTTGAAGATTAGGAAGAAGAAGGACAGGTTCTAAGAAAGCTCAAGCCCAAGATACCAGACCACAATGATGCCCATCCTGTGGCTGAGGACATGAGAATCGAGGAAGGATTAATTTGAGGCTGTGGAGAATGGAGGATCCATATGCTTCAAGAAGAAGAACTGTTGTTGACTACAAGTTCCACACAAAGGAACAACATGACTTCTATGAAACAATTACATTGGACAAGAAGCCCATAGTATGTGACATGAGGTGGGTTGATTTGGAAATTCATCAAGCAAAATGAACAACACTATCCTGGAGTGCAAGACAGTTTTGTTGCTTGTGGAGTTGCAGATTTTGTTGGACAGAAGTTCACCAACTGGAAAGATGAGCTTATCATGCAGTTCTACTCCACAGCACACTTTTACCCAGATGGAAGAATAGTTTGGATGTCTGAAGGTACAAGGTACCAGTCCACTATTGAAGAATGGGCAAGTCTGATCAATGCCCCCAAGGAGAATGAGGATGACCTAGACATTTATGCAAAGAAGAAGTTGGGTCACAATTCAATGGCTCACATGTACAAGGAAATTCCAAACAAGGCATTAGAGACTCACAAGTTTGGATCAGTTCACTTTCTGCATCGGGGTTGCCAACCATAAATTGGATTACGAGGCACACTTTGTTGCCCAAGTCTGGTGACCATAACATGATCGGAGGGCATGCCATCAACATGTTGCATGTGTTTGATGTGCCACAGAAGTTCAAAGTCATGAGCACGATCATTGAAACAATCAAGAGGACTGCGGCCAGATCAAAAGAGGAGTTGTGGATATGCACCTCAGATTCAAGAATTGATAAACTCAAATATGGGCACAGGAAAATATCAGTTGGATAAGGAACACTTTCCACTTTATCCAGACTTTGAAGACAATGAGGTTGTCATGAATGAAGATGATCCACAATCAGTTCAAGCTCAGGAGAAGAAGGAGAAGGCAAAGAGGGAGAAGGCTGCCAAGATGCCAACTCAAGAGGAGGCATCTGAATATTTCTTGAAAACCAATCAGGAGCAGCTTGGTTACTTGATAGCATCATCTCGAGGATTGAGAAGGGGTTGGCCACCCTAACTCAAAACCGGAGAGCACGGAAAGAATCATGGAACAAAAATTCTATGATCTAGATGTCAAGGTGGCGAGATTCAATCGGTTGTGGAAGCATTGCGAGGATGACATGCAGGAGAGGAAGGGAAAGACTACCACCAATGTGTTTGCCAGAGTGCCCAGAGCCCAGAGGTCAGTTGCAGTGCCAGAGACAAACACTAGAGCAACTTCATCTGCACCAGCTACAGCCTCAGTGCCACCAGCTCCAGCACCTACATCAGCTCCAGCTCCATCCACTTCAACTGAAGCTTTCGTCCTCGGCGTTATTCGGACTCCACCACTAGAAGATCAAGCCTGAGAGTCGATCTAGCACTATGCATTTTCTATGAACTTTTTGGTAACTTGTTGCCAAAGGGGGAGAAAAATGTATAGATCATAGGCTTCGAGAGAGATAGTGTTGCTTTTGTTCTCTCTTGCTTTATTTGGTGGTTTTTCAATCTTTGTTTGCTTTTGGTTGAGATACTATGCCTGTGAGACATTGATGATCATGTGTTTGATCATAAGCTACACTTATGCATGCTTGATATTATCCTATCTATCTTATGTGATCACTCACTATGCTTGGTGATGAGTGCATGTATTCATTGTTTATTATTTTGAGCACTCCACCAAGATGTATGTGACATGGAAGAGTAACCCATGAGCCTAATTCATTGTGCATTTGCAGTCCAAAGCAAATCTAAAACTATGCACAAATTTAGGGGGAGCTCTTGCTTATCACATACTTCTCAAAGCGACGATGTTATTTAAATTTTATTATCATTTGTCGAAGATTTGATCTATATGTTGACATCAATTACCAAAAAGGGGGAGATTGAAAGTGCAACTACCCCTAGGTGGTTTTGGTAATTCATAACAACATATAGCTCATTGAGCTAATGCTATTCCAAGACTATTATTTCAGGAAAGCTCAATGAATGGCATGGCATGGATGATGAAAGTGGATCCCTCAAAATACTAAGGACAAAGGATTGGCTCAAGCTCAAAAGCTCAAGACTCTTTGAGGGAGTCCTGGACTAGGGGGTGTCCGGGTAGCCGAACTATCATCTTTGGCCGGACTCCTAGACTATGAAGATACAAGATTGAAGACTTCGTCCCTAGTCCGGATAGGACTTTCCTTGGCGTGGAAGGCAAGCTTGGCGTCTGGATATGTAGATTTCCTACCATTGTAACCGACTACTGTGTAACCCTAACCCTATTCGGTGTCTATATAAACCGAAGGGTTTTAGTCCGTAGGGGCGAACAACAATCATACCATAGGCTAGCTTCTAGGGTTTAGCCTCTCGATCTCGTGGTAGATCTACTCTTGTACTACCCATATCATCAATATTAATCAAGCGGGAGTAGGGTATTACCTCCATCGAGAGGGCCGAACACAGGTAAAAACATCGTGTCCCTTGTCTCTGTTACCATCCGCCTAGGCGCGATTCGGGACCCCCTACCCGAGATCCGCGGTTTTGACACCGACATTGGTGCTTTCATTGAGAGTTCCTGCGTATGCGTCACCTATAGGCCCGATGGCTCCTTCAATCATCAACGATGCAGTCCAGGTGAGACTTTTTCGCCCGGACAGATCTTCGTGATTCGGCGGCTTTGCTGCGGGCCAATTCGCTAGGCCATCTGGAGCAGTTCAAAAGCTTCGCCCACAGCCATCAGGTCAGATTTGGAAGCTTGAACTATACGGCCGATGTCCGCGGAGACTTGATCTTGACGGATTCGAGCCTGGCCGGCGTGCCGCCTGTCTCGATGGAGTGCGATCTAGCTCTGCCGCCGAGCAGTGCCACGGAGGCGCACGATGCCGCTCCGACCCTTAATCCGGGCGGTTCCGCCCGATCGAGGGCGGTTGGTTGGACACCGCCTCGGGGCTAAAATCTCTACGGTGATTGAGCGAACACCATCACATCCTTTGCAAAGCTCGTGAATCTCGGTGCGGACTCCTTTCCGGACTCCGAACCTCCAGCGCCCCGCGGTCGAATCCGATTGGGCGCCGGTCATGGAGTTCAGCATCGCGAGCATCTTTCAGCACTCGCCCTTTGGCGACATCACGAATTCACTAAAGTCTCTCTCTTTATGCGGAGAGCCTGGCGGACTACGGTCGGGAAGGTTGGGATCTGAGCGACGAAGAAATTCAAAGCCCACCCACCACCCACTTTGTAGCCACTGCCGATGATTTAACCGACATGCTCGACTTCATCGACGGTATGGGCGGCGATCTTTGGAGCGACCAAGAACCAGCGCCCACAGGGCCTTTGGAAGGCCACCTCGTCATCACGACATATACATGGTGGACATCCCAAAAGATGGGAAACGGCGATGGAACAACGGAGGATGACCCTCCAAGAAACAGCCCAAGCGCCGGCGTCGTGGCGCCGCTCTAAATCCCGCCACAGCAAAATGGTGATTCCTACACGGAGACAATAATACCCGGACAGTGCGAAGATGACCCCTCGGCGGGACTTCGGCGCGGGAGGGGAGAAGCAAATCCGCACGACGGTCTGAAAGAGAGGTAGAGGATGATAATTATCGCCCCCCTCGAAGAAGAGGCAAGCCTCGACGACGACGAATTCGTCGTGCGGAGGACCCGTCGAACAAGAGCGTTTTAAGCGCGGGCTCATAGCCACGGCAAGCAGCCTCAAGAAAAGCGACAACAGCTTAGAGCTGACCAAGACCTGCTAGCTAACGGATGGATGAAGTCCTTGCGGCGAAGAGTATGAACTCGAACGCCCCTCAAAAGCTACCCAAAAGCGCAGGCCGTTGCCTCGATCGGAGGAGGAAGCACCCGTCACCGGCGACGCGACATGGCAGACCGGCCACCCGTGGCATGACAGAGAAGCCTCTCGGCCCTCCGCTCAAGCCATGCCCCGACGCCGCTCAAAAAGTACCAAGGCACGGGAAAATGCGCCGAACTTGCGAGATACATTGGAGGATAAGGCAAAGCATACAAGATCAATCTACAGATCGCGTGGGCGCCCAACGACTCAGGATGATTACCGTCACGCCGGATACAACAAACCGGGCCGGGCCGAACACAGTAGACAAAGCTCACATGAGCTACGTCGTGATATAGCCCAATACAGAGGCGCCGCACACCCACTATGCTTCACAGATGAAGTAATGGATCATCAAATCCCTGAGGGCTTCAAACCAGTAAACATCGAATCATACGATGGTACCACAGATCCTGCAGTGCGGATCGAGGACTATCTCCTCCATATCCACATGGCCTGCGGTGATGATCTACATGCCATGAAATACCTCCCACTCAAGCTTAAAGGACCAGCTCGGCATTGGCTTAACAGCTTGCCAGTAGAATCAATTGGTTGTTGGGAGGACCTGGAAGCCACATTCCTTGATAACTTCCACGGCACATATGTGCGACCACCAGACGCCGATGACCTTAGCCATATAATTCAACAGCCAGAAGAATCGGCCAGACAATTACGGGCCGGTTCCTAACAAAGAAAAATCAGATCGTCGATTGTCCGGATGCGAGGCGCTAGCAGCAACCTTCAAACACAACATCATGACGAGTGGCTAGCCCGGCACCTAGGACAGGAAAAGCCGAAATCCATGGCAGCCCTCACCACACTCATGACCCGCTTTTGCGCGGGAGAGGACAGCTGGCTCACTCGAAGCAACAACTTGGCCAAACACCCTGATAGTTCGGATACCAAGGACAGCAATGGCAGGTCGCGTCGCAACAAGCATAAATGCCGCATTAACGGCGACAATGCTGAAGACAGGACAGTCAATGCCGGATTCAGAGGCTCTAAACCCGGTCAGCGGAAGAAGCCGTTCAAAAGAAATACCCAGGGCCTGTCCAACTTGGACCGAATACTCGATCGCTTGTGCCAGATACATGGCACCCCCGAAAAACCAGCCAACCACACCAACAGGGATTGTTGGGTGTTCAAGGAAGCGAGCAAGCTAAGCGCGAAAACAACGACAAGGGGCTGCATAGCGATGACGAGGAAGAGCCCCGCCGCCCGAACAATAGAGGACGAAGGGCTTTCCCACACAAGTGCGGACGGTGAACATGATATACGCAACCCACATACCCAAAAGGGAGCGGAAGCGTGCACTAAAGGGGCGTATCTGGCGATGGAGCGATCGCCGAAGTTCAACCCATGGTCTTCCTGCCCGATCACCTTCGATCGAAGGACCACCCACTAGCATCCGTCATGGCGGTTTCACCGCATTGGTTCTTGACCCAATTATTGACGGATTTCACCTCACTAGAGTCACGATGGATGGCGGCGGCAACTTGAACCTGATTTATCGGGATCTGATTAATGCAAAATGGGCATAGACCCTCAAGGATTAAACCCACAAAGGCGACCTTTAAAGGCGTCATACCGAGTGTAGAGGACAATTATGCAGGCTCAATTACACTCGAAGTGGTCTTGGATCCCGGATAACTTCGAAGCGAAGAGTTAATCTTGACATAGTCCCGTTCATGGCGGCTATCACGCCTTTGCTTGGGCGAACCGCATTTGCAAAATTCAATGCGGTGCCGCACTTTCGCATACCTCAAGCTCAAGATGCGGGCCCTCGAGGAGTATTCTCGGTCTTTGGAATCACCGAACGCTCTCTCTGATCGGAGGAGCATACGGCGGACCTCGCGACGGAGGTGCAAGGCAGCCTCTCACGGCAATTCTCGAGTCCGGCCACTAAGCGTCCGGACAACATCAGCAGCGCCCGGAGTAACCTACAACAAGACTGCACGGCACGATCCAAGCAGCGTAGCAATCCGGCTAACGCCAGCCCTCGCGAAATTGCGAAGCGATTACTACTGGCGTACATAACTACGCTCACGAAGATACCATGGGCATAAGGGGAGGGCACGACCATGGCACGCCCAGATGCGGCTCAACCGCACCGGGGCTCCGATTGTGTCATTCCTTTTCTTTTTCTTTTTCCGACTTTCGGGACTCTGTTCTCCGAAGCCTGTCGGGGCATTCGCGCGAATACACGATGCAACAGCACTGGGGAAGCGAAAACTGCGTTGAATGTCCAGTGGTCTCTATTACGAGCAAGATACCTATTTTACATACCACACCGCAAACTTACCCTGGAAGGGGACATATCAAAAGTCCGTGTACCTTGCTTATCGCACAATTTGTATCGCTCGCTTTTATTTGCAGTTTCTTTTGAATAACCAATATATAGCTCTTGCCTATTATTGCATTCTTTTCCATTATATATGTTCATTTATGACATTGTGCAACCGTACAATTTGGTACGGCTAATACACCAGGGGCTTATGTACCCCAAAAAACATGGTGTGACAATTCCGAACTCTTTCACAAGTGCGGCACCCCGAACTTATAGCATTATATGCATCGGCTCCGAATCATGTCTTGGGTCAATAGTTGGGTTTGCCTGGCTCCCATGTTTTGGTACCTTACGTTCCGTTATATCGGCTAAGGTAGCTTGGGAGAACCACTGCGATTGTGCCCCGGTTGAGCTGGGTTGAGCACCTCGGTGGAGAAAGCTAAAACGGCCGTCATGATGATAGGCGAGAGCCGGTCGCTGTTCGAGAGGTTTTTCGGGTCCCTAAAGACCAAAGGCGTGGATAGCGCCCCGAACTCGGTCTTCGAATACTAGGGGCTTCGCCGAAATTTAAAATTATAGAATTCTATGGCTAAGTGAGAGTGTTCAAGCACTATAAGTCCGGTTGCCTTGTTCGTTGCGTTGAGCGCCTCCCTCGACGGACCCAAGAATGGGAACACGAGCGCTCAAGTTTATCCCGAACACTCCAACACTTTCGTGGCATGGGGGCTTTGAAGCCAACGACTTGCCATCTCTCAAATTTGATAAGCGGCCGCCTGAAGGTAATATTTTAAATTAACAAGCGTTGCTTAAGCGCATATGAACAAGTTTTCAGCGTCTGAGGATAACAAATGCGAGTCTATTCAAAATTACATCTTTGGAGCGCTCATCCGCTATCTGGCGGGCACCCTTCAGACGCCCTCATAGTACATTTCGGACTTGCGATGCTCCTTGCCCTTCGGTGGCCCGTCTGTCACAAGCTTCTCGCATCCAGCCTGCCCGGTGCACTTTAGCACGGGCAAGGGCCGACAGGCACCTTCAATGCAGGCAGGCGCTTGATGACTTCAATCCGAGGACAGGCGTCCACCAGCTGCACTAGCCGAAGTAGCTCTGTGCATGGCCTCCAATGGCCACAAATTAACTATGAGTCCCTTCATGGCCTGTTCGGCGACCTTGTGGAGCTCGACCAGCTTCACTGGTCGCTCGAGAACACCGGACGTTCGGCCTCGACATCTTGAGACCGTAACACCTTCTCCGTTGAGCTCCCTCCTTGGCGGCGGTAGAGCAGGGGCAGCATCGGACACACTACTGAGGCAGATCTGCGAATGCTCCTGGAGAGCTCCGAATCCAGGTAAGTAATAGGTAATCCACTTTCACATGCTTGCTTTGCATAAAGAATGCCTTACCCGCCGCTATCTTCTTTAATGATTCAATTTCTTGGAGGGCTTTTTGGGCTTCGACCTTAGCAGCTTTGGCACTCTCAAGAGCCGAGGCGAGCTCGGACTCTCGAGTCTTTGAGTCACGCTCCAAACTCTCGTGTTTTTCCACGAGAGCCTGGAGCTCTTGCCACACCTCCGCCACCCGCTCCTCCTGCTTCTCTCGCTCGGTGCGCTCCGCGGCCGCTTTGCTTTCGGCCGCGGACACCGCTTCCTTCAGGGTCGCCACCTCGTTCGTGGCCCCTACAATACCCACGATTATTCCTGTCATTTTTTGCAACCAAATCCTTTCTACAAGGTATTACTTTAATAAGGTATTACTTACCTTCCTTGTCCTCGAGCTGCTTCTTGGCTTGGCCGAGCTCGTTCTCGGACTGCTCGAGGCTCTGCTTCAATGCATTGACCTCCGCAGTCAGTGCGGCAGAGGTCAGCAGCGCAGCCTGCATTCCCATATTGACATACTTATGTTAGACTCCTGCGTATATCTTTTTAGATCCTTAGTCCGGCTTTTCTTTACGAACACCGAACTAAGCATCATGGCTCTCTTGTCTATGCGGTAATATTCTTACATATTCTAAACTTACCTCAAAGCCTTGTTAGAAGGCTGGTGCAGCTTCGATCGGCCCGCTCTTGGCGGACTGAACTTTCTGGATCACCACACTCATAACAGTGCGGTGCTCCTCCTTGATAGAGGCGCTGTTAAGCGCCTCGATGCTTATCCGGTGCCTCGGTTGGGCCGGAGGACACGGCGTCTTACCCTTCCCTGAAGGGCCGCTTGCGGACTTGAACGGCTGAAGGTTCGGTATGGAGTCGAGACAAGGGTCGGGCTTAGAGCCCTCGGGGTCTCGCTCCCCTCGCGCTGGAGTGCAGGAGGCTGCCTTGCGGCGCTCTGCGCCACCTCCTCTTGACCAGGCCCCCTCGGGCCCCACCTTAACATCGTCCGCAGCGTGAGGTGAGGAGGCAGCGGAAGTGAAGTACTCTCCGCTGGCGAATTCGAGGACCCGCTCGGCGAAGCGGCGAGCACAAATCCTTCAGGCGGGCTGCATGATTGTTCGGCATTAGAGAACACTATGCAATGAAAAAAGCCATGGGTATCCGGACACTTACGATCTCGCCAGGGGCTTGGCTTTCGTTGGCCGCTCCTCCTCGTCGTTGTCGGTGTTAGTGGAGAAGTCCGGAGGAAGGGTCCTTCCCTTCTTGGACCATCCGGCCCCCAGTTGGGGCGGCCTTCCTTTTCTTCTCTTCCCCCGCTGGGGGAGAGGCTTCTTTTTCCTCCTCCTCTTCCTTAGAGGAGGATTCCGTCTCAGGGTTGTCGGGCGATGAGTCCGACAGCCCCTGGCGCCGGGAGCTCCTTCGAGTTCCCGTGGCCTTCTTCTTGGCCTTCTTCTCCGGCGCCACGTGAGGTGCCGGAGCCAAGAGCCCCGTCAATCAGGCGTCCGCTGGAGTCTTCTGGCGGAAGGGCGGACAGTTAATCTGTCCGGACGTCTTCAGCCGATTCTGTCAAAGGTTAGGGAGTTTTAGATCCCGTGACAGAGTCAAAATATGAAAAAGAGTCCGTAAAGGGTAAAATAACTTACCTCGCTGGCTTGACGCTGCAAGCTGAATCCGCGATCTTGATAGCGGATGTGGGAGCCTCGGCGCCCTTGAACAACACCTTCCGGGCATCTTAAATGCGTAGTGTCGAAGAGCCTTTTCGAGAGTTGGGTGTTGTGCGGATCGAACTCCCACAATTTGAAGGCCCGTTGTTGGCAAGGGAGAATCCGGCGGATGAGCATCACTGGATAACGTTGACAAGCCCGAGATTCTTGTCCGCCGAGTTTCAGACGCAGAGTTTGGAGTCCGGACAGCTCGTCTGAATCCCCCCACGTCTGGCCCGTCTCTTTCCATGATGTGAGCCGTGTGGGGAAGCCAGATCGGGATTCGGGGGCCGCCGCCCATTGAGAGTCGCGCGGCTCGGTGATGTAGAACCACCCCGATTGCCACCCCTTTATGGTCTCCACAAAGGAGCCCTCGAGCCATAGGACTTTGGCCATCTTGCCAACCATGGCGCCTCCGCACTCCGCTTGGCGGCCGCCCACTACCTTCGGCCTGACATTGAAGATCTTCAGCCATAAGCCGAAGTGGGACTGGATGCAGAGGAAGGCCTCGCACACGACGATAAACGCCGAGATGTTGAGGATAAAGTTCGAGGCCAGATCGTGGAAATCCAGGCCGTAGTAGAACATGAGCCTCCGGACAAATGGGTGAAGTGGAAAACCTAGTCCGCGGAGGAAGTGGGTGAGGAACACCACCCTCTCATGGGGCCTGGGGGTGGGAATGAGCTTCCCCTCGTCGGGTAGCCGGTGCGCGATGTCGCTGGACAAGTATCCGGCCTTCCGCAGTTTTGTGATGTGCCCTCCGTGACGGAGGAGGCCATCCACCGCCTCCGCTCCGGACATAGTTGGAGAAGGTTGAGGTGGGATGTGCGGACTTGGGCGCTGGAGCTCGAGTGCGTGGAAATGGATAAGCAAAGGAGGAAGAAGGCGTAGGTGAAAAGGCGGATCCTTATCCCTTATATGAATGACGAAGCTATCGTCCCCTTGACGTGGTAAAACTCGCTTATCTCCCAAGCGCCGTAATTAATGGCGCGAATGGGTTACCAACGCCCGCATTGATGGGAATCCCGGAATAAGGGGGCACGATCTCCGCTTTGATAAGACGTACCAAGGAAACTGCCTCGCTAAGCGCGCTAAGGTGGAACAATAAAAAACGATTCGTATAAAGGCCTGGCCGTGGTGTGATGTCACGCCGCGGAATACGTCAGCAGATCTTTGCAAAGGATTATTCTCCCTACGGTGGTATGTGGAACTTGTTTTGCAGAGCCGGACACTATCCTTGTGTTCAAAACCTTCTATGAAGTATTCGGAGGAGGAACCCGCCTTGCAATGCCGAAGACAATATGCGCGCCGGACTCGTCATTGAAGCCTGGTTCAGGAGACTCTTGAGGAGTCTGGACTAGGGGGTGTCCGGATAGCGAACTATCATCTTTGGCGGACTCCTAGACTATGAAGATACAAGATTGAAGACTTCGTCCCTTGTCCGGATAGGACTTTCCTTGGCGTGGAAGGCAAGCTTGGCGTCTGGATATGTAGATTTCCTAGCATTGTAACCGACTCATGTAACCCTAACCCTATTCGGTGTCTATGTAAACCGAAGGGTTTTAGTTAAATGGGACGAACAACAATCATACCATAGGCTAGCTTCTAGGGTTTAGCCTCTCACGATCTCGTGGTAGATCTACTCTTGTACTACCCATATCATCAATATTAATCAAGCAGGAGTAGGGTATTACCTCCATCGAGAGGGCCCGAACCTGGGTAAAAACATCGTGTCCCTTGTCTCCTGTTACCATCCGCCTAGACGCATAGTTCGGGACCCCCTACTCGAGATCCGCCAGTTTTGACACCGACACTCTTCATTTTACATTTTAGTGATCCAAGATCACATTGAGTCTATAGGAAAAGCCAATACTATCAAGAAGGGATGAGGTGTTGCTTAATGAGCCTCTTGCTTCATGTGCTTAGTGATATGCTCCAAATCCCTCAACTACTTTCCCACATCCACAAATGACCTAAACCTAAAGCCAAAATTGGTCACACCGATTCTTTCTATCCGCGCCACCGATTCCAAAAGTCATAGCCACTGCCACAAACCCTAAGCAAATCGGTCTTACCGATAGGGATCTCGGTCTCACCGAGATGGGGTTACAATCTCTCTGTTTCCCTTCGTAACGTTTCGGTCTAACCGAAGTGAGTGATCGGTCCCACCGAGATTGCAATGTAAACTCTCTGTTTCCTTTTGTAACATTTCGGTCTCACCGAAAAGAGCAAATCGGTCCCACCGAGTTTACCTGACCAACTCTCTGGAAATCTTATTACCAAAATCGGTCCCACCGAGTTTGTGTAATCGGTCTCACCGAGATTACGTTATGCCCTAACCCTAACCGAATCATCCTCACCGAGATGCATATCAGTCCCACCGAAAATCACTAACGGTCACTAGGTTTACTAAATCAGTCCGACCGAGTTTAACGATTCGATCCCACCGAGTTTGGTAAATTGTGTGTAACGGATAGATTTTGTGTGGAGGCTATATATACCCCTCCACATCCTCTTCATTCGTGGATAGAGCCATTAGAACGAACCTACACTTCCAACTTACCATTTCTGAGAGAGAACCACCTACTCATGTGTTGAGGCCAAGATATTCCATTCCTACCATATGAATCTTGATCTCTAGCCTTCCCCAAGTTGCTTTCCACTCAAATCTTCTTTCCACCAGATTCAAATCCTATGAGAGAGAGTTGAGTGTTGGGGAGACTATCATTTGAAGCACAAGAGCAAGGAGTTCATCATCAACGCACCATTTGTTACTTCTTGGAGAGTGGTGTCTCCTAGATTGGCTAGGTGTCACTTGGGAGCCTTCGACAAGATTGTGGAGTTGAACCAAGGAGTTTGTAAGGGCAAGGAGATCGCCTACTTCGTGAAGATCTACCGCTAGTGAGGCAAGTCCTTCGTGGGCGGCGGCCATGGTGGGATAGACAAGGTTGCTTCTTCGTGGACCCTTCGTGGGTGGAGCCCTCCGTGGACTCGCGCAGCCGTTACCCTTCGTGGGTTGAAGTCTCCATCAATGTGGATGTACGATAGCACCACCTATCGGAACCACGCCAAAAACATCCGTGTCTCCAATTGCGTTTGAATCCTACAAACCCTTCCCTTTACTTTCTTGCAAGTTGCATGATTTAATTTCCGCTGCCTATACACTCTTTGCATGCTTGCTTGAATTGTGTGATGATTGCTTGACTTGTCCTAAAATAGCTAAAATCTGCCAAACTCTAAAATTGGGAAAAGGTTAAGCTTTTATTGGTCAAGTAGTCTAATCACCCCCCCTCTAGACATACTTCAAGGTCCTACAGAGTCCCATCCGGACACGGTACGGAGTCTTGAGTCTTGTATCTCCACGCTCCAATAGTCCGGACAAAGTATATAGTCCGGCTGTCCGGATACCCCCTAATCCAGGACTCCCTCACCACCCACTTAGTAGCCACTATCGATGATTTAACCGACATGCTCGACTTCGACTCCGAAGACATCGATGGTATGGACACCGATGTCGGAGGCGAACAGGAGCCACTACCCACAGGGCACTGGACCACCACCTCATCATATGATATATACATGGTGGACACACCCAAAGAAGGCAATAGCGAGAAGACAACGGAGGATGACCCCTCCAAGAAGCAACCCCAGCATCGACGTCAGCGGCGCTGCTCTAAGTCTCGCCACAGCAAAAACAGTGATACTGGCACAGGAGATAACAAGATACTCTGACAAGGTCAAGATGATGACAATCCCCTCCAGAATGATCAAGAGCCAGAGGATGAACAAGCCAGCCCTCCTAAGAGAGCGGCAGAGGGAGAAACGGAGGACGACAATTATATTGCCTCCCTCCAAAGACGTAGTGAGCCTCGACGATGAAGAATTCGTCGTGCCTGAGGATCCCGTCGAGCAGGAGCGCTTCAAGCGCCGGCTTATTGCCACAGCAAACAGCCTGAAGAAAAAGCAGCAACAACTTCGAGCTGATCAGGATCTGCTAGCAGATCGATGGACTGAAGTCCTTGCGGCTGAGGAGTACGAACTGGAACGCCTTCCAGAGGTCATCCCGCGTTCGATACGGCTGATCGGCCACCCCACGGCCGAGATAGAGAGGCAGTACGGCCCGAAAATCAGCCTGCACCCCGCCGCCATTCAAACAAATATACCAAGGCAACGGGAAACACGCGAGACCTGCGAGACGTATTGGAAGACAGGGCAAAACACGCTAGATCGATCTATGGATCACGGGGCCGTGCCCCAACAAGGGACAGCGACCGCCTTGCCGGATACAGTAAAAGCAATTCCGGACGGGCCGAATACAGGCCGAGTGACTCATACGAGCTGCGTCGCGACATAGCCTAGCACAGAGGCGCGGCACACCCCCTATGCTTCACCAATGAAGTAATGGGGCATGAATTCCCAGAAGGTTTCAAACCTGTAAACATCGAATCATATGATGGTACAGTAGATCCCGCGTTATGGATCGATGACTTCCTCCTCCACATCCACATGGCCCGCGGTGATGATCTACACGCCATCAAGTACCTCCCGTTAAAACTCAAAGGACCAGCTCGACATTAGCTGAATAGCCTGCCGGCAAACTCCGTCGGCTGTTGGGAGGATCTGGAAGACGCATTTCTGGACAATTTCCAGGGCACTTATGTGCGACCACCAGACGCCGATGACTTGAGCCACATAATTCTGCAGCCAGGGGAATCGGCGAGCAATCGGACACGGTTCCTAACAAAGAAAAACCAAATTGTCGACTGTTCGGATGCAGAAGCCCTAGCGGCATTCAAGCACAACATCCGTGATGAGTGGCTCACCCGGCACCTCGGCCAGGAAAAGCCAAAATTAATGGCAGCCCTCACGAGACTCATGACCCGCTTTTGCGCGGGAGAGGATAGCTGTCTGGCTCGTAGCAATAACATATCAAGGAACCTTGGCACTTCGAATACCAAGGACAGCAACAATAGGTCACGTCACAACAAACACAAGCGTCGCAGCAACGGTGATAATGCCGAGGGCACGATAGTCAATGCCGGGTTCAGAGGCTCTAAATCCGGTCAGCGGAAAAAGCCATTCAAAAGAAGTACTCCGGGCCCGTCCAGTTTGGACCGCATACTCGATCGCTCATGTCAAATACACGACACTCCTGATAAGCCAGCCAATCACACCAACAGAGAATGCTAGGTGTTCAAGCAGGCCGGCAAGATAAATGCCGAGGACAAGGGGCTGCACAGCGAGGAGCCCCGACCGCCGAACACGGGAGGACAGAAGAGGTTCCCCCCACAAGTGAGGACAGTAAACATGATATACGCAACCCACATCCCCAAAAAGGAACGGAAGCGTGCACTAAGGGGCGTATACGCGATGGAGCCCGTCGCCCGAAAATTCAACTCATGGTCCTCTTGTCCGATCACATTTGATCGTAGGGACCACCCCACGAGTATCCGTCACGGCGGATCTGCCGCATTGGTCCTAGACCCAATCATTGACGGATATCACCTCACTCGAGTCCTTATGGACGGCGGCAGCAGCCTGAACCTGCTTTACCAGGATACAGTATGAAAATGGGTATAGACCCCTCGAGGATCAAACCCACCAAAACGACCTTTAAAGGCGTTATTCCAGGTGTAGAGGCCCATTGTACGGGCTCAATCACACTGGAAGTGGTCTTTGGATCTCCGGATAACTTCCGAAGCGAGGAGTTAATCTTTGATATCGTCCCATTCCGCAGCGGCTATCACGCACTGCTCGGGCGCACCGCAGTTGCAAGATTCAATGCGGTACCGCATTATGCATACCTCAAGTTCAAGTTGCCAGGACCTAGGGGGTTCATCACAGTCAATGGAAACACAGAACGCTCACTCCGCACGGAGGAGCACATCGCGCCCCTTGCGGCAGGCACAAAGCAGCCTTTTGAGGCAATCGACCAGTTCGGCGATCAAGCCCCCGGACACCGTCAAGCGCGTCCGGAATAACCTGCAACAGAATCGCCTGGCACGCTCAGAGCTCGCCTAGCAATTCGGCCCCCACCCTAGTCTTAGTACAACGGCAAAGTCCGTCCCACACGTGCATAATTACGCATTGAAAATACCATGGGTATAGGCGGGGGCACGATCATGGCGCTTCCCACAATGCGGTTTAACCGCACTAGGGGCTTACTACCTTCATCACTCTCTCTTTCAGGACTCTACCCTCTGGAAGCCTTGTCCGGCAGTACAGTAGCCGGACACATGATACAACACCCAAGGAGGCAGGAAGCTACGTCGTACAAACGGAATCCCCAGGTGGTCTCTGATAACGAGCTAAATACCTATTTTAAGATACCAGTCCGCATCTTGCCCTTGGATGGGACATGTCAAATAGTCCTATTGTTTGCTTAACGCACCACTTGTATCATTATGCTTTAAGGCATTTCTTAAATAAACAATGCATAGTACTAGTCTATCATTGCATCCTATTTTCTTTTATATATATGCTTATTTATGACAATCAGCACCCGTACACTGTGGTATGGCAAATACGCCAGGGGCTTTCGTATACCTCATAATTCGGCATGAGAAGTTCGAACACTTTCGACAGTGCGGCACCCCGGACTTATAGCATTATATGCATCAGCTCCGAATCATGTCTTGGGTCAATAGTTGGGTTTGCCGGGCTCCCATGTTTTGGTACCTTACGTTCCGCTATATCGGCTAAGGTAGCACTGGGAGAACTACTCCAATTGTGCTCCGGTTCTTCCGGCCGAGCACCTCAGTAGAGAAAGCTAAAACTGACTGTCATGATGAGGCAAGATCTGGTCGCTGTTCGAGAGGTCTCAAGTCCCTAAAGACTTTTTCCGCTTCGGGTGAGGAGCCGGCCTTGTCCGGCTTAGGCGTGTATAGCACCCCAAATTCGGCTTTCCGAAGACTAGGGGCTTCGTCAAAATTTAAAATTGTAGACTTCTATGGCTAAGTGAGAGCGATAAAGCATTATAGTCCGATTGCCTGGTTCGTTACGCTGAACATCTCCCTCAAAGGACCCAAGAATGGGAAAAGAGTGCTCAGATTTATCCCGAACACCCCAACACTAGTTTCATGGGGGCAGAAGCCGACGACTAGCAACTCTCAGGATTTATAAACAACCGTATAGAAGGTAATATTTTAAATACAAAAGCGTTGCATAACGAACATGAACTAGTTTTCATAAACACAAGGATCACATGAGCAAGTTCATTCCAAGATTACATCTTTGGTACACTCGTCCGCAACGAGACGGGCACCCTTCAGGACACTTTCATAATACATTTCGGGGTGGTGATGCTCCTTGCCCTGCGGCGGCCCCTCCTTCACCAGCTTCTCGGCGTCCATCTTCGCACAGTGCACCTTTGCACGGGCAAGAGCCCTGCATGCACCTTCGATGCAGATGGACCGTTTGATGACTTCCAGCCATGGGCAGGCATCTACAAGCCGCCTCACCAGGCCGAAGTAGCTGTTGGGCAGGGAGTCGCCAGGCCACATCCAGACTATAAGGCCCCTCATGGCCTGTTCGGACGCTTTGTGGAGCTCGACCAGTTGCTTCAGCTGGTCTCTCACGGGCATCGGGTGTTCGGTCCCAGTATACTGAGACCAAAACAACTTCTCCGTCGAGCTTCCCTCCTCAGCCCGGTAAAACTCCGCGGCGTCAGACACACTATGGGGCAGATCTGCGAACGCTCCTGAAGAGCTCCGAACTCGGGTAAGTAAAAGGAAATTCTCTTTCGCATACCTACTTTGCATAATGAATGCCTTACCCGCCGCTATCTTCTTCACCGCCTCAACTTCCTAGAGGGCCTTATGAGCTTCGGCCTTGGCATTTTTTGCACTTTCGAGGGCCTGGGCAAGCTCGGACTCTCGCGTCTTCGAGTCAAGATCCAGGGACTCATTCTTCTTGATGAGCGCCTGGAGCTCTTGCTGCACCTCACCTACCCGAGCTTTGTGTCTTTCTCGCTCAGTGCGCTCCTTGGCCGCTTTGCTTTCGGCCTCGGACAGTGCCTTCTTGAGGGTCGCCACTTCGGTCGTGGCCCCTGGCAAAATTCATGATGATCCTATTATCCTGCAACCAAATCTTTCTTTTTTAATATTGACAAGGTCTTGCTTACCTTTGTTCTCCTCGAGCTGCCTCTTGGCAAGGCCGAGCTCTTCCTTGGATCGCTCCAGGTCCTGCTGTAGTGCGGCGACCTCCGCAGTACGTGCGGCAGCGGCCAGCAGGGAAGCCTGCAGATTCACATAGACATACTATAATTATACTCCTGCGATTATTATTCGATCCTCTACTCGGCTTTTCTTCGCGAACGCCAAACAGAGCATCAGGGGCTACTGTCTATGCGGTGATATTCCCCTATAATTTAAATACTTACCTCAAAGCCTGTTAGGAGGCTGGCGCAAGCTTCAGTTAGTCCGCTTTTGGCGGACTGAACCTTCTCGATCACCGCACTCATGATAGTGCGGTGCTCTTCGTCGATGGAAGCGCCTTGGAGCGCTTCCAGCAAGTTGTCCGGTGCCCCTGGATGGACAGAGGTCAACGACACGGGCGGCTTGCCCCTCTTCACAGGGGGTCGTCTGACAGAGTCCGGAACCATTGGAGGTTCCGGCGCGGTGTTCGACTGGAGGCCGAACTCGGAGCCCATGGGAGTCTTGCTCCCTTTGCGCCCAGGGTCCGGAGCGTCGCCTTGAGGCGCCTCCAGGACTACCTCCCACCGGCTCGGTGCCCTTTGGGACAACACCTCGGCGTCGCCCGTAGGGCGAGGGGTGGAGGCGGTCGGAAGTGTATCACTATTCATATCCGACGGGTCCAAAGAGCCATCCGACAAAGATACGTCGATATGGGCTCGGGGCGGGCTGCGTAATCATGTTCAGCATGATGAGAAGCAGTGCGATAAAATATATCAAGAATTATTATGGTATCCGGATACTTACGACTTCGCCAGGGGCTTGTCCCTGGGCAACCACTCGTCGTCACTGTGGGCGGCGGTCGTGGAGTAGTCCGGAAGGAGGGTCCTTCCTTTCTTGGACCCTTTGGCCTCCCTGGTTTGGGAACCCTTCCTTTTCTTGTCTCCCCCGGCTGGGAGGAGTGCACCTCGGAGTGTTCGGACGATGAGTCCAACACAACCTTGCGCCGGAGACCCTGTCGTGTCCCCGTGGCCTTCTTCTTGGCCGTTCATGCTGGCACCTCGTAAGGTGCCGGAGTCAGCATCTCCGTCAGGAGAGCGTTTGCTGGATCTTCGGGCAGGGGAGCTGGGCAGTCAATCCGCTCGGCCGTCTCCACCCAGTCCTGTCAAAGGCATGGGGGCTTAGATCCTGCGTATGATTAAACTAAAGAAATTAAACATCTCGTGATGTGTAAAAACCTACCGGATTGGCGCGGCGCTTTGCGCTGAGTCCGCGGTCCTCGGTAAGGGGAGGAGGTACCTCGGCGCCTTTAAACAGCACCCTCCAGACGTCCTTGTGCGTCGTGTCGAAAAGCTCCTGCAGCGTCTGGTGCTCGGCTGGGTCGAACTCCCACAAATTGAATACCCGTTGTTGACACGGGAGGATCCGTCAGAAGAGCATGACCTGGACCACGTTGACAAGCTTGATTTTCTTGCTCATCATGTTCCTGATGCAGGTCTGGAGTCCGGTCAGCTCTACCGGGTTACCCCAGGACAGGCCCTTCTCTTTCCAGGAGGTGAGACGCGTGGGGATTCTGGATCGAAACTCGGGGGCCGCCACCCAGTTGGTGTCGCGCGGCTCGGTGATGTAGAATCACCCCGATTGCCACCCCTTTATGATCTCCACATAGGAGCCCTCGAGCCATGTGACATTGGGCATTTTGCCCACCATGGCGCCGCCGCATTCCGCTTGCTGGCCGCCTACAACTTTCGGCTTGACATTGAAGGTCTTCAGCCACAGGACGAAGTGGGGCTGGATGCGGAGGAAGGCCTCGCACACGACGATAAACGCCGAGATGTTGAGGATGAAGTTCGGGACCAGGTCATGGAAGTCCAGCCCGTAGTAGAACATGAGGCCGCAGACGAATGGGTGGAGAGGAAATCCCAGTCCGCGGACGAAGTGGGTGAGGAAGACTACCCTCTCGTAAGGTTCTGGGGTAGGGACGATCTGCCCCGCGTCGGGCAGCCGGTGCGCGATATCCGCGGCCAAGTATCCGGCTTCCCGCAGCTTCTTGATGTCCTCCTCCGTGGCGGAGGATTTCATCCACTTGCCTCCCGCTCCGGACATGATTGAAGCAGTCTGAGGAGAAAAGGTGCAAGCTTGGGCGTTGGAGCTCGAGTGCGCAAGAATGGATATGCGAGAGAGAAGAAGGCGTGGGTGAAAGAGGTGAGGTCCTTATCCCGTTATAAAGGCGGACGAAACTATGCACCCCCACTTGGCTAGTAAAACTCGCTTGATCCCCAAGCGCCATAATTGATGGCGCGGTTGGTTACCCACGTCCGTATTGATGAGAATCCCGTGATAAGGGGACACGATCTCTGCTTCGACAAGACGTGCCTAGGAAACTGCCTCGCAATATGTGCGGTGGCTGGTTGCGAAAAACGGTTCGAATAATGATCGGGCCATGGCGTGATGTCATGCTGTAATACGTCAGCAGATTAGATTTGTGGAAATATTATTCTCTCTACGATGGTATGTAGAACTTGTTTTGCAGAGCCGGACACTATCCTTGTGTTCAAGATCTTCTATGGAGTATTCGGAGGAGGAACCCGCCTTGCAATGCCGAAAATAATCTGCGCACCGGACTCATCGTCATTGAAGCCTGGTTCAGGGGCTACTTAGGGACCTGGATTAGGGGGTATGCGGACAGACGGACTATATCCTTTGGCCGGACTGTTGGACTATGGAGATACAAGATTGAAGACTTTGTCCCGTGTTCGGATGGGACTCTCTTGGCATGGAAGGCAAGCTTGGCGATACAGATATGTAGATCTCCTTCTGTTGTAACCGACTCTGTGTAACCCCCTCCAGTGTCTATATAAACCGGAGGTTTAGTCCGTAGGACAACAACAATCATACCATAGGCTAGCTTCTAGGGTTTAGCCTCTACGATCTCGTGGTAGATCAACTCTTGTAATACTCATATTCATCAAGATCAATCAAGAAGGAAGTAGGGTATTACCTCCATAGAGAGGGCCCAAACCTGGGTAAACATTGTGTCCCTTGCCTCATGTTACCATCCGCCTTAGACGCACAGTTCGGGACCCCATACCCGAGATCCGCCAGTTTTGACACCGACAGTGGGCCTTAGTGGAGAAGAGGAGAGGCGGCCTGGGCAAGGGCCGCGCGCCCCTCCCCCCTAGTCCGAATAGGACAAGGAGAGGGGGGCGGCGCCCCCCTTTCCTTCTTCTCCTCCACCTCTTTCCCCCTCTTCTCCTAATCCAACATGGAAAAGGGAGGGAGTCCTACACCCGATGGGAGTAGGAATCCTCCTGGCGCACCCCCTCCTGGCCGGCCGCACCTCCCCCCTTGCAACTTTATATACGGGGGCAGGGGGCACCCTAGAGACACAACAATTGATCGTTTGATCTTTTAGCCGTGTGCAGTGCCCCCTCCACCATATTCCACCTCGATAATACTGTAGCAGTGCTTAGGCGAAGCCCTGCGTCGGTAGAACATCATCATCGTCACCACGCCGTCATCTTGTGAAACTCTCCCTCAACACTTCATTTGGATCGGAGTTCGAGGGACGTCATCGGGCTGAACGTGTGCTGAACTCGGAGGTGAAGTACGTTCGGTACTTGATTGGTCGGATCGTGAAGACGTACGACTACATCAACCGCATTGTGCTAACGCTTCCGCTTTCGGTCTACGAGGGTATGTGGACAACACTCTCCCCTCTCGTTGCTATGCATCACCATGATCTTGCATGTGCGTAGGAATTTTTTTGAAATTACTACGTTCCCCAAGAGTGGCATCCGAGCCTGGTTTAATGCGTTGATGTTATATGCATGAGTAGAACACAAGTGAGTTGTGGGCGATACAAGTCATACTGCTTACCAGCATGTCACACTTTGGTTCGGTAGTATTGTTGGATGAAGCGGCCCGGACCGACATTACGCGTACGCTTACGCGAGATTTGTTCTACCGACGTGCTTTGCACACGCAATTGGGCTGGCGGGTGTCAGTTTCTCCAACTTTAGTTGAACCGAGTGTGGCTACGCCCGGTCCTTGCGAAGGTTAAAACAGCACCAACTTGACAAACTATCGTTGTGGTTTTGATGCGTAGGTAAGAACGGTACTTGCTCAGCCCGTAGCAGCCACGTAAAACTTAAAACAACAAAGTAGAGGACATCTAACTTGTTTTTGCAGGGCATGTTGTGATGTGATATGGTCAAAGCATGATGCTAATTTTATTGTATGAGATGATCATGTTTTGTAACCGAGTTATCGGCAACTGGCAGGAGCCATATGGTTGTCGCTTTATTGTATGCAATGCAATCGCCCTGTAATGCTTTACTTTATTACTAAGCGGTAGTGATAGTCGTAGAAGCATAAGATTGGTGAGACGATAACAATGCTACGATGGAGATCAAGGTGTCGCGCCGATGACGATGGTGATCATGACGGTGCTTTGAAGATGGAGATCACAAGCACAAGATGATGATGGCCATATCATATCACTTATATTGATTGCATGTGATGTTTATCTTTTATGCATCTTATCTTGCTTTGATTGACAGTAGCATTATAAGATGGTCTCTCACTAAATTTCAAGATAAAAGTGTTGTCCCTGAGTATGCACCGTTGCCAAAGTTCGTCATGCCCAGACACCATCTGATGATCGATTGTGATAAGCTCTACGTCCATCTACAACGGGTGCAAGCCAGTTTTGCACACGCAGAATACTCAGGTTAAACTTGACGAGCCTAGCATATCCAGATATGGCCTCGGAACACTAAGACCGAAAGGTCGAGCGTGAATCATATAGTAGATATGATCAACATAATGATGTTCACCATTGAAAGCTACTCCATTTCACGTGATGATCGGTTATGGTTTAGTTGATTTGGATAACGTGATCACTTAGAGTATTAGAGGGATGTCTATCTAAGTGGGAGTTCTTAAGTAATATGATTAACTGAACTTAAATTTATCATGAACTTAGTCCTGGTAGTATTAGCATATATATGTTGTAGATCAATAGCTCGCATTTTGCTCCCCTGTTTTTTTTGATATGTTCCTAGAGAAAACTAAGTTGAAAGATGCTATTAGCAATGATGCGGACTTGGTCCGTGATCTGAGGATTAACCTCATTGCTGCATAGAAGAATTATGTCCTTGATGCACCGCTAGGGTAGCGGACCTATTGCAGGAGCAGATGCACGGGGCGTTATGAACATTTGGCTAGCTCAATATGATGACTACTTGATAGTTTAGTGCACCATGCTCAACGGCTTAGAATCGGGACTTCAAAGGCGTTTTGAGCGTCATGGACCATATGAGATGTTCCAGAGTTGAAGTTAATATTTCAAGCAAATACCGAGTTGAGAGATATGAAGTATCCAACAAGTTCTATAGCTAAAAGATGGAGGAGAATAGCTCAAGCGGTGAGCATGTGCTCGATTATGCAGGTGCTACAATCGCTTGAATCAAGTGGGAGTTAATCTTCCAGATAAAATAGCGATTGACAGAATTCTCTAGTCACCATCACCAAGTTATTAAAACTTCGTGATGAACTATAGTATGCAAGGGATGACGAAAACGGTTCCCGAGCTTTTCATGATGATGAAATCGATGAAGGTAGAAATCAAGAAAGCGCATCAAGTGTTGATGATTAACAAGACCACTATTTCAAGAAAAGGGGCAAAGGGAAGAAGGGGAACTTCAAGAAGAACGGCAAGCAATTTGCTACTCGAGTGAAGAAGCCCAAGTCTGGACCTAAGCCTGAGACTAAGTGCGTCTACTTCAAAGGGACTGGTCACTTGAAGCGGAACTAACCCAAGTGATTGGCGGATAAGAAGGATGGCAAAGTGAACATAAGTATATTTGATATACATGTTATTGATGTGTACTTCACTAGTGTTTATAGCAACCCCTCAGTATTTGATACTAGTTGATTGCTAAGATTAGTAACTTCGAAACAGGAGTTGCGAGAATAAGCAGAGACTAGTTAAGGGTGAAGTGACGATGTGTGTTGGAAGTGGTTCCAAGATTGATATGATCATCATCGCAGACTCCCTATACTTTCGGGATTAGTATTGAACCTAGATAAGTGTTATTTGGTGTTTGCGTTGAGCATGAATCTGATTTGATCATGTTTATTGCAATACGGTTATTCATTTAAGTTAGAGAACAATTGTTGTTCTGTTTACATGAATAAAACCTTCTATGGTCATACACACTAACGAAAATGGTTTGTTGGATCTCGATCGTAATGATACACATATTCATAATATTGAAGCCAAAAAGATGCAAAATTAATAATGATAGTGCAACTTATTCGTGGCACTGCCGTTTAGGTCATATCGGTGTAAAGCGCATGAAGAAACTCCATACTGCTGGACTTTTGGAACCACTTGATTATGTATCACTTGGTACTTGCGAACCGTGCCTCATGGGCAAGTCATACGTCTCCAACGTATCTATACTTTTTGATTGCTCCATGCTATATTATCTATTGTTTTGGACTATATTGGGCTTTATTTTCCACTTTTATATTACTTTTGGGACTAACCTATTAACCGGAGGCCCAGCCCAGAATTGCTGTTTTTTTTTCCTATTTCAGTGTTTCGAAGAAACGGAATATCAAACGGAGTCCAAACGGAATAAAATCTTCGGAAACGTGAATTTCTCATCAGATAAGACCGAGGAGACTTGGACCCTCCGTCAAGGAAGCCACGAGGCAACCACAAGGGTGGAGGGAGCGCCCCCTACCTCGTGGTTCCCTCGAAGCTCCACCGGCGTACTCCTTCCTCCTATATATACCTACGTACCCCAACAGATCAGATATGGAGCCAAAAACCTAATTCCACCGCCGCAACTTTCTGTATCCACGAGATCCCATCTTGGGGCCTGTTCTGGAGCTCCGCCGGAAGGGGATTCCACCACAGAGGGCTTCTACATCATCATCATAGCCTCTCCGATGAAGTGTGAGTAGTTTACCTCAGACCTTCGGGTCCATAGTTAGTAGCTAGATGGCTTTTTCTCTCTTTTTGGATCTCAATACAATGTTCTCCCCCTCTCTCGTGGAGATCTATTCGATGTAATCTTCTTTTTGCGGCGTGTTCGTTGAGACCGATGAATTGTGGGTTTATGATCAAGATTATCTATGAGCATTATTTGAATCTTCTCTGAATTCTTTTATATATGATTGAGTTATCTTTGTAAGTCTCTTCGAATTATCCGTTTGGTTTGGCCAACTAGATTGGTAGTTCTTGCAATGGGAGAAGTGCTTAGTTTTGGGTTCGATCTTGCGGTGTCCTTACCCAGTGACAGAACGGGTTGCAAGGCACGTATTGTATTGTTGCCATCGAGGATAACAAGATGGGGTATTTATCATATTACATGAATTTATTCCTCTACATCATGTCATCTTGCTTAAGGCGTTACTCTATTTTCATTAACTGAATACTCTAGATGCATGCTGGATAGCAGTCGATAAGTGGAGTAATAGTAGTAGATGCAGTTAGGAGTTGATCTACTTGTCTCGGACGTGATGCCTATATACATGATCATACCTAGATACTCTCATAACTATGCTCAATTCTGTCAATTGCTCAACAGTAATTCGTTCACCCACGGTAAAATACTTATGCTCTTGAGAGAAGCCACTAGTGAAATCTATGGCCCCCGGGTCTATTTTCATCATATTAATCTTCCTACGCTTTATTATTGATTTGCTCTTTACTTTGCCTTTTATTTTACTTTGCATCTTTATACCAAAAATACCAAAAATATTATCTATCATCTCTATCAGATCTCACACTCGTAAGAGACCCTGAAGTGATTGACAACCCCTATTCGCGTTGGTTGCGAGGAGTTATTTGCTTTGTGTAGGTACGAGGGACTGTGGCGTGGCCTCCTCTTTGGATTGATACCTTGGTTCTCAAAAACTGAGGGGAATACTTACGCTACTCTGCTGCATCATCCTCTCCTCTTCGGGGAAAACCAACGCAAGCTCAAGACGTAGCAGCAAGATGACAAAACGCCGTTCTCCGGAACTATGGAGAGAGCAACATATTTGTTGGAAATCTTACAAACAAATGTATGTGGTCCGATGAATGTTGAGGCTCACGGCGGATATCGTTATTTTCTCACCTTCATAGATGATTTAAGCAGATATGGGTATATCTACTTAATGAATCATAAGTCTGAAACATTTGAAAAGTTCAAAGAATTTCAGAGTGATGTTGAAAATCATCGTAACAAGAAAATAAAGTTTCTACGATCTGATCGTGTTTCGCAACTCACGCCACCCGGAACACCACAGCATAATGGTGTGTCCGAACATCATAACCGTACTTTATTGGATATAGTGCAATCTATGATGTCTCTTACCGATTTACCACGATCGTTTTGGGTTGATGCATTAGAGACAACTGCATTCACATTAAATAGGGCACCATCTAAATCCGTTGAGACGACACCATATGAACTATGGTTTGGCAAGAAACCAAAGTTGTCGTTTCTTAAAGTTTGGGGCTGCGATGCTTATGTGAAAAAGCTTCAACCTGATAAGCTCGAACCCAAATCGGAGAAATGCGTCTTCATAGGATACCCAAAGGAGACTGTTGCGTACACCTTCTATCACAGATCCGAAGGCAAGATATTCGTTGCTAAAATTAGACCCTTTCTAGAGAAGGAGTTTCTCTCGAAAGAAGTGAGTGGGAGGAAAGTAGAACTTGATGAGGTAACTGTACCTGCTCCCTTATTGGAAAGTAGTTCATCACAGAAACCGGTTCGTGTGACTCCTCTACCAATTAGTAAGGAAGCTAATGATGATGATCATGTAACTTCAGATCAAGTTACTACCGAACCTCGTAGGTCAACCAGAGTGAGATCCACACCAGAGTGGTACGGTAATCCTATTCTGGAGGTCATGTTACTTGACCATGACTAACCTGAGAACTATGAAAAAGCGATGATGAGCCCAGATTCGGCGAAATGGTTTGAGGCCATGAAATCTGAGATGGGATCTATGTATGAGAACAAAGTATGGACTTTGATTGACTTGCCCAAATGATCGGCGAGCCATTGAGATTAAATGGATCTTCAAGAGGACGACGGATGACGATAGTAGTGTTACTATCTACAAAGCTAGAATTGTCGCAAAAGGTTTTCGATAAGTTCAAGGTGTTGACTACGATGAGAGTTTCTCACTCGTATCTACGCTTAAGTCTGTCCAAATCATGTTAGCAATTGCCGCATTTTATGAAATCTAGCAAATGGATAAACAAAACTGCATTCCTTAATGGATTTATTAAAGAAGAGTTGTATATGATGCAACCACAAGGTTTTGTCGATCCTAAAGGTGTTAACAAAATGTGCGAGCTCCGGCGATCCATCTATGGACTGTTGCAAGCATCTCGGAGTTGGAATATACGCTTTGATGAGTTGATCAAAGCATATAGTTTTATACAGACTTGCGGTGAAGCCTGTATTTACAAGAAAGTGAGTGGGAGCACTACAACATTTCTGATAAGTATATGTGAATGACATATTGTTGATCAGAAATAATGTAGAATTATTCTGCAAAGCATAAAGGAGTGTTTGAAAGGAGTTTTTCGAAGAAAGACCTCGGTGAAGCTGCTTACATATTGGGCATCAAGATCTATAGAGATAGATCAAAACGCTTGATAAGATTTTTCAATGATTACATACCTTGACAAGATTTTGAAGTAGTTCAAAATGGAACAGTCAAAGAAAGAGTTCTTGCCTGTATTACAAGGTGTGAAATTGAGTAAGACTCAAAGCCCGACCACGGCAGAAGATAGAAAGAGAATGAAAGTCATTCCCTATGCCTCAGCCATAGGTTCTATAAAGTATGCCATGTTGTGTACCAGATCTATTGTATACCCTACACTGTGTTTTGCAAGGGAGTACAATAGTGATCTAGGAGTAGATCCCTGGACAACAGTCAAAATTATCCTTAGTGGAATAAGGATATGTTTCTCGATTATGGAGGTGACAAAAGGTTCGTTGTAAAGGGTACGTCGATGCAAGTTTTGACACTGATCCAGATGACTCTAAGTCTCAATCTGGATACATATTGAAAGTGGGAGCAATTAGCTAGAGTAGCTCCGCAAGTAGTATTGTAGACATAGAATATTTGCAAAATACATACGGCTCTGAATGTGGCAGGCCCGTTGACTAAACTTCTCTCACAAGCAAAACATGATCACACCTAAGTACTCTTTGGGTGTTAATCACATAGCGATGTGAACTAGATTATTGACTCTAGTAAACCCTTTGGGGGTTGGTCACATGACGATGTGAACTATGGGTGTTAATCACATGGTGATGTGAACTATTGGTGTTAAATCACATGGCGACGTGAACTAGATTATTAACTCTAGTGCAAGTGAGAGACTGAAGGAAATATGCCCTAGAGGCAATAATAAAGTTATTATTTATTTCCTTTTTTCATGATAAATGTTTATTATTCATGCTAGAATTGTATTAACCGGTAACTTGATACATGTGTGAATACATAGACAAACAGAGTGTCACTAGTATGCCTCTACTTGACTAGCTCGTTAATCAAAGATGGTTATGTTTCCTAGCCATAGACAAAGAGTTGTCATTTGATTAACAGGATCACATCATTAGGAGAATGATGTGATTGACTTGACCCATTCCATTAGCTTAGCACTCGATCGTTTAGTATGTTGCTATTGCTTTCTTCATGACTTATACATGTTCCTATGACTATGAGATTATGCAACTCCGTTTACGGAGGAACACTTTGTGTGCTACCAAAGCGTCACAACGTAATCGGGTGATTATAAAGGTGCTCTACATGTGTCTCCGTAGGTACTTGTTGGGTTGGCGTATTTCGAGATTAGGATTTGTCACTCCAATTGTCGGAGAGGTATCTCTGGGCCCACTCAGTAATGCACATCACTATAAGCCATGCAAGCATTGTAACTAATAAGTTAGTTGCGGGATGATGTATTACGGAACGAGTAAAGAGACTTGCCGGTAACGAGATTGAACTAGGTATTGAGCTACTGACGATCGAATCTCGGGTAAGTAACATACCGATGACAAAGGGAACAACGTATGTTGTTATGCGGTTTGACCGATAAAGATCTTCGTAGAATATGTAGGAGCCAATATGAGCATCCAAGTTCCGCTATTGGTTATTGACCGGAGACGTGTCTCGGTCATGTACACATTGTTCTCGAACCCGTAGGGTCCGCATGCTTAAAGTTCGGTGACGGTTACATTATGAGTTTATGTGTTTTGATGTACCAAAGGTAGTTCGGAGTCCCGGATGAGACCGGTGACATGTCGAGGAGTCTCAAAATGGTCGAGACATGAAGATTGATATATTGGAAGCCTATATTTGGATATCGGAAGTGTTCCGGGTGAAATCGGGATTTTACCGAGTACCGAGGGGTTCTGGAACCCCGGGGTTAATGGGCCATAGTGGGCCTTAGTGGAGAAGAGGAGAGGTGGCCAGGGCAAGGGCCGTGCGCCCCTCCCCCTAGTCCGAATAGGACAAGGAGAGGGGGGCGGCGGCCCCCCTTTCCTTCTTCTCCTCCACCTCTTTCCCTCTCTTCTCCTAATCCAATAAGGAAAAGGGAGGGAGTCTTACTCCCGGTGGGAGTAGGACTCCTCCTGGCGCGCCCCCTCCTGGCCGGCCGCACCTCCCACCTTGCTCCTTTATATACGGGGGCAGGGGGGCACCTTAGAGACACAACAATTGATCGTTTGATCTTTTAGCCGTGTGCGGTGCCCTGATGTCTATTACACAACCTTCTTCTTGTAGACGTTGTTGGGCCTGCAAGTGCACAGGTTTGTAGGACAGTAGCAAATTTCCCTCAAGTGGATGACCTAAGGTTTATCAATCCGTAGGAGGCGTACGATGAAGATGGTCTCTCTCAAACAACCCTGCAACAAAATAACAAAGAGTCTCTTGTGTCCCCAACACACCCAATACAATGGTAAATTGTATAGGTGCACTAGTTCGGCAAAGAGATGGTGATACAAGTGCAATATGGATGGTAGATAAAGGTATTTGTAATCTGAAATAATAAAAACAGCAAGGTAACTAAAGGTAAAAGTGAGCACAAACGGTATTGCAATGCTAGGAAACAAGGCCTAGGGTTTATACTTTCACTAGTGCAAGTTCTCTCAACAATAATAACATAGATAGATCATATAACAATTCCTCAACATGCAACAAAGAGTCACTCCAAAGCCACTAATAGCGGAGAACAAACGTAGAGATTATGGTAGGGTACGAAACCACCTCAAAGCTATTCTTTCGGATCAATCTATAAAAGAGTTCTTACTAGAATAACACCTTAAGACAAAAATCAACCAAAACCCTAATGTCACCTAGATACTCCATTGTACTTCAAAGAGTGCCCCAAAGTTTCTACCGGAGAGTCAAGAACGTGTGCCAGCCCCTATGCATAGGCTCATGGGCGGAACTCTCAAGTTGGTCACCAAAACATACATCAAGTGGCACATGATATCCCATTGTCACCACAGATAAACACGACAAGACATACATCAAGTGTTCTCATAAAAGACTCAATCCAATAAGATAACTTCAAAGGGGAAACCCAATTCATCACAAGAGAGTAGATGGGGAGAAACATCATAAGATCCAACTACAATAGCAAATCTCGGGATACATCAAGATCGTGCCATAGAGGGAACACTAGAGAGAACACGAGACAGAGAGATCAAACACATAGCTACTGGTACATACCCTCAGCCCCGAGGGTGAACTACTCCCTCCTCGTCATGGAGAGCGTCGGGATGATGAAGATGGCCACCGGTGATGGGTTCCCCCCTCCGTGAGGTGCCAAAGCGGGCTCCCGAGAGGTTTTGGTGGCTCTGAGAGGCTTGCTTGGCGGAACTCCCGATCTATCTTACATTACGGAAGTTTTATGATACGTAGGTATATATGGGTGCAGGGGGTATGTCGGTGGAGCTTCGGGGGCCCCACGAGGCAGGGGGCGGGCCCTAGGGGGGTGGGCGCGCCCCCCACCCTTGTGGCTAGCTCCCATATCTTCTAACGTAGAGTCCAAGTCTATCCGGTGGCTTTCCTTCCAAAAATAACTTCTCGAGTTGATTTCGATCCGTTTCGACTTTGTTTGATATTCCTTTTCTTCGAAACACTGAAATAGGCATAAAACAGCAAATCTGGGCTGGGCCTCCGGTTAATAGGTTAGTCCGAAAAGTAATATAAAAGTGTATAATAAAGCCCAATATTGCCTAAAACAGTAGATAATATAGCATGGAGCAATACAAAATTATAGATACGTTGGAGACGTATCATGCCCCCTCCACCATAGTCCACCTCGATAATACTGTAGCAGTGCTTAGGCGAAGCCCTGCATCGGTAGAACATCATCATCGTCACCACGCCCGTCGTCTTGTGAAACTCTCCCTCAACACTCGGCTGGATCGGAGTTCGAGGGACGTCATCGGGTTGAACGTGTGCTGAACTCGGAGGTGCCGTATGTTTGGTACTTGATCGGTCGGATCGTGAAGACGTACGACTACATCAACCGCGTTGTGCTAACGCTTCCGCTTTCGATCTCACGAGTGCGTGGACAACACTCTCCCCTCTCGTTGCTATGCATCACCATGATCTTGCATGTGCGTAGGAATTTTTTGAAATTACTACGTTCCCCCAACATGATGGCATCCGAGCCTAGTTTTATGCGTTGATGTTATATGCACGAGTAGAACACAAGTGAGTTGTGGGCGATACAAGTCATCTTGCTTACCGACATGTCACACTTTGGTTCGGCAGTATTGTTGGATGAAGCGGCCCGGACCGACATTACGCGTACGCTTACGCGAGACTTGTTCTACCGACGTGCTTTGCACACAGGTGGCGGGCGGGTGTCAGTTTCTCCAACTTTAATTGAACCAAGTGTGGCTATGCCCGGTCCTTGCGAAGGTTAAAACAACACCAACTTGACAAACTATCGTTGTGGTTTTGATGTGTAGGTAAGAACGGTTCTTGCTCAGCCCGTAGCAGCCACGTAAAACTTGCAACAACAAAGTAGAGGACGTCTAACTTGTTTTTGCGGGGCATGTTGTGATGTGATATGGTCAAAGCATGATGCTAAATTTTATTGTATGAGATGATCATGTTTTGTAACCGAGTTATCGACAATGGCAGGAGCCATATGGTTGTCGCTTTATTGTATGCAATGCAATCATACTGTAATGCTTTACTTTATCACTAAGCGGTAGCGATAGTCGTAGAAAGCACAAGATTGGCGAGGCGATAACGATGCTACGATGGAGATCAAGGTGTCGCTGGTGACGATGGTGATCATGGCGGTGCTTGGAGATGGAGATGACAAGCACAAGATGATCTTTGGCCATATCATATCACTTATATTGATTGCATGTGATGTTTATCTTTTATGCATCTTATCTTGCTTTGATTGACGGTAGCATTATAAGATGATCTCTCACTAAATTTCAAGATAAAAGTGTTCTCCACGAGTATGCACCGTTGCCAAAGTTAAATCGTGCCCAGACACCATGTGATCATCGGGTGTGATAAGCTCTACGTCCATCTACAACGGGTGCAAGCCAGTTTTGCACATGCAGGATACTCAGGTTACACTTGACGAGCCTAGCATATGCAGATATGGCCTCGGAACACTGAGACCGAAAGGTCGAGCGTGAATCATATAGTAGATATGATCAACATAATGATGTTCACTATTCAAAGCTACTCCATTTCACGTGATGATCGGTTATGGTATAGTTGATTTGGATCACGTGATCACTTAGAGGATTAGAGGGATGTCTATCTAAGTCGGAGTTCTTAAGTAATATGATTAATTGAACTTAAATTTATCATGAACTTAATCCTGGTAGTATTAGCATATCTATGTTGTAGATCAATAGCTCGTGTTTTGCTCCCCTATTTTTTTTTGATATGTTCTTATAGAAAACTAAGTTGAAAGATGCTATTAGCAATGATGCGGACTTGGTCCGTGATCTGAGGATTAACCTCATTACTGCACAGAAGAATTATGTCCTTGATGCACCGCTCGGTGACAGACCTATTGCCGGAGCAGATGCAGACGTTATGAACGTTTGGCTAGCTCAATATGATGACTACTTGATAGTTTAGTGCACCATGCTCAACGGCTTAGAATCGGGACTACAAAGACGTTTTGAACGTCATGGACCATATGAGATGTTCCAGGAGTTGAAGTTAATATTTCAAGCAAATACCCGAGTTGAGAGATATGAAGTCTCCAACAAGTTCTATAGCTAAAAGATGGAGGAGAATCGCTCAAGCGGTGAGCATGTGCTCAGATTATGCAGGTGCTACAATCGCTTGAATCAAGTGGGAGTTAATCTTCCGGATAAAATAGTGATTGATGAGTTCTCTAGTCACCATCACCAAGTTAGTAGAACTTCGTGATGAACTATAGTATGCAAGGGATGACGAAAACGGTTCCCGAGCTTTTCATGATGATGAAATCGATGAAGGTAGAAATCAAGAAAGAGCATCAAGTTTTGATGATTAACAAACCACTAGTTTCAAGAAAAGGGGCAAAGGGAAGAAGGGGAACTTCAAGAAGAACGGCAAGAAAGTTGCTACTCGAGTGAAGAAGCCCAAGTCTGGACCTAAGCCTGAGACTAAGTGCGTCTACTTCAAAGGGACTGGTCACTGGAAGCGGAACTACCCCAAGTGATTGGCGGATAAGAAGGATGGCAAAGTGAACATAAGTATATTTGATATACATGTTATTGATGTGTACTTTACTAGTGTTTATAGCAACCCCTCAGTATTTGATACTAGTTCAGTTGCTAAGATTTGTAACTCAAAACGGGAGTTGCAGAATAAACAGAGACTAGTTAAGGGTGAAGTGATGATGTGTGTTGGAAGTGGTTCCATGATTGATATGATCATCATCGCAGACTCCCTATACTTTCGGGATTAGTATTGAACCTAAATAAGTGTTATTTGGTGTTTGCGTTGAGCATGAATATGATTTGATCATGTTTATTGCAATACGGTTATTCATTTAAGTTAGAGAACAATTGTTGTTCTGTTTACATGAATAAAACCTTCTATGGTCATACACACCAACGAAAATGGTTTGTTGGATCTCGATCATAGTGATACACATATTGATAATATAAAAGCCAGAAAGATGCAAAGTTAATAATGATAGTGCAACTTATTTGTGGCACTGCCGTTTAGGTCATATCGGTGTAAAGCGCATGAAGAAACTCCATACTGCTGGACTTTTGGAACCACTTGATCATGAATCACTTGGTACTTGCGAACCGTGCCTCATGGGCAAGTGATACGTCTCCAACGTATCTATAATTTTTGATTGCTCCATGCTATATTATCTATTGTTTTGGACTATATTGGGCTTTATTTTCCACTTTTATATTACTTTTGGGACTAACCTATTAACCGGATGCCAGCCCAGAATTGATGTTTTTTGCCTATTTGATGTTTGAAGAAAGCGGAATATCAGCGAGTCCAAACGGAATAAAATCTTCGGAAACGTGATTTTCTCATCAGATAAGACCCAGGAGACTTGGAGCCTCCATCAAGAAAGCCACGAGGCAGCCACGAGGGTGGAGGGCGCCCCCCTAGGGCGCGCCCCCTACCTCGTGGGCCCCTCGAAGCTCCACCGACGTACTCCTTCCTCCTATATATACCTACGTACCCCCAACAGATCAGATACGGAGCCAAAAACCTAATTCCACCGCCACAAATTTCTGTATCCATGAGATCCCATCTTGGGGCCTGTTCCGGAGCTTTGTCGGAAGGGGATTCCACCATGGAGGGCTTCTACATCATCATCATAGCCTCTCCGATGAAGTGTGAGTAGTTTACCTCAGACCTTCGGGTCCATAGTTAGTAGCTAGATGGCTTCTTCTCTCTTTTTGGATCTCAATACAATGTTCTCCCGCTCTCTAGTGGAGATCTATTCGACGTAATCTTATTTTTGCGGTGTGTTTGTTGAGACCGATGAATTGTGGGTTTATGATCAAGATTATCTATGAGCATTATATGAATCTTCTCTGAATTCTTTTATGTATGATTGAGTTATCTTTGCAAGTCTCTTCGAATTATCTGTTTGGTTTGGCCAACTATATTGGTAGTTCTTGCAATGGGAGAAGTGCTTAGCTTTGGGTTCAATCTTGCGTTGTCCTTACCCAGTGACAGAAAGGGTTGCAAGGCACGTATTGTATTGTTGCCATCGCGGATAACAAGATGGGGTATTTATCATATTGCATGAATTTATTCCTCTACATCATGTCATCTTGTTTAAGGCGTTACTCTGTTTTTAACTTAATACTCTAGATGCATCTTTGGATAGCGGTCGATGAGTGGAGTAATGATAGTAGATGCGGCAGAGTCGGTCTACTTGTCTCGGACGTGATGACTATATACATGATCATACCTAGATACTCTCATAACTATGCTCAATTCTGTCAATTGCTCAACGATGAATTCGTTTACCCACCGTAAAATACTTATGCTCTTGAGAGAAGCCACTAGTGAAATCTATGCCCCCCGGGTCTATTTTCATCATATTAATCTTCCTACGCTTTATTATTGCTTTGCTCTTTACTTTGCCTTTTATTTTACTTTGCATCTTTATACCAAAAATACCAAAAATATTATCTATCATCTCTATCAGATCTCACTCTCGTAAGTGACCGTGAAGGGATTGACAACCCCTATTCGCGTTGGTTGCGAGGAGTTATTTGCTTCGTGTAGGTACGAGGGACTCGGGCGTGGCCTCCTACTTTATTGATACCTTGGTTCTCAAAAACTGAGGGAAATACTTACGGTACTCTGCTGCATCATCCTCTCCTCTTCGGGGAAAACCAACGCAAGCTCAAGACGTAGCAAGAAGGATTTCTGGCGCCGTTGCCGGGGAGTCTACACACAAGTCAACATACCAAGTACCCATCACAATCCCTTATCTCTTGCATTACATTATTTGCCATTTGCCTCTCGTTTTCCTCTCCCCCACTTCACCCTTGTCGTTTTATTCGCCCTCTCTTTTTTGTTCGCCTTCTTCCCGTATGTATCTTTGTTTGTGTTTCCTTGTGCCTTCTTTATGCTTGCATCTTAAACTTCTTGAAAATCTATTGATATGGATCCACTTAAAGTGTTCTACTTGGATCATCTTTGATCCTTATCTTCGTCTTTGAAACCCCAACTAGCCTAGTTGATGGGAAATCTTTAGATGAGCATGCTCATTTTGTGCGTCATCGTTTATGCGAAAAAGGAAAGCTCTTATGGTATTATATAAATAGTTTGCTATGCTATGCTTGGAATCTTTGTGAAATGTGTGATTTTACTTGTTGCTCTAAGAACCCTAAAAAAACACCTTCCCTACCTATGTGAGTTCAATGATAATGAAATCTTATCTTCTTATGCAAAGGATGTTTATAGTTACTATGATATCGAACAAATTGAAGAATTTGTCGTTTTTAAGGGTGCTCATGAGGTTTCTTCTTTGATTGAAAAGTATGATTTTACTCTCAACAAATCTGAAAATTCTGTCATACTTAAATATTGCAATGAAAACCTTGCTCACAATGTCTATGTCCAATAATTTATTGAAAGAATTACCGTTGCTTTGGAATAAAATAATGATATGCATAAATCTATAGATAATTGTGATTCCGATGATTTGATTGAAATATCCCTTGATGAACATGATGCTTGCTATTCTTGTGGCCATGATGCCAATATTTATGAAGATGAATTTGCTGTAGTTCCGTATGTTAAACATGAGATCGTTGCTATTGCACCCATGCTTGATAGTTCCCTCGATGAAAAGCATGATTTCAATGATTTTACTATAAATTATCTTGATGTCAATTGTGCTAATAATATGCAAAACCCTAAGCTTGGGGATGCTAGTTTTGCTATGTCTACTACTTGTTGCAATGATCATGATTGGGGTGATTCTTCTTATGATCCTGAAAATTTATTTAATCTCCATGATGAATATGAGATTGATAATATTGTTTGCAATAATATTGAAAGTGGGATTGGAAGAGTGTCAACTTTATATCCCACATATTTGGAGAATATTCAATCTTGTGAAATTTTTGATAAAAGTGGGTTTGGAGAGGTCATGACTTTAGTTAATGTTAATCCCACTATTTTGGAAGAGTGTCAACTTTGCATGCATGTGGATCATGTTGAAAATATTTTATGTGATAGCTATTTTGTTGAATTTGCTTACGATCCCACATGCAATTATTATGAGAGAGGAAAATATAGTTGTAGAAATTTTCATAATAATAAATTACCTCTTGTCATGTTGAGATTGCTATTGTTTCTTTCATCTTCCTTGCATATGCTAGCTTTTGCTTGTTATGATCATTTGTTTTACTATAAGATGCCTATGCATTGGAAGTATGTTAGACTTAGATTTGTTTGTCGCATGTTTCATGATGCTCTCTTTGCGCTTCAATTCTTGTCTTTGATGTGAGCATCGTTAGAATTACCAATGCCTAGCTAGGGGCGTTAAACGATAGCGCTTGTTGGGAGGCAACCCAATTTTATTTTTAGGATTTTGTTTTTGTTTCTGTTTAGGAATAAATAATCCATCTACCTTCTGTTTAGATGTGGTTTTATGTTTTAATTAGTGTTTGTGCCAAGTTAAACCTATAGGATCTTCTTGGATAATAGTTATTTGATCTTGCTGTAATTTCCAGAAACTTTCGGTTCACAAAAACAATTTTTAAAAATCACCATAACGCTATAAAATAGTGGTTCCAATTGCTGCTGATCAATAAACAAAATTCCTAGGTCTTCCTATTTTGTCTGAATTTTTGGAGTTCCAGAAGTTTGCGTTAGTTACAGATTACTACAGACTGTTCTGTTTTTGACAGATTCTGTTTTTCGTGTGTTGTTTGCTTATTTTGATGAATCTATGGCTAGTAAAATAGTCTATAATCCATAGAGAAGTTGGAATACAGTAGGTTTAACACCAATATAAATAAATAATGAGTTCATTACAGTACCTTGAAGTGATCTTTTTTTCCGCTAACGGAGCTCACGAGATTCCTGTTGAGTTTTGTGTTGTGAAGTTTTCAAGTTTTGGGTGAATTTTTTTGATGGATTATGGAACAAGGAGTGGCCAGAGCCTAAGATTGGGGATGCCCATGGCACCCCCATGATAATCCAAGGACACCAAAAAGTCAAAGCTTGGGGATGCCCCAGAAGGCATCCCCTCTATCGTCCACTTCCATCGGTAACTTTACTTGGAGCTATATTTTTATTCACCACATGATACGTGTTTTGCTTGGAGCGTCTTGTATTATTTGCGTCTTTGCTTGTTAGTTTACCACAATCATCCTTGCTGTACACACATTTTGAGAGAGCCATACATGAATTGGAATTTGTTAGAATACTCTATGTGCTTCACTTATATATTTTGAGCTTGATAGTTTTGCTCTATGTGCTTCACTTATATCTTTTGAGCTTTATAGTTTTGCTCTAGTACTTCACTTATATCTTTTAGAGAACGGTGGTGGATTTGTTTTAAAGAAACTATTGATCTCCCATGCTTCACTTAGATTATTTTGAGAGTCTTAAATAGCATGGTAATTTGCTTAATAATAATATGCTTGGTATTCAAGATTTGTAAAACTTTCTTTTGAGTGCGTTGAATACTAAGAAAAGTTTGATGCTTGATAATTGTTTTGAGATATGGAGGTGATAATATTAGAGTCATGCTAGTTGAGTAATTGTGAATTTAAGGAATACTTGTGTTAAAGTTTGTGATTCCCGTAGCATGCACGTATGGTGAACCGTTGTGTGATGAAGTCGGAGCATGATTTATTTATTGATTGTCTTCCTTATGAGTGGCGGTCGGGGACGAGCGATGGTCTTTTCCTACCAATCTATCCCCCTAGGAGCATGCGCGTAATACTTTGCTTTGATAGCTTGTAGATTTTTGCAATAAGTATATGAGTTCTTTATGACTAATGTTGAGTCCATGGATTATACGCACTTTTCTCACCCTTCCACCATTGCTAGCCTTTCTAATACTGCGCACTTTTTGCCGGTATCATACACCCACCATATACCTTCTTCTAAACAGCCACCATACCTACCTATCATGGCATTTCCATAGCCATTCCGAGATATATTGCCATGCAACTTTCCACCGTTCCGTCTATTATGACGCGCTCCATCATTGTCATATTGCTTAGCATGATCATTTAGTTGACATCGTATTTGTGGCAAAGCCACCGTTCATAATTCTTTCATACATGTCACTTATGAATCATTGCATATCGATACACCACGGAGGCATTCATATAGAGTCATATTTTGTTCTAAGTATCGAGTTGTAATGGTTGAGTTGTAAGAAAAATAAAAGTGTGATGATCATCATTTTCAGAGCATTGTCCCAAGTGAGGAAAGGATGATGGAGACTATGATTCCCCCATAAGTCGGGATGAGACTCCGGACGAAAAAAAAGAGGCCATAAAAAAAAGAGAAAAGGCCCAATAAAAAAATGAGAGAAAAAGAGAGAAGGGACAATGTTACTATCCTTTTACCACATTTGTGCTTCAAAGTAGCACCATGATCTTCATAATAGAGAGTCTCTCGTTTTGTCACTTTCATATACTAGTGGGAATTTTTCATTATAGAACTTGGCTTGTATATTCCAATGATGGGCTTCCTCAAATTGCCCTAGGTCTTCATGAGCAAGCGAGTTGGATGCACACCCACTTAGTTTCTTTTGTTGAGCTTTCATATGCTTATAGCTCTAGTGCATCCGTTGCATGGCAATCCCTACTCACTCACATTGATATCTATTGATGGGCATCTCCATAGCCCGTTGATACGCCTAGTTGACGTGAGACTATCTTCCCTCTTTTTGTCTTCTCCACAACTATATCCATGGCTCACGCTCATGTATTGCGCGAAGATTGATTTTTTTTTGAAAATGTCAAAAGTATGAAACAATTGCTTGGCTTGTCATCGGGGTTGTGCATGATTTAAATACTTTGTGTGGTGAAGATAGAGCATAGCCAGACTATATGATTTTGTAGGGATAACTTTCTTTGGCCATGTTATTTTGAGAAGACATAATTGCTTTGTTAGTATGCTTGAAGTATTATTATTTTTATGTCAATATTAAACTTTTGTCTTGAATCTTTCGGATCTGAATATTCATAATACAATTAAGAAGAATTACATTGAAATTATGCCAAGTAGCACTCCGCATCATAAATTCTCTTTTTATCATTTACCTACTTGAGGACGAGCAGGAATTAAGCACAGGGATGCACGATCGTCTCCAATGTATCTATAATTTTTGATTGCTCCATGCTATATTATCTATTGTTTTGGACTATATTGGGATTTATTTTCCACTTTTATATTACTTTTGGGACTAACCTATTAACCGGAGGCCCAGCCCAGAATTGTCGTTTTTTTGCCTATTTCAGTGTTCCAAAGAAACGGAATATCAAATAGAGTCCAAACAGAATAAAATCTTCGGAAACGTGATTTTCTCATCAGATAAGACCCAGGAGACTTGGACTGTCGGTGTCAAAACCGGCGGATCTCGGGTAGGGGGTCCCGAACTGTGCGTCTAGGCGGATGGTAACATGAGACAAGGGACACGATGTTTTTACCCAGGTTCGGGCCCTCTCGATGGAGGTAAAACCCTACTCCTGCTTGATGAATATTGATGATATGGGTAGTACAAGAGTGGATCTACCACGAGATCGAGAGAGGCTAAACCCTAGAAGCTAGCCTATGGTATGATTGTTGTTAGTCCTCACGGACTAAAACCGTCCGGTTTATATAGACACCAGATAGGGTTAGGGTTACACAGTCGGTTACAATGGTAGGAGATCTACATATCCGTATCGCCAAGCTTGCCTTCCACGAAGGAAAGTCCCATCCGGACACAGGACGAAGTCTTCAATCTTGTATCTTCATAGTCCAGGAGTCCGGCCAACGGTGATAGTTCGGCTATCCGGACACCCCCTAATCCAGGACTCCCTCATGGACCCTCCGTCAAGGAAGCCACGAGGCGGCCACGAGGGTGGAGGCCCCCCCGCCTAGGGCACGCCCCCTACCTCGTGGGCCCCTTGAAGCTCCACTGACATACTCCTTCCTCCTATATATACCTACGTACCCCCAACAAATCAGATATGGAGCCAAAAACCTAATTCCACCGCCGCAACTTTCTGTATCCACGAGATCCCATCTTGGGGCCTGTTAGGAGCTCATGGGAAGGATTCCACCATGGAGGGCTTCTACATCATCATCATAGCCTCTCCTATGAAGTGTGAGTAGTTTACCTCGGACCTTCAGGTCCATAGTTAGTAGCTAGATGGCTTCTTCTCTCTTTTTGGATCTCAATACAATGTTCTCCCCCTCTCCCGTGGAGATCTATTCGATGTAATCTTCTTTTTGCGGTGTGTTTGTTGAGACCGATGAATTGTGGGTTTATGATCAAGATTATCTATGAGCATTATTTGAATCTTCTCGGAATTCTTTTATGTATGATTGAGTTATCTTTGCAAGTCTCTTCGAATTATCCGTTTGGTTTGGCCAACTAGATTGGTAGTTCTTGCAATGGGAGAAGTGCTTAGCTTTGGGTTCAATCTTGCGGTGTCCTTACCCGATGTGAGAAAGGGTTGCAAGGCACGCGTATTGTATTGTTGCCATCGAGGATAACAAGATGGGGTATTTATCATATTGCATGAATTTATTCCTCTACATCATGTCATCTTGCTTAAGGCGTTACTCTGTTTTCATTAACTTAATACTCTAGATGCATCTTTGGATAGCGGTCGATGAGTGGAGTAACAGTAGTAGATGCGAGGTGAGTCGTTCTACTTGTCTCGGACGTGATGCCTATATACATGATCATACCTAGATACTCTCATAACTATGCTCAATTCTGTCAATTGCTCAACAGTAATTCGTTCACCCACCGTAAAATACTTATACTCTTGAGAGAAGCCACTAGTGAAATCTATGGCCCCCGGGTCTATTTTCGTCATATTAATCTTCCTACGCTTTATTATTGCTTTGCTCTTTACTTTGCCTTTTATTTTACTTTGCATATTTATACCAAAAATACCAAAAATATTATCTATCATCTCTATCAGATCTCACTCTCGTAAGTGACGGTGAAGGGATTGACAACCCCTATTCGCGTTGGTTGCGAGGAGTTATTTGCTTTGTGTAGGTACGGGGGACTTGGCGTGGCCTCCTCTTTGGATTGATACCTTGGTTCTCAAAAACTGAGGGAAATACTTACGCTACTCTGCTGCATCATCCTCTCCTGTTCGGGGAAAACCAACACAAGCTCAAGACGTAGCAGCAAGATGACTAAAACGCCGTTCTCCGGAACTATGGAGAGAGCAACAGATTTGTTGGAGATCATACACACAGATGTATGTGGTTCGATGAATGTTGAGGCTCACGGCGGATATCGTTATTTTTTCACCTTCACAGATGATTTAAGCAGATATGGGTATATCTACTTAATGAAACATAAGTCTGAAACATTTGAAAAGTTCAAAGAATTTCAGAGTGAAGTTGAAAATCATCGTAACAAGAAAATAAAGTTTCTACGATCTGATCGTGGAGGAGAATATTTGAGTTATGAGTTTGGTCTACATTTGAAACAATGCGGAATAGTTTCGCAACTCACGCCACCCAGAACACCACAACATAATGGTGTGTCCGAACATCATAACCGTACTTTATTGGATATAGTGCAATCTATGATGTCTCTTACCGATTTACCACTATTGTTTTGGGTTGATGCATTAGAGACGGCTGCATTCACGTTAAATAGGGCACCATCTAAATCCGTTGAGACGACACCATATGAACTGTGGTTTGGCAAGAAATCAAAGTTGTCATTTCTTAAAGTTTGGGGCTGCGATGCTTATGTGAAAAAGCTTCAACCTGATAAGCTCGAACCCAAATCGGAGAAATGTGTCTTCATAGGATACCGAAAGGAGACTATTGGGTACACCTTCTATCACAGATCCGAAGGCAAGATATTCGTCGCTAAAATTAGACCCTTTCTAGAGAAGGAGTTTCTCTCGAAAGAAGTGAGTGGGAGGAAAGTAGAACTTGATGAGGTAACTGTACCTGCTCCCTTATTGGAAAGTAGTTCATCACAGAAACCGGTTCGTGTGACTCCTATACCAATTAATGAGGAAGCTAATGATGATGATCATGTAACTTCAGATCAAGTTACTACCGAACCTCGTAGGTCAACCAGAGTGAGATCCACACGAGAGTGGTATGGTAATCCTATTCTGGAGGTCATGTTACTTGACCATGACTAACCTATGAACTATGAGAAAGCGATGATGAGCCCAGATTCCGCGAAACGGTTTGAGGCCATGAAATCTGAGATGGGATCTATGTATGAGAACAAAGTATGGACTTTGATTGACTTGCCCAAATGATCGGCGAGCCATTGAGATTAAATGGATCTTCAAGAGGAAGGCGAATGACGATAGTTGTGTTACTATCTACAAAGCTAGAATTGTCGCATAAAGGTTTTCGACAAGTTCAAGGTGTTGACTACGATGAGAGTTTCTCATTCGTATCTATGCTTAAATGCATGCGAATCATGTTAGCAATTGCCGCATTTTATGAAATCTGGCAAATGGATAAACAAAACTGCATTCCTTAATGGATTTATTAAAGAAGAGTTGTATATGATGCAACCAGAAGGTTTTGTCGATCCTAAAGGTGTTAACAAAATGTGCAAGCTCCAAATGATCCATCTATGGACTGTTGCAAGCATCTCGGAGTTGGAATATACGATTTGATGAGTTGATCAAAGCATATAGTTTTATACAGACTTGAGGTGAAGCCTGTATTTACAAGAAAGTGAGTGGGAGCACTACAACATTTCTGATAAGTATATGTGCATGACATATTGTTGATCAGAAATAATGTAGAATTATTCTACAAAGCATAAAGGAGTGTTTGAAAGGAGTTTTTCAAAGAAAGACCTTGGTGAAGCCGCTTACATATTGGGCATCAAGATCTATAGAGATAGATCAAAACGCTTGATAAGATTTTTCAATTAGTACATACCTTGACAAGATTTTGAAGTAGTTCAAAATGGAACAGTCAAAGAAAGAGTTCTTGCCTGTGTTACAAGGTGTGAAATTGAGTAAGACTCAAAGCCTGACCACGGCAGAAGATAGAAAGAGAATGAAAGTCATTCCCTAGCCTCAGCCATAGGTTCTATAAAGTATGCCATGCTGTGTACCAGATCTATTGTATACCCTACACTATGTTTTGCAAGGGAGTACACTAGTGATCTAGGAGTAGATCACTGGACAGCGGTCAAAATTATCCTTAGTGGAATAAGGATATGTTTCTCGATTATGGAGTTGACAAAAGGTTCGTTGTAAAGGGTATGTCGATGCAAGTTTTGACACTGATCCAGTTGACTCTAAGTCTCAATCTGGATACATATTGAAAGTGGGGTCAATTAGCTAGAGTAGCTCCGTGCAGAGTATTGTAGACATAGAATATTTGCAAAATACATACGGCTCTGAATGTGGCAGACCCCTTGACAAAACTTCTCTCACAAGCAAAACATGATCACACCTAAGTACTCTTTGGGTGTTAATCACATAGCGATGTGAACTAGATTATTGACTCTAGTAAACCCTTTGGGTGTTGGTCACATGACGATGTGAACTATGGGTGTTAATCACATGGTGATGTGAACTATTGGTGTTAACTCACATGGCGATGTGAACTAGATTATTGACTCTAGTGCAAGTGGGAGACTGAAGAAAATATGCCCTAGAGGCAATAATAAAGTTACTATTTATTTCCTTATTTAATGATAAATGTTTATTATTCATGCTAGAATTGTATTAACCGGAAACTTGATACATGTGTGAATACATAGACAAACAGAGTGTCACTAGTATGCCTCTACTTGACTAGCTCGTTAATCAAAGATGGTTATGTTACCTAGACATAGAAAAAGAGTTGTCATTTGATTAACGAGATCACATCATTAGGAGAATTATGTGATTGACTTGACCCATTCTGTTAGCTTAGCACTCGATCGTTTAGCATGTTGCTATTGCTTTCTTCATGACTTATACATGTTCTTATGACTATGAGATTATGCAACTCCCGTTTACCGGAGGAACACTTTGTGTGCTACCAAACGTCACAATGTAACTGGGTGATTATAAAGGTGCTCTACACGTGTCTCCGAAGGTACTTGTTGGGTTGGCGTATTTCAAGATTAGGATTTGTCACTCCGATTGTCGGAGAGTTATCTCTGGGCCCACTCAGTAATGCACATCACTTTAAGCCTTGCAAGCATTGTAAGTAATGAGTTTGTTGTGGGATGATGTATTATGGAACAAGTAAAGATACTTGCCAGTAACTAGATTGAACTAGGTATTGAGATACCGACGATCGAATCTCGGGTAAGTAACATACCGATGACAAAGGGAACAACGTATGTTGTTATGCGGTTTGACCGATAAAGATCTTCGTAGAATATGTAGGAGCCAATATGAGCATCCAGGTTCCGCTATTGGTTATTGACCGGAGACGTGTCTTGGTCATGTCTACATTGTTCTCGAACCCGTAGGGTCCGCACGCTTAAAGTTCGATGACGGTTATTTTATGAGTTTATGTGTTTTGATGTACCGAAGGTAGTTCGGAGTCCCGGATGAGATCGGGGACATGTCGAGGAGTCTCGAAATGGTCGGGACATGAAGATTAATATATTGGAAGCCTATATTTGGATATCGGAAGTGTTCCGGGAGAAATCGGGATTTTACCGGAGTACCGGAGGGGTTACCGGAACCCCTCGGGGGTTAATGGGCCATAGTGGGCCTTAGTGGAGAAGAGGAGGCGGCGGGGCAAGGCCATGCGCCTCCCCTAGTCCGAATAGGACAAGGAGAGGGGGGCGCCCCCCTTTCCTTCCTCTCCTCCACCTCCTTCCCCCTTCTCCTAATCCAACAAGGAAAGGGGAGTCCTACTCCCGGTGGGAGTAGGACTCCTCTGGCGCCCCTCTGGCCGGCCGCACCTCCCCTTGCTCCTTTATATCACAGGCGGGGGCACCCTAGAGACACAACAATTGATCGTTTGATCTTTTAGCCGTGTGCGGTGCCCCCCTCCACCATAGTCCACCTCGATAATACTATAGCAGTGCTTAGGCGAAGCCCTGCGTCGGTAGAACATCATCATCGTCACCACGCCGTCGTGCTGACGATACTCTCCCTCAACACTCGGCTGGATCGGAGTTCGAGGGACGTCATCGGGCTGAACGTGTGCTGAACTCGGAGGTGTCGTACGTTTGGTACTTGATCGGTCGGATCATGAAGACGTACGACTACATCAATCGCGTTGTGCTAACGCTTCCGCTTTCAGTCTACGAGGATACGTGGACAACACTCTCCCCTCTCGTTGCTATGCATAACCATGACCTTGCATGTGCGTAGGAATTTTTTTGAAATTACTACGTTCCCCAACAAAAAGTACACCAACAAACAGAAGCATCATGATTATCTTGATGGGAACTAAACCAGGATACCCGAGAAAAAAAGCATTTCTACATTTAACCGGTGATAGTATTGTTGGAAATAGGCCCTAGAGGCAATAATAAAAAGGTTATTATTATATTTCCTTGTTCATGATAATTGTCTATTGTTCAAACTATAATTGTGTTATCCGGAAATCGTAATACATGTGTGAATACATAGACCACAACATGCCCCTTGTGAGCCTCTAGTTGACTAGCTCGTTGATCAATAGTTGGTTACGGTTTCCTAACCATTGACATAGGATGTCATTGATAACGGGATCACATCATTAGGATAATGATGTGATGGACAAGACCCAATCCTAAGCATAGCATAAGATAGTGTAGTTCGTCTGCTAAAGCTTTTCTAATGTCAAGTATCCTTTCCTTGGACCATGAGATTGTGCAACTCCCGGATACCGTAAGGGTACTTTGGGTGTGCCAAACGTCACAACATAACTGGGTGGCTATAAAGGTACACTACGGGTATCCCCGAGACTTTCTGTTGGGTTGGCACGAATCAAGACTGGGATTTGTCACTCCGTATGATGGAGAGGTATCTCTGGGCCCACTCGATAGGACATCATCATAATGAGCTCAATGTGATCAAGGAGTTGTTAACGGGATGATGTGTTACGAGAACGAGTAAAGAGACTTGCCGTAACGAGATAGAACAAGGTATCGGTATACCGACGATCGAATCTCGGGCAAGTATCGTACCGATAGACAAAGGGAATTGTATACGGGATTGATTGAATCCTCGACATCGTGGTTCATCCAATGATATTATCGTGGAGCATGTGGGAACCAACATGGGTATCTAGATCCCGCTGTTGGTTATTGACCGGAGAGTTGTCTCGGTCATGTCTACGTGTCTCCCGAACCCGTAGGGCCTACACACTTAAGGTTCGGTGACGCTAGAGTTGTAGAGATATTAGTATGCAGTTAACCGAAAGTTGTTCGGAGTCCCGGATGAGGTGCCGGATGTCACGAGGAGTCCGGAATGGTACGGAGATAAATATTTATATATAGGAAGTCCAGTTTCGGCCACCAGGAGAGTTCCGGTGGTCACCGGTATTGTACCGGGACCACCGGAAGGGTCCCGGGGGTCCACCGGGTGGGGCCACCTATCCCGGAGGGCCCCATGGGCTGAAGTGGCGTGGGAACCAGCCCCTGGTGGGCTGGTGCGCCCACCCAAGGGCCCAAGGCGCCTAGGGTTGGAAACCCTAGGGGCCGTTGCCCCGAGGGCATGCGTCCCCTGGTGGAAACCCTAAGGGGTTGTTGCCCCGAGGCCGCCTCTAGATGGGATCTCAAGGGGCATGCGCCCCCTAGACCCTATATATAGTGGAGGGAGGAGGGCAGCCACACCCTAAGCCTGGCGCCTCCCTCTCCCTCCCGTGACACCTCTTCCTCCTCCAGTGGCGCTTGGCAAAGCCCTGCTGGAATCTCATTGCTTCCACCACCACGCCGTCGTCTTCTTTGGATCTCCATCAACTTCTCCTTCCCCATTGCTGGATCAATAAGGAGGAGACGTCTCCGCTCCGTACGTGTGTTGAACGCGGAGGTGCCGTCCGTTCGGCGCTAGGATCATCGGTGATTTGGATGATGACGAGTACGACTCCATCAACCCTGTTCTCTTGAACGCTTCCGCTCGCGATCTACAAGGGTATGTAGATGCACTCCTCTCTCTCTCTCTCTCTCTCTCTCTCGTTGCTAGATGACTCCATAGATTGATCTTGGTGATGCGTAGAAAATTTTAAATTTCTGCTACGATCCCCAACAGTGGCATCATGAGCTAGGTCTATGCGTAGTTTCTATGCACGAGTAGAACACAAGTTGTTGTGGGCGTCGATTTTGTCAATTTACTTGCCATTACTAGTCTTATCTTGATCCGGCAGATCATGGGATGAAGCGGCCCTGACCGACCTTACACGTACACTTGCGTGAGACAGGTTCCACCGACTGACATGCACTAGTTGCATAAGGTGGCTAGCCGGTGTCTATCTCTCCTACTTTAGTTGCATCAGATTCGATGAAAAGGGTCCTTATGAAGGGTAAATAGAAATTGGCATATCACGTTGTGGTTTTGGTGTAGGTAAGAAACGTTCTTGCTAAGAAACCTATAGCAGCCACGTAAAAATTTGCAACAACAATTAGAGGACGTCTAACTTGTTTTTGCAGCATATGCCATGTGATGTATGAGATTGATCATGTTCTTGTAATAGGAATCACGACTTGTATGTCGATGAGTATGACACCCGGCAGGAGCCATAGGAGTTGTCTTAATTTATTTATAACCTGCGTGTCAACATAAATGTCATGTAATTACTTTACTTTATTGCTAAATCGTTAGCCATAGTAGTAGAAGTAATAGTTGACGAGACAACTTCATGAATCCACGATGACAAGGATCATGATGATGGAGATCATGGTGTCAAGCTGGTGACGATGATGATCATGGCGCCCCGAAGATGGAGATCAAAAGGAGCAAAATGATATTGGCCATATCATGTCACTATTTGATTGCATGTGATGTTTATCATGTTTTTACATCTTATTTGCTTAGAACGACAGTAGCATAAATAAGATGATCCCTCATTAAAATATCAAGAATTGTGTTCCCTTAACTGTGCACCGTTGCTAAGGTCCGTTGTTCCGAAGCACCTAGTGATGATCGGGTGTGATAGGTTCTAACGTTCGCATACAACGGGTGTAAGCCAGATTTACACACGCAATACACTTAGGTTGACTTGACGAGCCTAGCATGTACAGACATGGCCTCGGAACACGGAAGACCGAAAGGTCGAACATGAGTCGTATAGAAGATACGATCAACATGAATATGTTCACCGATGATGACTAGTCCGTCTCACGTGATGATCGAACACGGCCTAGTTGACTCGGATCATGTATCACTTAGATGACTAGAGGGATGTCTATCTGAGTGGGAGTTCATTAAATAATCTGATTAGATGAACTTAATTATCATGAACATAGTCTAAAACTTTGCAATATGTCTTGTAGATCAAATGGCCCACGCTAAAGTTGCCCTCAACTTCAACGTGTTCCTAGAGAAAACCAAGCTGAAAGACGATGGCAGCAACTACACAAACTGGGTCCGTAACCTAAGGATTATCCTCATAGCTGCCAAGAAAGCATATGTCCTTGATGCACCGCTAGGTGAAGCACCTGTTTTCCCAGCAACTCAAGACGTTATGAATGCCCGGCGATCAGCGTAGTGATGATTACTCCACAGTTCGGTGCGGCATGCTTTACTGACTTAGAACCGGGCTCCAAAAGCGTTTTGAGCAGCATGGAGCATATGAGATGTTCCAAAAGCTGAAAATGGTCTTCCAAGCTCATGCCCGGGTCGAGAGATATGAAGTCTCCGACAAGTTCTACAGTTGTAAGATGGAGGAGAATAGTTCTGTCATCGAGGACATACTCAAAATGTCCGGGTTGCACAATCGCTTATCTCAGCTGGGAGTTAATCTTCCGGATGATGCGGCCGTTGACAGAATCCTTCAGTCGCTCCCACCTAGCTACAAGAGCTTTGTTATGAACTTCAATATGCAGGGGATGGAAAAGACCATTCCTGAGGCATATTCAATGCTGAAATCAGCGGAGGTGGAGATCAAAAAGGAACATCAAGTGTTGATGGTGAATAAAACCACTAAGTTCAAGAAAGGCAAGGGTAAGAAGAACTTCAAGAAGGACGGCATGGGAGTTGCCGCCGTAAAGACGATTCTTAGGGGAAGAAGCCAAAGCATGGACCCAAGCCTAAGACCGAGTGCTTTTATTGCAAGGGAAGCAGTCAACGAAGCGGAACTGCCCCAAGTACTTAGCGGATAAGAAGGCCGGCAATACCAAAGGTATATGTGATATACATGTTATAGATGTGTACCTAACCAGCGCTCGTAGTAGCTCTTGGGTATTTGATGCCGGTGCGGTTGCTCATATTTGTAACTCAAAACAGGAGCTGCGGAATAAGCGGAGATCCGCGAAGGACGAGGTGACGATACGCGTCGGGAATGGTTCCAAGGTCGATGTGATCGCCGTCGGCACGCTACCTCTACATTTACCAACGGGATTAGTTTTAAACCTCAATAATTGTTATTTAGTACCAGCTTTGAGCATGAACATTGTATCTGGATCTCGTTTAATGCGAGATGGCTACTCATTTAAATCTGAGAATAATGGTTGTTCTATTTATATGAGAGACATGTTTTATGGTCATGCCCGCTGGTCAATGGTTTATTCTTATAAAATCTCGAACGTAATGTTACACATATTCATAGTGTGAATGCCAAAAGATGTAAGGTTGATAATGATAGTCCCACATACTTGTGGCACTGCCGCCTTGGTCACATTGGTGTCAAATGCATGAAGAAACTCCATGCATATGGACTTTTGGAGTCTCTTGATTATGAATCATTTGACACGTGCGAACCATACCTCATGGGAAAAATGACCAAGACTCCGTTCTCCGGAACAATGGAGCGAGCAACCAACTTATTGGAAATCATACATACTGATGTGTGCGGTCCAATGAGCGTTGAGGCTCGCGGTGGTTATCGTTATGTTCTCACCCTCACTGATGACTTAAGTAGATATGGGTATGTCTACTTAATGAAACACAAGTCTGAGATCTTTGAAAAGTTCAAGGAATTTTAGAGTTAGGTTGAGAATCAACGTGACAGAAAAATCAAGTTCTTACGATCAGATCGTGGGGGAGAATAATTGAGTCACGAATTTGGTACGCACTTAAGGAAATGTGGAATTTTTTCACAACTCACACCGCCTGGAACACCTCAGCGTAATGGTGTGTTTGAACGTCATAATCACACTCTATTGGATATGGTGCGATCTATGATATCTCTTACCGATCTACCGCTATCATTTTGGGTTATGCTATAGAGACTGCCGCATTCACTTTAAATAGGGATCCGTCGAAATCCGTTGAGACGACACCGTATGAATTGTGGTTTTGGAAGAAACCTAAGTTGTCGTTTCTGAAAGTTTGGGGATGCGATGCTTATGTCAAGAAACTTCAACCTGAAAAGCTCGAACCCAAATCGGAAAAATGCGTCTTCATAGGATACCCTAAGGAAACTATTGGGTATACCTTCTACCTCGAGATCCGAAGGCAAGATCTTTGTTGCCAAGAATGGATCCTTTCTAGAGAAAGAGTTTCTCTCGAAAGAAGTAAGTGGGAAGAAAGTAGAACTTGATGAAGTATTGCCTCTTGAACCGGAGTAGCGCAGCTCAAGAAAATGTTTACGTGGTGCCAAAGACCGACTAGAGAGGAAGTTAATGATGATGATCATGAAACTTCAGATCAAGTTGCTGAACTTCAGAGGTCCACAAGGACACGCCCGCACTGCAGTGGTACGGCAACCCTGTCCTGGAAATCATGTTGTTAGACAATGGTGAACCTTCAAACTATGAAGAAGCGATGGCGGGCCCAGATTCCGACAAATGGCTTGAAGCCATGAAATCCGAGATAGGATCCATGTATGAAAACGAAGTATGGACTTTGACAGACTTTCCCGATGATCGGCGAGCCATAGAAAATAAATGGATCTTTAAGAAGAAGACAGACGTGGATGGTAATGTAACCATCTATAAGGCTCGGCTTGTTACTAAGGGTTATCGACAAGTTCAAGGGGTTGACTACGATGAGACCTTCTCACCCGTAGCGAAGCTGAAGTTTGTCCAAATCATGTTAGCAATTGCCGCATTCTATGATTATGAGATATGGCAAATGGATGTCAAAACGGCATTCCTTAATGGTTTCCTTAAGGAAGAATTGTATACGATGCAGCCGGAAGGTTTTGTCAATCCTAAGAATGCTGACAAGGTATGCAAGCTCCAACGCTCGATCTATGGGCTGGTGCAAGCATCTCGGAGTTGGAACATTCGTTTTGATGAGATGATCAAAGTGTTTGGGTTTACGCAGTTTTATGGAGAAGCCTGTGTTTACAAGAAAGTGAGTGGGAGCTCTGTGGTATTTCTCATATTATATGTGGATGACATACTATTGACGGGAAATGATATAGAACTCTTGGAAAGCATAAAGGCCTACTTGAATAAGTGTTTTCCAATGAAGGATCTCCGAGAAGCTGCTTACATATTAGGCATCAAGATCTATAGAGATAGATCGAGACGCCTCATTGATCTTTCACAAAGCACGTACCTTGACAAGATATTGAAGAAGTTCAATATGGATCAGTCCAAGAAGGGGTTCTTGCCTGTATTGTAAGGTGTGAGATTGAGCACGGCTCAATGCCCGACCACGACAGAAGATAGGGAAAAGATGAGTGTCATCCCCTATGCCTCGGCCATAGGGTCTATTATGTATGCCATGCTATGTACTAGACCAGATGTAAACCTTGTCGTAAGTTTGGTGGGAAGATACCAAAGTAATCCCGGCATGGAACACTGGACAACGGTCAAGAATATCCTAAAGTACCTGAAAAGGACTAAAGATAGGTTTCTTGTTTATGGAGGTGACGAAGAGCTCGTCGTAAAGGGTTACGTTGATGCTAGCTTCGACACAGATCTAGATGACTCCAAGTCACAAACCGGATATGTGTATATTTTGAATGGTGGGGCAGTCAGCTGGTGCAGTTGCAAGCAAAGCGTCATGGCGGGATCTACATGTGAAGCGGAGTACATGGCAGCCTTGGAGGCAGCACATGAAGCAATCTGGATGAAGGAGTTCATTACCGACCTAGGAGTTATTCCCAATGCGTCGGGCCCGATGACTCTCTTCTGTGACAACACTGGAGCTATTGCCCTTGCCAAGGAGCCCAGGTTTCACAAGAAGACTAGGCATATCAAGCGTCGCTTCAACTCCATTTGTGAAAATGTTCAAGATGGATACATAGGGATTTGTAAAGTGCATACGGACCTGAATGTCGCAGATCCGTTGACTAAACCTCTTCCACATTCAAAGCATGATCAACACCAGAACTCTATGGGTGTTCGATTCATCACAATGTAACTAGGTTATTGACTCTAGTGCAAGTGGGAGACTGTTGGAAATATGCACTAGAGGCAATAATAATAAGGTTATTATTATATTTCCTTGTTCATGATAATTGTCTATTGTTCATACTATAATTGTGTTATCCGGAAATCGTAATACATGTGTGAATACATAGACCACAACATGTCCCTAGTGAGCCTCTAGTTGACTAGCTCGTTGATTAATAGATGGTTACGGTTTGCTAACCATGGACATAGGATGTCATTGATAACGGGATAACCTCATTAGGATAATATGTGATGGACAAGACCCAATCCTAAGCATAGCACAAGATCGTGTAGTTCGTCTGCTAAAGCTTTTCTAATGTCAAGTATCCTTTCCTTAGACCATGAGATTGCGCAACTCCCGAATACCGTAAGGGTACTTTGGGTGTGCCAAACGTCACAACGTAACTGGGTGGCTATAAAGATACACTATGGGTATCCCCGAAAGTATCTGTTGGGTTGGCACGAATCCAGACTGGGATTTGTCACTCCGTATGACCGAGAGGTATCTCTGGACCCACTCGGTAGGACATCAACATAATGAGCTCAATGTGATCAAGGAGTTGTTCACGGGATGATGTGTTACGGAAACGAGTAAAGAGACTTGCCGTAACGAGATTGAACAAGGTATCGGTATACCGACGATCGAATCTCGGGCAAGTATCGTATCGATAGACAAAGGGAATTGTATACGGGATTGATTGAATCCTCGACATCGTGGTTCATCCGATGAGATTATCGTGGAGCATGTGGGAGCCAACATGGGTATCCAGATCCCGCTGTTGGTTATTGACTGGAGAGTTGTCTTGGTCATGTCTACGTGTCTCCCGAACGCGTAGGGTCTACACACTTAAGGTTCGATGACACTAAACTTGTAGAGATATTAGTATGCGGTTAACCTAAAGTTGTTCGGAGTCCTGGATGAGATCCCGGACGTCACGAGGAGTTCCAGAATGGTCCGGAGATAAATATTTATAAATAGGAAGTCCAGTTTCGGCCACCAGGAGAGTTTCAGGGGTCAGAGGTATTGTACCGGGACCACCGGAAGGGTCCCGGGGGTCCACCGGGTGGGGCCACCTATCCCGGAGGGCCCCATGGGCTGAAGTGGCATGAGAACAAGCCCCTGGTGGGCTGGTGCGCCCCACCCAAGGTCCCAAGGCGCCTTGGGTTGGAAACCCTAGGGGGCCGTTGCCCCTCGAGGGGGCATGCGCCCCCTGGTTGGAAACTCTAAGGGGGCCGTTGCCCCCCGAGGGGCCGCCCCCTAGCCCCTATATATAGTGGAGGGGAGGTTGGGCAGCCGCACCCTAAGCCCTGGCGCCTCCCTCTCCCTCCCGTGACACCTCTTCCTCCTCCAGTAGCGCTTGGCGAAGCCCTGCTGGAATCCCGCTGCTTCCACCACCACGCCGTCGTGCTGCTGGATCTCCATCAACTTCTCCTTCCCCTTGCTGGATCAAGAAGGAGGAGACGTCTCTCCGCATACATGTGTTGAACGTGGAGGTGCCGTCTGCTCGGGCGCTAGGATCATCGGTGATTTGGATCACGGCAGTGCACGACTCCATCAACCCCGTTCTCTTGAACGCTTCCGCTCGCGATCTACAAGGGTATGTAGATGCACTCCTCTCTCTTCGTTGCTAGATGACTCCATAGATTGATCTTGGTGATGCATAGAAAATTTTAAATTTCTGCTACGATCCCCAACAGTGGCATCATGAGCTAGGTCTATGCGTAGTTTCTATGCACGAGTAGAACACAAGTTGTTGTGGGCGTCGATTTTGTCAATTTACTTGCCGTTACTAGTCTTATCTTGATCCGGCGGCATCATGGGATGAAGCGGCCCGTACCGACCTTACACGTACACTTGCGTGAGACAGGTTCCACCGACTGACATGCACTAGTTGCATAAGGTGGCTAGCCGGTGTCTGTCTCTCCTACTTTAGTTGGATCGGATTCGATGAAAAGGGTCCATATGAAGGGTAAATAGAAATTGGCATATCACGTTGTGGTTTTGGTGTAATTAATAAACGTTCTTGCTAAGAAACTTATAGCAGCCACGTAAAAATTTGCAACAACAATTAGAGGACGTCTAACTTGTTTTTGCAGCATATGCCATGTGATGTGTGATGAATGATATATGTGATGTATGAGATTGATCATGTTCTGTCAGCGAGCACATACTCAAAATGTCTGGGTTGCACAACCGCTTATCTCAGCTGGGAGTTAATCTCCCGGATGATGCGGTCGCTGACAGAATCCTTCAGTCGCTCCCACCTAGCTACAAGAGCTTTATGATGAACTTCAATATGCAGGGGATGGAAAAGACCATTCCTGAGGTATATTCAATGCTGAAATCAGCGGAGGTGGAGATCAAAAAGGAACATCAAGTGTTGATGGTGAATAAAACCACTAAGTTCAAGAAAGGCAAGGGTAAGAAGAACTTCAAGAAGGACGGCATGGGAGTTGTCGCGCCCGGTAAGCCAGTTGCCGGGAAGAAGCCAAAGCATGGACCCAGGCCTGAGACTGAGTGCTTTTATTGCAAGGGAAACGGTCACTGGAAGTGGAACTGCCCCAAGTACTTAGCGATAAAAAGGCCAGCAATACCAAAGGTATATGTGATATACATGTTATTGATGTGTACCTAACCAGCGCTCGTAGTAGCTCCTGGGTATTTGATACCGGTGCGGTTGCTCATATTTGTAACTCAAAACAGGAGCTGCGGAATAAGAGGAGACTGGCGAACGACGAGGTGACGATGCGCGTCGGGAATGGTTCCAAGGTCGATGTGAACGCCGTCGGCACGCTACCTCTACATTTACCTGCGGGATTAGTTTTAAACCTCAATAATTGTTATTTAGTACCAGCTTTGAGCATGAACATTGTATCTGGATCTCGTTTAATGTGAGATGGCTACTCATTTAAATCTGAGAATAATGGTTGTTCTATTTATATGAGAGACATGTTTTATGGTCATGCCCGCTGGTCAATGGTTTATTCTTATTGAATCTCGAACGTAATGTTACACATATTCATAGTGTGAATGCCAAAAGATATAAGGTTGATAATGATAGTCCCACATACTTGTGGCACTGCCGCCTTGGTCACATCGGTGTCAAACGCATGAAGAAACTCCATGCAGATGGACTTTTGGAGTCTCTTGATTATGAATCATTTGACACGTGCGAACCATGCCTCATGGGCAAAATGACCAAGACTCCGTTCTCCGAAACAATGGAGCGAGCAACCAACTTATTGGAAATCATACATACTGATGTGTGCGGTCCAATGAGCGTTGAGGCTCGTGGTGATTATCGTTATGTTCTCACCCTCACTGATGACTTAAGTAGACTAGTACAATTCCCGTGCATTGCCACGGGCCTTTAATTTTTTTTCATGTTGGTGTATAAAACTTGATGATATTTTTGCGCCTTTCAATGACATCGCATGGGGACCCTTGTCGATGTTTTTAAACATCGACATAATACATCTTTATCTCTCTCATCCCCTACAATAATAACATATATGTAGAAATATACCTTTTGTGTTATCATGTGCAAAATATATACAAAAAATAACAATTATTTGTATGCACCTGTTCTAACTGTGTAAAACTCGACGAGATGTCAATCCAATCCATCAAAGCATCATCCGAAGCCATCAGTTTTAAACTCTAACCCAAAAAAGTTTCTATTAGAGTGGGTCACATCGGTCAGCTGCTAGATAACAGCATGTGACATTTTTAGTCGAAGTGAGTGGCATTGTGCCTTCTATTAGGGTGGGTCACATCCAATTTCGATAATGGCTCACCTTTGAATCACTTGTTGGTAATTATTCCATAGAAATGACTTATTAGGATACGTGATATTATTCACTATAAAAAATGTGTGACATTTCTTTCAAAGCAAACATAGGCTTTTCCCTTAAAAAAAGCAATCAACAACTCCTTTTCTTCTTATCTAAAAAAGGCGATTCACTCTCTCAGCCCACAACACATTGCTCACACTCATATCTCATTCCCCAACCTACTCACCCCACACCATCGCCATCTCTCCCCACCATGGAAAATCATATCCAAATAAATCCAGCTCTATCAAAAAAATGAAAAAAAATCTGAAGATACTTTAACATGGTTATCTATCTTGGTACTGCTGCTCATCTCACTTGAAAAGAATATTTACAAATGATAATACTTTTGCTCATATCTCTTCTAAGCAACCTGATGAACATTGTAGTCAATGATACGTCCTTGGTGCTCAAATGGTGAAGCTTCTACTTCACTCCTTGCTTTCTTTAAGAATTGGCACATTACAATCAAGGACTCCTAATCTCTTGGGCATATATCACATCAAATGATAGGGCATTCTACACAATTGTTTCCCTCCCACTGAACCTCAAGTTATTAGCCCTAGAGTGTTGTTATGCACCACAAAGACCGCCCGCTTCATCTTCTTCATTTGTGGGGCTCTGGATATATCTCGAACGACACCGCACTTTGGATCCTTCGGTTCAATGGTAGTATTGTTTTTCATGAAAATAGTTGCATTAAGAGTGAGTTAATTCTAAGCTTTCTTTGGTTCTATGCTATTTTTCTGTAGTACCTTTGTCCACATTACAAGGGCTGTAATTCTTAGCTATTGTGCTTCAGAACAAAAAGCTATGTAAATAAATGACTGGTCCTAAGCTACTCTTGCTATCATTCATCCTGTCAAAACAAGACTAAATTAGTCCAAATAGTTTTACGGTAATTATACATAAACAACAAATGTAAATGTAATAATAAGCAGTGGCGCATATATATACCTCATTGTGGTCGTTGTTCTTCTTGAGGCGAGTGGATCCCTTCCCTTTTATTGTTTTCCCAAATGGAGTTATTCATGTTGATCTTAACCTTGATGGTATACTAGGTGGATCTACCATTGAATAAATCAGACTGCATATGAGGTTATATGTGCCTGAATGTGATAGGGACCTGCATCCTTGATCCCAGGCTAATTAATCTTGGTGGACTCAATGAGGTCAATGTTGGCAATACTGCCATCACGAAGCCACGTTTTATAATGGAAGGAACATGGTGAGACTCAAATATTGTATTAGGATTTGTGAGCAGCATGTTGAACCCCAAAGTGGAGTCATTCTTGTCCTTGAGGCTGAGGTACAGCTTGGTAGCAGTCTCTTCAAAGTAGAAGTGGCGGAACTTGATCTTGTCTTCGCCGGTTTTTTATTGGATCAGCATGCTACCACACTTGTCAAAATGACCCTCTATTGTGAAATAATATATTTTAGGAGACATTGGAACAATGCTTTGACAGTACAGGGTTTGTTAGCATGCACTAATCCACTAATCTTTGAAATGAATAAATGTTAGTAATTATATCAAAACCAGAAGATGAACAACACTATTGCTCTCTCCACAACATAAACCGATGAATTCTAGACTCTAACAATCCTGAATATGTATGAATAATACAACCAGGCTCAGCTATTTTGCATAAACCATGAAAATCTATAGGAACTTCATTGTGTTCAATTGAAAAAATAGCACATGACTATAGAAAGAACAACAGGCTTGATAATAACTAATCCATGAACAGAACTTGTTTAACACATGACTAATCCATGACTATAAAAAGTTCATTATACTCGGTCACTCGTCTGTTGCGTGCCCTGATTTTTCCGTCTTTATTGACCATCATTACTTTGATCCATCTAACTTGTTTAGCATGTAGCATGCATTCCCATATTGTATGGCTCAATCATTCAAACCTCTATATCGATCATTTACTTGCTTGTGTGGTTTGGGATGCCTTGTGTCCTGTCTATTTGTAATATGATTTTGCTGGCAGGATTTGCTTGTCTTTCTGGAAGGACTGGTTTATCGAGCGATTCTGACCAAGGTGGCCCTTGTCAGCTATTCACGTCCATAGCGATGAATGACTCAATCACATGGCGCTCCTGTCTAGAAAAACAAATCATTGTAAAGTTGGCCCTAGGCGTTTCTAGTGATTACACAAGAAGAATCGATATAAAGTCTTATAGTCTTCCTGTAGTTGTCATTCTCACGTTTGATATTTTCAATCTTCTTCCGGACTTAGTCTGGTCCACTTAACCATGTACGCGGGTTTGTGCTTCAGGGATGGACATTCCTTATGTGAAATCCAATATGGGATACATAGTACATCAACATGTCAGGCAAAGAGTCACATCGAAGAAAAACACAAGAAAACTATGAACAGGTTTGTTTACATTGAACACAATCAACAATAGATCATCATTTTTCTGTTTATCTGCTTTTATTTTATTTTAACAACAGATCATCATTTTTCCATAGGCTAGTCACTTAATTGGTCTCATTGAAATCATTTTGACAACACCCTAAAGGTAAAACAGAACTTGCCATGGTTTTCCATTGAGTGAAGAATAAAATAAACCACATGCCCGGAAGTAGATTGATATTGTTGAGTCCAAGAAGATCCATCGAAACAACTAATTTAGTGGCCCAAGCTTCTATAGTATATGGTGCAAGATTGTTGATGAATGTAGCAGAAATGCTTTCCTCCAATTTAGCCATTTTTAAATCAAAATCAACAATATTTTCACTGCATTTCACCACATTCAGTTATATTAAGATTTCAGGAATACAAGGTAATAATTTGACAATGGTGCTAAATAAATAAATTATTTCACTAGTAGAGTGCTAGTTCTGGTATCCTAGCAAAGTAAGCTAAATGAAAGTGTCATAGCTAAGAAAGCATACTCAAAACCTCTCTCGATTTTTTTTGTTACACCATTACCATACGTGTTTCCAGACTTGATTTTTCTGTTAGGAGCCAAAGAAAGAGCGGAAGCATTGGCATTATTGATGATAATCGAACCTTTATGTAGCAAGTGTTTCAGATTTATATTCGACACAACAACTTGTTGAATACTACTTTGAACTTAAATTTTGAGGGAGATATCAAAACTTGAGTCACACAGTCACATCAATGATACGATGAGAATGAAAAAAGCAATGGAAAAGTACCGCTTAATATTTCACAGTTTCATCATGGTCATCAACACCGCTAAGTTGGAATTCTAGAGTTTTAGCAAATGTGACTATGATTCAGTAGATTTCCTACGCCATAAATAATGATGTATGGAGCTGCAACTTTTCTTCATACTATCCCAACGCACGGACACATGTAGGACAACAAAATGATGACAATCATGGGAAAACATACCATTACCAAAATCAAAGGTATAACATAATATATTGTCAGTATGACAAAAATGAGATCATGTTAATTTCCCTATAAACTTCAAATCAAAGGTATGTATTTCACAGGAATTTGACAATCACGGTCATATGTTCCGAATGGCGCTTCAAGGATTAAAAAAACAGATAGAAGGATAGAAATTCTACATGTACTGGGAACTACTCCCTCTGTTCGGAATTACTTGTCGCAGAAGTGGATGTATCTAGACGTATTTTAGTTCTAGATACATCCATTTTCGAGACAAGCAATTCCGAACGGAGGGAGTACCACCAAAGCCATGTTCTATTGGATCCAGCTTGAACAAAAAAAATTATATTGATTCATCAATCATAGACATAAATTTTGGCTCAAAGAAGGAAGACTACATACAACTTCCAAAATTTAATGTGTGCCAACCAGTGGTTTCAGGCTGACATTCAGATAGACAATGCAGCTTGGAAGTAATTCTAAATGTCAGTCATTTCCCATATTATATTTGCAGGTGCATGCTAGTGCAAAATAGTGCTACATCACGAAGTTGTTGTAAGGTACAGCGGGAGATAAATAAAAATTCAGTGCAAGCATGGTTGCAAATTACTTGGCAAGACGCGTGCAGGCCACTTACCAGGTCCGGCACCCATACTCCCCTAGTAATTAGCAATGGTGAAAAGTCTAAACCAATTGGATGGCACAATCAACAGAAGCAAAAAAAAATCCTTGGGCGCCAATCCACGATCCGTTGCCCGGTCCACCTCGGAGTTTGGCCTGCTCCGAGCCCCGTTTGTGTTCAGCAACAGCGGCCCCCCTGCAACTGCAATCATTTATCCTAGTCTCCACAGTAGAACAACGGATGATCACCACTTCAAATTCTAGTATATACTGAATTAGTAAGGACCAGCGGGATAGCAAAAATTCAGAAAATTTCGTTCCAAAATAGAAACCTCTAATTAATCAGACAATAAATTTGCCGTTTGATCTGATGATGAAAGGCACAAATGAATGGTTGTCGTCCATGCACTTAAAAAATCCACACGAGAGTATGCAATCATCAATTCCATTTTTACAGCCTGGGAGTTAACACTGATAGGCCTTGCCTTGGATCAGCTCAAAACGAATGACCATAAGATTTTATTAGTACAGACTGCAGACCAAAAATTCCTCTTAAACACTTTTTACTGACTTCTGTATTGTTTTGTTCAAGATTTCAGTTCTTCAGTTTAGCATTCTAAACAAGCTAATGATGTTGAAAACAAGGTATGCTATTACGAGATAGTTTTAAGGCTTGGCAACCAATGAATTTAGTAGCACACAATTAAACAACATCGGTGACAAATTTAGCTTCCATGTCGATCCTAAATATCGCAACAAAATGTTTGACAGAATATGCGGTCAGTTTGGCACTATAAGTTCCCAATCATTAGCTCGCCTCGTGGGTAAAACAAGCTACCATATAGTAAAGTGCCAAATCACACGAGCAGTGTTGTAATCAATCTTTGTAGATATTATAGAACATCACTTATTTTAACCAGTTCTGTAGTAGCTGTATAACCATAGTGATTTTGGAAGCTTTGTAAGACTAATTCCCAAATTTCATCTGGTAGTAATTAAAAAAAATTCATATAATGAAAATACTCATATATATTTCCATCATGAACTCAATATACGTGTGAATAAATTCATAAGTAAATCAATATGGTGCATACTCTAAAATCTCAGAGATCTTTGATGTCGTAGAAGTTATTAGTCTTCTACTCGTTTCGAAAATCCCTACAGAAAAAGGGAGTACATTTCAAACTCCAGAACATGATGGTGCAAACGGTGAACTGAATAAAGCTATAATGGGCCAGTATACTACATGAAGCATAAATCTTGTAACATCCCAAATTTTCAATTTGGAATGTTATACATAGAGCATCATTGCATACCATATTTTTTCGTTGCATTTTTGCTCGATCCTAGAAATTCTACACAACTCAAGGACCCACGGAGAGAGTTGGGATTTCGTTATTTTCATATTTTAGTTTTCTCAAATTTTGAAAATAGGATCATTTGATTTTAATTATTTTATCTTCAATTATTTCTACTATCAAAATATGAGAGAGAATAAAATGACTTTCCCAAAATAAAGAAATAATGAAGATTTAATAATAAAATCAAATAAGATTTTATTTTGAAGTTTTTCGCCTTTTTATTTGAATTTAGGAAAATGCGCGTTTTCAAAATTGCATTTAGACCCCAAATAAATGTTCATTTAGTCCGCTTGATTTTAGAAGCTGTGGAAAATTTATTTCGGTATTTTTGGAGTCCGCTTTGGTATTTCTTTTATTTTTTTCTTCTCGCTGAATTATTTAAAAACGTGCACCGACCTTGGCCGTGCAGCGGGACTCCGCTCGGGCGCTTTTAAATAGCGCCGCGCGCCCCACCCGAGCCACCCGTGCCCAGTGCCACCCAAGCCCACCCGCCGGAAACCCTAACCCTAGCCGATCCGCGCATTCGTCGGATCCGCCGCCGCCAAATACCGTCATTGCCGCCGGACCCCGCCGCCGAGGTTCCGCCGCCTTGTAAACCGTGCCGCCAGTTTTTTTAAATACCGAGCGGATTTTCCTTCGGTTTAATTTCGGTTTTTTTTTGTTTTCGTTTTTTTAGTTCCGGTTTTTTCCGGTTCGGTTAAATAGCGAACGTTCGTTCATTTGTTCTTTTAACGAACGAGTTCGTCAGATTAGTTTAGTTAACGAACATCCGCTCGTTAATCCGTTCGTCATTTTTCTTTTTCTCGGATTTAATCCGCGATTTTTCTGATCGCGATTCCTGATCTGATTTTCGTTTTAGTATAACTTTTCGCTCGTTTATCGGAATCAGGCGATTCAAGCGGCTAGAGTTTCGTCTCGAAACCCTCTTTCCGAATAACCAACTTAAACAAGTTTTTGCTTCTGTAAAATTTGACTTAGATCCAGATTAGTAAAACGGAGCTGTTTTCTTCCGTCGTTTGACTTTCGTTGCTTCGTTTGATTTGATTCTTTTTGGAAACCGGAGTTCTTAAGTTGAACAATCTGGTTAGATCTATTTGAGTTTTACCTGTGCAATAGATGAGTACTTATTGTATGCTTGTTTGTTTGTCTGCGATAGAATACCCGGAGTGCGCTGCCTGTTATTTCGAGCCTCTAGGTTTCGCGGATCATCAGCAAGGCAAGTAACACTTTGATCATACCTTTTCTACTACCCAGTTTTATGCATTAGATCTATCCTCAAACATTTGCATGATTAGGATCTAATTAAATTGTGGGATGGGAAGTAGATTGAGGTAGTACCTATTACCTGTTCTATTATCATACCCTTGGGAGTTACTTCTACGTTTTCTTAGTATGCCATGCTATGCTAGTAGACGTGGATTGGGTGAGTGTATTCCATGGCAGATGTGAGATTGTTAAATTAATGGTTTATTTAAGGTGGCAACTTAAACACACATCTGGGTGGATTGAGGCACTGGTTTCCATCGAGGACTTGCTGTATTTCTTGGACCGCCACCTGTGCTCAAAGGGATCATGAGATTATTCATGCTAGAAACTTCCGTGTGCAGCCACATGCTACTATGGGCTCTAGCATAGTTGACTAAGTGGTGCGAACTCTTACGGGTGGACTAGCTGATGTAGGGGATGTAGGTTGGTACGGTCTACCCACATGTAAGGTGCTAGCGCTTCTGAAAGACTATGTCTCGGTAATCCGTTTCTCAAACACCATGTAGTGCGAGAAGTACCTGAACATTGGAATACCAAGCTTCATCGGGACCTACAATTCCACGTTACCCGAAGAGGAGCGCTGGAAGATTCAAGCTCAAGTTCCCGGAAGGGCGTTTGCGCGAGTCACGGTGCCCATAGAGTGTGTTTTCAATGCACCAACCTAGAGTCTGGGAAAGAGCATGGCAGCTCACATAACCATGGGACGCATTGGAGAAGTTTACAAAGAAGACCTCAAGGATACTATCCACCAGATTTGCGGGCGCCGAGATGAACAATGGGAGATAGTTGGCACTAAGAAGGATCGGTCCATTGCAGCTTTCATCCAGGAGTTAAATTAGCACATTCGACGCCAGGAGAACCGGATGTCTTGCAGACATGATGGAGTTGAAGACAGAAAAAAGCCAAGATTATCGAACTAGAAGGAGAACTGAAGGCCACTCGCAAGGACTATATGGAGGAGATTGTAGCTCTAGTGGGACAAAACGGCGATCTTAAGGAGAAGATTGAAGAACTCATGGGAAATTCAGCACTCGGAGAAGAAGATGAAGATTGCACCTGTCCAGAGAACTACATCATCATCGACGACACCGATTCCGATCCTAGTGATGATGATTTCGAAGATGAAGATGGAGCAGATATCATGGAGTCTTCATCGAAGCAGTTTTTCTAGTTGACCACCATAACAGTAGTAGATTCCCCCATTACAGATTAGTTTTAGTTCCAACGCTTTGTAACGATAGATAGACCGTTGTATGCCTTTGTTTGAATTGATTGGAGTGATATTGTGTGATTAGTCTCATGTGCATATGGGTAGTGTTTCTCTCTAGACCTCATTCTATTCTTAACTCTCGTCTTTTCTATAAACCCACAGATGCCTCCGAGACGCGACCCCGGATTTGTTTTCCCGCCAGAGATGACTTAGTTGATTCAGCAGCAGAATGCCTTGATTCAAACATTGGTACAGAACCAAGGCAACAACAACAACAACAACAACAACAACAACAACAACAACAACAACAACAACAACAACAACAACAACAACCCACCGCCACCACCACCTGTTGACCATTTGACCCATTTCTTAAGGCTGAATCCGCCGGTGTTTTCCAGTAGCACCGAGCCGATTGTTGTTGCGTATGATTGGCTCCGTAAGATAGGGAGGGAGTTGACCACTGCAGGATGTCTGAGATGGAGAAAGGGTTAAATTTGTCGCACATCAGCTTGAAGGACCCGCAGCAGAAGATGGTGGGAGAATTTTACCGCCACTTACCCAAGAGACACTATCACATGGGATCGGTTTGACAAGCTTTCCGTCGCCCATGTTTCAGCAGGAGCTATGGCCATGAAGAAGCGTGAGTTTCGCAACTTACGCCAAGGAGGACGGATAGTTGGCCAAGATGTAGATGATTTCATGTAAGTTAGCACGCTATGCCCCGGATAGCGTTACTACGACGCAGCTAAGGTGAGAAGTTTCTAGAAGGACTGAATGATGAGCCGAGCATGCAATTGATGGTAGCCACCTTCAATAACTACCAAAGTTAGTAGATCGTGCTCTTATGATTGAAGGGAAGCAGCAGCAGATTGACAATCGCAAGAGAAAGTATGGACGGGGAAGAATAACTCCGAGCTCAATGAAACTTTGCTTTACCCCGAAGCCAGGAGGACAATTTCAGCATACCCACGGAGGAGGTAGCTCGCACAACCATAATGGCACCAAGAATGGAAACGGGAATGGAGGAAGCAATGGACAAAACCGCACCAACCCGTCAACACCATCCAAGGTAGCCTGAGCCATATCACTTCTTTGTAAGTGCCGTAAACCGGGCATTATGCAAATGATTGTCCGAAGGCCAAAATGGTAATGGCAATGGAAGCTCGGGAAAGAAGCGAACCCTTTCAACAGGGGACAAGTGAACCACGTTACCGTGGAGGAGGTTGAAGCTTCACCAGACGCAAAGAATAGGTAAGTTTTGGTTAAGACTTTTCTGCGGTTGTCCTTTTTGATCTTGGTGCATCGCATTCATACATATCAAGGGGATTTGTGGATAAGCATAAACTACCAACCCAAGCCCTTAGGTCACCCATGCTAGTAACCTCACCCGGAGCAGAATACATGGCTAGTATATGGTGTGATCGACTGCCATTAAGGATTGGACACTATGTATTTCCCTCGGACCTAATAGTTCTGGAATCACAAGGTTTGGATGTGATATTAGGCATGGGTTGGTTATCGAAGTATGGAGGGAACATAGATTGCGCCAGTAAGTCAATTTTGCTTACCACCCCAGAAGGGAGGAGAATCAAGTTTGTATCACGGCATGAGCCGAGGAGAGCACATGTAAATTCCTTAACAGGAGTTGTGCAGGAGGAAGTACCAATGGTAAGGGATTACGGACGTGTTTCCTAAGATTTTCCAGCATGCCGCCGGGACGAGAGACATTGAATTTATGATTGAACTATCGCTGTGCACCGGGCCGATATCTAAGAGACCGTATAGGATGCCAGCCCAAGATTTGGAGGAAATTAAGAAGCAGATTAAGGAGTTCTTGGATAAAGGATTTATTCGCCCAAGTTCTTCGCCTTTGGGGATCACCAAGTACTTCCAGTGGAGAAGAAGGATGGATCATTAAGAATGGTTGTTGATTATCGAGGATTGAATGAAGTGACCATTAAGAACAAGTACCCACTGTCGATGATCAATGACTTGTTTGACCAATTGCAAGGAGCTAAGGTGTTTTCCAAGATCGATTTGCGATCAGGGTACCATCAATTGAAGATTCGAGAGCAGGATATACCTAAGACGGCTTTTACCACCAGGTACGGGCTGTATGAGTATACCGTTATGTCATTTGGTCTGACTAACGCACCTGCCTATTTTATGAACATGATGAACAAAGTGTTTATGGAGTTTTTGGATAAGTTCGTCGTGGTGTTCATTGATGATATTTTGGTTTACTCGAAGAATGAAGAGTAACATAAGGAGCATTTGCGTTTGGTACTCGAGAAGCTCAGAGAACATCAGTTGTATGCCAAGTTCAGCAAGTGTGAGTTTTGGTTGAAGGAAGTTGGATTTCTCGGACATGTTATATCCGGAGAAGGTATAGCAGTAGACCCCACTAAAGTTACCACGGTGACAAACTGGGAAGCGCCAACAACAGTTGGAGAGATCCGGAGTTTCCTTGGACTTGCAGGATACTACGGGAGATTCATTGAGAATTTCTCGAGGATTGCGAAGCCTATGACAGAATTGTTGAAGAAGGATACCAAGTTTATTTGGACTGAGGAGTGTGAGGCTAGTTTCCAAGAGTTGAAGAAGCGTTTGGTTACCTCACCAAGATTAATCCTGCGGACCAAAGCAAGGATTACGAAGTTTATTGCGACGCTTCACGTCGAGGACTTGGAGCAGTGCTTATGCAGGAGGGAAGAGTTGTTTCGTATGCTTCACGACAGCTGAAACCTCATGAATTAAACTATGCTACTCATGATTTGGAGTTAGCAGCCGTAGTGCGTGCGTTGAAAACATGGAGACATTTCCTCATTGGAAATCATTGTGAGGTGTATACGGATCACAAGAGTTTGAAGTACATCTTCACGCAGAAGGAGTTAAATCTCAGGTAGAGAAGATGGTTGGAGCTCATCAAGGATTACGATATGAGATTACATTATCACCCCGGAAAGGCTAACGTTGTAGCAGACGCGTTGAGCTGTAAGAGTCATGTTAACATCCTAATGACCGGAGGTTTACCAAAGGAATTAGTCGAGGAATTTCGGGAGCTATGTTTGGAAATAGTTCCGCGAGGCTATGTAGCAGCATTGGAGATTCAATCTACTTTGATGGATAAAATCAGAGAAGCTCAAAGGACAGATAAGGAAGTTGCTTCTATTAAGGAGAATATGAGCAGAGGAAAAGCAAAGGGAGTTCGTGAGGATGAGCACGATACCTTATGGTTTGAGGACCGTGTTTACGTACCAAGTGATCCGGAGATTCAGAAGTTGATTTTGCAAGAGGCACATGATTCACCATATTCGATTCACCCAGGAAATACCAAGATGTATTTGGATTTGAAGGATACTTTCTGGTGGACCGGAATGAAGAAGGATATTGCAGAGTACGTAGCAGTTTGTGATGTATGTCAGAGGGGAAGGCAGAACATCAGAAGCCAGCAGGATTGTTACATCCATTGCCTATACCCGAATGGAAGTGGGATAAACTAGGTATGGATTTCATCACGGGATTGACCAGGACTCGTTTAGGCTATGACTCGATTTGGGTTGTAGTCGATCATTTGACGAAGGTAGCTCATTTCATTCCAGTAAAGACTACCTACAGCAGTGCCAAATTGGCTAAGATATACATGACAAGGATAGTATGCTTGCATGGAGTTCCGAGGAGTATCGTATCAGATAGAGGAACCCAATTCACCTCAAAGTTCTGGAAGTAGTTGCATGAAACTTTGGGAAGCAGGCTGGAGTTTAGCACAACCTTTCATCCACAGACAGATGGACAAACCGAGAGAGTCAACCAGATTTTGGAGGATATGCTTAGAGCTTGTGCTTTGGATTATGGATCAAGTTGGGATGACAACTTGCCGTATGCGGAGTTTTCTTATAACAACAGTTACAAAACCAGTTTGAAGATGGCACCTTTCGAAGCCTTGTACGGAAGGAGGTGCAGGACCCCGTTGTTGTCGGATGAAGTTGGAGACCGCCAGTTGTTTGGACCAGATTTGATTAAGGAGTCTGAACGGAAAGTAAAGTTAATTCACGATAGGCTCAACGTAGCCCAGTCAAGACAGAAGAGTTATGCGGATTCAAAACGCAAAGAGACAGAATACGAAGTCGGAGACAGAGTTTATCTGTGTGTATCGCCACTTCGAGGAGTTAAGCGTTTTGGTGTTAAAGGAAAATTAGCGCCCTGATTTGTGGGACCATACAAAGTTTTGGAGCGAATGGGAGAAGTTGCGTACAAGTTGGAATTACCCGAAGGTTTGTCAGGAGTTCATGATGTGTTTCATGTTTCTCAGATGAAGAAGTGTCACGCAGAGATGGCCGATATACCACTGAGAGAGATACAAATTGCCCTTTGGAAGCGATTCAGTTGAATGATGATTTGACCTACGAGGAGAAACCGGTTAAGATTTTGGAGTATGCGTGAGTCACCCGCAAAGAAGGTCATTAAGTTTTGCAAAGTTCGGTGGAGCCACCACACGAGGATGAAGCCACACGGGAGTGAGAGGAAGATCTGCTTAAGGACCACCCTCTCCTATTTCCTAGCCTACCCGAATATCGAGTGCGAGATTAATCTTTATGGGGTAGGTTTGTAACATCCCAAATTTTCATTTTGGAATGTTATACATAGAGCATCATTGCATATCATATTTTTTCGTTGCATTTTTGCTCGATCCTAGAAATTCTACACAACTCAAGGACCCACGGAGAGAGTTGGGATTTCGTTATTTTCATATTTGAGTTTTCTCAAATTTTGAAAATAGGATCATTTGATTTTAATTATTTTATCTTCAATTATTTCCACTATCAAAATATGAGCGAGGGAATAAAATGACTTTCCCAAAATAAAGAAATAATGAAGATCTAATAATAAAATCAAATAAGATTTTATTTTGGAGTTTTTCGCCTTTTTATTTGAATTTAGGAAAAATGCGCGTTTATCAAAATTGCATTTAGACCCCAAATAAATGTTCATTTAGTCCGGCTTGATTTGAGAAGCCGGGGAAAATTTATTTCGGGATTTTTGGAGTCTGTTTGGTATTTCTTTTTATTTTTTTCTTCTGCGCAGAATTATTTAAGAAACGCGCACCGACCTTGGGTCGTGCCCGAGCGAGACTCTGCTCGGGGGCGCCTTTAAATAGCTGCCCCCGCCCCAGCCCACCCGAGCCACCCGTGCTCCCAGCCCACCTCCCGCCCACGCCCCGGAAACCCTAACCCTTAGCCGATCCGCCACGGATCCGCCGCCACAAATTGCCACCGTCACGGACCCGCCGCCGACTTCGCCGACCATTGAGGTTCACCGCCGCCTCGTAAACCGTGGCGCCGGTTTTTTAAAAAAACCGAGCGGATTTTTCTTTGGTTTATTTTCGGTTTTTTTTAGTTTTCGTTTTTTTTAGTTTCGGTTTTTTCGGTTCGGTTAAATAGCGAACGTTCGTTCGTTTGTTCATTTTAACGAACGAGTTCGTCAGATTAGTTTAGTTAACAAACGTCCGTTCGTTAACCCGTTCGTCGTTTTTCTTTTTCTCGGATTTAATCCGCGATTTTTCTGATCGCGATTCCTGATCCGATTTTCGTTTTAGTATAACTTTTCGCTCGTTTATCGAAATCAGGCGATTCAAGCGCCTAGAGTTTCGTCTCGAAACCCTCTTTCCGAATGACCAACTTAAACAAGTTTTTGCTTCTATAAAATTTGACTTAGATCCAGATTAGTAAAACGGAGCTGTTTTCTTCCGCCGTTTGACTTTCGTTGCTTCGTTTGATATGATTCTTTTTGCAAACCGGAGTTCTTAAGTTGAACAATCTAGTTAGATCTATTTGAGTTTTACCTGTGAATTAGATGAGTACTTATTGTATGCTTGTTTGTTTGTGTGCGATAGAATACCCGGAGTGCGCGACCTGTTATTTCGAGTCTCTAGGTTTCATGGATCATCGACAGAAGGCAAGTAACACTTTGATCATACCTTTTCTACTACCCAGTTTTTATGCATTAGATCTATCCTCACACATTTGCATGATTAGGATCTAATTAAATTGTGGGATGGGAAGTAGATTGAGGTAGTACCTATTACATGTTCTATTATCAAACCCTTGGGAGTTACTTCTACGTTTGCTTAGTATGCCATGCTATGCTAGTAGACGTGGATCGGGTGAGTGTATTCCATGACAGATGTGAGATTGTTAAATTAATGGTTTATTTAAGGTGGCAACTTAAACACACATCTTGGTGGATTGAGGCACCTGGTTTCCATCAGGACTTGCCTGTATTTCTTCGGACCGCCACCCAGGGCTCAAAGGGATCATGAGATTATTCATGCTAGAAACTTCCGTGTGCAGCCACATGCTACTATGGGCTCTAGCATAGTTGACTAAGTGGTGCGAACTCTTACGGGTGGACTAGCTGATGTAGGGGATGTAGGTTGGTACGGTCTACCCACATGTAAGGTGCTAGCGCTTTTGAAAGACTATGTCTCGGTCATCCGTTTCTCAAACACCATGTAGTGCGAGAAATCAAACGGAGGAGATCGAGTCTTGTGGGGAAAAGTGCACAAACCTCTGCAGAGTGTATAACCTAATCATGGTTAGCCGTGTCCCCGGTTATGGACATCTTGAGTATCTAGTACTTGGATTATCATGTGAATCTCATCATGTTACTTTAAATAATATTGTTGGGTTGTTAATGAGTACTTTTAATTGGGATTGAGAATGCTGTCAACCATTCTCAATGTTTCAAAACCACCATGATAGTAAAATAAATTTATTCCTTTGTAGTAGGGAAAAAATTGGCTTTACGCAAAACTGTAACCATAGAGCTTTCCACCAGCCATATATGCATGTAGTATAGGTTTATTCTTCCATTATTCTCTATGTGTTACTTTGCCAGCATATTCCATGTGTTGACCCGTTTTCGGGCTGCAATGTTTCATGTTGCAGACTTTTCGCATTTACGCAGTATGGTGCTTAGGTCGTGGTTCTATACTCAGTGATGCCGTTGGAGTTGATGGACTCGCTTATTCTTCCAAGCCTTCCGCTGTTATCGTAATTAGATGGCCTTAAGTCATATTTATTTTTATTAAGTTCTCTCTTGAGACATTTGATTGTAATAAGTGTGTGATTGCTACTCTGTTATAAATCCTCCGAGTAATCGTGGTGGTGTCAAGACATTCTTGATCCAGGGATGACACTGAGCACAGAGATCAGACTGTTTGAGGTCTGGTCGCTACAAATCTGCAACATGAATTTTGTAGTTATAGTCTTATTACTTTCTTCAAAAATGAAAATATGTTTGCAGCATGGGTGTGAAGCATGCATACCCGTGCACAATCAAGGATTGAAGTCCAAATCTCAGCATGTTCCACGTCACCAGAACATCATCGTATTCCCAAGTAACAAAAATATTGTTACTCCACGGTTACCGTGAAATTTACTGCGACAAAGAGGGACAATTCAGTACAAGAGAGATAACAGAGAAGGGAGACGTAGTGTTGTTGTCATTGTGCCCCCTCACCTACCGGCCCTGCAACTTGAAACCACGGGCGCCTCTGCACTGCAACCCCGTATGCACATACGTCCCTCTCCCTCGTCCGATACAAGACACACAAGCTAGCACCGGCCAAAAATCAATCAATCAATCAGTCAGTGAGGGGAAGCTTGTTGATTGACATCCCAAAATTCAATGAGTTAGAGAGTAGAATGAACTCATTAACAACACACATAAACAACCAACCATCCCCTGGTTCAAACTGGTACTGGTACAGATTTACAGATTCGACGGTTCGGTTTAGGCACCTGCCTTGGATGTTCCTCATGATTTTTTGAGGCCGATTTCAAAGGTCGGCATAGAACAAAGCTTGGCATTGAGCTCTGAAAAAGCACATCATGTATCACACGTACAGTAGCACCCCAGATGACTGAAATCATCCTGATAGAGAGGGAGAGAAGATGTACCGAAGAGGATGGGGCACCGGTCGCCGCCGTACTTGGAGCCCTCACCATATTTCGTCGGGCACAGTCAGCGGCATGACAGAGGAGACAAGGGTGCGAGCAAAAGAGACGCCGGCGGCTAGGGTTACACCGCAGCAAAGCATAGCCACGCCGGTTGTCAAGGCTTGGAGCACCTTTCACCACGACCGCTGTGGTTGCAAACCGGCAGTTCCTAGTGCACCTGCCGGCCTGCCTGCCTGCATGAGGAAAGGAAATATGCGTCCGGGAAGAAAGCGAGTGGAGACACACCAGGGGGCGGTGGAAGAGGGGAGGTACCTTCCTTGGTGAGCGGCTTGGACACGGTGGAGGAGGAGGATGCGCCGTCGCCCGAGAAGATCTTCTCTTTCCGCCCCCTCGTCTCTCGGTTGAACACGGAGGGGGCTAGGTCTTGGGCGGCGGCGGCGAACCTCTGGAGCAGCGGCGAGAGCGCGGATCCGGGAGGCCTTGGATGCTGCCACCTCGAAGCGACGCTTCCTTGACGAGGACACGGCCGTCAGCCGTGACGTACGGTGGCGCGTCGCCGATCTAGGAACGCCGCCGTCGTGGGCTTCAATCTGGAAGCACAAGCGCCGAGGCGGAGAGGCGATTCCGGCGCGTCGCCGATCTGGTGGCGCGTCACGCTGTTGGGCGACCCCGGCGGAGATCGGGAGCCATCTCTTTCACAGCGGGGAGACGGTGACTAATGCAAGATCCGGCACGTTAGCGGCGGCGGCGAAGGGATGGAGGGCGGTCGGGAACGAGGGCAGTGAGTCGGGCGTGCGATTAGGAGAGTCGTGCGATTGGTTTAGGATTTTTTTTCGCTGGTTAATTTTTGCCGGTTTGTTTTCGCTGGTTTATTTTCGATCGTGTCAGTTCATTGCGACGGGAGGTTGGGCGCGTGGGGCAGGTGTGGGACTCGGTCGCCGGGTTTTTCTTGGTTTTTCGCGGCTGAGCGGGAGGTGGGAGCAAGTACCAAATGAAATTGTTGTGCACACGATGTGCCCTGGCCGATCTGTGCACGACAAAACAATCAAGTTGCTGCTGCTCCTCTGTGGACCAGATTCCTAGCGCTGGATTTGATCGTCGTCTGCAAATCGTCCAAAATTATCGTCCGCATAGCATTGCTGAGTACCAAAAAAGACCATAGTAGGTGGGATGAAAATAAAACCCGGAACGCAGACTACCAACTGAGACATTAGGAGTAGTGTGACGCCACCGATTCAATCGTACACTAATCATGCACACAAACGTGTACGATCAAGATCAGGGACTCACGGGAAGATATCACAACATAACTCTAAAACATAAATAAGTCATACAAGCATCATAATACAAGCCAGGGGCCTTGAGGGCTCAAATACAAGTGCTCGATCATAGACGAGTCAGCGGAAGAAACAATATTTGAGTACATACATACGTTAAACAAGTTTGCCTTAAGAAGGCTAGCACAAACTGGGATACAGATCGAAAGAGGCGCAGGCCTCCTGCACAGGATCCTCCTAACTACTCACAGTGGTCGCCGCTGCCGCGACGTAGTAGTAGAAACCTCCAGTGTAGTAGGAGTCGTTGTCAAAGGTGGCGTCTGGCTCCTGGACTCCAGCATCTAGTTGCGGCAACCAGGTAGAAGGGAAAGGGGAAAAGGGGGGAGAAAAGCAACCGTGAGTACTCATCCAAAGTACTCGCAAGCAAGGAGCTACGCTACATATGCATGGGTATATGTGTAAAGGGCCATATCAATGGACTGAATCAGAATGCCGAATAAGAGGGGATAACTAATCCCGCCGAAGACTACGCTCGCAGCCTTCGCCTTGCGACATGTAGCAGTAGTAGATCAAGTCCTCCAAGTAGCATCGCATAGCATAATCCTACCGGCAATCCCTCCTCGTCGCCCTGTTAGAGAGCGATCATCGGGTTGTATCTGGCACTTGGAAGGGTGTGTTTTATTAAGTATCCGGTTCTAGTTGTCATAAGGTCAAGGTACAAATCCAAGTCGTTGTGTTACCGAAGATCACGGCTATTCGAATAGATTAACTTCCCTGCAGGGGTGCACCACATAACCCAACACGCTTGATCCCATTTGGCCTGACACGCTTTTCTGGGTCATGCCCGGCCGCGGAAGATCAACACATCGCAGCCCCACCTAGGCCAACAGAGAGGTTAGCACGCCGGTCTAAAACTAAGCGCACAGGGGTCTGGGCCCATCGCCCTTAGCACACCTGCATGTTGCGAGGGCGGCCGAAAGCAGAACTAGCCCCCTTAAAACAAGAGTAGGCTTACGTTCCAATCTGGCGCGCGTCGCTCAGTCGCTGACGTCACGAAGGCTTCGGCTGATACCACGATGCCGAGTGCCCATATCTTTCCAAAGTAGTTGGTTAGTGTGTATAGACCAAATGGCCAGACTCAGATCAAATACCAAGATCTCGTTAAGCGTGTTAATGATTTAAACGCGGACACCGACCAGGGCCAGGCCCACCTCTCACCTAGGCGGTCTCAACCTGCCCTATCGCTCCGCCACAAAGATCCACACAGAGGGCCATTGGGACAAAGGTCCTTTCAACCCCCAATCCGTGAATCACTCGCGGGTGCTCCACGAGCCGACCCGACTTTAGTCACCACATGTATCATGTATAAAGTATATAGTATATACCCGTGACCACCTCCCGAGTGATCACAGCCCGATAGTATAGCATGGCAGACGGACAAGAATGTAGGGCCACTGATGGAATACTAGCATCCTATATTTAGCAGTAGGATAGCAGGTAAGGGCAACAATTGTAGCAACAATGACAGGCAAATGCAAGCAGTATAGAGAAGAATAGGCGATATCTGGTGATCAGGGGGGGGGGGCTTGCCTGGTTGCTCTGGCAAGAAGAGGGGTCGTCAACACCGTAGTCGAACTGGGCAGCAACAGCGTCGGTCTCGTAGTCTACCTGAGAGAAGAGGGGGAAGAAACAGTAAATACAATGCAGACATAAGCATGACGACGCATGACATGACAATGAGCGGGCTTAGGTGTGCCCTAACGCGGTAGTAGGTGATACCGGCGAAAGGGGGAAACATCCGGGAAAGTATCCCCGGTGTTTTGCATTTTCGGACAGGTGATCCGGAGGGGGAAAGTTGCGTGTTCGATATGTTAGGGATGTGTGGCAGACGATATGTTAGGGACAGGTGATTCGTCTCGTCGTTCTAAGAAACTTTCATGTACAAAGTATTTTCAACCGAGCTACGGATTATTTTATATTAACTTTTAAAGTTTTATTTCATTTTCTAAATTTAAGAGATTTAATTAAATCCGAAAATAATAAGGTTAATTGCTAGATACACCCAAAAGTGTACCCAGCCAAGTGTTGGAGTGGCTGACAATGGGACCCGGTTGATTGTCGTGATCAACTATGGACCGATTATTTAGTTAAACTGACCCGAGGGCCCATCAGTCAGTGACCATTAGAGTTAACAGCAAATTAAATTGATTTTAATTAAGTTAATTAGTAGGTGGGGCCAACCTGTCAGTGGGTCATTAGTTCAGAGAGCTCATTTTAATTGAACAGGTTATTTAGCAACGTGGCCCCCCACATGTCAGTGGCACAGAGGCCAATTAGCACGAGGCTAATGATGTCCAAGTCGGCACTATATGGTGGCGATGGCAGAGCGCGCCGGCGATGGCCGAGCGCTCGTCTCCGGCGACCGTTGGCCGTGCAGAGGGGTGCTACGGGCAGCTGGGAGAGCGTCGCATCCAGAGGCGTGAGTGGTTGGTCTTTGGGGTGGCGGAAACACGACCCGATGTGAGGTTCGGCGTGGCGTCTGGCGGCAAGGAGCGGGGCTGTCCATGGCGGGCTTGGTCGGAGGCGTGGGCGCGGCGCGCTTGCCGGCCATGGTCGAGCAGCCAAGCGGTCCCGGCGTCAGGGAGCTTCGGCGGTGGACGCGCGAGGCGTGGCCGTGGGTGGCTCGAGGTGGGGTGGGCGCATCCACGATGCGGTGGCCTTGTGATCGATGGCAGCGGGCGAGTCGCGGTGGTCGCGCGCGGTCGGGGCGGTGTGCGGCGAGGAAGGGGAGGCCGAGGGCCTCACCGTAGTTGTAGGGTACGTGGCACCGGGTGTCGAGGAGGTCGGCGGGGATGACGGCGACGTGGAGGAGGCAGTCCGGTGATGGCGTCCGGCGAGGTCCAACGGTGGTGCAGCGTCGAGGAGGCGAGGGCGAGGTAGCGGGCGGTGCCAGAGACGACGAGCGGCGTCGGCGCGCCGGGGTCGGGGGCAGCGAGGTAGCGGGCATACAGATTGACTCGGGGGGCGAGAGAGAGTGGGGGGGCTCGATCCTGATCCAGTAGGGGATCGGGGGAGGGAGAGTGGGGGCGCGAGTGGGGGGAGTGGGGGGTGTCGGTGCCGAGGGTTTCGGCACCAGGGGGTTAAGGGAGTGGGGTGGGCGGCCGTGGGCTGGTGGGTTGGCCCGGTGAGGTTTTTCTTGGGCGAGCCTGGGGGGTGTGCTTTCTAATTTTTTTAGCTTTGTTTTATGTTTTCTTTCTTTATCTATTTTCTTTTCTATTTTACTTTTAATTTCTGTTTTATAAAAGATAAATACAACTCCTAAATTAAAGTTATAATTTATTCTACTGCCCCAAAAGTTTGACACCTAATTAAAATAGTTTGCATTATTATTATTTTTAAAAGGCATTTAATTAATTGTCATAGCTGCTGTTTTAATTAGTTAGAGCCTTTAAACATTTTATAAAAGTGTGGTTTCTCCACTAGTATTATCCATGATTTATTTGACACATTTTGGACATTTTAGTTTTAATGTTTGAAAACTTTTGTTGTTTGCCTAAATCCAAATTTGATTTGAAACGTTTTGATCTAACATGTGTTTAGCAACAGTGACAAGGGTGACATGGCATCATTAGTAGGGTTTTACTGTAGCCTAACTATCCGGGCGTCACAAGTAGAGATATGGGTATGTCTACTTAATGAAACACAAGTCTGCGACCTTTCAAAAGTTCAAGGAATTTTAGAGTGAGGTTGAGAATCAACGTGACAGAAAAATCAAGTTCTTACGATCAGACCGTGGGGGAGAATATTTGAGTCACGAATTTGGCACGCACTTAAGGAAATATGGAATTGTTTTAGAACTCACGCCGCCTGGAACACCTCAGCGTAATGGTGTGTCCGAACGTCGTAATCGCACTCTATTGGATATGGTGCGATCTATGATATCTCTTACCGATCTACCGCTATCATTTTGGGGTTATGTATAGAGACTGCCGCATTCACTTTAAATAGGGCTCCGTCGAATTCCGTTGAGACGACACCGTATGATTTGTGGTTTTGGAAGAAACCTAAGTTGTCATTTTTGAAAGTTTGGGGATGCGATGCTTATGTCAAGAAACTTCAACCTGAAAAGCTCAAACCCAAATCGGAAAAATGCGTCTTCATAGGATACCCTAAGGAAACTATTGGGTATACCTTCTACCTCAGATCCGAAGGCAAGATCTTTATTGCCAAGAATGGATCCTTTCTAGAGAAAGAGTTTCTCTCGAAAGAAGTAAGTGGGAAGGAAGTAGAACTTGATGAAGTATTGCCTCTTGAACCGGAGAGTAGCGCAGCTCAAGAAAATGTTTCTATGGTGCCAGCACCGACTAGAGAGGAAGTTAATGATGATGATCATGAAACTTCAGATCAAGTTGCTGAACTTCGTAGGTCCACAAGGACACGTTCCGCACCAGAGTGGTACGGCAACCCTGTCCTGGAAATCATGTTGTTAGATAATGGTGAACCTTCGAACTATGAAGAAGTGATGGTGGGCCCGGATTCCCACAAATGGCTTGAAGCCATGAAATCCGAGATAGGATCCATGTATGAAAACGAAGTATGAAATTTGACAGACTTTCCTGATGATCGGCGAGCCATAGAAAATAAATGGATCTTTAAGAAGAAGACAGACGCGGATGGCAATGTAACCATCTATAAGGCTCGGCTTGTCACTAAGGGTTATCGACAAGTTCAAGGGGTTGACTACGATGAGACCTTGTCACCCGTAGCGAAGGTGAAGTCTGTCCGAATCATGTTAGCAATTGCCGCATTATGTGATTATGAGATATGGAAAATGGACGTCAAAACGGCATTCCTTAATGGTTTCCTTAAGGAAGAATTGTATATGATGCAGCCGGAAGGTTTTGTCAATCCTAAGAATGCTGACAAGGTATGCAAGCTCCAACGCTCGATCTATGGGCTGGTGCAAGTATCTCGGAGTTGGAACATTCGTTTTGATGAGATGATCAAAGCGTTTGGGTTTACGCAGATTTATGGAGAAGCCTGTGTTTACAAGAAAGTGAGTGGGAGCTCTGTGGCATTTCTCATATTATATGTGGATGACATACTATTGATGGGAAATTATATAGAACTCTTGGAAAGCATAAAGGCCTACTTGAGTAAGTGTTTTTCAATGAAGGATCTCCGAGAAGCTGCTTACATATTAGGCATCAAGATCTATAGAGATAGATCGAGACGCCTCATTGATCGTTTACAAAGCACGTACCTTGACAAGATATTGAAGAAGTTCAATATGGATCAGGCCAAGAAGGGGTTCTTTCCTATATTGTAAGGTGTGAGATTGAGCACGGCTCAATGCCCGACCACGGCAGAAGATAGGGAAAATATGAGTGTCATCCCCTATGCCTCAGCCATAGGGTCTATTATGTATGCCATGCTATGTACCAGACCTGATGTAAACCTTGTCGTAAGTTTGGTGGGAAGGTACCAAAGTAATCCCGGCATGGAAAACTGGATAGTGGTCAAGAATATCCTAAAGTACCTGATAAGGACTAAGGATATGTTTCTCGTTTATGGAGGTGACGAAGAGCTCGTCGTAAAGGGTTACGTTGATGCTAGCTTCGACACAGATCTGGATGACTCCAAGTCACAAACTGTATACGTGTATATTTTGAATGGCGGGGCAGTCAGCTGGTGCAGTTGCAAGCAAAGCGTCGTGGCGGGATCTACATGTGAAGCGGAGTACATGGCAGCCTCGGAGGCAACACATGAAGCAATCTGGATGAAGGAGTTCATTACCGACCTAGGAGTTATTCCCAATGCATCGGGCCCGGTGACTCTCTTCTGTGACAACACTGGAGCTATTGCCCTTGCCAAGGAGCCCAGGTTTCACAAGAAGACCAGGCATATCAAGCGTCGCTTCAACTCCATTCGTGAAAATGTTCAAGATGGAGACATAGAGATTTGTAAAGTGCATGCGAACCTGAATATCGCAGATCCGTTGACTAAACCTCTTCCACGTGCAAAGCATGATCAACACCAGAACTCTATGGGTGATCGATTCATCATAATGTAACTAGGTTATTGACTCTAGTGCAAGTGGGAGACTGTTTGAAATATGCCCTAGAGGCAATAATAAAAAGGTTATTATTATATTTCCTTGTTCATGATAATTGTCTATTGGTCATACTATAATTGTGTTATCCGGAAATCGTAATACATGTGTGAATACATTGACCACAACATGTCCCTAGTGAGCCTCTAGTTGACTAGCTCGTTGATCAATAGATGTTTACGGTTTCCTAACCATGGACATAGGATTTTATTGATAACGGGATCACCTCATTAGGATAATGATGTGATGGACAAGACCCAATCCTAAGCATAGCACAAGATCGTGTAGTTCGTCTGCTAAAGCTTTTCTAATGTCAAGTATCCTTCCCTTAGACCATGAGATTGTGCAACTCCTGGATACCGTAAGGGTAATTTGGGTGTGCCAAACGTCACAACGTAACTGGGTGGCTATAAAGGTACACTACGGTGTAACCACGAAAGTATCTGTTGGGTTGTACGAATCCGCATCGATTTGTCACTCCGTATGACGGAGAGGTATCTCTGGGCCCACTCAGTAGGACATCATCATAATAAGCTCAATGTGATCAAGGAGTTTTTCACGGGATGATGTGTTACGGGAACGAGTAAAGAGACTTGTCGTGACGAGATTGAACAAGGTATCGGTATACCGACGATCGAATCTCGGGCAAGTATCGTACCGATAGACAAAGGGAATTGTATACGAGATTGATTGAATCCTCGACATCGTGGTTCATCCGATGAGATTATCGTGGATCACGTGGGAGCCAACATGGGTATCTAGATCCCGCGGTTGGTTATTGACCGGAGAGTTGTCTCGGTCATGTCTACGTGTCTCCCGAACCCGTAGGGTCTACACACTTAAGGTTCGGTGACGCTAGAGTTGTAGAGATATTAGTATGTGGTTAACCGAAAGTTGTTCGGAGTCCCGGATGTGATCCCGGATGTCATGAGGAGTTCCAGAATGGTCCGGAGATAAAGATTTATATATAGGAAGTCCAGTTTCGGCCACCGGGAGAGTTTCGGGGGTCACCGGTATTGTACGGGGACCACCGGAAGGGTCCCGGGGGTCCACCGGGTGGGGCCACCTATCCCGGAGGGGCCCATGGGCTGAAGTGGCATGGGAACCAGACCCTGCTGGGCTGGTGCGCCTGCCCAAGGTCCCAAGGCGCCTAGGGTTGGAAACCCTAGGGGCCGTTGCCCTCGAGGCATCGCCCCAGTTGGAAGCCGTAAGGCTGTTGCCCCGAGGCCGCCCCCTCTAGATGGGATCTCCAAGGGGCATGCGCACCCCCTAGCCCCTATATATAGTGGAGGGAGGGAGGCAGCCGCACCCTAAGCCCCGCACCTCCTCTCCCTCCCGTGACACCTCTTCCTCCTCCAAGGCGCTTGGCGAAGCCTGCTTTGGAATCTCATTGCTTCCACCACCACGCCGTCAGGTCTTTGGATCTCCATCAACTTCTCCTTCCCCCTTGCTGGGTCAAGAAGGAGGAGACGTCTCTACTCCGTACATGTGTTGAATGCGGAGGTGCCGTCCGTTCGGCGCTAGGATCATCAGTGATTTGGATCACGACGAGTACGACTCCATCAACCCCGTTCTCTTGAACGCTTCCGCTCGCGATCTACAAGGGTATGTAGATGCACTCCTCTCTCTCTCGTTGCTAGATGACTCCATAGATTGATCTTGGTGATGCGTAGAAAATTTTAAATTTCTGCTACGATCCCCAACAAGTATTAGATTAGCAACAGTAATAGGAGCATATGGACAATGACCGCACAACCACCATGTACTTTTTGTCGATACAACATGTATACCTCCATCGAGGCATAAATCAGGACAACTTTTCGAGTGGCATTTCCTCTATAATAGTAGGTGATGTTGGACCAGCCGACAAACCCTAGCTACTATACATGGGGAGCTGGGGAGTAGTCGCATAGAAGAAAACCTGCATGCAGCGACCTGGGGAGTTGGACCAGTACAAGAAGTTATACCTCAGGTGGGCGAGATGTCACTTAGGCGGGCGGGCGGGATTTGCCCACATGACGGCAGCGAACAAGGGTACGGAGGACCTTCTTCTGCGCCTGCGCCGGCTCCGAGAGGACGGTGCGCATCGGTTTCCTCCATCGCCGACGGCGACAACGTCAACGCTGCACCTCCTCACCTCCCGCAGCGGACGGGATTCAGACGGATCTGTGACCACCGGTGACGAGAGAGATAGTGTGGACACTATCATCTTGTTTTGATACGAAGAGGGTGAGAGAGCGAGACGCGAGAAACTCCATCAAACAAGAGGCTATTATGGAGTAAAACAATCTCTCCATAACAGTGGTTTTAAATAGAATATGCGGGTTCCCGGAAAAAAGAAACAAAAACTGACGGACAATTTTTTAACGTACCAAGAAAGAAAACTTGATCAAAAACACGCCCCCGCTTCCAGGTCGCGAGAGTCGTCCCGCACACACACATAGACATAGACATGCATATATGTGTTTACGTAAAATTCCATTTCCATCACCATCTCCAATCAAATTTGTCCAACTGGCACATTATTTACGTTGTTAATTATATACATGGCAATATTAACGTACAACATCTCTTGTTTGCGAGCGTCCAGACCGCTGCCATGGCCGCTCCTGACCAACCCGAACCCTCTTCATCACCCGCGCGTGCTTCCCGCCCGAAACAGTCAGTGCCGAATTCATGCCCGGCCAGAGCGGACGTGACCTCTTACTGGCGCCGGCATTGAAGCGGCGCTCTGGCCGAGAGGGCGTCGCCTGTGCCGCTTCCTGGTGCACGCGACTGCTCCGCGTTCAAAGGTCGCAATAGCCGGCCACAACATGCATGTAAAAAGTTCTTGGGAGTCCATGCTACAGCTAGCTGTCCTCCCCAACTCGTCAATCTCTTCCAGTAGTACTAGTACTCCATGGCGCGAAATCGACAAGCAGGTGGGAAAGTTATCGTATACTCGGTTTGCGGTGAGCGGCATGCCGAGCAACCGTGCGGGGTCGAGCCGTGGAGGAGGGTGAGACACGAATGCGACAGACGTGATTTAAATGTTGGTTTTGCTCGATGGCGCGATCCAACATAACGAAACGTTGGTTTATCTCCATTTCCATTTTTTCTCGAGAAAAATGGAAACTTTCAACTCCATTTTCATTCCTACTCCCAGGTTGCCCCGTTACAACATTCCATCAAATACAAAGAAAAATTAACACGCATGTTGATGCATCTTAATGATTCATAGATCATAGCCAATATTTACTTCACAACTAAAGACAAAAGTTGTGAGAGCGTGTACAAAAGAAAAACTACTGATGGGGTCACTACGACTTAAATCCTAAACCCTAAACAGGATTTAATTTCCTGGCCAGGTAGAACCTGTCGAAGGAAAGACGGCTGGCACCCTCGGATCATACGATGCTTTTGTGCAGTTCCACTAAAATCGAGCTGAGCATCCGTGATGGCAAAGATATTGAAGAAGTGTGATTAGAATAATAGTATTGGGACTAGTTCATGAGACATAAACTCATCACAAGTAGAAGCCGGTAGAATAGAGAAAGATCAACATGGCGATGGAGCTATGTGGGGAGCTGCGGCAGTGGAGCAAGCCGGCTCCAAAAGGAAGATGGACTACCTGGGACGTCGGGCTATAGCTAGAAGGGCGTTGGGACGCGGCATCGGCCCATACCGCGGTGACCCCCGATTGGGAAGCACCGACTGTGGATTTTCTCCCTCGCCGATGTCGCATCTGGCTCTGCAGAACATTGTTCCCTTCCCCCAATCAAGGGATCAGGCCGGATATGTGACCAGCGGTGTGGCCACCGTCGTTCTATGCTTGTGAAGAGAGCAACCCAAACAAGGAGGCTTGTCGCTTAGGCTCCTGCTAGTGTATATATAGTGGTTTTATTTTTCTCTCCATATCAACCATTTTATATTGCGTACGTGTCATTGAAGAGTGAAATGATGGTTGCTTGTTCCGACTAACTTACTGTGTGATTTGACTGCTCCTTTAGTGGACCCTACACGTACTCCCCCTACGTGTATGCAACAGTCACACGTACACATGGACACAAAAACGTGCGTGACGCCCTAATGCATGCATGTCCGAGCACACGACAGAACACACACGCTCACGCTCAAGTGCTCAACCTACATGTGCATGCACACACATACTCAGCCAGGGTGGGCTAGTGACCGTATAAACACCGGAAAATGTATATATTGAGCGCAATGAGCGTATTATGAAGTCCACTGACCGTATTTTTACAAATATACAGTGACAGACAGTGTATTTATCTTGTTTGAAATTAAGCCATATTAACCGGAGAGGAGACAGTATGGACTAGCATTACTTTGATGTGACGCGTCAACTTGCCGAATGAGGAGAAGCTTGCAGGATGGGAGAAGCTTGCGCGCGGTGGCTCGCAGGACAAGGAGAAACTTTTGACTAATGCAAGCTCTCCTTCGCTCAGGCGGTGGACGTGCAACAGTTAATTCGGTGTCAGATTGCCAGAAGCATACACTATACTAGTACTATTATTGTTGCACTTCCCAAAGAGGCGAATAGCGAAGCGCAAAGTTTACTAGTACTAGTACTAGTACTATAGTGTATAGAGGTATGTATTATACTAGTACTAGGAACCGGATGGAGGAGCGTCTGCACTCTTATTATATTTTAAAAATATGATAAAGCAATCTTCAACGCATTTGGTTCTCTTCGAGGGTTGTCGCATGTGATAATGGAAGTTGATTGCATGGAACACTCACCAAAATTCTCACTTAATTTTGGCTCATATCCTGTTACAAATAGGAGCGCTCGGTAATATTTCCTATTTTTTTGTTATTCAACATGTAAATAGGTCAGCAAACCTTGCGGCGCATCTTTGTGCGAACCGTGCTTGCTACACTTTGAATGTGGCCGAGAGTTGGCTTGATGAAACACCTCGCTTCCTACTTCTTTTTTATGGGTACCTCGCTTCCTAGTGACCAAAGGTGTCTTGGCTGATCGTCCTAAGAATGCTTATATATGAATAAAGCTCTCTCATTTACCCGCAAAAAGATTAAGCCATATTAACCGGAAAGGAGGGAGTATGGACTAGCACTACTTGTTGGTGTGTCCCGTCCAACTCGCATGAGCGAGGAGAAGCTTGCAGTGACAAGGTGAAGCACGCCACGCCTTTTGACTAATGCAATGTACCCTCGCCCAGGCGGTGTACATGCATCAGTTCATTCGGTGTCAGATTGCCAGAGGCATACACTGTAGTACCGAACATGCGGAGTACCATCATTGTTCGACTTCACAAAGAGGCGAAGAGCCAAGCGCAAGGTTTAGTAGTACGAGTAGTACTACTACTAGAACCACATGGTGGAGCCACTGTACTCTTATTTTTTTAATCTCTGATAAAGTACACATTTATTTCGGAGAAGGGCGGAAAACGGCAGCCCAACATGTAATGATGATATCGATCAACCATGCTCGAATACATCTTGGCCTCCGTCGAGCCCATCTGTGTGTTCTCGCTCCTCGTCTCTCTCAAGGAACGGCGGGTTGGACATTTTGCCGTCAATTGAGATCGTTTTTCTCACACTCCGGTCCCACATGTCAGTGTTATGCCAAGAGAAGGTGCGTTGATCGACTGGCCATACGGGTACTTGGTTTTGCACCTTCATACTACTCCTCCCTCCGTCACAGTTTACAGGGCGCGCTTCATTATGATGCATTTCTCTCAATGCATTTCCACCACCAGAGAGACTTTAGACGCGTTTGGTTTAATGCTCAATTAATTAGGGCGTGGTAACTGCAATTTTCTCTCGATGTAGTACACTACAGAGTGGAGTAAGTGCATGCATGTGTGTACCCGGGGTGGAAGCACTGCATGCATGTGTGTACGCATTATTTCCTCTAGTAATAGACGCCGTGCTATAACTACCAATGCTATTTTCCAGGCCAATCGCTAGTCGCCTTGGTCCCGTAGATTTTCTTTTTCTCAAGCGCCTCTATAAACAAAGGACGGATGGAGTAGTATGAGCGGATTCAAAGAAGAGCATATTGATGGTTGCTTCTTCCGAGCAACTTATAGTGGGAAAGGTGGGGCTTATGATCTGACTGCTCATTGCTCTCTATTAATGCAGCGCAATGACCGGTCTGAGTCTCCCATGCGGCTGTGCACTACCCCCTCGGTTCTTAAATATACTCCGGAGTATTTGTCTTTCTAGAGATTTCAACGAGTGAATACTCAAATATTTGTCTTTTTAGAGATTCAAATGGACTACTACATACGGATATATATAGACATATTTTAGAGTGTAGATTCACTCATTTTGCTCCGTATGTAGTCACTTGTTGAAATCTCTAGAAAGACAAATATTTAGGAACGGAGGGAGTGCACATACGAAGCAAAATGAGTGAATCTACACTCTAAAATATGCCCATTTGAAATTTCTAAAAAGACAAATATTTAGGAAGGAGGGAGTATAATTTTGTGCATGGCACATGGACCCGGATGCCGGAGAGGCTTCTGGCAATGCTATCAAGCTTCCAACATTTGTTTACATAATTGACGTACTATACAAATAATTTTCCAGCGACATGCAATTGTACAATGGTGTGAGCTTTCAGCTTTTGTTTCGTGTGTCTTGCCATCGATGCTCTTTCGGAAACAATAAAAAACTAACTTCCTTGCTAATCAGAGCTAATATTTACATCACAACTGAAGACAAAGTTGTGAGAAGGTGTTAATTAAAATTGATCCATGCTTTCATTGGCGGCAACGTCCCCCCAGCTGTGTCTAAATCAACAAGGCATGTTGGGAAAAAAGTAGCTATCTGGAGCATGCAACATTCCGATCATTTTGTGCAATTCCACTAAAATAGAGTTGAGCGTCCCTGTTCCAAAGATATTAAGTTTGATTACGATAATAGAGGTCTGCTGATGAAACAATAAACACATAAATAGAAGTTGGTCACCTTTGCAGTCTCTCTTAAGACTAAATAGTTAGAGAAGATTAGGCTCGGAGTTGGATGAGGAGGATAGAGTAAAACCAATCTCCCTTTGTGCAGTCGCACTGAAATGTAGAGACGTTGCCCGTGTGACATTTTGGTAGAACTGCACAAAACACTCTCAAGAAAAAAGTGATTTGTGCAGTTCACCAAAAGGTCGCAATAGCAACAAGGTGAAATGGATAGCCCTGTTTGCAAAAAGGAGGTAGAAAGGAAACAATTACTGGCCAATAACAGTTGATGACACATGCGACGACAAAAAAGAAGCATATTCCTTGTCCTAAGGGAAGATAACAACACGGTTGTGTTTGTCTAAAACGGTGTGAAGACGAGATTGCAATATGGAAAGTACGCTGGACGAGCTACGCTTTGGGCAAAGAACTATGGAAGATCCACATGCAGCGACGTGGGAAGATGGGCAAGGAGCAAGGCCGGAGGATACACGGAGGTCGTCTGGATGTAACTAGGTGAGCGGCGGCGGGCGGAATCTGCCCATCAAGCGGCAGCGAGCAGCAGGTGGCGTAGGCCCTACCACGCCGGAGCTTGGTCAGAGAGAACGGCGTGTACCGCAGATCGGTACGTGCTGCCTCGGCGCCGTCGAACGAAGAAATGATGCACGTCCTCCCTTTGCGCCAGTGGACGGGATGCGGCCGGATCAGTGACCAACGGTGAGAGAGAGAGAGAGAGGCCACCGCAGCCTTGTGTGAGATACTCTGAAGAGAGACAAACCAGGCAGGCATGCTCCATTGTATATAGTGGAGTCGACTACCTTTTACTCCATAAAAATCGTTTTATATTATGTGTACGTGCCATTGAGCAATATAACTTTATTTAAAAATAACGCGCCAACGCATCAAGTCGAACTTTGTTTCGTGCACGCGTGGTACACGACCTCCGTAGGTAAACAACCGCTACACGCATGTGGGCTGCCATTTCATACAAAAATGAGCTCCACCGTGTACCCGCGCGAGTGTGGCTGGGCACGAAGCGTGAGTACATGCACGGTGCACCTATTCTCTTCTTGTATACGTACACCACCTACGTGGGGTTGTGTGAGAGAGATACAAACGTAGAGAGATATAGTGTGTGGGTTCGTGAGATTTTTTTGGGGGAGGGGGTGGGGTCAATAAAAAAAGTAACATGTGCAATGTGTGTGAAATAGAGTCCTGGATATATTATATATATAGAGGGGGCGATCCACGAGAAGAGAGTGGAGGTATCATCGGCTTGAGGTGTCCATAGAATCGAAGAGAGGGATGATATGTGTGTGCACGCGCGATCGATAAAGAGTGCCATCGAATTTGTGTGTGCCCACGTTGAAGATATAGAGTGGCTGGCCTACTGGAACATGAGAGGAGACAGGTGCAGTTTGTCTCTGTGGCATGGATACCTACCTACAGCGCTCGACTATCGGTGTGGGGTGGGGGGGGCGCCGCCTAATTAACTATAGAGGTACAATGGCTGGTATATGTGTGGAGGAGGAGAGAGGCCTACCTCATGTATTAAGGGAGATCGATCAAGATCCATGCATATGTGTAGGAGAGGAATAAGGTTGGGAGAGAGAAAGAGCTAGAGTGTTGGAGGGGTGGTAGTGGAGTTGCTTCTAACAAGCTGGTGGGATAGGCTTGCTAGACAACCGGAGGGCACGCCTGCAATATCAATAAGAGAGGGGATGGCTGCCTGTCTGTGCACGTGCGTGTGAGAGATGGGTCAGGAGGCATGCACGAATGATGAGGGGGGCGATATGGCTGTGGTAAGGAGACATAACTACATAGGAAGATCAATCGTCCTTTGTCAGAGAAAGGAGAGACATAACTTGTGAGGTACGTCGATCGATGGGGGGGATAGTTAAAGTCGACCTAGGCATATGTTGGGAGATCGATTCGTATACATGCATGTGTGTGTTAGAAGCAAATGAGGCACGGGAAGAAGGATAGAGAGAGAGGGATGCATCTAGGAGGTGGTGCGAGAGTCATACTATATCGAGGGGGAAGGAGTGTGCGAGTACGAGATCGATGAAAAGAGTGGTGGGAGTGAGGCATGGACGGTGATAAGAGAAGAGGGAAGCTTGTGTTTGTGCTAGGCACACCTGGCTAGAGAGGCATATCGATCGATGTGTGCCGTAAAGAAGGAGCTGGGGGCCTACACACACCGTGGGTGAACGACCTAAAGTGAAAAGACGAATTTGCGCGATGGAGCTAGAGAATGCTGAGGGAGGGTGAGAGGGATGCGGGCGTGTGCATGCACGAGAGAAAGTTAGCGCTAGCTAGCTACAAAGATAAGAGGATTGTGTGGGTGTAAAAGACGAATAGAGATCATACTTCATTATAAAAAGTGAATTCGGATATTTGAAGAATTTATCATAGTGTTTTAAACCGACGCATGTGTGAATATATATAACGGTGATACACATGGTGTGGTTATGAACATGTTATACTACATATAATATATTTTATCTCTACTCTTATAAAAAAACAGAGTTGTTGATGATGGTGTGCCTGCCATCCTGCAATATAGGTCGTCCGATTTATATCTGACGGATAGGAAGGAAACTATGGCAATTTTGAAAAAAGATACCCACACCCCTCTCCATATTTGCAAATTAGGCCTCCCTTGATCATGTTGATGTTCTACTGAACGCATGGGCATCTTGCTAGTACTACGTATAATATATAGAACATTGATCATAATTTGGGCTAATGTGGCTTTTGCAGCTCATGTCTAAATACTTGTCATAATGTAGGGGGCGGGGCACTATACTATGTGTGATAAACACAGTGTACACGTATGGAACATGGTTTAGATTATGAATATATAGTTAGTACATCAAATGTACTATTATTTGGAATCAACATCAAGTGTATTCTAAAAATAGAATTCGAGTTCATGTAGACACATAGTTCATATCTATCTCTATAGTAATCATGTGGTGTGTTATTAAGGTAATACACGAATGATGGTTGAACTTGGCAACAATCATGATTGTAGATTCTTATTGAAATAGAGAAACAAATTCAAATTCAGTTTGAATTGCAGCGGTAGTATAGACATTTGGAATGCACTAAAATGTTGGTATGAGTAGGTTACATGCATTATACTGACAAGTTTAAAAAACTTAATTGGACATAACATAGATTCATACTCCCTCCTTCCATCTATATAGGGCGAATGTCGCTTTTTAAGACCGCCTTTGACTATTGACACGATTAATACTACATGACATGCACAATGTGAAAATTATATCATTGAAAGAACCTTTCATGCATTTAATTTAACGGTGTGCTTTGTGTAAGTTGTTTGTCATATATTATTGCTCTAATATTTGGTCAAAGTTAGCATCGAAAAATGCATTAGGCCCTATATAGATGGAAGGAGGGAGTTGCTTTGAATAGCATTTTTATAGTAAAACGGGGCAAGACTCTCTCCGTGGTGGTGTGAATAGTTTTATTTTTCGCTTTTCTTTTTGGTTGAGGGAAGTGCGAATTGATTTGGTACTTACAAGTACAATATTACACGTTAGGCTTGTCCCTAAGATTCAACCCGCGCCTTGTTATATCCCGAAAATTCAGATATCGTGCTCCCAAAACTGGCGCCTTCACAACCCGCGGCTTGCTATCCCGAAATTACAATGCGCGCGAAAACTCCCTCCAGCTGCCAAATCCCGACGTGTGAAATCCCCCTTCTAACCCTGAGTCGAAAGGGCCGCTAGTTCAAATTGGTGGGGGTACTTTTGTACAAGCGCGTCCCTAAGTCATGGTTCACCCCCTCCCATCGCCTTCTTTTTGCCATTCGAAATCCCAGGCCGCCATAACCTCTCCGCTCCAGCCGCGAAACCCCACCCTCCTCCGTCCGCCACCTCACCGCTGCCCAGCCGGAGCCTCTTCCCCGACGACATCGTCCACTGCAACAGCTCGACGTCCCTCGTCCACCTCCCCGGATGAGGGTTCGTCGTCCATCTCGTCATCCCGCCGGTTCAGCCACCCCGTCCTCCACCTCCAAGGAGCTGCTTCGACGATCGCCTCGTCTATCACGGCTGCTCCATCCCCACAGCGCCGCCTTAACCTGCTCCACCGGAACCGCAACATCCTCACCGACTCCTCGGACGAAGCCAAGGCCTACTCGGCGCCACCAAAGAGGTTGTACACTCATCGCATCGCACCTTCTCCTTAGCTCGACCTCCCAGCACCGACGGTGCTCCATCCCGCACCACCATGGAGCGGCTAGCTTGAAGCCGGCGCCAAGAAGCGACATCTCCACGGGCTCTCCCTCAGTGTGAGGCCCCTTCGCGGCGGCGGCCCATACCAGCCGAATCTGATGCTGCTCCGGCTCTCGGTCGATCGTCCGCCGCCTGACCGTTGCCCGGCTCGCCGCCGCCCACCGGTGCTGCTTGCTCGCCGTCATGGCTGCTGCCGCTTCTCTCCCTCGTCAGGTGCCGCTTTGTCTCGATTTAGCTACACTTCAGTCGACTGAATCGACTTTTGGGTCAGTCGATTTTCAGGGGGTGGGGGGGAGGGGCTCGTTGGAGTTAAGTAAGAACTACCCGCAGCGGGGACGGGAGCTCGCCGGAGAGGTACCCCACTATCTATCTTAGGGTTCAGGGTGGGGCGGGGGACCAATAGGGCTGGCCGGGGCGGTGGAGGACCGGCGGTGGGGAGTTGTTTCGGGGCGGCGAGGCGGCGCTGGGGCCGGCGGTTGGGCCGGTGGTGGCTGGCGGCTCAGGGGGATGCATGTTGAAGATGAACTGCAGGCCCTCCCTAAACTACATGTCAACTGCCTCTCTGCTACCATTGCGTTCAGTTTCTGACAGTAACATTCAGATTCCATAATAAATTTCAGTTTCGACAGTTAAGTTCAGAGTCAACAGTTTTTACCTCATCTGTTGTAGTCAGGTGGTTTTTGGTGATGTAAGTTTTACATCTATTTTACATCATCTATTGGAGATGCTATCAGAATCCCACTTGAGATTGATGATGTCTGTCTTGTGCTGCTTCAGCCTTGACGTCTTACGGCTCACCGGAGCTGCTCCAATGACAGAACGGTCCATCACAATAGAGTAGTGCCCTGGGCGCCGTCTACAGATTCCTCAGATCTTCCTCCACACCTCCAACAACCACCTTTGCCTCAACTGATTCAGCGACCAACCCAATGATGCTGAGGTCGACACGGCTATGGCAAAGAGGTTGTACACTTGTTGCATCACTTAGTACTATACATTCATGTCGATGCATTAGGGCTATTTTGGTTCGACGGAAAAACATAGCAATAGGGAATTTTCCAATGGCACTCTACTATTAAATTATTCATGCATTTTGTTGAAAGGAATGAAGCAAAACATCCACCTGGACCTACTTTTCAAAATCCTATGCATGAAAACAAGACCAAGTGCATTAGTGGCAGAATAACATTCTAACTCAGACACGCTTTCATATGGTTTCACTTTATTTTGGCCATGTTTCTTTGCATTCCTCTGCTCTTCCAATTCCTGTAAACCAAACACCCAAGTTGGCAGAAATCTTGTGTTTACAAATGCTCTGTTTACCATGTGCATTCCTATCCTATTTCGATGTTTTCCTATCCCTGCGTTTTTAGAATCATGCAAGCCAAATCAGCCCTTACAGAATTACTTCAGTTGCAGGTAGGTGTCGAAGGGAACTTTGTGTGGTTTCTCTTGCTCCTGCCGCGACGTCGTCCACCTCACCTGAGCTGCTCCAACGACAGAAACATCCACCAAACCAGATATCACGACTCCTAACCGTCTTTTGCCGCCTCAGATCTCCTTACCTGCTGCTTGCACCCACCGCAACGGCATCACCACCATTGACTCAGCAGATGAACCTGAGGAGTACACGGGTCCACAAGAGAGGTCGCACTCTTTTGATTCTGCTTATGTTACGCATTGCTTAAAATTACCTGCTACTTTATCGTCCTGTTTACCTCTTGGACTCCATGTCAGGTCCAAATTAATGTTCAAACTTGAGTTCTAAATTAGTTGTGGGGCACATATCGAGGAAGCAATGAATAGTATCTCTGTCTAATATCTGGTTCACCTAGGGTATGCCTATGTTGTTCATCTTGGGTGGGAAACAAATAGTAAAGCAATCATCATCTGTCTTTTTATTAAATTAAAGCAATCATCACCGCTATCATTATTTTTGGATCCATCCACTAGTTGTTACCATCACTCTAAATTTCTGCATGCTCTCCTTACATAATCTCACCATATTTTTTTTCGTATGCATGTCAGATATTGTACATAGTCATGTTGAACATGTAGAGAAAAAGAGAAGAGTTTTGCGCGGCAATACAATGTCATGCAGACATCGCTCCATGGTGGGTTCAATGGCAAACCCTCCCCCCCCCCTCTCCCGATTGTAATCCAGAGGAAGATATCTGTTCTGAGGCAGCTGACCACTCCTATTTACCCCCAAGGTGTTTGCTCTACCTTGGCATGATGATGTTAGTCATATCATGCATATGTTGCCTTGCAGTGCCTACTTTTGACATCATTATGTCATCTGCTTAGTTTAGACATGTTATGTCGCCACCTGTTTAGATTCTATATCATATATGGGAATTATGCAGTCTCATGTCTTTTAGCCAGCCATAATATATGTGAAATGTGCAATGCCATCCTGCTTAACTGTGCATCATATATTTGAATGATCCCATCCTTTTCTTCATTACATTTCCATTTGTCGACAATGTTTGTACATTAAACTACTCTTCCCGTGAATCAGCCATTTGGGTGGGAGATTGAAAAATCTGGAGTGAAAACAAGGCCTTCAGAGCAGACAGTGCTACCTGTCGAAGCAGATCTCTTGTTGGGTCCCGATAGCTCCTCAGAGATGGATTCAGAGACAGATGACCAGTCCTATTCCCCCACCGAGGTGTATGCTCTAACTTGGCACGACGTTTTAGTTATTCATCATATCTTTGAATTATGTTATGCTATGCTATCCAGTTTAGATAGACATCATATATGTGAAATTATGTCATGCTATCCATTTTAGTTAAACAATATACATGTCAACTATTTCATGTCTTCTTTTTTCCACGCTATCTATTGCATCTGTCTGTCATACAATGTCTCTACATTCAACTATGTTTCCTGTTTATCAGCCATTTGAATTGGAGCGGGTGATGCCAGCATCTAGCGGACTAAAAACACGGTCTTCAAATAAAACAGTGCTACCTCTTGGTGGAGATAGCACCCCGGTTGTACATGCATGAAAACCAGCCCTACCACACATAACCCAAACTCTCGCAGATTGTACCCCTACTGCAATGGACAGAGAACCAGCTTCACCCAATCTAACCCCAACCCCAACAGATAGTAACCCAGTTCCTATTGACACAGCACCATCTCCACCACAAAGCTCCCAAACAAGAGCAGTTAGTAAGGCAGATCCAGTGCCCAAAGGGTCAGTACTACAACGGCGAACCCCAACTCCACCAGTTAGTATGCCTATTCCTGTGGAGGAAACACAACCAGCTAGTCGTAGTTTAGCATCTATCGCATTTGATGTTGTTAAATCGTATGTGTGTATCTTCCCATCTTGGAAATATTATACCAAGATGAAGGAAAATGCCGATTCAGGTGTGTTTGTCCAGGAGTTATGTGTAAGTAATGTCATTCATGGCAATTATTTTACTTTGTCCCATACATCCTACCTCCATGATGGTTATAATAGAACAAAATTTCCCATTTTTCTCTATAGAGAAGGACCGATTTGGAAACTCAAGATGAGGTAACCTGTGCTAATACCTCTCCTATCTTCAAGAATGCTTGGTGGCAGTATCAGAATTACCTGATGAAAACGTACTTCACCGGCAAAGAAACTCATCAAATTCCCTTACGTTCTCTTGAGACACATTTACTGGACGATGACTGGGAACGCCTTGTTCTCTACTGGTCCCGAACCAAGAATGTGGTCAGGTCTATGAGCTCATTTTCTATTTTTAAGTACTATATTCTTGCGTCTTACTGTACTCTGTTCGTGTAGAACAAGTGCCTAAACCTGAAGAACAACTGTTCTAATTTAAGATTCCATTGCTATCATAGTTACAAAAAGCGCTAGGTGTTAATTATGCGTTTTGCCACCGCCTTGCGCTTTACTGACCAAAGCGCATGCTTATGCGCAGTTATGCACAGATTAAGCGTAGTTATGCGCAATGCGTTTCGCCAACGCCTAGAGCCTATGTGCGCTTAAACGCTCGCTTAGGCACGCCTTTTTTAACTATGATTGCTGTCGTGCATACTGCTTTGCTCTTGTATCATTGTATTTACTCATACAAACTTGTTTTTAAATTGAAGGATCCAATCAAAACTCCAATGGCACAGCAGGTATGTTCACGCATGTTTATTTAACAGGCTTGCTCTTATCAATAGCTCTGTTGATTTCAATTTCAATTGTGTATACAGTTGACTTCTCATATCATGCACATTACTAGCATCACAACAGAGCAAATAGTGTTGTTGTACATGTAGACCCGTGGTACCCATCTGAAATCTTGTTGTGCCATGTAGTTTCCCACGCTTTGTATTCTTTCACTGCTGCTTTGTCTTGAAATGATATGATTTGAACCGTGTCTCTATTTTGATTTGTCAAGACAATGCAGTGACCATAGGACATAGATATATGTTTGTTTGATGCTTTTATTATGTACTAGTACTTGGCAATAGAAGACTTGGTAGTTTAATCCTGTCCACCTTACTAATGAACTGGTTCACCGAAATGAGTTTCATATACTAGTACATGCTAAACCTGTTATGTGTCTCGCTTGTTTCTTCTTTTAGAATGTCAAGAATATTGGGGAAGAGTGCCTTATTAAGCAATGGTAAAGGAAGTAATGCATATAAGGTTCGGGATAGTGACATATCCTTGTTGGTCTCCAACAAAGCCGATAAAACAGCTAAGGAAGACTATCTCAAGACGGTGAGACAACCCCAAAGTCTGTCTTGGTTTAGTGTTCGAAAGCATCGGCAACTACCACTTGCACAAGCTACTCAAACTCACTGTCTGAATCAGTTCGGTTTCTTGAGTCTCAACTATAAGCTGAAAGACATCGACCAGTTGTGCTGCGATAAGAAGCAGAAGGACTGCGGAAGTCCCTGGAGCATTCAGATGCATACTTTGTGGTGCAACAGCAAGCGTTGGAGGATTTTAGCACCAAACAGGACAAAGCTAATAAGCTTGCTAAGCTTATTGCCAGCATGGTGGATACCACGTTTCTTGAGGTCTTCTGAAGTTGTTTCAGTTATGCTCTTGTTTTGTTGCCGTGTTTATTTGCACCGGTGGCCAATTTTGACGGCCAGTGTATGTAATATGCTGCTTTGTTCCCTATATTTGCACTAGTGGCGAACTTTGATGCCCAGTGGATGTAATATGTGTAATAGCGGTAATAGTCTAGCGTTAATTGCTTGCTTATTTATTTCTTTATTGTCTTGTTTAGTTGTTTGCTTGTAGTCACGCAATTCTTTTTCTGTGTTTTTCTAGTGGCCACAATAACCTATTTTTGGAAACTAGGCCAAAATAATCATGGCAAGACATGGACTGTTGTAACCATGGGCCTCCTGCAGGCCGTATGATCCATGGGCCTTCTACGGGCCGTAGGATCCATTGGCCTTCTATACAGGCCGTAGGATCCATGGGCCTTCTGCGGGCCGTACATTCATGGGCCTTTTACGGGCGGTAGGATCCATGGGCCTTCTACGGGGCGAATCATCATTTCGCCAATCGTGGGTCGTACTATTCGTGGACAATAACGGGTCGTTAATAGGCCGTATTTGATAACTCTATGAAAACAGCCCAACTGGTTTTTTTTACATGAAAACGGGCCAACGTATTAACGGGCCACAAACGGGACGACTGTAACCACGGGCTAAATTTGGCCCACAAGCAGAAAATGACAGTAATGGGCCGTAAGTAACCGAATGCTGGAAATGAGCCCAAGCATAAATGGGCCCTGAGAAGGCCGAAAGATAACATGGGCTGGAAACGGCCCAACAGAATAATGGGCCGTTAATGGGTATAAAGTGATACACTGTTCATTACGGGCCAGTTTTACCACGGGTCGTTAAGGGGCCGAGGGTTACTAAGGGCCTCATATGGGCCGAAAGACGTCATGGGCCATACATGGGCCGGAAGTTAAAACGGGCTAGAATTATATTGGACGGCCCACATGACGTTACTAGGCCTAATTCGGATATGCCGTAAATGGGCCCTGGGTTAGCGGGCTGTAAATGGGCTATATGCGAACAGGCCATTAACAGGATTGACGTGGGCCGGCCCGCCACCTTTTGACCAAGTCAAACGGGCCGGCCTTTTCACAGGAATGGGCCTCAGTTGGGCCGTGCCACGTGTCGACGTATCATAGGCGCTTTGGGTCCAATGAGTGGATGACATCTGTCCCAACGGTGAGCCGACACGTGTCCTCTAGCCAATGATGATTTTACACGTGGGAAATCCCCTTTGGTCGGGGCTGTTAACGGGTTATCGGATCCAAAGCCGGACCCGGTAGCTTAACGGCGTTCCGTTACGGTGGATGCCACGTGTCGGTCACCCTTGACGAAAGCACTTCTGTGACGCGCGATTTATCGTCATGGAAGTGGACACTTCCGTGATGATAATTTTGGTAATGTCATGGAACACTTCTACGACAAAGACAGTATGACTATCTTGATTCTCATCATAAATTTGTCATGGATGTACATGCATGATGTAAAACGTGACCCATCGTGACAAAGACGTATCATCACGGAAGTGTATTTTTTTTTGTAGTGTGATATATCGCCGAACGAGCCTGCGCAAGGTCACGCTCCTCATCCAACACATCAAGTGCATCCTAACACGCAATTTCATTGGTATCTTCAACATAAGCTGCCACACAAGGCGAGTCATGATGGATGTCGCTTGGAAGAACCGCCTCTGCCCCATAGACCATGAAGAAGGGCGTGTGGCCTGTTGTCCTGTTGGGAGTAGTACTGATGCTGCAAATCACTGAAGGTAACTCCTCAACCCAACAACCCGGCATCCGCTGCATGGAACCATAAGCCGGGGTTTTATACCTCTCAAGATTTCCTAATTGGCCCTCTCATCTTGACCGTTAGACTATGGATGAGCCACGGATGAGACATCAAGACGAATATGCTCACGTTGACAGAACTCTCTCATAGCACCCTTAGACAGGTTAGTAACATTGTCAGTTATAATACTATGAGGGTAACCAAAATGGAAGATCACCTTTTTCAGGAATCTAACCGCCATTGTCGCATCACACTTACTAACCGGCTCTGCCTCCACCCACTTGGTAAATTTGTCAACCGCCACCAAGAGGTGGGTCTTCTTATCCTTGGATCTCTTGAAAGGTCCAACCGTATCAAGCCCCCAGACCGCAAATGGCCAAGTAATTGGAATCATCCATAACTCTTGGGCCGGCACATGAGCCCGTCGAGAGAATTTCTGACAACCATCACACTTACTGACAAGATCCTCCGCATCAACATGAGCCGTCAACCAATAAAAACCATGACGGAAAGCTTTAGCCACAAGTGATTAAGAGACGGCATGATGACCGCAATCCCCTTCATGGTTTTCTCTTAGGATATGACGGCCCTCTTCAGGAGAAACACAACGCTGAAAAACACCTATGACACTGCATCTGTGTAGCTCACCATTGACAATAGTCATGGATTTAGACCGGCGTGTTATCTGTCTGGCCAAAGTTTCATCTTCAGGTAACTCGCCCCGGGTCAAATATACCCAAATAAGGAACTGTCCAATCAGGGATTGCATGGAGAGCCACCACTAACTGTGCCTCTGGGTCAGGAATAGCAAGGTCCTCTTCTGATGGTAATTTCACTCAAGGATTATGCAATACATCCAGAAAAACATTGGGGGGTACCGGCTTACGTTGAGATCCAAGCCGGCTCAAAGCATCAGCTGACTCATTCTTCTGTCAGTCCAGATGCTCTACCTGATAACCTTTGAAATGGCCAGCAATATAGTCAACCGCCCGGTGATAAGCCGCCATCAGCGGGTCTTTGGAATCCCAAGTGCCTGAAACTTGTTGAGCCACCAAATCTGAGTCGCCAAATCATCTAACCCAGCTTAAATTCATCTCCTTGGCCATCCTGAGGCCATGGAGCAAGGCCTCATATTCAGATGCATTGTTAGTACAAGGAAACATCAACTTTAGAACATAACAGAACTTGTCACCTCGTGGGGAAGTCAACATAACTCCAGCCCCCGAGCCTTCCAATTGCTTAGACCTATCAAAATGAATAGTCCAATATGTGTTATCAGGCTTCTCCTCGGGTGTATGCAATTCCGTCCAGTCGTTGGTGAAATCCACAAGAGCTTGAGACTTGATAGCTGTCCTTGGCATATATTCCAAACCATGGGGTCCAAGCTCAATGGCCCACTTGGCCACTCGGCCTGTGGCCTCTCTATTTTGAATAATATCCCCTAAGGGAGCAGAGCTGACCACAATAATGGGATGACCAAGAAAATAATGCTTCAACTTGCGAATGGCCATGAACACCCCATAAACTAGCTTCTGCCAATGTGGGTATCGCTGCTTAGACTCAATCAAGACCTCACTAACATAATAAGCCGGCCTTTGTACTGGATACTTGAAAGGATCGAGAAGAGGTGTCTAGAGGGGGGGTGAATAGACTCTAATCAAGAAAAGTTGCAATTTTTAATCTCTTGAGTTGAAGTGGAGTATTAGCACAAGTTTAAACATTCACAATACATACCAAGCAAGCATGCGAGCATACAAAGAGTATATGAGCAGCGGAAAGTAAGGAATGCAAGTTGCAAGAATGTAAAGGGATGGGATTGGAGTGTGCAAACGCAATTTGAAGACACGGAGATTTTTTATTCGTGGTTCCGATAGGTGGTGCTATCGTACATCCACGTTGATGGAGACTTCAACCCACGAAGGGTAACAGTTGCGCGAGTCCACGGAGGGCTCCACCCACAAAGGGTCCACGAAGAAGCAACCTTGTCTATCCCACCATGGTCGTCGCCCATGAAGGACTTGCCTCACTAGGGTAGATCTTCACGAAGTAGGTGATCTCCTTGCCTTTACAAACTCCTTGGTTCAACTCCACAATCTTGTCGGAGGCTCCCAAGTGATACCTAGCCAATCTAGGAGACACCACTCTCCAAGAAGTAACAAATGGTGTGTTGATGATGAACTCCTTGCTCTTGTGCTTCAAATGATATTCTCCCCAACACTCAACTCTCTCTCATAGGATAGGATTTGGTAGAAAGAAGATTTGAGTGGAAAGAAACTTGGGGAAGGCTAGATATCAAGATTTATGTGGTTGGAATGGAATATCTAGACCTCAACACAAGTGTAGGTGGTTCTCTCTCAGAAAATACGTGTTGGAAGTGTAGGCATGTTCTGATGGCTCTCTCCACGAATGAAGAGTGGGTGGAGGGGTATATATAGCCTCCACACAAAATCTAACCATTACACACAAATCACCAAACTCGGTGGGACCGATTCAGAGAACTCGGTCGGACCGATTTGGTTCATAATGTGACCGTTAGGCATTTCGGTGGGACCGAATGGATCAACTCGGTGGGACCGATGTGCTAGGGTTAGGGTAACTCCAAAACTCGATTTGACCGATTATTCAAACTCGGTGGGACCGATTTGGGTAATAAGTGAAACAGAATGTTGGCCAAGCAAACTCGTGGGGCCGGTTGCAAATCTCTGTGGGACCGAAATTATTGCAATAGACAACAGAGAGTTTGCAAGCCCATCTCGGTGAGACCGACATCCCATCAATGAGACCGAACTGATTAGGGTTTCTAGCAATGGCTATGTCAACTGAACTCGGTGGCTCCGGATAGAAAGAATCGATGGGGCCGAGTTGGACTTTTGGTTTGGGACATATGTGGATGTGAGAAAGTAGTTGAGGGCTTTGGAGCATATCACTAAGCACTTTGAGCAAGCAAGCCATTAAGAAACACCTCATCCCTTCTTAATAGTATTGGCTTTCCTATGGACTCAATGTGATCTTGGATCACTAAAACAGAAAATGTAGAGTTCTGAGCTTTGAGCTTGAGCCAATCCTTTGTCCTTAGCATCTTGAAGGGGTTCCACATCCTCTTGTCCACGCCACTCCATTGTTGAACTTATCTGAAACATACTAGGTAGAAGCATTAGTCCAACAAGAGATATGTTGACATTAATTACCAAAACCACAGAGTTAGCCATGTGTTGCATGTATCTTGGATATATGCATCAGAGCACATGATGTGAATATAGAAAATGTACCTTCATGCCCATGAGTCCTTCTTGCAAACAGTATGTACATCAGCAAGAAATCCTCATACACATGATTGTGATGCATATACTTACCTTGTGGTCTTGAGTTGGCTTAGGAAGTAATGAACCTGAGTAAACAAGGTTAGATAACACAAATACACCTACTAGCCAGAGCAAAAAAAAGAAACCACAAGAGAACCAAGACTGGGATGACATGTATAGAGTGAGTACTGAGTACCCCATTGGGTATAGACATGTCCCCAAAGGTAAAGATATGAAATAAAATCAGAGATTTCCTTCCCTTAGATGTCTTGCTCCCCCTGAATCTTGCATGGGATATTGGGAGAAGATAGGGAATAGAAAATCAAAGCAAAAGAAAAAAAACATAATTAATGCAAGCAATCAAATATGATCAAATATGAACATGTCTTTCCCCTGTTAAAGACATGTAATTTCTCTCCTCTTGAACACCAAGCATCTGAGGTCTGAGGTTTCTTACACACACTCCCCCTGAGTATCCTCTCCCCCTATAGAAATGATTAAGCATAGAGCTTTGATGTGATCCCTCTCTCCCCCTTTGACATCAATTTCCAAGAAGGGATGTTCTGGATTTTTGTTTAATCGCAAAATGGTTTGGTCCTTGAGTCACAAAGCAAAGCGACTGTGATGCTGGTAGAGAACAAGAGTGATTGAGTGGAGCTGGAGCAAAAAGACCGCAAAAATAAGTGGCAAGTTGTCTATTCTGTAGTGAAATCGGTAGCACCGAGTTGTGTGCTTCGGTGGCACCGAGAGAATTCGGTTGGGCCGAAGAAAACAGACCGGTGTGACCGAGTTCATCACAGTAAAACACTTGTCACCTCAGCTCACTAGGCATTTTAAGATCTCACAAGGATTTGCAAGGAATTAGCTGAAAGATTTACAAGGAATTTGATGCAGAAAATGCAGAACAGAAGAGAGAAGAAAAGATCTAGATGAAGTTTTTTTTAAAGAGGAAACACAAATGCATGAGACAAATGCAAGAGGAAACACAAGAGAACTTCATCTAGAATTGGGCGGTGACAAAGTCACCTATGTTAGAGTATATTGACTTAGGAGTCAAGTGAGATCACTTGATCTTTGGTCATACTCATCGTTTAAGCTCAAAATGGGGTTACCATTTTTCATTTAAGCTTCTTGATTTATTCACATCTTGTTGAGTTGCTTTATCCCATGACTTGGAGTAAAGCTTCTCTAAGATGGAATAGCATACCTTGGGTGGTGGTGTTGATCTTGATCATGTAGTCGAACTTGTGTGGGTTGCTCAAGGTTGATGTAGCTCATCAAGAGTTGGGAGCACCACTTGGAGTTTGAGTTCATCTTCCTACATGGGTTAGCTTTGCAAGGAAGAGCACTTGTGTATCCAAAATGACAATCATAAAATTTAACATAGAATGAGTCAAAGGATATATTTGAGGGGTTTTGTGCTTCCTTGACTTCGAGCACCATTGTATAGAGACTTGGTGATGTAGAGATTGCTCAAGATGTGAGTGAGTTGCAATCTCATGGATTTAGATTCATCCAAGTACCTACAAGGGTTAGATAGCATGCAAGGGTGCAAAAGTATCCAAGACATATAGATAGCATCATGAAAGAAATATCAAGGATTAGTCAAAGGCTCATGCCTTGCATGTATCCAAATGGAGTTCCTACTCCAAGTTTGAAGCATCAATGATGTTCAATTCACCTCTCAAACGGAAAAAGACTTTCTCATCAAGCGGTTTGGTAAATATATCCGCTAATTGCTTATTGGTGCGAACATGCTTAAGATTAATGTCCCCTTTGGCAACATGGTCTCGAATGAAATGATGACGAACTTCAATATGTTTAGTTTGAGAATGTTGCACGGGATTGTGAGCAATCTTAATAGCACTTTCATTGTCACACAGCAATGGAACATGTTTCACATATATCCCATAATCTTTAAGTGTTTGGGTCATCCAAAGTAATTGAGCACAACATGATCCAAAGAAGAATGTATTCCGCTTCGGCGGTGGATAAGGATACCGAGTTTTGTTTCTTGGAGGACCAAGACACAAGAGATCTACCAAGAAATTGACAAGTACCCGAAGTGGACTTTTTATCAACCTTGTCTCCGGCATAGTCCGAATCGGAGTAACCAACAAGATCGAAAGAAGACCTCTTAGGATACCGAATGCCAAAATTCGGTGTGTGTATTAAGTATCTCACTATCCTTTTCACAGCTTTAAGATGACACACTTTAGGGGCCGCTTGATATCGTGCAGACATGCACACACTTAGCATAATATCAGGACGAGAGGCACATAGATATAACAATGAATCAATCATAGAGCGGTAAACTTTTTGATCCACCGGATCACCATGTTTGGTCAAATCAAGATGTCCACTAGTAGGCATGGGTGTAGACATACCTTTGCATTCTTGCATATTGAACTTCTTGAATAAGTCCTTGGTGTACTTTGTTTGAGAGACAAAGGTACCTTTCTTAGTTTGCTTGATTTGCAAACCGAGAAAGAATTTGAGTTCACTCATCATAGACATCTCAAACTTCTCCGACATTAGCTTTCCAAACTTCTCACTAAAATGAGGGTTAGTCAGACCAAATATAATATCATCAACATAAATTTGGCACACAAATAGTTCTCCATTGACCCTTTTAGTAAAAAGAGTAGAATCAATTTTACCAATTTCAAAGCCTTTTCCAATAAGGAACTTGGTCAAGCATTTATACCATGCTCTAGGGGCTTGTTTAAGACCATAAAGGGCTTTGTGAAGTTTGTAGACATGATTAGGTTTCTTAGGATTGACAAAGCCGGGAGGTTGCTTAACATAACTTCCTCCTCAATTTCACCATTTGAAAAGCACTTTTAATGTCCATTTGGTACAAGGTGATATCATGGTGATTAGCATAAGCAAGTAAGATGCGAATGGACTCAAGTCTAGCAACGGAGCATATGTCTCACCATAGTCCATACCTTCGACTTGAGTGTAGCCTTGGGCGACTAGGGCGCGCTTTGTTGCGATTTACGACTTGACCATCTTCATCTTGCTCGCTAAGTAAACACCCATTTGGTACCAATGATGTTGTGGTTGTTGTCGGGCTTCTCGACCAATGTCCATACTTGATTTCTCTCAAAGTTGTGTAGCTCTTCATGCATAGCATTTATCCATTCCGGATCTTCCAATGCTTCTTCAACCTTCATAGGTTCAATGCTAGAGTTTTAGAGCAACTTATTCTCCCGGTTTGGATATCATTGTAGATTTGCTCGACGGGATGATCTTTGGCGATTCTTGCTCGAACTCGTGGGAGCTTTGGCTTGGCTTGGGGTGGAACATCTTCTTCATCTTGTTCTTCTTCTTGGCCTTCTTCATTGTTGACGTTGTCATTCTCTTGTCGTGGTGGAGAACGAGGTTGTTGATGTTCATCTTGGTGTACTTCCTCGTTTTCTTCGTCTTGGTGTGTCCCCCTTGTGGATGCTTCCGTATCAATTCTTGGTTCACCTTATCGTGAGGTAGAAGCTTCCACTTGGACAGACGAGGTACTCTCCTTCACCTCCGTTGGACGAATCTTGCCAATAGACAAGTCTTGGATTGCTTCCGAAGGGTATTTGTGTCCTACATCAATTGGCAATTGCTTTTCTTGCGAGCCGTTAGATACATCAAACTTCACATCTACCATCTCTTCAACCTTTCGGATGAAATTGTTGTAGACACGGTAAGTGTGAGAGTGTTTTTTTTGCGGGTGGGTAAGTGTGAGTGTTTCAGCCATAACCAAGTAGGAAACCTTCATGAGATTTAGGAGCAAATTTAGAACGACGATGCTTATCGAGAATGTAGCATTTTGAGCCAAATACTCGAAAGTATCCAACTTGGGGTTTGTTACCGGTGAGGAGCTCGTATGCCGTCTTGCCGAGTAGCTTGTGAAGATACAAGCGATTTGTTGCATGACAAGTTGTCTCAACCACTTCCGCCCAAAAGTGTTTTGGAGTCTTGTACTCATTAAGCATCGTTCTTGCCATCCCAATAAGAGTCCGGTTCTTCCTCTCAATGACTCCATTTTGTTGAGGTGTGTACGTAGCCGAGAACTCATGTGAAATCCCCTCTTCGTCAAGAAAGGTATCCACATTTCGTTCTTGAACTCCGTTCCATTATCGCTCCGAACCTTCTTGATCTTCACGTCAAATTGATTTTGGGCCATGCTAGCGAAGTGTTTGAAGATCTTTTGGACCTGCGATTTGTCATCAAGAAAGAACACCCACGTAAATCTTGAAAAATCATCAACTATGACTAGTCCAAACGAGTTACCACCGAGATTCTTGTAGGCATTTGGACCAAAGAGATCCATGTGAAGTAGCTCGAGTGGTCTTCTCGTGGCCATGATGTTCTTCGCGCGATGACTTCCTCCAACTTGTTTCCCTGCATGAGAAGCACTACAAAGTCTATCCTTGTCAAATATGACATCTTTTACTCCAAGGATATGATCACCTTTAATAAGCTTATCAAGATTTCGCATACCCACATGACCTAGCCTTCTATGCCACAACCAGCCTTTAGAAGATTTAGCAATTAAGCAAGTTCTAGGTTGAGCCTTTTTAGTGAAATCAACAATGTAAAGATCAAATTTACGTGTACTGGTAAAGACCATTGTACGATTGTCTCTACAAAACACTTGGCAATCTACTTCAGTGAATAGGACATTGAAAACGAAATCAGTAAGTCTAGAAACTGAAAGTAAATTGTACCCAAGAGATTCAACGAGCATGACATTTTGTATGGAGCTATCATGTGAGATGGCCACCTTACCGAGGCCAGCCACCTTACCCTTTGAGTTATCACCAAAAGTTACATATTTTCGAGGGCCGTCGTTTTCAGCAAGCTCACGGAACATATCTTTATCTCCGGTCATATGATCAGTACATCCACTATCAAGGACCCATTCCTTTCCTCCAGTCATGTAGCCATGAAGATTTTCCATAAGACCAAAGTGTCTCATTGCATCATCAATATCATAGTCACTATCATCATCATCCTCATCATAGTATCCATGTTCAACATCATCTTGTGATTGATCAATTCCAAGAGAGGGTAATTCATTAGATAAATGATCAATTCTATGGTTACCTTTATGGATTCTAATAGCTTCGGAAATGATATTGCTAATGATCCCAACATCTCCTATGGCATGCATGAGATTTGTAAGCTCAAACAGGCAATCACCAAAGCTAGGATCACTAGAATTCATCTTACTCAAGGCAATAGACCTATGGAGAATTTCGTCTAAATCTTTCAAGGAATAATCTGGAAATCGTTCCTCAAGAAATCTCCATATAGTATAGGCACAATCAAGAGTAGGCAAACTAGCCATCAAATTTTTGGGCAATCCTCTTATGATAAGATTGATAGTTCTAAGATTGTGAATCATGTCAAGATCCTCTTCAGGTGTGGGATGCAAAGGATCAATATGAGGTGCACAAGGGCTAGTAATGTACTTGTTCAAATGATATTCATTGAAAATCTCAAGCATTTCATTTTTCCATTCATGAAAATATTCTCCATCAAGAATAGGCACTCTACGTCTAAGACTCCCCAAAGTAGACACATCCATCTTCCTCCAAAGGTGTTTAAACCAAGGCAATGGAGACCAATGCTCTGATACCAATAGAAAGGATCGAGAAGAGGTGTCTAGAGGGGGGGGTGAATAGACTCTAATCAAGAAAAGTTGCAATTTTTAATCTCTTGAGTTGAAGTGGAGTATTAGCACAAGTTTAAACATTCACAATACATATCAAGCAAGCATGCGAGCATACAAAGAGTATATGAGCAGCGGAAAGTAAGGCATGCAAGTTGCAAGAATGTAAAGGGATGGGATTGGAGTGTGCAAATGCAATTTGAAGACATGGAGATTTTTTATCCATGGTTCTGATAGGTGGTGCTATCATACATCCAAGTTGATAGAGACTTCAACCCACGAAGGGTAACGGTTGCGCGAGTCCACGGAGGGCTCCACCCACGACGGTTCCACAAAGAAGCAACCTTGTCTATCCCACCATGGCCGTCTCCCATGAAGGACTTGCCTCACTAGGGTAGATCTTCACAAAGTAGGCGATCTCCTTGACTTTACAAACTCCTTTGTTCAGCTCCACAATCTTGTCGGAGGCTCCCAAGTGACACCTAGCCAATCTAGGAGACACCACCCTCCAAGAAGTAACAAATGGTGTGTTGATGATGAACTCCTTGCTCTTGTGCTTCAAATGATAGTCTCCCCAACACTCAACTCTCTCTCATAGGATAGGATTTGGTAGAAAGAATATTTGAGTGGAAAGCAACTTGGGGAAGGCAAGAGATCAAGATTTATGTGGTTGGAATGGAATATCTTGACCTCAACACAAGTGTAGGTGGTTCTCTCTCAGAAAATATGTGTTGGAAGTGTAGGCATGTTCTGATGGCTCTCTCCACGAATGAAGAGTGGGTGGAGGGGTATATATAGCCTCCATACAAAATCTAATCATTACACACAAATCACCAAACTCGGTGGGACCGATTCAGAGAACTCGGTCGGACCGATTTGGTTCATAATGTGACCGTTAGGCATTTCGGTGGGACCGAGTGGATCAACTCGGTGGGACCGATGTGCTAGGGTTAGGGTAAATCCAAAACTCGGTTTGAGCAATTACTCAAACTCGGTGGGACCGATTTGGGTAATAAGTGAAACAGAATGTTGGCCAAGCAAACTCGGTGGGACCGAAATTATTGCAATAGACAACAGAGAGTTTGCAAGCCCATCTCGGTGAGACCGAGATCCCATCGGTGAGATCGAACTGATTAGGGTTTCTGACAGTGGCTATGTCAACTGAACTCGGTGGCTCCGGATAGAAAGAATCGGTGGGGCCGAGTTGGACTTTTGGTTTGGGACATATGTGGATGTGAGAAAGTAGTTGAGGGCTTTGGAGCATATCACTAAGCACTTTGAGCAAGCAAGCCATTAAGCAACACCTCATCCCTTCCTAATAGTATTGGCTTTCCTATGGACTCAATGTGATCTTGGATCACTAAAACAGAAAATGTAGAGTCCTGAGCTTTGAGCTTGAGCCAATCCTTTGTCCTTAGCATCTTGAAGGGGTTCCATATCCTCTTGTCCATGCCACTCCATTGTTGAACTTATCTAAAACATACTAGGTAGAAGCATTAGTCCAACAAGAGATATGTTGACATTAATTACCAAAACCACCCAGGTAGCACTTGTGCTTTCAATCTCCCCCTTTTTGGTAATTGATGACAACATACATCAAAGCTTTAGATAAAGATATAGAGAGTAATAAGCAAAGCTTTCGAAAGACATGTAACATGCGCAGGCTCCCCCTTCATGTATGCAATCATGTAAATATGAAACATAGGAGCATATGAATGCTTAAGCATGATAGAGTAAGCCACGTGTTACATGTATCTTGGCTATATGCATCAGAGCAAATGATGTGAATATAGAAAATGTGCCTTCATGCCCATGAGTCCTTCTTGCAAACAGTATGTACATCAGCAAGAAATCCTCATACACATGACTGTGATGCATATACTTACCTTGTGGTCTTGAGTTGGCTTAGGAAGGAATGAACCTGAGTAAACAAGGTTAGATAACACAGATACACCTACTAGCCAGAGCAAACAATAGAAACCACAAGAGAACCAAGACTGGGATGACATGTATAGAGTAAGTACTGAGTACCCCATTGGGTATAGACATGTCCCCAAAGGTAAAGATATGCAATAAAATTAGATATTTCCTTCTCTTAGATGTCTTGCTCCCCCTGAATCTTGCATGGGATATTGGGAGAAGATAGGGAACAGAAAATCAGAGCAAAAGAAGAAAACATAATTAATGCTAGCAATCAAATATGATCAAATATGAACATGTCTTTCCCCTCTTAAAGACATGTAATTTATCTCCTCTTGAACACCAAGCATCTGAGGTCTGAGGTTTCTTACACACACTCCCCCTGAGTATCCTCTCCCCCTATAGAAATGATTAAGCATAGAGCTTCGATGTGATCCCTCTCTCCCCCTTTGACATCAATTTCCAAGAAGGGCTCTTCTGGATTTTTGTTTAATTGCAAAATGGTTTGGTCCTTGAGTCACAAAGAAAAGCGACTGTGATGCTGGTAGAGAACAAGAGTCATTGAGTGGAGCTGGAGCAAAAAGACCGCAAAAATAAGTGGAAAGTTGTCTTTTCTATAGTGAAATCGGTAGCACCGAGTTGTGTGCTTTGGTGGCACCGAGAGAATTCGGTTGGGCCGAAGAAAACAGACCGGTGTGACCGAGTTCATCACAGTAAAACACTTATCACCTCAGCTCACTAGGAATTTTAAGATCTCACAAGGATTTGCAAGGAATTAGCTGAAAGATTTACAAGGAATTTGATGCAAAAAATGCAGAACAGAAGAGAGAAGGAAAGATCTAGATGAAGTTTTTTTTAAAGAGGAAACACAAATGCATGAGACAAATGCAAGAGGAAACACAAGAGAACTTCATCTAGAATTGGGCGGTGACAAAGTCACTTATGTTAGAGTATATTGACTTAGGAGTCAAGTGAGATCACTTGATCTTTGGTCATACTCATCGTTTAAGCTCAAAATGGGGTTACCATTTTTCGTTTAAGCTTCTTGATGTATTCACATCTTGTTGAGTTGCTTTATACCATGACTTGGAGTAAAGCTTCTCTAAGATGGAATAGCATACCTTGGGTGGTGGTGTTGATCTTGATCATGTAGTCTAACTTGTGTGGGTTTCTCAAGGTTGATGTAGCTCATCAAGAGTTGGGAGCACCACTTGGAGTTTGAGTTCATCTTCCTACATGGGTTAGCTTTGCAAGGAAGAGCACTTGTGTATCCAAAATGACAATCATAAAATTTAACCTTGTCTATCCCCCCATGGCCGTCGCCCACGAAGGACTTGCCTCACTCGGGTAGATCTTCACAGAGTAGGTGATCTCCTTGCCCTTACAAACTTCTTGGTTAAACTCCACAACTTGACGGAGGCTCCCAAGCGACACCTAACCAATATAGGAGACACCACTCTCCAAAAGGTAATAGATGTTGTGTTGATGATTAACTCCTTGCTCTTGTACTTCAAATGATAGTATCCCCAACACTCAACTCTCTCTCATAGATTTTCATATGGTGGAAAGATGATTTGAGTGGAATGCAACTTGGGGAAGGCTAGAAATCAAAATTCTTGTGGTAGGATTGGTATATCTTGATCTCAACACATGAGTAGGTGGTTCTCTCTCAGAAAATGTATGCTGGAAGTGTAGGCACATTCTGATGGCTCTCTCACAAATGGAGATGTGGGTGGAGGGGTATATATAGCCTCCACACAAAATCTAACCGTTACACACATTTGACAATACTCGGTCAGACCGAATAGATGAACTCGGTGAGACCGATTTAGCTCAAATGTGAATGTTAGGAATCTTGGTGGGACCGACTAGAACAACTCGATGTGACCGATGTGCTAGGGCTTAGGGCAAACATCAAATCGGTGGCGCCGATTGCATCAACTTGGTGAGACCGAAGTGAAGCAATAAGGCAACACAGAAGATGTCAAGCAAACTCGCTGGGACCGATTCCACATTTTGGTGAAACCGAAATAACTACAACAGGCAACAGAGAGGTTGCAAGACCATCTCAGTGAGATCGAGATCCGTATCGGTGTGACCAAACTGTTAGGGTATCTGACAGTGGTTATGTCATATGAACTCGGTGGCGCCGGATAGAAAGAATCGGTGGGGCCGAGTTTCACTTTAGTTTTTGGACATATTTGGAATGAGAAAGTGGTTGAGGGCTTTGGATCAATATCACTAAGCATTTGAGCATGCAACCCATTAAGCAACACCTCATCCCCTTTTAATAGTATTGCCTTTCCTATGGACTCAATCAGATCTTGAATCACAAAAAGTAAAATGAAGAGTCTTGAGTTTTTGCCAATAAGCGTCCTTAGCATTTTGAGGGGTCCACATTCCTAGTCCATGCCATGCCATTCATTGAACTTCCTGAAATATTTATCTTGAAAGGATATTAATTCAATGAGCTATATGTTGTTATTAATTACATCTATATGTTGTTATGAATTACCAAAACCATTCGGGGATTTGTTGCACTTTCCACTACTAGGGAAATCCCTAGTAGTACCTGATACGTCTTCGTCGTATCTATAAATTTTGATTGTTTCATGCCAATATTATACAACTTTCACATATTTTTGGCAACTTTTTATATGATTAATTGGAGTAACCTATTGATCCACTGCCTAGTGCCAGTTCCTGTTTGTTGCATGTTTTTTTGTTTCACAGAAAATCCATATCAACCGAAGTCCAAACACGATAAAAATTTACGAAGAATTATTTTGGAATATTTATGATTTTTGGGAGGTGGAATCAATGCAAACGGGGGCCCACAGTGACCACAACCCACCAGGGCACGTCGGGCACCCCCTGGCGCGCCCAGGTATCTTGTGCCCTCCTTGAAGGTCGGTTGGGGCCCTTCTTCTGGCACAAGAAAGATAATTTATGGGAAAAAATCGTGTAAAAATTTCAGCACAATCGCAGTTATGGATCTCCGAGAATTTAAGAAACCATGAAGGGCCAGATCTGGGGAACGCGAAACAGAAGAGAACAGAGAGAGAGATCCAATCTCGAGGGGTTCCCGCCCCTCCGCTAGCATGGAGTCCATGGACTAGAGGGGGAACCCTCCCCCCATCTAGGGGGAGGCCAAGGAAGAAGAAGGAGGAGGGGGGCTCTCTCCCCCTCTCTCCCGGTGGCGCCGGAGTGCCGCTGGGGCAAGGTCGTGATGGCGATCTACATCAACAACCTTGCTACCGTAAACACCAACTTTCTCCCCCTCTACGCAGCGGTGTAACACCTCTTCTCCCTGTTGTAATCTCTACTTAAACATGGTGCTCAACTCCATATATTATTTCCCAATGATCTACGGTTATCCTATGATGTTTGATTAGATCTGTTTTGTCCTGTGGGTTAATCGTGATCTTGGTTGGTATAATTGTATATTTTATTTATGGTGCTGTCCTACGGTGCCCTCCATGTCGCGCAAACGTGAGGGACCCCCGCTGTAGGGTGTTGCAATATGTTCATGGTTTGCTTATTGTCAGTGTTGCGGGGGTGACAGTAGCCTAAACGTGGATAAGTGGGTTATGGCGTATGAGAGTAAAGAAGACTTGATACTTAATGATATGGTTGAGTTTCATGACCTTAATGATCTTTAGTAGTTGCGGATGCTTGCTAGGGGTCCAATCATAAGTGCATATGATCCAAGTAGAGTAAGTATGTTAGCTCATGCCTCTCCCTCATATAAAATTGCAAGAATGATTACCGGTACTTGTTATCGATTGCCTAGGGACAAATGACTTTCTTGTTGACAAAAGCTATCCACTTTTATTACCTTGCAATTTATTCGTAGTTTTATTCTCGCAAAGTACTCGTAGTTTTATTCTTGCAAAATTGTTTCATACTTGTTTTAGGTAAAGCAAACGTCAAGTGTGTGTAGAGTTGTATCGATGGTCGATAGAACTTGAGGGAATATTTGTTCTACTTTAGATCCTCATTCAGTTCGACACTCTTATTTATCGAAGAAGGCTACAAACGATCCCCTATACTTGTGGGTTATCAGTAGCTCTTGAAATACATATAGCAGTAGCGCTGGGTCCAGCGCTACTACTAACGCACCATACTTAGCAGTAGCGTTTGTTAGTGCAGCGCTGCTGCTAAGTATGGTTAGCAGTAGCGCTGCACTAACCAGCGCTACTGCTAACTATCTGTAGCGCTGCAGAAAGGCAGGCGCTGCTGCTAAGTGCCTACCAGCGCTGCTGCTAGTACTCCTGCTTTCACACATTCATACCCCCTCTACGTATTTGTGATGTATTTGTATAGGCTCTATACAGTAGTTTCATCAGATCACAATAAACATACACTATTCTCATCATATCATACACATACAGTAGTCTCGTCATACCATCATCATCATCATCATCATTCAACACAAATATCATCACATCTTGAAAATAGTGATACACAAGTCATGTCATGTCTCAAATAAGTGCAACTGCATGGTCATGGCACACACACAAGTTTCATCATCTCTATCTAAACCATGATGTATAAGAGAAGAGCGGTCAGCATGAGCAAGACCGTGACTATGTAGTACCTGAGGCACCAATAGTCCCGCCGCCGCTCTTGCCGGAGCGTCCACCTCAAGTAACTACTTTCCGCTTCGGCTCTGCTGTCAAACCCTCTGTGGCTAGCACCCGGGTACTTTTCTGTCGGGCTGCTCGGGAACGGGGTCCCAGACTTGCTCGCCTGCGGCTCAAGGGCGTGGCTCAAAGGAGGCCCAGGACATCCCATCTTCATCAACACAAGCTCAAGACCCTCGCGAGGGGCCAAGCCTCGCGGGGCGGACGACAAGGAGCTTCCTCAGGCACGGCCTCGTCAGGCTGGCTCATGAGGAGTCGGAGACTTCAAGGCAGGTACCTCGCGAGGTGCCCATAACGCATAAGCCATGACGACCAGGCGCCCGGCCAGCAAAGGTCCTCCTTTCCTCTTTGGTGCAAAGGGAGCAAGCGCAGCGAGAGTATCAAGCAAAGGCATCCATTTCGGTGCAACAAGACCAAGACCAGCCCCAACGGCTGGAAGGGAGTCATCGTGGAGCCCAAGCAGGCGTCATCACCAGAGCCTTTGGCAGGTGAGGACCAACTTTAGTCAGGATAAGTGTACCCGTTGTTCCCCTTCAAAATGGCCAATTGTTGGCGCCCTTCCCGCTCAAATATTTGGGAAGAGGCCCGGGGCCTTAGCCTATATAAGTAGAGCTAGCCACCATAGTAGAGGTATCTAGAGGGAGAGATCTGAATCCTCATCTAGAAGCCAGTAGCTAGAGCGACTGAGCACCACCTAGCAGTTCATCGCACCCGCCAAGAACAGACCCTCGCGAGGCTGTTCTCCCTTGTATTGTTCCTCATCAGCCCAAGAGGCAATCCACCACACCACACACTGGAGTAGGGTATTACACCATAATGGTGGCCCGAACCAAAGATAAATCTCGTGTCTCTTGTGCTGTTCCGTTTAGTAGTTTAGGTCCCAGCGATTCGGCGAGGTGCGAGACGGTGGAAGGTTGGATCTCCACGCGCACCCCAGTGTTCGAACCTCAAGGGTCTGCCGGAACACGAAATCCGACATTTTCCACTTGAGCCTGAGCGTCTGGCCAGTGGTCGTAGACTCCTGGAACCCTCCCAACGAACATGGTGTAGCAGTCCTTCGCCATCTCTGATCTATGTACCTGCATCATCAGTTGATGAATTGAATGATAATATGCAACATAATGTACTTAAGGAAACAAAGAGGCATAATTAGCAAAATACAAGCAACCTATAGTAAACATAAATGACGAAGTTCCTCATATATACCCAAACTAATTAACTAGAGCGATCTACGCTAGTTCAGGACCACGGTTTAATTACATCACATAGTTTCGCCACGCATAAATTCAAAGTTTTGCGATAGAAAGAGAGTAGTGACACATTGTCATCGACAATCAGTCCTCCATGTCGGCGGTCCAATCTTCATAGTCAGGGAGGACGCACCCAAGCTTCTTGAAAGGCTTCAAGTCTAGACGTTGAGCGACTAGCAGTGCTTGGACATCATCCCGCGTGATTGGCCCATGGTATAACATCCCTGTTGGTTCGAGGACATGCTTCATTATCACTTGGGCAAGTTCACACTATACGTGATAAAACTCAGCTCGGATTCGATGATCCGGTGTCTTTCCTATGCTTGTGGCCTAGTTGACAATCTCAGCATCGTTGGTAGTAGCTAACATGCGAAGGCATTGATTATCCCTTCTGTACTCGAGCAGGTGATGCATGAGGTAGAATCCATCAGCCTTACTGGTGTGCGGTTGCTGGATGCAGCAGAAGTCGGTCTTATGGCTAAAAACCAGCCCGTTCTTCCCGTGCTTTTTCACCTTGATATATCCACCAGACAGGCTGAAGGTTAATAGGGCACTATCGAGAACACTCTTTATGTGCTTGTAATCCTTTTTCTTGATGTTCTTCGATGAGTCCAAGCACATAGCATGGGAGTATTCTGGGTACAGAACGATGAGGACGCCCCCTCCCCCCGCTGCGCAAATTAAGTACACCTCAAATTAGCATCCATGCTTGTAAAGGAATGATTAACACTTACGAAAGGATATGCGCGGATGACTTGCATGGGATGATAAGGCAGGAGAATCGCTTCCTTGTCCTTATTAGTGATCATGAAGTCGGCGATGATGTACCTGCTCGCATAGTCACGGTGCTCTTTGCAAACTTCCACGAAGCTCTCGTGCATATAGTACGGGTGCGCGACGCAGATATATTTTATGCTCTCGATCCTGAAGAAGTAGTTGGGATACAGCGCATACATGCGGATGAACCGGAAATCCAGCTTGGTCATGTGGAACATGTCGTAGATGTAGTCAAATAGCAGGATGAACTTATCCGCGGGCCATCTCTCGACGTACAACTTCCCACCCGACACCTGAGCCGCGTAAAGCGGGTATCCTGGTTTTTCCGAGATGAGAAGGCTTTTCTCTCTGGCTTGCACATCTTCATGGAGTTTGCTAAGATCATTGTACAGTATGTGCTCTAGCGCTTTCGCAGGTAGGATCGGTTCGCCAGCGACATGGAAACGCTTCGCACCTTCGACAGGTATTCTGTCTACCACCCGAGGCTTCAGAGGCGGCTGGCTGCTTGAAGCAGCTCTGGCGCCTTTAGGGCCTTTCCTGTCCAGTCTCCTCCTTTGCTTCTTGGCGGGTGGCGGTAGTGAGCCCACCATACCTTCCCTAACCACCACCCCTAGTGTCATCGGGCTAATCAGTGGACGGCCCTCGGGTTGTTGCCGGGTAGAGGCGGCATCTGGAGGCGTCTCCTGCGAGGATCGCTTGAAGAGAGACTTTTTGCATTCTGCCTTAGGACGTTCCGGCTCCAGTAAATCAGGAAGCATCAAGTCATCATCTCCACGCTCATAGCCTGAGTCTTCGTCATCCTGAACCATCAATGCTCCATCATCATAGGCGTTATTGAAATACTTGTCTGCGTCTTCATCATCCTCCTCCATGTAATCATCAACATTTTCTTCTTCGACAACGGGGGCGGCATCATCTGGCAGTAATGGAGGCTCTCCCTCGCGTCGTCTGCTATCACCCGCCACGACAGGTCTAGGTAATTTGGTTGGTGGGTGGTGTCCATACCTTCTTGAGAAGGTGGCGTTGGTGTGATATTGGGCGCCTCGAGACGAAGAAGAGACTTCGGCCAAGGCAAGAACCAGCTCTTACATGCGCCAATCCTCTGAGGGGTCTCCTTGTCATCGACCGGTACCGAAGGAGGCAAATCCTCAAAGTCCGCTAAGACACTGGCCACGTTAACCTTGAAGACGCCATCAGGCATCTCTCGGTTGTGGAACATGCGGTCCTTCGGCTTCATGACCATTGCCTTTCCCACGGCCACCTTCTGGCCCTTCATGTCATAGAGTAGGGTGCACGGGGTATCGTCAGCCTAAGAAGAAGACATGTCTGTGACGTCAAACATCCGAAAGGCAACTTAAATGGAAGACTATAGACATGCTAGTGAAAAGGGTATGTGATACGTCTCCAACGTATCTATAATTTTTGATTGTTCCATGCTATTATATTATGTGTTTTGGATGTTTAATGGGCTTTAATATACCTTTTATATTTTTTTGGGGACTAACCTATTAACCGAGGGCCCAGTGCAATTTGCTGTTTTTTTGCCTATTTCAGTGTTTCGCAGAAAAGGAATATGAAACGGAATCCAAACGTAATGAAACCTTCGCGAGGATCTTTTTTGGAACAAACGCAATACATGAGACTTGGAGTGGAGGTCAAGGAATCCACGAGGAGACCACGAGGCAGGAGGGCGCGCCCCCACCCTCGTGGGGCCCTCGTAGCTCCACCGACCTACTTCTTTCGCCTATATATACTTTTATACCCTGAAACCTTCGGGGAGAGCCACGAAACACCTTTTCCACCGGCCAAGAACCTTCCATGCCGTGAGATCCCATCTTAGGGCCTTTTTCAAGACTCAAATGAGGGGGGATTCGATCACGGAGGGCTTCTACATCAACACCATAGCCTCTGCGATGATGTGTGAGTAGTTTACCACAGACCTTCGGGTCCATAGTTATTAGCTAGATGGCTTCTTCTCTCTCTTTGGATCTCAATACAAAGTTCTCCTCGATCTTCTCAGAGATCTATTCGATGTAATTCTTTTTGCGGTGTGTTTGTCGAGATCCTATGAATTGTGGGTTTATGATCAAGATTATCAATGAACAATATTTAATTCTTCTCTGAATTCTTATATGCATGATTTAAATATCTTTGCAAGTCTCTTCGAATTATCGGTTTAGTTTGGCCTACTAGATTGATATTGCTTGCAATGGGAGAAGTGCTTAGCTTTGGGTTCAATCTTGCGGTCGATGTGTGGAGTAATAGTAGTAGATGCAGAATCATTTCGGTCTACTTGTCATGGATGTGATGCCTATGTTCGTGATCATGCCTACATATTCTCATAACTATGCGCTTTTCTATCAATTGCTCGGCAGTAATTTGTTCACCCACCGTAATATATATGCTATCTTGAGAGAAGCCACTAGTGAAACCTATGGCCCCCGGGTCTACTTTACATCATATTAGTTTCCCGTCAACTAGCTATTTCTGTCGCCGTTTATTTTGCAATATTTACTTTCCAATCTATACAACAAAAATACCAAAAATATTTATCTTATTATCTTTATCAGATCTCACTTTTGCAAGTGGCCGTGAAGGATTGACAACCCCTTTATCGCGTTGGTTGCAAGGTTCTTGATTGTTTGTGCAGGTACTAGGTGACTTGTGTGTAGTCTCCTACTGGATTGATACCTTGGTTCTCAAAAACTAAGGGGAATACTTACGCTACTTTGCTGCATCACCATTTCCTCTTCAAGGGAAAACCAATGCATGCTCAAGAGGTAGCAAGAAGGATTTCTGGCGCCGTTGCCGGGGAGATCTACGCTAAGTCAAGACTTACCAAGTACCCATCACAAACTCTTCTCCCTCGTATTACATTATTTTCCATTTGCCTCTCGTTTTCCTCTCCCCCCCCCCCCACTTCTAAAACGACTTTCGAAAACCTTTGCCTTTTCTTCGCCCTCCTTCCATTCAATCTTGTGTTACCATGTGCCTTCTTTTTGCTTGCTAAAAGTTTATGGATCCTCACCCGCTTGCTAATCTTTTTAAGAGATCCAATTATGATGAACCAATTTCCAGTGATATGAGTGCACTAGATTATCTTTATGAGGTTTTGCTTGAAATTCATGAATATTTGTGATGAAGTGTTGAAATAAGAAACTTATGAAGTGATTCACGATAGCTCCTTGAATAAAAAGCATGATTGCAATGATTCTACTATAAATTCTATTAATGTCAATTATGCTAATAATATGCAAAACCCTAAGCTTGGGGATGCTAATTTTGCTATGTCTACTACTTGTTGCAATGATCATGATTGGGGTGATTCTTCTTATGATCTTGAAAATTTATTTAAGCCCCATGTTGAATATGAGATTGATAATAGTGTTTGCAATAATATTGAAAGTGGGTTTGGAAGAGTGTCAACTTTAGATCCCACATATTTGGAGGATTTTCAATCTTATGAATTTTTTGATAAAAGTGGGTTTGGAGAGGTCATGACTTTAGCTATTTCTGTCGACGTTTATTTTGCAATCTTTACTTTCCAATCTATACAACAAAAATACCAAAAATATTTATCTTATTATCTTTATCAGATCTCACTTTTGCAAGTGGCCGTGAATGGATTGACAACCCCTTTATCGTGTTGGTTGCAAGGTTCTTGATTGTTTGTGCAGGTACTAGGCGAATTGCATGTAGTCTCCTACTGGATTGATACCTTGTTCTCAAAAACTGAGGGAAATACTTACGCTACTTTGCTGCATCACCATTTCCTCTTCAAGGGAAAACCAACGCATGCTCGAGAGGTAGCAGTATGACGTGTAATTACCGTGAGGGCATCGAGCTCAGCCAGCGACGAAGGCCCGCCAAGCATGCCAGATATGGAGGTCGGGATGCTATGAACAGGAGCGGGACCTTTTGCGGTTGCTTGAGCAGGTGTTGGTGCTGTGATGTTCACCGAATTGCTCCCGACAAAGCTAGGAAGGGGAAAGTCCTATGGCCCTTTATTTGGATTGCTCTTCGACCAATCAAAAATTGCCAGAATCAAGCTGGCCACCGTGTCACTGACCGCTGCATTGACTACCCTGAGCAACTCTTCTTTGGTCTCAGCTTTGGTCTTATTGACCGCAATCGCGACTTTCTTGTTGATGGTCTGCTTAGTGACGACCAACCGTCTCTTCCTTCTTTCCTCTGGCTCCTCGTGGTAGCACGTCTTCCACGAGGCGCCATCTCCGACGCCGTGCACATGTCCATAGGATGGTGGTTTGTCCTCCGGGACCTTTTTGAGTATGTTCAGGGCCCGGTTGAATGGGGTGTCCCACTTGGGCCTTGCCGACGACTGTGACGACTCGTTGTTTTCGGCTGCTTTTTGGTGATGTTGTCTTTGCAAAAGGAATGTGGATGGTTTACTAATGTGACAAAAGTTGTAGTCGAATTGATTGGAAGCTAATATGATAATGTGGTAATATAACAATTACCAGAATTCTCATGAACCCCCTCGTGTTTGGGACCGTGTAAAAGATCTTTTTGACGTGGTCCCACTTGTATCGGGCCCTGATCCAGTCATGCTCAAGCGGGTCGGTGAACTCCGCCAAGGGGTCTGGGATTCCGTGACTTTCACGTTTGGCGTCCTCATTTGCCCATACGTGCCTCTTCCCCTTGTAACCACGGCTTCCGAGGCGGTGGGGAGGCGTGTTCTTGGCCTGGAGCGCTTTCATTCTCTCCGACCTTGCCCTGACTTCTTCTTTAGAGCAAGTCTCCGTGAATTTTTCAAAGTCCTCTTCCTTTAGTGACGGATTTTCAGCATGAATCTTGGACCACGGTTCATTCTTCGCAATTGCTTTTTTCACCCGAACTTTCTAGGAGGACAAGTCGTTGGTGAACGTCACCATCACCTTGTTGTTTATCTTTGTCATGGCAACATCGTCCCACGGCTCTTTAAATTTGCTTTCATCCCCACCGGGGAACAGGAACCTATTGTGCAACTTCTTTAGGAGCATGTGCTTCATATGTGGTATCTTTTTCAACGTCTCGTCGTTGATGTTGGCGGTTTCACGAGGATGCATCCTAGTTGATTGCCCCAGCACTTGCGCATTTCCACTGGCGCCGTTGGCTCTAACTTCTTGGGGTGCATCTCCGTGACCACAATTTGTCCGATGTCGAGGTCGTTTGGTCTTCGTGACCTCTTCTGCATTGGTGCTTTACTGGCTACGACAACATCGTTGCCGGTCTCGGGGGTGGTGTCGGTGCTGTTGCTAGTGTCGGCGTTCGTGTCGGGGTTGGTGCCACTGCTGCCACCATGCAACCCCATCTGGTGTTCGTCCAGGTAATCAAGAAAGTGATTTGCTGCCGCGATGGGGTCTTCTTCGAGGCAAGCAGAACCCCCTGCTTCGGTGTGGGTAGACATGTTTCCTATTCAATAATTGTAAATAAAAGATATAATGAAGAGAAAAAAGAGGCATATGTTTGGTCGGAATGTTGATTCATTCCCCTTCCGGAAAATCCCGGGCACTCCATATGTCCTAGTTTCTAGCACAAGTCATGCCGAAAATCACGGAAATTTTCGGCATGACCTTTGTTAAAAGTGGACATATGGAGCGCCTGAAATTTGCAGGAACAGAAATGAATCAACATTCCGGTAAAACATAGGCCACTCGGATATTCTTTGACAATTGGCACAAGTTCATATAATAGATTTGATGCTATCACCAAGAGAACATGGCAACATCATATAACAAATTTTCAGGACTTAGCAAATTAACCAAGTGTAAAAACATCAACATTGTATAGGCTACTTTGCATGCTTGTGCTAGTCACCACAGGGCATATCATGCTCCTAAAACATCATCTAGGGTTTTATTTGCTATAGTTTTTTTCCTAAATGATCTCTCCCCGTCTACTACTGACCTAAACAAAACTTGCTACTGTATTTTAGTGCAATTTGCTACTGTTTTTTTATTTATAGCTATTTTATATACCTACAAAAATTGTCGAGCTAACTTTTACTTATTGCTATTTTATAAACCTACAAAAAAATTGTAGCTAGGCAATTTGCTTCTGTTTTTATTTATAGTTAAAAAGGTCCACTGTTTTATTTATAGCTAAAAAAGTCCACTGATTTTGCAATTTTAGGGAGCTACTGTTTTTGATAAATTGCCTAGCTACAAATAGTTTGCTACATTTTTTATAGCTAAAAATATTGCTATTGTTTTTTATTTCCGAGCTAAATGCTATTGTTTTTTATACCTACAAAGCCTAGCTAGTTTTTTATTTAAAGCTGCAAAATTTGCTACTGTTTTTTATTTAAAGTTTTTTATTTATAGCTACAATAATTAATTAATTCCTACTGTCTTCTATTACTAAGTAGCAACAATTCTGTTTTTAAAAACTAATTTTTTAAATTAAGCACGAAATGAACCCTAGAATTTTTTTCCTAATTGACTAGAGAGAGTGGGAGGTGGGGGAGGGGGGTACCTAAAGGGCGGCGACGTAGAGAGACGGTGAGGTCGATGGCGGCGGCGCGGACGAGGAGGAGGTCGGAGCGGCGGGCAGGGGCCACGACGGCGGGTAGGGGCCACCACGGCGGGCAGGGGCCGAGGGGCGACGACGGCGGGCAGGGGTGACAGCGGCGCGCGACAACAGAGAGGAGGGGAGAGGTAGGAGAGTGGGGGGATGGGACTTGGCAAAAATTTGAGCCCGCGCATGCGGTTGTTAACTCAAAATAGCAGTAGCACTGGCTTAGGAACCACCGCTATAGCTAAGTTAGCTATAGCGCTGGTTCCTAAACCAGCGCTACCGCTAACTATTCCAATTTTAATTTTTTTTATTTCTAAAATACAAATAGCAGTAGCGCTTGACCAGTATCCAGCGCTATAGCTAAATTAGCTATAGCGCTGGTTCCCGACCCAGCGCTACTGCTATGTTTCTTTTCTTTTTATTATTATCCTTTTCTAGTTTTTATTTTTCTTTTCTTTTTATTATTTTTCTTTTCTTTTCTGTTTTCTTTTCTTTTTCTTTTGTATTGCCTTCTCCCTTTTGTTTTTGATTTTTTTTGTTTTTCTCCCGACGACGGCGTCTCCCTCCCACACTGCGTGAATATCACCGGAACCATGCATCTGGTGGTAATTGAAGGGGTATACGATTACATCATTTGACCAATAACGGTTACTTAAGTGCGTACACAAAATAGATAGATACATACATACATATATATATATATATGATGGTTTCTTAGCTGCGTCGACGATGTTTCATATTGAGCTTCTTCCCTTTCTTGTTCGTTGCCGAATAATTGAGCCCCTCCTTGTGACTTTTCCGGAACCATGGAGTACGATCTTTCTTAGTTAATGTAGTATTGATTCTTCTTTTCACGTATGCTTCATCGTCATCATCATCTTCCCTCATCGGGTTGCCGTATTGGTCGTAGTCTTCCTCGTTGGCGACTTCATCCATTTCGACGATGCTCATTTTGCCTCTCCTCATGACAACACGGCGGGATTGGCCGGGTTGGTTATGAAGAAGCATTGTGTCACGTGCTTAGCGTGCACCCATGAATCATTTTTGGCGATGACGCTAACGTTCAGGGGAGTGCTATTCGCGTCGGGTATAGACATGGTAGTGAAATACTTGTTTTCTTTTACGACATCCTTAGCCTATCTGACACGGAACATCATCGCATCGTGCATTCTATCATAGTCAAGCTCCCAGATCTCTTCGACCCTTCCGTAGAATCTTTCAGTTGTGCCGTTGGAGTCGGACACGCATTCAATTGTCACCCCGGAGTTCTGGTAATCACTGTCCATGTCTTTGGCCTCCGTGTAGAACATGTACCCGTTGATATCGTATGACTGATAGGTCACGAGTTTGGGCGCGGGGCCATGTGCTAAGGCGTGTATGAGCAATCCGTCCGAACTGCCCTCTTCCGGGGGATTAGCAAGAACTTGCTCTTTGAACCAACACAAGAAAGTGGTGTTGTGCTCTACAGTAACTTCGTCGTCTGACTTGAGCATCCCCTTATCACGGTACTTCTTTGTGATGCTTTCTTTGTGTCGTGCCACATAATCATCTACCATATGTAGGTGTTGTAGCACTACTAAGTTAGCCCTATCAAAGTCGTTCCATCGATCGGAGTAGTCCACGTGTGTCGGTGTCAAAACCGGCGGATCTCGGGTAGGGGGTCCCGAACTGCGGCCTAAGGCGGATGGTAACAGGAGGCGGGGACACAATGTTTACCTGTGTTCGGGCCCTCTTGATGGAGGTAATACCCTACTTCCTGCTTGATTGATCTTGATGATATGAGTCTTACAAGAGTTGATCTACCACGAGATTGTAGAGGTTAAATCCTAGAATCTAGCCTATGGTATGATTGTTGTTGGTCCTACGGACTAAACCCTCCGGTTTATATAGACACCGGAGGGGGCTAGGGTTACACAGAGTCAGTTACAATGGGAGGAGATCTACATATACGTATCGCCAAGCTTGCCATACACGCCAAGGAGAGTACCATACGGACAAGATACCAAGTCTTCAATCTTGTATCTTCATAGTACAACAGTCGCCAAAGGATATAGTCCTATTGTCCGGATACCCCTAATCCAGGACTCCTCAAGAGCCCTGAACTAGGCTTCAATGACGATGAGTCTGGCGCGCAGATTGTCTTCGGCATTGCAAGGCGGGTTCCTCCTCCGAATACTCCATAGAATATTTTGAACGTAAGGGTAGTGTCCGGCTCTGTAAAATAATTTCCACATACCACCGTAGAGAGAATAATATTTCCACATATCTAATTTGCCGACCGTTTTTCATAACGTGACGTATAGCCACGGTTTGGTCATGACGACCGTCTTCCTCCATCAGCCTGCCACTTCACGTTTTTTGAGGCAATTTATTTGGCATGTCTTGTCGAAGCAGAGATCGTGTCCCCTTATTACGGGATTCTCATCAATACGGATGTGGGTAACCCAATCGTGCCCGTTGGTATGACCCCAAAATTCTAGGCAAGTCCCAAACGGCCACGCGGAGGATGCTTGATATCCACCTCCTTTATAAAGAGGCCAAGGCCTGTCCCTTTTTCTTCTCGTGCTCAATCGAATCCTTCCCCCACCTCGAGTTCCAACACCCCAATCTCAGGTCAGCGCCTGGACCTTCACCATGTCTAGATCCAACCTTCAAGGTCGGTGGATGCCTTCCTCCGTCCACAAGAGGAAGACGCCAAGAAGCTAAGAGAGGCCAGATTGACAAAGTAGATCTCACACAGGTTGCCTACTCGAGGGCAGGTCATACCCACTCCCGAACCCGGCGAGAGTGTTGTATTCATCTCTCACTTCCTCCGAGGGCTAGGCCTCACTCTAGATCCCTTTGTGAGGGGGCTCATGTTCTATTACGGGCTGGATTTCCATGATCTGGCTCCGGATTCCGTCCTCCACATCTCGTCGTTCATTGTCGTGTGTGAAGCTTTCCTCCACATTACCCCTAACTTCGGCTTGTGGCTCAAGACCTTCAATGTGGAGCCGAAGATGATCGAGGGGTGGCACGCAGAGTGCGGAGGTGCCGTAATAAGCAAAAGTGCCAATGCCCTATGGCCAGAGGGTTCCTTCCAGGAGGTGCCCAACTTATGGCAATGGGAGTGGTTTTATATCACAGCTCCCAGGGGTACCAAGTGGGTGGCCGCCCCTGCTTTTCGCTCAGGCCCCCCACCACGACTGACGACATGGATTAACAAGGGGCTAGACTGGGGGCCAGTAAAGGATGTGCCGACATTGCAGGGCCGCATCTGAGATCTCCTCGAGAGAGATATCAGTCTGGCCACGGTAATGCAAGTCATGTTAATTCGTCGAGTCCTGCCCTGCAAACGACGTCCCCTCCGCATGTGGGAGTTCAACCCGGAGGGACCGCGGGCTATTCAGGACTTCCTCGGTATGACGCTCGATGAGATGTATTAATCGTTCTTCGGACCACAAATAATGTGTCCGGACACCACCGAGGATGCGGGTCTGAGCTACAATCGCCCGGATACCCAAGTAAGTAGTCCCGTAGTCGAACACGTTTGTCTTTTTATTTATCATGACATCATTCTGAAAAGCCGCTCTTTGACCAGGACTGGGTAACAAAGGCGAAGATGATCAGGTGTCCGGGCCCCCCTCCCCGAGGTCTCACCGGACCCTGTACTAGCCAGGATGCTGGAGCTCGCGCCTTATCAGGCGCCCTTAGGGGAAGATACAGGGGGGAATAGAGAGGCTGTAAGCGGACCACACTCACCGCTCATCCAAACCGGGGGAGTTAGCGCCTCCGCGAAGGAGGATAGCCGGGGAGAAGAACACGAGATTCCTTCTCCCCAAGGAAGGAAGAGGACCGCCTCTGAAGACCCGGAAACAATGGTTTCCAAACGGGGAAGAAATCTTCGCCAGAGGGTCCTGCCCCGGAGGGTACCCTGGTCGCACAATGCCCGCAAGGGGGTCAGCCCTCCACCGAGCTGTAAGTAAAAGGGTACTTAATAGTAAAGATATCCTGCATTACTTCTGAGGAAAATAACCGAAGCATTTATCTTGTAGTTCGGATCGTGGCCTTTCTCGGCAGAGTTCGTCCTCGGGGGATCTTCTTTCAGAGATGATGGAGAGCGAGACGCCTCCCCCTGCCATCTCGCCTCATGAGGCGGGCGACCCCGAGGTGTCGTCGCGGAGAGTTTCTCCTGATCCGGCAAGGCCAGAGGGTAATCCTTTGGCCACCCAAAGTCCTCAGTATCCAGCCCTTGAAGAGAGCAACCGAAAGAGCCCGGCACGTCTGGTGTGCGGTCGGCGTCACTGAAGGGTCTGCTAGAGCAAGCGGCTATCTCAGAGGCGCGTCATACGCTAATGGGTATGGTGATTGAGAGGATTTCATCCGCCGAAAGTGGGTTGCATGAATCTTTTATGAGTCTGCTGAAAGGTTTTGAGGTACGTGAAATAGTGTGTATTTTTGGCAGTACCGCACATGTTAGGTGTGCCCTATGCAGATAGTAGCCCCTGAGACTTTGGTTTCCGTCGAGAGCGGCAGAAAACAGAGGATCATAGTCCCAGGTAATAATCAATCCGCCTTCATATGCAGGCGGCGGAAGGTCCGGTGGCTAGCCGGGCTGGTGAATTTGCCGAGCTGAAGCGGCAACTTGATGCGACAGATACCGACATCGTGCTTGTCAACAAGCGGCTTGACGGGGCACAAGGTATGTGATTTCTCCGGTTATCAACACGTAGTAAGAGGAGCATTATGCCAGTATCTTTAATATGATGTGACTGCAGATGGAGCTGCGGCTGTGGAGACCCTTCGGGTGGAACTTGCCCGAGCCAAAGAACAAGCCAGGAATAGTGATGCGGCCGCTCTTAAGGCGGCCGAAGAGCTGACGACCGAACAAGCTGCCCATTGCCAAAGTAAGGAAAAGATAGCCAAGATGGCTGTGGAATTGAAGGAAGCCGCCGACTGTTACGAGCTTCTTGAAGGTGAAAGTCGAGCGAAGGTAACGGACCTGGAGAAGGCCACGGTGGCTGCCAAGGACGCCCGCTCTACAATCAGAGAGATGAAGGAGGAGCTGCGCCAAGCCGGGGATATCGCGGCTGGGAAGCCCTTTATGCTGCGGATGAAGTTCGGAGATCCTAGGTGCGCTCCTCTTGATCGGCTATGGAGTTCTGCAGACGCGTATCTGGGTTTGGCAGCAAGTGCTGCTGACGCAGCCGAATACTTCAAAGATCAAAAAGATCATGAAGTGGAGAAGCTATTTTGGTCACAATTCAATGCTCCAGCGCGTCCGCTTCAGTTGAACGAAAGAATGGCCGAGTGGGCCGAGCTCCATAGGTTGTCCGGGCTTGCCATGAGGTCTGTTGTGGATCATCTGTGGCCGGAAGGGCCAAGGCCAAACGGTTATTTTAGTTTGGTGCGGCAATTCCTTGGTGTTGTGTCGCGCATCGATGCTATGAAGAGGTCGGCGTGCATAGAGGGTGCGCGGATGGCACTTGCCCGTGTCAAGACATACTGGGCGGAGATGGAGGCCACCGCTATTGCAACCCAGGGTTCGGCCGTGGGCCGAGTAGCTACCGAGCACTACTTTGAAGAAGTCCTTAGGCGCTTGTTTAATAGAGGCTCAGTGCTCAAAGAATATTATGTTCTAATGACATGTATTCCCATTGTGAAAACAATGTTTTATTGAGTTATAAAAGGCTGTGTTTATACTTTTTGCCTGAAAGTATTATGATGCCTCTGTATGGCCGCTTATGTATATATGTATATAACACGAAAGTTTGCAAATGTCGGCTTCAAATTTCACGCATATAATGCAGGGGTGTTCGCAAAAGACGCGTGTTTATACTTGATCCAACGTCTTGGTCCATTAAGGAGGTGATAGCGCAGCAAACTAGGCAATCAGACTATATTGCTTTAACACTTTCACTTAGCCATAGGAGTTTGACGGTGGGGCTACTATATAGCCCCTGGTGGCTCCGCGCTCGTTCGAATATGGGGCGCGTGCATGCCCGGCCGGGAAACGGCCCTTCATTAATGCGGAGGAATCCCGAAGAATCCGCTAAGTCATCGAGTGGTTGACCAGTATTGCGCTTTATCATGACAGTCAGTTTTCGGCTTTCTCTACTGAGGTGCTCGTCCGGACGAACCAGGGCACAATCGCAGTAGTTCTCCTAGTGCCACCTTAGCCGATAGAGCGGAACGTAAGGTGGCAAAACACAGGAGCCGGGCAAACCCAACATTTGACCAAAGACATGATTCGGAGCTGATGCATATAAGGCCAAACTCGCGACGCCGAACACTCCCTAAGGTATTCGGTCTTTATAACATATGTCGGGCTGAACAATGCCCTTGATAATGAACCCCGAGTGTCCAGGTACGTGCAATATTCTGACGTGGCCATGCCAATAACGTCAGGATCCTTCTCAGTTGTACTGAGAATCCGGAGGATGTGAACAGCAAGAGACAGTAAAAAAGGTTTACGCAGGGTCTTAATCTAAAAAGAAACCTTTGAGCGGGTCCCTACTGCACGTCTGCGCCTGTGTCTCTGTTGTGCCATATCCTGGACGGGTGTAGCACGATCGTCATCTGTAAAAGAGAGGAACTTAGTTGAAAGTTGTCGTGCAAAAAATTGGTTATTCTAAATAAACCATTTAAAATTCAAGATAAGTAAGGTTGAGCCGAACTAGCCCTGTTTACACGCGGGAAGCCCCTGGTACCGTCTATAATGGGAGAATCATTAAACCAATCTCAAGTATATCTAATGATGCGCCGGACACGTCTAACCATGTCCATGGTCTTAACGACCGGTCATCTGTTCTGGTTGGTGAGGCCGTCTAGTGTTCGGCTGTTAAAGCAGCCGCACGTTCTTCCGCGCGTAAAGAACGCTCAATGTTTCCATTAACTGTGATGGTGCCGCGCGGACCAGGCATCTTGAGCTTGAGAGAAGCGTAATGCGGTATAGCGTTGAAACGAGCGAAGGCTGTTCGTCCGAGTAGTGCTTGATAGCCGCTTCGGAATGGAGCGATGTCGAAGTGTAACGTTTCACTTCGGTAGTTGTCGGGTGAACCGAATACTACTTCTAGTATTAGAGAGCCCGTGGAGCGGGCCTTCGGGCCTGGTATTACTCCTTTGAAGGTAGTATTACCGTGGCTAATTTTTGTTGGGTCTATCCCCATTTTATGGATCGTGTCACGATATATCGAGTTTAAATTCATCGCCGCCATTCATAAGGACTCGTGTGAGGTGGTATCCATTTATTATTGGGTCTAACACCAAAGCAGCCAATCCTTCATGCCGGATACTTGTCGGGTGATCCCTGTGATCAAAAGTGATCGGACAGGCCAACCAGGGGTTGAACTTAGGGGTGACGGGCTCTAGGGCTCATGTGCTTCGGAGTGCATATTTGCTTCTCCTCTTCGTCACATGGATCATGTTCATTGTTTTGACCTCTGGTGGGAATTTTTTCTGTCCCCCAGTGCTTTGCTGGCGAGGCTCATCCTCGTCTTCGCTTAGTGTATCCTGCCCCTTGTGTTCGGTGTTTAGCTTGCCGGCCTGCTTGAAGACCCAACATTCTCTGTGGGTATGATTTTCAGGTTTATCGGGGGTGTCGTGGATCTGACATAGTTTGTCTAGAATCTTGTTTAGGCTGGACGGTCTGTCCCTGTTGCCTTTGAAAGGCTTTTTCCGCTGACCTGGCCGGGAGCCTCTGAATCCGGCGTTTACCGCCGTGTATCTGGGTTGTCTTCTTTATTCCGGTGCTTGTGTTTACTGCGTCATGGTTTTCCATTGCCATCCCTGACTTCGGATGTGCTTGGGTCACTGTGCTACTACGGGCCAACCAGCTATCCTCACCCGCGCAAAAGCGGGTCATGAGGCTTGTTAGGGCTGCCATTGTTCTTGGTCTTTCTTGGCCGAGGTGTCTGGCGAGCCATTCGTCTCGGATGCTGTGCTTGAAAGCTGCTAAGGCTTCGGCGTCCGGACAGTCGACGATTTGGTTCTTCTTAGTGAGAAACCTGTTCCAAAGCTTTCGGGCTGACTCTCCGGGCTGTTGAATTATATGACTTAAATCGTCTGCATCCGGAGGTCGGACATAGGTCCCTTGAAAATTAGCCCGAAAGGCATCCTCGAGCTCCTCCCAACTTCCAATGAAGTTATCGGCGAGGATTTTCAGCCAGTGCCGAGCTGGTCCTTTAAGTTTGAGGGGCAAGTACTTGATGGCGTGGAGATCGCCTCCATGAGCCATATGAATATGAAGGATAAAGTCCTCAATCCGCACCCCTGTGGTCTATGGTCCCGTCAGACGCCTCTATGTTCACCGGTTTGAATCCTTCGGAAATTGTGGTCCAAAGACCTCATCGGTGAAACATAGGGGTGTGCAGCACCTCAGATTTAGATGTACCATGGCGTTCAGACGGTTGTGGTGTTCGGTTTTGGTTGTGCGCTGGAGCGCGTTTCCTTGATCCATAGATGGATCTGGTTGCGCCGTCCTTTTGATGCGAGTCCTCGCGTGGATCGTGTACTAACTTATGTGTGGCCTCGTTAGCCGCTCTATCGCGGCCACGAGATCGTCGATCCGACCAGTCGGTTGTTTTATTTTTTGGCTGTGGGGGCTCTAAGGCCTCATCGTCGAATTCAGGCAGCAGCTTGCGCTTTGGATAGCTCTTCGTGTGGCGATTGCCATCATACTTTTCTGCAGTGTCGAGCACTTTGTTCCATCTACTGTTGAGTGTATTTTGAGCGGCCTTGAGCCTTTTCTTCTGCTTCTTCAGACTCCTCGCAGTGGTGATTAGCCTTCTATGGAGGTTCTCTTGCTCCAAGTGCCTTTCCGGGATGATGTGTGCATCGTCGTCCGGACTGTTTTCCTCTCCGGAGACGGGTTGATTAGCTTGACGCCGGGCCGCCGCGTGATCGGACAAATGTCTGCATCGTGTTCGTTGTCCACTGGCTCACCCTGCTCTATCGCTGGGTCTATGTGGTCATTGTTTCCTCCGGAGTCGACCGGGGTATTATTTTTCCTTGCGCTGTTATCGTTGTTTTTGCCGAGGCGGGATTTGGGGCGGCGTCTGCGCCGCCGCTTTGATTGCTTCTCGAGGGAGTTATCCTTCGCTGCATCCTTCCGTTCCTCGTCATCATTTTCTTTGGGTGTATCCACCATGTATATGTCATGTGATGAGGTGGCGGTCCAGTGCCCTGTGGGCGGTGGTTCATGTTCGTCTCCTGCATCGTCGTCCATACCGTCGATGTCTTCGGAGTCGAAGTCGAGCATGTCGGTTAAATCGTCGATAGTGGCTATTAAGTGGGTGGTGGGTGGGGAGCGATTTTCTTCGTCGTCCGCATCCCATCCTAGCCGGACATACTTCGACCAAGGTTCTCCTGACAGGGAGAGAGACCTTAACGAGTTTAGCACATCGCCGAAGGGTGAGTGCTGAAAGATATCCGCGGAGGTGAACTCCATGATCAATGCCCAATCGGATTTGATAGGCATGGGCGTGGGCGGCTCGGAGTCCGGGGCCGGAGATGAATTCAGCAGTTCGGCAGCACGACTCTCGAGAGGGGTAAAGTCAGTATTCGGATCTATCGCCGCTGAAAGTGCGGCCTCCAAGGCGGGGTCTACCCGCCCGTCCTTGGATGGCGCAATTTGCTCCGGATTGAGGGCCGGAGTAGTTGCCGGTGTGATCTTCTGAACACTGTCCGATGGCAGAGCTATATCGTGCTCGTCGTGATCATGCGGCACACCTGGCAAGGGCTCGAATCCGTCGAAGATCAAGTCTCCGCGGATGTCGGCAGTGTAATTCAAGTTTACGAACCTGACACGATGGCGGGGTGTAGCTCTCGATCTGCTCCAGATGGCCAAGCGAGTTGGCCCGCAGTGCGAAGCCGCCGAATATAAAGATCTGTCCGGGGAGGAAGACCTCCCCCTGGACCGCATCGTTACCGATGATCGAAGGAGCCATCAAGACTTACGGTGACGATACAACGGAACTCTCAATGAAAGCACCAATGTCGGTGTCAAAACCGGCGGATCTCAGGTAGGGGGTCCCGAATTGTGCGTCTAAGGCGGATGGTAACAGGAGGCGGGGGGCACAATGTTTACCCAGGTTCGGGCCCTCTCGATGGAGGTAATACCCTACTTCCTGCTTTATTGATCTTGATGATATGAGTATTACAAGAGTTGATCTACCACGAGATCGTAGAGGCTAAACCCTAGAAGCTAGCCTTTGGTATGATTGTTATTGGTCCTACGGACTAAACCCTCCGGTTTAGATAGACACCAGAGGGGGCTAGGGTTACACAGAGTCGGTTACAATGGGAGGAGATCTACATATCTGTATCGCCAAGCTTGCCTTCCACGCTAAGGAGAGTCCCATCCGGACACGAGACGAAGTCTTCAATCTTGTATCTTCATAGTCCAACAGTCCGGCCAAAGGATATAGTCCGGCTGTCCGGATACCCCCTAATCCAGGACTCCCTCAACGTGTAATTCCCTCCGGTCATTATTGTGACCTTCTCCTTCGAGCCTCCCATCTTGCTTCTTGACGGGTAAACCAACAACAGGGTCTCCGACGCCTATATAATTATCGCAAAAGGAGATGCACTCATGCGTCAGATACCCCTGGACGATGCTCCCATCGGGATGGGACATGTTACGAACGAATCCTTTGATGGCCCCATTCATCCTCTCGAACGACATCATGCTGTGAAGGAATGTCAGCCCGAGGTCGATGATGTCGTCCACGATGTGGACACACGGATGCACCATGACGTCAAAGAATGCGGGCGGGAAGTACATCTCAAGCTCACATAGTATCACAACTATCTCTTCATGTAGCCTTCAGAGCTGCTTCACACTTATGGACTTTCGAGAGATAACGTCGAAGAAGTTGCAGAGACCAGTAAGCGGGTCACGGGCGTGCTTCTCCATTATCCCTCTAATGGCAACCGGGAGTATCTGCGTCATCATCACATGACAGTCATGAGACTTCATCCCGCTGAACTTTTTCTTCTCGGGGTCTAGAAATCAGCTTATCTTGCCACAGTAACCGAAACTGACTTTGATTCTCATAAGACACTTGATGAATTGATTGATCTATTTCGCACTTAAGGTGAAGCAAGAAGGGGGCAATAATTCTCCTCCTTCTTGTTGACTTTTCTGCCCCTTTCCCCCTCCTCCATCTCTGCCTCTGTCTCCTCCGTCGACTTTTTACGGTCGAGATCTTTCCTGATCTTCAAATCTTCCAAGTCTTTCCTTGCCTTCGGCCCATCCTTGGTCTTCTCCGGCATGTTCATCAGTGTGCCAGATGTCTACTACGCAACCTTCTTCTTGTAGACGTTGTTGGGCCTGCAAGTGCACAGGTTTGTAGGACAGTATCAAATTTCCCTCAAGTGGATGACCTAAGGTTTATCAATCCGTGGGAGGCGTAGGATGAAGATGGTCTCTCTCAAGCAACCCTGCAACCAAATAACAAAGAGTCTCTTGTATCCCCAACACACCCAATACAATGGTAAATTGTATAGGTGCACTAGTTTGGCGAAGAGATGGTGATACAAGTGCAATATGGATGGTAGATAAAGGTATTTGTAATCTGAAATAATAAAAACATCAAGGTAACTGATGGTAAAAGTGAGCGTAAACGGTATTGCAATGATAGGAAACAAGGCCTAGGGTTCATACTTTCACTAGTGCAAGTTCTCTCAACAATAATAACATAGTTTGATCATATAACAATCCCTCAACATGCAACAAAGAGTCACTCTGAAGCCACTAATAGCGGAGAACAAACATAGAGATTATGGTAGGGTACGAAACCACCTCAAATTTATCCTTTCTGTTCTATCTATTCAAGAGTTCGTAGTAAAATAACATAAAGCTATTCTTTCCGCTCAATCCATCATAGAGTTCATACTAGAATAACACCTTAAGACACAAATCAACCAAAACCCTAATGTCACCTAGATACTCCATTGTCACCTCAAGTATCCGTGGGCATGATTATACGATATGCATCACACAATCTCAGATTCATCCAACCAACATAAAAGTACTTCAAAGAGTGCCCCAAAGTTTCTACCGGAGAATCAAGAAAACGTGTGCCAACCCCTATGCATAGGTTCATGGGCGGAACCCGCAAGTTGGTCACCAAAACATACATCAAGTGGCACATGATATCCCATTGTCACCACGGATAAACACGGCAAGACATACATCAAGTGTTCTCATAAAAGACTCAATCCGATAAGATAACTTCAAAGGGGAAACTCAATTCATCACAAGAGAGTAGAGGGGGAGAAACATCACAAGATCCAACTACAATAGCAAAGCTCGGGATACATCAAGATCGTGCCATAGATGGAACACGAGAGAGAACACGAGAGAGAGAGATCAAACACATAGCTATTGGTACATACCCTCAGCCCCGAGGGTGAACTACTCCCTCCTCGTCATGGATAGCGCCGGGATGATGAAGATGGCCACAGGTGAGGGCTCCCCCCTCCGGCAGGGTGCCGGAACAGGGTCCCGATTGGTTTTTGGTGGCTCCAGAGGCTTGCGGCAGCGGAACTCTCGATCTATCTTCCGTTCTGGAAGTTTTAGGGTACGTAGGTATATATGGGTGAAAGGAGTACGTCGGTGGAGCTACGGGGGCCCCACGAGGCAGGGGGCGCGTCCGGGGCGGGGCGCCCCCCACCCTCGTGAGCACCTCCCGTATCTTCTGACGTGGGGTCCAAGTCCAACAGGTGGGTTTCCTTCCAAAAATAACTTCTCCAGTTGATTTCGTTCCGTTTTGACTCCGTCTGATATTCCTTTTCCTCAAACACCGAAATAGGCATAAAACAAGAACTGGGCTGGGCCTCCGGTTAATAGGTTAGTCCCAAAAGTAATATAAAAGTGGAAAATAAAGCCCAACATTGCCTAAAACAGTAGATAAAGTAGCATGGAGCAATAAAAAATTATAGATACGTTGGAGACGTATCAGGCATCCCCAAGCTTAATTCCTGCTCGTCCTCGAGTAGGTAAATGACAAAAAAGATAATTTTTGATGCGGAGTGCTACTTGGCATAATTTTAATATAAATCTTCTTATTTGTGATATGAATATTCAGACCCAAAAGGTTTAAGACAAAAGTTCATATTGACACAGAAATAATAATACTTCAAGCATACTAATCAAAGCAATCATGTCTTCTCAAAATAGCATGGCAAAAGAAAGTTCATCCCTACAAAATCATATAGTTAGGCTATGCTTCATTTTCGTCACACAAAGATGTTCCCAACTTCTATACCCCGATGACAAGCCAAACAATTGTTTCATACTTAAATAATCTCAAACTTTTTCAACCTTCACGCAATACATGAGCGCGAGCCATGGATATAGCACTATGGGTGGAATAGAATATGATGATGGGGATTGTGTGGAGAAGACAAAAAGGAGAAAGTCTCATATTGACGAGGATAATCAACGGGCTATGGAGATGCCCATCAATTGATGTCAACATGAGGAGTAGGGATTGCCATGCAACGGATGCACTAGAGCTATAAGTATATGAAAGCTCTACAAAAGAAACTAAGTGGGTGTGCATCCAACTTGCTTGCTCACGAAGACCTAGGGCACTTTGAGGAAGCCCATCATTGGAATATACAAGCCAAGTTCTATAATGAAAAATTCCCACTAGTATATGAAAGTGACAAAATGAGAGACTCTCTATATGAAAAACATGGTGCTACTTTGAAGCACAATATATGAGACTCACTACATGAAGAACAAGGTGCTACTTTGAAGCACAAGTGTGGTAAAAGGATAGTAGCATTGTCCCTTCTCTCTTTTCTCTCATTTTTTGGGCCTTTTTTTTTTTGGCCTTGCTCTTTTTTTCGTCCTAATCTCATCCCGACTTATGGGGAATCATAGTCTCCATCATCCTTTCCTCACTTGGGACAATGCTCTAGTAATGATGATCATCACACTTTTATTTCTCTTACAACTCAACAATTACAACTCAAACTTAGAACAAAATATGACTCTATATGAATGCCTCCGACGGTGTAATCGATGGTGCAATGAATCAAGAGTGACATGTATGGAAAATAATGCATGGTGGCTTTGCCACAAATACGATGTCAACTACATGATCATGCAATGGCAATATGACAAAAGTAATGTATGTCATAATAATGATGATGGAAGTTGCATGGCAATATATCTCGGAATGGCTATGGAAATGCCATGATAGGTAGGTATGGTGGCTGTTTTGAGGAAGATATAAGGAGGTTTATGTATGATAGAGCGATCGTATCACGGGTTTGGATGCACCGTGAAGTTAGCACCAACTCTCAAGGTGAGAAAGGGCAATGCACAGCATCAAGAGGCTAGCAAAGGCGTAAAGGTGAGAGTGTGTATAATCCATGGACTCAACATTAGTCAAAAGAACTCATATACTTATTGCAAAAATTTAGAAGCCATCAAAATCAAGTACTACGTGCATGCTCCTAGGGGATAGATTGGTAGGAAAAGACCATCGCCGTCCCCGACCGCCACTCATAAGGATGCACAAGCTGTACACTTCATGTTTCATATTTGTTACACAACTTTAACCATACGTGCATGCTACGAGACTTGCAAACTTCAGCACAAGTATTTCTCAAATTCACAATTATCAACTAGCACGACTTTGATATTATTACCTCCATATCTCAAAACAATTATCAAGCATCAAACTTATCTTAGTATTTAATTCACTCAAAAAGAAAGTTTCACATATCTTGAACACTAAGTATATTAACATTAAGCAAATTACCATGCTATTAACGACTCTCAAAATAATCTAAGTGAAGCATGAGAGTTCATCTATTTCTTCAAAATAAAACTACCACCATGCTCTAAAATATATAAGTGAAGCACTAGAGCAAACAACAAACTACTCCGAAAGATATAAGTGAAGATCAATGAGTAGCTAAATAATTATGCAACTATGCGAAGACTCTCTCTCATTTAATAATTTCAGATCTTGATACTTTATTCAAACATCAAGCAAAGCTAAATAAAATGACATGACGCTCCAAGCAAAACACATATCATGTGGTGAATAAAAATATAGCTCCAAGTAAAGTTACCGATGAACGAAGACGAAAGAGGGGATGCCTTCCGGGGAATCCCCAAGCCTAGGCTCTTGGTTGTCCTTGAAAATTACCTTAGGGTGCCTTGGGCATCCCCAAGCTTAGGCTCTTGCCACTCCTTATTACATAGTCCATCGAATCTTTACCCAAAACTTGAAAACTTCACAACACAAAACTTAATGTAAAACTTCGTGAGCTCCGTTAGCGAAAGAAAACAAAACACCACTTCAAGGTACTGTAATGAACTCATTCTTTATTTATAATGGTGTTAAACCTACTGTATTCCAACTTCTCTATGGTTTATAAACTATTTTACTAGCCATAGAGTCATCAAAATAGGTAAACAACACAATGAAAACAGAATCTGTCAAAAACAAAACAGTCTGTAGTCATCTGTAACTAAAGCAAACTTCTGGAACTCCAATAATTTTAAAATAAATTGGTGGACCTGAGGAATTTGTCTAGTAATCATCTGCAAAAAGAATCAACTAAATATCACTCTCCAACAAAAAGTTCTAGCTAATCTCGTGAGCGCTAAAGTTTCTGTTTTTTACAGCATGATCATAAAGACTTCACCCAAGTCTTCCCAAAGGTTCTACTTGGCACAAACACTAATTAAAACACAAAACCACATCTAAACAGAATCTAGATGGATTATTTATTCCTAAATAGAACCAAAAAGCAAGAAACTAAAATAAAATTGGGTTGCCTCCCAACAAGCGCTATTGTTTAACGCCCCTAGCTAGGCATGATGATTTCAATTATGCTCACATAAAAGATAAGAATTGAAACATAAAGAGAGCATCATAAGAATATGACTAGCACATTTAAGCCTGACCCAATTACTATGCATAGGGATTTTGTGAGCAAACAACTTATGGGAACAATAATCAACTAGCATAGGAAGGCAAAACAAGCATAACTTCAAAAATTGAAGCACATAGAGAGGAAACTTGATATTATTGCAATTCCTACAAGCATATGTTCCTCCCTCATAATAATTTTCAGTAGCATCATGAATTAATTCAAATATATAACCAGCACCTAAAGCATTCTTTTCATGATCTACTTGCATAGAAAATTTACTACTCTCCACATAAGCAAAATTCTTCTCATGAATAATAGTGGGAGCAAACTCAACAAAATAACAATCATGTGATTGAAAATTAAGATCAAGATGACAAGTTTCATGGTTATCATTATTCTTTAAAGCATACGTGTCATCAGAATAATCATCATAGATAGGAGGCATGCTTTCATCATAGTAAATTTGTTCAACAAAGCTTGGGGGACAAAAAATATCATCTTCATCAAACATAGCTTCCCCAAGCTTGTGGCTTTGCATATCATTAGTATCATGGATATTCAAGGAATTCATACTAACAACATTGAAATCATTCTCATCATTCAAAGTTTTAGTGCCAAACAATTTAATGCATTCTTCTTCTAACACTTTGGCACAATTTTCCTTTCCATCATACTCACGAAAGATATTAAAAAGATGAAGCGTATGAGACAAACTCAATTCCATTTTTTTGATTTTCTATTATAGACTAACAAGTGCTAAAACAAGAAACAAAAAGATTCGATTGCAAGATCTAAAGATATACCTTCAATCACTAACCTCCCCGGCAACGGCGCCAGAAAAGAGCTTGATGTCTACTACGCAACCTTCTTCTTGTAGACGTTGTTGGGCCTGCAAGTGCACAGGTTTGTAGGACAGTAGCAAATTTCCCTCAAGTGGATGACCTAAGGTTTATCAATCCGTGGGAGGCGAGGGATGAAGATGGTCTCTCTCAAGCAACCCTGCAACCAAATAACAAAGAGTCTATTGTGTCCCCAACACACCCAATACAATGGTAAATTGTATAGGTGCACTAGTTCGGCGAAGAGATGGTGATACAAGTGCAATATGGATGGTAGATAAAGGTATTTGTAATCTGAAATAATAAAAACATCAAGGTAACTAATGGTAAAAGTGAGCGTAAACGGTATTGCAATGATAGGAAACAAGGCCTAGGGTTCATACTTTCACTAGTGCAAGTTCTCTCAACAATAATAACATAGTTTGATCATATAACAATCCCTCAACATGCAACAAAGAGTCACTCTGAAGCCACTAATAGTGGAGAACAAACGTAGAGATTATGGTAGGGTACGAAACCACCTCAAAGTTATCCTTTCTGTTCTATCTATTCAAGAGTTCGTAGTAAAATAACATAAAGCTATTCTTTCCGCTCAATCCATCATAGAGTTCATACTAGAATAACACCTTAAGACACAAATCAACCAAGACCCTAATGTCACCTAGATACTCCATTGTCACCTCAAGTATCCGTGGGCATGATTATACGATATGCATCACACAATCTCAGATTCATCCAACCAACATAAAAGTACTTCAAAGAGTGCCCCAAAGTTTCTACCGGAGAATCAAGAAAACGTGTGCCAACCCCTATGCATAGGTTCATGGGCGGAACCCGCAAGTTGGTCACCAAAACATACATCAAGTGGCACATGATATCCCATTGTCACCACGGATAAACACGGCAAGACATACATCAAGTGTTCTCATAAAAGACTCAATCCGATAAGATAACTTCAAAGGGGAAACTCAATTCATCACAAGAGAGTAGAGGGGGAGAAACATCATAAGATCCAACTACAATAGCAAAGCTCGGGATACATAAAGATCGTGCCATAGATGGAACACGAGAGAGAACACGAGAGAGAGAGAGAGAGAGAGAGAGATCAAACACATAGCTATTGGTACATACCCTCAGCCCCGAGGGTGAACTACTCCCTCCTCGTCATAGATAGCGCCGGGATGATGAAGATGGCCACAGGTGAGGGCTCCCCCGGCAGGTGAGTCTTAACAGGGTCCCGATTGGTTTTGGTGGCTACTGAGAGGCTTGCGGCGTGAACTCCCGATCTATCTTCTATTCGGAAGTTTTAGGTACGAGAGGTATATATGGGTGAAAGGAGTACGCGTCGGTGGAGCTATAGGGGCCCCATGAGGCGGGGCGGCGCTGAAGCGCGCCCCACCCACGTGAGCACCGTCCGTATCTTCTGACGTGGGGTCCAAGTCCAACAGGTGGGTTTCCTTCCAAAAATAACTTCTCCAGTTGATTTCGTTCCGTTTTGACTCCATCTGATATTCCTTTTCCTCGGAACACTGAAATAGGCATAAAACAGCAAATCTGGGTTGGGCCTCCGGTTAATAGGTTAGTCCCAAAAGTAATATAAAAGTGGAAAATAAAGCCCAACATTGCCTAAGACAGTAGATAAAGTAGCATGGAGCGATCAAAAATTATAGATACGTTGGAGATGTATCAGTTCCAAGCAATCTCTTGAGGACATTCTTCGTGATATGCATTTGATCAAGGCAATGAGGCATGTCATGATTGGGCCAGTAATCCAAGTCCTAGAAAACATACCTCGTTTTCCATACCTTCAGTAGCGGCTCCAACGCCTTTTTCATCTTTCCCGGTGCGGGGCACTGTTCCCAGTTTGTCAACAACTAGTTGATTTCGGCGCCGCTCCTGTTATGTGGAGGTCCTCGATGCTCAGCCAACCCATTGAATAGATCTCCACGCTTTTTCGTGGGTCATACTTCTCGAGCCATCTACGATGCCCCATGTACACTATTTTCCCGGACCCGCCATCTTTCATTGACGTAAGCTGCTCAGACGTTGTATCATCCATGCACCTCGTGCATCCGTAGTATCCATGGCACACCTGGCCTGAGGTGTACCCGTAACCGAGATAGTCGTGCACCGTCATCATCAGCGCGGCTCTCATATGGAAATACTCTCTTTTACTGGTGTCCCATGTCCATGCCGGTGTTTTCCATAACATGCCTATCTCCTATTTCAGAAGCCCCATATACAGGTTAATATTATTTCCCAGTTGTTTCGGCCCTTGAATCAGCATGCTCATGTGTATGTACTTTATCTTCATGCACTTCCATGGGGGGAGGTTGTACATTCATACAAAGATGGGCCATGTGTTGTGGTTGGTGTTCTGGTTTCCAAACGGATTCATGCCATCGGTACTCGCACCAAGCACGATGTTCCTTGGATCTTCTGCACCAAATCCATATACGGCGTTGAATGCTCTCCGCTGGCTACCATCTATGAGGTGTCTCAGCTTCGGATCATCTCCATCGTCGGGCTTCTTCCTCTCCGCGTGTCAGCGCATGAGCTTTGCTTCCTTAGGATCTACGAAATACCGCTGTAGATGGGGAGTGATCGGAAAGTACCATACAACTTTCTGAGGAGCTTTCTTTCCTGCCTTCTTGTATCGAGAAGCATTGCACACTGGACAACTGGTTTTTTCTGTGTGCTCCCCCCGATAAATGATGCAATCATTGATGCATGCGTGGTACCTAATGTGCGGCAAATCAAAAGGGAAAACAATTTTCTTGGCCTCCTCGACACTAGTAGGACACAGGTTCGCCACGGGAAGAACTTTATTATGTAGATACTTCAAATGCTCATCGAGGCTTTTGTCTGTCCATCTGTTTTTGGCCTTCGTCTTTAGAAGTTCGAGCGTGAAACTCAAGCGGGTCACCTTGGGATCACAACCGTCATACATGGAGTCTTCGAGTCTACTTCAAGTTGCGCCAGTTTGGCCTCCTCTCTAGAAGCAGCTCTCTCGCTAGTCGTACTCTTGCGAAGGACGTCTTGAACATGAGGGTCCTGCACGACTGCACTTAGTAGCATTGAAGACTGCAGCGTGACCGCCGCCTCTTCTCCGCCATGTCTAGACTCTTCTTCATCGTGTCTGGAATCTTCTCCGCCGCCGTCATTTTTGGACTCTTCCCCGCCGCCATGTCCGGCGCCATCGTCTTCGTGTCGATCGGTCATCTCTTCGTCTAGCCCCATGTCGTTATTCCCTGCCATGTGGACGTCCTCATCATCATCATCTTCTTCACTTGTCCACCGAGTATAGCCATCCATGAAACCATTCATCAACAGGTGCGCCTTCAAAGTGCCACGATAAAAAGGGTCCAAGAGGACTCCTTCTTTGCATCTTGCACACTGACATCTAATCCTAGTCCGATTATTTGCATACATGTCCATCACCACGGATTGCATGTATCGCTCCACGTTCCATCCACTCACCTTCATGACCGACTGCATGGTATAACAAGCAAAAGGCTTAACAAAATGCATGCATGCATCAAAGTCATATAAAAATTTGGCATGACCTTGCCTAAAAATAGGACATATCGAGTTTGCTCGAAATTCACCGAAACGGAAATAAATCGACCTTTCGGCAAAACATAAGCAACTCGGGGCATGTCACTCGCACAAATCTCTCCATATCCCAAACGCACATATTCCCATTCACACACATATTCCCATTCTTGAAATGAACAACTTTTTACTCACCTATATATCTCCCGAGAGAGACCGAGCACGGTTAGATGAGGCCTTTCGCTTATAGGGATCGAAAGTGTGGATGGCTAAATAGCTAGCTAGATCTAGGTGTTGGGGAAGAGAGATGACTCTAGCTAACTAACGGAGAGGCAGAGAGATGAGCTAGCTAGATCTATATCTATGGAATGGAGGGAGAGCCAAATAAATGAGGAAGATATAGAAGAGATGCCATTTATGGAGGATAACTATGGTGGAGAGGGGCATTAATGGGGAGAGAAGAGTGTTAGAAGGAAGAGAGATGAAGGGCAATAATGGTGGAGAAGTAACTTAGAGAGGGGAAAGGAGGGGAGAGGGCAAAGGGGGAGGAAGGGGGAGGGGGAGAGGGCTGGGTGAAAAGGTGGCAGCCATGCCTAGTAGTAGCGTTGTATTCTTGACCGCTATCAAGAGTTAGGTTAGCGATGAGCGCTTGTCCAGAGCAGCGCTACTACTAAGTGGGCCCCAATAGTAGTAGCGTTGTTGCCTTACCAAGCGCTACTGCTAAATTCTTAGTAGTAGCGCTGTATTTTGGGTGGTGCTGCTACTACAGCTCGCGCCGGTGGGCTCGATGGGCACCACTTAGCAGTAGCATTTTTTATGGTTCCGGCGCTACTGCTAAGGCATTACTTGTAGCGCTGCCTGGAACCAGCGCTACTGCTAATTAGCAGCAGCGCCTGTTCTTTTCCAGCGCTACTACTAATGTCCTACCTATAAGCATTTTCCTAGCTAGTAGTGTTCAATCTCCCCCTTTTTGGTAATTGATGACAACATATAGATCAAAGCTTTGACAAATGATAACATGAATGAAATACATCGTCGCTTTGAGAAATATGTGAAGAAAGAGCTCCCCCTAAATTTGTGCATTATTTAAATTTTGCGACTAAATGCAAATGCACAATCGATTAGGATCATGGGCCACTCTTCCATGTCATATACATCTTGGTGGAGCGCACAAAATGATAAGAATTAAGTAACATGCACTCATCACCAAACATACAAGTGATTAATCATACACAAACATTCATATATATAATCATGCAAGCACACATTAAGCGTAGTATGATCAAACACATGATCACACAAGTTATCTCACGAGCATAACACACAAGTAGCATAAGTAACAATAACCAACCAAAGTAGCAAGGCAAATGAAACCAAGGCAAAAGAAACCAACAAAAGCAAAAGACACTCTCTCTCGAAGCCTATGATCTATACACTTTCTCCCCCTTTGGCAACAAGTTACCAAAAAGTTCGAAAACATATTGTCAGTGTTCTGGGAACGGGGGTCCCCAGACTTGCCTGCCTGCAGCCTGCGGCGTGGCTCGAAGGAGGCCCAGCACGGCCCATCGTCATCACCGCAAGCTCAAGACCCTCGTGAGGGGCCAAGCCTCGCGGGGCGGACGACAAGGAGCTTCCTCAGGCACGGCCTCGTCAGGCTGGCTCATGAGGAGGCGGAGAGTTCAAGGCAGGGTACCTCGCGAGGTGCCCATGACGCAAGCCATGACGACCAAGGGCGCCCGATCAGGCGCCCAGCATGATGTCCTCCTTTCCTCTTTGGTGCAAAGGGAGCAAGCGCAGCGAGAGCATCAAGCAAAGGCATCCGTTTAGGTGCAACAAGACCAAGACCAGCCCAACGGCCGGAAGGGAGTCATTGTGGAGCCCAAGCAAAGGCGTCATCACCAGAGCCTTTGGCGGCGAGGACCAACTTTAGTCGGGATAAGTGTACCCGTTGTTCCCCTTCAAAATGGCCAATTGTTGGCGCCCTTCCGCTCAATATTTGGGAAGAGGCCTGTGGCCTTCGCCTATAAATAGGAGTAGCCACCCCAGGCGGAGGGATTGAATCCTCATCAAGAAACCGGTAGCTAGAGCGATGAACACCACCAAGCAGTTCATCGCACTCCGCCAAGAACAGACCCTCACGAGGCTGTTCTTCCTTGTATTGTTCCTCATCAGCCCAAGAGGCAATCCACCACACCACACACCGGAGTAGGGTATTACACCACAATGGTGGCCCGAACCAAAGATAAATCTCGTGTCTCTTGTGCTGTTCCGTTTAGTAGTTTAGGTCCCAGCGATTCGGTGAGGTGCGAGACGGTGGAGGGTTGGATCTCCGCGCGCACCCCAGTGTTCGAACCTCAAGGGTCTGCCGGAACCCGAAATCCGACACATATAGTGCTATACGGCACTCTAGGCATGATCTCTGGGAGCTCCCGAAGGGGTCTTCTGGCTTGTAGCTCCGGTGTGCGTAGACGGTGTTGAGATGATTCCATCTACAAATGCTTCAGCTGATGTCTGTGGAGCTAGTGGAGTTTACACTGGAGAGGCAACTGTGGCTGTGGTGGCAGGAGCAGAATGAGCAAGTCTCAAGTCTGCAACTGGCTCATCAGAAGACCTCTGTACCCTTGGCACTGTTTGGAATCTGTCTGTTGTAGTTCTAGCATCATTGTCCTCAGCATCATCTCTTAGCTTCTCAACTATAGTCTGAATCTCTATGACCTTCACATCAAGGTTGTACATTATCCTCCACAATCCTCTCTAAGCTCTCCTGATTCTTAGTCAAGTTGGCCAGACTATTCTCAATCCTCAGGGTAGCTTATAGCAGATATGTGAGTAGATCTTGTTTTGTCTTGAGATTCACACTTGATGCACCTGGAGCAGTTGCTGCTTTTGCTGCTTTAGCAGCCTTTGCCTTCTCAATCTTCTCCTGGGCCTCAACAGAAGTAGGATGGGAAGCATCCATGACAACTTCATTGTCCTCAAATTCTGGCCTAAGAGGTAAATGCTCTTTATCTAGTAGATATGTTCCAGTTCCAACCTTGAAATTTATCAACATCTAAATATGTGGAGCATATCCACATGACCTCTTTTGGTCGGCAGTTGTCCTCTTGACTGTCTCAACTATCAAAATCATGACCTTGAACTTTTGGGGAACATCAAACAGATGCAGCAGGTTGATTGAGTGATCACGTATCATTCTATGATCTCCAGACTTAGGCAAGAGGGTATGCCTCAGAATGGTGTTGGTGTTGGTCAATCCAGCAAGCAAGTAATATATGGAGCCAAATTTGTGAGTTTCCAATGCTTCATTTGGAATTGGCTTGTACATATGAGTCATAGAGTTGTGATCCTTTCTGGGTTTGCTATACACATCAAGATCATCTTCTCTTTCTTCTTCTGGAGCATTGATGAGCTCAGCCCACTTAGAGATAGATGACTGGTATCTGGTGCCCTTGGTCATCCACACTATCTTTCCATCCAGATAGAAGTGTGCAGTGGAATGAAACTGCATAATCATCTCATATTTCCACTTGGTTAGCTTCTGTCCAACAAAACCATCTACTCCATTTAGTCTGGAGCTCTCATGAACATGGGGAAATTAATCTTCATTGTCATCAATGTACTTCCAATCAACCCACTTCATGTCACACACAATGGGCTTCTTGTCAAGCAGAAGTGTCTCATAGAAATCCTACTGTTCTCTAGTGTGGAAAAACGGTAATAAACAGCAGTCCTCCTCCTTATAGCCTATGGATCATTCTTCCTCCACTATCTCAGACCTGCATCTTTTCTCAGTTTCATGTTCTCAGCAACAGGATGATCATCATTGTGGTCGGGAATCTTTGGCTTCAATTTCCTGAGCACTAGTGGCTCATCATCCTCTTGGACCTCTGGCACTAGGGCCTTGTTCTTCTCAGCAGCTGATATGTTTTTGGTGGATCTCTTTGGAGTTGTGGACTTGGGTCCTTGAGCTAGAACTTTGGGCTTGAGCTTGGAGGGAGCAGCAACATATTTCTTAGCATCACTCGTGAGCTTTTGTGTCTTGGCAGGGGGTGCTTCAGCTTGCTCTTCCTCCTCCTCTTCTTCATATGAGTGCCTTTCAAATTCAGCCATTGGATCAACTAGCTTGCACCATCTACCTCTTTTCCTTTCATTCTTCTTCTCACAAGCACCTCTTGGTGCAGCAGCAGTTGCTTGCTCTTGAGCAACTTTGGACTGTCTGACTTTGGAAGTTGGAGCTCTCTTGGCAGGTGCTTTCTTTTGAATGCCAGGCTTGGTGGTGGCAGCTACAACATACTCTTTCTTCAGCACTTTCTTATTAGAAGTTACCTCTTCCTCAGCCACAAAATCTTCATCCTCACTGTCAGAATTTCTCTTCTTTCTTTGTCTGGTAGCAGCTTTTGGCAAGTTGCTAGGAGTGCTTCTACTGCCATCATCATAGCTGCTGCTGGGACTAGTGCCCTGACTGAGGTTAACCTGTTCCTCTGATCTGTTCTGACTGCCACTTGCACTTGACATATTGCAAACAGACCATGTGAATGGATAGGTATAGGCAGAGTGGATGAGAATCACAACAGTGCAGCTGGTTTTGTAAAACAATTGAGTCAAAAACTTAGTTTTAGTTTACTGCAGAAGGCATTTTGGAGCTACCGATATGATAATCTCGGTGACACCGAAGCACAAACATAGTCTAAACATGCAAAATAGGTTGGACCGAGTTGCAGTTCGGTGACTCCGAGATGCTAGGGTTTCACTGAGAAATTGCTTTCGGTCTCACCTATCAGTACATTTCGGTCAGACCGAGCTGTACTTAGTGCAATGGCTAGGGCCAATCGGTGGGACCGAAAGTTTCATTACGGTCGGTCCGAGATGAACTCGGTGTAGATGAGCAGCATGACAAGGGTGCCGTCGGGCACGACGCCTCCAACTCCATGGTCACTTCTTGTCGTCGAACTCCACGTGGTTGCACCAGGGTCCCCTTCTTGTGTTCCACGTACGACCGCATTGTAAACTCGTCGTACCAGTGCGCTTCATTGGTTTCGGACACGTCGTCACTAGGTCGCGGTCCGTGGCGCAGGAGTAGCCCAAGTCCGACATCGAGTCGGCAGCCAAAGATGCCGTATCCGGACCGCGGAAGTCTTGTAGCCGCGTCGGACCGGGCATAGCAGGGCACCCTCGTTGTCGACCGCATATTGTCTCATCTCCTAGTCCTTTTTGACGCTCCTCTCCGCCAAAGGTGCCCGCTGCCACGCACTCCCCGAACCGCCTCCACTCTGCGCTCGTGCATCTCCTCTTAGTGGCCTCCAAGTGCGTCATTGGAGCCATGCCGGCCACACTGGGTAGTTGCAGCGGGTGCCTCGTCGGCGACCGCATTGCCCCCCATATCCTTTCCGCCAACACCGCTGCCGCACAACCACCTTCACTCTGCTCTCGCGCAACTCCTCTTCGTGGCGACCACGTGCGTCGCCCGAGCCACGCCAACACTCGGGATAGTAGCACAGGTGCCCGTTGTCGACCGCATTGCTCCCCATCTCCTTCACGCCGCTTCTCTCGGAGCACCACTGCGGCGCACCCCGCACAACCGCCTTTACCGTGCTCGTAGCTCCCCGGTCCGTTGCCGGGGCCGCCCGAGCACAACCGCTTGTGAGTCTGCACTCGCACTCCAGGAGCAGCTCCTCCATCATGGTGTCCGTGTACTCCACCGACAGCCACCCGCGGGAGCTCCTCCGTCGCGGTCTCCGAGTATGCCGTCGGGGCAGCCTCCCGCATGAGCTCCTCTGCCACGGTCTTCGAGTACGCCGTCGGGGCAGCCACCCACACGAGCTTTGTGGTGTAGGGGAGAAAAAGTGAGCGACAGAGGGGGGAGGGGGTGTGGTGGATAAGCTGAGAGACACGTTCATTGGCGCGTCGGTTGCAACAAACGCTCACAAAAACATGATGCGGCACTATTTCTTGCATCAAGATCGGTGCAGCTCATCCGAATAGGCGTTTGCGTCGGGATCCTGGAAATCTGACGTCAAATTTTTACTGATTTCGTAATCATAGGAGGTGTTCTTTTTAGGCCTTTCCCAGTGCTCCACCGTGTACAGGTGCTAAGGGTGCCACATAGGCAGAAAAATGATGTGGCAAAGCTATTAAGACTAGCCACAATGGGTAGTAACATAGACTAGTAACATATGCATATTACTAGTCTATGTTACTACCTCTACAGTGGGGAGTAAATATGTGTGGTAACATGCAACACTTCATTTATTAGGCTATAGACACATCTTGCATTGATATGTGTGATATTACTCAGGCTGGTCACAATGGGGTGGAACTTAGGAGTAATATCACACACTCCATACAACTTTGCTATGTGGCACGTATTTAATGAAGAGAGAGGTGCTTGTGGTAACTAGCTAAGTTACCGGATCATCACACACTCCAAGAAACAATGAGTCTATAACCTAATAAATACATCGTTGCATGACACTACGTAGATGTTCCTACCCACTATAGAGGTAGTAACATAGTCTAGGGAAGTGTGTAAGTTACTAGCTTATGTTCTTGCCCATTGTGACCAGCCTCATACTACTAGTAAGGGCATCTCCAACAGGTTGTATGTTAGTCTTGTTAGTAAAATGTCCATGTCATCAACCAACAAGCTATCATACAACTACTCCAATAGGTTGTATCTAAGGTATCCAATAGATGGTGAGAAAATAAATGTGATTGCTCTTTATTTCACCTTGGAGCTTGTGCAAAGGTTGTTGGTTAATCTACATACAACTTTGCCCTCTCTCCACATTTATTAGATGCCACATCATCACTATGTCCTAGGTGGCAAATTTACCAACACATATCTTACAACTGTTGAAGATGCCCTAACTAGCTATGTTACTATTTCCCTCTTTTTCTTCATTTATTGCTTGCCACATCATCTATTTTATCTAGATATGTGTGATGTTACTACCTATATTACTCCCACTGTGGGTAGTCTAAAGAAGAGAGAACATCGTGGTGACCTCAGGAAGAAACGTCGCTAAGCGCGTGGACATATGCAAAATGACTATCAATCAATATATGAAGGAGTTTAATTGTTAAGTAACTATGCATTGAAAAGATATGTTGCTAAGGTCTTTAATAGACTTAACACCTGGTGTAAGCACTGATGCATTGAAAGTGGCTTACATTACCAAGCACGCACCGATGCATTGAAAGTGGCTTACATTACCAAGCACGACCGACATGTATGGGCCACATTCGCTTAACGAGTCGAGTGAAGTCTGTTTTAAACCTTCAATTCATATGGTTCGTCGGAATCAAACCCCAACCTTCAAATCCCTGAAATTGACACCCTGAACTCACTAATCCTGGTCTATCTCAACCCTAAGTCTGTCTGGACTAGTTTGTCACACTAGGAAAATGACGATCCCGACCGGGATCATTCATTACTCTCATTGACTTCACGGGTCCGCATGTCATGTCCATCTTCTTCCCGTAAATTCTCTCTCGCCAAGAAGCTGCGGTGTTAGATTCGGGCAGTTGAGGTTTAGGCAGAGGAGAGATGGGAAGGGCGAGAGAATGGGCGCATGAGAGCTTGTCTTGTCTCCGTTCGCGCAGTCCATGGGGCACGGCGAGAGGCATGCTTGGTTCGGCTTGGCGTGCACTGGCATAGAGCAGTGGCCTAGAGCGAGAAGTGGAGGGGAAAATAGGGGGAGAGCGAGTGGTTGGAGCTCATCGAATGACGCGGTAAGGCGAATGAGAGTCCGGGAATCCACAGGGGCGGTAGTAGCAAGCCCGTGAGGCGAGGTGAACTGCAGGGAGTGCATGCACACTAACTGCTCGGACAGAATGTTAGTGGCTACTTGGAGGAGCAAATGGCCAAGCCGGGAGGAGGGAGGCAAGCGTGCGCTATAACTCCTAGAGAATAAGGAAGAGTGAAGAGGAAAGCTGTTTTTTTTTTGGAGGACCTGAACCGCCGGGACGAACTGCTACGTGTGTCCGTGGAGATGCTCGGTAATGGCGGCCAAAGCACGGCGTACAAAGTGGTGTCTCTCGTGTGCAAGTCTTCACATGCAATCATGCACTGCGGATGCATCCACTGTCCATCCAACTGATGGTGGGTCAACGATGCAATGCAAGAGCTTGCTGCCACATGTTGTTACGTATTCGTGTGCCTAGAACAGCTCAAGTGATCGATTCTGCTACTCAACGCATGCACTTGCAATCGCCAACCAGTACATAGTCGTCGAAAGGACGCTCGACGGGCCTGGTGAGGCGCAGCTCGAAAACTACGGGCTGGCGTAGCCGGACATGTCGTCGGTACTCCTCGTCGGTGGCGAGCTCAGCGGGTACCACACGTCCGAAGCCGTCGTCCTCTGCGTCCAAACAGCACGTGAGGAACATGATTTTTTATGGGCGCACCAAGGCTACGAGCTCGAGGACCTGCACACAGCCATGGCTCGTTATCATGGTTGGTCAGTGAATGAAGATAATGGACATAGATCAGAATAGCCTCTGATCCTGGTAGGAATCAATTTTTCCTGGTGCACCAAACAGGTTTGTGGTCGATCTTGACCGGGATTGATGAGTATAGGGTGCAGATTTCAGGGATTGGAAGGTCAGGGTTCAATTCCGCCGAGGTGTATGAGTTTAAGATTTTTTTCAGACTTCACCCTAACGAGTCTGACTGATCAGGTAAAGCATGCACCGAAGAAGAAGACCACTAGACATCGTCACATCGGTAAGCATAATTTCGTCCTTTTGTGAAGTGCAATCAACGCAACATCCAAAGATTAACCCGCAACGATGTCACTTGTGGGTGCGTGCGTTGCGAGGCGTTTTTCATGGACGTACGCTAGTGTCCGTCACTCTAGCTACCAGTGCGCGCACCGCGCAGCCTTCCACAACCCGCAACCACCAGCTTTCGAGGTTTGCGCCGCTCATTGGGCCATCCGCGGTGAAAGTCCATTCCATTGCGTTGCCTACTTCCTCGCTGACAGACGGTTTTACAAAGTAAACTAAACTAGATTAGTCCTCGGGAAGAAAGAAAGAGGATATACATAGAGAGAAAAGTCTAGACCACTAGTGACAAGAAAGGAACCAAACCACGCACATGTGCACTACTAGGACCCAAGCATTTTGTTGGGCACGTTCGTTGATCTCCTCCTTTCTCTTCCTCCCTCTTCTCCTTTGTCCTCTCCTGCCGCTATCCCATCTCCCACGGGCTACAGGCAGCATCTTGCTCATCTCAGAAAGCTTCCAAAGTTGCAGCTTCCAAGGTGAGGGAGCCCTACGCTTTGTGACCCGTTGCATCACACTTACGGCTCAGGTGTACACTATGCTCTTGGACGTTGCACCTGTCCCGATCGATCGTTCGTTCGTGTGCAGTGCGTATCCACTATTTTCCTCTGTGATCTCATCTCATTACTCGTGTCGCCCGTATGTATAGTACCATGTTGGATGGAGCAGGTGTATGTGTCACAATCACCCCTTGGACGCATGCAGGCGAGCATGTCTCGGAAACTGCAAGATATGGGTCGATATTGACTTCACCCCACTAGATTATGCTTCTTTTAATCCGTCCTGTTAATACACTACCTCCAGAATGTGATCCCACAGTATCTTGCGAGATTCGAAAACATGTCGAGCACTCGAGCATGCAGGTGAATGTGTCACGATCGATTGCTTTGCTATGCCTATGCGCGGTACTTATCGCCCGTCGTGTGGGGGCAAAAATATACTCCCTCCTTCCCAAAATATAAGGCACGGTTTGACTTTTCTGGTCTTCGTTGCACAACTTTGACTATATTTTTTATGTATTATATGTCTATAAAATTATTATACATACATATGAAATAAAATTGCTTTGCAAAGCATAAATACAAATACGATGTCATTTATACATGTTCAATCCATATACTTTGATATATATTAGTGGTCAAAGTTGTGCATCAAAGACCGTAAAAAGTTAATCGCGCCTTATATTTTGGGAAGGAGGGAGTACTATCTTTTCATCTCAACTCATGATTTGCACCAGAACACTTGTGACTTTGTGAGGCAAAGGCGACGCTAACTCGACAGCAGTACCACTCTCAGTGCGAGTGCTTAGGTGAGCGATACACATCCCACGCTAACTAGTTCTGGTTGGGGTACAGGTGATTATTAGGCACAACGTCTTTGTTGCACGAGCTGACAAATGACCATGGCATGGGTTCTCTGCTGCAAGCGCCACTCCACCCGCGCCCCTGATCTCCGACGATCTTGTGTGTGCTTCACATTTTTTGACTTGCGGATCCAGCTTCCCTCGCAGCCTGCTTAAAAACGAGCTACTATGTGCCGTACGTACTTGATTGCTAATGGGGTCAGGGCGATTGTACATTGATCCCCCCCCCCCCCCCCCCATCTGCCGTGCTTAAGCGTCTTCCCTTACAAAAATCCAACACTTGCCTCCATTAGTTGCTGTCCTGCGAGGCTGCCATCCTTGTCCTGCTACCGTATTTGGATTCTCTATACTTGGTACTGCCACCTCCTCTTTATCCTGCCGGTTTGCCTAGCTTCAAATGTGTAGCGGTACACGTCAATGCAAATTCAGTACTACTGTTCTAGCAGCTAGCAAGAGCATTTCAAGAGTAAAATGGATCAAAAGGCTAGTAGTACTACTACCTCGCAGATAAACATTGGCATGGGAAACATTCTTCAGAACCACATACTCTAATCTGAATCTGGTTGCTTGAAAAGGCGAGGAGTACGAACTGCTCGCTGCAAAAGCGAGTAAAGTAGGCGTGGCTGGACCCTGAAGCATGTGCAGCTTAATGTTACACAGACGGTGTAAACTAAGTCAAAGCCCATGGAATGCCGCCTGATTGCCTCAAAACTCTCTTTTTTTCTTCTTTTTTTCTTTTTTGCCTCAAAAGCGGCGTGAGCATCACCCTGACCGGTGATATTACTCGCTCGCTCGTCCGTCCGTCCGTCCCGAATTCGTCACGTCAAAATCCCCACGCGCGGGTACGAGCGCTATTGCTCACCGGATGCGTGTCCGTGATGCCAAACGGTGCTATTTCTCCGTCGGCAAGTTTCTCCAAAGCAGCCAAACAGTCACGGAGGAAGCCATCTCTGTGCCACCGTACCACAAGCAAGGAGCAGCAAGCAGTGAGTGATCACCGACGGTCAGATCGTGGGACGAGCGGTGGCTCATCAGTCCCGCCCGAGACACGCTCGCAGGCCTCCTTTTTGTGCAAGTGGCCACACGGTGTGGGGGCAATGGCACGGCAGCGGCTCACCCTCCCCAAGTTGGTCCTTTCGCCCTCGGCTCGGCGCCATGGCACGTCTTTGAACACAACACAACACAACGCAAATGCTCAGATGCATTCATCCCTATGAACCCAAGGGCATCCTCCCACATGAATCCAAACCGAGCACAACAGGCCTCCTTTTGTTCTGATTTGTTCTGTTTTTACCCGGTGCTACTAGTAACGTTCCAATCCATCCGCATTAACGCTGAGCCGAGGGTGCGCCACCAACCAGTCGGGGTCGGGGCCTGCGTCGCGTGGCACCGGCGCTCGCGCACGGGTCGGCTGCGTCCCGTTGCTCCAGCGATTTCGATTTCTCCCGTTCAAATTTGAATCGCCACCGCACCGCACCGGCCCGGTCGCCTTTACGGAACCCGGCGCCCCTCTCGTAGCCGCAGCCTCCATTTATTAATCCCGTTTTCCACGAGAGAGCAGAGAGAGAGAGTGGAGTGGTGGACTGACTCGCGGCGACTCCTTTTCTTCCCCGCGCCGCTGTGCCGCCTGCTTCTTGTCTGCCCGCCTTTCCACCACACCCGTCCCTCTCCTTCGTGCTCCTCCCCTCTCCTCTCATCCATCCCAGGACGACGCGCTGCAGACGCCGAGGCCAGCCAGAGGCCGGGCGGGGCAACGGGCGCCGGCCATGCCGAGATCCAGGTGCGTGCGGTGCCCACTTCCTTCCAATGTCCGGTGTCGGTGTCGTTCCCTGCTGAGCCATGCCGTTGGTGCGCATTTCATCTCCCAGGGGGTCCGAGCTGCCGCAGCGGGCGTCGCCGCGCGCGCCGCTGCACCTCAAGACCACCGCCTCCTCCGAGGCCAATGGCGCGCACCACCGCCTCCTCGTCGACCGGAGCAGCCCCAAGATCGCCGACCGCCACTCGCCCCGCAGCCCGCTGCCCGAGGTACGCTGCTGTTTCTGAGTTATTTATGCTCTCCTCCTGTTATGCTCGCCATTTGATCTGACGGCGGCGCCATTTGCAGAAGAAGCGCGCGGGCACCCGGGTGGCGGAGCTGGAGACCAAGCTGGGGAAGGTGCAGGACGAGCTCAAGAAGCTGCGGGAGCAGCTCGTGTCCGCGGAGGCCGCCAAGAAGGACGCGCAGGTCGCGCTCGAGGAAGCCAAGAAGCACGTCGGCGCCAAGGGGAGCCCCAAGCCGGCGGCGTCTCCTCCCTCCCCCGCCCCTCTACCGGTCGAAGACGAGAAGAAAGCTGATGAGGTGAAGGTCGTTGAAGAACCGGCGGCCGAGGAGGAGGCGGAGGAGAGCAGCATAAACTCCCCGGCGACCGATGTGTTCGAGGTCGTCCGGACCGAGTCGGGCGACAAGGAGAACCAGAGCGCGCTCGTCGCCGAGGACAGCGAGGAGGTGAGCTGTGGAGACAAGGCGGCGCTGGCCGAGGAGGATGTGGAGGTGGAGGAGACCAAGACCATGATTGAGGAGGACAAGAAGGACTCCGCGGCCGCCATTGAAGGCGGCGAAAAGGAGAGCGCGGAGGTCGTGGAGCTCAAGGCCCAGCTGACTGCCAAGGAGATGGAAGTCGCCGTCCTCACGGCCGACAATGCCGAGCTCAAGAAGCAGGCCGATGAGGCCGCGGCGGCGGCCAAGAGGGCTGACGAGGAGGCTGTGGCCAAGGCTTTCCTCATCGAGCAGGAGCTCAAGGAGAACGCGGCGCGGGAGGCCCGGATGGGCGAGCAGCTGAGGGCGTCCGAGGCCGCGCGCGAGGCGCTGGACGCCGAGATGCGGCGCCTGCGCGTGCAGACCGAGCAGTGGCGCAAGGCGGCCGAGGCGGCCGCCGCGGTGATCGGCGGGGACGCCCATCTCGTCGGTCACCACGGCCTCGCCGGCAATGGCAACGGGTGGGGGTCCCCGGCGACGATGCCGGATGACGGCGACGATGAGGGGTTCGGCAGCAAGCGGAAGGGCGCCGGCATCCGGATGCTCGGCGACCTGTGGAAGAAGAAGGGCAACAAGTGAAGTGAAGGCGACAACCAGAGTGGCATATCTGTATATGCCCAACGCTCGTCTCTCTCGGGTCACAGATCCACAGTTCGCGACGGCGAGCTAGCTCAGCTCAGCTCAGCTCGCGCTCTAGCTCATGCTTGGATCATGCACTGATGTTTACTGCATTTTGGTTCGGATTTCGCTTATGTTTGTATGATGATGAGATGATGTTCATGAGATTAAACTGTGTTTGGTGCCTGCCGTCGTGAACTGTGTTGAACTGCATGATGATGATCGATGGCTCGATGCGGCATTGCTGGACTGTTCGCTGCTGCTGCCCATTGTAAGATACAGTTCGGCGTTATCTTGGATTCTGTTGAAGCTACTGGACTGTTCGCTGTTCTAGGGAGTATTTTGGTAATCTTTTGGTCATGATTTGATGCGTGGAACACGAACTGAAATTTCCTGCTGAGCTATTCTAATACTAACGAGATCTTGCAAATATTCTGAAGGATCTGTTATGATTTTCGAAGTAGCCGTACAAATTCTCAATCAGCAGCAGCTCGAACATGATAAGATGCTGAACACTTCACGATTGTTGATGATTATAGCGGCTGCTTACTTCACGGTAGTTGATGATGGCTTTGGATTTTGGATTCAGTTGGTGATGAGAGGGTTTTTGGATTCAGTTGTTGATGATGGCTCTGGAGTTTTGGATTGAGTTGATGATGAGAGGATTTTTGGGAGATGCGGCCAAAGATTTGAGCAGCACTCCCAGTCGCAGGTAATAATTTTTGAAATGGCCCGGCGTCAAAGGTCTCCTCCTGGACCACACGCTGAGGCTGAAAACCGTGGAGTTAGAAACCAAAAATAACCCTTTGCACTTTGCAGTGCCACACTGCAAAAGGTGTGAGGCGCTGGGGCACGCACGAAATCTGGGAAAGACGTACGCGTGGGGTACGTGAATGATCGAGTTGTTCATAGCAAGTGTCGATTAGGGCAACTCCAAGTTATATGACCCCAAATCGTCTGCCCGCATTTATTTGGGGGTAAACGGACAAAAACTGCAGCGGAAGCAAACGGATAAATGTTCATTTTCGGTTCGCTTTCGAACCATTTCTGGCTTAAATTTGGGCCGCGTTTGCGTCAAACGGTCAGCGCGCGGACGGGCGGGACGCGCGCCCTTGTCCTCCCTTGGCCAGCCCGTCGGAGACACGGCCCCATTTCTTCCTCCCTTTCGTTGCTCTGCCCTCGGCCCCTCGCCAGCGCCGTTGCCACGCCCGTCATCCACCTTGCTTTGCCCGTCGGTGGAGCAGCCCTTTTTTTTCCTCCCCTATCGTTGCTCTGCCCTCCGTCCGTGGTTGTCCACCTTGTTGCGAACCAACAGCCTCAACGTGCCCTTTCCGGCCGCGTCTCCACCACGACCATAAGGTGTTCGACGCTTTGCTCGCAAGGTACCATGGATAGTGGAGATGAGTACTTCTTTCACAACTTCATTTGTTCATCGGATGATTCATCTCTCTGACGATGAGGACATAGTGATGGCAACATTGGTCGTCCATGACCACATCAGTAGGATGTGGCCTCGATTCAGGGGATCAATTCCTGGCCATGCCCCGGCCTTAAACCGCAATAGGGAGAAAGGACACCACCTCCTCTATTTCGATTACTCTGCGAGAACCACAGTGTACAAACCGCATCAATTTCGTCGCCGCTTTCGAATGAGGAGGCATGTCTTTAATCGTATTCGGGAAGGAGTGGTTGCATATGACCCGTACTTTGAATGCAAAGAGGACGCCCTTTGCAAACTTGGTTTCTCTTCTTACCAGAAATGCTCTGCGGCTATTCGCATGCTTGCATATGAAATTCCTAGTGATCTTGTGGATGAGTATGTGCGTATGAGTGAGTCCACATGTTTCTTCTCAATGTATAGTTACTGCAAGGCCGTGGTGGCAGTGTTCGGTCCTGAATACCTGAGAGAACCAAATGCCGCTGGTACAGAGAAGTTGTTGACGATTAATGGGGGCTTTCCGGGCATGATTGGTAGTATCGATTGTATGCATTGGAAGTGGAAGAACCGTCCATTTGCTTGGCAGAGGCAGTACAAGGGACATGTGAAAGGTGCCACTGTCATACTTGAACCTGTGGCTTTACAAGATCTATGGATATGGCATTCTTTCTTCGGCATGGCTAGTACTCATAATGATATTAGCGTTCTTCAGCATTCTCCAGTGTTTGCAAGGCTTGTAGAAGGCCACTGCCCGAATGTCAACTTTGAGATCAATGACCACCATTACAACAAGGGATGTTATCTAGCATTGGTATCTATCCCCAGTGGTCCACTCTTGTGAAGACCATACCCAATCCGCAAGGAGAGAAGAGACAGAGGTTCGCCCAAATATAGAGAGTGCTAGGGAAGATGTGAAGTATGCATTTGGTGTGCCTCATCTCGATGGGTATTGTTCGAAACCCTGCATGGACATGAAGCACTCAGAAGCTTTTGGGAGGTGATGGTTGCTTGTAACATGATCGTTGAGGATGAGCGTGATGGCGGCATCTATGACCAAGGGTTTGATTTTCAGGGTGAGAATGTTGAGTTTGAGCACCCACCTCCTGCAGATTTTGAACAGTTTTCATCGTGAGATGTGTGATCGAAACACTCATACATAACTGCAAGATGACTTGGTTGAGCACACGTGGAATTACATTGGCAATCAATAGATCTATCGGTTTAATCATATTGATATCAATCAGCAATACGGAAAAAAATACCAGAAAAAAAAAGCAATATCGAAAAAAGGTCTATAATCTGGTGAACAAAGAGAAAGCTGGGAGGGGGAAACCGAGCTAAGCATAGAAGATTAGAAGTCAAGGATGGTGGGACCGAGCTATGGGCTGGGCTGGGCTGGGCTGCCTTTGGGTTTGGGACGATAAGCTTCAGCGGTGCAGTGCACAGAGCATCGATTTCAAAACTGTGGAAGCTCGCCTCGCTGCTGCGACGCGGCAGAGGCAGAGGCAGACACTGCGTGCTCACAGTCATAGCCTCATAGGACCGGGCAGTGCGAAAGGCTGAAAGGCTGGTGCAATGCGATGGCAGCCATGGCACAGGCAGGGGCGCGAGAGGCGGAGGAGGAGGCACGCAGTCGCAGCGAGCGCTTCGCTTGGCTTTGCCCGTCGCGCGCACGCAGACGCAGGACATGAGTGGCATGTCCGCTAGCTGTTGGAGCTCTGCTGCCGCCTGGCCCATGGGCTCCGCCGCGCAGGCTGTTCCAGTCCACACACACATGGACATACTACGTGTCTGTCTCTCTGTCTGTGTGGAGTGGCCCGACCCCCCGTCGTCGCTCGCTGCCATTGATGAGGACAGCCTGCGCTGCGCTGCGCTGCTCCGGCCCGGTGGCAGGTCTCATGCATCATGGACTTGCACGGCGTCGGGAGTTCACACCTGGCCGGCTCCTCGGCTTGCTAGTGGCGCATGCATGCATACCAGTATGTATGGTCCAGTGGCTGTGCCGATCTGGTGAGACGCCGCGCCGTCCGTCCGTCGAGACCGGAGGTGGGTCTGGATCGTGAACTGGCTTCGACCGGCTTTATTGTCATGCGTGTTGGTGCCCGTGGCCGCTGGCCTGGTCGCCGGAGTGGTTGCGCCGGTTTATTGGCGTCTGTCTCTGTCTGTACGACGCAGGAAATGTGCGCTCGCCGCATGTGATGTGCCCAAAACGAGCTAGCTAGGACGAGAGATACATGCATGGTACCGCTTGAAAGCTCTGCTCTTGTTAACCATGCACGTGCTGGTTGGCGACCGTGCACCGCACCGTCTCTCTGCACCGTTGCGTCTGAGCGTGAAAACATGCATGACAAGCAGACCTCCATGGCTCGTTCAGATATAGAGGGAGAAAATCTATCATGATGTAAATGTCGCTGGTTTTTACTTGGGGTGGACGGTTTCAGAAGTTTTGTGATGCTGGGGATCGGGAGACATGCCAAGGTGTTTGGTTGATTCCTGGTAGAGGGGCCTTGTGGTAATGCGCGCGCTGTAAACGTCTGTAGCACGCACAGTGTCCACGATCGCGACTGTACCGGCCGGCCATGGCCCATGGGGATGGGGGGCACACATTTTCTGGTTCGTGGAACAGTGTGGCTCCGTATTAATGTTGTGGCCTTTGCTCTGCTCTGTGTGGTGTAGGCCACAGCCACCACGCGCAGCTAGTCTCGGTACACAGCACGCAAGGTTCCCACGCTCAAGTGAGTGGATTGGATGGCATCTTTCTCTTCTCTTTACATTTCTCAAATGACAGATGATTGCTCAATGCTTCTCTACTTTTTTGAGTTGAATCCTTCTATACTCAGGGTTTTTAGGTTCGTGGCTCCATGGCGGCCGTTGATTCCTCGGTTGCAGGTTTCGGACAGATTGCTCCGCCCAAAGATCATTTCTATAGTGAGAAGGAGGAACTTTCTTACTAAGGCAACTCGTGTAATTCTATAAGCTTACCACAAAGAACCTAATCGTCCTCTCTGATTGACTTCATCATAAGATACCTATTGTCTGCTTTACCTTTCTTCTTCCCTTACAACCTTGGACTGATATTGTTCATTCCTGGGCTATGCTCTATCAACGGTTGAAAGAAGAGGGGGACAGGCAAGGATGATCAGGCTGCTTGGTTTGGTTCGTCATATGTATTAAAAAAAACTTTTTTGGTATTTTCTTTCTTGCCAGCACTTTAACAGGTGCCGCTGCAATGAGAGCGTAAGTTGCAGAGTTTTTTCTTGATTCTTTTTTTTTGTGCCCTCTTCCGGATCTGACTTCCTTGTGCGGACGACTATGGCGGCAAAACGCATGGATCAACGGCGATATGTCGGTCTCCCTAACAGTGCTGACGCCAGGTCTGCGAGGGAGATGTGCACACTAGCGAGAGTGCGTGTTGGCGGTTGTCCAATAGTGTGGGGGATGACTAGTCGGTAGTGCTGTAGGAGAAAACTCTGCTTGGCAGCTACTACGCCGACGATATCAACGCCCTTTCAGATTCGTTTCCTTCTTGTTGGCATCGTCGTGGAATCCAACTTCCTTGAACCGGGTGCTTGGACTTCTGGTGAAAGCCCTGGATCCAGCTTGTCGATTCAGATGACAACGTCGTGTCTAATGTTGCCACACCATTAGAGGGGCGTCTTCGAAGGCCTTCATCTCTTTACTCAATGCGTTTAGGCTAGACGCAAGCGACATCACAGTTGATTGCACGCGACATCGTAGGTGATATCATTACTGGGCCGGCCCAGCAAAGCTCCAATTGATTGCACGCGAAGATCGCTCGTAGTGGCTAGCACGAAAAACCATACAAAAGTGGTTCTATACAAGGATCGAACTCGCGCCACAACAATCAGGTGCGAGCATGTTTAACCACCTAACCTACGACGGGCTAGTGATGAATTACTGGTCGAACTATTTAAGAACATCTGTAGCTACACACATGTTTTGCACAAGTACCATTTACCGAAGTGTTTTGATTATTGAATTATATGAAAATATTTTGAAAAAAGTTCATCCATTTTGAAAAAAAGCATCAATTTTTGAAAAATTTCATTGATTTGAAATAAGTTCGTCGATTTTGAAAAAGAAGGTTCATTGATTTTAAAAAAACCTCAAATTAGAAAAAAAGTTCATCGATTTTTTTTAAATTCATTAACTTTCTAAAAAGTTCATTGATTTGAAAAAAATTATCGACTTTGAAGTAAAGTTCATCGATTTTATAAAAAATGTTCATCAATTTTTAAAAAGTTTACAAATTTTGAAATAAATTCACGAATTTGGAAAAAAGCTCATTGATTTTGAAAAAAAATCACGAGTTGTTAAAAGTTCACACATTTACTAAAAGAAAAAAGAAACACAAAATGGAAAAAGTAAAAAGGAAAAGGAAAGTAAAATAATAATAGAAAACCGTTCCAAAAAAAGAAACCGGTTTCCCAAAACCGGGGGATTCTGTGACCTTGACAAAGAACAAATAAAGCAAAAGTGATATGTAGGCACATCCGTGTGCTTGTCTCAATGGTTAGTGCGCTGCTCTCTGAACCTGGAGATCCTGAGTTTTGAACCCTCCCTCGCACACCATTTGATGCTTTGCTTCAGTTTGAACAAAAGAATAAAAGGGACAACAGGCCGACCCAGCACAGCAGGTGGGGTGTGCGCCCGTTTGCAAAAATTGAAGAAGCGGGCGCATAAAGTGCTTTTCCTATTTAATCGCATCCAGATTAAGGAACATTCTAGAAAGTTTGTGAACCTTTTTTTTCCAGTTTCTCGCTTTCTTATGGTTATTTTTCGTCTTTTCCTTTCCTTTTCATTATGCTGTTGTTAAAAAATTTCACCACTTTTTCAGAAAATTTGGGGATTTCAATAAATAATTCCGTTTAAAAACTTGCAAAGAATGTTCATTTTCCAAATTTTGTTTGAAAGATTCAAGAAATATTCTCGTTTAAAAAAGTGTTCACAAATTTCTTAAATTGTTCATCTTTTAAAATTGTGTTTGGGAGTTTAAAAAAATGTTGCCATTTCAATAATTGTTTGCATATTTCAAAAAATGTTCATGTTTTCCAATTTTGTTCCGGAGTTTCAAAAAAAGTTCTCGTTTTCATAATATGTTCGTGTTCTCAATTTTGTTTGGAATTTCCAAAAATGTTCCTGTTTTGGAAAAAAAAATGTCTGTGTTTGCAATATTTTTCTGGAGTTTCCAAAAAAAGTTCAGGCTTTTCTAAATTTTTTGGAATTTCGAAAAATATTGCTGTTTTGAAAAAATGTGTGGTTTTTCAAATTTTCTTCCAAAGTTAAAAAAATCGCGTTTTCAAAAAATGTTCGTGTATTCATTTTTTTCCAGAGTTTCGAAAAACTCTTCAGTATTTTCAAAAAATGTTCTTGTTTTAGAAAATGTTTGAGGTTTTTAAAATTTTGTTCACTGATTTTAATAGTTTTCGCGTTTAACTTTCCCCTTTGTTTTAAACAAATGTTTTGCATTCGAAATTTATTAAAAAAATCTTGGATCTGCGATGGTTTTGGTTCTTAAATGTTTCCCACAGACCAATATTCATGTATGCTCGTTAGCTCAAGTGGTAAGAGCAGGTCTTTGGGAACTGGAGCTTTTGTGTTTGATCCCTACAGAACACGACTTTTTTCTGTCGCTATCTTGGGCCGTCGCAGTCGGGTATTCGCCTGTGCGTGCGGCCGACAATTTGCCGCAAAGAGAGGCAGATAGGAGCTCCGCGCATAAGGCGCCGTTTGGGGGGGTTTGCCATGCTCTTCACCCTCTTTTTTCTGGAATGGACCAAGTGTTCTACTGCACTGCCGCTCTAGCCCACGGGTCCACAAATATGAACACGAGAACTAACACGAAATACTGGGCCAACCCATTTCGGCCTAAAACAAGCCAGTAGCAAGTACTGGGCCAAAATTCAGGCATGAAAGCTTTGGGCCCGGTCCATCGTTCTCCGCGGAAGTGAACCGTCCATTCCTCCACCCTACTGGTCTCCTCTGGAACCTTCCCCTTCCTTCCGCCCCAACCGAACCCCCCCTACAAACCTCCTCGCACGAGCCAAAACTCAGCCTCCCCCCACCCCAAGCCACGAGAAACGGAGAGAGAGAGAGAGCTCCCGAGATGTCGGCGGACGAGTTGCGGCTGGACCTGGAGGAGCTGCGGCGGCTGGAGGGCCTCGCCACGCGCCCCCGCGTCGTCTCCCTCCTCTCCAACGAGATCCGCAGCGTCGACGCCAAGGTTTGCCTTTCCTTCTCCCGCCATCCTTGCGCTTTCCGCCGATCGATTCGTTCCGGTGGACTCGGATTCTCGTATTGAGCTGATGTTTCTCTGTTTGCTGGCAGTTGGCCTCGCGGGCTGCGCCTGTGCCGACGCCGGCGCCGCGGGCGGTCGCCGCGGCGGCGGCCCCTGCCGGTCTGAGCTATGTCACGCTGGGGTCCTTCAGCTGGGACCAGGACAATGAGAAGATCAGGGTACGTTGCTGCGAGAAAGGGATCATTTTTTTACGATTCTAGTCCGTTGGCAATACTAATGTGCTGATTAGTTGATCTTATTTCTTATCTCGTTGTGCTTTAGACCTCACACCGTCTGGGCTCAGTGTCCAATGCTGGTTGGTAAAACAATCGCACTGTCAAAACAAAATGTTTGGCTGCTGCCATCTTAATCAATTATTGCACGATCGATTGACTGATAAACTAATGAAACAGTAATGATTAAGGATGCAATATATCTTCATCAGGAGTTGTTGACTCGACGGGGGTTCCAGAATATTATTACACACCTATTTTTCCTCAAGAACACTTCGATAGTGCTACCTCTGTAACTAAATATTGCAGTTTAATTTGAACTGCAAAAACGTCTTATATTAAGTTACGGAGGTACTAGTACATTTATTAAGCCATTTCTTGTATAGCCACTGAACAAATTTGTCATGTTATAATGCCCCTTTCCTTCTTACTACCACACGGGTTCTTGACAGTAATTGCAAACACAAGAACAGCTTATGACATTTTGCTTGGTATTAAGCTAGAACCCAAAATTTATTGCCTCTCGGTAATTTTTTATGATAGGTTAGTACTCCCTCTGTTTTTACCTACTCCGCATATTAGTTTTTTTCCTCGAAGTCGTACTTTATAAACTTTCAACAAATTTATAGAATAATATATCAACATATACACTACCAAATCAATACCATTGGATTCATCGTTGAATATATTTTCACATCATATAGATTTGTTAATGTTATATTGTTTTCTACAAACTTGGTCAAACTTTATAAAGGTTGACTTCAGTCAAAGCTAATATGCGAAGTAAATAAAAACGGTGGGAGTATCAGTTCTGTTATTCGTAGGGCTGACTAGTTGACTGGCGAAAAGTTTGCTTGGCATTAAGCTACAACCCAAGTTGTATCAGTGAACTTTAATTTCTATGACATTTGAATTTGAGGATTTCCCACGATGGCATTTAGATAACAGTTTTACTTTGTGTTCTGCCTGTTCAGGTCTATGTATTCCTTGAGAATGTCGACCAAGAGAAGGTGGAGACTACATTCAAGCCAATGTCAGTGGATATCAAGTTTCATGATGTTAAAGGCAAGAACTATAGGTGTGCCATCCCAAAACTGAACAAAGAAATAGTTCCTGAGAAATGCAAAATTGTGGTCAAGCCTACGAAGATTGTCATCACCCTGTGGAAAGCTTCTTCCGGCAATTGGTTGGACCTACACTACAAGGAAGACAAGGTAATTTCTGTGCCCAGCTATTCATTGCTTTGGCCTCTCCACTTCCCTGAAAGAAAATTAGGACTTAATTTCCCACAAACAAATAATATTAACCATAGTTTCCATGGGCGCTGGATTCTCCTGGGTGAATAATTTTTTGGGATGAATAATTTGTGGTAGTGATAATCTCTCAACTATCTTCTGATGAATCACCTGGCCAGGCCTTTGGGCATCACTGTGCTCTACTGATTCATCAGAAGCACCAATCTGCTGGCATGCTTTTGCTGCCCGGAGAGCAATGATATGGTTAGTTGATTCAAAATACAGCTAACGTGTTCAACTACGCCACTACTATTCCTGGCCTTCCAGGTTATGAAGTACTATTGTTTGTTTCGTGCTGTTCCTGCGCATACCATTCTCCATTTCCTCTCAGCTTTCATAATTGAATAAAAGGCATTGTATAGCTTTCCAATCCTGCTACATGCATCTGTCACCATGGCATAACTGCCAACATCTGGGTGCAGAAAGGAATCTGTTTAGAAGGCTTTCGAGTCAGAAGCAAGGAAGTCACAGGCCTGCTTTCCTGGTTAAGGAAAACTGTCTGGAAAAGAAAATAGTTGTTGCCCCAAAATTTGTTAGAGCAAACAGGTTGGGGAAACAGGGCAAGCAAATACTAGGAAGCAAGTCGGTCTGAAAACCAGGAAGGAGGGCTGCTGAGGAGGTTATAGAGTTGAAGAGTGATCCATATGTCTGTTTGGTAACTTTGCTAGCCAGTGAAAGTAAAATTACTCAAAGAGTCTTGTGAAAGCGGGATTTGCTCGTCTCAGTGAAAATTGTAAAACATGCTTTTGATGTTACTGCTACTGCTCATAGATGGACTAACTATTTTTATTTTGGTGACAGTTTAAGCCAAGCATGGACAAAGAGAAGGATCCAATGTCAGGAATCATGGATTTAATGAAGGTAGACACTCGTTCAGCCTCATGACTTCCAAGCGATTTGTGCTGGCATTCGCGATCTGGCTTACATGAGCTATTTCATTTTTTTTACGTGCAGGGCATGTATGAGGAAGGTGACGAAGATATGAAGCGCACAATAGCCAAGGCTTGGTCTGACGCCAGATCTGGGAAGACGGCTGATCCAATGAAGGGATTGCCTTGAGCTGGTGGTAGTTTTGGTTCCGAGAGCTGCTATATGTGCTGAGCTAGTCCGTACATTCAGTGTGGTTTACTAGAGTAGTGTCATGAGTATCCGCATCGCATGTGTGAAATCGATACCTGTCCGATTGGCCTTATTTGCACATTCTCGCATTTGAACTGAAAAAAGATGAATGCGTATGCATATGCTTGTGCGATGAAAAAGAGAATGTGTATTTGTGTGATTTACTCGTTCGTTCTTGTAGTGGTTTGTGGCACAACTTCTGTTGGCTAAAGATAATTATATATGTGGCATAATGCATCGAAAACACTTCACACACGACACACGACACTTTGCTGGACGACACTTAGACGATGGCTAATCTAACACGCTGGTGATGTTTAGCCTTGTGCTTGAATGGTGGATATGGTGTGTCGTCTGTATTTCGTGTGGTACCTGTCGTGCAGCAGTGCTCTAATGCATTCGTTGACGGAAGTGCATCAGGTGCTGATCTGTGGTTCAGAGGCCCTTCGTTGACGGAAGTGCATCAGGTGCTGATCTGTGGTTCAGAGGCCCTGTCGATTATCGTCCATCCATTCTGGTGCATTCAGTTGGAGTAGCAATGGTTCTCGGTAGTTGGAGTAGCAATGGTTCTCGGTAGTTGGAGTAGCAATGGTTCTCGTTTAACTGGTAGCGAGCTGCCAGCGTAATTTGCGTGGTTCGGCCGCTTGCGCTTCGCCTGGGCGATGGAGCAAGACCCGACCAGCTGAGCGCACGTCTGATGTCGCGCGAACGGAACGTGTCAATGACCAATTGGCCGCCGTTCAGCCGCCACGGCCGGCCGGTGTGTGTAACGGGGCTGGGACTTGTAACGTGGCTGTGGGCATTTTCTGTGGCTGGAGACACCAGCGGCAACAGTACGTCGTAAGCAAACCTTTTTCTCTTTGAGGTACACGTCGCGCCAAGCCGCCAAATCTAGTGGAGTAAGTTGCATCGAATCAGAGCAGTATTTTATTCCATTCGCTTTACTCCCTCCATAAAGAAATATAAGAAATATAAGTGTCTATATCACTATTTTTGTACTATTTAGTACTCCCTCCGTCCCATAATGTAAGACATTTTTTGATAAAAATGTCTTACATTACGGAGGGAGTAGGTAGACAAGAATTTCTTTGAAAGATTAAATGGTTCAATCACTATCGCAGAAACAAATCAATGTATTCACCTTGTGAATTGCATGCAGCAGTGCGTAGATTTATCGATTTTACTCAAGTTTTTAGTCCTACAAATCAGACAAGCCTTACGGAAAACATTCTTAAGAGATGGTATCCTCCAAAATTTCCGTGACAACCCTCTGAAGCGAAGAAACCCTAATATGTGTGAAGTGGAAAGAACTGGACTGTAATGTTCCATTCAACAACATGCCTAACATTTATTTATTTCATCACAAATCCTACTCAATGAATCATTTGTTAATTATTTTGGAGTATGATCATTACAGGGTAATATTTCAGTCTAGTCAAGCAGAGCTGATGCAGAAAAATCAGATGCTCAATGATTGCATCGCAACTTAAATCAGTCTTAACGTATTTAGCAACAATTTTTGCATCCTGCTTGACGACTGTCGAAGGATAAATATAACGGTGCGACAAGGCCATTTCGATTGGTGTAGCCTTGTAGGGCAAGATAGCTCTGTACCAGTACATGTTCAAATGAACCACCACGTGCATCACTTGGCAAACCTGCAGACAACAACAAAAATAAATATTCTACATTCTTCAAGGAGGGAAATTTTAGTTTCTTTTTATTGACTACTCCCTCTGTAAACAAATATAAGAGTGTTTAGATAACTAAAGTAGTGATCTAAACGCTTTTATATTTCTTTACGGAGGGAGTACATGCTTGGCGAGGCATATTCTCGCGCACAACTGACCTGAGAAGCTGATCGTGGTTTGCTCTTAAGAAAGAATATGGCTCCCATAGTCCTGGTTAAATTTTTCATAACGATGTGCTTGGAGATGGGCTGACGGCCTTGTGTTGCTCAAAGCAAGTTCGACGTCTTCAGGTTTGAGAGGGCCAACCTCAGGCAGCTCTACACCACGAACGGTAATAACGAATATGTAATATGTTTGATCAGATTGGCAAGAACAAGTCAAAAAACTTAGGCACTATTATATTTCACAGGAAAGTACAAAGAGTTAGGAAATCAAGAAATCAAAACTAACCTTCCTCTGGCACCAGCTCATCACTGGCCTCAAGAACTGACATGAGACGTCTCAGTGGCTGCATGGCAGCTTCTTTGCACACGAGACGGATGTCTGAACCAGAGTAACCTTCAGTCTTTTCGACCAGGATATCATATGGGACCTCTAGATTTGAGGTCATTGCTGGCAGAAGTTCCTTAAACATGGCATGCCTTGCTTCAGCTTCAGGAAGTGGTACAAGAATCTGATGAACGATGCCAAAAAATTTGTGCAGTTAATTTATCAAATATATGGCATGGATTGTTTCGTACGTATCACACCTTCTTTCTTTTTACAATATAAAGGCCTCACTCATACAAGCATGTCTTCCTACTTTGATCTGTCCATGATGTGCAGTTGCAAATCAATGTTTTGTAGTAATGGGTTTGGGTATAGATAAACTATCGACAGACCCAGTGCATAGAAGCTCCCACACAAGGTGGGTCTGGGGAGGGATTATAGGAACATAGTCTTACCCCTGCAAAGTGCAATGCAGAGAGGCTGGTTCGAACCCAGGACCTCTTGGCACAAGTGGGGAGGACTTCACTGCGCCAGGCCTGCCCTCAAGGGTATAGATAAACTATAAATAAGAAAAATGTTGATCTTAGTCTTACCGCCCAGTAAAGAAACAACATTATATGTTAGCATGCTCTCTTCTAATATTTACTACTAATCGAATACTTTGGATACATCTCAAGCATCCATTTCCATAACAATAAGATATGCTCTTCTTGAGACTGATTGGAATTCAAATAAAAGCTTCTTCAGGTCTGACATATAAGCCCCACGAAAGAATATTCAAACAAGGCATGGCTGAAATGATTGGTATTAACAAACATATATCTGTCGAGTTAAAAATTCAAGTTGGTTTAAACAATTTTGGCAATGAGATTGGGAGCATGACCTTCTTCGTTTGAAAAAACAACTTGGAATAAAAAGTTAAAAACACAGTATTAGCCATACCCGCTTCTCAAGCCGACGGAGCATAGCTGCATCTAATTCCCATGGTAGATTTGTTGCTGCAAGCACAAATACTAAGTCGATTCGCTTTTGTCAAGCCATCCATCTGCAGTAAAAATTGGTGTAAATATGACTAAAGTGAAATCTGAAGCTCAGCACGCTTCAAGCTAGGGCTAAGGAGATCATGTAGTAGGAAACCATGCAGTAGAAATTTAGAATACTAGCTTATTTATATCTGTGAACAAGTAGACACCTGAATAAGTAGCTCAGTCTTCAAGCGTCGACTAGCTTCATGCTCACTACGAGCTTCACCACGCTGACTAATAATAGCATCAATCTCATCAAGAAATATTGTTGATGGTGCATGATGTCTTGCAAGCTCAAAAAGAACTTTGACTAGCTTCTCAGAATCTCCTGCACTTGCACAAAAGAACATTCCATTAGTTATTCCTTCATCAAACAAACCTTAACTATGTTGCCCATAACAATATAAATATGATATGATAAATGACCACCTGAACAAATTACCTAATTGTGCAAAGCATGCCTAAATTACGGTTGTTATGCAATTTAATAAAATAACTGTATGCAGGGCAGAGGAAGTTATCAACACACACCACGCCATTTGCTGACAATTGATGAAGCCGAAATGTTGAAGAATGTAGTATTGCACTCAGTGGCAACTGCTTTCGCCAGCATTGTCTGAAAATAGAAAAGAGCTACTACTTTAAATAGGCCCAAAAAATGGTTGAAAAGAAAAGGAAAACTACAGAACTATAAAATGTATACAAATGACCCCCCCCCCCCCCCAAGAAAAAACTACACGTATCTATAATGCCAAATGGCACTCGGAAGCACTTTTTTTCTGCATCAGGACGATGCATGCAGCCATTTTATTAATTATTCACCAAGACCTTATAAAGTAATACATCAATAAGTCTGAAGCCACCATCTCGGCAACATCTGCCGCTACTCCTATCAACTTGATGAAGGGGTGCAGATTGTCTGAGCCGCATACCCAGACCTCACACCAAAGCCCAACATCTAAGGCCCCGTTCGGTTCACGGGATGTTTGCAGGAATCTCATAGGGAAGTTGTTCCTCTGGAAAGTTTTCATTTGCTGGTGTTCAGGACGAAGTAAAGATAAACAGTACTTTGGAGGAAAACTTCCTCTGCCATGCAGATTTTGGCTGATTTCGCAGGATTGAAAAATTCTGCTAGGAGCCAATGTTTGGCGGATGCCCGAGGCAAAGTCGCTCCCTGCTACGTATAAACATGAACAAAATATTTGGCCAGAGAAGATGGTTGAAGTGTATTCAAAAGCAAATCACATCTTAGCCAAATAAAAAACTGATATTCTCCTCTACGTTTTTCCATCAATGCGAACGCTCCTCATTCAAGTTTCCTGTGTTGTCTCATTCCTATGTTTTACAATGACATTTCTTTCCTATTTACATATTTCTCTCCATTCCTATGTTTTGTACACCTTTGTTCCGAACAGGCCCTAAAGCCAGAGGTCCCAACCAAGCCGCATTGCCGGGTGCAGGGCGTACACCCGATGCAGTGCACTCTCGATGGTCACCGCATGCGCACGCTGCAGATGCCGCCACAACCGTCTTCCACCGATCCATCTTCAGAGCAGGTACTGACACATCGACCTTGCCAGGCCTGCCATCAACGCCACCACGGCGCCAGATAACGCCACCTCCCCACGCGCGTCCATCATCACACATCCATCTCCGAGACCCTGTTGCGCCACGCCGCCGACTCCACATCGTTGATGCGTCACATAAAACGCCGCTCCACTAGTCCCTCGAGCCAATGCACACCTCCAAGAATGATGCCCCCAAGGGGGAACGACACAAGAGCGCCGCCGTCATCCGATTGGCTGATCTAGGGTTACCCCTGGAGGTAGCGGATAGAGGTTTGAGCTTCTCCACGGCGATGCCTTGAAGAAGTGGGCGACGCAGAAGGACACTGCCATCTCCGGCCTTGCAACTAACCAAGAGCAGGGTTTTCACCCGGATCTGCTCGAAGAACCTCCATCCAGCGTCGTGTGCACATGATCGCCATCTTTAGAGATCTCGACTATGGCCAAAGCGAGCCAGGCCCAACCGGCACACGCTGACCCGAACCGGATCAAAGGAGCTTGCGGCCATGGCGCCCTCGGCAGTCAGCACCACCAAAACTAGCACCACGGCGGGATAAACCACCGTCTCAGACAGGGCTAGCAGAGCGCAAAGATCCCCACCACCGCATAACGCTTGAAGATCGACCCACGCCGCAGACGTTGATCTACCTTGCACCGATCCACGCCGCCAAAGCCGCTACCGACCGCCTCCATGTTCTGCTCTTTGGTGCCGTGCCGACCTGAAGAGCGCCGCAAGAGCCGACCCGACTGTTAAGCTTCATGCACTAGCCAACGCAACCAAAAGTCTAAACTAATGGAAAGGGCTAGTGCAATCCACATATACTGTAACACCCCCTCTCACGTGTGACGGGGAAGACAAGTCAACACGTGCAACCGGAAGAGAGCGACGGCGCACGAAAATCATGTATGACTCAAGAGGCCTATACATGGACACAAAGGGGGGCAACAACAATTTTAGATAAATTGCGCAAACCAGGACTCGAACTCAACACCTTAGCTCTGATACCATGTTAAGCTTCATGCACTAGCCAACGCAACCAAAAGTCCGAACTAATGGAAAGGGCTAGTGCAATCCACATATACTGTAACACCGACCACGCGAGGGCCCACCGCCACCGACCACCACGAGGGCTTTGCCCATGCGGTTTCGGCCAGCGACGACGCGTGAGAGAAGGGGCGGAGGGAGGCCGGGAGTGGGGCGGCGGTGTCGCCGCCCGCGCGGGGCGACACGGGGGGCCGATCCACTTTTTACGGTCCGTACGTGCAAGCTCCAAAATTGGCGTGAGAATTTCACTTCCCCAGCCTCTGCACCAACTAGGGATGCACACAACCTTTTAAGCATGAGTACCAGGATTTTTAATCTTGGTTATGCACCAAGCCTAGTCCTCAATGATAAATGCGTGAGTACCAGGAAAACCTGGTCATCAAGATTAAATAGGAACCTAAATTCGCCTCTGTGAGAATTTGAACCCATGTGTTGGGTTTGTACATCCACTCCCCCAACCAGTTGAGCTAGGCACTCGAAAGCACTTGCTCCTTTTTATAAAAAAATCATTCTTCCAATATTCTCACATGTAGATGATTCTTGATTATGTTCACATATCAAGTTTCGTGAAAATCATGATACTATTATTGTGGACTGGGAAATAAACAAACCCCCCAAAAAAATCAGAACCTAAAAATGTTTTTAGCTCCTCATTTTTTTAATGCAGACTACAAATCAACAAAAAATCACAAAATACTTGTGATGCGTGATTCCATGTCAGTTTTTTTTGGATTTTGTAAACTGATCCTCTGAAAAGTAATTAAGTGACCATGTGAGCTTGGGTGCAGTACACCTACAAGTATTCCTTAGAATATTAATTTTTGTACCACATGATTATTGTTAAACTTAGAATGAACTATGATCAGAATGTTATCTCTACTATGATATCTCTTGCTACAAAATACAGTTAAGTAGTGATTTATAATGTCCCAGGGCGGAGATATAAGAATACGTGGAAAATAAAAGGTATGTAAAGGAAAATATGGACATATATTTTTTGTGTACTAAGTGCACTAAGATGCAGAAGTAACATCTGGAACAAGTTTACAACCTTCCCTGTTCCAGGAGGACCAAAAAGTAAGATGCCTTTCCACGGTGATAGTAGACCAGTGAAGTATCTGAATATTGTAAAAAATAAGATTAGGGATAATAGACAGATCAATAATATGCTGTACGCCTTTAAAAGGTTTAGCATCGAGGTAGACAACTGGAGCGGGACCATTCTGAAAACTTCTAAACCCACACCTCAGAACCCCCAGACAATTCCAAAAAAAGACCAGTGACTATTACATAAAATGAGTAAACTAATGCGACTATCATTTTCCAATCCGTTCCAATTATGTGTTAGACAAAAGTGATGGGTACAATCTGATAGAAGTAAAAAAAATCTAAAATATATTAAGAGTTCAACTATAATATGCTCTTCTCAAGTGTGCATAGCAAAGCCGTTATTTTGCCATTCTTCGTTAATTCATTTAAATTCATAGGATAATTCATTGTGGATGGTTGCTCTGCTCCCTATAAGCTAAAGAATCAAAACAAAGATGAACAAGAATATAAAATTTTATATGATATTAGGCATCAATTTTTTCTGCTACAAAAGACCTTCACTACCTTCCTTCTCTGAATTTATTACTTATTTATAAAAGAGAAGATCATCACACAAAGAAGCTGAGAATCTGAAATACCACCAGGGAAGGGCACAATGATGGTACAGTTGAACACACCATGAGGTAATGTCCAAAGATTAACTTTAACCTTATGAACCATAAAGTAGCAATCTTACTTTGGGTACTTTATGGGCATGACGACTGCTTCTTTTAGGAGACGTTTTGCAGTCCCTAGTCCCTTGATGCTTTCCCATTGCACATCAGGGCTCCCACGGATAATATCCCTGAAAGGAGGAGAATAAGTCGATAGCTAGACAATGTCATCCCTAATTCTACGTGAAGCTTAGATTACTCCTTACCGCAACAATGTCTCTGCTAAGTTACGCATTTCAGCTGACTCAAATTGAGGTAGGAGAGGCTTCTGGCTGCAAAAGTAACCTCCAAAATTGTAATGTTCAAGAGTAGATATTCTGAATAACTAAGATTTGAACATGCAAAATCATTTTTCAGGGAAAGAAATGTTGTAATTGAAGTGAAACATAGTGGCAACTTAAGACTTTCCATATGTTAGTTTGCTGTGCTATTTAAGAATTTTTGGTGATGACGCCTTTTCTTTCTTTCCGTGACAATTACCATATGGAAGATAGCACAAAGATATGAAAAGAACTGGACCTGTGTTGGTCTTTTTTATACAGGAAATGAGAAACTGTTAATAATTCAAGTTATGCTCCAGGTAAAGCCCGAAAATCATGCCCAAAATTGTCTCCTTAAAGACATCCCCGGTAGCACCAATCCTAGATGGTTTCAAAATTCTCTTGCAAGACACATTCTAAAGTACTTTCACAACTCTATAAGTAAGATGTCCAGCGCAACATGGCCAATTAGCAAGGTTTGGCACCGAAAAATCTTAATCTCCAGTTGAACTAAGGATGCAGCTGATGCAGCCGAGCCCCTTGAGAGGAACTGCATTGTGCACTCATGCATTCAACAAACTAGTAGAAATAACATGAATCAGCATCCCATATTAATGGCCATATAATTCCAATTCCATGCCAACTAGGCCTCTCTACCCATTCCACAACAAACGCATTCCAACAAATCAATAGCTTTCACTCAGTCAAACCCCTCTTATTTCGCACCAAAATTATAAATGCTGAAACCTACAGCTCAAGATCTGATAAGCAAACCCACCACCGCATGCTGCATCGAGCACCTAAACAGTGGATCGAATTAACACAAAAACGAAGAAGTATCTCACATCACATCAGCATTCCCATCGCGAATCGCCGCGGCGCGCATCTCCGGCTGCCTAGCCTGTAACAGCAAAAAAAGGGGATCGAGGTCAAGCGAACAGGACCAGACAAGAAACCCCCGCATGCACGTAATCAATCGCCAAGGAAGCCAGCGCACAAACACAGGGCATGGACCTGCTGCTCGTACTGCTCGTAGATGGCCAAATCGGTGGTCCTCTTCTTGACGCTCCCGTTGGGCGCCGCCCCGTTGGCGTGCCCATTCTGCTCCGGCTCCTGCTTCTTGCCCCCGAAGAACGCCCTGAAATCCTGAAAAGAAGGCGGAGAAAAAGAGGTGATGACTGGGAGAGCCAAGGCGCGGGATCACGAGATGCAAAGGAAGAGCAAGCGAGCGGGGCCAGAGAGGTGTGTCTCAGTGACGCGCACCATTGCTTGAATCTGCCGGCTGCGTCCACGGGCGCCGGAGGGGAGTGAGAGCGAGCGAGCCGACTAGTGTGGTGTTCGTGCCCTCGCTCGGACTCCCCGGCGAAGCGGGCGGGGGGCGCGACAGGGACTAGTACCAGCGGTTGGTTGCCGGAGATCGGCGGGTGGGTCCCGCATCGATTTGTCAAGATGCCACCCATGCCAGGGGAGGATCTGGATCCACGAGGATACTATTTCCCATCGGCCTTCGGCACATGCGCTCGCCACATGTTGCGCATGGGTTCCTCTCGTGGACTCACCAACCACACCAGCAGGAATCTCTCCTGTAACTGAGTTTTTTCTTCTTCAAAAAAGACAAGATCTGTTATAAAAAAGTTCATCAGAAATACTAAACACCCTAAAAATAATAAAAATTACATCAAGGTTCCTAAACATCGAACAACCGCTACCATTGTCAGAACGAGCCGCTTCTTTACCGAAGCCGACCTAATCTTGTAAGGACAGCCCGGAAGTCTTTGTGCACATGTCCGTAAGAGCCAACGCTTTGGAGCCGATGTTGAACTCTTGAATCTATCTAAAGTGTCCGAGATCTCACCATCACGCACATATGGCAAGAAACTCTAACCTTGCCTCCCCACGGAGACAACATAAATCTATGTCAAAGCTACTTCGACTCCGCCTTGGCGGACGAAGTCAAGAAGGATTAGAGCCCGAAATACCATCTCGAAGGCGAGGTGCCGCCATTCGCTCAAGCGTCACCCCTGCGAGGACTAAAAATCCCTAACCTAAATTACTAGCCGGGGCCCACGCATCGTGGTTCCATGCCCCTTCATTGGCCGCGAAGTGATAGACAGAGGGCAAGGAAATCCACGGGCTCGTCAACAAAGCCAAGGGGAGGATTCTTCCTCCTAGCCGCCACTTTCACGAGAGAAGATTGGGTTTTGATTCAGATATTTAAAGCAAATCTCTCTTTAATAGCAAATAAAAGTCTTTTCAAACCACAGAATTAGCTCTTTTTTGCCCAACTCGTATGGGATCTTTGGTGCACCTTCTCCAACATACCTTAAAACAACCCTTGCCCCCTATTCTACTTTTCTTTGTTTCTCTCCCTCTTGTGCATATGCAAACAATTTGAACTCATATTCGGCATGAAAACAATTCAAACTTCTATGATCCCACCACATAGAGTTCAACAACATTTTAATCCATATTTAAAAAAACCATACTCAAATTTAAATTTAAACATAACACGCAAAGCAAAGTGATGATCATAAACATAGAACAAAAGTTCACCAAAATTATCACACATGGAGCATCATATGCGACCATTGTTGCCTTTAAACCTACCCATATTTGATGCCAAGATAGGTCCACGAGTGCCTCCATGTGTGATCTTTGTTGTTTAATAAGGCCACTACTATCCATAAACATAATCTTTTTACCCTTGATCCATTTTATGGGCCATCACCTCATCTCTAGTGATCATCAACTTCTCCTGTTCAATGGCAACCATGTGTTCTCCAGTGCCTTGAGCTCTATCCATCTAGCTGCCTTTTCTTCATTGGGGTTGGAGTAGGAACCTCAAAAATATTCTCATTGTCCACCTTAAAATGGCTTTGAGATTTGGATATAATCAATCCTAATGGCATATTCATCATGTTTGTAGTCACAACACTATGACGAATATTATTCGGCTTTCTCCTGATGTAGTGTGTGTTTGAAAAAAAGGAATGTTAACAATGTGCTCGAAAGAGACAAATCATGGTTCATAGTATTCAATTCAAGGCACAACAGAAAACCATTTGCATGTATCATTTCTATGGCATGATCTTGTCACCATAAAATGAAAGTTTCAACAAGCAACGATGGAAGGAGTGCTTGCGAGCCTTGATAAGGCGATACTCGTGGGTGTTAGTGAGTTACTCTACCAATGTGTTGTCTTTTACATACCTTTCATTCTCGTAAATAATGTTTTCATTGCAAAGTTCTTACCCGCAAGCAAGTGTTAGCTAGACGAAGTAGAATAATTGTTAGTTGATTACTTTGTCTAAACTAATGGAAACTTTATGTTAATTATCTTGAGCTAACCCGCTTGCATAATAACTGGAACACCCTCAGTGTCATGCTACAGTAATCCCCTGTTAATGGTGCCAGGTCACCATGCTTACTGAGCTATTTATCACTTGATGAAAAATCAAAGTCAAATTCAAATTCAAATTATGAGGGGAATTCAAAATTTCTCAAACATGAAAACAAAAATGTTCATCATGTGCCAAATATTCCACAACTAATATTGGTGGTGAACCAACATTTTTGCAAAGGGTTTAAGTGGCCTAAACTACTTAAAACAGTGACCTAAGCAATAAATTAAATGCCCTTTTTAATTTATAAAATAGGCAACTATTCCAAAAGCCTCCCAACCTTTTTGAGGCGGTGCACTTTAATTCTTTGAAATTGTTTTGGCCAGTGGCATAATTTTGCAAAGTCAATTGTGGCTAAAATAAAATGCAAAAGCTGTTGGAAAGGAAAAGGAAAAACAACAAAAAGAAAAAGAAAAGGAGAAGTAGAGGGAAGAGAGAGAGGCCCTCTGCCTCACTCAGGTTTCGGCCCACCCGAGCCAGCTGGCCCAACAGGCCGGCCCACACCCCCTGGGTTGTCGCTCTCCCTCCCCTGTTCAACCGACCGAGGTGGCGCCATGCCGCCAGCCGGACCACCTCGCCCGTCGGGGAGAGGATAAGGCCACACGCCTCGGGCTCCCCATCCACTTGCTCTGCCACCCCACTCGCCCGCTCACTTCCCTCGTCCACTCCTGCCCTCTCTCCCCTCCAGATCCGCCTCGGCCGCGTCTCTCCGTCGCCGCTCACCGCACTCCACCACGGCCACCGGCCGGCCTTCGCCTCGCCAACGTGCCCCCAGGCTCTGCCTCAACATCCTCATCCTCCCTTGAAACCCACGGACCAGGGACGGCCCCGCAGCACCGCCCCGACCTCGCCTTCGCCCTCGGCTCCGATGAGCACCGCCGCCCTGAATCCGCACCACTGCTGCTCGTAGTCACCCAACGGGCCACCGTGTGCCCCCAAGGTGAGCTCCAGCCTCTCTCCCCTCTCTTCCCCGCGCGTTTCCGCCGCCGTAGCTCCTCCTCCCTGTCGAGCCCGAACGCGGCTCCGCTTGAACTCGTCGCCGGCGATGCTCGGCGACCCAATGGCCTCGCCCGGCGCAACTTCGCCGCCACTTCGCTTAGATCCCAACGCTGCAAGATGCACGCGACATTGCCAGGCTCGCAGTCACCGTTTCGCCGCCACCGGAAACCCACCACCACTCGATTGCCGGGCGACGTTTCGACCGCCCCCGCCACGCCACCACCTCCATTTGGCGCGGTGTGGATGGCCGTTCAACGGACCATACCACAGCCGGAGATGCCACGTGGCGAAACAAAAGCTCATCGGTAGCCTCGCGCCGCGTTAGCTCGCCGAGAACAACTCGACGAGGCCGGTCGGCGTGGGCATCTTGGGGCCACCTCGGTCGTTGACCCGTGGGCCCGTGGGGCCGACCGACTGTTGACCCGGTCCACCATCTTGTCGGATCGGCCCATGAAATCGGCAGATGGGGCCCATCGCCCCTAATTAACGTAAATTAACTAAGCTAATTTAGTTAACATAATTAGACACCGACATGTGGGCCCGATGGTTTAACTAACTATGTTTAGATTAGTTTTAACTCTGTTTAACCCACCGCCTATGGTGGTGGGACCTAAGCCAGGTTTGACACAGTCATGGCGATTGTTGATCACTGATGTCATCTCCATGTCATGCTGATGTCATATTCCTATTCTGTTAATTTTGTTAATTTAAATAATTTCAGAAACCTTTAAAACTTTAGAAAATCATAGATAATAAACCGTAGCTTGGATGGAAAAACTTTATACATGAAAGTTGCTTAGAACGACGAGACGAATCCAAATATGCGGTCCGTTTACCTGTCAGAAGCCTCTAACTATCTGAACATGGAACATTACCCCTTCGGTCATCACATTCGACATGACTCGAGCCGGGAAAACATTCGGTTGAATTCCCCTTCACCTTTATCGTGTAGCCATACGTTAGGTCACACCCGGCACATCACTTTGCCACGTTATCTTTTGTGATGCTATGTTTGCTTTATATTTACTGTTTCTTCTCCCTCTTCTCTCCGGTAGACCCCGAGACCGATGTCGCTTGTGATCGACTCACGCCGACGACGACCCCCTTGCGAGCAACCGTGCAAGCCCCTTTGATCATCCCGATATCGCCATTCCATTCTCTCATGCTTGCATTAGATTTTGCTACTGTTATTGTTTGCTCCTATTCTGATGCATAGCCTGCTTTTGTAACCTGCTTATTGTTACCTACCTACTTAGTATAGGTTGGTTAGTGATCCATCAGTGACCCCCACCCTGTCCCGACTGCCCCGCTGGATAATCAGAAGACCCAATCAACGGGATCGAAGACCAGGCCCCGACACCGCACATCACTTCCCCTTAGTTGCTCGACACTCTTTGGGTTACTATCGAGTACCGAGGGTGAAACCTCTACAAAGACGCCGATATTAACCTGCGGTATAGCTATCCTGGCCGTGGTCATCGAGGGTGATTTCCTCTTTAACCACTTCCGACACGAGTCTGTCGTGCAACCCTCAAGTGTGGACCTCGAGGGTGAATCCTCTTACGTTCACCTTGATGACTACATCGAGTGGAATTCACCGGGGGTGATTCCTCGGGTTTTCCCCTTGATGTTTAGACACACCGTTACTTTGATTACTATGACTTTACATCGAGCCATGTTACTAAAGACAGGTCGACCCTGAGGGGTGCCCGCGCGAGTGATGTGGAGTCGGGTTGATCTGGAGGGTGCCCGCGAGATAATTACGAGGCGTGGCTGGGCATTCCTAGCCCTTGCCGCAAGTCCTCGAGACGGGGCAACGGGGTCACATCTTTCGTGAGTCTCTGCTTGTTACCACGCGTTCCTAATCCACTACGATTTGGATATTTGATCCGAGGGGCCTCTAGCCTGATAGCACTAACCATCACGTGGGCATAGTATGGTCGTTCTGCGTCATGTACATCAGCCGAAGCTTAATAGACGCTGCCGATCGAGCGACGCTACCGTTGGACTGTGTAAGCACCTGCCTTGTTGAAGGAGGTAGCTAGGTTCGCTCACCGCCACGTCATAGCGTCTTGGAGTTCCGCGGAGATGGCCCATGACCCTCGGGGCATAGGTTTAGTCCGGCGTCTTGGCCTCTCTATTAAGCCTAGGTCGGGTTGCGGCGTATTGTTTGGCCAAGGCGGGCATGACCACGAAAGTGTGTCCGGCGGAGTTAAGCGGCGTGGTGGGTAAGTTGGTGCACCCTGCAGTGAAGAAAACATCTATCGATAGCCTTGTCCTACGGTAACGGACACTTGGAGTTGTATCCCGATCGATACAACTAGAACTGGATACTTGTGATGAGAATTGGATGGTGATGAGTAATGAATTGTGATGATAATCTGGATAGTATGGCTTCGGGATTTCTTTCTCGCAGGAGTCGAGAAAGGATCTCCGGCCGAGGTTGATAACACCACTTCTACTTTACTTTATGCTACTCTTATCTCTTCTGATGCTGCAAGATGCTTGAAGATGTTGAAGATGCTAGTCTTCGATAAGACTAGGTCTTCTCTCTATTCTGGCATTTCTGCAGCCCAGTCCACATATACAGCCTTCCTTTGATAACGTTGCATATGTAGTGTAGATCCTTGCTTGCGAGTACTTTGGATGAGTACTCACGGTTGCTTTGCTTCCCCTTTGCCCCTTTCTTCTTTTCGGTTGATGCAACGGATGTTGGAGCCAGTGATCTAGACGCCACCTTTGACGCATTTAATCGCTACTACCACGAGGGTGCCTACTACTACGTGAAGACCGCCGACGACCGGGGAGTAGTTAGGAGGCTCCTGTGCAGGAGGCCTTGCCTTTTGATCGTAGATGCTTTTGTGCTAGCCTTCTTAAGGCAAACTTGTCTAACTCATGTACGTACTCGGATATTGTTGCTTCCAATCGACTCTTGTGTTTTCGAGCTTATGTATTCGAGCCCTCGAGGCCCGGCTTGTAATATAAAGCTTGTATTATTTTAATTTGTGTCTAGAGTTGTGTTGTGATATCTTCCCGTGAGTCCTTGATCTTGATCGTACACATTTGCGTGTATGATTAGTGTACGATTGAATCGAGGGCGTCACAATAACCATTGCCGTCGCTACAACTATGATAATTTTCCAGATGAAGTAAGCGGTGGGATATTTAGGTGTACCATCGTAAGTGAACCAAAACATTCATCTTATTTTGATTTAAACAACTGAGTTCCTTACGGTTTTGTTCTTGCTCGAGGACGGTCAAGGTTTAAGCTTGGGGAGGTTGATGAGTGTACTCATTCCACCACTGTTTAAACCGGATAATCTTGGATGTTTCGAGAAAACCACTCTAACCTTGTCACTGATAACTAATAAATGCAAATTACAAATGTCTTTGTTCAATTTGTTTTTACAGGAAATGAACCATTAAACGGAAGGAAATGTAGCTATACACGGAAATCAAGTGTGGAGATCAAGCCAAATAAATGGGAGGCGCCATGGAAGCAACAGAGGAGAAGACAATGTCTGGTATGAGCACATGCACTCGTACCACCCTCCACCAGCTTTGTGACGTCCACCATGACGCACTTTATAAAAGTCTTGTGGCCCCATTCGCAATAAAACAACCCCGCATAGAGTAGAAGAGTCGCCAGGATCACTATTCACCACCAACCACCATTGCTTGGAGAAACCCTAGCCATCGCCATCTCCATCTTCATAGCCATTCTCCCCATAGTTTTCCATTATTGTAATTGATCCATCACATAAGACGACATTGTAAGACTGTACAATCATTCATCTATCAATCTTTTCTATGATGTTTCCCATCTGTGGTCTGATGGCGATGTTTGAGTAATTCCCTTAGGTAATGGGCTGAGGCATAGCCTTGCAGCCCTATGTATTTGTGCACATGATCATGGTATTGACTTTACTTAATTGAACGTCATTTGTATGTGTTATTCGCAACAAATTTGTCTTATCTCTTTCTCATTCTAAGTCTCCGCATGTACCCAGAATCTGGTAGATCGATCAAGGAGGAGGTAAAGTACAAGGACGCATGGAAGGCTATGCCGAAATTTTATGACAATAAGGATTAGTATGGTAGCCCAAAACAACTCCTTGGGGAGCATGAGGTGCAGTCATTAAACACCCAATGCATTGGTCAAGAGAAATCCTTAATAAATGAGGTAATCCCGCACGACGATAAGGGTCTTGGTTGGACAATAGAATCACCATGCAGACCGGTTGTGACATTAGCTCTGGACGCATTCCCCACATCTACATGTTGAGAACACATCATAACAATGTGAAAGTGCAACTAATCCCTGGGTGGTTTTGGTAATTCATAATAACATATAACTCATTGAACTAATATCCATTCAAACTAAATATTTCAGAAAGTTCAATGAATGGCATGGCATGGACTAGAGATGTGGACCCCTCAAAATGTCAAGGACACATATTGGCATATGCTCAAGACTCTTCATTTATATTTTAGTGATCCAAGATCACATTGAGTCCATAGGAAAGCCAATACTATTAAAAGGGGATGGGGTGTTGCTTAATGATCTACTTTCTCAAAGTGCTTAGTGATATTGCTCCAAAGCCCTCAACCATTTTCTCATTTCCAAATATGTCCAAAACTCAAAGTCAAACTCGGCCCCACCAAAAATGATCTTTTCGACGCCACCGAGTTCACTTGACATAGCCACTGCCAGAAACCCTAACTACTCGGTCACACCGATACGGATCTAGGTCTCACCGAGATGGCCTTGCAAACTCTCTGTTGCCTTGTTGTAGTATTTTGATCTCACCGAAATGTGCAATCGGTCCCACCGAGTTTGCTTGACATCCTCTTTGTTGCCTTATTGCTTCACTTCGGTCTAACCGAGTTGATGCAATCGGTGCCAGCGAGTTGATGTTTGCCCTAACCCTAGCACATCGGTCCCACCGAGTTGTTCCAGTCGGTCCCACTGAGATTCCTAATGTTCACATTTTGAACTAAATCAGTTTCATTGAGTTCTTCTAGACATGACCGAGTTGGGTCAAATGTGTGTAACGGTTGGATTTTGTGTGGAGGCTATATATACCCCTCCACCCCCTTCTCCATAGGTGAAAGAGCCATCACTACAAAAAAATACACTTCCATGATGATACGTGTTTGTCACGATGGGTCACGTTTCGCCATGCATGTACATCCATGACGATTTTATGACGTAATCAAGATAGTCATGCATGTCTTTGTCAGAGAAGTGTTCCATGACATTACCAAAATTATCATCACGGAAGTGTCCACTTCCATGACGATAAATGTCGCGTCATGGAAGTGCTTTCGTCAAGGGTGACCGACACGTGGCATCCACCGTTACGGGTCGTCGTTAAGCTATCGGGTCCGGTTTTGGATCCGATAACCCGCTAACAACCCGGACCAATGAGGATTTTCCACGTGTAAAATTCTCATTGGCCAGAGGAAACACGTGTTGGCTCACCGTTGGGACAGATGTCATCCATTCATTGGACATGATGCGCCTATGATACGTCGACACGTGGCAGGGCCCAACAGAGGCCCATATAGGTTAAAAGGGCCGACCCAGTCAAAGGCCCATAGTACTTAATCAGGTACTAGTGGGCCAACCCAATAACGACCTGTTTAATAAAGGCCCATTTACGGCCTGAAGCCAGATCTGGCTCGTTAATTGTTCACCGAATATTTGGGCCCAATTACGACCCAGTGACTTTCGGCCTGTTAGAGGCCCGATGTAGACATGGGCCCATTTCAGCCCAAGTGTGTCTTTCGGCCTGGGAATGGCCCGTGCTGCCCATGGGCCATATATGGTCCAACGCAACATCCGGCCCACTAACGGCCCGTGATAAAGGTGGCAACAGTTCAGCCCAACGTGACTTTGGGCCTGTTAAAGGCCCTTGGTATAATTCGCCCATTGATGCTGTACTAAGCTTTTCGGCTGTTAAAGGCCCATGATATCGATGGGCCAACTAAGGCAGAGATATGATTCACTGGTAACGACCGTCATATAATCGGGCCAAAAACGCTCGATCTACATTTCAGCTCAACAAGGCCCGTCGACGACTAGTGAAAATTGAGGCCCAAAGATGCATTTCGGCCAGCCTAAAGGCCCATGGTTTCTTCGGGGCCGTAACGAGCCGAGAATATTCAGCCTATTAATGGCCCAACGCTACATGGGCCAAACTAAGCGCTAGGTCCACAAAAGGCCCAACTAAAATTTGGGCCGAATATAGGCTGGAGTAAGTTGTGGGCCTGGCGCAAAGTGTGAAGGCCCCAATGGCCATTCGGGCCCAAGAAAGATGCAGGCCGACCCAATTGTGGCCCGCTAAAAACCAGGCCCGTTAGAGGTGAGTGTTTCGGCCCGGTCGACTACATCAGATTTTTTTCCAGATAGCGAGTGTTGGCAGTAACTAGTAGGAATTAAGAACAAACCTACTCTATACAATAAATAAATTATGGCATAGTAACTTAGAATAAACCTACACTATAAAATAAAGGATTTATGGTATATTACATCCACAGGGCTTCGAAGTTCACCACCAGTGATCATAAAGTGCAATGAAGAAGCAGATTACAAAACTGGGCACCATTGCAGCGTAACAAAATAATACTAAACCGAGACCACTTCCAAGACAGTTCGATAAAGGTTAGGCTTGCGTGGGAACTGCGGCGCAAGCTGCTGAGCTAGGCTGTGAGACCGGCCTAGCATGTCGGTCATAGCTTCCAGGTATAGCTGTTTAGCAATGAGGTTCTCATTTGTGTTCTCCGCAATCTTTCTTAGAGATAGGACTTCAAGTCGAAGTTGAGTTACAGAATGCCTTTCTGCTAGAACTTGGGTCTGAAGAAGTCGAACTGATTCAGACAGCGAATTATGTGAGCTTGTCTGACTGCTTGTCTCAAGTAACTTGAACACTACATCAAGACAAGAGTTTGGGGTTGTCTCGCTATCTTCAAGATGTTTTGCCTTCTTTGCTGCAATATATGTTGGGTTTGTCTCATAGCCTTTAGCAGACTTGTGCATGCCATCAGGCATATCACCCTGAAACAAGCAAAGAGATGATAGATTTTGCACGTGTATAAACAAAACATGATAACTGTGCTGTCAATTCTATCCAATTTCAAATTAGAAAATAAAGAGTAAGTTCAAAATATCAATAGCATAATTTGGCATTGTTCATAATGCGGGGAGCTTCACCACACTCTTTGGATTACCATGTCAACATAACAAGCATAGATGAAGGGCAAAGACAATCATTGTATCTATTTTGGTTAATGTGCATGGCATGTTGTTCATATCATCAGCCACATTAGTAAGATAAAACAGGAGATGACAAGGTGCAAATGTGGGCTGCTTCACCACACACTGGATTATATATCCACAAAAACAAGCATACATATAGGGAGTATTGAGTAATGTGCATGGTATGAATAAGGAATTTGGTTTTACAAGTAAAACTTGAACTTACAGTTCTTGCGTAACATGCATTTTGATAGAAACAATAAACTAAACAAAGAAGAAAGCGATAGGGAGTATGAGCAAATTAAATAGCAGTTGAGGATAAAGGCTTTAGAAGGACTGACTTACATTAACAGTTAACACCGGCTTTATAATGCCCTTCTCCATGTCAAGGGAAGGATAACTCAAGAATTTCAGCACAAAATCTTCTTCATAAGCATTGCCTGTACTCTACGTTTTGTAGAGAGTAATTATATATATGATAATACTGGAAGGGATATAGGATAATGAAGATAAGATGTAGATTGATGCTACATAATCAACTACCAATCCCTATAAGTACAAGCGTTATAGGAAAAAATGTACTGACAAGAGCAATGGGCTACACTTCTGCACTGGCATTGTCTGTGTATTCAACTTTTTTGGTAAGATTAAATATAGATGTGATATTTTTTAGTAAATGGTGGGCCAGGGAGATAAGATGCAGAATGCTACACAATGAACCAATCCCTCTTCCCATAATACAAGAGTGTTTTGAACACCGTGTAATTGTCTTGTACAAAACATTTTTATATTATGGGACGGTGGAGAAATATTAATGTAAGTACAGTGATAGACGACATTCAGTCCTTACAAGAGGAATGCAGAGCTAAACCTCTTCAAAAGCATTGGGTTGATTCTAAATTTATGTAAGAGTCCATAGGGATCTTATAATGTCCACCAAATGGACGATAACAAGGCTAACATGTGCAGTGATGCTACATAATCAAACAACTATGAAAGTAAGTATGATCATACAGGGCAAGAGGAACTCACAAGAGCAATGCAGTGTGCAGTATAGTTGCGAGATTCTGTGGTCCCTTGAGAATGAGTGTTCTTCTACTAACAGTTTCCGTACAAGTGAGACGTTAAGGCAAATGCAGAAATGTTGTTCAAATTGTGATGTGATATCATAGATAGTACCTTACGCTACAGACGAGACCAATGTGTAACAATATTATTCCAGTCACTATCTGATAAATGTAGCACCAGAGACTTCACAGAAATTTCGTTTAGAGGCTTGCCATCGAAGTGCGCTTGCCTCAGGTAGGAATGATACTTCATCAATGAGTGCTTGAAAAGCGCAAACTACCATTGCTCGTCTTGACAATCCAGTTTGGTCCTCGCCTATTTAAAAGAATGAAATCTTGTGTCTTCTGTCAGCAGAAACATATGCAATAATTACCATGAATAAGATTAGTACATTACTTACGCGTAAGTTGCGGAGGAAGGCTGGAAATTTTTCTATGTCTACGGTATAATCTTTTCATGAAGGAAAGATGCGCACAAAGTTCCCGACAACAATATAAGCTTCGTCTTGTAAACTGGGAAGAAATGGAACAGGGGTCCTATTTGCTGCAATTGGGGCTCTCTCTGGTTCGAAAAGGGATTTGACAACTGGATTTGGTGTACTCTTTGCTGGAATGGGGGTTTTGCGTCGTAGAGCTGGTGCTATGTTAACTGGCATCATCATACTGTTTGCTGCGGTTGGGGTCTGCTGAGTTGGGGCATCAGAAATGACTAGTGTAGTAGGGCCAGAGCCTGCTAGAGTTGGGGTGTTTTGTGGGTCAGGTGATATTGCAACTACACCTAATAGGCTATTTGATTTATCATGTGTCACTACCTTTTCCAAATACTTTGCTCATGCTCCTCCGCGGTCAGCAATCGCCCTCTTCCTTTTGAACGTCTGATACACAAGAACAACATTTCAATGGATAAATGTGGTATGATGACAGATGGAATATGTACTGAAAATGGATTGGCAGGGCGCATTCACATACACGATGTGTAAACTAAGCTAATGGCAGTGCAACAAAGTAGAAGCAATGCAAAGCATCAGTTGTAAGATATGTGCGACCAATATGACCTTGGAAAGTTAGAGCAAGCACCTTGATGGGTGAATAAGATAGGGCATCTTCCTTTGACTCCTCCACTAGGGAGCTACATTGACTTAGGTCTCCCTCTAGTTCAAAATCACTGTTAGGATCATATTCTGAGCATGAATGCAGAGTGCGAGCATTTGCATTGCATTGCATCCAGACTTGATTTCAGTCCCTTAATGCCAAGTTTTACAGCCATGGCATTGTTCTGCTTTATTCTTTTCATGCACGCAAGCTCATAATCATTATGATGCTGTTCAGAATCTGAGATTCATGAAAACATAAAAAGTAGTCAGATTATCTATGGAATGCATTGCAGATTCAACTCGAAGAGTGTCTCCCTATAAACCCCTCAAGATCTCGCAAAGTTCACCCCAACCATCTTGACGGACCACACATAAATACAAACCTCTTATGTCTCTATAACAGGCAGACACACATTTCAAAACTGAAGTAGGGACATTAGAATCATATCAAATTCGTATTTGAACAAATAAACTAAGGAATTATGAGTGGCACAATGTTTAGCTTCAAGGGTGGAGTGCTGGTAGTGCGACACATAGCAAGTAGGCAGATTGCATTCCATGTAAAAGATTGTAGTCTATGTAAAAGCTGAAATGACACTTTCTTTCTATACAATGTAGTGTTCATTGCCCACACATGATGGAAGCGATCACACAGAGAAATACTATTCACTCATGTCTACGGTTCCAGTATTTTGAAACAGGGTGGTCCACCCTAAAATAATATTGAGAAAAGCTGGAAATGACACTTTCTTTCTATACAATGCAGTGTCCGTTGCCCACACATGATGGAAGAGATCACACAGAGAAATACTATTCACTCATGTCTACGGTTCCAGTATTTTGAAACAGGGTGGTCCACCCTAAAAGGATATTGACAACAAATATGACAAGGCAAGCATAGATGTAGTGAATCAATCATTTACTTGTGAGCTTACTAGGACAAGTATGCAGAATTGTAGCTGCGATGAAGAGACCGTCCAAAATCTGAATCAAGAAGTTTGTCTAGCACTTATTGTTTGCAACTAATCGACGTGAATAATTGGATATCATATTGAATGAGTAAGAACGACAAGTAAAATTGTCAACAAACCTGGCTTGCAGTAGTAATCTGGGTCAATGTCACTACGACCAACAATCCAAAATGACGATTATACATTCCTAGGGCGAATTTTGAAACCACGTGAACTTTACAAGTACTACTGACATCAAATACATCTCGAACCATTAAGTGTAGGTAGCACTCAGCACACAACAAACCCTAATGACAGTCACGCCTAATGAGTAATGAATCAATTAGAAAATGGGTGATGAGGAGTGGTGCTGAGTGTTGAGGACGTATATCGGGATAAATCGGGTTGGCTTAGTGGGTGCTTTGACGCTGAGCCCTGAGCAATTTGGGAAGGTAGGCATGGCGGCACGCTAGGGCAGCGGTGACGCTGTTGAGCGAGCGGCTCCTGACCTCCTGTTAGTCTGGCGTATCCTCCTAGAGTCATGCCGTCCAGGGATGGCAAGTCGTCGGCAAGGAATGCAGATGGGGGCGAGTAGAGATTGGAAGCGTGCAATAGAATAGAGGGGAATCGGGGCCTGGGCCGACCCAAAATCCTAGGGTGGGCCGCGGCCCACCGTGGGCACCCTGTAGAGATACACACACCTGAGTGTTCTTCTGCTAGCATTTTTTTGAGCAAAAGAGGGCTTCCCCTCCGATTTCTATTAAAGAAACCACCACGGAACCAACATGATCAATTAAACCCTAAGCATGATCAATTAAACCCTATTATGACTGTGCCATGGCAGATTTAAAGCTGCAAACCGAAGAAATTCTATTTAGCATCCATTATTTGCTTCGAACTAAGAACTAAATTCTAAGAGCTGAAAAGGAAGTACAGTAACCAAGTTACGATCTATTTTCTGGTTGAGATCAAAATTTTGAGGAGACATGAAGTACCACCTCTCTTGCGGCGCCGTGTAGGCATCGGGGGATGTGATGGCTGTCGGTGGCGTTGAAGCAGATCTACGACGGTAGACGGGTGCATCGGGGGATAAGTCCCGTTGCGGTGGAAGAGAAGGTCGTGTGAGCGGTCCCGGCAAAGAGGACGACGGCGCCGATGAAGCGAGAGGACACGATGCAAGGCTCTTGGTCTGTCGTCGTGGATGAGAAACGTCCATCTCTAGCACTGGACGACGTGGTCTTGGTAGGCGCTCCGACATGGTAGAGGACGGTGGTGATGGATGGGGTGGAGGACGGCGGCGATGGATGGGGTGGTGGACGGAGGAGGCTAGTGTGGGGATGGTGTTCTGGCGCAGACGGTGTATGAATGGGAAAATGGAGGGAGAATTACGGGGAACCATGTTTTTGGGACGCGCCTGTCTGAAATATGGGAAAGTTACGAACTTAGCCCCCATTTAAAATTTGGACGTCCCGTCGGTTGGGGATAGGACAGTAATCTCGCATCTAGCCAATATTTGCCCAGAGCGATTTCTGGCGAGGAGAAGGTGTATTGCGCCCATGGTTGGCGCCCACGGTGTATGAACGGGGCTGACAGGTAGGGCGGTTGTGTCACGTCTGAGTGAAGTTACAAACCTGCCCCTATTGCAAATATTTGCCTACATCGATTTCGGCCGAGTCGAGTTTGTTTTGCCGCCCACCGTGTATGAATGGGGAAATGGAGGGAGAAATATATGTCTTTCGGACGAGCTTGAATCAAATGTGTTTTGCCGTCCATGTTTGATGCCCACCGTGTCGGAGTGGGCTCAGAGGCGGTTGCGTCACGTCTAATTGAAGTTACTAACCTACCCCTACTGAGAGCAGTGGAAATCGGGCCGATGGATTGTCCGTGTAAGGGGTAGACAGTAATTTCCATCTCCCAAACACTTGGCTTCGGGCAGCCGATGCGGGAGTGGACATTTTGCCGCTTCTTTCGAATTTTGGGACAATAAGCATCCACATTTACCCTGGCAACTAAATTCGAATCCATTTTGTATTCCTATACGAATCTTTATAAATCATTCTATGTGTTTTATATATCTTCAAAAGCACGACAAAGATGTATTCCACTGTCATATATGAATATGATTTACAAATGCAGATACTCAATTCAGAAGCTAGAATCCAGTTTAAGGTGAATTCGAATATTTGGAACACTTTATGTCCAACTCAAATGTCACACGCAGCATAATGTGTACTCCCATTTAGATATGTACACAAGCGATGTATCAAGATTCAAATACGAGTCAACCAACCAAGAATGTACAAAACTAACAGACATATAAACACTTATAGATATGGATCAATAATATCAACTAACATACATAAGCTAGGCCGTTGTATTTTTTTTGCTAGAAGAGAATCCTTTTTTTAGCGAAGCTAGTACAACATCTTGGCCCTTTCCGATGCATGCCACTTATGGTCCATCTATACTACTATTATTGCCGAATGCACATTCAGCCCGATTGGCATATTTGTAGGTATGGCACAACAATCAAAATGAAATGTCTCCGAGTCTTACCAATTAATACAAACTTGTGCTAAAATAAAATTACAAACCAAAAAACAAAAAACAATTATTACATGATCTCTAAAACAAATGGTTTGATCGATTACATGAACAAACAACACAAAGGTTATTCAACGATGGAAAGAACATTTCACCTATGATTTACCAAGTGGGAATTTAAGCTCCTTTTTTCCTTCAGGACCTTAACAATGCGATCAGTCTCAGCTTGCTTCGTTTTGAAATCCACCAAATATTTAATGGTTATCTTGAGTACTTCTTGTGATTGTGCTGTTTGCTTCATCAACATGTCAACTTCATCTCTAAGTGCAGAAGAAGAATCTCTTTCTACCACTAGTTTAGCCTCTAGAGCATCAACAGTTGGGAATTCATGATGCACAATTGGGCCGGTGCCACTGCTGTGGGATGATACAACATCCATGGGGACCTCGCTCTTTGATCTTGGGCTAACCTGTTTTTCCATTAAAGTTCCGATTGGATTCCAGAAAGTTGAATTTAGCAAAACATCTCAACTGGAAGTTATAACAGCAAACCAGTTAAACAAACAAGGAGTTAAAGAGTTTCAATTGGATGCTGAAAAGTAGTTATTATCATCATTGTAACCAGTTGTTGCAGCAGCAAAGCAGTTAAACAAACAAGTTTTGCAAGAGGTGCCTATTGTGGCATTGGAGTTTCTCTTAGATCCTGAAAAGTTGAGTAGCCAGGAACGTGATTAGAGCAACCAGTTGCAACAGCAAAACAGTTAAACAAACAAGTTTTGGAAAAGGAACCTGTTGTGGCATTGGAGTTTCTCTTGGATCCTGAAAAGTTGAGTAGTCAGTAACTTGATTAGAGCAATAAGTTACAACAGCAAACTTGTTACACAAATATATTTTTGAAGATGTACCTGCTGTGCAAGGACTTCCAATTGGATCTTGAAAACTTGAAGTTGGTAGGATGATTACAGCAACAAGTTACAGCAGCAAACCAAGTAAATAAGGAAGTTTCTGAAAACATACCTGTTGTGCCAACAGAGTTTCAGTTGGATCCTGCAAACTTGAATGTTAGCAATCAATAAATAAAGTTTTGCAAGATCCATAAGAAACTAACGTCAAACTAATAAAACTAACCAGTTTTGGCAACGTATTAATTACACATGAACTACTAAACTAACAAGATCTTGGCAATGTATTAAAGTAACAAGTCATTACCGTTTACCAGCAACACAGACATCTGTAAATTTCTTTGATGTAAGCAAAATGATTCCAACACATATATAAGTTAAAAAGATGGTGTCCCTCATATAAACCTGACAGTTGTCTGTCTATGAACATGCAAACATTACTAGTGCAACAAGTGATAACAGCAAACTATTTAAACAAACAGGGTATCAGAATGTAAATTACACGTGAATTCTGCTGCACCCTAGAAGTACATATGACCAGCTATCTACGTGCTTAAGTAGCTATTTAAGTTCAGCCAAACAGGTAGTTCTTAACAGTAAGTATCAACCACATAGATAGGCGCAGTCTATAATAGGATTAACATGCTATGGCATTATGTAATCAGTAGCAAGCTAAATTAATCCAAGCAACGTAATTGAACAATTTTGCAATAAATGGCTAACTAAAATTCCGAGAAGCAGGTAACTGAACTTATGCTAGCTCTTTGTACAGGCACACTGCAACTTCTTTTTCGCTTGCAAGGTTCTACGAAGGATTCCATGGCATCAATTGCTTGGATATGCAGTCCCAATACTTCTTTCTTCCCACACTGCATTGGCAAGTCGAATGGTTAATCTGGTAAGATGGTGCGTCCTTGATATGTTATATGAGGACGTGTAGTCAGACTAGTTGTGGCCACACAAATCACACTGGCTTTTACTGTATATTTCATGCAATTACATTTGACATATCGAGATCTAAGCAATCTACAATAGGATGAAAAGATTGGCATCCTTCACATTATTGGCGAACTCAGTTCATAGAAACAAGCAATTCAACCATTCTGTGGGTAAATCAAAAGCGCCACTAGAATATTTTTCACTACCCCAATCATACACGCAAAAAGGGGCGACGCCACCATAGGGGCTGGTATGGGCGGCCGCCTCGGGTGGCTAGAAAGTGTGCACCTAGTTTGAGTCATCCAGGTTGGCCCAAGTTAGTTTTGTTCGTCCCAACGCACAAGCAGGCAATGTAAAAAATGAAGAAAAACGTTTCAGTTTGGGTGGGCCAATAACGTTAGTGCAAGGCAGGCCCTACAAAGAGGCTCATGGGCCCAAACGCAGCGCCTCCCATATCGACGATGAGGGAAAATCCCAATTCGTTCACTCCAGCCTCCAGTCTGGTTCACTTCTAACCTAGCAGCCGCTGGACAGACTGACACAACACTTCCTCACACCCTCGTTGGAGGGCGATCGCCGGGCTTCAAGCGAATGGAAGGACAAGAAGATGAAAATCCAACTGTGGGTGTAGCCTGCATGGGAGGCAGCGGCGGCAGCACGGGCATGGCATCGAGCTTGCGCAAACGGACAGTCGCAACTTGCAAGAGCAGCATGCGCAACGAGCATGAACATCACATCCCTAATTATATCCAATTCAACTGTTCAATTTCTGGTCAATAGTTAAACCTGACGGTGTTGTAAAATTGCTTGTATGTAGGGAATCTATGAGAAAATGAAACCAATTTCTGCTTATTTTGTAACTCCCCCAATCAATACTGAACTGACTGAATCTGATGTATCTAATCAAGTTTCCGGTGAAAACATACAAGCTCATGTTGTTCTTGAGCCTGAAGTGTCGATGAGCAATTTGCTAATGAAGGATTTGATGCAAACATTTTACATGCTCACGGTGATGAACATATAGTGTCTAATGAGGGATCTAATGCAAGCATTTTGCAAGCTCCCATTGAAGGATTTAGTGTCTAATGATGATCTGCTATGTTGAGAGAGACCTAGAGATTTGCAGGCATTGATGACAAGCAAATTATAGTACATTTTCATGGCTTGAGGAAACATCGAGGCCATCTACCAGAAAGTCCTCGTATCATGACAACGTAGCATAAATACTTTTCTAATCTGTTGTTTGAAACTATTGGCATACTTGTGCAGGATAGATATATTGATATGCGCTTATGACCGGTTATAGGTGCAATTACACTTCGATATTTTCAGCCAGAGAACGAATAATTCAAGCAGGTACAGACCATGTTAGTAGTCCTTGTATTTGCATTTTGTGTTTTTTGGTGCTTACATCATTTAGTGTTTTATAATCTGAACTACTTTGGATTATTAGCTGGTTTTCAAAGTGCATGTAGCTTCACATTTCTCAAGTTATGTTGATTTCCGGAGTGCAAGTGCCTTCATATTTTTTAAGTTAAATATTCGCCCCTGGTAACTTGAATTCATGGATTTGCCACTGCACACAAATTATACACGCAGACCAATACGAATTAAATGAAATGCAGGGACTTACGCTAGCTCGTTGTATAGGCTCACTGTAGCTCTGCTTGCGCTTGGGATGTTCCATGTACAAGTCCATGTTACCACTTGCTTTGATGTGCAGGCCTTGTGCTCCTTGCATCCCCCTCTGCATTTTTGACACGACGAATGGTTGATCAAATAAGAGGAATCGACCTTGCTGTTGTTGTCTGGGAGGATGATACTTACAAGGTTGTACGGGTGTGCAGGATGTGTACCAGATCCCGTAGCGCCGTCATGCATCGCTAAAGAAATGGTTTTGCTTGTTTCAGATGATATCTCCAAAAGAGTTAAGAGTTAAAGTCAGAGTTGCATAGGCGTGTAAGCTAAGAGAGCAGTGAAAGGATATCCAAACATCGTCGGAACAGTGCACAAGGGAGTGATGTGTGGATACCTAGTTCGGGCCGGCGTTTGGGCATGCTCGCCTAGCTAGAGTGCGGGTCACTTTAGAGCCGTTGAGGGTGATGCACTGGCATTGGCTGGCCGCGCACAGATGCAGATCTTGAGTGGCAGTGGAGCGCTACAATGCGGTGGACGAGACCGTTGGTGAAGTCCCAACGGCCTCGGGGGGCGTAGGTGCGACGATGTGCTCGGTGAAGTAGCCCCGATGAGGTGGGAGACTGCGTCGGTGAAGTGCACCTGATGGGTGGAAGTCGGTGTCTGTGAGGCACGTCGGTTGCGGTGGCCGACGTTGTCGGTGGACCACCCAGTGCGGTGGACGAGGGCGTAGATGAGGTAGCTCCGGTGCGGTGGTGAAGCGCGACCGTCGTCTTCGTCGTCGTCGTCAAGACGCAGGTGGGGAAAGAGACGAGACGAGGGCGATTCGAACTTTGCTTGGGTTGGCGGCGAATTAGGGGTTTGAGCAATCTGGGCACGGAAGGGGACGGTGGAGAAGGGAGATTTTGCTTGGGGCCGTCAGATATTTCAATCCGAAACATGGAAGCGCGAACTTATTTTGTCATCGTTTTTTTGGGGGGGGGGAGGGTGGAGGGAGGGAGAGGGGTGGGTGGCTGGGTGCTAAGTGTCCGTACGACACACGCGACGACCACGACACGACCCTGGTCTGCCTGGTGCGCCTACATTTGAGAATGCAAACGAACCTTCTTTCATTTGCAAAAGAATATGCATGTATTACCATGCCCGTGTTTCCCTTGCAAATAATTAGTCATTTGAAACGAGATACTATAAATTAATTAATGAGGAGTTATTTGAAAAAAAAGGTATCCACGGTATCCACGCTAACGTGGATTAGAGTGTGTGTCACATAATTAGTTATTTGAATTAGAGTGCGTGTCACATAGCGATCTCCAATTCTAACGTGGATTTCGCATTTCACGGTATCCATGCTACTTTTTTAATACAAATTCATATGTATATGTTGAACACCATGGTAGTGAGAAAACTTTGGATGGATTCAAACATATGACCTAATAAATAGCACAACAATTGAGTCAATGTCAACTTTTCCAAACCTAGTATGGCACGAATTCGAAATAATTACCCATATGCATGGTCCTCAGTTCAAATCTTACAATGTACACCGAATTGAAACATCGATTTTAAGTCTCATACTATCTACATTCAAATGTTGTTTTTAGCCCCCCCCCTCCGCGGCACACACGCTGCATACTTCCTGTATCCGTCAATCTTCCTCTCCTAACCACATTAGGAAGCTATCGGTTTCTGACACACGTTCATTCTTTCTCTCCATGTTTCGATCTCTAACTCTCTCAACTACACAACCCCCTTTTAACACTTTGTTACCAAATGTATTTACCTCACACACCCACCATTTCACCCCATGCCGAGCTCTCTCTCTCTCTCTCTCTCTCTCTCTCTCTCTCCCTCCCACCCTCTCTCACTAGATACATGCATTGCCTATCTAGCCCCCCAACCTCTCGTGCGCACGCACACACATTGTCTATCTAGGTCACTCCCTCGAGACTGACTCACTCTTTCTTCCACACGGCGGGCCACACTCGCTCAATCTCACTCTCTTTATCTGAGTCTCGATTAACCTCGTTTTCTTTCACACACAAATGATATATCTCCCTGTTCGGGCCTCGATCGACACACTCTATACTCTCTCACGCATATTGTCTATCTAGGTCAGTCCATCCAAGCCGCCCCCGCTCTTTCGACCTCATGGCGGGCCACGCTCGCTCAATCTCTCTCTCTCTCTCTCCCTCTCTCTCTCTCTCTTTGTATGTCTCGATTGACCTCGCTCTTTCTCGGACACAAACGATATATCTCCATGTTTGAGCCCAATTCGACATATTCATATTGTATACTCTCTCACTCACATTGTCTATCTAGGTCACTCTCTCCAACTCGTCTCACTCTTTCGATCGCACCACGACCCACACTCGCTCAATCTCTCTCCCTTTATGTATGTAATCGATTGACCTTGCTTCCTCCCACGCACAAAATATATCTACATGTCTGTAACTGGATCATCTCTCAAGCTCTATCTTACAGCCCTCACCCTTCCCAAAAGCTCAATCGGACAATATCTCTCCAAAGCATATATATCTTTTCAATGAATGTCGGACCACACTCACTTTGTCTCTCTATCTATATGTCTCTCGATTGACCTTGCTTTCTCACGCTGTATCTTCCACACATTGAAGCTACCTCTCCATCCCTCGCAAAGCCAGAGCTATTTACATTGCGAGGGGGACTCCAACCTTGGATTAATTCGTGTAGGCATTTATTCCGGTGGGTTTAGATTAATTTTCATAGCATTCGGCCCACAACTACTCCAAACGCTGTTACAACCCCCACACCTCCCCCAATTGATTTCCCTCTGGCTAGGTCATTGCTCTCTCGCACGTCCTTTATCGCCTTCAACGTCGCACCATGGTGTTATTGCAAACAACTCTGTTGTTCTCTTTAATTATTACAAATAGGCTATAAAACTACACACCGATAGTCCACCTGGAATGGAACAAATTTCGGCCCACAAATTAAAGTGCTACAAACTACACACCGAGGGGCCCACCTGTCATGAAACAAATTTGGACCCATATACAAATTAAAAAATAAAGGACGATGATCGAACATGCGACCAGGGCCTTCAAGCCGCACGTCAATAGGCAACATACCTAGAACAACAATGTTTGTTGTACCCCCCTTTGTTCATATAATATTTTTATATTACCACAGCCTATTTAATGGATAACATGTAATATTATTTTTAGTACATTAGTGGGACCGGCTCGTTAGCACGTACTATTCGCCTTCACTTACTGGTGGGTTCCATGTGTGCTCTCTCTCCTCCCCTTCTGCGTTTACACGCACGGGCAAACACGAAGAACTCGCGTGCGATGTTGCCGTTGACTATATCTAGACGCGTTCACAAGTTACGGCACCTGTTTCACATACTAGTAGTACTAGTCAATGTGTACGTGCAATGCACATTAATTTGGAAGTATATTAGGTGCATGCGGATATTAAGTAGGATATTATTTGCGTGTTATTATGTGATTAGCACTATTTTTGGCATGAAATTAACTGCACGCTAAATGTGTTGAGCGTTCGACATTAAATCAGTCTAGGTCGTTGGATGAGAAGGAATACATGTGGCTTGATGACATTTAATATTTAATTTGATACGCGTCTAGCAGAACATTCAATCGATCAAACAATAGATTTCATTCAGTTTGACTCCGACTTTACATCTGCATTTATTTATCGATCTAAAATAAATGGAAATGATACACGTTCGGATTTTAAGCATGGCAATCCGAATGTTTTTCATGGCAAATTTAGATTACGCGGCGGCGGCGGCGGCGTCTTGCGGTGGAAGCGACTCCTCTGCCGTGCTCTGTGTGTCGTCGGGCCACTGACCGACGGCGATGGCGACGGCGGCGTCTTCCGCCGTTGTTGGCGTACTCCTGGACGTTGGCCCTAGCTTCAAGGAAGGCCACAATGTTCTGGACTTCGGTCTCCAGGAGCGAGTCTGTCGGCGTCCTGGGAATGGGGGTCCCCAGACTTGCCTTCCTGCGGCCCACGACGTGGTTTCTACCAAAGCAGCCTCAGACGGCCCATCTTCACCAAAGAACACTCAAGACCCTCGCGAGGGGCCAAGCCTCGCGAGGTGGACGACGCAAGACCTCCCCGGGGGCGGCCTCACCAGGCTGGCTCGCGAGGGGCGGAGAGATCAAGGCAAGGGGCACCTAGCGAGGTTCCTGTGACACAAGCCATGACGACCGGGGCTAGGCGGGCGCCAGCGCGCGCAGTGTCCTCGTTTCCTCTTTGGTGCTAAAGAGGTAAGCGCAGGCGAGGAGTCCCGAGGCATCAGGCAAAGGTTTCCATATCGGTGCAACGAGACCAAGACCAGCAGGACGGCAGGACGGAGGTCACCGTGGAGCCCAAGACGGTGTCACCACCAGAGTGTTTGGCAGGCGAAGACCACCTTTAGTCAGGATAACTTGTACTAGTTGTCTCCCTTCAAATTTGGCCGTTGTGGCATCCCTTCCCGCCAGCATTTGGGAAGAGGCCCAGGGCCTCTATAAATAAGGCTAGCCACGACAGTAGGAGGCAACTGATCGAAAGCCACCCCGATCATCCTCAACCACACAAGCTCATCGAGCACAAGAGCACCTCTCCTCAGGAGGCTGTTCTTCCCTTGTAACTGTTCATCCTCAGCCCAAGAGGCAATCCACCACGCCACACTGGAGTAGGGTATTACACCACATCGGTGGCCCGAACCAGTATAATTCTTGTGTCCCTTTGTTCTGCGAGTTCGACGCGCTGAAGCCTTGAGATCACGGTGAGAGAGAGTGCTAGGGGGAGGAGAGATATTCGTGCGCACCCCAGTGTTCGAACCTCAAGGGTTTTGCCGGAACCCGAAATCCGACATTTGGCGCGCCAGGTAGGGGTGCGCCGAAGCCTTCCTTCCATCGATCCACGCTCCACCATCACCGCGCCTTGCCCCCATGGCCAGCGTTGCTCTTCCGGCTACGATGACGGATGCCCGTGGCGGGGCCAGGGGGCTCCGAGCCTTAGCCCCCGCCTTGCGGCAGGTGTAGTGGCCACCCAAGTTCAAGTCAGAGATGCCGCCGCGTTATGACGCCGCGGCGGACCCGTCGGCCTTCCTGCTAGCGTATGAAGAGGCCGTCCTGAAGGCTGGGGGCGACGACAAAGTCATGGTCAATTGGCTTCCCATGGACCTCACTGGTGCACCGCGCGCCTGGCTGCTCAACCTCCCAGGATCTACGGTGGCATCTTGGGAGGAGTTGTGCAACCTATTCGCTACGTGCTTCACGGCACTGGCGCCCCTCGCCGTCGTGGCCATCCTCGGCGGCTCGCAAGCGTCGCCCTCGGGCCGTCACACCAAGCCGTTCCTTTGCCATATCGGCGCCGCTTCCGCACGGCAGGGAGCTCCCCTGGGTTGGGTGGCGCCCAAGGCCGACCTGACCTTCGACTCGGGGGATCACCCAGTTACCACCGTCGGCTCGGGCATGCTCCCAATGCTTTGCACGCCCACCATCTGCAGCGTAGCTATCACCAAGACCCTCATCGACGGTGATGCCGGCCTCAACGTGCTCTCTATGGAGGCTTTTAGCCTCCTTCACATGCCGCTCAAGTGGCTCTGCCCTAGCAAGCCCTTCTCCGGGGTTGGCGGCGGCTCACTTGACCCCACAGGGAAGATCCGTCTTTCGGTGACCTTCGGCACCCGCGACAACTATCGCATTGAGATGATCGACTTCGACATCGCCCGTATTGGCCTCCCGTACAACGCCATCCTCGGGTACCCGAACCTGGCTCAGTTTATGGCGGCAACCCATCCGGCCTACAACCTCATGAAGATGCCTGGGAGCAAGGACGTCATCACCGTAGTTGGAGACACCAAGGAAGCACCGGTGGCGCTCAGGCTCGCCCTCAAAACCGCTTCGGCCGCACCAGCTAAGAAGAAGCAGTTGTTCACTCAAGATCGGGCAGAAACCAAGCAGGTGCCGGTCGAATAATATGGGTCCTCTGGAGCCACCTTCACCACAGGTGCCAACCTCGACTCGGATCAAGAGGAGGCGTTGGTGAAGTTCTTGCGTGCAAACAAGGAAGTATTCACATGGGAACCCAAATAGCTGGTAGGGGTCCCAAGAGGGGTGATCGTGCATCATTTAAGGGTGTGACCCAATGTGCGCCCTGTGAAGCAGAAAGCACGGCGACAGTCCACGGAGAAGCAGTCCTTCATCATCCAAGAAACCTGCAAGCTGGAGGCAGCAAGTGTCATTCGCGAGGTTCGGTACCCCGAGTGGCTGGCGAACCTCGTCGTCGTGCCAAAGAAAGGTGGGAAGGAGCGCATGTGTGTCGACTTCACCAACCTCAACAAGGCCTGTCCCCAAGATCCGTTCCCACTTCCACGCATTGACCAGATCGTTGACTCCACTGCCGAGTGCGACCTGCTATGCTTCCTGGATGCGTTCTCAGGCTATCATCAGATCAAGATGGCGGTAGAGGATGTGGAGAAGACGGCCTTCATAACCCCGTGCGGGGTGTACTGCTACACTTGCATGCCGTTCGGGCTGCGCAACATAGGCGTGATCTTCCAACGACTGATGCACATCGCCCTGGGTCAGCAGCTCGGGAGGAATGCTGAAGCCTACGTCGAAGACATTGTGGTAAAGTCTCGGGAGGTGAGAACTTTGATTCAGGACCTGGAGGAGACCTTCGCGAGCCTCCGCCAGGTGGACTTGTGTATCAATCCGGAGAAGTGCGTGTTTGGTGTCCCTTCCGGCAAGCTGCTTGGCTTCCTCGTGTCCCACAGGGGGTCGAGGCCAACCCCGAGAAGGTCAAGCAAAAGAAGACATGAGCCCACCGCAAACCCTCAAGGAGATGCAGAAGCTTGCCGGCTGCATAACTTCGCTAGGGCGCTTCATCTCCAAGCTGGGAGAGCGCGCCCTACCATTCTTCAAACTGATGAAGAAGAAGGGCCCATTTGAGTGGACCCCGCTGTCGCCGTTCTGGAGACGAGGGTCCCTAGACTTGCCTGCCTACGGCCCACAGCGTGTCCAAGTGATGTCTACTACACAACCTTCTTCTTGTAGACGTTGTTGGGCCTCCAAGTGCAGAGGTTTGTAGGACAGTAGCATATTTCCCTCAAGTGGATGACCTAAGGTTTATCAATCCGTGGGAGGCGTGGGATGAAGATGGTCTCTCTCAAACAACCCTGCAACCAAATAACAAAGAGTCTCTTGTGTCCCCAACACACCCAATACAATGGTAAATTGTATAGGTGCACTAGTTCGGCGAAGAGATGGTGATACAAGTGCAATACAGATGGTAGATATAGGTTTTTGTAAACTAAAAATATAACAACAGCAAGGTAGCAAGCGGTAAAAGTGAGCCTAAACGGTATTGAAATGATAGGAAACAAGGCCTAGGGTTCATACTCTCCACTAGCGCAAGTTCTCTCAACAATAATAACATAGTTGGATCATATAAGTATCCCTCAACATGCAACAAAGAGTCACTCCAAAGACACTAATAGCGGAGAACAAACGAAGAGATTATGGTAGGAGAATGAAACCACCTCAAAGTTATTCTTTCCAATCAATCCATTGGGCTATTCCTATAAGTGTCACAAATAGCCCTAGAGTTCGTACTAGGATAACAACTTAAGGCACAAATCAACCAAAACCCTAATGTCACCTAGATACTCCAATGTCACCTCAAGTATCCGTGCGTATGATTATACGATATGCATCACACAATCTCAGATTCATCTATTCAATCCAACACAAAGTACTTCAAAGAGTGCCCAAAGTTTCTACCGGAGAATCACGACGAAAACGTGTGCCAACCCCTATGCATAGGTTCATGGGCGGAACCCGTAAGTTGATCACCAAGACATACATCAAGTGAATCACGTGATATCCGATTGTCATCACAGATACGCATGGCAAGACATACATCAAGTGTTCTCAAATCATTAAAGACTCAATCCGATAAGATTACTTCAAAGGGAAAACTCAACCCATTACAAGAGAGAAGAGGGGGAGAAGAAACATAAGATCCAACTATAATAGCAAAGCTCGCGATACATCAAGATTGTGCCAAATCAAGAACACGAGAGAGAGATCAAACACATAGCTACTGGTACATACCCTCAGCCCCGAGGGTGAACTACTCCCTCCTCGTCATGGAGAGCGCCGGGATGATGAAGATGGCCACCGGTGAGGGTTCCCCCCTCCGGCAGGGTGCCGGAACAGGGTCCCGATTGACTTTTGGTGGCTACAGAGGCTTGCGGCTGCGGAACTCCCGATCTAATCTCCGTTCTGGAAGTTTTAGGTGCGTGAGTATATATGGAGTGCGGGAAATGCGTCGGTGGAGCTTCGGGGGCCCCACGAGGCAGGGGGCGTGCCTTAGGGGGGTGGGCACGCCCCCACCCTCATGAGCACCTCCCTTCTCTCCTGACGTGGGTTCCAAGTCCATCCGGTAGCTTTCCTTCCAAAAATAACTTCTCCAGTTGATTTCGTTCCGTTTCGACTCCGTTTGATATTCCTTTTCTTTGAAACACTGAAATAGGCTGTCGGATTTCGGGTTCCGGCAGACCCTTGAGGTTCGAACACTGGGGTGCGCGCGGAGATCTCGCCCTCTACCTACCTGCACCCTGCCACCTCGCTGTGATCTAACTACGAAAGGAACAACACAAGAGACACAAGGTTTATACTAGTTCGGGCCACCATTGTGGTGTAATACCCTACTCTAGTTTGTGGTGTGGTGGATTGCCTCTTGGGCTGATGGTGATGAACAATACAAGGAAGAACAGCCTCATGAGGGTCATTCTTGGCAGAGTGATGAACTGCTTGGAGGAGTTCGATCGCTCTCTCTCTCTCTCTCTCTCTCTCTATATATATATATATATATATATATATATATATATATATGAGATCCAGCTCAAGCTATTCCGGATCAGATCCCCCTAGCTCTATGTGTGGCTAGTCCTATTTATAGACAGAGGCCACAGGCCTCTTCCCAAATATTGAGCGGGAAGGCGCCAACAATTGGCCATTTTGAAGGGGAACATCTGGTACACTTATCCTGACTAAAGTTGGTCCTCGCCTGTCAAAGGCTCTGGTGGTGACGCCGGCTTGGGCTCCACAATTACTTCCTTCCTGCCATTGGGCTGGTCTTGGTCTTGTTGCACCGGAATGAACGCCTTTGCTTGATGCTCTCGCCTGCGCTTGCTCCCTTTGCACCAAAGAGGAAAGGAGGACATTGCGCGGGCTGGCGCCCTTGGTCGTCACGGCTTGCGTCATGGGAACCTCGTGAGGTACCCCGCCTTGATCTCTCCGCCTCCTCGCGAGCCAGCCTGATGAGGCCGTGCCTAAGGAAGCTCCCTGTCATCCGCCCCGCGACACTTGGCCCCTCGCGAGGGTCTTGAGCTTGTGTTGATGAAGATGGGCCATGATGGGCCCCCTTTGAGCCACACCGCAGGCGCATGACGAGCAAGTCTGGGGACCCCGTTCCCGAACGCCGACAAGAGCCCGGGCCCAAGGCGTGCCGGGCTTGGTCGAAAGAGGCGAAGGGGCAAGGCGCGGTTACGCTGAACCCCTAACAGCCTGCGGCCTTGGGTGCCGCATGGTGGTTAATTGGACGTGGGTGCCTTAGCAACCGCGCGAGTTGATACAGGAGCGGCGTCTACCTAGGCTTTGCTTCCCTTGCTTTCTCACAGTTCTTTGCTCAGATCCCCTTTCTTGCGCCTCTCCTTCCTGCCTTCGAAATCTTCAGATCCACTCCGACTGCACGCCCTAGCAAGGCATAGCGCCTCGCCAGACCCCGGTCGGAGCTTGGTACTCACCTGCCCTGGACTCACTGAACGTGTCGGAGGCGAGCCTTGCCCGGGTGCGCCAGATGGCGGCGGCGCAGGGCATCGACGGGGCGAAGGTGTTCAAGGCCGGCTCCGCCCTCCCTGAGGGCCAAGGGAGCACCTTCTATCCGCTCTTTGTAAGGGCCAAGGGAGTTCTTCTTCTCTGTCCTCCGCCATTACAAGCTACAAGCTCTGCATCTCCACCCCAACTCTGTTCTCCTCCTGGCGATCTTTGCCTACTATTGTGAGGCTCACGTCGGGGTGCAGCCCTCAGTGGCCCTGCTGCGCCACTATTTCTCCCTCCGGACCTCTCGTGGTTCCCTCTCTGCGTGTGCGAGCTTCGTCGCGTACGGTAGCTCCATCGCCATTTCGAACCCCGGGAAGAGGATTGAGGGCTTCAGGAGCAAGTGGGTCTTGGTAGATGTTGGGCGCATCCACCCTCGGCTAATCTTGCCCACGGAGCACCCTACGCACTCTGACGATTGGTCTCGAGTGGAGCTCGTGGATCCCCGTGCGAGGCCGGTGTTGGAGAAGATGGACATGGATCTGAGGCTGGCTTGACATGGCGTGGCGCGGCGAGCCGGCGACGCCGAGGGAATTCTGGAGCACCGGTGGCTCCGCTTTGTCGGTACTCCGCCGATGTGGAGGCCCCACCCGAGCCCCGCGATCTTGGCCGACGAAGACCTGGCTGCGGTTCTCCATTCTTTGGTCGGGGGCAACATGGCGAGGTTGGAGGGCGCTCCTACGCCCCTGTTCCTCCGCGACGACTGGGAGCAGGTAGTGCAGTCCATGCCCGTCTTCAACGGGGACGGGCCTGTGCCCGCGGAGGCTCCCGAGGACCCGGTGGACGTGTCCTCCAGTGACTCCAGTGAAGAGAAGGGAGAAGGGGAGCGGGAAGGAGGGCTCGACTCCGAGGTGACCGATGGAGAGTCGAGGGCTCCCGTCCCTCGGTGCAAGTCCCGCGTTCTCCGCCTCTCACCGGCGGCAGCGATGGACGAGGATGATGACGGCAGGCGGTGGGAGCTTGTCACGATCGAAGAAGGATAGGACCGGGCTGATCCCCCGCGGGTCCGCCCCGGCCCCGAGGCGATCCGTAGGCGCGCCTTCTGCTCCCGAGCTCCTTGAGGCTGATCCTTGCAGCCGGCTCTCGGGCTTCAAGTATGGCCGGAGGTTGCTCGAGCTCGCGAGCGATGACCAGTAAGTGCTTGATTCTGGTTTTATTCCTTGCTTTGTCGCTGAGGCTTGATATCTGTTTCTTTTGGCTAGGCTGGCGCTTGCGGCGAAGAAGCTGAAGGGAGCTCCTGAGGCTCCGTCTAGGGCAGCGCCTCTGCTCGTGAAGGAAGGCGACGGCAAGACACGGGCCTCTCCTGCCCGGTCATCCTCGCGAGGCCTGGTGGAGCTGGCTGGGGCGAGCTCAGCCCCCACGGCCCAAGCGGCTCCTGAGGTGCCCTTGCCTGATGCTGCCACCACAACCGTTGGGGCGCAGCAGGCTCCGCCTCAGGACACTGTGGTCATGCTGCCACCTTCTCCTCCTACTCCACCAACTGCTGGCTCTCCGACTCCTCCCACTGTCTTGGATCGTGCTGCTGCTGAATTGGACCGGCTGCGGCAAGATCTTCTAGGCGCCGACCCTCGCTTGGTGGCCGGCGCTTGGAGCCGGCCTCTGGCCGGATTCGCTCCGACGCCTGATTCGGGGTCTTGGTCCAGGCCTCGACGGCTTGCGACGAGGAGAAGCAGGCCGTCCTTGGGGCGAAAGCTGCTCGCGACGCTGCCTTGGGGGAGGTAGCCGATGTCCGAGGTCGCTGCGAGGCACTGGAGAGCGAGCTGCAGGGCCTGTGGGACCATCTCGCCAAGGAGGCCCGCCTTCGCCAAGAGCAGGAGGAAGGCATGAAAGCTCGCGAGGTGGCCGTCAAGGATCGGGACGCCAAGCTCAAGAAGCACCGTGAACGCCTAGGCGTCTTTGGAGCAAGAGTTGGAGGCAAGGAAGGTCGAATGACGGCAAGGAACGGGTCCTTGCCGAGGATTGCATGGCCTTCACGAGATGGAGGTGAAGGCTCGCACCTTGCTGAGGGAGCTTTACGATAGCGGCCTGGAGAGCCCGCTGGCCGGCGCAGAGGACGGCCCCGCCAAGCTGCTTCCCTTCCTAGTTCGCGCTCTTGAAGATGTCGCCCTTGGCCTTGGCCCTACGGCTGAGGCTGAGGCGCGTGTCTTGTCTTCTGCAGTGCTGAGGCGGGTCCTCACCCACGTCTACCTTCGCGATCCCAACGTTGACCTCGACAGCCTGCTGGAGCTAGCGAGTGGCGAGCTTGCTGCTGCCGCTGCTGAGGCCGTGAAGGGTCGTGCGGAGGCTCTGCTGGGGAAGTTCCGGGCCTTCAGCACCAAGCCGAAGTAGGGCGATGCCAACCCTGCGGCTCCACAAGGCGAACCCGCTCCGCGCAGCTCCACCGCCGACAAGTGACTCTGTTGTGGCTCCTGTTCTGCTTTTAATTCCTGCACATGTATCATGCCTCGGGAAGGCGCTTAAACTTGCATTTGGCATTGTGATAACAGTTATGGACTATAATATTTGCTTTTGAATTCCTTGAAATTTGCGCTTCCTACTTGCTTATGTTCTACGCTGGCAGAGCCCGGCCTCGCGCATACCTCAGCCGCCGTTAGCCCGGCCATTAACCAGGGCGGGACCAAGGAGTGAGGGCTACGTGACAAGTTAGGCTCACGAGTCGCGATGCTCGTGGAGTCCCCTTGGCGCCACGAACAACAAGTAGGGAGGTGAGATGTGGGTGGATCTACCGTTCTCGTCTGCCTCAGAGCCCGGCCCGCGCATACCTCAACCGCCGTTAGCCTTTCGTAACTAAGGAGTGAGGGGCTACGTGACCAGTTAGGCTCCTGAGTCGTGATGCTCAGGAGTCCCCCTTGACGCTCAAACGGCCTTCGTACCTTGGCTCCGCTCGGGGAGGAACGTGCGACGAACCAGGCCCGAGGGGCCTGGCTGGGTGGCGTGCGTCTGGGCGTGACCCAGGCGCAACCCCCGTGACCAGCCCCCTCGCGTGGCACTCCCAAGGGGAGGCGTTGCGATGAGGCCAGACACTGAGATCTGGGCTCCCTGAGGTTGATGCAGCCCGGGGGCCACCCTCAGTTGTTTATCACCAGCGCAGAGCAAGCGCTTCCGTATGTGTACGGGCATAGCCGCTCCTCGGCAGTGTCGTCAGCCAGCAAGCATGGTGCTTCCATCGGTGCGTGGGAGGTGCTCCCCTCGGGAGGAGCCCCTGGGCGTAGATGACCCATACGACACGTGGCTGGCACGGTAGGGCCTGACGAGGTGTATCTGGGCACCCATGAGCCAGCGCGGGACTCACGGGGCCCTACCTCAAGGTGGGTTGCGCCTGGCACTGGGCCTTATCTTGTGATGTGTTCCTGCAGGTTTGGTTAGATGCCGGTGCTCTACGTCCTCGGGTCCCGGCCCTCGAGCTGGTCTCGGCCCGTCATTGGTATGCCAGTCGCTGGCCGTGGACAAGGCGGAGGGTGAGGGCTGGAGAGCGATGGGAGCCACGAGTCGCGATGCTCAGTACCCCCTTTAATGTGCAAGCGGTCGACATGAACGAAGAAAAGGTGCCGGATTGGCATCAAATAACAAGCATGATGGGTCGAACGCATGACCCGAAATAAACGCAGAAGAGGATACATGCCGCGGTCTCGCCCGAGCGACTTGGGGATGATGCAGCCGAAGGCGCCCCTAACAAGATAAGCTAGGAACATGAAGTAAAGGGATACACGCCACAGGGGCGGACCCACGCGGCACTGGGGAATAATGCAGCCCTGGGGGGCGCTCCCAGCAGGAAATGAAACTTGAAAGATGTCACCTGATAGCGTTGAAGACGAAAGGGTGTTGGTGCAGCAGTCTCGGTGGGCTGCGGGAGCCGATCCTCACGAGCCCCCACGCTCAGGGGCCTCGGGAGGCTCTGGAGGCGCTGGTGGCTCGTCGTGGACCATCTCCATCTCTGCCAGGGCTGCGGAACGCCTGGCCTCTTGAGCCTCCAGGATGCTCCCCATGAGGCGCTGGCGCGTGGCAGCCGCGTTCGGCAAGCCGTAAGGCATGCGAACATAGCTGTGGGGTGGACCTTCGCAGTGCCCCACGTGAGAGGGCCAGAGGCGCTCCTGAGAGGCGGCTCGGTTGAGCCCTGGTATGTCGATGCAGACGCGCATCCCACCATCCTCGCCTGGATGGGGAGCTACGGCAGGTAAGCGGCGGCTGCCTCTCATGACTCTTGACTCCTGCAGCTCCTGAATGATCTTGCTGACGAACTCCTGAGGATTTGGCCCTCCTTGCCTTTCTCCTTCTTGAGGGAAACGTGCTTCGAAACACGCCTCCAAGTGGTGCCCAAGCGCCTCCCTCGTGACCTTAGCAAGGTCGGTGGCCCTTCAGTGGGGAGCCCCGAGCTCGCACGAGGAGGGCGCCGGGCGCGCTTTCCTATGCGATAGAAGGAGGTTCCCCCTGAGCAGGCGCGGACCCTGAGGGGCCTGCCTCCTGAGTGGCCGGGCCGGACGATGTCTTCTTCTTCTTGGGGGCGGCCTCGGGAAGCCTCCTGCTTCCGCGATCCGGGTCTTCCAGCGATGCGGCCTGAAAGGCTCGCTCCAGGGAGCACACCGCGTCTTTATCTTCGATGGGCACCGTGATGACCCCGCCACTTCCTGTCATCTTGAGGACGTTGTAGCCATGGTGGGTTACGGCCATGAACTTGGCCAGCGCTGGGTACCCGAGGATGGCGTTGTATGGCAGGCGAATGTGGGCGACGTCGAAGTCGATGAGCTCGGTGCGGTAGTTGTCGCGCGCGCCGAAGGTGACAGGGAGGCGAACCTGCCCAATCGGGACCGTGGAGCCGTCGGTTACCCCTGCAGAAAGGCTTGGTTGGCTGAAGCCGATCGTAAGGCACTTGGAGATTGTTGAACGTTTCCACAGACATGACGTTGAGCCCTGCCCCGCCATCAATGAGGGTCTTGGTGACTAGCACGTTGCTGATGATTGGGGAGCAAAGCATCGGGAGGACTCCAACTGTGGCCGCACACTTGAGCTGATCCGCTGAGCTGAACGTGATGGCGCACGCCGACCACTTGAGGGGGCGTGTGGCTTCGAGCTTGGGGAGGACTGCATTCACTTCGCGGGCGAACTGCTTGAAGATGCGCTGAGAGGCTGGGGCTTGAGCTCCGCCCAGGATGCAGGCGATCGCGCGCGGCTCCTGGAAGCCCCCAACCCCCTCGTCCTGATGGTGGTCTTCATTTCTCCTTGGCTGCGGTGGCAGAGGAGGGAGGCCTGCGTTGCCTTGTGGGCGGTCCTCGCGAGGCTGATCCCTCCAGCCTCCCTCGCGAGGCGGGTCCCGCCAGCGATCCTCGCGGGGTTGGTCGCGCCACCCTTGGCGAGGGCCAAGGTCTTCCCAGTGTCCTGTGTTCCTTCCTCCTCCTCGGCCGTAGCCCCGGTCGCTGCGGTCAGGACGTCGGCCGATCCTCCCTTCTCGCACGGCTCGGAGTTCTTGACATTTGTTGGTGTTGTGGGTGTGGAGGTCGTGGTACACGCAGTACCGGCTGCCCTTGGAAGACTCGGGCTGATCTCTGCCCCGCTTTGTGTCCGGTTCTGCCGCGAGCACGGCAGCCCCCTTGCGCTTCACATCCTTGGCCTTGGGTTTCTTCTCTTATGGGTCTGCGGCAGGCAGCTCGAGGAGGGAGAGACGCCCTTCCTCGGCCCTGGCGCACTTGGTCGCCAAGTTGAACAACTCCAAGGAAGTGCACAAGTCTTCATGCATCGCCAGTTCCTCCTTCATCTTGACGTTGTGCACACCGTCGGAGAAGGCGGAGATGATGGCCTCCTCGGTCACCTTGGGAATCTTGAGGCGTGCGTTGTTGAAGCGCTGGATGTATTTCTGCAGGGTCTCCCTGTTGGGGAACGTAGTAATTTCAAAAAAATTCCTACGCACACGCAAGATCATGGTGATGGCATAGCAACGAGAGGGGAGAGTATTGTCCACGCACTCGTGAGACCGTAAGCGGAAGCGTTATGACAACGCTGTTGATGTAGTCGCACGTCTTCACGATCCGACCGATCCAAGTACCGAACGCACGACACCTCCGGAAGTTCAGCACACGCTCAGCTCGATGACGATCCCGGACTCCGATCCAGCAAAGTGTCGGGATGAGTTCCACAAGACGCGGCGGCGCGGTGACGATCTTGATGTTCTACCGTCGCAGGGCTTCGCCTAAGCACCGCTACAATATTATCGAGGTAGTCTATGGTGGAGGGGGGCACCGCACACGGCTAAGAGATCCAAGGGATCAATTGTTGTGTGTCTAGAGGTGCCCCCTGCCCCCGTATATAAAGGAGCAAGGGGGGAGGAGGCTGTTGGGGAACGTAGTAATTTCAAAAAATTTCCTACGCGCACGCAAGATCATGGTGATGCATAGCAACGAGAGGGGAGAGTGTTGTCTACGTACCCTCGTAGACCGAAGCGGAAGCAATCACAACGTAGAGGAAGTAGTCAGACGTTCTCCTCGCGATCCAACCGATCCAAGCACCGTTACTCCGGCACCTCCGAGTTCTTGGCACACGTATAGCTCGGTGACGCTCCTCGGGGCTCCGATCCAAAGCAAAGCTCCGGGGAGAGAGAGTTCCGTCGGCCTGACGGCGTGGTGGCGATCTTGATGTTCTACCAACGCAGGCTTCGCCTAAGCACCGCTACGATTTGACCGAGGTGGAATATGGTGGAGGGGGCACCGCACACGGCTAAGGAGCGATCTCAAGGATCAACTTGTGTGTTCTAGGGTGCCCCTGCCCCGATATATAAAGGAGCAAGGGGAGGGCCGGCCGGCCCTAGGAGGTGCGCCAAGGGAGGGAGTCCTCCTCCTAGTGGGAGTAGGACTCCCTTTCCTAGTCCAACTAGGAAGGAGGAAGGGGAAGGAAAGAGAGGGAGAGGGAGAGGAAAGGGGGGCCAAGCCCCCTTCCTTGTCCAGTCGGACTCCCCATGGGGCGCGCCACCTCTGGCGCAGCCTCTCTCTCCCTCTTGGCCCAATAAGGCCCATTACTTCCCGGGGTTCCGGTAACCCCTCCGCACTCCGTCTTTCTCCGAAACTTCCGGAACCTTTCCGTGTCCGAATATAGCCGTCCAATATATCAATCTTTATGTCTCGATCATTTCGAGACTCCTCGTCATGTCCGTGATCACATCCGGGACTCAACTCCTTCGGTACATCAAAATACACAAACTCATAATATAACCGCCATCGAAACCTTAAGCGTATGGACCCTCTACGGTTCGAGAACAATGTAGACATGACCGAGACACATCTCCGGTCAATAACCAATAGCGGGACACGGATGCCCATATTGGTTCCTACATTTTCTACGAAGATCTTTATCGGTCAGACCGCATAACAACATACGTTGTTCCCTTTGTCATCGGTATGTTACTTGCCCGAGATTCGATCGTCGGTATCCAATACCTAGTTCAATCTTGTTACTGGCAAGTCTCTTTACTCGTTCCGTAATACATCATTTCACAACTAACTCATTAGTTGCAATGCTTGCAAGGCTTTATGTAATGTGTATTACCGAGAAGGCCCAGAGATACCTCTCCGACAATCGGAGTGACAAAACCTAATCTTGATTCATGCCAACTCAACATATACTTTTGGAGACATCTGTAGAGCACCTTTATAATCACCCGATTACGTTGTGACGTTTGGTAGCACACAAAATGTTCCTCCGTAAGCAGGAGTTGTATAATCTCATAGTTGCAGGAACTTTGTATAAGTCATGAAGAAAGCATAAGCAACATACTAAACGATCAAGTGCTAAGCTCACGGAATGGGTCATGTCAATCACATCATTCTCCTAATGATGTGATCCCGTTAATCAAATGACAACTCATGTCTATGGTTAGGAAACATAACCATCTTTGATTTAACGAGCTAGTAAAGTAGAGGCATACTAGTGACACTGCTGTTTGTCTATGTATTCACACATGTATTATGTTTCCGGTTAATACAATTCTAGCATGAATAATAAACATTTATCATGATATAAGGAAATAAATAATAACTTTATTATTGCCTCTAGGGCATATTTCCTTCCGTGAGGCGTCGGCCCAGGAGGGGCGCGCCAAGGGAGTCCTACTCCCACCGGGAGTAGGACTCCTCCTTCCTTGTTGGAGTAGGAGAAGGGGAAAGAGGGGAGAGGAGGAAGGAAAGGGGGCCGCACCCTTGTCCAATTCGGACCAGAGGGGGCTCTGCGCGCCTCCTTCCTTTCTCGGCCTCTCTCCTCTATTCCTGTATGGCCCAATAAGGCCCATATACTCCCGGCGAATTCCCGTAACTCTCCGGTACTCCGATAAATACCCGAATTACTCGGAACCTTTCCGAACTCCGAATATAGTCGTCCAATATATCGATCTTTACGTCTCGACCATTTCGAGACTCCTCGTCATGTCCCTGATCTCATCCGGGACTCCGAACTCCTTCGGTACATCAAAACTCATAAACTCATAATAAAACTGTCATCGAAACCTTAAGCGTGCGGACCCTACGGGTTCGAGAACTATGTAGACATGACCTAGAACTATTCTTGGTCAATAACCAATAGCGGAACCTGATGCCCATATTGGCTCCCACATATTCTACGAAGATCTTTATTGGTCAAACCGCATAACAACATACGTTGTTCCCTTTGTCATCGGTATGTTACTTGCCCGAGATTCGATCATCGGTATCCAATACCTAGTTCAATCTCGTTACTGGCAAGTCTCTTTACTCGTTACGTAATGCATCATTCCGTAACTAACTCATTAGCTACATTTCTTGCAAGGCTTATAGTGATGTGCATTACCGAGAGGGCCCAGAGATACCTCACGACAATCGGAGTGACAAAACCTAATCTTGAAATACGCCAACCCAACATGTACCTTTGGAGACACAGTAGTACTCCTTTATAATCACCCAGTTACATTGTGACGCTTTGGTAGCACCCAAAGTGTTCCTCCGGTGAGCGGAGTTGCATAATCTCATAGTTACAGGAACATGTATAAGTCATGAAGAAAGCAATAGCAACATACTAAATGATCAAGTGCTAGGCTAACGGAATGGGTCAAGTCAATCACATCATTCTCCTAATGATGTGACCCCGTTAATGAAATGACAACTCATGTCCATGGCTAGGAAACTTAACCATCTTTGATTCACGAGCTAGTCAAGTAGAGGCATACTAGTGACATTATGTTTGTCTATGTATTCACACATGTATCAAGTTTACGGTTAATACAATTCTAGCATGAATAATAAACATTTATCATGAAATAAGGAAATAAATAATAACTTTATTATTGCCTCTAGGGCATATTTCCTTCACTCCTGTTGCTTTGCTTGATGCGGGCGCATGTCGCCACGGCGGGTGGCTGGTCACGCAGTACCTTGGAAGTTGGCGATGAAGCGGGTGCGCATCTCGCTCCACGAGGAGATCGTGCCCGAGCCAGTTCAGAGCCAGTGCGGGCCCTGCCCTTGAGCCATGGGAAGCCAGATTCGCCATGACCTTCTCGTCTCGCTGGCGGCTTGATGCCCAGCTGCCAGAGCTGGAGGAACTTCGCGGGTCGGCTGCACTGCCGTCGTAGCGAGGAGGCACGTCCCGGCTTTAACTGCTGGGGCCACCACGGCCAGCTGCGCAGCTTCGGTGGTGAAGGCACGGCAGCCTTCTTTGTGGCCACAGGAGGCCTTGGGTGATGAAGAGCTTGGCCTTGCGGGTCCCCATGCGCGCTGCGCAGCTGGGAGCAGCAGGTCTTGACGTCTTGCGGGCAGGAGGAGCGTGGTCGCGACGGGCTGGAGCGGGGAGCACTCGGGCAGCTTCTTGCGGGCGAGGGACCTCCTGGCAGCTCTGCTCTTGCCGCGCTGGCGCCGGACGGAGCGGGTTCCGCCCAGGGACCATGCGCCTTGGGGCCAGGGTGCCTTCTTGAGGGGGAGGCGGCCGAGGCGCCGCCGGAGCTTCGTCGCCCGCGCAGGTCAGGGTGCGGTGCAGCGGAATGGACGGCGCAGGGGAGCCCCCTGCGGCGCGAACGAACTCGGCGACACGGTCGAGCCACTCTTCATAGACATCATCGACGGGATGGTAGCGCAGGAGCTCGTTTGCCGCGATGAGCGCAGCTCGAGCCTCCATGGGCGCGCGGAACGCGCGAGACGAAGAACCAGCCGGGGCGAGTTAGGGGGTAGCAGTGCGGCCGTCTTGCCTCACGGAGGATGCTGGACGATGCTTGCTGCTTGTTCCCCGCTTGAGCTGGCGGCGTTGGACGGCAGCGACGGGAATGGCGAGGGCGCTCACCGACGGGAGCCCGTCTGGGCGACAGGAAGCGAGCGGCTCGGCGCTTCGGCTGGCCCGACGAGTGTCGGAACATGGATGCGGTGGTCGACGGAGAATGTAGGCGGCGGAAGACAAATTCCGGCGCAAGACTTTACTCGGGCGCGCCAAATGTCGGATTTCGGGTTCCGGCAGACCCTTGAGGTTAGAACACTGGGATGCGCGCGGAGATCTCGCCCTCTACCTACCTGCACCCCGCCGCCTTGCTGTGATCTAAACTACGAAAGGAACAACACAAGAGACACAAGGTTTATACTAGTTCGGGCCACCATTGTGGTGTAATACCCTACTCTAGTTTGTGGTGTGGTGGATTGCCTCTTGGGCTGATGGTGATGAACAATACAAGGAAGAACAGCCTCGCGAGGGTCTGTTCTTGGCCGGGGCGATGAACTGCTTGGAGGAGTTCAGTCGCTCTCTCTCTCTCTCTCTCTCTCTCTCTATGAGATCCAGCTCAAGCTATTTCGGATCAGATCCCCCTAGCTCTGTGTGTGGCTAATCCTATTTATAGACAGAGGCCCTGGGCCTCTTCCCAAATATTGAGCGGGAAGGGCGCCAACAATTGGCCATTTTGAAGGGGAACATCTGGTACACTTATCCTGACTAAAGTTGGTCCTCGCCTGTGAAAGGCTCTGGTGGTGACGCCAACTTGGGCTCCATAATGACTGCCTTCCTTCCGTTGGTCTGGTCTTGGTCTTGTTGCACCGGAATGGACGCCTTTGCTTGATGCTCTCGCCTGCGCTTGCTCCCTTTGCACCAAAGAGGAAAGGAGGACACTTCTGGGGTGGCGCTCACTGGCGCCCTTGGTCATCACGCGGCTATGCCATGGGCACCTCGTGAGGTACCCCGCCTTGATCTCTCCGCCTCCTCGCGAGCCAGCCTGATGAGGCCGTGCCTGAGGAAGCTCCCTTTCGTTCGCCCCCCGAGGCTTGGCCCCTCGCGAGGGTCTTGAGCTTGTGTTGATGAAGATGGGCCGTGATGGGCCCCCTTTGAGCCACGCCGCAGGCAGGCAAGTCTGGGGACCCCCGTTCCCAGAACGCCGACATAGGCAAAAAACAACAAATCTGGGCTGGGCCTCCGGTTAGTCGGTTAGTCCCAAAAATAATATAAAAGTGAATAATAAAGCCCAATATTGCCCAAAACAGTAGATAACATAGCATGGAGCAATAAAAAATTATAGATACGTTGCAGACGTATCAAGCATCCCCAAGCTTAATTCCTGCTCGTCCTCGAGTAGGTAAATGATAAAAAAGATAATTTTTGATGTGGAATGCTAGTTGGCATAATTTCATTGTAATTCCTCTTACTTGTGGTATGAGTATTCAGATCCGAAATATTCAAGACAAAAGTTCATATTAACATAAAAATAATAATACTTCAAGCATACTAACTAAGCAATTATGTCTTCTCAAAATAACATGGCCAAAGAAAGTTCATCCCTACAAAATCATATAGTTTAGTCATGCTCCATTTTCGTCACACAAGAATGCTCTCATCATGCACAACCCCGATGACAAGCCAAGCAATTGTTTCATACTCTAGTAATCTCAAACTTATAAACCTTCACGCAATACATTAGCTTGAGCCATGGATATAGCACTATGGGTGGAATAGAATATGATGATGGGGGTTATGTGGAGAAGACAAAAAGCAGAAAGTCTCACATCAAAGAGGCTAATCAACGGGCTATGGAGATGCCCATCGATTGATGTTAATGCAAGGAGTAGGGATTGCCATGCAACAGATGCACTAGAGCTATAAATGTATGAAAGCTCAACGAAATAAACTAAGTGGGTGTGCATCCAACTTGCTTGCTCACGAAGACCTAGGGCACTTGAGGAGGCCCATCGTTGGAATATACAAGCCAAGTTCTATAATGAAAAATTCCCACTAGTATATGAAAGTGACAAAACAAGAGACTCTCTATCATGAAGATTATGGTGCTACTTTGAAGCACAAGTGTGGAGAAAAGGATAGTAGCATTGCCCCTTTTTATTTATTTATTATATTTTTTGGGCCTTCTTTTTTTCTTTGGCCTTTCTCCTTTTTTAGGGACAATGCTCTATTGAATGATGATCATCACACTTCTATTTATTTACAACTCAATGATTACAACTCGATACTAGAACAAGGTATGACTCTATATGAATGCCTCCGGCGGTGTACCGGGATATGCGATGAACCAAGAGTGACATGTATGAAAAAATTATGAATGGTGGCGTTGCCACAAATACTATGTCAACTACATGATCATGCTAGCAATATGACAATGACGAACGTGTCATGATGAACAGAATGGTGGAAAGTTGCATGGCAATATATCTCGGAATGGCTATGGAAATGCTATAATAGGTAGGTATGGTGGCTGTTTTGAGGAAGATATAAGGAGGTTTATGTGTGAAAGAGCGTATCATATCACGGGGTTTGGATGCACCGGCGAAGTTTGCACCAACTCTCAGTGTGAGAAAGGGCAATGCACGGTACCGAAGAGGCTAGCAATGATGGAAGGGTGAGAGTGCGTATAATCCATGGACTCAACATTAGTCATAAAGAAGTCATATACTTACAGCAAAAATCTACAAGCCATCAAAAACCAAAGTACTACGCGCATGCTCCTAGGGGGATATATTGGTAGGAAAAGACCATCGCTCGTCCCCGACTGCCACTCATAAGGAAGACAATCAAAGAACACCTCATGTTTCAAATTTGTTACATAATGTTTACCATACGTGCATGCTATGGGACTTGCAAACTTCAACACAAGAATTTCTCAAATTCACAACTACTCAACTAGCACAACTTTGATATCACTACCTCCATATCTCAAAACAATCATCAAGCATCAAACTTCTCTTAGTATTCAACACACTCATAAGAAAGTTTTTACTAGTCTTGAATACCTAGCATATTAGGATTTTAAGAAAATTACCATGCTATTTAAGACTCTCAAATTAATCTAAGTGAAGCATGAGAGATCAATAGTTTCTATAAAACAAATCCACCACCGTGCTCTAAAATATATAAGTGAAGCACTAGAGCAAACAACAAACTACTCCGAAAGATATAAGTGAAGATCAATGAGTAGTCGGATAATTATGCAACTACGTGAAGACTCTCTAACATTTAAGAATTTCAGATCTTAGTACTTTATTCAAACAGCAAGCAAATCTAAAGAAAATAAAATGACTCTCCAAGCAAAACACATATCATGTGGTGAATAAAATATAGCTCCAAGTAAAGTTACCGATGAGCGAAGACGAAGAGGGGATACCTTCCGGGGCATCCCCAAGCTTAGACGCTTGGTTATCCTTGAATATTAACTTGGGGTGCCTTGGGAATCCCCAATATTAGGCTCTTGCCACTCCTTATTCCATAGTCCATCGAATCTTTACCCAAAACTTGAAAACTTCACAACACAAAACTTAACAGAAAACTCGTGAGCTTCGTTAGCGAAGGAAAACAAAACACCACTTCAAGGTACTGTAATGAACTCATTCTTTATTTATATTGGTGTTAAACCTACTGTATTCCAACTTCTCTATGGTTTATAAACTATTTTACTAGCCATAGATTCATCAAAATAAGCAAACAACACAATGAAAACATAATCTGTCAAAAACAGAACAGTCTGTAGTAATCTGTAACTAACGCAAACTTATGGAAATCAAAAAATTCTAAAATAAATTGGTGGACCTTAGTAATTTGTCTAGTAATCATCTGCAAAAAGAATCAACTAAATATCACTCTCCAGTAAAAAGTTCTAGCTAATCTCGTGAGCGCTAAAGTTTCTGTTTTTTACAGCATGATCATAAAGACTTCACCCAAGTCTTCCCAAAGGTTCTACTTGGCACAAACACTAACTAAAACATAAAACCACATCTTAACAGAAGCTAGATGGGTTATTTATTACTAAACAGAACCAAAAAGCAAAGAACTAAAATAAAATTGGGTTGCCTCCCAACAAGCGCTATCGTTTAACGCCCCTAGCTAGGCATGATGATTTCAATGATGCTCACATAAAAGATAAGAATTGAAACATAAAGAGAGCATCATGAAGAATATGACTAGCACATTTAAGTCTAACCCACTTACTATGCATAAGGATTTTGTGAGCAAACAACTTATGGGAACAATAATCAACTTGCATAGGAAGGTAAAACAAGCATAACTTCAAAACTTTAAGCACATAGAGAGGAAACTTGATATTATTGCAATTCCTACAAGCATATGTTCCTCCCTCATAATAATTTTCAGTAGCATCATGAATAAATTCAACAATATAACCAGTACCTAAAGCATTATTTTCATGACCTACTTGCATAGAAATTTTACTACGCTCCACATAAGCAAAATTCTTCTCATGAATAATAGTAGAAGCAAACTCAACAAAATAACTATCATGTGATTGAAAATTAAGATCAAGATGACAAGTTTCATGGTTATCATTATTCTTTATAGCATTTGTGTCATCACAATAATCATCATAGATAGGTGGCATGCTTTCATCATAGTAAATTTGCTCACCAAAGCTTGGGGGACAAAAAATATCATCTTCATCAAACATAGCTTCCCCAAGCTTGTGGCTTTCCATATCATTAGCATCTTGGATATTCAAGGAATTCATACTAACAACATTGCAATCATGCTCATCATTCAAATATTTAGTGCCAAACATTTTAATGCATTCTTCTTCTAACACTTTGGCCCAATTTTCTTTTCCATCATACTCACGAAAGATATTAAAAAGATGAAGCGTGTGAGGTAAACTCTATTCCATTTTTTAGTTTTATTTTATAAACTAAACTACTGCTAAAATAAGAAACAAAAAGATTCGATTGCAAGATCTAAAGATATACCCTCAAGCACTCACCTCCCCGTCAATGGCGCTAGAAAAGAGCTTGATGTCTACTACACAACCTTCTTCTTGTAGACGTTGTTGGACCTCCAAGTGCAGAGGTTTGTAGGACAGTAGCAAATTTCCCTCAAGTGGATGACCTAAGGTTTATCAATCCGTGGGAGGCGTAGGATGAAGATAGTCTCTCTCAAACAACCCTGCAACCAAATAACAAAGAGTCTCTTGTATCCCCAACACACCCAATACAATAGTAAATTGTATAGGTGCACTAGTTCGGCGAAGAGATGGTGATACAAGTGCAATTTGGATGGTAGATATAGGTTTTTGTAAACTGAAAATATAAAAACAGCAAGGTAGCAAGCGGTAAAAGTGAGCGTAAACGGTATTGCAATGATAGGAAACAAGGCCTAGGGTTCATACTTTCACTAGCGCAAGGTCTCTCAACAATAATAACATAGTTGGATCATATAACTACCCCTCAACATGCAACAAAGAGTCACTCGAAAGACACTAATAGCGGAGAACAAACGAAGAGATTATGGTAGGGTACGAAACCACCTCAAAGTTATTCTTTCCAATCAATCCATTGGGCTATTCCTATAAGTGTCACAAACAGCCCTAGAGTCCGTAGTACTAGAATAACACCTTAAGACACAAATCAACCAAAACCCTAATGTCACCTAGATACTCCAATGTCACCTCAAGTATCCGTGGGTATGATTATATGATATGCATCACACAATCTCAGATTCATCTATTCAATCCAACACAAAGTATTTCAAAGAGTGCCCAAAGTTTCTACCGGAGAATCACGACGAAAACGTGTGCCAACCCCTATGCATAGGTTCATGGGCGGAACCCGCAAGTTGATCACCAAGACATACATCAAGTGAATCAAGTGATATCCCATTGTCACCACAGATACGCATGACAAGACATACATCAAGTGTTCTCAAATCATTAAAGACTCAATCCGATAAGATTACTTCAAAGGGAAAACTCAATTCATTACAAGAGAGAAGAGGGGGAGAAGAAACATAAGATCCAACTATAATAGCAAAGCTCGCGATACATCAAGATCGTGCCAAATCAAGAACACGAGAGAGAGAGAGAGAGAGAGATCAAACACATAGCTATTGGTACATACCCTCAGCCCCGAGGGTGAACTACTCCCTCCTCATCATGGAGAGCGCCGGGATGATGAAGATGGCCACCGGTGAGGGTTCCCCCCTTCGGCAGGGTGCCGGAACAGGGTCCCGATTGACTTTTGGTTGCTACAGAGGCTTGCGGTGGCGGAACTCCCGATCTAATCTCCGTTCTGGAAGTTTTAGGGTACGTGAGTATATATGGGTGCAGGAACTACGTCGGTGGAGCTTCGGGGGCCCCACGAGGCAGGGGGCGCGCCCTAGGGGGGTGGGCGCGCCCCCACCCTCGTGAGCACCTCCCTTCTCTCCTGACGTGGGGTCCAAGTCCATCCGGTAGCTTTCCTTCCAAAAATAACTTCTCTAGTTGATTTCGTTCCGTTTCGACACCGTTTGATATTCCTTTTCTTCGAAAAACTGAAATAGGCAAAAAAACAACAAATCTGGGCTGGGCCTCCGGTTAATAGGTTAGTCCCAAAAATAATATAAAAGTGAATAATAAAGCCCAATATTGCCCAAAACATTAGATAACATAGCATGGAGCAATCAAAAATTATAGATACGTTGGAGACGTATCAGCAAGTAGCGGGCCGTATGGCCCATCTGCATCAACAAGGTACCCAAGACCCTTGCGAGGGTCCAAGCCTCGCGAGGCGGACGATGCAAGACCTCCTCTGGAGTGGCCTAGCCAGGGAGGCTCACGAGGAGCGGAGATATCAAGGCACGACATACCTCATGAGGCACTCGTGACATGAGCCATGACGAACGGTACCAGGCGCGCGCCGGTGGGCGCAGTGTCCTTATTTCCTCTTTGGTGCTAAGGAGGCCAGCGCAGGCAAAGAGTACCGAGGCATCAGGCAAAGGTTGCCACATTGGTGTAACGAGACCAAGACCAGGAGGACGGCAAGGCAGAGGTCATCGTGGAGCCCAAGACGGTGTCACCCTAGAGCTTTTCGCAGGCGAAGACCGCTTTTGTCAGGATAGCTTGTACTAGCTGCCCCCCTTCAAATTTGCCCACCGTTGTTGGCTACCTACCCGCTCGATATTTGGGAAGAGGACCAGGGACTCTATAAATAGGACTAGCCACCACAGTAGGGGGCAACTGATCCGAAACTGGTTCAGATCATCCTTAATTGATCCGGAACTGGTTCAGATCATCCTTAACTGATCTGGAACTGGTTCGGATCATCCTTAACTGATCCGGAACTGGTTCGGATCATCCTTATCTCATCCGGAACTGGTTTGGATCATCCTTAACTGATCCGGAACTGGTTCAGATCATCCTTAACTGATCCGGAACTGGTTCAGATCATCCTTAGCTACACAAGCACAAGAACACCTCAACCTCAGGAGGCTGTTCTTCCCTTGTACTGTTCATCATCAGCCCAAGAGGCAATCCACCACCACCACACTGGAGTAGGGTATTACACCACAGTGGTGGCCCGAACCAGTATAAACCTCGTGTCTTTCTGTGATTGCGAGTTCGTCGAGTTCGTCCGCGAGATCTTAGCGAGCCACAACGTAGATATGTAGGAGGGAGAGACTTCACGCGCACCCCATTGCTCGAACCTTAAGGGTTTGTCGGAACCCCACATCCGACATTTGGCGCGCCAGGTAGGGGTGCACCGTAGTTTCCCTTCCATCAGTTCATCGCCCCATCACTCCGTCGTTTCCACGGCGGACGCTCGCCGTGCTTGAGCTGAGCGTCGGGCTGCCCTCTCTGCCCGCGTCGCTCAGATGGCTCCGGTAGGCAGGCCACCTCATCGTTCTCCGTCTCCCGCCGCCAGCGCTGCCACCGGCCCAGCAGGGAACGAGCAGGAGGCGTCCTCGCTGCATCCTTTGGTGCGGCAAGATGACCGCACCGCTACTCCATCACGTACCCCTGCCGGTTCTTCGTCTCACGCGCACCGCGCTCCCATGGAGGCACGGGCCGTGCTCATCACGGCGAACGAGCTCCTACGTTACCGCCCCGTCGACGACCTCTATGAGGATTGGCTCGACCGTGTTGCCGAGATCGTCCGTGCCGCAGGGGGCTCTCCGGCGCAGTCCCACTGTCTGCCTCCCCCTCAACCAGCCGCGGGCGACGGGGCTCATGGCATGCCTCCACCACCTCGGCCCCAATACGGTGCCTTGTCACCAAGGCGCACGCCTCCGCAGCGTGATCCACCGCGCCCAGCGCTCGCACGTGAAGAGAGAAGCTGCCAAGAAATCCCGCAGCCGCGAGAAGCTGCACCGGCGCTCCCCGCGCCACCTCGTCAAGACCGTGTGCCGCCTGCAGTAGCGCAGCGCGGACCTCGCCAAGACCAAGCTCCGCCTCAGAAGCGGGTCCCGGCGACCACGGCCGGCTGCCGTGCCTTCACCCCTGAACTGAGCAGCGTCGCCTGGCCAGGCAAGTTCAAGCCAGATCTGCCTCCTTGCTACGACGGCTCCGCCGACCCCGCGGAGTTCCTGCAGCTCTGTGAGCTGAGCATCGAAGCGGCCAACGGCGACGAAAAAGTCATGGCGACCTGGTTTCCCATGGCTCTCAAGGACGGGCCCCGCTCCTGGCTCCTAAACCTGCAGCACGGCTCGATCTCCTCCCGGGACGAGATGCACGACCGCTTCGTCGCCAACTTCCAGGGCACTCGCGACCGCCCACCGGCCACGGGTGACCTACGCCACATCAAGCAACAACCAGGAGAGACCCTCCAGAAGTACATCCAGCGCTTCGACAACACCCGCCTCAAGATCACCAAGGTCACAGACGAAGCCATCATCTCCGTGTTCTCAGACGGCGTCCGTGACGTCAAGATGAAGGAAGAACTCGCTATCCACGAGGAGCTGTGCACATCTCAGGAGCTGTTCAACCTGGCGACCAAGTGCGCAAGAGCTGAGGAGGGGCGCCTCTCTCTCCTTGAGCTGCTAGCTGCAGGAACGGAGGAGAAGAAGGCCAAGGCCAAGGATGTGAAGCATAAAGAGGCAGTAGTGCTCACAGCGGAGCCCGACACCAAGCGAGGCAGAGATCAGCCCGAGTGATCCAAGAACGGCCGACCGTTCTATGCCTTCCACAACCTGAACACCCACAACACCAAATAATCGTCAAGAGCTCGAGCCACTCTGGGAAGGACGCTATGGTCGGCGCCTGGCGTAACTGCGGCCGGGAGACCCCTTGGAGGAGGACGCGGAGGCGAACGCTGGGACGACCGTGGCCCGCGCCAGGAGTGGCGCGACCGGCCTCGTGAGGAACGATGGTAGGACCAACCTCGTGAGGGCGCCTGGAGGGACCCGCCTCGTGTGGATCGCCCCCAGGGCAACGTCGGTCTTCCCCCGCTGCCTCCACCAAGAAGGAACGACGACCACCACCAGGACGAGGGGGCTGGGGGCTTCCAAGAGCCGTGTGTGATCGCCTACATCTTGGGCGGTGCCCAGGCCCCAGCCTCTCAGCGTATCTCCAGATAGTTCGCTCGCGAGGTGAACGCATTGCTCCCAAGCTCGAGGCCACACGCCCGCTCAGGTGGTCCCAATGTGCCATCACCTTCAACTCGGCAGACCAGCTCAAGTGCGCAGCAACCGCTGGCGCCCTCCCTATGCTTTGCTCCCCAATCATCAGCAATGTGCAAGTCACCAAGACTCTCATCGACGAAGGCACAGGGCTCAACATCCTGTCCGTCGACACGTTCGACAACCTCCAAGTGCCATATGAGCAGCTCCAGCCAACCAAGCCTTTCTCAGGAGTGACCGACGGTTCCACCACACCAATAGGGCAGGTTCGCCTGCCCGTCACCTTCGGCACGCGCGACAACTACCGCACCGAGCTCATCGATTTCGACATCGCACACATCCTCTTGCCGTACAATGCCATCCTCGGATATCCAGCCCTGGCCAAGTTCATGGCAGTCACTTATCACGGCTACAACGTTCTCAAGATGCCAGGAAGCGGAGGAATCATCACGGTCCCATGTGAAGAAAGGGATGCGGTGTGCTCTCTTGAGCTCGCCTTTCAAGCCGCAGCAATCGACGACCCCGACAACAGAAGTGAAGGCCCTCCGGAGACCATCCCCAAGAAGAAGCTGTCACGCTGCACAGGACCCGAAGAGGATGGCATCGCGGCAGGAGCCTCATCAGGACCAGCGCCCGCTCCACGGGCGCCTCCCTCCACCACATAGGAAAGCGCGCCCGGTGCCCTCCTCAGGCAGGGCTCGGGGTCTCTCTTCTAGAGAGCCTCAGACCTTGCCAACCTCACGAGAGAGGCGCTTGGGCACCACTTGCCCCGTCCTTGAGCGCCATGGGAAACCAGTTCGCCATGACCTTCTCATATCCGTTGGCGGCTTGATGCCATTTCTCAGAGAGCTGGAGGAACTCAAGGGGCCGTGCCGTCATGCCATGAGGAGGCAGGTCTGGCCTGAACTTGCCGGGCCACGCGACGCTGCACACCTCGGTGGTGAAGGCACGGTAGCCTGCTGTGGCCGCGGGAGGCCTTGGGTGACGAAGAGCTTGGTCTTGCGGGTCCCCACACGCTGCAGCTGGGAGCAGCGCGGGGTCTTGACGTGCTGGAGCAGGAGCATGGTTGCGACGGGCTGGAGAGGGGAGCATTCGGGCAGCTTCTTGCGGGTGAGGGACCTCCGGGCAGCTCTGCTCTTGCCGCGCTGGCGCCCGGACGAAGCGGGTTCCGCCCAGGGACCACGCGCCTTGGGGCCAGGGCGCCTTCTTGAGGGGGAGACGGCCGAGGCGCCCCCGGAGCTTCGTCGCCCGCGCAGGGTGGGGTGCGGTGTAGCGGGACGGACGGCGCGGGGGAGCCCCCTGCGGCGCGGACGAGCCACTCTTCATAGACATCGTCGATGGGGCGGTAGCGTAGGAGCTCGTTTGCCGTGATGAGCGCAGCTCGAGCCTCCATGGGCGCGCGGAACGCGCGAGACGAAGAACCAGCCGGGGCGAGTGAGGGGGTAGCAGTGCGGCCGTCTTGCCTCACGGAGGGATGCTGGGACGATTCTTGCTGCTCATTCCCCGCCGGGCCGGTGGCGGCGTTGACGGCAGGCGACGGGGAACAACGAGGGCGGCCGTCGACGGGAGCCGTCTGGGCGACGCGGGAAGCGAGAGCGGCTCGGCACTCGGCGCGGGCCCGGCGAGCGTCAGACATGGATGCGGTGGTCGACAGAGAACAGGGCAGCGGAAGGCAATTCCGGCGCACCCCTACACTGCCGCCAAATGTCGGATTCGGGTTCAGCCAGACCCTTGAGTTCGAACTTTGGGGTGCGGCGGAGATCTCGCCTTTCTACCTACCGCACGCCGCCTTGCAAGGATCTAAACTACGAAAGGAACAACACAAGAGACACAAGGTTTATACTAGTTCGGGCCACCGTTGTGGTGTAATACCCTACTCTAGTTTGTGGCGCGGTGGATTGCCTCTTGGGCTGATGGTGATGAATAATACAAGGAAGAACAGCCTCGCGAGGGTCTGTTCTTGGCCGGGGCGATGAACTGCTTGGAGGAGTTCAATCTCTCTCTCTCTCTCTCTCTCTCTCTCTCTCTCTCTCTCTCTTGGTGAGATTTCAATCTCTCTAGCTCTGCCTGTTTAAGACACCGCTACCCATCAAATGCCTCTACTATGGTGGCTAGCTCTACTTATATAGGCAGAGGCCCTGGGCCTCTTCCCAAATATTGAGTGGGAAGGGCGCCAACAATTGGCCATTTCGAAGGGGAACATCTGGTACACTTATCCTGACTAAAGTTGGTCCTCGCCTGTCAAAGGCTCTGGTGGTGACACCGGCTTGGGCTCCACAATGACTTCCTTCCTGCCGTTGGGCTGGTCTTGGTCTTGTTGCACCGAAATGGACGCCTTTGCTTGATGCTCTTGCCTGCACTTGCTCCCTTTGCACCAAAGAGGAAAGGAGGACACTGCACGGGCTGGCGCCCGCCTGGCGCCCTTTGTCGTCATGGCTTGCGTCACGGGCACCTCGTGAGGTACCCCGCCTTGATCTCTCCGCCTCCTCGCGAGCCACTCGATGACGCGCCGTGCTGAGGAAGCTCCATGTCGTCCGCCTCATGAGGCTTGGCCCCTCGCGACGGTCTTGAGCTTCGTGTTGATGAAGATGGGCCGTGATGGGCCCCCCTTGAGCCACGCCGGGGCAGCCGCAGGCAGCAAGTCTGGGACCCCTGTTCCCAGTAATGCCTATGAACTGTGGTCCGCGCCGTCCTGGAGGAGATGGAGACGGTCTTCAGGGAACCTCCTGAACCTCCAGAGCCTCCCGAGGCTCAGGGTCCCGGTGGCCCATGAAGACCCATTCCTTCAACGCGTGGCTTCAGCTACACCAACTCTACTTTGTCTACAGTGTCGGCGTTCTAGGAACGGGGTCCCTGTGACTTGTTTCCGCTCATGCCCTGCGGGCGTGGTTTCAAAGGGAGGCCCGTCACGGCCCATCTTCATCAACTCAAGCTCAAGACCCTCGCGGGGCGGACGACTGGGAGCTTCCTCAGGCACGGCCTCATCAGGCTGGCTCGCGAGGTGGCGGAGAGATCAAGGCGGGGTACCTCACGAGGTGCCCATGATGCAAGCCATGACGCACGACCATATGCCAGCGGGCGCCAGCTCCGCAAAGTGTCCTCCTTTCCGCTTTGGTGCAACGGGAGCAAGCGCAGCGAGCATCAAGCAAAGGCGTCCATTTCGTGTAACGATACCAAGACCAGTCCAACGGCAGGAAGGAAGTCATTGTGGAGCCCAAGCCAAGGCCACCACCAGAGCCTTTGACAAAGCGAGGACCAACTTTAGTCGATAAGTGTACCATATGTTCCCCTTCAAATGGCCAATTGTTGGCGCCTCTTCCGCCATTAATATTTCGGAAGAGGCCTGTGGCCTCCGCTTATAAATAGGACTAGCCACCCACAGGTAGGGGCAATTAAAAAGATAGCAAGAGAACAACGAGAGATAGAGAGAGGCAACCGAACTCCCCTAGCAGTTCATCAAGACTCACCAAGAACAGACCCTCGAGGCTGTTCTTCCTTGTATTGTTCATCACCATCAGCCCAAGAGGCAATCCACCACACCACAAACTAGATTAGGGTATTACACCACAATGGTGGCCCGAACTAGTATAAACCTGTGTCTCTTGTGCCGTTCCTTTCGTAGTTTAGATCCTAGCAAGGCGGCGGGGTGCGTGTAGGTAGAAGGCGAGATTCCGCTACAAGACTCCCAAAGGTTCGAACCTCAAGGGTCTCGCTGAACCCGAAATCCGACATTTGGCGCGCAGGTAGGGTGCGCCGGATCCACCTCCTGCCACTTCGTGGTCCCGTCAGATCGTCCTCATCATGACCGGCGACTGTGCAGTAACCCGTCCTCGGGCGGCTTGGCCCGCCCACGCAGAGCCGCTCGCCTCGGGCGACCCCATGCCCCAGGTAGCTCGCGGTCCGCAGGGCACTGCGGGCCACGGGCGACGCGGACATGCTTCGACAACTCTCACGCCGCGGCAGGCTCGGTCGGCAGCGAGGGCCTCCAACCACGCCGCAGCCGCGACATTGTACACCCGCCGGGAGCAGGCGAACTCGAGGGCCGCGCTCACGGTGGCCCGGGAGCTACTGCAGTGCACGCTACTGGAAGGCGGCCGCGACGTACTACTAGAGCGGGTGGTGGTGCTCCTGGGCTTTGCCGCCTCGGGGGCTCATCCCTTCTGCACCCAGCTCCCACCTCGGTCCAGTGGCCCGCTGGGTTCCACACGCGTCAGCGGGCCCAAAGGCTACTCCAACGCCAGCCGGTTACCAAAGACTGGCTGGGCCAGCCCGCTTCCCGGCCAGCGAAGAAGGACTCGTCGCGACCCACAGCCCCAGTGGGCCGCCGCGCTACCACCCCCAAGTGGGCGCTCCAAGCAGAACCACATGGCACGCAGAGCACTATGGCGCGGCCTTCGGGATGACGGCCCCAGAAGAATACGTGCCCCACATGATGGACCAAGGGCACCAAAGACGAAAGGAGAACAAGGCTTCGCCTCCTCAGCCCAGGGCCGGGGGACGAGGCTAAGCCGAGCTCTTCCAAGAGCCCTCAAGGCCCCATCGGCCACGCTGGAGGCGACGATTATCGGGTACCGCTAATTCCTCAGGAGCAGGCATACGTTAATCATGAATCGCAGGAGGTGCAGGTCGCCACAACAACCGGCTGCCCCGCTCCCGCAGTCTCCTACCCCTCGGGAGGAGGGCGCCGGGGGCTGCAGGAGAGGGGCCGAGATCCGGCATCACCACCATGGCGTTCAGAGCAAGGCGTTCTCAGGAGGTAGGCCCTCCGCTGGGGAGGTGCCTCAGGGCCTGCCCCTGGCGGAGGACCCGTGGTCGTCGGGGAATTGCCGACGACCGGCTCTACCCCATCGGGCGCGCCCCTGGTTTCCGGTCGTCGTTGATGGCACTAGAGTGCGGTGCAAGGCGGGCCCCTCGTCTGGCGATATGAAGCAAGGCCGGTACCTGTGAAGAAGGCCCAGTGCCTGTGAAGCTCGCCGCCCCGTGACACTCTCACGTAATAATGAGTGGGGCTGTACACGCCCCGGAGTCTCAGGGGTGCTGGCCTCAGGCCCTGGGGCTCCCTCCCACGCCCAGTGGCAGCACTTAGCTCCGCGCTGGTGAGAATACGTCCAAGACTAGACTAGGTGCCGGACGCGGCCTTTTTTGGTTTGCTTTCATTGTTTTTCCCCTTTGGTTGTCACTTTCCCCCGCTGGATTTAAGTTGGATTCGAATTCGAGATTCGCGTGTGTTTGGGGAAGTGGGTGTTTAGTCTCATTCGAGCAATCTCTAGCGTTCCAGTTACCGCTTTGCCTCAGCTGCCCCCCTAGTGAGCCCCTCGCGAGCCGGGTTGGGCCTAGCTTATGCGTAACCCAGTTGCCGCCGCGCATCCTCTCAGAGGCTTTTATCTGCAGATCCTATGGGTTCGATCGGGACGCTCGAAATGCCACAGCCCTCCGCTGGCTATCTTGGGGCCCGCGCGGGACAAAGGTAAACTAGCCAGCCACTAGGCATAGGCGTACGGGTGGTATAGCATCTACTAATATGCAAAACACAAGTTTTACATGAGGGGCTCCCCCTCCCAAAATGCTCTCACGACCGTCAGGGCAAAACCTGAGTTCTATTCATGCAGCAAACATGAACGGTGCGCAGTCAATCAGATAAATCCCCCAATGCATCCTCAGGGGCACCTCCTGAATTGCCGCTGGCGTCGCTGGCCTCGCCGTCGCTCTCTGCGTCATCACCGGCGGCGTCAGGGCCGTCCACCACGCCGCCTTCATCAGCAGCCACGATCACGCCATCGTTGTTTGAAGCAAAGGCCCTGACAAGGGCGTCCATGTTGCCCTCCACCCAGTGCGCCAGGTCGTCCCGGACGGCCTGGGGTACCGGGGCGATGGCTGCGTCGAAGTCGAAGTGAGGGTCCATATTCCGGAGATGGCTGAAGACGCGAGAAAAGGCGCGCCCGAGAAGGGCGCCGCTTCTCTCCTCCACCAACCTGTCGGCTCTGACCGACCGCTCCTCCAGCCGAGTCACCACATCGGAGAAGAACTGAAGGTTGCCGACGTAGTTAATTGCGTGCGGCTCGCCAACAGCCGCCTCGCAGATGTTACCCAAGGCTGTGTTGGCTCTCTCCCGAAGCGTGGTGAGCATGGGGCCGTGTTCATGCTCCAGGACCCGCCGCTGGCGCATCTCGTCCACGTTCTATCGCGCAACGGCCTCAGCCTCACCCACACGTTGGCGAAGAAGAAGCACGTCGGCACGGGAGGTAGTTAACTCCTCCTGCGCCACCTCAAGGGCGGCCCGAAAAGCATCGGCCCGCCTCGTCGCTTCCTCCTGCTTGGACCTCAAGGCAGCGGTCCTGCCTTCGGCCTCAGCCCGGATCAACCCCAGCCTTTCCTCGAACTCGCGCTCGAGGTTCAAGCGCGCCGTCGCCACCCGACGCCCGACCTCCTCCAGGACGCGGGCCTCCCGCGCAGCAACATCATCCTCCGCCCTCGTCACCAAGCGCTCCCTTGTTTCCAGGCGTTCGTACTCGCGTGCGTTCTCGGCGGCTTCTAGCGTCAGCGCCTCCTCCCGCTTCTGAAGCTCTGCTGGGTCGCCTGATGCCACCCTCATCGACGCAAGGGCCGTCTCGCGCAGCTCCACCTGCTCCTCCAGTAAGCGGCAACGGGCCAGGAGTTCCCGCGCCCGCTCCGCCGCCTCTGAGCCGGGTCAGCTTCCCGAGCCTCTTCAATGGCCGAGAACGGACCTCCCGAGAGGCCACGGCGACGCCTTGGCCTCCTCATCGCCAAGATCACGCCGAGTGGCGAGCATGGGCGATAGCCACCTTCAGCTCGTGCCTCTCGCTGCCAGGCGCAGGCCCTCGAGCCTCGGCGGCGTCTGCATCGTGAGCTCTTCACCGAAAGCAGGCTCACCGCATCATCCGCCCTCCGAAGAAACCCTTGGCGAAGAGCGCGACGCTTCCCGCACGCCAATGCACGCTCTTCCACACCATCATCCGCCCAGTGAGCGCCGAGGGCCACGAATCAGCACTCCCCCCTCCGGGCGGGGCCGGGCCTGGCGCCCTCGCCACGGCCGGGCACGCCTCGCCAGGAGCCCGGCCAGGAGCCAGCCCATCCCCCAAAGAAGAACGCAGGGAATGCCTCAGCTAGTCATGGTCGACGAACAGACGAGAAGCCCACGGCAGGCCAGCTATGCCTCGAGAAGGCTCGCGAAGGAGGGTCGCGAGGCGCACGGGGACACGATGCGCCTCAGGATGGCTCGACTCTCCGGCCGACCTCACCACGAGGGCCCTGCTGCTCGGAGCGCTCGAAGACGGTGGAGAGGGCGGAGCCAAGGGGGATGGCTCCTCAGACATCTCCGTGAGCTCGGCAGGAAGGGCCCTCAAGCAAGGATCAAGAAAGGCAACAAAGAATCAGGGAGCCAGAAAGGGGAAAGCTTACTCATCATCGGTGGCGAAGTACTTCCGCGCTTCAACAGGCGACAGGGTAATCGCCGCCTGTGGCTTCCCTTCTCTTCCAAAGAGCCTCAAAGTCCACGCGGAATCGACCCAAGAGTTGAGCGCAGGGGTCAACCTGTGACGAGGAAGGAGCATCGAGACGACCGGGCGCTGGGGGCATCGCCCCGTGCACGCCATGATCCACCTCACCAAGAAGGGTAGCTGGGGCCACAGGGGCCTCAGCCGCAGGCACCACGGGCAGCTGCTCGCCTCCCCCAACCGTGAAAGCCTGGGCCTCAGGAGCTGCTTCCTCAAGAGCGCCGCCTGGGACCGTCACCCCTGCGGAGGCCCCTCGGCCTCCAGCGGCTCGTGCCTCCCTGCACCGCCACTCGAGGAAGAGCCACCACGGCCGACTGGAAGGGCAGTCACCACCACCGGGTTCTCGCGAGACCCCATGAGGCCTGCGGGGCACAGCCCCCACTCGTCGAAACTGGGCATCTGCTTCACAAAGTCACCCCTGCTTGAGCACAAATGTCTCTGACAAAAGCACCCCCTTGCAGGGCAGACGCTGCGGGGTTGGGATCCCGATCAAGACCAAGAGCACCTTCCTCGGCGCTTGAGCGTCAAGTCCTCCTCCTGAGCCTCATGCGGTCTTCACACCCGCTGAGGCCCACATCCGGCGAGGAGTGGCGCTTAGAGAGGGCAATGCAAAGACAACAGAACTCCTTCACCACCTTGGGCGCCGTCACCGAAAGTGCCCTACAGAACGCCGGGTTGACGCTGCATTTAAGGCGATCCGGGGCTCGTGAGCTGCCTCCTGCCCGGCTCAATTGGGGACAACGGTGATGTTGGCTCCGACAGCAGGCTGGGCACCCCATCGTCCCACGCATGACAGCCATTTCGCGGAACCCAAAGCGTGCATGGAGGAAGAATTGAAGTCAATCCTCAAGCCGCTGTTTCAGACGCAACAATGAAGCTCACACACCCGAACATTGGGTAGGGTCAACAAGGCGCAGAGAGAAGAAGTGGCGCAGCAAGGCAATCGAGAGGAAGGATGCCCATCATCGCCGCCAAAACAAAGGCAAAGACCGCAAGAAGAGTGATGGAGTCCGGACCCAAGTGCATCATATGGATCTGATAGTGGAGAGCGAGCATTGAAGAAATCAGAGAAGGGGAACCAGCCCGCCCATAGGGCGCCGGGCAAAATACTTTGGACCTCAGTGATTATCCCGTCGATGGCGAAAGTGGGACGCGGGCCAGGCCGCTATCCGCCCACATTCGCTGAAGATGGTGGCCAAAGGTCGAGCTGACCTTGCCTGTGCAGCCCTCTCGATTGAGTATGATCGACCGATCGACGGCAGGGCCGCCACCGACGGCGCAAGCGAGCGGAGGTATGGGTTTCTTCCCTCTTCCCTTCTTCGCTTGAGCCATGGCAACGGAAAGGGGGGGAGGAAGGTTCGAGATTGGATTGGGAGCAAGCTGGAGTTCGAGAGGAGGAAGAGCGGGGACGGTCGAAAGCAATGTAAAAGGGGAGCGGCTGTGTGCGGCTACGAGTTCGCCTAGCACGACACAAAATAAGGAGGCGTGGGGGAACAGTGTCGCCCACGTCCAATCAACCGCCATGCGGCGCCCAAGGCAGCAGGCTGTTAGGGCCCGCAGCGCTTCGCACTTGCCCCTTTTCCTCTCTGCTCAGCCAAGTCCGGGCGCGCCTCGGGTCCGGGGGCTCACTGCCGGCGTTACAGGGGAACGGGGTCCCCAGACTTGCTCGCTTGCCCGCGGGCGTGGCTCAAAGGGAGGCCCATCACGACCCATCTTCATCAACTCGAGCTCAAGACCCTCGCGAGGAGCCAAGCCTCGCGGGGCGGACGACAGGGAGCTTCCTCAGGCACGGCCTCATCAGGCTGGCTCGCGAAGTGGCGGAGAGATCAAGGTGGGGTACCTCACGAGGTTCCCATGACGCAAGCCATGACGACCAAGGGCGCCAGGCGGGCGCCAGCCCGCGCAGTGTCCTCCTTTCCCCTTTGGTGCAACGGGAGCAAGCGCAGGCGAGAGCATCAAGCAAAGGCGGCCCATTTCGTGCAACGAGACCAAGACCAGTCCAACGGCAGGAAGGAAGTCATTGTGGAGCCCAAGCCGGCGTCACCACTCAGAGCCTTTGACAAAGCGAGGACCAACTTTAGTCGATAAGTGTCTTAGTATGTTCCCCTTCAAAATGGCCAATTGTTGGCGCCCTTCCCGCTCAATATTTCGGAAGAGGCCCAGGGCCTCTTCCTATAAATAGGACTAGCCACCCACAGGGTAGGGGCAATTAAAAAAGATAGCAAGAGAACAAACGAGAGAGATAGAGAGAGGCAATTGAACTCCCCCTAGCAGTTCATCGCACCAGCCAAGAACAGACCCTCGCGAGGCTATTCTTCCTTGTATTGTTCATCACCATCAGCCCAAGAGGCAATCCACCACACCACAAACAAGAGTAGGGTATTACACCACAATGGTGGCCCGAACTAGTATAAACCCTGTGTCTCTTGTGCTGTTCCTTCAGAGTTTAGATCCCTAGCGAGCAAGCGGGTGCAGGTAGGTAGAAGGCGAGATTCCACGCACCCGGTGTTCGAACCTCAAGGGTCTTCCTAACCCAAATCCGACATACGTAACTGTGTGACATCTTCTCGAGTTCGTTTAGCTGAGGCGCCCTCGGGCTGCATTATTCCCAGGCCACATGGGTCCGTCCCTGTGGCATCTATCCCTTTTGCTTAAGTCTTTAGCTTACCTTGCTGGGGGCGCCCCTCGGGCTGCACCGCCCCTAAGCCGCTTGGGTCAGACCCGGTGGCGTGTATCTTCCTGCATTTATCCAAGTTGATTTGCTCTTCATGCTTAACTTGCCAACGGCTATCACCCGCTCGATCATTGCCTCCCCTGGGGCCTTCACACAGGCACGGCGCTGGCGCATGGGTCCGTCCCTGCCACGCCGACAAATCTAAGTGGTCGAGCTCTGGCTCGTGGCACACGCCGCACACATCACCTCACCAGACCGTCAGTGCCTTCACCTCACCCAGAGCAACCAGCGGCAGGCTAACAGCTGTAACGGCAAACCATGTTTCCTCTTGAGCTTGCTCACAGGGATCCCGAGGGAAGGATAGCAGGTGGCACCATGAGTCTCTTTTTATCTCGTGCGATTTGCTTGCGCGTTAAAAGGGGGGCTCCTGAGCATCGCGACTCAGAGTTTCATCACTCTCCAGCCCTCACCCCCTGGCCTTGACCACGGCATCGCATACCAGCGGCGGCGGAGCTCCCTCGAGGGCCGGGACCTGAGGACGTAGAGCACTAAGGAGAGCATGAGGGGGGAGAAACTCGTACGAGCCGACCTAGCTGTGCTGCACAAGTAGGCGCGCAGCTCCAGCGCAACGTCAGGAGTCGCCATGAAATCAACAAGATAAGTCCCGCACACGGGTCGGCTAAATGTTTGGGCCTAATGGCCACCCACGCCTTGTCGCGGCCCCGTTGCGGCCACGTCCTCTCCCTTTCTCGCCTTACCATGGCCGCTTGAGCGCTAAGGGGGTCCTCCTGAGCATCACGCCTCAGGAGCTCTTACTGGACCTCGGCCCACACACCTCCTGGCCTTGACCACGGCACGCGACCTGGCATACCAACGACGGTTGTAGCCTGCCTGGGGACCGGGACCTGTCAGCGTAGAGCAACAAGCTATCACGAGGAAAGAAAGGGGGGACCGAGTCTAAACAGGACATACGTTCACCAAATTCTCATAACCGCGAAGATAAGCACAAAAGACATTACAGACCCTTACATGCCCCCCACGGGTAATTCATGATTCTTTGCAGGAAACAAAAGTTGACACTAAGGGGAATCCTATCTACACCCTCTCGTGGCTGACGCCATCATCAACAGTGGGCCACGTGAGGCCGGCGCCAACTCCATCCAGATCAGCGGCGGCGACGACCAAACGCCGCGGCCCTGCTCCGAGCGCGGCGGGAGCTCGGGGGCACGTAGCTGTCGTCGCTCGTCTCCGGAGTCTCGTAAAGCTCAGGAGAGCTGCTGGACTCCCAAGGGCTACTGCTAGAGTAGCCGCGAGCAGTATGCTGGCGCTTGCCATGCTGCTCTCTCCAGGGCAGCACTCCAGGCGGCGGCCCTCGGTGTCGAAGACCTTGAAGAAGAGCGTGGAGGCGCCGTTGTACTCGAAGTGGATTGCGAGGGCGCCCCTCGCGCGGCAGACCCCTGCGATCTCCCCCTAGCCGCGGGTCATGAAGATCTTGCCGGTGGGGACTGCTTCGATCTCCGCTCTGGTCGCCGGAGCACTGCAGTCAGCGTGCTGCATCCAGAGCTCGAGAGGTCCCCTCGGCGGCATCACGTCGGAGAAGAATCGCGGGAAGCGGATCCAGGAGCTTGGAGGCATCGGCGCCCACAGCACCAGCTCGCGCGAGGAGTCCGCGGCGTGGACCCCAGGGCCACGACACGCATCGCCATAGCACGGCGACCCCGGATACGGCATGGGCGGCGCTGCTCGTCGTGCTACCTCTTGAGCACTGCGTTGGATTTCCCCGAAGAGGAGAGGATGATGCAGCAAAGTAGCGTAAGTATTTCCCTCAGTTTTTGAGAACCAAGGTATCAATCTAGTAGGAGGCTACGCGCGAGTCCCTCGTACCTACACAAAACAAATAGCTCAACGCAACCAATGCGATTAGGGGTTGTCAATCCTTCACAAATACTTACTTAGAGTGAGATCTGATAGAGATGATAGATAATATTTTTGGTATTTTTGATATGGAGATGCAAGGTAAAAAGTAAAATGCAAAGTAAAAAAGCAAAGCAAATAATAAAGTGATTGGAGATTGATATGATGAGAATAGACCCGGGGGCCATAGATTTCACTAGTGGCTTCTCTCAAGAGCATAAGTATTCTACGGTGGGTGAACAAATTACTATTGAGCAATCGATGTAATTGAGCATAGTTATGAGAATATCTAGGTATGATCATGTATATAGGCATCACGTCCAGAGACAAGTAGACCGACTCCTCGCCGCAGATCTACTACTATTACTCCACTCATCGACCGCTATCCAAAGATGCATCTAGAGTATTAAGTAAAGATGAGTAATGCCTTAAGCAAGATGACATGATGTAGAGGGATAGTTTCATGCAATATGATAAAAACCCACCTTGTTATCCTCGATGGCAACAATACAACACGCGGCCTTTGCTGCCCCTGCTGTCCACCGGAAAGGACACCGCAAGATTGAACCCAAAGCTAAGCACTTCTCCCATTGCAAGAAAGACCAATCTAGTAGGCCAAACCAAATTGATAATTCAAGAGACTTGCAAAAGATAACCAATCATACATAAAAGAATTCAGAGAAGATTCAAATATTATTCATAGATAGACTTGATCATAAACCCACAATTCATCGATCTCAACTAACACACCGCAAAAAGAAGATTACATCGAATAGATCTCCACGGGAGAGGGGGAGAACATTGTATTGAGATCCAAAAATAGAGAAGAAGCCATATAGCTACTAACTATGGACCCGAAGGTCTGAGATAAACTACTCACACTTCATCGGAGGGGCTATGATGATGTAGAAGCCCTCCGTGATGATGGCCCCCTCCGGCGGAGCTCCGGAACAGGCCCCAAGATGGGATCTCGTGGGTACAGAAGGTTGCGGCGGTGGAATTAGGTTTTTGGCTCCGTCTCTGATCGTTTGAAGTGCGTGGTATATATATAGGAGGAAGGAGTACGCCGGTGGAGCTTCGAGGGGCCCACGAGGTAGGGGCGGCCCCTGGCGCCCTCCACCCTCGTGACCGCCTCGTGGCTTTATTGACGGAGGGTCCAAGTCTCCTGGATCTTATTTGTTGAGAAAATCACGTTCCCGAAGGTTTCATTCCATATGGACTCCGTTTGATATTCTGTTTCTTCGAAACACTGAAATAGGCAAAAAACAACAATTCTGGGCTGGGCCTCCGGTTAATAGGTTAGTCCCAAAAATAATGTAAAAGTGGAAAATGTCGGCGTTCTGGGAACGGGGGTCCCCATACTTGCCTGCCTGCGGCCTGCGGCGTGGCTCAACGGAGGCCCAGGACAGCCCATCTTCATCAACACAAGCTCAAGACCCTCGCGAGGGGCCAAGCCTCATGGGCGGGCGACAAGGAGCTTCTCGTGCACGGCCTCGTCATTTGGTTCATGAGGAGGCGGAGAGTTCAAGGCAGGGGTACCTCGCGAGGTGCCCGTGGCCAAGCCATGACGCGACCAAGGGCGCCCGGCCGGCGCCCGGCCCAGCGGCGTCCTCCTTTCCCCTTTGGTGAAAAGGGAGCACGCGCGGGCGGGGCATCAAGCAAAGGCATCCGTTTCGGTGCAACAAGACCAAGACCCGCCCCAACGGCTGGAAGGGAGTCATCGTGGAGCCCAAGCAGGCGTCATCACCAGAGCCTTTGGCAGGCGAGGACCAACTTTAGTCAGGATAAGTGTACCCGCTGTTCCCCTTCAAAATGGCCAATTGTTGGCGCCCTTCCCGCTCAATATTTGGGAAGAGGCCCAGGGCCTTCGCCTATAAATAGGAGTAGCCACATCCAGAGAGAGATGGGACGAGGAGCATCCAGAGAGAGAGATAGAGACCCGATCCTCAAGCTAGAGCGACGGGACACCACGTAGCAGTTCATCACACCCACCAAGAACAGACCCTCGCGAGGCTGTTCTTCCTTTACTGTTCCTCATCAGCCCAAGAGGCAATCCACCTCACCACAAACTAGAGTAGGGTATTACACCACAAGGTGGCCCGAACTAGTATAAATCTCGTGTCTCTTGTGCTGTTCTTTCTAGTAGTTTAGGGCTCCGCGATTCGGCGAGGTACGAGACGGTGGAGGGTTGGATCTCCGCGCGCACCCCAGAGTTCGAACCTTAAGGGTCTGCCGGAACCCGAAATCCGACATTTGGCGCGGCAGGTAGGGCGTCGGAATCCGCCTTCTGCCACCTCGTGTCTCGTCGCATCGTCATCCCTATGTCCGGCGACCAAGCGGGCAACCCAGATCCTTGGGCGGCGTGGCCCGCCCATCGCAGAGCTTCGCCACGGGCGACCCGTGCCCTGTGCAGCTCAAGGTCCGGCGAGGCGTCATGGGGGCAGCAGGCGGCGACGCAGACAGTGCTTTGATGGCTCTCACGCGCTGGCAGCGCGATCGGGCAAAGAAGGGCCTCCAATTACGCGCCGACCACATCACCGTACACCCGCCGAGAGCATGCGAACTCGAGGGCGGCACACAAGGGCTCCGAGAGTGCCAGCAGTGCAGGTGGCCGGAGAGCGGCCGCTGACGGTCATTTGGAGCGAGTGGCAGAGCTCCTGGGCTTCGCCGCCTCGGGGGCTCCCCCCTTCTGCACGCAACTTCCATCTCAGGCCCAGGGCGGCTCGCACGGGGGCTCCACGCGTGCCCTGGGGCTCCAAAGCTACTCCAACACCGGCGAAGCTGTCAGCACCGGGCCGGCGGCGGGGCTGCCCCCGCCCCCGGCCCGCGGAGAAGAAGGACTCGACGCAACTCACGGCCCTGGAGGGCTGCCGCGCCACCACCACACGGTGGGCGCATCAAGCAGAGCAGCATGGCACGCTCAGCACTACGGCGTGGCCTTCGGGATGACGGCGCCAGAAGAATACGTGCCCCACATGATGGACCAAGGGCACCCGCATGAGGGAGAACAAGGCTCGCTCCTCAGCCCGAGCTAGGGGGATGAGGCGCCAGAAGCCGAGCCCTTTCAGGAGCCTCGAGACGGTCCCACTGGTCACGCCGGGGGCGACGATTATCGGGTACCGCTACTTCCTCAAGAGCAAACATACGCTAACCATAGGTCGCAGGAAGTACAGGTTGCCACGACGAGCGGCTGCCCCGCTCCCGCAGTCTCCTACCCCTCGGGAGGAGGACGCAGGGGGCCGCTGGAGAGGGGCAGAGACCCGACATCACCACCGCGGCGTTCGGAGCAAGGCGTTCTCAGGAGGTAGGCCCTCTGCTGGGGAGGTGCCTCAGGGCCTGCCTCAAGTGAGGGACCCGTGGTCGTTGGGGGAACCGCTGGCGACCGCTCTACCCCATCGGCGGCGTCCTCGGTTTCCGGTCGTCGTTGGTGGCACTAGAGTGTGGCGCAAGGCGGGGCCCTCGTCTGGCGATATGAAGCAAGGCCGGTACCTGTGAAGAAGGCCCAGTGCCTGTGAAGCTCGCCGCCCCGTGACACTCTCACGTAATAATGAGTGGGGCTGTACACGCCCCGGAGTCTCAGGGGTGCCGCCTCGAGCCCAGGGCTCTTCCTCCCACGCCATGGCAGCACTTAGCTCAGCTACTGGTGAGAAGACGCCCAAGACTAGACTAGGTGCCGCCGCGGGCTTTTCTTCCGCTTTCTTCGCCTTTCCATTTGATTGTCGTTTTCCCTCTTTGGATTTAAGTTGGATTCGAAGTTGAGATTTGCGCGTGTTTGGGGAAGGGGTGCTTAGTCTCGTTCGAGCAAATCTCTCGCGTTTCGGTTACAACTCCGCCTCAGCTTGCCTCCCTCGCGAGCCTCGGTGAGCGGGCCAGGCCTAGCTTGCGCGCAACCCAGCCTGTCGCCGCCGCATCCTCTCCGGAGGGTTTTTACTGCAGATCCTACGGATTCGATCAGGAGACACTCAGATCGCCTCAGCCTCCCACTGTGCTATCTCGTGGCTCGTCTGAAACAAAGGTAAACCAGCCAACCAACACGCCAGCTTAGCCAACCACTTGGCGGCAGAGGTATGGCGTATGTAACACACTGCTAATACGATGAACACAAGTTTTACATGAGGGGCTCCCCTCCCAAAATGCTCTCACAACCATCAGGCCAAAACCTGAGTTCTATTCATGCAGGGTAATGGAACAAGGACAATACATAATCGATCGGATAAATCCCCAATGCGCCCTCGTGGAGCACCTCCAGAGCCGTTGCTGGCGTCGGCCGGGCCTCATTCGCCGTCATTGTCTCGCGCGTGATCGCCGGCGGCGTCTGGGCTGTTCACCACGCCCGCCTCATCGGGCGGCCACGACCACGCCCGTCGTCCGTCTCAAGAAAAGGCCCGACGAGGGCATCCATGTTGTCTTCCACCCAAAGGCGCCAGTCGCCGGACGGCTCGGGAATCGGGCGATAACTCGTCAAAATCGAAGTGGGGTCCATGTCCGGAGATGGCTGAAGACACTTGAGAAGGCGCGCTCGAGCAGCGCTTGCGGCTCCTCTCCTCCACCAACCTGTTGGCCACGACCGACCGCGCCTCGGCCCGCGCCACCACGCCGGTGAAGAACTGAAGGTTGCCGGCGTAGTTAATCGCTGCGGCTGCTCGCCCTGCCGCCCTCGCAGATATTATCGAGGCTGCGTTGGCTCTCTCCGGAGCGTGGCGTGCATGGGGCCGCGTGCTCATGCTCCAGATTCGCCACGACGCATCTCGTCCGCAGACTGGCGGCCATGACGGCCTCGGCCTCCTCCACCCGTTGGCGAAGGAGCGCCTCGGCCCGAGAGGTGGTGGACTCTCTGCGCCACCTCGAGGGCGGCTCGAAGAGCATCGGTCCGTCGCGTCGCCTCCTCCAGGCCCTCAAGGCAGCAGTCCTGCCTCGGCCTCGGCCTTGATCAACCCCTACCGCTCCTCAAACTCGCGCCGAGGTTCGAGCGCCTGGCCACCACTCGGGCGTCCGACCTCCTCCAGACGCGGGCCTCCCGTGCAGGCGACCTCATCCTCTGCCAGCGCCGCCAAGCGCCCTCGTCTCAAGCGCCAGACCACGCTGCTCGGGCGGCTTCAAGCGCCAACGCCTCCTCACGCTTGGAGCTCCGCTGGTCGCGGAGGCCACCTTAATCAACGCGAGGGCTGCCTCGCGCAGCTCCACTTGCTCCTCCAACGAGTGACACCGGGCCAGGAGTTCCCGTGCCCGCTCCTCCGCTGCCTCTCGTCGCCTGTTAGCTTCCCGGGCCTCCTCGACGGCCCCAGAACAGGCCTCCCGAGATGCTGCCAGTGACGCCTTGGCCTCCTCCTCATCAAGGTCACGCCGGTGGCGCGCAAGGGCGGCGGCGCCCTCCAGCTCGCACCTCTCTGCAGCCAGGCGTAGGCCCTCGGCCTCAAGGCGCGCGTCTTCATCAGCAAGCTCTTCACCAAGCAGGCTCACCGTGTCAGCCGCCCTTCGAAGAAATCCTTGGCGAAGGGCGCGGCGCCCAAGGCGCTCAAGCACGCCCTCCACACCATCAACCGCCTGCACGGCGCCGGGATCCGCGATCAACACTCCCCTCCGGCAGGGGCTGGGGCTGGCACCCTCGCTGACGGCCGGGCGCGCGTGCCGTAAGCCCGCCTGAAGCCAGCCCATCTCAGCATTTAGGGGCGCAGGAAGCGCCACCAATCGCCATCCACGATCAGCGGCGAGAAGCCCATGGCAGGCTAGCTATGCCACGGGAAGGCTCGCGAGGAGGGATCGCGAGGCGCTGCAGAACCCTGACAGCGCCACGGACGGCAGTTCACCTCCCCGGTTGCCCTCGCTACAAGGGCTCCACTGCTTGGAGCACTCAAGGACGGGGGAGGGGGCGAAGCCGGGGAGGACGGCTTCTCACCCGTCTCCGAGAGCTCGGCAGGAAGGGACCTGCAGGGCAAGGATCAGTACGAGCAGCAGAAGAATCAGGAGCTGGAGAAGGAGAAGGCTTACTCATCGGTGGGCGGTACTTCTCACGCTTCAGAAAGCGACAAGGGTAGTCATCGCCTGGGGCCTCCTTCTCTTCCGGAGGGCCTCAAGTTCACGCTGAAACAACCCAAGATTTGAGCGCAGGGATCAGCTGCGGCGAGGGAGAAGCATCAAGGCGACTTGCGCAAGGGCGTCTGCCTGACGCGCGCTGCTAGTCGCCTCACCAAGAGAAGCAGCAGGGGCCTCGGGGGCTCCATCCATGGCGCTGGGCGGCTGCTGCCGCCCTCAACTGCAGCTGCATGAGCCTCAGGAGCTGCCCCTCACGAAGCCGCCCGGCAGCATCACCCCGTGAGGGTCCTTCGCCTTTGGCGGCTCGTGCCTCCCTGCTCTGCCACTCGAGGAGGAGCCGCCTTGGCCGGCTGGAAGGGCTGCCACCACCACTGGATTCTCACGAGGCCCCTGGAAACCAGCGGGGCGTGGCCCCCATTCATCGAAGATAGGCATCTGGTTCACCAAATCACCCCTGTTCCGGCAGAGGTACAACAAGGCCCCTTCATGCCGGATGCCACCGGCGTTAGGGTCGCCATCGGGACCAGAGCACTTTCCTTAGCGCCTCAGCGTCAGGTCTTCTTCCGGAGCCTCATACGATCACTGTGCCCGTTGAAGGCCCACATCCGGTGGGAATGGCGTTGGAGAGGAGCAATGCGGCAAGATCAGGAACTCCTTCACCACCTTGGGCGCCACAGCAAGAAGCGACCTCAGAACGGGTTGGCGCTGCATTTAAGATGAGCCGAGGGCTTGAAAGCATCTCCTGCCCCAGCCCGAATTGGGGACAGCAGCGAGGTTGGCTCCGATGGCGAGGCTGGGCACCCCCACATCCACGCACAACCACCTCTCGCGGAACTCGGCCCATGGCGAGGCAAACTGAAGTCAATCCCTGAGGCCGCTGTCTCGGGCGTGGCGACGAAGCTCACACATGCCGAGCATTGAGTGGGGCCGACAAGGCGCAGAGAGAAGAAGTGGCGCAGCAAGGCAACCGAGGGAAGGATGCCCATCATTGCCTCACAAACGGGCGCTAAGACCGAGAGGAGAGTAATGGACTCGGGACCCGGATGCATCATGTGGATCTGATGGTGGGAAAGCACGACATTGAAGAAATCAGAGAAGGGGGAACCAGCCCGCCCATAGGGCGCCAAATAAATACGGACCTCGGTGACTATCCTGTCGATGGAGAAGTGTGACGCTGGGCCAAGCCGTTGTCCTCCCCGTGATTGAAGGAGGTGGCTGTGAGCCGAACTAACCTTGCCCAAGCCCTCTAGATTGAGTATGATCGACGGGATCGACAGCGGAGGCTGGGCGGCCAAGCGGCGAGGCGGAGGCACAGTGTTTCTTCCTTTCCCCTTCTTCTTCGGAGCCATGGCGATTGAAAGGGGAGGGGGATTCGTGATTGGATTGGAAATGGAAGCTGGAGTTCGAGAGGGGAAGGGGCGCCACAAGCGATGAGGGGAGGGGAAACGGATGTGTGCAGCGCAGCGTGTCCGCTAGCAAGGCATGCTAAATAAGGAGGCGTGGGGGAATAGTTCCACCACGCCCAATCAACCGCCACGCGTCGCCCAAGGCCACAGCTGTTTTGCGCCCTTGACGCCGACTTGCCCTTCGCCTCTCTCGCCCGGCCAAGTTGGGCGCACCATGGGCCCGGGGCTCACGCCGGTGTTTGCAGGAACGGGGTCCCCATACTTGCTCGCTCAAGGCTCTGTGGCGTGGCTCAATGGAGGCCTGTGACAGCCCATTTTCATCAACACAAGCTCAAGACCCTCGCGAGGGGCCAAGCCTCACGGGCGGACGACAAGGAGCTTCTCGAGCACGGCCTCGTCGGCTGGTTCATGAGGAGGCAGAGAGTTCAAGGCAGGGTACCTCGCGAGGTGCCCATGAAGCAAGCCATGACGACCAAAGGCGCCATCGGCGCCAGCCAGCATAACGCCCTCCTTTCCTCTTTGGTGCAAAGGGAGCAAGCGCAGCGAGAGCATCAAGCAAAGGCATCCGTTTGTGCAACAAGACCAAGACCTGCCCCAACGGGCCGGAAGGGAGTCATCGTGGAGCCCAAGCAGGCATCATCACCAGAGCCTTTGGCGGCGAGGACCAACTTTAGTCAGGATAAGTGTACCCGCTGTTCCCCTTCAAAATGGCCAATTGTTGGCGCCCTTCCCGCTCAATATTTGGGAAGAGGCCCAGGGCCTTCGCCTAAATAGGAGTAGCCACATCCAGAGAGAGAGATGGGACGAGGAGCATCCAGAGAGAGAGATAGAGACCCGATCCTCAAGCTAGAGCGACGGGACACCACGTAGCAGTTCATCACACCCACCAAGAACAGACCCTCGCGAGGCTGTTCTTCCTATCTGTTCCTCATCAGCCAAGAGGCAATCCACCACACCACAAACTAGAATAGGGTATTACACCACAACGGTGGCCCGAACTAGTATAAAGCTCGTGTCTCTTGTGCTGTTCTTTCTAGTAGTTTAGGTCTCTGCGATTCGGCGAGGTACGAGACGGTGGAGGGTTGGATCTCCGCACGCACCCCAGAGTTCGAACCTTAAGGGTCTGCCGGAACCCGAAATCCGACAGAAAATAAAGCCCAATATAGTCCAAAACAGTAGATAATATAGCATGGAGCAATCAAAAATTATAGATACGTTGGAGACGTATCACGTCGCTCTAGCCTCCCGGGCCCTCGACTCGGGCATACAAGGGTAGCTGGTACCCCGGAGGAGGCCGCTCGCACCAAGGCCTCGTCACCACCTGCATCGCCGCCTCATCACGGCGATGGATCGACCTCTTCTTCGGTGGGAGTGGCCTCAGATCGTCACAGGGAGCTTTTCCTTTCTCTTCGGCGGAAAACCTTATGATGGGCGCCATAGTTGTCAGCAGCAGAGCAAGGAGGAAGAAGCAAGCAAGCGAGGAAGAAATGGGCAAGGGGGGCTTCTCACCCCTCCCCATTTATAGCAAGAGAAGGCCAACCGGCGTCTCCCACGATCGCAGGTAATGATGGTTTTCCTTGCATGTCACAGGGACTTGTCAAGTCGTGCGGTTGCCGAGGCAGTGTGGGGAAGCGGAGATGCCCACGTCCAATCAATTGCCACGCGTCGACTGAGGCTGCAGGCTTTTGGGGCCCGCGGTGCTCCAAACTTGACCCTTGGCTTCGCCGCAAAGCCAAGCCTGAGCGCACCTTGGGCCCGGGGCTCTTGTCGACGATTACGGGAGCAGGGGTCCCAGTGACTTGCACTGCTCATGGCCCACCAGGTGTGGCAAAGGGCGGCGTGCGACCCATCTTCATCAACAAGGTACCCAAGACCCTCGCGAGGGTCCAAGCCTCGCGAGGCGGACGACGCAAGACCTCCTCTGGAGTGGACTAGCCAGGTAGGCTCACGAGGAGCGGAGATATCAAGGCACGGCAAAACTCTCGAGGCACTTGTGACGTGAGCCATGACGAACGGTACTAGGCGGGTGCCAGGAGGGCGCCGGTGCGTGCAGAGTCCTTATTTCCTCTTTGGTGCTAAGGAGGCTAGCGTAGGCGAAGAGTACCAAGGCATCAGGCAAAGGTTGCCACATTGGTGCAACGAGACCAAGACCAGGAGGATGGCAAGGCAGAGGTCATCGTGGAGCCCAAGACGGTGTCACCCCAGAGCTTTTCGTAGGCGAAGACCGCTTTTGTCAGGATAGCTTGTACTAGCTGTCTCCCTTCAAATTTGCCCGCCGTTGTTGGCTCCCTTCCCACTCGATATTTGGGAAGAGGACCAGGGCCTCTATTAATAGGACTAGCCACCGCAGTAGGGGGCAACTGATCCGGAACTGGTTCAGATCATCCTTAACTGATCCGGAATTGGTTCAGATCATCCTTAACTGATCCGGAACTGGTTCGGATCATCCTTAACTGATCCGGAACTGGTTCAGATCATCCTTAACTGATTCGAAACTGGTTCAGATCATCCTTAGCTACACAAGCACAAGAACACCTCAACCTCAGGAGGCTGTTCTTCCCTTATACTGTTCATCATCAGCCCAAGAGGCAGTCCACCACCACCACACTAGAGTAGGGTATTACACCACAATGGCGGCCCGAACCAGTATAAACCTCATGTCTTTCTGTGATTGCGAGTTCGTCGAGTTCATCCGCGAGATCTTAGCGAGCCAGAGCGTAGATCTGTAGGAGGGAGAGACTTCGCGCGTTCCCCAGTGTTCGAACCTTAAGGGTTTGCCGGAACCCCACATCCGACACCCGGAGGCTGACCAAGCATTTCAAGACATCAAGATATACCTGACCAGCCCTCATGTGATGGTGGTGCCCTGCCCTCTCGAGCCCCTGGTGCTCTACCTTGCCGCCACTCCTTACTCTGCCAGCACAACTCTCGTGGTGGTTCGGGAAGAATGCCAGGCCAAGGATACATCCCACCGAGTCACGCCCCCAGCCGGGGCGATACAAGACCCGGAGGGCACCACAAGAGCGGCAGCGACGCCAACGAATGACCAGGCCCAGCAAGACGGCGTCCTTGGGCCTTAGAGGCCCCAATGAGCGACCGGGCTCTGGGGGTTCCATCGCTTCCAAAGGCGCCTTAACCTCCGGGACAGCGCCGGGTTTCCGTACGACGTGCTCCGCCCACGCCGAGCACCCAAAGGTATTTTGTCAAGACGCGATGCTGCGGGATGCAAGGGCACGGTACCCCATGCCTCAGAAGCTCTTGCTCACGCACTTGGTGGGGCCTCTGTAAACTGCGGCACTACTTCCAAGGTCACCCAATCAAGGTCGTCTCGGCCTACCCGCTGGAGAGGGTACTCAGGAGCCCCAATGCTATGGGAAGAGTCGCCGAATGGAACATCGAGCTGCAAGCATTCTAGTTGGAGTTCAGCACAACCAGGGTCATCAAAGGAGCCACGCTCACCGACTTCAGAAAGTGTAATGGTGACACCCGGGGTTTGAAGCGGCGAGGACCGATCCCTCTCGCCAGAAGTGAAGCACCGATGGCTGGGTCATGTATTTTCGATGGCGGCGTTCAAGACGCTGTGGTGCGGAGGCTGGGAGCAGTGCTCATCTCGCCTACTCAAGACAAGCTCTACTACGCCGTGCAGCTCTGCTTCCAGCATGGCGAGAAGGTCTCCAACCACATCACGGAGTACGAAACCCTCATCGCTGGCCTTAAGGCTGTAGTGGCCCTGGGGGTGAAGCGCCTCACCATCAGGGGCGACTCACAGCTCCTCGTCAACTTCTCCAACAAGGTATACAAGCCAATGGACGAGCACATGGAGGCGTACCTCGCGGAGGTATGCAAAATGGAAAAGCATTTCCTGGGTCTAGAATTGCAGCACGTGCCCCGTGGCACCAACAAGGAGGCTGACGACATTGCCAAAAGGGCGTCCAAGCGACAACCCCAAGAGCCTGGCGTCTTTGAGGAGCGGCTCTTCAAGCCTTCGATAGCACCTCTGCTTTCAGGACCGGCACCGCCTCGGGAGGAACTCCCCCAACCACCTGCCTCGGAGCCCCGGCCTGCGGCCCAACCTTAGGAGCGTGCCTACTCCTGGCGTTCGAGCCTCAGGAGGGGTGCTGGACCAAGGAGTTCAAGGAATACCTGACACAAGGGACGCTGCCGGAGGAGGAGGAGGACGCGGAGCGCGTGGCCCGACAGGCTACGGCGTACTGCATCCAGGACGGTGAGTTATACAGGAAGCAGCCAAATGACGTTTCCTTGCGTTGTATCTCCAGGGAACAGGGGAACGAGTTGCTAGCTGACATACACAACGGAGACTGCGGACACCACTCGTTATCACAAACCCTCATCGGCAAGGCATTCCGCATCGGGTTCTACTGGCCTACGGCGCTCAACGACGCAACTGAGCTAGTGACGTCCTGCAAGGCTTGGCATTTCCACGCCAAGCAGATCCATCTGCCGGCTCAGGGCCTCCAGACCATCCCGCTCTCGTGGCCATTCACAGTCTGGGGGCTGGATATCTTAGGCTCGTTCCCCCGAGCGCCTGGGGGCTACCGCTACCTCTACGTCGCCATCGACAAGTTCACCAAGTGGGCGGAGGTAGAAGCTGTCTGCACCATCCAGGCCGGATCTGCGGTCAAGTTCATCAAGGGTCTCGTGAGCCAGTTCGGGATCCTCAATCGCATCATCACCGACAACGGCTCACAGTTCACTAGCAATCTCTTCAAGACATATTGTGCTAACCTTGGAACGCAGATCTGCTACACTTCGGTGGCTCACCCCAGGAGCAATGGTCAAGCCGAACACGCCAACGCGGAGGTCCTGAGAGGCCTCAAGACTAGGACCTTCAAGAAGAAGCTCGAGGCCTGCGGCAGGGGCTGGGCACGACGAGCTCCAGTTTATGCTGTGGTCCATCCGCACCACCGCCACCAAGCCAACGGGTGAGACCCCGTTCCTCCTCATCTACGGAGCAGAATCGATTCTCCCTCACGAGGTCAAGCATCTCTCCGCGCGGGTCCTGGCGTTTGATGAGACGCAGCAGGACACCATGTGGGGAATGGACCTTGTGCTGGGGGAGGAACGCCGCCGTGAAGCCACGCTTCGAGCGGCAAGATACCATCAGGCGCTGCGGCGGTATCACTGCCGCAACATCCGCTCCAGGACGCTCGAGGTGGGTGACCTCGTCCTAAGGCGGGTGCTCTCCAGGGAAGGGCTGCATAAGCTTTCACCCATGTGGGGGGCCGTTTAGGGTCGCCCACGTCTCCAGGCCTGGCGCCGCGTGCCTGGAGACGCAGGACGGGGTCCCCATCCAGAACGCGTGGAACATCCAGCACCTCCGGAAGTTCTACCCATGAAGCAAGGCCCGGCGCCTGTGAAACAAGGTCCAGTGCCTGTGAAGGTATCCGCCCGTGACACTCTCAAGTAATAATGAGTGGGGCTGTACACGCCCCAGAGTCTCAGGAGTGCCGCCCTCGGGCCTCGGGGGCTCCCCCCACGTCCTAGCGGCAGCACTTAGCTCCGCGCTGGTGAGAAGACTAGTCTAGGTGCCGGACGCGGCTTTTCATTTGCTTTCCGCAGTTGGTTTGCCCGTCTTTAATGAAAATTTGCTTTCTGGTGTTCCTTGCCGGATTGGTTCCATCGCCTTCTGCCTCCTTTTCTGCACTCGGTTCCTCGTTTTGACCCGTACTCTCCCTCGCATGCCTCACGAGGGGGCTGGACAGGTGCCCCTGTGAGTGTTTTTTTCCTGTTCTTCGCAAGGCACCCGCGCTCGAGCTCGCAAGTTGGCGCACCTCTCTCAATCCGTGCCCCTCGGGTACCGCGATGCGAAGCGCTGGGTCGCCGGCTGCGCCTGCGACCAGGGCTCGGTAGAATATGAGTTTCCTAATGAATTTTTGTAGTTCCTAGATGCCTCCCAAGCCAAGGAGGCCTCTCCAGGTACTGGGAAATGCATGCCTCACGAGGCGGAAACTACTTCGAGCGCGTCAAGCTAAGTTATTCCTACGCGCCTACATAAAACTTCGATGCTGCAACATGACACAGGAATGATAAACGTAGCATAGCAACTTGGAAATCATGGTTCATTGCACGCCCCTGCGGGGCCCCATACTTGTCTCTCTCTTAATGCAGGAAGAAAAGGAAGAACGAAACAAAAGTGGCGTGCGCTCACGTAGTAGTTCGCGAGGATGGGCCCATGGCGCTCTCCTGGGCTCAGCCAGACCCCTCCTCGCGCTTCACTGGGGCACGACGACGAGACGATCTGCTACCACCCTCGAAGCGGGCGCGGCGGCTGGTCGTAGCCGCCGCTGCAAGAGCTGTCGCCGGAAGAAGAGTCGCCGTAGCTGGACGAGCCATGGCCGGTGAGGGAGTCCTGGATTGGGGGGGGGGGGTATCCGGACAGCCGGACTATATCATTTGGCCGGACTGTTGGACTATGAAGATACAAGATTGAAGACTTCGTCCCGTGTCTAGATGGGACTCTCCTTGGCGTGGAAGGCAAGCTTGGCAATACGGATATGTAGATCTCCTTCCTTGTAACCGACTCTGTGTAACCCTAGCCCCCTCCGGTGTTTATATAAACCGGAGGGTTTAGTCCGAAGGACGAGATACAATAATCATACCATAGGCTAGATTCTAGGGTTTACCCTCCCCGATCTCGTGGTAGATCAACTCTTGTAATACCCATATCATCAATACCAATCAAGCAGGAGTAGGGTTTTACCTCCATCGAGAGGGCCCGAACCTGGGTAAAAACATCATGTCCCTTGTCTCCTGTTACCATCTGCCTAGACACACAGTTCGGGACCCCCTACCCAAGATCCGCCGGTTTTGACACCGACATTGGTGCTTTCATTGAGAGTTCCTCTGTGTCGTCATCATTAGGCTTGATGGCTCCCTCAATCATCGATAGTGATGCAGTCCAGGGTGAGGCTTTCCTCCCCGGACAGATCTTTGTATTCGGCGGCTTCGCACTGCGGGCCAACTCGTTTGGCCATCTGGAGCAGATCGAGAGTTACGCCCCTGGCCATCAGGTCAGGTTTGGAAACCTAAACTATATGGCCGACATCCGCGGAGACTTAATTTTTGATGGATTCGAGCCCCAGCCGAGTGTGCCGCACGGTCACGATGAGCATGATTTAGCTCTGCCGTCGGGCAGTGTTCAGGAGATCGCACCTGCAACTGCTTCAGCCCTTAATTCGGAGCCTACCGCGCCATCCATGGACGGGTGGCTAGACCCCGCCACGAAGGCCGCAGTCTCAGCGGCAATTGAGCCGAATACCAACTTTACCCTTCACGAGAGCCGTGACTCCAAATTGCCGGATTCTTTTCCGGCCACGGACTCTGAACCGCATGCACCCATGCCTATCGAATCCGACTGGGCGCCAATCATGGAGTTCACCTCCGCGGATATCTTTCAACACTCGCCCTTCGGCAACATACTGAACTCGTTAAAGTCCCTCTCCCTGTTAGGAGAAACCTGGCCGAACTATGTCCGGCAGGATTGGGATGCGGGTGACGAAGAAGTTCGCCACCCACCCACCACCCACTTAGTAGCCACTGTTGATGATTTGATCAACATGCTCGACTTCGACTCCGAAGACTGTATGGATGACGATGTAGGAGATGAACAGAAACCACTGCCCACAGGGCACTGGACAGCCACCTCATCCCATGATGTATACATGGTGGACACACCCAAAGAAAACAACGATGAGGAACTGAAGGCCGCAGCGAAGGATCGTTCCCTCGAGAAGCAGTCAAGGCGGCGGCGTAAACGCCGCTCCAAATCCCGCTTCGGCAGAAACATCGATCACATAGGCCCAGCGATAGAGCAGGGTGAGCCAGCGGATGACAAACAACCGTCCGACGAGGGCAACATGGAGAATCAAACCAAACAACCCGTCTCCGACGAGGATAACAGTCCGGATGACATCACACCGGACAAGCTCCTAGAGCAGAAGAAACTACATCAAAGGCTTGTCGCCACTGTGCGGAGCCTGAAAAAGCAAAAGCGAAAGCTCAAAGCTGCGGAAGATACATTCAGAATTAGATGGAGTGAAGTACTCAACACCGCAGAAAAGTATGGCGACAGTCGCCACACAAAGAGCTACCCGAAGCGAAAGCTACTACCTGAACTTGATGATGAGGCCTTAGAGCCCCTGCAATCAAAAAACAAAACAGCCATTCGGTCGGATAGAGGATCTCAGGGCCAACAAAGAACGACGAATGGCGCGGCAGACAAGCCAGTACGTGATCCGCGTAAGGACTCGCATCACAAGGATGGCCCAACACGATCCATCTACGTGCGAAGAAAGCGCGCTCCAGCACGCAATGCAACACAACAAAATTCCGAACACCACGGTACACCCAAATACAGGGGCGCCGCACACCCCCTATGTTTCACCGATGAGGTGCTGGACAATGAATTTCCAGAGGGATTCAAACCCGTAAACATAGAGGCATACGACGGAACGATAGACCCTGGGGTATGGATTGAGGACTACATCCTCCATATCCACATGGCTCGAGGAGACGATCTCCATGCCATCAAGTACTTACCCCTCAAGCTCAAAGGGCCATCCCGACACTGGCTTAAAAGCCTCCCCGAAAACACCATTGGTAGTTGGGAAGAGCTCGAGGACGCTTTTCGGGCAAATTTTCAAGGGACATACGTCCGACCACCGGATGCAGACGATCTAAGTCATATAACCCAACAGCCCGGAGAGTCAGCCCGAAAGCTTTGGAACAGGTTTCTCACTAAAAAGAACCAAATAGTCGACTGTCCGGACGCCGAAGCCTTAGCAGCTTTCAAACACAGTGTTCGAGACGAATGGCTTGCCAGACATCTCGGCCAGGAAAAGCCAAGAACAATGGCTGCATTAACAAGCCTCATGACCCGCTTTTGCGCAGGCGAGGACAGCTGGTTAGCCCGATGCAGCACCAGCGACCCAAGTACATCCGAAGTCAGGGACGGAAACGGGAAGCCACGGCGCAGCAAAAACAAGCGCCGGAATAAAGAAGATAGCCCGAAGAGCACGGCGGTAAACGCCGGATTCAAAAGCTCTCGGCTGGGTCAGCAAAAGCTGCCCCTCAAAGGCAACAGAGACGAACTGTCTAGCCTAAACAAGATTCTGGACAAACTATGTCAGATCCACAGCACCCCTGATAAACCTGCCAATCATACCCATAGAGAATGTTGGGTCTTCAAGCAGTCCGGCAAACTCAACGCCGAACACAAGGGGCTGGATACACCAAGTGAAGACGAGGACGAGCCACACAAACAAAGCACCGGGGAACAAAAGAAATTCCCACCAGAAGTCAAAACAGTAAACGTGTTACACGTGATAAAGAAAAACAACGTGGCACTCATAGAGACACGTGCCCCACGTCCTATCACCGCGGAGTTCCGCCACTGGCCATCCCAACCGATCACCTTCGACCATCGGGATTACTCCGCAAGTATCCGGCATGCAGGATGGGCTGCCTTGGTGTTAGACCCGATAATCGACGAATACCACTTCACACGAGTCCTGATGGACGGCAGCAGTAGTTTAAACCTGATATATCAGGATACAGTCCGCAAAATGGGGATAGACACACCAAAAATCAGCCACATCAATACTGCCTTTAAAGGAGTAACGCCAGGCCTAGAGGCCCATTGCACGGTCTCCCTGCTACTAGAGGTTATATTCGGCTTTCCCGATAACTTCCGTAGCGAAAAATTAACCTTTCACATCGCTTCGTTCCAAAGTGGCTATCAAGCACTACTCGGACGGATACCGCATTACGCTTCTCTCATGCTTAAGATGCCCGGTCCACGTGGCATCATTACGGTAAATGGAAATATTAAGCGCTCCTTGCGCGCGGAAGACCATGCGGCTGCCTTGGCAGCCGCACACTAAACGGCCTCACCAACTAGAGCATCTGTCAGGTCGTTAAGACCACAGACACGGTTAGACGAGTCCGGCGTAGCTATACATGATTGACACAGGTTTGATGGCCAAACCCCCATAACAATACAAGGGGCTCAACGCGTGTAAACAAGTGACAATTAGGCTCAATTTTACTCGTCTTGAACCATACTTGGTTTACTTAGTATAACCTACCTTTTGCACGACAATTTTTTCAGCTAAGTTTCTCTCTTTTACAGATGACCATCGTGCTACACCCGTCCAGGATACGGCACAACGGAGACACATGCGCAGACGTGCAGCAGGGACCCGTTCCAAGGATTCTTTTTAGATTAAGACCCTGCGTAAACCTTTTTTACTGTCTCTTGTTGATACACATCCCCCGGATTCTCAGTACAACTGAGATGGATGCTGACGTATTGGCATGTGGCCACGTCAGATTAATGCACGTACCTGGACACCAGGGGCTTACAACAAAGGGCACTGCTTATCCCGGATCACATAATAAAGACCGAATACCTTAGGGAGTGTTCAGCGTCGCGAGTTTGGCCTTATATGCATCAACTACGAATCATGTCTTTGGTCAAATGTTGCGTTTGCCCGGCTCCTGTGTTTTGCTGCCTTACGTTGCGCTCTATCGGCTAAGGCGGCACCGGGAGAACTAATGCGATTGTGCCCTGGGTCACCCGGACGAGCACCTCAGTAGAGAAAGCGGAAAACTGACTGTCATGATATAGCGTGAGACTGGTCAACCACTCGATGACCTAGCGGAATCTTCGGGATTCCTACACCTTAACAAAGGGCCATTTCTCGGCCAGGCATGTACGCGCCCCGAATACGGATGAGAGCAGAGCCACCAGGGGCTATATAGTAGCCCCACTGTCAAACTCCTATGGCTAAGTGAAAGTGTTAAAGCATTATAGTCCGATTGCCTAGTTCGCTGCGCTATCACCTCCTTAATGGACCAAGACGTTGGATCAAGTGTGGACATGCTTTTTTCTGTGAACACCCCCGCATTATATGCGTGGGGGCTGAAGCCGACGACTGCCATCTTTCAGGTTATATACGTATTTACATAAACGGCCACACATGAGGTATTATAATTCTTGCAGGCACAAGTATAAAATAGCCTTTATAATTAAGTAAAAACATTGTTTTTCAATGGGAATACATGTCATTAGAACATAATATTCTTCGAGCACTGCGCCTCTATGGAGCAAGCACCCTCAAGAACTTCTTGAAAGTAGTGCTCGGCACGTACTCGGCTCTTGTCGGAATCTTGGGCTGCAATGGCAGCGGCCTCCATCTCCGCCCAGTATGTCTTCACACGGGCGAGGGCCATCCGTGCACCCTCTACGCACGCCGACCTCCTCATCATGGTTATATGCGGCACTGCACCAAGGAACTGCTGCACCAAACTAAAGCAACTGTTCGGCTTTGGCCTTTCCGGCCACAAATGATCCACAACAGACCTCATGGCAAGTCCAGACAATCTATTTAGCTTGGCCCATTCGGCCAACCGATCAGGCAATGGAAGCGGACGCTCTGGAACGTGAAACTCTGACCAGAACAACTTTTCTAATTCGCGATCTTTTTGATCTCTGAAGTATTCGGCCGCATCGGCAGCACTCGCCGCTAGATCCAGATATGCATCCGCAGAACTCCACAGCCGGTCCAAAGGGGCGTACATGGGATCTCCGAACTTCATCCACAGCATAAAGGGCTTCCCAACCACGATATCACCGGCTTGACGCAGCTCCTCCTTCATCGCTCTCATTGTAGAGCGGGTATCTTTGGCCGCCATCGTGGCCTTATCCAGGTCTGTCCTCTTCACTTGATCTTCCTTTTCAAGAATCTTGCAACGGTCAGCGGCATTCTTCAATTCCACAGCCATCCTGGCTATTTCCTCCTTGCTTTGGCAGCGAGCAGCCTGTTCAGCTTTTAGCTCCTCGATTGCCTCTAGGGCAGCCGCATCATTTTTCCTGGCTTGTTCTTTGGCTCGGGCAAGTTCCGCCCGAAGGTCCTCCATGGCCGCAGCTCCATCTGCATCCAAAAACATGTTATAGATACTGGCATCATGCTCCTCTTATCATGTGTCACTGGAGAAATTACATACCTTGCGCCTCGTCAAGCCGCTTGTTGACAAGTACGATGTCGGCATCTGCCACGTCAAGCTGCCGCTTTAACTCGGCAAACTCTTCAGTCCGGCGGGTCACCGGACACTTCGTCACCTGCACATTAAGGCGGTAAGATTATTCCTGGGATTAGGATCCTCTATGCGCCGTCGTCTTCGACGGCACCCAGAGTCTCATGGGCTACTATCTACACATGGCACATCTAAAATGTACGGTACTGCCAAAAATGTACATCATTTCACGTACCTCAAAACCCATCAGTAGACTCATAACAGCTTCATGCAACCCGCTTTCGGCGGACGAAATTTTGTCAATCACCGCACCCATCAACGCGCGGTGCTCTTCTGAGATAGCCGATCTCTCTAGCAGATCCCTCAGTACGTCCAACCGCACACCAAATGGAGCCGGACTCTTTCGATTGCTCTCTTCAAGAGCCGGATACTGAGGACTTCGGGTGGCCATATGACTACCTTCTGGCCTTGCCGGATCAGGAGAAACCCTCCGCGACGACACCTCGGGGTCGCCCGCCTCATGAGGCGGTATGGCAAGGGGAGGCGTTCCGCTCTCCATCATCTCTGGAAGAAGATCCCCCGAAGACGAGCTCTGCTAAGAAGGGCTAAGATCCGAACTGCAAGATAAATGCTTCGGTTGCTTTCCTCAGGAGTGAAGCAAGGTTTTTTCATTATTAAGTATCCCTTTACTTACAGCTTGGTGGAGGGCTGATCCCCTTGAGGGTATAGTGCGGCCGGGGTATCCCCGGGGCGGGACCGTCTGGCGAAGATTTCTTCCCTCGTTTGGAGACCATTGTCTCCGGGTCTTCGGAGACGGACCTCTTTCTTCCCTGGGGAGGGGAAGATTTAGTTCCTCCTTCCCAGCTAACCTCCTTCACGGAGGCGCTGGCCTCTTTGTTCCCCCCTTTACCTTCTCCTGAAGGCGCTTGGTAAGGCGCGATCTCCAGCATCCTGGTTAATACGGGATCCTATGAGGTCTCAGGGAGGGGGGCCGGACACCTGATCAACTTTGCCTTCGCTATCCAATCCTGGTCAAAGAGCGGCTTTTTTAGGGCAACGTTACTATAAATAAACAAAAAATATGTTCAAATGCGGGGCTACTTACTTGGGTATCCGGGCGATTGCTGCTCAGACCCGCATCTTCAGTGATGTCCGGACACGTTATTTGTGGTCCGAAGAACAATCTGTACATATCCTCAGGCGTCATGCTGAGAAAGTGTTGAAGAGCTCGCGGTCCCTCCGGATTGAACTCCCATAGGCGGAGGGGACGACGTTTGCAGGGCAGGACCCGGCGAATTAGCATGACTTGCGTCACCGTGACCAGGCTAACATCTCTCTCAAGGAGATCTCGGATGCAGCTCCGCAATATGGGCACATCCTTTACTGGCCCCCAGTCCAGTCCCTTGTTGACCCACGATGTTAGTCGTGGCGGGGGACCCGAGCAAAAAACCGGGGGGGGGGACCCACTTGGTGCCCCTGGGAGCTGTGATATAAAACCACTCTTGTTGCCACAAATTGGACACCTCCTGGAAAGAGCCCTCGGGCCATGGAGCATCGGCGTTTTTGCTTATTACGGCGCCTCCGCACTCTGCGTGTCGCCCCTCGATCATCTTCGGCTCCACTTTGAAGGTCTTGAGCCACAATCCGAAGTGAGGGGTAATATGGAGGAAAGCTTCGCATACAACGATGAATGATGAGATGTGGAGGATGGACTCCGGAGCTAGATCATGAAAGTCAAGCCCGTAATAGAACATGAGCCCCCTCACGAAGGGATCTAGCGTGAAGCCTAGCCCTTGGAGGAAGTGAGATACGAACACGATGCTCTCACCAGGCTTGGGAGTGGGAATAACCTGACCTTGAGCAGGTAGCCTATGCGGGATTTCGCCGGTCAGGTACCTAGCCTCGCGTAGCTTTATTACGTCTTCCTCCGTGACGGAGGAAGGCATCCACCGACCTTGAGGGTTGGATCCGAACATAATCGTAGGTCTGACTCGCCTGAACCTAAGCTTTGGGTGTTGGAACTCGAGGCAGGAGGCAGATTCGATTGAGATCGAGAGGAGAAAGAATAGGGCTTGGTCTCTTTATAAAGAGGTTGAGTACCAAGAGTCCTCCTCGTGACCGTTTGGGACTTACCTTCAGTCGAGGGGTCATACCAACAGGCACGATTGGGTTACCCACGTCCGTATTGATGAGAATCCCGTAATAAGGGGACACGACCTCTGCTTCGACAAGACGTGCCAAGGAAACCGCCTCGCGAAACACGCTGAGGTTAGTTGTGAAAAGAAAACGATTCGAATGGTGACCTGGCTGTGGTGTGATGATGCACTATGAAATACGTCAGCGGATTAGATTTGTGGAATATTATACTCTCCACGGTTGTATGTGGAACTTGTTTTGCATAGCCGGACACGACCCTCGTGTTCAAAATTTTATGAAGTATTCGGAGGAGGAACCCGCCTTGCAATGCCGAAGACAAAGCTGCGCGCCGGACTCATCGTCATTGAAGCCTGGTTCAGGGGCTACTGAGGGAGTCCTGGATTGGGGGGTATCCGAACAGCCGGATTATATCCTTTGGCCGGACTGTTGGACTATGAAGATACAAGATTGAAGACTTCGTCCCATGTCCGGATGGGACTCTCCTTGGCGTGGAAGGCAAGCTTGGCAATACGGATATGTAGATCTCCTTCCTTGTAACCGACTCTGTGTAACCCTAGCCCCCTCCGTGTCTATATAAACCGGAGGGTTTAGTCCGAAGGACGAGATACAACAATCATACCATAGACTAGCTTCTAGGGTTTAGCCTCCTCGATCTCATGGTAGATCAACTCTTGTAATACCCATATCATCAATATCAATCAAGCAGGAGTAGGGTTTTACCTCCATCGAGAGGGCCCGAACCTGGGTAAAAACATCATGTCCCTTGTCTCCTATTACCATCCGCCTAGACGCACTGTTCGGGACCCCCTACCCGAGATCCGCCGGTTTTGACACCGACAGCCTGCGCCAAGGACAAGCCCGCCTTCACCCTTGTCGCAGCCGTCGCCGAGGCTGAGCACCTCACCACCGTCGTTGTCCTTAGGGTAGCACCCGACGCGGCGACCATCTTCCCCGAACATCCTCACATAGCCATCGTACTTGAAGTGGAGGGTGCACCGCCGGCCCAGGCCACGCGCACGGGAAAACATCTGCCAGTCGCGGGCCAGGGTTGCATTGCCCGCAGCGGAGACCTCGACCGCGATCCATGAAGCCTTGCTGCAGCAGCCGTCCGCCTGCAGCCAGAGACCGTCTGGACCCGTGACTGGCAGCTCGTCGGCAAAAAAGCGTGGGAGCTGAAGCCAGGTGCCAGCCGGGTTCTCTGACGACACGACGAACTCTGGTAGCACCTCCGCCGAGTGGAAGCACAGACGGGGAGGCTGCGCGACCATGGCACGCCTTCCCTCATCGACGGGGTTGCCACGACCTAGATGACTCACGCCACGTGAAGAGGCGCGGCCGCGGCCGCGAAGGGCCACGGCGGGGGCCGCGGTGTGCTTGCGGGGACGGCCGTGCCCCCTCTTAGGCGGCGGTGAGCCGGGCCGCTCCTGGCGGGCCTTCCCCTTTTCTGCGACCAAGAACCTCTTCGCGGGCGCCATGGGTGTCGCGACTAGCAATGAAGCAAGGGAGAAGAAGCGATCGGAGCAGGAAGAGATGAGCGACGGGGGCTCCGCCCCCTCCTCATTTATAGTGGGAGAAGGCCAACCGACGATCCCCACGGTCACAAGTAATGATGATTTTTCTCTGCATGCAACAGGGACTCGTCAAGTCAGGCAGTTGCCGAGGCTGTGTGGGGAAGTGGAGACGCCCACGTCCAATCAATCGCCATGCGTCAAGCGAGGCCGCAGGCTGTTGGGGCCTGCGGCGCTCCGCACTTGCCCCTTGGCTTCGCCTCAAAGCCGAGTCCGAGCGCGCCTTGGGCCCAAGGGCTACTGTCGGCGTCCTGGGAACGGGGGGCCCCAAACTTGCCTGCCTGCGGCCCACGGCGTGGCTCCACCAGCAGCCCTGTACGGCCCATCTTCACCAGCAAACACTCAATACCCTCGTGAGGGGCCAAGCCTCGCGAGGCGGACGATGCAAGACCTCCTCGGGCGGCCTCACTGTGGCTGGCTCGCGAGGGGCGGAGAGATCAAGGCAAGGGGCACCTCGCGAGGTTCCTGTGACGCAAGCCATGACGACCGGGGCTAGGCAGGCGCCAGCGCGTGCAGTGTCCTTGTTTCCTCTTTGGTGCTAAAGAGGCAAGCGCATTTGTGAGGAGGTTTGAGTTTTCATCTTCTCGTAATTCTCCTTCAGTCATGTTTGATCTTTATGATAAATCTTATACCATGGACTTAGAGGATTTTACTTTTGCCTGCAAACTCCCACAATGGGGTAGTACTATTGATCCCCGTAAATCTGAATTTAGAAACTTTCTTGCTAGTATAACTGTAGGGGAATCTAGGGATATAACGCAAGCTACCATAGGGAGCATTCACTTTCCTGCTATACATTATTTTGCTCTCTTCATAGGTAGGTGTATAAATGCTAAGGATGAAGCATGTCACATGTGTGTCCCTGACCTTAGCATTCTCAGGAGTGCTGTGTTAGGAGACCAATCTTATCATATGGGAGCCATTGTAGCACATAGGTTGCATCATAATAGATATAATAGAGATATCTTTGGAGGAATTTATGCAACCCGCTTAGCTAATTTTCTTGAGGTAGACGTTCGTGAAGGTGATATGGAGTTGCCTCCCACTTATTTAGATTTTGACTCTATGGTCTCTCACCAGTTTGTTGAGAGGAATGAATCACCTCTCCTATATCGACTAATCTTTAACAAACGGCATGTTGTCTGCATTACTCTCCCTGCTCCTGCCTTCTTTGATTCTCAGACAAAAGTAAGATATACTATTACCAGAGAGGAGGCAGATGAGTACGAGAGGAGAGCGGAGGCAGCTCGCCGCCACGCTGCAGCTCAGGAGGCGATAGCCGCTGCATCGCAATACGACCCCAACTATTCTTCATCGCAGTACGACCCCAGCTACACCTACGGGTATCCGCCAGGCTATCCCTGGCAATAAACCAACTTAGGCCAAAAGCCTAAGCTTGGGGGAGTACGTATTTGTCACCGACATTACATTTATGTTCACACACACTCATTGCTAGATGTCTGTGCTCATACTCTTTCACTGTAATATCCATGCTAGTTTATTTTCTTTTTCCTGCTTTCTTCTTGTGTGTTTGATAAACCTTAAGAAAAAACAAAAAATTAGTAGTAGTTAGTTTTTTGCTGTAGTAGTAATAATTAAAAAGAAAATCCAAAAATATTTCCCGTTCTTCTTTTGCTTGTTGGGAGCTTTCCGGTGTAAATAGTTTTATTTCTTTTCTTTTCTTTGGGGGTCGATAGGAGAAGACCATGATTAAATTGTCGAAGCGGCTCTTATATGCATTATTGTTGATTTAACCAAGAGCCCATATTGCCTTGTCTTCTCACATTTTATTGAATGCTCGCATGATTCCAGCTTAGTCCAATGCACGTGCACTCTTATCATTATTCACATCGTTCGGTCATGCAAGTGAAAGGCAATTATGATGATATATGATGGACTGACTGAGATGAGAAAAGCTGGTATGAACTCAACCTCTTTTGTTTTTGTAAATATGATGAGTTCATCGTTCTTGATTCAGCTTATTATGAATAAACATGTTTGCAATGACAATTAGAGATCATAGTTGCTTATGCCATGCTTGATTAGCTATGAGTTATAATGGTTTACCTTGCGTGCCAACATGCTATTAAGATGGTTATGATGTGGTATAGTGGGGAGGTATCCTCCTTTGGATGATTTAAGTGACTTGACTTGGCACATGTTCACGCATGTAGTTGAAACAAAATCAACATAGCCTTCACGACATTTATGTTCATGGTGGATTATATCCTACTCATGCTTGCATCCAGTGTTTATTAATTTTAATGCATGTTCATGGCTGTTGTCGCTCTCTAGTTGGTCGCTTCCTAGTCTTTTGCTAGCCTTCACTTGTACTAAGCGGGAATACTGCTTGTGCATCCAATCCTTTAAACCCCAAAGCTATTCCAGACGAGTCCACTATACCTTCCTATATGCGGTATCTACCTGCCGTTCCAAGTAAATTTGTATGTGCCAAACTCTAAACCTTCAAATAAACATTCTGTTTTGTATGCTCGAATAGCTCATGTATCAACTAGAGTTGCCCTTATCTTCCATGTTAGGCGGGTTATTCTCAAGAGGAGTGGACTCCGCTCCCCACTCACGAGAAAATGGCTGGTCATCGGGATGCCCAGTCCCATGCTTTATACAAACTAAATCAAAATTAATTGCAAACAATACTCCCCCTGGGACCTGATGTTAATTGGAGGCACTCGTTGTTTCAATCAAGCCATGGATTGATGCTTGTTGGTGGAGGGGGAGTATAAACTTTACCATTCTGTTTGGGAACCGCCTATAATGTGTGTGGCATGGAAGATATCGCCATCTCTTAGTTGTTACGTTGACAATGAAAGTATACCGCTCAAAATATTATTTATCTCCATTTCAAAACCGAGCTCTGGCACCTCTACAAATCCCTGCTTCCCTCTGCGAAGGGCCTATCCATTTACTTTTATGTTGAGTCATCACCCTTTTATTAAAAAGCACTAGATGGAGAGCACAACTGTCATTTGCATTCATTACTATTAATTTATATTGGGTATGACTATGGATCTCTTTTACCATGAATTACAATGTCTAGTCAGTCCTTGATCTTTAAAGGTGCTCTGCATTTATGTTTTGCGGTCTCAGAAAGGGCTAGCGAGATACCATCTTGTTATATCATATTATGATTGTTTTGAGAAAGTGTTGTCATCCGAGATTTATTATTATCGCTCACTAGTTGATTATGCTATTGATATGAGTAATCATGAGACCTGAGAATTATTGCAAATGTGGTTAGTTATGATATTTGCTGAAAACTTGAATGCTGGCTTGATATATTTACAACAACAAGAGCAAACAGAGTTTGTAAAAGTTTTTCTTTATCTTTCAGTTTTCCAACTGAATTGCTTGAGGACAAGCAATGGTTTAAGCTTGGGGGAGTTGATACATCTCCGTCGTATCTACTTTTACAATCACTTTTGCCCTTTTTTTGGACTCTAACTTGTATGATTTGCATGGAACTAACCCGGACTGACGCTGTTTTCAGCAGAATTGCCATGATGTTGTTTTATGTGCAGAAAACAAAAGTTCTCGGAATGACCTGCAACTCCACGGAACGTCAAGTTAAAAATAATAAAAAATCCTCGCCAAAGATGAAGACCAGGGGGCCCACACCTTGTCCACGAGGGTGTGGGGCGCCCCCCTAGGGCACGCCCCCTACCTCGTGGGCCCCCTGGAGCTCCTCCGACGCCAACTCCAACTCTATATATTTGCTTTCGGGGAGAAAAAAATAGAGGAGAAGAAATCATCACGTTTTACGATACGGAGCCGCCGCCAAGCCCTAAAACCTCTCGGGAGGGCTGATCGGGGGTCCGTTCAGGGTTCCGGAGAGGGGGATTCGTCGCCGTCGTCATCATCAACCATCCTCCATCACCAATTTCATGATGCTCACCACCGTGCGTGAGTAATTCCATCGGAGGCTTGCTGGACGGTGATGGGTTGGATGAGATCTATCATGTAATCGAGTTAGTTTTGTTAGGGTTTGATCCCTAGTATCCACTATGTTCTGAGATTGCTGTTGCTATGACTTTGCTATGCTTAATGCTTGTCACTAGGGCCCGAGTGCCATGGTTTCAGATCTGAACCTATTATGTTTTCATGAATATATGTGTGTTCTTGATCCTATCTTGCAAGTCTATAGTCACCTACTATGTGTTATGATCCGCAACCCGAAGTGACAATAATCGGGACCACTCGGTGATGACCATAGTTTGAGGAGTTCATGTATTCACTATGTGCTAATGCTTTGTTCCGGTTCTCTATTAAAAGGAGGCCTTAATATCCCTTAGTTTCCATTAGGACCCCGCTGCCACGGGAGGGTAGGACAAAAGATGTCATGCAAGTTCTTTTCCATAAGCACGTATGACTATATTCGGAATACATGCCTACATTACATTGATGAATTGGAGCTAGTTCTATGTCACCCTATGTTATGCTTGTTACATGATGAACCACATCCGGCATAATTATCCATCACCGGTCCAATGCCTATGAGCTTTCCATATATTGGTTTACGCTTATTTACTTTTCCGATGCTACTGTTACAATCACTACAAAATACCAAAAATATTACTTTGCTTTCATTGCTCTTTTGTTACCGTTACCACCACTATCATATTACTTTGCTACTAAACACTTTGCTCCAGATATTAAGTTTCCAGGTGTGGTTTAATTGACAACTCAGCTGGTAATACTTAAGAATATTCTTTGGCTCCCCTTGTGTCGAATCAACAAATTTGGGTTGAATACTCTACCCTCGAAAGTTGTTGCGATCCCCTATACTTGTGGGTTATCAACAGTCATTATGGACCGGGGACATGAGGGGAATTTCCTAGGGCTGGAATTCTGGCCGCCAGATATTTTGACTCAAAACGCGGAGGGTCGACTGGTTGGGGTTGGCTTAATGTGCGTACCACGCACGCCACCAGAAGGACATGAGCCGTTTTTTTAGGATCAACATGAGCCAAGGTCTAGCTGGTACGCCGTTGGGTCCTACCATTCGAGAATACGAAAGGATCCCTCGAAAAAAGAATATGAAAGGAATCTATTAAATCGCTGAACGAATCTATGTGTATTACAATGCCCGTGTTTTCCTTGCAAATAGTAATATCATCGTGGTAATTGATTTATGATGAGTTCTTGAATTAGAGTGAGTTTGTGATATAGTGATCTCAATGTGGATTTCACATTTCATGGTATCCCTAGTAAGTTTTTCATTTCAAATTCAAATTTAAAATATGAACCGTATGGTGGTGAGAAAACTTTGTATGTATCAATCATACGACCACACACACACACACACACGAACACACACGAACACACACGAACACAACAACAATTCAATAAGTATAGTGCATCTATTTTTCCAAACCATGCATGTATGACACGAATTCAAAAATACTCCTTCTGTTCCTAAATATTAGTCTTTTAGAAATTTCAACAAGTGACTACATACAGAGCAAAATGAGTGAATCTACACTCTAAAATATGTCTATATACATCCGTATGTGGCAGTCCATTTGAAATCTCTAAAAAGACTAATATTTAGGAACGAAGGGAGTAAAATGTAAGACATGCATGGTCCTCAATTCAATATTTAAAATGATAAGGAAACTGAAACATGAATATTAAGTCTAGTACTATAGTACACACAAATGTTGTGTTTAGGTGGAGCTATGTAGATTGTCGGGGGTTAACCCCTTGACCCTAGATAAAATTGTGAAGCTCTGTTTAGGATTGTTTAGATTATATTTGTCCCCACCCTCCCAAACGCCGATTGGTTGTGCACCCCCTCCTCCCCGAGAGAATATCATGTGCCCCCACACCTTAGATGCTATATCCTAATACGAGCTGCTTGGAGCTTGTTGATATGAGATATAGCAGCTCACATGATGTCTTAATATTTTTACTAGAAACCTTAATGAGTTTGGGAATTGCACACAATTTGTACAAAAACTACTCAGATGCCCTTGGATCCCATATCCAACAACCTCAAAGCTCGTATCACCGTAGCATCTAAGATGAAGGAGAACATCATATTCTCTTGTATGTAAGAATATCATGTGCTACCACACCTTAGGGTGCGTTTGGTAGGGTGTATGAATGGTGCATGAGCCCAAGAGTTCCCTTCTCGACCCACTTTTGGGTGTTTGGTAGAGTGTATGGAGGGTGCATGAGTCCACACTAGCTTAGCATAAATACACTAGGAGCATGCATGAAGAGGGGTGTTTAGTTGAGCATGCATGAAAAGGGAACAACTATGCTGAGACGAGAATGCAACCAAACACACCTCGGTGGTTCAAATGTTTTTTTGCAGAAAAGCCCCCAAAGAGTTCAGCCACTGCTTACAAGCACAAACACTGCTCAGATGCCATTGGATCTCAGATCAAATGACTTCGAAGCTCGTAACACCGTACCATCCAAGCTGCGAGAGCACCTAATGTTTTCTCACACGGGAGAATATGAGGTGCTCCCGCACCGTAGATTATATGGTGATACGAGTTCATGGAGATCTGACGGCTCACAGTAGGAGGTTTGAATGTTTTTGCAATATACACCTAAGAGAGTTTGGGAATTGCGCAGAAAGTACAAGTACTACACATGTGGCATCTGATCACAGATCATACGACCTAGATGCGCGTATACCGTAGCGGCTAATTAAGCTACGGGAAGCACCTAATATGAGCAAAGGGGAGCCGTTGGATCCAAGATGCAGCGACACACACGAGGCCTGAATGTTTTATTTGTAAAAAACCCTTGGAGAGTTTGGAAATTGCGCATAATTACAAAGACTACTCCCAAGCCATTGGATCTCAGTTCCAACGATGTAAAAACTCATATCACCGTATCATCTAAGCTGCGGGGTGGATGTGATATTCTATGCCGCTATCATTTTTTTTCGTAAACTTGCAAAATACATGTAACTCGTGCCGTTACTTGTCTAACTGCGCAAAGTGTTTGTTCAAAAAACAAACCATCTTACACTGAAATATCGGAACCACACACGGGGGTCCCACTTGTCATTGATCAAATTTGGACCTAAAACTAACAAATCTGAAAGACAAGATTCGAACTGGCAACCTAGACTACAAAGCATAAGTCGATAGCCTGAAACAACATCGGTTGTTGGCTTTGTCCCATAACTTGATTTTATACAATATTACGTTGAGTAGAGTAGAGGGAGTGCCTCGTCAACACGTGCATGACCGTTGACTCACTTACTGGTGGGTCCTAGCTCTGCGATCTCTCTCTCCTCTCCATCGTCTAACCTTTAGATGCACGGGCACACACGAAGAGCGGCGCTAGCTTGCCGTGGTGTTATTATAACTAAAAAAAGCTTGGTAAATAGAAGAATCGCCTAGAACAAGAGACGTTGTGGTTGGTCAAGACGGAGCTAACCACACCTATCCTCCGTGCCATGTTAGCATGATGAAGCTGTGTGGCTAGTGGGGTATTTTCGACCGACTGGCAGGGTCCCAAGGTCGAATCATAGGTACTACTACGTATGATACAATATATTTTTACACGCACATTTTCCTCCGTGCCGAGACGTGGCACACCCTACCGCGCGGTTTCGGGGTCCTCCCGGGTGGTGCTCGCATATATTCTTCCTTGCCGAGATGTGGGACGCCCTACTGCGCGTATTCTGGGTCCTCCTCGGTCATAGCACCGAAGCAAGTAAATGACTCATCAAATCACGAAAGACCACCTTTCCCGCCGAGTACATCAGTGAAGCAAAGTGGCTAGCTAGTTGGGCTAGTGCGACCGATTAGCTAGGCCGCCGCCACATTTGTTTTTTCACCCCTTTTTTATCTCCTTGCGGCGGTAAATATAAATATCCACATGGCGTTGCTCTAGTCTTTGGGTGCGGCAGGCGCGGCAGGATTTTTAGTTTTTGATTGATAGGAGCAGGTGCGACAGTAATTAGTCACGATGAATCTGCCTGTAAAACCCACTGCTCCCTGATGTGAGAAGTCGTCGACTGGTGTTTTCCCATGGTGAAAACCAAAAGATTCCCCGCTCCTCGGCTGGCTCCCTCCACCTTCCCATAGGTTGCATTGCCTTTCAGCCATTTCGCCCCTTTGCTTCCTCTCCCCATTGCTTCTACCTGGTGCCATGGCGGCGCAGCAGATCACGGAGTCTAAGCTGAGGTGCCTGACACAGGAGCTCCGGGCCAAGGATGCGGATCTCAGGGCCAAGGACGTGGAGCTCTGTGATCTCAAGGAGGAGAGGAGTGCCATGCTCCTCCGTTATGTGCGGGAGTTCACGGAGCTTCAAAAGCGGCGGGCGTCCACCACAAAGATGCTCGAGGTGTCGGCGGCGTTGCTGCAGAAAGTGGGAGATATGATAGGCCGTCAAGGGAGCCGATTGGAGCGCGAGCGAGCCGATCATGACGAGGTCTATGATTGCCTCAGCCACTTGGTGGACCAAGTTGCCACGCACGTGTTGCGGATGCGCGATGCCTACCGTCATGACGGCAGTCGAGCTAAACCCGTTCCACCACCCCGTCGACTTCAACGAGCTGCGGCTTCCTGACCTGGTCTCCTTCTTCACCTATATCTCTGAGGAGCTGAGCCGTCTCTGCGCGATGGTGGGGGCGGAGCTGGACAAGGAGGGATTGTGGGCTGCCGTCGCTGTTGCCGGGCGAATCCTCTCAGGGCTCCATCACCGGAATCCATTCGTGCAATTGGACGCCGTCTTTGACGAGCTGGCTCCCGTCGACCGGGAGCGGGCTCTGCGGGCCGTTGCACCCTGCATCACCAACGTCGTGCGCCTCGAGAAGCAGAGGGACTTCGGTGGTGTTTAGGCGTCCTCTGCATGGGCATGTCCATGTCTCGGTGCAACATGACCGTTGGATCAAACTCAGAAGGTGCAGATCGATCCTTTGTAGCACAAAGCGTGTGGGTGTGTTTGGTTGCATTCTCATCTCAATATAGTTGTTCCCTCTTCGTGTATTTGTGTTAACCTACTAGTGTGGACTCATGCACCCTTTATGCACTCTACCAAACTCCCAAAAGTGGGCCAAGAAGGGAACTTTTGCTCCCATCCTGTGCACCCTTCATACACCCTGCCTAACATTGAGTCGTGCTTCATATGGTTCATGTTTCATGGAGTACTGTAGCACCGTACTCTCCATGCGCTGTAGACCTAGTTCAGGTAACATTGATCTCACCATTCATTCTCGACCGGACAGTCGAGAAAGCGGTACTATGTTACATTACTGTTCATATAGTGGACATGCGCACAACATCATTTGTTATCTTACTACACTAGCAACAAGATTATGTAGTACTGACGTATAAACCACTACACATGCCTAGTAGTAGGAGCACTGTGTATGTTCAAGGCTACCGTGTTTCGCACTCCTCCGTCGTAAGAGTGGAAACGCTTGCTGTAATCATTTTTTTCTTCAGAAAAAGAGTGGACACGTTCTACCCTGGGGATCCTCCTCGACAGTCGTGGGGAACCTTGCTACTCACTTTCGCCGACGTGTGGGACAACCATCATGGGGGTCCACCAGCCATGCACTAAATTACTCCGTAGTAGAGTACCCAACTGCACGGTAGACTACCCCGATCGAAGCGCCGCAGTAATGCCCAATGAGTCATCAAATCACAAAACCCCCTCCTTTCTAGCAGTAAGTTGGATGGACGAAGCAATCATCATTTCACTCTTCTCTCCCAGCTTCCTCTCTACCCAACTCGCTTCTCCCTCATCTTGTTCCTCATTTCTTCAAGAAAACCCCGACCTGCTTCTGCCATTGTTCTTGTCTCCCAAAGAAGGAAATGTGAGTGCATCAATGGCGTTGATTCTGGCCAAGGCCCGGTCTTGCAACCCCGAGACTGATCCTATAACTACCTTTTCCTTTATTTCTATTTGACAGTTTCTTGATGGACACTGGAGCACCGGCCGAAGTGATGTCTATGGCTCTGGCCAAAACCGTCGAGGCTCATGGTACGAAGAAGCGCAAGCACCCCGCCGAGACTACCGGAGACAAGCTCAAAGCCCTCGCCCTGTCCAAGCCCCCCTCTCCGGGATTGCTCATTAAGCAAGTCCAGGTAATATCTCTTCTTGACGATCTTTTTCTCGATCTTGATCGTGTTTTTTCATCTAACACGCAGTACAAACTAGTAGTACAACTTTCTGGGTGATCTTGCATGTGATTTCTGTGTGCCAAATGATGGTTCTAAATTCCTCTTTTGACCAAAACATGCGAGAGGTTGACACTCATTTCTTATAGATTACTTCCAACTACTTTATGATCACTAATGCTACCTTTGAAGAGGGTATATTTGCCTCAGTAACTTGTGTTATGGATATTGCAAGTAATCCTTGTGCTCTCATGCCTTTGAAGACATGTTGTAGTGTCTTTGTTCACTCATTTCTATGCGTATATGTAGTCATATATGGAGTAAAATATCAAAAATCATCTTATATTTCCGAACGGAGGTAGTAATAAAATATTTGGTTTCTGTTTGAATTAGAACCAGGTCCGCGGTGGAGATGAAGTTCTCAAAGTCATGCCGTGTGAACTGGAAGACTCGAGGATGAGTTCTACTGCTAAACTAGCCAGCTGTTGTGTCCTTGTCGCCATGTAACCTGAACTAGTGTTTTCCTGTAGCATTGTTGTCAGGCGTGTTCTCGAGGTTGTACTTGACCACAACAATTTCCTGGTTGTGCCTTCGATTACGAAGGGTGTGGTTCTTGTAAAGCTTCCTGACAAATCTGATGCAACCTGTCTTCATTGTCATGTTTATGAGTGGAAAGACCACTCTGTTAGGTTCTCCAAGGTTGACAAGACGGTGATGGTGCCAGTAGACATCTCTCACGAAGTCCATGGCCTACTCAGTTATGCGGGGTTCATCCCGTAGGTCAGTGGCAAGAAATAGTCTACAGAGTTTAGTTAGTGCAACTTTGCTTATCTGTAGTAAGTACTATTGTTTAGTCCTTGATTTTTGTTTGTGAACCCTGTATTGTTTAGTACTGCTGCTTTTGGTGTGTGGTGAGTCCTGAGAACAGTCTATGTTAATGTCTGTCCACTCAATTTAGTCTGTATATTTTGAAGTATCCAGATCATCTTTTTTTGTGAGGACGGTTTATCAATTATGGTTACACTCCAATATCTATATGCATTTCAGGGTTTATCGCACCCACCGGGATTTCCAGTCCCTTGGATGTTCGGTCCATACGATTTGTCAGGACCTTTGGACTGTCCTGCTTGTGGGAGTAGGCGAGGGCCCTGCATGCCATGCGTAGTTCGACGATCAATCTTCTGTTTAGTACTTCAACATAGCAATTTCCTGGCAAGGATTCACTCGTGTCACATCAAGTAAATCTTATTGATTTACTGTCTAAATATTATTGATTTAATATCATATTTTCTTTATTTTGCTGCAATTTTACGATGCAGGTTTTTCCATGTGACACTCATCACAGAATAAACCGTTTGGTTTGCTCTACGATGGATATTTTTGCAGGTTTCACTTCTTATGTCGTGTCAGTAATGAAGGTACTGTCCATCACTTATATTACTGGAAAAAAATGGATCAGTTTGTTGTCTGAGTACAAGCTGAATCCCTATGATGAACTGCAGATTGGTTTAACAATCACGCCACAATTAGTCCTTCTCACGTTTAAAAGAAATGAAGAAAAAGACTGGATCACGGTCACGGAGCCTAGTCAAGTTAGAAAGCTGATCATAGCAGACCAGACACGATTGTCGCTGTCTCACACATCGGTACCACCTTCAGCAATGGATCGAGCACCGGCAGTTGCTCTAGCACCGACAGCGGTAGTAGCTCAGTCTGATCCAGCTGAGGATTGGGCACCGACCGCGTCAGTGGATTAGGCTGATCTACCAGAGGATCGGGCATCGACACCGGCACCTTCTCCGACACCGGCACCGGCTCTACAAGGAGCACCATCTTCAACAGCAGCAGCGGCACTACCAGTTGCATCGACACGGGCACCAGCAGCGGCTTCGGCACATGCACCAACACTTGCACTTGCATCTGCTCCGGCCCGTGTAGCAGCAACGGAACCAGCAGTTGCACGTGCAACACACTGGGCTGCAGTTCGTACTTCATATACCAAAGTCCTTACAGAAACCGACATGTCCACCTTCTTGGTAAGCATTGGCCACCCAAGTGCTTCATTCTTTTTTCTTTCCATGTTGTTTCACATGATTCACTGTGTTGATCTAACTGTTTGTGTATGTCTTCTTGTTTGCAAACAGAGAGTTCCTAGAGCAACAAGGGAGTCGTTCAACAATCCGGGCGACTGTGGCCAAGTTTCTCTTGCCATGCGTAGCCTTGGTGTGAATGAACTTTCTCAATATACCGTTGGTACAAACGATGGTCGCATGATGATTGATGCTAAAGGATGGTCAAGGTTCAAATCTAAATCATACCTTGCGGTAGGGGATGATGTCAAAATTGAACTTTCTCGGCAAGGAGAGCTGGTCCAAATCAACTGTGAAATTCTTGATGGCAAAGACGCAACTGTCGAACTGATCTATCCTCCGAGAGATTTTGATGTAATACTCTGGCATGGTGAAACAAGTGTCCTGTGTGTATAAGTAGTACAACATTATCGTTGATAGAATTGCAACTCTGATTGCTGGTTAGGAATTGTCGTTCGATTTCATTCCAACAACTACCGTGCTTTATTCAATTTTGTGTATTCCCCTTGTGACAACATCTAAAACCAGCACCGTATCGATCGGTTGCAATATGAAAAGCGCTGAGGTAGAACACATGGGCCCCCAAACATGCAGGCCCACCATCACAGGGCCCAAAGTCCGTAACCGTGAGCGGTCCCGAGTATTTCTCAGTTGAACCCCCATAATGCCCGTGCGTTGCACGTAACATCAAGATGCATTTGTATGAGTATTTTATCTTGTGAGAGAAAAGGATGAACGAGGGAAGGCCTTATTTACAAATGTGGAGAGGTGTGTGGGTACCTTTTGCAAAATTTCCATAGTTTCCTTCCTATCAAATGGGATATAAATCGGACGGCCTATATTGCAGGATGGCAGGCACACCATCATCACCAACTCGTCTATACCGTGTTAAAAACTCTGTTTTTTATAATTATATATGTTATATATATTCCCCTTGATTTTTCTTATGTATAAAGTTGTGATATAAAAGATCTTTATATTTCTTTACAGAGGGAGTATCTCTGCAAAAATACATTTATGTGTAACTAGTTACTCCTGTCTTTCTACTTCCTTTCGCTGATATGTGGGGCATCCGGCAACGGGGTCCACGTGCCATATGCACCAAATTAGAGTGCACAACTGCAGGTAGACACACCCCGGTCGTAGCGCCGCAGTAATGCCCAATGAGCCGTCAAATCACAAACCCCCCCCCCCCCACATTTCCAGCTTTAGCAGTAAGCTGGATGGACGAAGCGACAATATTTCACTGGGCCTGAATCCCCTTCTCCTTCCTCTGCTTGTTCATAGAAAACCCCCGCTCGGCAATTGCATAGGGTTTTCTCATGGAGAACCTGGTATGAATTCTTCATCCATCCCCGATAAATCCAAGTCCCTTGGTCGCGGGTAATCCTAGGATGGCAGCCGCCGCCGTTGATGCATTTTTCTTCCTACTGAATCTAGTGTGTTTCATTTGTAGTGCCCAAAGTGCGAGGACCCTACAGGTTTCTGCGCCCTCGGCGAGACGCCACACTTGTTCCTTCTCATCCTAACACATGATTTTAAAACGCGCACAGTATGTTCCTAGAATCCTCTTTTCTATCCGGGAGGGTGGGTTTTTATGAACATGCTGTTGACTAATTTGGAAATTTGGATTGCTATATTTGGATAAAAGGTACTAGTACCATGGTTAGCACAGACGTGAAGGAGGAAATTATTTCTAGATTAGGATATAGGGAACACATTGTGTTCTCATATTAATTTTCCTACAGTGCATTCCTTGCTCTGCCAGAACACATGTACTCAAGATGCTCGGCCCTTCCATAACTGAATGCACCAGTTTAATGGTCACGGTGAAGAAAATCCATGGATATAAGTTTCGAGTTGGGTTCATGAACCAAGAAGATCGCTGCGTTTTTTATGGCTGAACTTGGATAAACTTTCTCAAGTGTTAGGGACTGAAATTTGGCGCACGAATGTTGATGGAAATAGCAGAACCTGGTCTCATCTTCACTACGATCTTCCACCCTGACATCGTTCCAATTGTTCATCCATGTTAGTTTTGTATCTGGTTCTTGCTTTTTGCCTCGATTACTTCTTAACCCACCTATTCTATCTAACTAATCACAATTTAACTTTAGAAGTAGCAACAAATCTCTCACGAAGATGCTGTCGGATTTCGGGTTCCGGCAGACCCTTGAGGTTCCAATACTGGGGTGCACGCAGAGATTCGCCCTCTACCTACCTGCACCCTGCCGCCTCGCTAGGATCTAAACTACGAAAGGAACAACACAAGAGACACAAGGTTTATACTATTTCGGGCCACCGTTGTGGTGTAATACCCTACTCTAGTTTGTGGTGTGGTGGATTGCCTCTTGGGCTGATGGTGATGAACAATACAAGGAAGAACAGCCTCACGAGGGTCTATTCTTGGCCGGGGCGATGAACTGCTTGGAGGAGTTCAGTCGCCTTCTCTCTCTCTCTCTCTCTCTCTCTCTCTCTCTCTGTCCAAGGTGCATCCGGCTATCGATCAGATGCCTGATCCTCCCTCTACTATGGTGGCTAGCTCTACTTATATAGGCGGAGGCCCTGGGCCTCTTCCCAAATATTGAGCGGGAAGGGTGCCAACAATTGGCCATTTTGAAGGGGAACATCTGGTACACTTATCCTGACTAAAGTTGGTCCTCGCCTGTCAAAGGCTCTGGTGGTGACGCCGGCTTGGGCTCCACAATGACTTCCTTCCTGCCGTTGGGCTGGTCTTGGTCTTGTTGCACCGAAATGGACACCTTTGCTTGATGCTCATCTGCGCTTGCTCCCTTTGCACTAAAGAGGAAAGGAGGACACTACGCGGGCTGGCGCCCGCCTGACGCCCTTGGTCGTCATGGCTTGCGTCATGGGCACCTCGTGAGGTACCCCGCCTTGATCTCTCTGCCTCCTCGCGAGCCACTGATGAGGCCGTGCACGAGGAAGCTCCTCGTCCGCCCATGAGGCTTGGCCCCCTCGCGAGGGTCTTGAGCTGGTGTTGATGAAGATGGGCCGTGATGGGCCCCCTTTGAGCCATGCCGCAGGCCGCGAGCAAGTCTGGGACCCCGTTCCCGAGCGCCGAAAGAGCCCCCCGGGCCCAAGGCACGCCCGGGCTTGGCCGAGCAGAAAGGCGAAGGGGCAAGCGCGAAGCGCCGCGGGCCCTAACAGCCTGCGGCCTTGGGCGCCGCGTGGCGGTTGATTGGACGTGGGTGCCTTAGCAACCGCGCGAGTTGATAAAGGAGCGGCGTCGGCCTAGGCTTAGCTTCCCTTGCTTTCTCTGGTTACTGCTCGGATCCCCTTTCTTGCGCTCTCCTCCCTGCGAGGAATCAAAAGCGCGCCCCGTGGGGGCTTGTATGGTTCCTGTGGTCCTGTTTGTTAATATGATCCTTGTTGTGAAGCAGTGCGAGTTGCTCATTCCGCCTTAGCTCAGTTCTCCCTTTCGAACATTGCTAGGGCTTGACGCTCTGCGAAGGCAGGTCCCAGTCCCAAGGAAAGCTTCAGTTGTCACTGGTATGCCAGGTCGCGATGCCGTGGTGAAGGCCAGGAGGTGAGCGGCCCGGGGTCCGGTAAGAGCCCCTGAGTCGCGATGCTCAGGAGGTCCCCCTTAGCGCTCAAGCAGCCATCGTTCGGTGAGAAAGGAGAGCGATGTTGCTAACACGGGATTGCGTTGGGTGAGGGGACGGTGCCGTGTTAGTTAGTGCTTCCGGAGGGTGACTTATCTCGAGAATCAGGAGTTGCTTCCTGGTGTGTCGCCGGGTCCGTGCATCGGCAGGCGAGGGGTCGCTTGGCGAGGTCCTCACGTATCTCTCCCCTCTCGCGTTTGCTCCCCTTTCTGCTCTACGTCCTCGTGTCCCGGCCCTCGAGTGAGTCTCAGCCGTCGCTGGCATGCCAGGTCGCGATGCCGTGGTCAAGGCCAGAGGGTGAGGGCTGGAGAGCCAGTAGGAGCCCTGAGTCGCGATGCTCAGGCACCCCCCCTTTAACGTGCAAGCGGTTCGCACGGATGAGAGTGAAGGAGACACCGTGGGGGCCTCGCCTGACGCTGCTCCTTGAAGAGATCCTGCAGGCTCATCACAGAAAGAACGAAAGTTCGCCGTGACAATTGACAGTCAGCCGTTAGTTGCCCCGGATGGGTGACGAGGCACTGAAGGCTTGACGAGGTGGCGCTATGCGGGGCTGCTGCGGCCAGAGCTCAGCCATCCAGGTTTATCGGTGTTGCAGGGACGGACCCATGCGCAAGCGTCGTGCCGTTAGGGAGCAGCTCCAACAGTTGGTGTTAGTTGAGCGGGCAACTAGGTCAAGCATGTTAATCACGAAGGAGCAAGTCCATTTAGATAAGCGCAAATAAGACGAAAATCGCCGGGCCGGACCCGAGCGACCTGGGGATGATGTAGCCGAGGCGCCCCAACAAGATAAGCTAGGAACAGGAAGTAAAGGATACACGCGCGAGGATAGACCCATGCGGCACAGGAATAATGCAGCCACAGGGGCGCTCGATTCGGAATGAAACTTGAAAGATGTCACTGATAGCGTTGAAGACGAAAGGGTGTTGGTTTAGCAGACTCGGTGGGCTGCGGGAGCCGATCCTCACGAGCCTCCAGGCTCGGGGGCCTCGGGAGGCTCCGGAGGCGCTGGTGGCTCCTCGTGGACCATCTCCATCTCTGCCAGGGCTGCGGAACGCCTGGCCTCTTGAGCCTCCAGGATATCCCTCATGAGGCGCTGGTACGTGGCGGCTGAATTCGGTAGGCCGTAGGGCATGCGAACGTAGCTGTGGGGTGGACCTTCGCAGCGCCCCACACGAGAGGGCCAGAGGCGCTCCTGAGAGGCGGCTCGGTTGAGCCCTGGTATGTCGATGCAGACGCGCAGCTCACCATCCTCGCCTGGATGGGGAGCCACGGCAGGTAAGCGGCGGCTGCCACTCATGACTCTTGACTCCTGCAGCTCCTGAACGATCTTGCTGACGAACTCCTGAGGGTTTGGCCCTCCTTGCCTTGTGCTCCTTCTTGAGGGAAACATGCTTCGAGACACGCCTCCAAGTGGTGCCCAAGCGCCTTCCTCGTGACCTTAGCAAGGTCGGTGGCCCTCCAGGGGGAGCCCCCGAGCCCTGCCTGAGGAGGGCACCGGGCGCACTTTCCTATGCGATAGTAGGAGGTTCCCCCTGAGCAGGTGCGGACCCTGAGGGGCCTGCCTCCTGAGGGGCCGGGCCGGACGATGTCTTCTTCTTCTTGGGAGCGGTCTCGGGAAGCCTCCTGCTTTCGCGATCCGGGTCTTCCAGCGATGCGGCTGAAAGGCTCGCTCCGGGGAGCACACCACGTCTTTCTCTTTGCAGGCACCGTGATGACTCCGCCACTTCACGGCATCTTGAGGATGTTGTAGCCGTGGTGGAGTTATCGCCATGAACTTGGCCAGCGCTGGGTACCCGAGGATGGCGTTGTATGGCAGGCGAATGTGGGCGACGTCGAAGTCGATGAGCTCGGTGCGGCAGTTGTCGCGCGCGCCGAAGGTGACAGGGAGGCGAACCTGCCCAATCGGGACCGTGGAGCCTTCGGTGACCCCAGAGAAGGGCTTGGTTGGCTGAATCTGATTGTAAGGCACTTGAAGATTGTTGAACGTTTCCACACACAGGACGTTGATCCCTGCCCCACCATCGATGAGGGTCTTGGTGACTAGCACGTTGCTGATGATTGGGGAGCAAAGCATCGGGAGGACTCGGTGTGGCAGCACTTGAGCTGATCCGCTGAACTGAGCGTGATGGCGCACGCCCGACCACCGAGGCGTGTGGCCCGAGCCCTGGGGAGGACTGCATTCACTTCGCGGGCGAACTGCTTGAAGATGCGTTGAGAGGCTGGGGCTTGTGCTCCGCCCAGGATGTAGGCGATCGCGCGCGGCTCCTGGAAGCCCCCAGCCCCCTCGTCCTGATAATGGTCTTCATTTCTCCTTGGCTGTGGTGGCAGAGGAGGGAGGCCTGCGTTGCCTTGCGGGCGGTCCTCGCGAGGTTGATCCCTCCAGCCTCCCTCGCGAGGCGGGTCCCGCCGATGATCCTTGCGAGGTTGGTCGCGCCACCCTTGGCGAGGGCCACGGTCTTCCCAGCGTCCTGCGTTCCTTCCTCCTCCTCGGCCGTAGCCCCGGTCGCTGCGGTCGGGGCGTCGGCCGATCCTCCCTTCTCGCACGGCCCGGAGCTCTTGACATTCGTTGGTGTTGTGGGTGTGGAGGTCGTGGTACACGCAGTACCGGCTGCCCTTGGAAGACTCGGGCTGATCTCTGCCCCGCTTGGTGTCCGGCTCTGCCGCGAGCACGGCAGCCCCCTTGCGCTTCACGTCCTTGGCCTTGGATTTCTTCTCTTCTGAGTCTGCGGCGGGCAGCTCGAGGGAGAGACGCCCTTCCTCAGCCCTAGCGCACTTGGTCGCCAAGTTGAACAGCTCCAAGGAAGTGCACAGATCTTCATGCATCGCCAGCTCCTCCTTCATCTTGACGTCGCGCACATCGTCGGAGAAGGTGGAGATGATGGCCTCCTCGGTCACCTTGGGAATCTTGAGGCGTGCGTTGTTGAAGCGCTGGATGTATTTCTGCAGGGTCTCCCCTGGTTGCTGCTTGATGCGGCGCATGTCGCTCACGGCGGGTGACCGGTCACGAGTACCTTGGAAGTTGGCGATGAAGCGGGTGCGCATCTCGTCCTAGGAGGAGATCATGCCTGGGGCCAGGTTCAGGAGCCAGTGCGGGCCCCGTCCTTGAGCGCCATGGGAAACCAGTTCGCCATGACCTTCTCATCTCCGTTGGCGGCTTCGATGCCCAGCTCGTAGAGCTGGAGGAACTCATGAGGTCGGCCGTGCCGTCATAGCGAGGAGGCAGGTCAGCTTGAACTTGCCGGGCCACGTGGCGTTGCAGCTCGGTGGTGAAGGCACGGCAGCTCTTTGTGGCCACGGGAGGCCTTGGATGGCGAAGAGCTTGGTCTTGCGGGTCCCCATGCGCTGCAGCTGGGAGCAGCGCGGGGTCTTGACGCGCTGGAGCAGGAGCGTGGTCGCGAATGGGCTAGAGCGGGGAGCACTCAGGCAACTTCTTGCGGGCGAGGGACCTCCTGGCAGCTCTGCTCTTGCCGCGCTGGCGCTGGACGGAGCGGGTTTCACCCAGGGACCACGCGCCTTGGGGCCAGGGTGCCTTCTTGAGGGGGAGGCGGCCGAGGCGCCCCTGGAGCTTCGTCGCCCGCGCACGGTGGGGTGGCGGTGCACCGGGACGGACGGCGCGGGGGAGCCCCCTGCGGCGCGGACGAGCTCGGCGACGCGGTCGAGCCACTCTTCGTAGACGTCATCGACTGGACGGTAGTGCAGGAGCTCGTTTGCGCGATGAGCGCAGCTCGAGCCTCCATGGGCGCGTGGAATGCGCGAGACGAAGAACCAGCCGGGGCGAGTGAGGGGGTAGCAGTGCGGCCGTCTTGCCTCACGGAGGGATGCTGGGACGATGCTTGCTGCTCGTTCCCCGCCGGGCTGGTGGCGGCGTTGATGGCAGGTGACGGGGAACGACGAGGGCGCCCGCCGACGGGAGCCGTCTGGGCGACGCGGGAAATGAGAGCGGCTCGGTGCTCGGCGCGGGCCCTGTGAGCGTCAGACATGGATGCGGTGGTCGACGGAGAACGGGGCGGCGGAAGACGAATTCCGGCGCACCCCTACCTGGCGCCAAATGTCGGATTTTGGGTTCCGGCAGACCCTTGAGGTTCGAACACTGGGGTGCGCGCGGAGATTCGCCCTCTACCTACCTGCACCCCGTCGCCTCGCTAAGATCTAAGCTCTGAAAGGAACAACACAAGAGACACAAGGTTTATACTAGTTCGGGCCACCGTTGTGGTGTAATACCCTACTCTAGTTTGTGGTGTGGTGGATTGCCTCTTGGGCTGATGGTGATGAACAATACAAGGAAGAACAACCTCGCGAGGGTCTGTTCTTGGCCGGGGCGATGAACTGCTTGGAGGAGTTCAGTCGCCTTCTCTCTCTCTCTCTCTCTCTCTCTCTCTCTGTCCAAGGTGCATCCAGCTACCGATCAGATGCCTGATCCTCCCTCTACTATGGTGGCTAGCTCTACTTATATAGGCGGAGGCCCTGGGCCTCTTCCCAAATATTGAGCGGGAAGGGCGCCAACAATTGGCCATTTTGAAGGGGAACATCTGGTACACTTATCCTGACTAAAGTTGTTCCTCGCTTTGTCAAAGGCTCGTGGTGACGCCTTGGCTTGGGCTCCACAATGACTTCCTTCCTGCCGTTGGGCTGGTCATGGTCTTGTTGCACGAAATGGGCGCCTTTGCTTGATGCTCTCGATTGCGCTTGCTCCCTTTGCGCCAAAGTGTAAAGGAGTACACTACGCGGGCTGGCGCCTGCCTGGCGCCCTTGGTTCTCATGGCTTGCGTCATGGGCACCTCGTGAGGTACCCCGCCTTGATCTCTCCGCCTCCTCGCGAGCCAGCCCGATGAGGCCGTGCCTGAGGAAGCTCCCTGTCGTCCGCCCCGTGAGGCTTGGCCCCTCACGAGGGTCTTGAGCTGGTGTTGATGAAGATGGGCCGTGATGGGCCCCCCTTTGAGCCATGCCGCAGGCCGCAGGCAGGCAAGTCTGGAGACCCCCGTTCCCAGAACGCCGACAGATGCTACTTCTAACTAATATTTTCTTATAATTGGTGGCATGTGTAGGTTTTTTCAAAGATAAGTAGGCTACTCGTTTGTTATTCTATAAGAACTCGGCTGTTACTCATGTCACTGAAGTTGACTTGGACGACATCCACAAGTTCCTACACTTTATTGATCGTCTTGAGGTCCTTGTGGGGCGTTTCAATAGTGGAAGGCCACGTGGGATATATGTGCCATTGCTGCACTCGTTGAATAGGTCCAACTGTGTTTAGAAACTTATGGTACGAGCTGTTTTCTGTTATATATGTTGTTCATAAACTCTTGCTTATGCACAATTTTACAGCTGTGATCTTCTTGAAACAGGAACTGCCCAGTTCTATTGTTCCTATCTGAGATGCACGACCATGGTCGGGTCAGACTTGGCGCTTGGTCACAACATGTTGTTTATGTCGACCTACTCCATTCCCCTTGGAGGTGAAAAGATACTTATTCATGGGTCGTCTCAAATAATGAAGGCCCGTCCCATCTTGGAGAATAGGATGAAGATTATGTTCCTAGTTTTCCATGGCTCTAAAGCGAATATCCTGTTTATTGACCACATTGCGAGATGAAGCCGCTTTCATAAGGTTGTGGATGCGCGGGGTGGCACCTGGGCCTTGTCCTGGGGCTTGGCGGCCTCACCCTTTGGTTAACTGTAGGCAAAGTAGCACTGTTCGAGGCGTGCTTTGTACGGTTGAACCTGTATAAGTACTCATACTGCTTTCAGCTATGGTTGTTAAGTGCCCATGCTGGTTTGATTAAGGTTGTTAAGTATTCCTGCTGCTTTTCTGATGCATCGTGTTTCTTGATCTGTCTTCCTCCGGCCTTAAAACCAAACCAGCGCCCGGTAGCTGCTTCCGCCTCCCATGGCTGGCTACGCCTCAGTGCATGCATCACCGCCCCACCGTCTCCTAATCGTATACGCCGACCTCCGAGGCCTCAGCGTCGTCCTCCGCGCGATTTGCTGCGCTCGCCGCGGCACCGCCCTCTCGCGTTATCAACATGGTCAACAAACAAGAGGAATCAACAAAGGACTGTACGTGGAGAGGATGACAGTTGGGGCCCGCCATGTCCATGGCTGGACGCAAGGAAGTTCCTCATTTTTTGTTATATATACTCCATTGTTAGCGTATGGAAAAAGGAAATGCTTCCTGCTAGTGGTTTCCTGAAATCTGGGACCCACGACATTGTCAGCATATATAGTCAATAGACAAGAGAACAACACAAGATTGGCTGACACCTAGGACGTAGCTGCTCGAGTAGTATTTTTTTTGTTATTGTTGAGACGGAGCAGGGTTTCAACTGGGGTGTGGCCCGTCTAGCCCAGGCTTATATTTTATGTTCACCACATGACCAGCCCAACATTTTTTTGTGAAAATGAGCCGAGTTTATTTTTTCTAAAGAATAACCAATCCAAGCCTACTTACTTTTGTATGCCCTGATGGGCTGCAACTCTTTCAAGACACCTGCAAATCTTGAAAGTAATATGAAATGGGCTGTAAATATAAAAACAGATGACAAATTGGCAATTACTTTATAATTTCTGAATTTTTTTTTCACATTTTCAGATTCCAATTTCACTGGGCTTTAACCTACTCTAAATATATCTGCAAAGTACTTTAAATCTAGCTCGACATTTAGGTATTAAAAATAGTTTGGAACCCACATAAATATGCCAAATTTCATTTAAATTTATAACCCTGGCCCTGGCCAACAAAAAAACGGAATGCAATAAATTGCATAAGAAGTTGCAATGAGCTATATATAAATTATTAAAAAAATAGTGTGACACCCCAAAATTTTGACCTTGTTTTATTAATTAAAATTTTGCCAGGAAATTAAAACTTTTATTTTCTGGGCTCCTTTTTGATTTTTGAATTTTTTTCTTGTTATTATGGAGTTTTCCCCAGAAAGAAAACCTTTCAAATATGTTATTGGGCTTGTTTAACCTCTCAAGAAAAAAAATTCTTTTATTAGTAGAACTAATTACATAATTAATTTGCTTGATCTTTATTTTCTTGAAAAATGGTTTTCCAAGGTTATATGGCCATATTGAACTACAACCATTTGATAAATTCACTTAAAACTCCAACCAAAATTTGGAGATGTCAGGTGATGTTTTTAAATCACTTTTATGCAAAAATATCTTTTATTCATGAAATATTTTGAGCTCTACACCCAATTTTCTTCTCTGGTCCAGTGGGCAATTTTGCACTACAACTCAGTTAAATACTTCTTTCTAGCCTCCACCAAAATTATGGGATGTTGGTAGTAGCATATGATTCAACTTTATGCAAAAACCCAGTGATGTTATTTGAAAATTTTGAGTGAATCAACCTCATCTTCATTCTGGTCCAACATGATGGTTTGTACATCATCCATATTCTTGTTTGCTCTTTGGCCCTTTATTCTTTCCCCTGCTTGTAGACCACCCTACAAAACCCCTAAGTCCAGGAGCATGCAACCATTGGAATATTTTTGGTTCATGAAATGATGCCACTTACCTCCTGTCCAGAATTGAAGTTCTGCAAAGCTTGCACTAACAAGTTTATGCTTTGTACAAACTAACCTCACCACCTTCTTGTCCATCCAAAGAGACACTAGCCTGGAGGATTTGGCCACTCCAAGAAAAGCCTAGGTGCCTGTGGCATTTTGTCAAACACCTGGAGTGCATGGACCGAATTTGCATGAATTTTTGTTTGCATTATGAACTTGGTCTCCTGACCAAACCACTTTGTCCCTTGATCTTCCCTCTATCACTAACCTAGTTCTGTTGCTTGACAACCTCACCCGAGACCCCTAGCATGCCCCGGCTTTTTATCGAACACGTTCCGTGCGTGCTCCGGGCGCGAGCAGAGCACGCGTATTGCACGTGCCGCGCCCCTGGTTTTGCCTCACTGCAGAGCCGCGCCACACACTCTCCTTCTCACCGCATCACGCCAAGCCGCCCTGGCAGCCTACAATGCCGCCGTCAGGGCACTCTTGGTGGCACGCCGGCGTCCGGAGTGCGCCTCTGCCACGGTCGGCGCCGCCCGAGCCACCCCGGCTCGCCACCTGCCCCCGGGAGCCGCGCAAGCTTATCCCCTCGCTCGTCGGCTAGCTCTCGTCGCCTCCACGTCGCCCTGCAAGCTACAGAACATCGGTTCGCCGGTGACCTTATCCTCGGCCGCGGAACTGCCATGGATACACTAGAAATAGGAGACCCGAGCTCATCTGGGCACTCAGGTGGCCTCAGTCCACTCCTCCAGTTTCCCCCATGGCAGCCAATCGACCCGAGGAGGCCGTCTTCTTCCTCTCCGGCAACTCCTGCCGTCGCCATCGCCCGGCCTTTCCGGCGCCACCAGGACCTCCCCCTCTCCACTCTCTTCACCAGGAACTCCCTCTCCCTCTCATGAGTCCAAACCCCCACTCAATTTTGCTCGAGATTCGCCGCAGGCAAGAACCCACTTTGCCCAATGGCCACCGCCCGCTGAGAAGCTCGCCGACGGCAGCTCCATCCATCCCAGGGGCCATGCCGACCACCGGAGGGACCGCCTCGACCCCCTGAGCCCGCGGGTGGCCTCCGTTTCTCGAGAGGTGCCACCAATCGCCGGCGACGACCGCCGGAGTCCCGCCTCCCGTTCGGCCAGAGGAAGAAGAGGGAAGGGGACTGGTGAAACCTGACCAGTGGGGCCCCTGGACCCACTGTCAGCGACCCACCCCGCCGCCACGTGCTTTTAGTGAAAGCGTAAACCACCCCAATATGTTTCTTCCGCTCCGAAAACGTATTCCTGTCTGAAGCGTTTTCTTTTATATTTCTTTTTAAAAACAGATTTTGACCAAATCTTTGACTGGCTATAACTTTTTAAATATAACCCCAAATGAATTGATTCTTTTTCCTCCATCTCCCAAATATTGTCTAGTTTATTTTCATATTTATTTCAAAATTTTCCAAGCAACTTTTTTGTGCTGTTTTCAAACTATGTGCTAATTTAAATATTTCCAAAAATAGGATTTGTTGGAGAGAGGAGAAAACTTTCAAAGTGTTGGAACGCACCCTGACTCTCCACACCTTGAAGGCAAGCATCCTGAACCATGACATAATATTTTTGGTGTGTTAGTTGACGCGGTTATAACACCACCTTATTTCGGAAAAACTCGTTATTTTATGTGGAGATGTGATCTGTTGCATGAATGCATATTAGTGATTTTCCTTGCTGTTGGAAATGAATATACTTGTGATGGTGATCATCCTCATGTGCTTTGCATGCATGCCGGAAAGGAATCCGGGAAGGCCTCTGCCTTGGGTAGGCGTGAGCTTGTCACGGTCTCCGTTGGGACGGTTATGTCCGGTATGGCATAGTAAGGTATAATGAGCGGTGATCCTGTTGATTGAAATATGTTTGTTTTACATATCATGCAGGTAATACTTAAGCCTCCTGAGTCGGTCGTAGATCGAGTCTTGTTCCAATAACCTCATACTTGTTTCATGCTGCCACTTGTCCCTGCCGTAGGTAGGGTATGGTTCAGTAAGTTGTCAACCCTTGTCTTGGCACACACCGTACAGAGAGGCCAGGGTGGAAGATACCGGCTGCATCTGGTAGGCATGCCACCTGGTCCGGGATCATGGGTGTTTCCGGTTGGGACCGAGAGGGGGGCACCCCTTAGAGCGCGCGATAGAAATTTGATCCCATGCTACGCGAGGTTGTAGCCTCCCCACATAGAGTTTTGCTTAACAAGTGTCGTTGGTGATTCCAGACACGAGTAAATTAAGCTGGTGTGTGCAAGTCAGGCGTGTTTTCGACTAAAAGACCATAGACGGAATTAGTCTCGATGGACTAAAGAAATCCGTTACTCGTGGGTAAAGTGTACACCCTCTGCAGATGTATTAAAACCTATTAGAAAAAGCCATGTCCATGGTTAAGGGCTACAGTCTGGGTCGGGTCAAGTGTCGGTCTTAGTGTCGGTCTTCGGAGGAGAAACTGCTAAACTAGAACATGGATCATGATTTGTGACTTGTGTTGATTATGATGATTATGATTATTTTTTATCGTGGACTAACTATTGCCATTACTTGATTTATTGAGTATCCCTGGGACGGTTCTACCTCCTGGATATTCAACATAATCGTTTTCTTTATAAGCCCTTTATGTGGCGCCGCATGCACGCCCTTCGCGGGTGCATGTTTGATATTTATTTTATAAGCCCTTTATGTGGCATCGCGCAGACGCCCGACTGTGGCATTTTGATATTTATTTTATAAGCCCTTTATGTGGCGTCGCACAGACGCCCGACTGTGGCATGTTTGATATTTATTTTACAAGCCCTTTATGTGGCGTCGCACAGACGCCCGACTGTGGCATGTTTGATATTTATTTTATAAGCCCTTTATGTGGCGTCGCACAGACGCCCGACTGTGGCATGTTTGATATTTATTTTATAAGCCCTTTATGTGGCATCGCACAGACGCCCGACTGTGGCATGCTTGTTATTTATTTACCATACAAGCCCTTTATGTGGTGTCGCTTAGACACCCGACTGAGGCATGCTTCATATCATGGCCCTTTCGAGGCGCCGCTTGGACACCGATCGGTGCATGTTATTTCTACCCCATTATTGCATATCCATGTTGCATATAAATAACCTGCCTGCATGCACCGTAGATTTTATTTTATGACTGATGATGTGATCATAGAATGTTTCAAATGATGATTATCATTTATATTATACCGTGTTCATAATGTTTGCGAGTACATTCAAAGTACTCACTGGCTTGTCCCTGGCTATTATCTTGGCCAGATTTCTTGCATGGAGAGGAGCGTTGCGATGACCGCCCCGGAACCTAAGCAATGGTGATAGCAGCCTCGCGAAGATTGGAGTTAACCTGGTCAGCTGTTCCTGTGGGAAATGGAGTCGCATAGACGCTGATGATCCACAAACCGCTTCCGCCATCAAACCACTAGAAACCATTTGTTGTACTCACAGGCCAGAGTGGTCTTCTACTACATATTATGTATTTTTTCTTGGAATTTCTGTATCAAGTTGGTGCCTCATCAGCTAACAGTAATCCTGGGGCTGGTGAGCACAACGGCCATTTTCTGGAAATTATATCCCGGAAATCCGGTCGTCACAAATAGGGAATGGTCTGACTTGTGGGCCTATTAAGTTGACGCGTATGCAAGATTTTTTTACATATTATATACTACAACAAACGATTCTAGTAGACGTAACCGTTTAATGTCAATCCAACGACCGTCGTGTTTCTTCAATCTCTGATCTTCTTGCTCCAGCCGCCAAATCTAGCGCCAAGGGACCGCTGCCTCCGCCTCCGTGGGTCGGCTGTGCTGCACAGCAGGCCTCACTGCCCCCTACTACTCCCACCTATGGCCAGGCCATCCCTCTACTCACCAACATCCCTCCACTGCTATGGCTTCGCCGCCTCCGGGTCATTCCCTTCCTGGGTCTCGTCGCCGTCCATCGCGTTGGTGTTCTCGGCACGGCGTGGTCAACGTTGTCAACACACGACAACATCGGCAAGGGATGTACATGGAGAGGCTGACAGTTGGGACCCACATGGTCCATGGCCGCACGCAAGCAAGTGCCTCCTTATTACGCCAAAAAGATTGAATACTACCGCTGACAGCTCGGACCCACCAGCTATATCTTCGCACACAAGGAAGTGCCTCCTTATTACGCACAAAAAAATGAATACTCCCCCTGATAGCTGGGACTCACCATAGTGGGAGTCTGACTTGTGGGCCTACTAAGTTCACGCGGATGGAGGGCTTTGTCAACTTAGTCAATATGAACAGTTCTAGCTCCAGTGACCATACGCTATCCATCCAACGGCCGTAGTGCTTCTTCAACCTCTGGTCTTCTTGCTCCAGCCGCCCAAACAAGCGTCGGCCGTGCCGCCTGCTCCTGCCTCCTGTGTCCGGCTGTGCTGCCACCGCTGGCCATGCCATCCCTCTATACTCACCCACACCTCTTGTTATTCTCCGGCGACGGCAGCCTCACACCGCAGCCGAAGCAGTCAACTCACGTACTCCCCTCCGGATGGGCATTCACTGCCGCGTCTTCCTCGGCTCCACGTCGTCCCCTTTCTATAGGGCTGGCCCTGTGTTTTGGGATGCCCTAGGAGAACTAGAGGACATGGGCCACTATGTCCTAAGACCATATATATGTATACGTGTGTGTGATACATAAACATATTAAAAATAAACTTTCAACCATACGTCTTTAATTTGAGATTTGACTATAATAAATTTTGGACGATGTTATATTACGACACAAATACTAAAATATAGCAAAATGGAACTAACATGACATGATTACCTCAAATAAGAACCAAATTCGATTGACTCCATCGACAACAATAATACTTCGGATCTTCAGAAAAAGTTTCTTCTGCTGTTTCTTGATGCAAATTCATTAAGGGCACAATCAAGATCAATGTTGACCAAGATATACTTCTAAATGCAGCACATAGCAAAGTCATTCAATCTTTCTTGCAACATAGTTGAGCTCAAATAATTTTCCAATAGTTTCAATTTAGAGAAACTTCTTTCAGCTGAGGCTATAGACACATGCACAGTTGAGAGGATCCGATAGGCAAGAGAGACATTTGGATAGCAATCTACATCCATGACAAACTGAAGAATCTCAAGCGCTGACATCAAACCATCTGGCAAAGTTACCTGCAACACTTCCAACTCAGAGTCAAATTCATCAAGATCAACATCAAGTGAGTTATCATCAGAAAAAGCTTTTGCAAAAGTAGTGAAACATTCCCGTAGATTGCTATCATCCAAGGACTTCAGATTTTTTGAATTCAGTAAAAACCCAAACACCTTTTCAAATTTCTTCAACTACTCAAAGAGACTAGTCAATGGTAGAATTGCAGTGTCAACGATGACTAGAAAATTATGAAGAAAAGACGATCTAGAAAATTAGAAATTTATAGATCGGATGATTGAAACCCTAGACGTGTAGATAGAATGATAGAAAATTAGGATGGATCATGGATGCATGAATAGTCGAATATGTACTAACGAATAAAAAACTACTAAAATAGGGCTTTGGGGGGAATCGGGGATGGATCAGGTCATCAGGAACTTGTACATGGATGGATTTTGGATACGTACAGTTTAGTATACATATTGCCGCCTTGCCGGATGAGCGCGTCGACTAGCCACAGCCAAGGAGCTGAGCGACAGGTCGACGGTCGACGAGAGGACGAAGTCGAGAAGGCGAACTGACGAGCGACGAAGGCACATGACATGATCTTTGATTTGTTTAAGAAGAAAACATGCGGCCATGGCGCCGTGCATTGCGTCTGGCTAGCTATCTCCAGGGCCGGCCCATCTCGTTTCTTTGCTCATGTATAATTTTTTTCATACCTATTTCTTGCTGGGCTATACTAATATATCATGGCCCCCCCTCCTAGCATGGGACCTGGGCCGTCGCCCCTCCTGCCATACCCCAGGGCCGGCCCTGCCTTCCTAGGCCTCGCCGTCGTCCACCGCCCTGGTGCTCTCGGCGCGGCGTGGTCAATGTGGTCAAGGAACGACTTCCATCGGAAGAGTACTGTACGTGGAGAGGCTGATAGCTGGGTCCATGGCCGCAACAGGGAAGTGCCTCCTTATTACGCGCAAAATAATTATTCCTCCACCTGACAGCAGGGACCCACCGGACGGGCCACGGTATTTCGTGAAAAAAATTGTTTCCCCCCTGACTGCTGGGACCCACCAGCTACATCTTCGCACGCAAGGAAGTGCATCCATATTTCGGGAAAAAATGATTCGCCCCCCTGACTGCTGGGACCCACTAGCTACATCTTCGCATGCAAGGAAGTGCCTGACAGTCGGGACCCACCTAGTTGAATCGTACGTAGCGTTGTCATTCTGGTCGCGAACGTGTATGTACATACAATTGGTCTATCTGCAAGCTGCTGCAATGAACCGTAGCCGTGTAAGGAAGGGCACGTGTCGTAGTAGAGGCGCGCATGTGTCGTATTAGAGGCGCGCACATGTCGCAATAGACGCATGCACGTAGCATGTACACGTACGTACATCGGCCAGGGTGCAAGAAAGTAAATACGACCACGTACGTACATACGGGCGGGGTCTCGAACGCCTACTCGCGCATATGTACGGCAGGGCTCGTGTACATGGCTGGGTCGGAACAAAGAAACTGCGTCGTCGTCGTGTTCATGGGGAGGAAACTAAATGCGTCGTGTTCATCGGGAGGCAATGGAGCGCGTGCTGTTCATCAGGAGCCAACCGGCTTGGACGGAACATCCAATGGAAACGAGGCCTGGCGTACCGTAGAATGAAGGAAACGGCCTTGTGTTCGACCGGCCACGGTCGAACCGGGATCCTGTTCATCGGGAGGGGTCAGGCGTACAGCAAAACGGAGGAAACGGACCTCCTACGGTCGAAACAGGGTCCTGTTGACCGGGAGGGGTCTGGCGTACCACGAAACGGAGGAAACGGACTTGTGTTGGAGCGCTACGGTCCGAAAACAGGGTCTGTTTCATCGGGAGGGGTGTGGCATCAAGAAAACAGGACTCTACGAGATACTGTTCATCTCCACCGTCGACTGCCTCCACGGGCTACTATTCATCCACCGTCGACTGTCTCCACAGGCTCCTGTTCATCCACCATCGACCTCCTCCAGCCTCCACCTGCGACTGTTCATCCACGGGCTCCTGTTCATCCAGCCTCCACCGCGTGCTCCTCCACCGACTACTGTTCAACCAGCCCTCTCCACGGGGTCCTGTTCAACCACCCCTCCACGGGCTACTGTTCACCCAGCCCTCCACCAGCTACTATTCAACCAGCCCTCCACGGGGTCGTCCTGTTCATGTAGCCCTCCACAGGGTCCTGCTCATCTACCCCTCCACCGGCTCGATCAATCGGGGTCCTGTTCATCCAGCTGCAATGGCCTCTACTACCACAGGGTACTATTCATCCACCCCCACCGGGAACTGTTCATCCAACCCCCCCCCCCCCCCCCAACAATACTCACTGTTCATCCAGAGGCATCATCGATCGGCTTCAGTTAGCAGTAGTAGCAAAGGAATCACTTTCGGAGTTCGATACTTGGCGCTGCGGTAATCGCTTTCGAGTTCGATTAGAGCCCAACGCCTCGCTCGGGTTTAGTTAGAGCGCAACGCCTCGCACACACGTGTGTACGTACGAGAGAAACACGCATCGCTCAGCCCCCGACCACCCGCCGTAACCGGGAACTCCCCGATATTTTTCGCGCCCTCACTTCTACCACGTTTTTTCCGTCATGGACGGCCCAAAGAATGTCATGCAGCTGCGTCTCCGGCCCGCCCAGGACAAAAAGCCCATTTTCTGTCATGATTTTTTTGTCATAGAAGTAGGAGCCCACCACATCTATGATGATACCGGGTTTTGTCACAATTATCGTCATAAAAGTGACATAAGCATGACAGATTTTTTTCGTTCGGCCCAAAATGTCACGGATGTGTCTTTTTTTGTAGTGCATCAGAATGTGCCTACACTTCCAGCCTACATTTTCTGAGAGAGAACCACCTACTCATGTGTTGAGATCAAGATATTCCAGTCCAACCACAAGAATCATGATTTCTAGCCTTCCCCAATTTGCTTTCCACTCAAATCATCTTTCCACCATATCCAAATATGTGAGAGAGAGTTGAGTGTTGGGGAGACTATCATTTGAAGCACAAGAACAAGGAGTTCATCATCAACACAACATCTATTACCTTTTGGAGAGTGGTGTCTCCTAGATTGGTTAGGTGTCCCTTGGGAGCCTCCGACAAGATTGTGGAGTTGAACCAAGAAGTTTGTAAGGGCAAGGAGACCGCCTACTTCGTGAAGATCTACCCTAGTGAGGCAAGTCCTTCGTGGGCGATGGCCATGGTGGGATGGACAAGGTTGCTTCTTCGTGGACCCTTAATGGGTGGAGCCCTCCATGGACTCATGCAACAGTTACCCTTCGTGGGTTTAAGTCTCCATCAACATGGGCGTACGATAGCACCACCTATCGGAACCATGCCAAAAATCTCTGTGTCATCATTGCATTTGCACTCTCGAAACCCTTCCCTTTACCTTCATATGCAATGTTTTACTTTCTGCTGCTACACTCTTAGAATTTCATGTGTAGGTTGATTGCTTGACTTGTGCTATGTTGCTAAAATTAGCCCACAACTAAAATTGGGAAAAGGTTAGATTTTTATTTGGTCAAGTAGTCTAATCACCCCCCCTCTAGATCTACTTCCGATCCTACAAGTGGTATTAGAGCTTTGGTCTCCATTTGCCTTGATTTCCATAGCTTTGGTGATCATAGCCTTGGATTCACTACCTTGGAGAGTATGGCGTCTAGCGAGGGAAATTATCACCGTAGAGGTCCTTACTTTGATGGTACTAATTTTGCTAGTAGGAAGCATAAGATGAAAATGCATATTCTTGGTCATAACCTCGCCGTTTGGGCTATTGTGCGCATTGGCTTGCAAGGTGATTTCTTCGAGGATGGAAAAGAACTGGATCGTGAAGCGTCCGCGGAAGAAATGAAGATGTTGCAATACAATGCTCAAGCTTGCAATATTCTCTTCAACGGATTATGCCCCAAAGAATTCAACAAAATCAGCCGCCTTGAGAATGCAAATGAAATTTGGGATACTTTGGTTGATATGCACAAAGGTATCGAGTCCATCAAGGAACCTAAATTGGATGTGCTTCAAAGTTAACTTGACAAGTTTAAGATGAAGGATGGTGAAGGAGTCACTGAGATATACTCTAGGCTTGCTCTCATCACAGATGAGATTGCCGGCTTAGGAAGCAAAGAGATGACCGACAAATTCATCATCAAGAATATCCTAAGAGCCTTGGATGGAAAATATGATACCGTGTGCACCTTGATCCAAATGATGTCCAATTATAAAGATCTCAAGCCCACGGAAGTCATTGGTAGAATTGTTGCTCATGAGATGTTGCTTAAGGATAAGGAAGAGCTCCACAACAAGTCTAGTGCTGCTTACAAAGCTTCAAGTGATGCTCCCATAACATCAAGTGAAAAATAAGTCCTCAATGAATAATTGAGCTTAATGGTGAAGAACTTCAACAAATTCTATAAGAATAGAAGCAAAGAAAGATGCTCCAAGTCAAGATCCTACAATGACAAAAGACTTCTAGTCATGATCGAAATTGCTACAATTGTGGAAGACCCGGACACTACTCCAATGAGTGTACAACTCCCTACAAGAAAAGAGAATATTCGCCTAAAAGGAGAGGTAAAATGGATGAACCACCACCAAGAGAAAGAAGGAGTAGATATGATCATTATGAACGAAGACCCTCTCGTAGAAGCAAGGATTCGGAAAGGAAGGACATGTCATCAAAAAGCTACACAAGACGAAGACATCAAGCTCACGTTGGTGAATGGGTACCTAGTTCCAACTCTGACAACTACTCTAAAAGCAGCTATCACTCCGACTCTGAATATACTGAAGATGAGGGTGTTGCCAGACTTGCACTTGTGTCATCCAACTCCTACGACATATTTGACTCACCAAATGAAGGAATTGGAAGATGCTTCATGGCTGAAGGACCTAAGGTATCACACCCCGAATATGTTGATTTCAATAGTGATGAAAATGAGTTGCTAGGTGATGATGATTTACTTGTAGACAACACTAGTGATGAAAACTATGATGAAATTAATATAAATCATGCTAATCAAGGTGAAATGAATGACGATGATAAGAAGGAGATTGCGGTCTAACTAAAGAACTAAACACTCTTAAGTTAGCTCATGAAAAAACTCTAGAGGATTGATAACCCACAAGTATAGGGGATCGTTTGCAGCCTTGTTCGATAAATAAGAGTGTCGAACCCAACGAGGAGCTAAAGGTAGAATAAATAGTCCCTCAAGTTCTATCGACCACCGATACAACTCTACGCACACTTGACGTTTGCTTTACCTAAAACAAGTAATAAACTATTTTGCAAGGATAAAACCACGAGTACTTTGCGAGAGTAAAACTACGGATAAATTGCAAGGTAATAAAAGTGGATAGCTTTTGTCAACAAGAAAGTCATTTGTCCCTAGGCAATCAATAACAAGTACTGGTAATCGTTCTTGCAATTCTACATGAGGGAGAGGCATGAGCTAACATACTTTCTCTACTTGGATCATATGCACTTATGATTGGACCCCTAGCAAGCATCCGCAACTATTAAAGATCATTACGGTCGTGAAACCCAACCATATCATTAAGTATCAAGTCCTCTCTATCCCACATGCAACAACCCACCTACTCGGGTTTAAGCTTCTGTCACTCTCGCAACCCACCATAAGAGAATCATGAATGTATTGCAACACCCTACAGCGGGGCCTCCTCACGTTTGCACGAGACAGAGGGCACCATAGGACAACACCATAAATAAAATATACAATCATACCAACTGTCGTGGAATTGTCACGGCAGATGTATGTAACGCCCAAGACCGGCGCTCCAGATGCCTTCCATGGATTCTGTCGTGGTTTTGTCACGGCAGATGTCCTCTCGAAAGGACTTAGTCGTGGAGCCATCGCTACGGGTTAGCTTGAAGGGGTTAAAGCGGACACAGGGACGCAAGAGGGTTTATACTAGTCGGCCCCTTCTATGAAGATAAAAGCCTATGTCTAGTTGTGATGGAATTGATGGGGTTTCGGTGACCAGGGAGCGGATATGCTTCGCCTAAGTCTCGAGTTGTTGTCTGTTGTCCTGAATCGCCGCCGGGTCGTCCCCTTATATACATGGGTGACACCCGTTGGTTTGCAAAGTCTCGAGACCGGCTCATAAACGTGTTCGGTTCGGTCTCCGCTCTTTCTATCTTATCATACAAGTTACATACCAACCGGTTCATGGTTACAGGCCTTAAACCGGTTCTGGGCCTTGGGCCCCTATCTAACATTCTTATCTGCCTTCCTGGGCTTCAAGCATTTCAACTACTGATGAAGTTAACCCGGCCTATCTTGGCCAGTTTACGCCCAGTAGTAATATCCCCAACATTAGGCCCCAGATTGATTTGAATAGGTTCATGTCAATCCTTAGCAGAAACTTTGTCTTCAACATCTTCTCATAAATTGGTGAACCGCCGTGACGTCATCTTCTCAGGTCGTGGTGAACCGGCGTGACGTCATCTGTTAAAGAAAAAATGTACATGGCATATCTTCATTAATGTGTCTCCAACAATCGAGGCGACAGCTGCGCGTCACTTCCAAATCCGCGGCCCCTAGATTTTTGCACCTGAAAGATATTCCCTGCCTTTATAAATAGGACCGAGGGGTTATTTTATTTTCCCCTTCGTGCCCTTCCGTGCCGTCCTCCTTGCGTCGCTCAGCTTGTGAAGCTCCGCCGCCACCGTCGACCGTCGTCTCTTCTTCGACCTTGGCCGCTGCATCACCCTGAGCGCACCAGATCACTGCGACAGCCTTCCTCTTCTTCCTCAGGTCCGGTAAGTCTTCTGCCCCTTCCGCCATAGATCTGTTCTAGGGTTTCCAGGTTCTTCGGTGTTCGTCATTCGTTTCTTGTTCATATGATGGTTCTTTGATGAACTCCTGAATATCTGCTCTGTGTAGTGGTAGCCTTTAGCCTCCGTTTCCACTTACACATCTCAAAATCATAGATCTTATCTGAATCTTTGCTCATTGGTTCGGTACCGCCTCTTTAGGCTTTGAATATATTTCTTTTTCCTGATACGCCCCAGATCCAAATCTACAACATAACCTTGTGAAACCTGTTTTCATTCACTTACACATCTGTAGTCTTGGCTCTTCAATGTTTAGACTAGGCGGTTTAACTTTGTAGAAAAAATGACAACCCGGTATATACCATTAGTCCCGTTGTTGAATCGCCACATCCTTTATCAGATACTTGCTGTATTGTTGAACTCCGGTTTGTAGATAGCTGATTCTGGTTTAGCAAATATTTATCGTCAGATAACTGTCCAACATATTCTTAAACCGGCAAATATTGCATTGTAGATCTTACTATGGCCAAACAGGCGTATGAATGCAATTGGGTCCCTTCTCGAGTAACTAAGGACCAGCTGAGCAATCTAGTCAAAACAGGCGCTTTAAGCGATAAAAATGTCATTCACTGGAGGGTCCCTGGCACGGAATGCCCTCCTACTCCTCAAGAGGGAGAAGTTATTGTTTTTGCCGATCATTTAGGCCGGGGCTTCAATCCTCCCGGTTCAAAGTTTTTCCGGGACGTCTTAGCCAACTTTCAACTGCGCCCGCAAGATATCGGTCCTAACTCCATAACCAATATCTGCCACTTCCAAGTCTTCAGTGAGGCTTACCTTCAGGAGGAACCTTCAGTAGAGCTATTCACGGACTGCTTTCACCTGAACCGCCGCACAGAATTCAAAGACGGTCCCTATACAGAACTGGGCGGCATGGCGATTCAAAAGAGGAAAGAAGTAACCTTCCCTCACGCCAATCTTCACAGCCACCCCAAAGAATGGAACCAGACATGGTTTTACTGCAAGGACACCTCTCCTTCGGAAGAAAATCCTCTGCCGGGTTATCGTCCGGAATGTCTGAGCAATACACACCCTCTTCCTCAAAGGCTGACTGCGAAGGAGCGACTCAAATATGCTACTCAACTATCCAAGCTCAGGGTCTTCATGGCAAACGAGTTAACAGGAGTTGATTTTGCTCGTTGCTGGATTTCTTGGAGTATACAGGAGATGTAAAGGATGCGCTTGAGCCAACGCCCCGGTTTGATACTTGCCCTTAAGCAAATATTCATCATCAGATAACTGCCCTTAAGCCAACGCCCCGGTTTGATGTGCGAGTATACAGGAGATGTAAAGTATGCTCTACGGCACGTTGATATCCAACTGACAGATGACGAAGTTACTGAAGCTGTCAAAAAGATGTTGAATGAACCGGAGGAGAGCTGTGCTCAAACCGGCCTGCTTCCCTTTTGCGCCATCAACAAACCGGCAGTGGTAATGATCATACCATCTGCATATCTGAAATTGCTTCTGTCCAAATATTATCTAATCATGTTATTATTTTTGATAGGGTGATGATCCGTTCTGGAACAAGAAGCCTCCGCAAGATAAGCCGGTGAAGCCAACCTGGCAAAAGACCAGAGTTGTTAAGAAACCTGCTAACAGGAAGAGAACCACCGCCTCCTCCGATCCACGGGCTCATGACGATGTGGGTAATCCGGATCTTGAGGTAGAACTTGACTCACTTGGTTTACTTTTCATACACCTTATTGATGATGATTGTTGCCAGGACGACGCTGAATTCAATTACGCTGATGCGGCAGAGGTAATCGTTCTTTCCTCTGATTCGCACTTTGCCTTCACAAAAGACCCGTCGGGCAAACCGGAAAGTTAAATTTTCTCATCCTCTTGCTTACTTGGATCCAAACTTTCTTGTGAAGACGCAACAACATGAGGCTCGCCGCACAACTCGGCACAACGGTCAGGTAGTTACCTCTGCCGGTTTACCGAACAGTCCGGTTCGGAAACGCCATTCAGAGGTCTCTAACTCTCTTGCCACTTCACGCCCTAAAGCGGGTTGTTTTCGTCAACCTCTTAATCCGTCTGATTCCGATTATGGGGGCACTTCTCATTCATCCTCTGGCGAGTCATCCTCCACCAAGCTTCCACCTCTCAAGACAGTGCTTGGGTAAGTCATATTCCGTCTTATATCTTTGATATATTACTTTAACATATGTCAGATCGATCCTTCTTAACTTTTCTTAGGGCTGTGCCTGCACCAAGCAAAAAGCTCGTCTGAACAAGACGGCAGACGAAAATACCGCTGCTGAACTGGACAAGGTACCAGATCCTGAAGAGGCCAATCTTAATGACGTGCTGAATGACCCACCGCCACAAGACCATGACCTTGTTGCTGAACAGGCAGATGCTGGCATCACAGGCCCTATTGATCAACCGACAAGCCCTACCCGGACTGATAAACCGGCTAGTCCGGCAAAAACCACCGACAAACCGGCGACCCCAGTACAAACCGGTGAAGAAAAGGATGATGATGTCCTTATTACTGGTGTTGGCCGTATTGAACCGAGCAACCCTGTTGTCTTGACAAAACATACTGCAAAACAGGAATTCTCTGCGGTTGGCAAAGGCAAATGGAGTGCCGATTTATCAACATACGCCGCTCTGAACGCTGAAGATCTTCATTCCGGCTATCTAAACCGGCTGTATACTAGCCGTGACTATGAAGCCGGTCTAGTTAATATGATGAAGGAGAAATATGAGGTAACTTCCTATATGCTTCCCTTCTTGTATTATTTGGTAGCTTTATCAACTCTCCTAGCCCCCAAGTGACGGTTTAAGATATGAACTTAACCTGGGACTTGAGTAATTATCCAATGTGAACCTGACTTCATCTGAACTTTGCTGACGTAGCCCCCAAGGGCCGGTTCAACTTTACAAAGTTAAACCGGGACTTTAGAGAATAAACATTCATGTATCAGTAATCTTTTAACAAATAGCCATTAACCCCCAAGTGCCAAGTTGAATACTTGTATTGAGCTTGGGACTTTGTAGAAACTGTATGATGAAGAGCAAATATGCATTAGCCCCCAAGTACCAAGGGCATAACGTGTTATGTGGTTGGTACTTCAAATTTGTACTGTCATTTCATCATATAACTATCTATATGCAAGCTGAGCTGAGCAGGAAAAAAAGTCAAACCGCTGATCTGCAAGAGAACCTTAAGTCGCAACAAGCAGAAACCTCCAAGACAAAAGAAGAATTGACCAGCGCTTTAAGCGCAATGGAAAAACTTAAGGAGGGTTTCAACAAAGAGCGGGCGGATTGGGCAACTGAGAAGGCCGCTTTAACGCAAAGGGCTGAAAAAGCAGAAGCCGCTCTTAAACTGGTGGTGACGAATTAACCAGTGTGAAGCGACAGATTCATGCCATGACTGTGGCTATATTTGGTAAGTATCATTGTTCTCTGAGTTGAGCAGATCTTTTCATGTATCTGCCGGTTTACTAATCCTTGCAATGATACAGGAACTCGTATTGGCCACTTGGGATCAGATGTGCGGAAGAAGCTAAAAGCTGCCTATACTCTGATCGAGCAACTGTACTCTGGTGCCCAACGGATCATCTGCACTGCTTCCCACCACAATCCGCCACCCATCTTGATTAAAGATACCCTTGAAAGGTTATCCATGCTCCCTGCCCGGGTTGAAGAGCTGAAGAAATCTGCTGCTAGAACGGGTGCTTTGAACGCCCTAATCCGGGCAAAAGCGTGGGTGCCGGACTTTGATCCTGTTGAAGCGGCCCAAGGCTATCCCAATTTGAAGGAAGACGAGATAGAGTTTAATGAAGAAGATCCCCGAGCCATAAACCGGGAAGTGCGCCCTCTGGCTTGTCAACTGGCTGAAGAGGCGGATCTGTCCCATTATCAAGCCAACTATGATGACCGAAACAAGCGAGTTGCTGCACCAATTCCTGAAGCGGAGAATCTTATCCCGCCAATCCGTAAGAACACTTATGCTCCTGACATTGAACCGTCCCTGCTGATAAGTGATGAAGCTGTATTTCAAGCTTTAACTGTAATCGACTGGGCAACTGTTGATTTCCAGCCGCTGGGTAGGGAGGAAGCTGAACCGGCGCGAGATGATCCGCAACCATCAGGGCAAGTAGGTGACCAAGTGTGAACCGGAGGCCGGTTTAAACCACTGCATGCTGTGACATGTAAAAGAACAATGATCTTGTTTGGGCACTAGAACGCCTTGTAATAGGTTTAGCTGATATACTTGGTCTTGATATGCCTTCATGCATACTTATCTTCAACTGATGCCTCTTTGAATCATATACCTCCAAACTGTTTTCTGCAGTTAAGAAGCTTAAAACGCCCCCGCGGTTTACCGCCAGGCGGGTTATGATATCCATGTATGTGAAACTAAAGATGATAACTTACGTTAAAACATATAACCAAGTATGGAAATACATAATACCTGCCACCGTTAGGCATGATGTTGGCTGGCCAATCTTGAAGCGGGGTTGATAACCCAAACTTTGGAGGAGAAAACAGCTCCTGTTAATATAATATTGATTTACCATGTAAAACGTGTCGGGTTATGATAAACACCGCTTTACTCCATAATAGGATGGTAACAGAAAATCAAACCGGCAAGATAGTCTCTGGATTAAGATTTGACCGTGTTCTGCCAATTTGTAATTGACAGTCGAACCGGTTTAATAATGTTGGTTTGAGAACGCAACAAAAGAAACTTTTAAGAAAAAACGGAATTCAAGCAAAGGCAAAGATAAAACCATTTGCAAATGAGGCTTTGAGCCGATCAAGAGGCATTACCATGGTCGGACACGACCAAGCCCCCAAAAGGCGTAGCTATGGTTCGAGTCAGCCAGGTCCCCAAATGATGCGTTGGCATTACGCCGATAAAGAGGTATAGTGATGGTTCGGGTTCGACCAAAGCCCCCAAGTGATGCTGTGGCACTAGGCCAATCAAGAGGCGTGACTATGGTTCAGACTTGACCAAGTCCCAAAGTGATGCTGTGGCTTTTCACCTATCAAAAGGTGTTGCGATGGTTCGGACACGACCAAAGCCCCCAAATGATATAATATAAAGCTGTTGATAAGCTGACTCAAGGGGTAAACCGGGTGCCGCTTTAAAGACAGAAGCTCCATGTAACCACACATGATGTAAAAATAACAAAGACCCCGCTTTAGCTGAGGCGCCAGTTTATTGCATTGATCATAATATATACATTGTCATAATATGTACATAAGCAGAGCCTATGGCTCAGGTATAGTAAGGCCGAAGATGAGCAATGTTCCATGGCCGGTTGGTCTCCTCCTGCGATGTACGTGAGTCTTTGTGCTCTCAAATATCAATCAGGTAGTATGACCCATTGTGCAGATTCTTGCTGACCACAAAAGGTCCTTCCCAAGGTGGGGATAACTTGTGCATATCCGTCTGATCTTGGATGAGCCGAAGCACCAAATCTCCTTCTTGAAAGGTTCTGGTTCTAACCCGGCGGCCGTGGTAGCGACGTAGATCTTGCTGATAAATCGCCGAACAGGTAGCTGCTATGTCACGCTCCTCATCCAACAGGTCAAGAGCGTCTTGCCGCGCTTTCTCGTTGTCCGCTTCAACATATGCCGCTACACGAGGTGAGTCATGACGGATGTCACTGGGAAGAACCGCCTCGCCCATAAACCATGAAGAACAATGTGTAACCCGTCGATCTGTTGGGTGTAGTGTTGATGCTCCATAACATCAAGGTAGCTTCTCAACCCAACAGCCCAAGGCCCGCCGCAAAGGAACCAGAAGCCAGGGTTTGATGCCTCGCAAGATCTCTTGATTGGCCCTCTCTGCTTGACCATTGGACTGTGGGTGAGCCACCTATGAGACATCAAGCCGGATATGCTCACATTGACAGAACTCTTTCATGGCACCCTTGGATAGATTGGTACCATTGTCAGTGATAATGCTATGTGGAAAGCCAAACCGGAAAACCACCTTTTTATGAATTGAACCGCCCTGGCCGCATCACATTTGCTAACGGGCTCTGCCTCTACCCACTTGGTAAACTTGTCAACCGCCACCAGGAGGTGGGTCTTCTTGTCTTTGGATCTCTTGAAAGGCCCAACTATATCCAGCCCCCAAGTTGCAAACGGCCAAGTAATTGGAATCATCCTCAATTCTTGAGCCGGCATGTGAGCGCATCTTGAAAACTTCTGACAGCCATCACATCGTTTGACCAGGTCCTCCGCATCAGCATGAGCAGTCAACCAATAGAAACCATGGCGAAACACCGTAGCCACCAAAGATTTTGAACCGGCGTGGTGACCACAATCTCCTTCGCGGATCTTGCGCAAAATTTCACAGCCTTCCTCAGGAGACACACAGTGTTGAAACGCCCCTGACACACTGCAATGATGCAGCTCTCCATGGATAATAGTCATGGATTTGGATCACCGGATTATCTTCCTGGCTAGAGTCTCATCCTCTGGTAACTCTCCCCGGTTCATGTACGCGAGATAAGGAACCATCCAATCCGGGATGACATGAAGTGCCGCTACCAGGTGAGCTTCCGGATCAGGAATAGCCAGATCCTCTTCACCAGGGAACTTGACGGACGGATTATGAAGAACATCCAAGAAGACATTAGGCGGGACCAGTTTACGTTGAGAACCCAATCGGCTCAAAGCATTCGCCGCTTCGTTCTTCCGTCGGTCCACGTGATCCACCTGATAACCTTTAAAGTGACCTGCAACAATATCCACCTCACGACGATATGCTACCATGAGCGGATCTTTGGAATCCCAAGTGCCGGACACTTGTTGAGCCACTAGGTCCGAGTCACCGAAGCACTTAACTTGGCTTAGATTCATCTCCTTAGCCATCCGAAGACCATGGAGTAGGGCTTCATACTCAGCTGCATTGTTAGTACAAGGGAACATTAAGCGGAGAACATAGCAGAACTTATGACCTCGTGGGGAAGTTAATACGACTCCAGCCCCCGAGCCCTCCAGTTGCCTGGACCCATCAAATGAATAGTCCAATAAGTGTGATCCGGCTTCTCTTCAGGTTCTTGTAGTTCCGTCCAATCTTTGATGAAATCCACAAGTGCTTGAGATTTGACCGCCGTCCGAGGTATGTATTTCAACCCGTGAGGCCCAAGCTCTATAGCCCACTTGGCAATCCGGCCCGTTGCCTCCCTGTTCTGGATGATATCTCCTAAAGGAGCAGAGCTGACCACTGTGATGGGATGACCTTGGAAGTATTGTTTAAGCTTCCGGCTTGCCATGCAAACTCCATACATCAGCTTTTGCCAATGCGGGTACCTTTGCTTGGACTCAATAATTACCTCGCTGATATAGTAAACGGGACGTTGAACCGGATATTCCTTGCCTGCCTCTTTGCGCTCCACCACAATAGCCATGCTGACTGCTCGAGCATTAGCTGCCACATACAACAGCAATGGTTCCTTGTCAACCGGAGAAGCAAGAACATGCGGATTAGCTAGCTGCCGCTTTAAGTCCTCAAACGCTTCATCAGCAGCAGAAATCCAGACGAAGTTAGCCGTCTTCTTCAACATCTGATACAAAGGGATCACCTTTTCTCCGAGGCGGCTGATGAACTGGCTCAACGCGGCAATCCGGCCTGCCAGGCATTGAACATCATTGATACACTTCGGTTTAGCCAAGGAGGTGATAGCTGTGATCTTCTCCTGATTCGCCTCAATGCCCCAGTTAGATACCAGGAAACCCAATAACTTGCTCCGCCGGGTACACCAAAGACGCATTTGGCCGGATTGAGCATCATCTTGTATGTCCGCAGGTTATCAAAGGTTTCCTTCAAATCGTCAACCAGAGTCTCCTTCTTTCTTGACTTGACCACAATATCATCCACATAGGCATGAGCATTACGGCTGATTTTCTTCTGAAGACAATTCTGCACACACCGTTGATAAGTCGCTTGGGCACTCTTGAGCCCAAAGGGCATAGACACATAGCAGAAGGCTCCAATGGGAGTTATGAAGGTTGTCTTCTCCTGGTCATTGACTGCCATTTTGATCTGATGATAACCAAAATATGCATCCAAAGAACTCAAACGCTCACAACCCTTCGTAGCATCAATAATTTGATCAATACGGGGGAGGGCAAAAGGATCTGCTGGACAAGCTTTGTTGAGATCTGTGTAATCCACACACATACGCCATGTGCCATTCTTCTTAAGGACCAGCACCGGATTAGCTAACCATTTAGGATGGAAAACCTCAACGATAAATCCAGCCGCTAAGAGTCTGGCTACTTCCTCTCCAATAGCTTTACGTCTTTCTTCGTTGAACCGGCGGAGAAACTGCTTCACCGGTTTATACTTGGGATCAATATTAAGGGTGTGTTTCGGCCGAGTTCTCTCGGTACACTGGCATGTCCGAAGGCTTCCATGCAAAGATGTCCCGATTCTCACGGATGAACTCGATGAGCGCCGCTTTTCCTATTTTGGATGCAAGTTTGCCGATCTTGAATCGCTTGGACGAATTGCCAGGTACAAAGTCAACAAGCTTAGTCTCAGCAGCCGATTTAAACTTCAGGGCCGGATCATGCTCCGTAGTTGGCTTTTTCAACAGAGTCATGTCTGCCGGATCAACATTATCCTTGTAAAATTTCAACTCCTCTGTGGCACAAACCGACTCAGCATAGGCCGCATCACCTTCTTCACACTCCAAAGCAATCCTGCGACTTCCATGGACAGTTATTGTTCCTTTGTGACCCGGCATCTTGAGCTGCAAATAGACATAGCAGGGTCGTGCCATAAATTTGGCATAAGCCGGCCGTCCAAACAGGGCGTGATATGGACTCTGGATTTTCACCACCTCAAAGGTCAATATTTCTGATCTGGAGTCATGATCATCTCCAAAGGCCACCTCCAGAGCTATTTTGCCAACAGGATATGCTGACGTACCAGGTACTACGCCGTGGAACACCGTATTGGACGGTTTAAGATTTTTATCTGTTAGGCCCATACGACGGAAGGTTTCATAATAGAGGATGTTAATACTGCTTCCTCCATCCATAAGTACCTTGGTGAACTTATAACCTCCCACCTGAGGCGCCACCACCAATGCCAGTTGACCCGGATTATCAACCCGGGGAGGATGATCCTCTCTGCTCCATACGATTGGCTGCTCAGACCAGCGTAAGTAACGGGGCACCGCCGGTTCAACAGAGTTTACTGCCCGTTTATGAACCTTTCGGTCACGCTTGTCCAAACTAGTGGTAAAGACGTGGTATTGCCCACTATTTAACTGCTTTGGGTTGCTCTGATAACCCGATTGCTGCTGCTGCTGATTGTGGCCACCCTGGCTGCTCTGATTACCTTGACTGTTGTGTCCGCCCTGATTACCATTGAAGCCTGAACCGGAATTTCCTCCACCGTAACCCGGCCCATGAGATCCGGATCCTGAACCACCACCTGATCCGTGATCATACAGGAAAGCATTAGAATTTTTGAACTCTTGCATGATGTAGCAGTCCTTCCAAAGGTGGTTGGCCGGCATCTCCTTCGTCTCATGCCTTGGACAGGGCTAGTTCAACAGGTAAGACAGGCGGTCCAGGTTAGGGTTAGGCGCTCTGCTGTGATTTGGCGGTTTACCCTTTCGTCGCTGGCCCTGTGCACTGGTATTAGCCACAAAGTCCATGATGTTCTCCGCTTTATGCTTGCCGCTGTTTCCATGACCCGCAGGGTTGTAGTGCTGCGCTTTGGCGTTGCCGCTCTTTTTTCCCTTCCCTGTCTTATCATCATCAGACTCGGGATCCTTGGTACTATCAGAATCAACATACTTCACTAACGCAGCAAAGAGGGTCCCCATATCGTTGCAATGGCGCTTTAGCCGTCCCAATTTCAATTTTAGAGGTTCAAACCGGCAGTTGCCTTCCAAGGTTATTACTGCTGAATCGGCATTGATGCGGTCTGGCGAATGCAAAATTTTCGAGACCCGGTGAGGGAGTCCTGGATTAGGGGGTATCCGGACAACCGGACTGTGTACAACGTCCGGACTATTGAAGCGTGAAGATACAAGACTCAAGACTTCGGCCCGTGTCCGGATGGGACTTTCCTTGGCGTGGAAGGCAAGCTTGGCTATCCGAATATTATATTTCCTTCCTTGTAACCGACTCCATGTAAACCCTAGCCCTCTCCGGTGCCTATATAAACCGGAGAGGGTGGTCCTTAGAAGGCCGATCACAATTACATTCATACCATCATTGGCTAGCTATTAGGGTTTAGCGTCTACGATCTCGTGGTAGATCTACTCTTGTACTACCCATATCATCAATATTAATCAAGCAGGAAGTAGGGTTTTACCTCCATCGAGAGAGCCCGAACCTAGGTAAACACCTGTGTCCCTTGCTTCCTCGTTACCATCAGCCTTGATTTTACAGATCGGGACCCCCTACCGAGATCCACCGGGTTTTGACACCAACATTGGTGCTTTCATTGAGAGTTCCTACTGTCGTCATGCCGTCGTGCTCGATGGCTCCTTCAATCATCATCTCACCTTACATCGCCCAGGCGAGACTTTTCTCCCCAGACAGATCTTTGTGTTTGGCGGCTTCGACTCCGGGCCAACTCGCTTGGCCGTCTGGAGCAGATCGATAGCTACGCCCCTGGCCACCAGGTCAGGTTCGGAAACCTAAACTACACGGCGGACATCCGCGGAGACTTGTTCTTCGACGGATTTGGGCCTGTGCCTGGAGCATCGAACAGTCATGACGAGCATGGCTTAGACCTGCCGTCAGACGAAGCCCGGGGTATCATCCCCGTACTGTCCCCGGACCTAGACCCGGAGCAGACTGCATCGCCTGAGGGCGGAGGGGTGGACCCCGCCCCCCAGGTCGCACACTCATCGGCGGTGGAGCCAAACACGGGCCTTACCCCTGCAGTGGCCTGTGAGTCCAGACCCCCGGATTCATATCCGGACGTTGGTTCCGGTCCGCACACTCCCGAGCCCGTCGGGCCAGGATGGGCTCCGGTAATGGAGTTCACCGCTGCGGATATCTTCCAGCACTCGCCCTTTGGCGACATGCTGGACTCATTAAAGTCTCTCTCTTTGTCAGGAGGCTCTTCGCCGAACTATGTCCGGCTCGAGTGGGAGGCAGACGACGAAGGAATTCGTTGCCCACCCACCACCCACTTTATTGCCACGGTCGATGACTTAACCGAGGTACTGAACTTCGACTCCGAAGACATCGACGGTATGGACGATTTATGCAGAGAAGAACATGAACCACCGCACACTGGGCGGCGGACAGCCACCTCTTCTTATGATATATATATGGTGGATACTCCAAAGGAAACAAATGGCGATGAGGCAGCGGAGGATAATCCCCCAGGGGGAAAAGTAAATTATGGGCGTCGTCCGCACCGCTCCGAGCCCCGCAACAGGAATACCGGCCCAGAAGTCGAAAACAATCCGGATGGCGCCGAAGATGAATATGACCTTAGTTGGCGTGCCTTCCATAAGGTCGGCCTGGCACTATGGGATACTTGGAGAAGGACAACTATACGCCCCCCTCCGGGGAAGATGCAAGCCTCGGCAACGACGAATTCGATGTGCCTGAAGATCCAGTGGAAAAAGATCGCTTCGAGCGACGGCTTGTGGCCACGGCAAAAAGCCTGCAAAGGAAGCAACAACAGCTCAAGGCTGACCAAGACTCGCTGGTGGACAAATGGACCAAGGTCCTGGCCACTGAAAGATATGGACATGACCGCCCCGATAAAAGGCACAACCAGCCAACCCAACCTAAGCAGGAGAACTCAAGGCGCATGCCCCGACGTCAACACGCCACTACGGTCCAAAACAACGCAAAAGACACAAGTAGAAGCATACTCAAGCCCCGGTGCAACGGTCTTAAGCGTCCAGTCAGGAAAGCTGGTGCTAACTCCAGCAACTCCCAGTCCGGTCAACGGACAAAGAAGAGCTCAGACCTATACGGCCCGAGCCACACACTAGATCAACCATGCGATATTCATGGTACCCCTAGAAGGACGGCAAAGCATACCAATAGAGAATGCTGGATCCTCAAAGCAAAATGGCTGGCCGCATGCTGGAAACAATGAAGGGATACTTCTAGTCAGGATATCCCCCCCTCCATAGCATATAAGTACGGCTGCTCCCCCAGACCGCGCTAACCACAGCAACTCAATTGCAGTACCTAAGGACATAGCAAACTAGGGGCTCCACAACGCATAAAACCCCTGCAGGTGGGAAATCACCAACAACATCTCTTTAAAGATGTTGGGAGCAAAGGCCAAGTTTTTCTGGCCCATCACTCTAAACGGTTGTCTTCGGATCACCAAACAAATACTACGCCAAAAGAACAAATCTTTGGCACCTCCCCACCATGCGGTAATTTACCATAGGCTAATGGGAGGAACCACGTTGGCTGGATCCAGCGTGGTAAATAACTCAGGCTAACACCGTGTGATGTACTCACACCTATGGGCAAGGCCGGACCCCGCCCTCGGGGCGGATATCATACAGCCGCCGGAGTAGCGAGTCATGCATGCCTATCAAAATTTCGATATGACATATGACTATCCGGACACCAGTTGAGGAGTCCGTGCTACCCACCGGTATGACGGCTGGGTTTACTAGGGCCCGATCAGGAGCCCTCGGACCAACCACAAACGGACGCTCGACTACCTCCGAGTATCTGCCTTACGAACTAAACTTTGATGCAGAACAGGATAGGTGACATGGAATCGGCCAGGACACACAAGGACCCCCCCCTAAAAGAAGGCAGTCCGGATTCACTTTTGACCCACTGACAAACTCCCTTCAGTCCGGCCATCACAGGTTCCGCCAAAAACACCTCTTTTCATACTCATACATCGTACTTATATGCATAGACATATCATTTTTCTACAATACGTAGACCTAAATAACACTTACCGTCGTCGCTGTTCATCATCGACACCCGATGTTACGCCCGACACGCCAGGGCTTCATAATACGGCAATAAAGTCCGACCACCTTCTCGGTCGTCCGACACCCCAAACTTATAGCACTATATGCATTAGCTCGAATCATGTCTTGGGTCATTGGTTGGGTTTGCCTGCCCTTGTTTTGGTACCTTACGTTCCGTTATATCGGCTAAGGTAGCGCAGGGAGAACTACTGCGATTGTGTCCCGGATCTGCCGGACGAGCACCTCAGTAGAGAAAGCCGAAAACCGACTGTCATGATACAGCGAGAGCTGGTCAGCTGTTCGAGAGGTTGTAAAATCCCTAAAGATTTATTCCGCACAACGCCATTATAAATGCTGAGTGCGACGGATCGGTCTTCTGATCAGGCGCCAATAGAGCCCCTAGTTCGGCCTTCCGAACACTAGGGGCTGCGCCGACCATACTCAAATTCCTATGGCTAAGTGAGAGTAATAAAGCCTTATAGTCCGATTGCCTGGTTCATGGTGAGAAACGCCTCCGCAAAGGGACCCAACTATGGGATAAAGAGCGTTCAGTTATATCCCGAACAACCCGGTATTCTTTTTACGCGAAGCGCGGTTTAATCGCCAACTCTCGTGATTTACATACATTAAACAGCTGCGAAGGAAGAACATATGTTCAAACAAAACAGGCAATATATAAACGCCATATAATCCCATATTACAAAAAGTGGCACGAATGCCCTCGTGGAAATATAATGTCTTTGGTACATTTATCCACCGCTAGGCGGCCCCTTCAAGACACCGTCAGAGTACAGTTCGGGCTTGGCGATGCTCCTTCCTCCGGGCGGCCCCTCGCCATCAGCTTCTCCGCGTCAAGCTTCCCCCAATGCACTTTCACACGGGCGAATGCCATGCGCGCACCCTCAATGCAGACCGATCGCTTAATAGCATCAAGCCGAGGGCAAGCGCCCGCAATCCACTTCACGAGCAAGTAATCGCTCCGAATTGGCTCCGCTGCCACAAATGGACAATCAAGTCCTTCATGGCTAGTTCGGCCGCCTGGTGCAGTTCGACGAGCTGCTTCAGCTAATCGATAAAGGGCACTGGATAATTCGGTGCCAAATACGGCAACCAGAAATCCCTCTCCGCAAGACTTCTTTTCCTCGGCTCGGTAGAATTGGGCGGCATCTGATATGCTGCGAGGAAGATCCGCAAACACCCCTGAAAAATAAGAATTCAGCTTGCCGCTTAGAATTCTTCCCATCATCATGAATAAATGGCTAAGAATACAAAGGCCTTACCAGCCGCAACTTTCCGGGCATCTTGAATGTCCCGTACAACAACTCGGGCTTCTTCCTGGGCATCTTCCGCAGCTTGGAGCGCTTGGGCGAGCTCGGATTCTTTCTCTATTACACTCTGCTCCAAGCCCTCGCTTTTCTTCACAGCCTCCTGGAGCTCCCGCTCATCTGTGACAACCCTGGGCTCGTGTTTTTCACGAAGTGCCTGTTCGGCGGCAGCCTTCTTGTCGGCATCATCCATAGCCTTCTTCAGGGCCTCATATTCGGCACTCGCTCCTAGGGCATAAAACACAAATACTTTTTGATAAGCGCAATTACTTATTTGTGCCTAATACAAGATAATGCTTTATCATACCTTGTTTATCTTCTAATTGCTTCCTCACGCGGCCAAGTTCTTCCTCGGCCCGTTTCAGGCTCCGCTTCAGTTCGGACACTTCTGCATTATGAGCGGTCGTCTTCTCCACACATGCCTGTACTCAAATAGAGAGGCACATGTCATTAACATAAATTCCCACAACAAGAGAGGATTTGATCCCCTGCCCGGCTCCCTCTCCTTTGCTGGACAGTGTATCAGGGGCTACTCCTCATATAATGATGATTCCTCAAAGGTTTCTTGGGAAACATACCTCAAAGGCCTTTATAAGGCCAAGGTAGGACTCGTTCAGCCCGCCCTCGACAGACTAAATCTTTTCAACCACCGCACCCATAAGGGTCCAATGTTCATCGACGATAGACGCGTTCTTTAACGCCGTCGATAGACCGCCTGGCAGCCCTGTCCGAATAGAGCTTGCCGGCGGAGTAGGCAGACCCCCCATTGTTGAAGGTGGCTGATCGCCTGATCCGGGAGCCTTAGAGGTCTCCCGGACCTTGTACGGCAATGGGCCAAACCAAAGGTCGCCGCCGCTGACGGCACACCCCGGAGCCATCGCTCCCGTGGGTCCGGCCCCAGTGATATGCCCCCCCGGGTCCGAGCCCCGTTGAGACGACACCTCAATGTCGCGCCGGGACTTTGGGGAAGGGGCCTCTGGAGGCGTCTCGCTCGCCAAGGCGTCCGAGCTCAGCGAATCCTCGGATGAGGACTGGCCGGCGCGGGACCTCGCCGGACTGTGCAAAATATAAGCAACAGTTAAAACTATTATACCCAGAAATAATCCCGGACGCATATGCATGTTCGGATCTTGTACACTTACGACTTCACCAGGGGCTGGGCCCTGAGATCCCACTCCGGACTGCCGTCGGCAGCCTTGGTGGCTGCCTCTGGGAGGGAACCTTTTCCCCTCTTGGGCGATTCGGCCTCCAGGGACGAGGAAGCTACGCGCTTCCTCCCACCTCCAGAATGAGGCTCGCCCTCCTCTGCTTCTTCCTCTTCGTCTTCCGAGGAAGGAGCGTCGCTTGAGTCTTCGAAATTTGCGTCCGAAGCCTCGTGGTGACGGAGGCCCCTCCGGGTCTTCTTGACCTTCTTGGAGGCCTCCTTCTTTGGTGCCTTGTAAGGCACGGGGACCAGCATCTTCGTCAGAAGAGGTCCGGCCGGTTCCTCCGGCAACGGGGCCGGACAATGTATCCACCCCACTTTCTTTATCCATCCCTGAGGTCACGATGAGACACGATTAGGATGTCTCCCTCACGACATGCCAACTGGAGCATGAATAGGAAGAGCTTGACTGTGGCTTACCGAGCTTGGAGAATGGGATAACTGATACCCGCGGTCCTCGGTGGGGCCCGGCCACGAATTGCCGGACTTAAAGAGCACCTTCCAGATATCCTGGTGGGAGGAATCGTAAAGTTCCCGAAGGGTTTGGTGCTCGGCAGGGCCGAACTCTCACAGAGTACAAGCTCGGCGCTGACAAGGGAGAACCAGGCGAACTAGCATCACCTGGACTACATCCACAAGTTTGATGTCCCTATCGACCACGCCCTGAAGGCGCGTTTGGAGCAGTGACAGCTCATCGGACGAGGACCAGTTCGGACCCTTCTCGGGCCAGGATGTGAGCCGCAGCGGAGCTCCGGATCTGAACTCTGGAGCGGCCGCCCACTTTTTGTCGCGTGGTTCGGTGATATAGACCCACTGTTGCTGCCACTCCTTGACGGAGTCGTTGAGAGCGCTCGACGACCAAACGGCCTTGGGCATCTTGCTCACCATGGCTCTGCCGCACTCGGCATGTTCGCCACTCACCACCTTGGGCTTCACATTAAAGATCTTTAGCCACAGGCCGAAGTGAGGTGAGATCCGAAGAAAAGCTCGCATACGGCATTTATAACGCCGAGATATTAAGGAAGGAGTTGGGGGAAAGATCGTGAAAGTCAATCCCGTAGTAATACATGACTCCGCGAACAAATGGGTGCAGGGGAAACCCAAGCCCGCGGACAAAGTGAGGAAGGAACACGATTCTCTCGTGAGGTTCCGAAGTGGGGACGACCTGTCCCGCCGGGGGGAGACAATGGCCGATCTTCTGAGCCAGATACCCGGTGTCCCGGAGCTTCTTAATATCCTTCTCCCGGATAGTAGAGGCCATCCATCTGCCTCCTGCTCCGGATCCAGACATCTTTGGAAAGCCTCTCTTTGGTGGAAAGTGAGAATGCTTGGGCGTTAGGGCTCGAAAAGAGGGGAATGAGCGAACGGAAGGAGAAAGGCGTGGGTAGAGAGAAGGAGGCCGTGTCTCTTTATAGGGGCGATAAGTGCCTTTTGCGCCTCCCCATTTGCCTGGTTGAGCCCGTTTGCCTCCCGCTCGCCGCGATTAGTGGTACGGTTGGATTACCCATGCCCATTGATGAGAATCCCATAATAACGGGGCACGATCTCTGCTTCGACAAGACGTGTCAAGGAAACCGCCTCGCAATATGCGCTGTGGCTGGTTGTGGAAAGACGGTTTGAATAATGACCCGACCGTAATGACACGTCGCGTTGCGTGAAAAATTGTCAGCAGATTGCATTTGTGAAACACCATTCTCTCTACGGTGGCATACGAAGATCATCCTGTGGATCCGGACACGGTTTGAGTGTTCGATAATTACCTTGGAGTGTTCGGAGAAGGAACCCGCCCTGCAATGCCGAAGACAAGACTGCGCGTCGGATTCAGCGTCATTGAAGCCTGGTTCAGGGGCTACTGAGGGAGTCCTGGATTAGGGGTATCCGGACAGCCGAACTGTGTACAACGTCCGGATTATTGAAGCGTGAAGATACAAGACTCAAGACTTCGGCCCGTGTCCGGATGGGACTTTCCTTGGCGTGGAAGGCAAGCTTGGCGATCCTAATATTATATTTCCTTCCTTGTAACCGACTCCATGTATACCCTAGCCCTCTTCGGTGCCTATATAAACCGGAGAGGGTGGTCCTTAGAAGGCCGATCACAATTACATTCATACCATCATAGGCTAGCTCTTAGGGTTTAGCCTCTACGATCTCGTGGTAGATCTACTCTTGTACTACCCATATCATCAATATTAATCAAGCAGGAAGTAGGGTTTTACCTCCATCGAGAGGGCCCGAACCTGGGTAAACACCTGTGTCCCTTGCTTCCTGTTACCATCAGCCTTGACGCACAGATCGGGACCCCCTACCCGAGATCCGCCGGTTTTGACACCGACACCCGGCGTACCCAACGGGTCGTCGATTCTCCTTCTTCTTGGACACAGGCCGCTAAGTCCACTATCGACATAGGCTGCTTGCATGTATCCTTAAAATTCTGGATAAACCGGGCTCTCAACTCGGCCCATGAACTGATAGAGTTGGCCGGTAAGCTTTTTAACCAAGTACGGGCCGTCCCTTCTAGCATCATGGTGAAATATTTCACACACGCCGTATCATCCACGTCAAGCATCTCCATGGCCATCTCATAGCTCTCCACCCATGTTTCTGGATATAAATCGGCAGTGTAATTTGGCACCTTGCGCGGGCCCTTGAAATCCTTGGGCAGGCGCACATTGCGTAATGCGGGGACAAGGCACGACACCCTCAAAGAACTAGAGGTAACTCCTGGATCAACTGATGTGGTTGGACGAACCGGTGTAAGCTGATGGGCTTCATACTGTGCCGCTAACTCGGCCTCCCTGCGTGCTCGGGCCCGGTCTACCACTTCCTGAGCATCACCAACACCACTTGCCGGGTTGTTGCCATGGGGCGCTTCATGGTTCCGTGCATTGCTTGACACGGGCGGTCATCCAGACGCCTGCTGTAACTCCGGCTCGGATGAGGGGTGGAATGAATTCGATCACGGCTGTACGAATATGCTTCCTGTTGAATCAAGGCTGTCCAAAGAAGCTCCTTAACCCAGCGTGTCTCCACTGCTGCTGTAGAATCACCTTCAACCGGGATGGCCTCCAGTCGTGAAGCGACAGCAACGAGATTGTCTATTGGGGTAGAGTAATGACCCGGAGGTGTGGGGGTGGGCTGAGACACAATGTTGTTTTGCCGGGGCGGACCCATCAAACGCGGTTGAACCGGCGCGCCCGCTCCTGGTACCTCCGCCCGGTTTGCTGCCGGCGGATTACTGGTCCCCGCTCCTGGGGTGTTAAAGAGGTTCCAAGCGTCATAATCCAGAGGTAGACGGGACCGGTGCCTCCTCTTTAAGATTTCATGTGATGCGTTCTGATCCAGTATAAGCCGGTAAGCCTGCGCGTCCAAGGCGGCCCACTCTGCGATCATCCTGGCATCCTCAGCTGCTAAATCGGCCTTGGCCTGGGTGATTTGACCCTTTATCTTTGCAATTTCCATGTTGTGGGCATCCTGATCTGCCGGGTTAGCTTCTGCCATGAGCGTAGCAAACGCATCAAACAGATCCGATAAAACTTGAGCCGGCGGGCGCACAGGGCCTCCTGCCCCAGCTGTCGTCGCTGCCACTGACCCGGAGATCATTGCTGCTGCGGTCGAAGAGTGGATCGCCGCTTGTGTACCGGCCATGAATATTCCAACCCGGTTTGGCGGGTCAGAGGGGTCCGGAATACTGTCACCGTCGGAACAGCCCCCAATCCGGCCATCTTGTAATTGATATAACGACTCGGTCTCTCCGATCGATGACTCGTCGCCGGAATAGATGACGGTCTCACCACCACATTCCGATCTATCCTCGTATTCTCTTCCCTGGATGACTCCCACGAAAGCATGCTTCATGGGCGGTTTAACCTGGGCAGATTGCGCATGCTGAGCCGTTTCGACGAGGTCGGTGCAGATGTCCGGCTCAGGGCCCGGTTCACCGATCTTGCCAATGAAGACGTGTATGCCACCAAAGGGGACCCGGTACCCATACTCGATTGAGCCGGCCTTGGGGCCCCAGCCTGCATTGTTGATGTAGAGCTTGCCGCGACGACTCTTGGCCATCCGGCCCACAGCGTAACCCTTAAGTCCTTCGAAGTTACCCTCCAAGAACTTGAAACCATCGTGCGATAGCCCCACGGTGGGCGCCAACTGTCGTGGTTTTGTCATGGCAAATGTCCTCTCGAAAGGACTTAGTCGTGGAGCCATCGCTACGGGTTAGCTTGAAGGGGTTAAAGCGGACACAGGGACGCAAGAGGGTTTATACTAGTTCGGCCCCTTCGATGAAGGTAAAAGCCTACGTATAGTTGTGATGGAATTGATGGGGTTTCGATGACCAGGGAGCGGATATGCTTTGCCTAAGTCTCGTGTTGTTGTCTGTTGTCCTGAATCACCGCCGGGTCGTCCCCTTATATACATGGGTGACACCTGTCGGTTTGCAGAGTCCCGAGACCGGCTCATAAACGTGTCCGGTTCGGTCTCCGCTCTTTCTATCTTATCATACAAGTTACATACCAACCGTTTCATGGTTACAGGCCTTAAACCAGTTCTGGGCCTTGGGCCCCTATCTAACATTCTTATCTGCCTTCCTGGGCTTCAAGCATACTCAACTACTGATGAAGTTAACCCGGCCTATCTTGGCCGGTTTACGCCCAGTAGTAATATCCCCAACAGATTCCGAGATTCCTCGTGTGATTTGTTTTGTTTGTTGCATTCATCTTTGCATCATGTGCATTGCATCATGTCATCTTCCCCCTAAGGGAGTCCTGGATTAGGGGGTATCTGGACAGCCGGACTATATCCTTTGGCCGGACTGTTGGACCATAAAGATACAAGATTGAAGACTTCGTCTCGTGTCCGGATGGGACTCTCTTGGCGTGGAAGGCAAGCTTGGCGATACGGATATGTAGATCTCCTCCCATTGTAACCGACTCTATGTAACCCTACCCCCCTCGTGTCTATATAAACCGGAGGGTTTAGTCCGTAGGACAACAACAATCATACCATAGGCTAGCTTCTAGGTTTTAGCCTCTACGATCTCGTGGTAGATCAACTCTTGTACTACTCATATCATCATGATCAATCAAGCAGGAAGTAGGGTTTTACCTCCATCGCGAGTTCCCGAACCTGGGTAAACATTGTGTCCCTTGCCTCCTGTTACCATCCACCTTAGACGCACAGTTCGGGACCCCCTACCCGAGATCCGCCGGTTTTGACACCGACATTGGTGCTTTCATTGAGAGTTCCACTGTGTCGTCGCTGCAAGGTTTGATGGCCCCTTCGATCATCGACAACGATGTGGTCCAGGGTGAGGTTTTCCTCCCCGGACAGATCTTCGTATTCGGTGGCTTCGCACTGCGGGCCAACTCGTTTGGCCATCTGGAGCAGATTGAGAGCTACGCCCCTGGCCATCAGGTCAGGTTTGGAAACTTGAATTACACTGCCGATATTTGCGGAGACTCGATCTTCGATGGATTCGGGCCCATGCCAGGTGTGCCGCACGAGCACGACGAGCACGATATAGCTCTGCCGTCGGACAGTGTTCGGGAGATCACACCAGCAACTACTCCGGCCTTCAGTCCGGAACAGATCGCGCCATCCGGGGACGGGAGGATAAACCCCGCCTCGGAGGCCGCACACTCAGTCGCGATAGAGCCGAATACTGACCTTACCCCTCACGAGAGCCGTGACGCCAGACCTATAGACTCGTCCCCGGCCACGGACTCCGAACTACCCGCGCCCATACCTATCGAATCCGATTGGGTGCCGATCATGGAGTTCACCTCCGCAGATATCTTTCAGCACTCTCCCTTCGGCGACATGCTGAACTCGTTACAATCTCTCTCCCTGTCTGGAGAACCTTGGCCGAACTATGTCCGCCTAGAGTGGGATGCGGATGACGAAGAAATTCAATCCCCACCCACCACCCACTTTGTAGCCACTGTCGACGACTTAACCGACATGCTCGACTTCGGCTCCGAAAACATCGATGGTATGGACAACGATGCAGGAGACGAACAGGAACCACCGCCAATGTATACCGGACTGCCACTTCATCACATGACATATACATGGTGGATACACCCAAAGAAAATAATGACGAGGATGCAACGAGAGATGGCTCCCTCGACAAGCAATCAATACAGCGCCGTAAGCGCCGCTCTAAATCCCGCCTTGGCAAAAACAGCGATAATAGCGCAAGAAGAAGCCAAATTGACCCAGAGATAGAGCAGGGTGAGCCACGGACGACGAACAAACTACAGAGCCGCTGTCCGAACACGGTGACGCCGAGTGTCAAGACAATCAACCCATCTCCGGTGAGGAGAACAGTCCGGATGATAACGAACGCATCATCCTGGAAAAGTAGCTAGAGAAAGAAAGGCTTATTGCCACGACAAGAAGTCTGAAGAAGCAGCAGCAAAGGCTCAAGGCCGCACAAAACACACTCAACAGTAGATGGAATAAAGTGCTCGACACGACAGAAAAGTACGGTGGCAGTCGCCACACGAAGAGCTACCCCAAGCGAAAGCTGCTGCCAGAATTCGACGACGAGGCCTTAGAGCCCCCGCAGCCAAAAAACAAAACCGCCGACCGATCGGATCGAAGACCTCGTAACCGCGATAGAGCGGCCAACGAGGCCGCACATAAGTCAGTACATGACCCACGCGAAGACCCGCATCAAAGGGCCGGCGCAACCAGTTCCATCTACGGGTCAAGGACACGCGCTCCAGCACTCAGCCAACACCAAATATCACAACCATCCGAACGCCATGGTACAACCAAATACAGGGGCGCCGCACACCCCCTACGTTTCTCTGATGAGGTAATAGACCATGAATTTCCAGAAGGATTCAAACCAGTGAACATAGAGGCGTACGACGGGACCATAGACCCAGGGGTCTGGATTGAGGACTTTATCCTCCACATTTATATGGCTCGCGGAGATGATCTTCATGCCATCAAATACTTGCCCCTCAAGCTCAAAGGACCAGCTCGCCACTGGCTAAAAAGCCTCCCCGAAAACTCCATTGGAAGTTGGGAGGAGCTCGAGGACGCTTTTCGGGCCAATTTTCAAGGGACTTATGTCCGACCTCCGGACGCAGACGATCTGAGTCATATAATTCAACAGCCCGGAGAGTCAGCCCGAAAGCTCTGGAACAGGTTTCTTACTAAAAAGAACCAAACTGTCAACTGTCCGGACGCCGAAGCCTTAGCAGCTTTCAAACACACGTCCCGAGATTTAATGGCTTGCCAGACACCTCGGCCAAGAAAAACTGAGAACAATGGCAGCCCTAACAAGCCTCATGACCCGCTTTTGCGCGGGCGAGGACAACTGGTTAGCCCGAAGTAGCACCAGCGACCCAAGCACATCCGAAGTCAGGGATGGCAATGGAAAACCACGACGCAGTAAAAACAAGCGCCGGAATAAAGAAGACAGCCCAGATAACACGGCGGTAAACGCCGGATTCAGGGGCTCTCGACCGGGTCAGCGGAAAAAGCCCTTTAAAGGCAACAGAGATGGACCGACCGGCCTAAACAAGATTCTAGACAAACTATGTCAGATCCACGGCACCCCCGACAAACCTGCAAATCATACCGACAGAGAATGCTGGGTCTTCAAGCAGGTTGGCAAGATAAATGCCGAACACAAGGGGGAGGACACTCCGAGCGAGGACGAGGATGCGCCTCGCCAGCAAGACACTGGGGGACAAAAAAATTCCCACCAGAAGTCAAAACAGTAAATGTTATCCACGTGACAAAGAGGAGAGAGAAATACACACTCCGAAATACACAAGCCATAGAGCCTGTCACCCATGAGTTCTACCCCTGGTTGGCCTGCCCGGTCACTTTTGATCGCATGGATCACCTAATAGGTATCCGGTAAGAAGGATCAGCCGCCTTGGTGCTGGACCCAATAATAAACGGATACCATCTCACACAAGTCCTTATGGACGGTGGCAGTAGTCTAAATCTGATATATCAGGACACCATTTGCAAAATGGGGATAAACCAAACAAAAATCAGCCACAGTAATACTACCTTCAAGGGAGTAATAACAGGCACAAAGGCCCGCTGCACGGGCTCTCTAGTACTAGAGGTTGTGTTCGGCTCGCCCGACAACTTCCAGAGCGAAAGGTTAACCTTCGACATAGCTCCATTCCGAAGTGGCTATCAAGCACTACTCGGACGAGGGGCTTTCGCTCGTTTTAATGCAATACCGCATTATGCCTTACTCAAGCTTAAAATGCCCGGTCCGCGTGGCATCACCACAGTAAATGGAAATGTTGAGCGCTCCTCTCACGCAAAAGAACGTACGGCTGCTTTAACAGCCGAACACTAGACAGCCTCACCAACCAGAACAGATGACTGGTCGTTAAGACCACAGACACGGCTCGACGGGTCTGGACAATCATTGGAGAGAGATTGGTTCGATGGTTATACCCTTATAGACGGTACCAGGGGCTTTGCCGCGATAATTCGGCTCAACTTTACCCACCTCGACTTTTTCATGATTTATTTATAATAACCAAAATTTTGCACAACAACTTTACACTAAGCACCTCTCTTTTAAAGATGACAATCTTGCTACACCTGTCCAGGATACGGAACAACGGAGACACAGGCGCAGACATGCAGTAGGGACCCGTGCAAAGGTTTCTCTTTAGATTAAGACCCTGCGTAAACCTTTTTTACTGTCTTTTGTTGTTCACATCCTCCAAATTCTCAATACAACCGAGAAGGATGCTGACGTCTTGGCATGTGGCCACGTCAGAATATTGCTCATACCTGGACACTAGAGGTTCATTATCCAAGGGCATCATTTAAGCCCAATATATATTCCAAAGACCGAACACCTTAGGGAGTGTTCGGCGTCGCGAGTTAGGCCTTATATGCATCAGCTCTGAATCATGTCTTTGGTCAAATGTTGGGTTTGCCCGGCTCCTGTGTTTTGCTACCTTATGTTCCACTCTATCGGCTAAGGTGGCACCAGGAGAACTACTGCGATTGTGCCCTGGCTAGCCCGGACGAGCACCTCAGTAGAGAAAGCCGAAAACTGACTGTCATGATAAAGCGAGAGACTGGTCAACCACTCGATGACTTATCGGAATCTTCGGGATTCCTCCGCATTAACGAAGGGCCGTTTCCCGGTCAGGCATGACCGCGCCCCGTATTCGGATGAGCGCGGAGCCACCAGGGGCTATATAGTAGCCCCACTGTCAAAATCCTATGGCTAAGTGAAATTGTTAAAGCAATATAGTCCGATTGCCTAGTTCGCTGCGCAATCACCTCCTTAATGGACCAAGACGTTGGATCAAGTGTGAACACGTGTCTTCTGCGAACACCCCCGCATTATATGCGTAAATTTGAAACCGATATTTGCAAACTTTCAGGTTATATACATATATACATAAACGGCGGCACAGGAGGCATCATAACACTTTCAGGCAAAAGTATAAAAATAGACTTTATATAATTGAGTAAATAATTGTTTTTCAATGGGAATACATGTCATTAGAACATAATATTCTTCGAGCACTGCGCTTCTATTGAACGAGCGCCTTCAAGGACCTCGTCAAAGTAGTGCTTTCGGCTGCTTGGCTAATCGCCAAACTCGGGGCTGCAATTGCGGTGGCTTCCATCTCCGCCCAGTGCGTCTTGACACAGACAAGCGCCATCCGCGCACCCTTGATGCACGCCGACCTCTTCATAGCATCGATGCGCGGCACAGCACCAAGGAACTGCTGCACCAAGCTGAAGTAACTGTTCGGCCTTGGCCCTGTCGGCCACAGGTGATCCACAACAGACCTCATGGCGAGTCCGAACAACCTATGGAGCTCGGCCATTTGGCCTTCCGCTCATTCAGAGGAAGCGGACACGCTGGACCATTAAATTGTGACCAGAACAGCTTCTCCACTTTGTAAACTTTTTGATCTTTGAAGTACTCGGCCGCATCAGCAGCACTCGCTGCCAAATCCAGATAGGCGTCTGCAGAACTCCACAGCCGGTCCAGAGGAGCATACTTAGGATCTACGAACTTCATCCGCAGCATAAAGGGCTTCCCATCCGCGATATCCCGGCGTGAGGCAGCTCCTCCTTCATCGCTCTAATTGTAGAGCGGGCTTCCTTCTTTGCTACCATGGCCTTCTCCAGCTCCATAGCCTTCGGCTATTTTCCTTCTCAAGAAGCCGGTATCGGTCGGCGGCATCACTTAACTCAACGGCCATTTTGGCCATCTTCTCCTTACTTTGGCAATGGGCAGCCTGTTCAGCCCTCAACTCTTCGGCCGCCTTCAGAGCAGCCGCATCACTATTCCTGGCTTGCTTTTTGGCTCGGGCAAGTTCCGCCCGAAGGGTCTCCACTGCCGCAGCTCCATCTGCAATTAACAACATGTTCAAGATACTGGCATTACGCTCCTCTTACCATATGTTGATCACCGGAGAAATTACATACCCTACGCCTCGTCATGCCGCTTGTTGACAAGCACGATGTCGGCATCTGCCGCGTCAAGTCACCGCGTTAGCTCGGCAACTTCACCAGTCCGGCTAGCCACCAGATTGTTACCTGGGACTATGATCCTCTGATTGCCGCCATTTCCAATGGCAACCAGAGTCTCAGGGGCTACTATCTGCACAGGGCACATCTAAAACATGTGCGATACTGTAAAAAATTCACACTATTTCATGTACCTCAAAACCTTTCAGCAGACTCATAAAGAATTCATGCAACCTGCTTTCGGCGGATGAAATCCTCTCAACCACCGCGCCAATTAGCGCATGGTGTGCTTCTGAGATAGCCGCCTGCTCTAGCAGATCCTTCGGTGCGTCCGACCGCATGACAGGCGGAGTCGGACTCTTCCGGTTGCTCTCTCCAAGAGCCGGATACTAAGGACTTCGGGTGGCCAAAGAATCACCCTGTGGCCTTGCCGGATTGGGAGAAGCCCTCCGAGACGACACCTCGGGGTCGCCCACCTCGTAAGGTGGGATGGCATGGGGAGGCGTTTCGCTCTCCATCATCTCCGGAAGAATATCCCCCAAAGACGAACTCTGCCGAGAGGGGCTACGATCCGGACTACAAGACAAATGTTTCGGTTATTTTCCTTAGAGGTAAAGTAGGATGTTTTTTTTACTATTAAACCCTTTTTTAACTTATAGCTCGATGGAGGGCTGATCCCCTCGCGGACACTGTGCAGCCAGGGCATCCCCTGGGCCAGGACCCTCTGGCGAAGATTTCTTCCCCCGTTTAGAGACTATTGTCTCCGGGCCTTTAGAGGCGGTCCTTTTCCTTCCTTGGGGAGAGGGAACTTTGGCTTCTTCTCCCCAGTTGTCCGCCTTCGCAGAGGCGTTAGCCTCTTTCTTCCCACCTTTATCTTCCCCTGAGGGTGCTTGGTAAGGCGCAAGCTCCAACATCCGGGCTAGTACCGGATCCGGTGAGACCTCAGGGAGGGGGGTCGGACACCAAATCATCTTCGCCTTTGCTATACAGTCCTGGTCAAAGAGCGACTTTTCAGAATGATGTTGTGATGAATAAAAATACAACGTGTTTGGCCACAGGGCGACTTACTTGGGTATCTAGAAGATTGCAGCTCAGACCCGCGTACTCGGTAGAATCCGGACAGATTGCTTGTGGTCCGAAGTACAATTTGTACATCTCCTCGAGCGTCATGCTGAGGAAGTGCTGAATAGCCCGCGGTCCCTCCGGGTTGAATTCCCACAGATGGAGGGGGCGACGTTTGCAGGGCAGGTGTCGGTGTCAAAACCGGCGGATCTCGGGTAGGGGGTCCCGAACTATGCGTCTAAGGCGGATGGTAACAGGAGGCAAGGGACACAATGTTTACCCAGGTTGCGCCCTCACGGTGGAGGTAAAACCCTACTTCCTGCTTGGTTGATCTTGATGATATGAGTAGTATAAGAGTTGGTCTACCACAAGATCGTAGAGGCTAAACCCTAGAAGCTAACCTATGGTATGATTGTTGTTGTCCTACGGACTAAACCCTTCGGTTCATATAGACACCAGAGGGGGCTAGGGTTACGCAGAGTCGGTTACAATGGGAGGATATCTACATATCCGTATCGCCCAGCTTGCCTTCCACGCCAAGAGAGCCCCATCCGGACACGAGACGAAGTCTTCAATCTTGTATCTTCATAGTCCAACAGTCCGGCCAAAGGATATAGTCCGGCTGTCCGGATACCCCCTAATCCATGACTCCTCAAGAGTCCCTCGAACCAGGCTTCAATGACGATGAGTCCGGCGCGCAGTTTGTCTTCGGCATTGCAAGGCGGGTTCCTCCTCCGAATACTCCATAGAAGATCTAGAACACAAGAATAGTGTCCGGCTCTGCAAAACAAGTTCAACATACCATCGTAGAGAGAATAATATTTACACAAATCCGACCTGCTGACGTTTTTGATATCATGACATCATGCCATGGCCCGGTTATTATCGAACCGTGTTTTTCGACCAGCCTTGGCGCATATCGCGAGGCGGTTTCCTTGGCACGTCTTGTCGGAGCAGAGATCATGTCCCCTTATCACGTGATTCTCATCAATACGGGCGTGGGTAACCCAATCGTGCCCGCTGGTATGACTCCTTAATTGTAGGTAAGTCCCAAACGGTCATGAGGAGGACGCTTGGTATTCACCCTCTTTATAAAGAGGCCAAGGCCTATCCCTTTTTTATTCCTCGAACTCACTTGAATCCTTCCCCCGCCTCGAGTTCCAACACCCAAAGCTCAGGTCAGGCGCTTCGGACCTTCAACCATGTCCGGATCCAACCCTCAAGGTCGGTGGATGCCCTCCTCCGTCACGGAGGAAGACGTCAAAAAGTTAAGAGAGGCCAGGTTTTGACCAGCGAGATCACAGACCGGCTGCCTGCTCAAGGGCAGGTCATACCTACTCCCAAATCCAGCGAGAGCGTCGTGTTCATATCTCACTTCCTTCGAGGGCTAGGCCTCGCTCTGGATCCCTTCATGAGGGGGCTCATGTTCTATTACGGGCTGGACTTCCATGATTTAGCTCTGGATTCTATTCTCCACATCTCGTCTTTTATCACCGTGTGCGAAGCTTTCCTCCGCATCACCCCTAACTTCGGCCTGTGACTCAAGACCTTCCAAGTGGAGCCGAAGATGATCGAGGGGAGGCATGCGGAGTGCGGAGGTGTCGTAATGAGCAAAAGCGCCGATGCCCCATGGCCCGAGGGTTCCTTCCAGGAGGTGTCCAGTTTATCGCAACAAGAATGGTTTTATGTCACAGCTCCCAGGGGTACCAAATGGGTGGCTCCCCTGCCTTTCGCTCGGGTCACCCTCCATGACTTGCGTCATGGATCAACAAGGGGCTGGACTGGGTCCCAGTAAAGGATGTGCCCATACTGTAGAGCCGCATCCGAGATCTCCTCGAAAGAGATATTGGTCTCGTCACAGTAATGCAAGTAATGTTACTTCGTCGAACCCTGCCCTGCAAACATCGTCCCCTCCGTCTGTGGTAATTCAATCCGGAGGTACCGTGAGCTATTCAGCACTTCCTCGGCATGACGCTCGAGGAGATGTACAAATTGTACTTCGGACCACAAGCAATATGTCCGGATTCTACCGAGGACGCAGGTCTAAGCAGCAATCGTCCTGATACCCAAGTAAGTCACCCTGTGGCCAAACACGTTGTATTTTTATTCATCACAACATTATTCTTAAAATCCGCACTTTGACCAGGACTGGATAGCAAAGGCGAAGATGATCACGTGTCCGGCCCCCCTCCCTGAGGTCTCACCGGATCCGGTACTAGCCCAGATGTTGGAGCTTGCGCCTTACCAAGCGCCCTCAGGGGAAGATAAAGGTGGGAAGAAGGAGGCTAACGCCTCCGCAAAGGCGGAAAACCAGGGAGAAGAAGCCAAAGTTCCTTCTCCCCAAGGAAGGAAAAGGACCGCCTCTAAAGGCCCGGAGACAATAGTTTCTAAACGGGGGAAGAAATCTTCGCTAGATGGTCCTGGCCCAGGGGATGCCCCGGCCGTACAGTGTCCGCAAGGGGGTCAGCCCTCCATCGAGCTATAAGTAAAAAAGGGTTTAATAGTAAAAAACATCCTACTTTACCTCTGAGGAAAATAACCGAAACATCTGTCTTGTAGTCCGGATCGTAGCCCCTCTCGGCAGAGTTCGTCTTCGGGGGATCTTCTTCCGGAGATGATGGAGAGCGAAACGCCTCCCCATGCCATCCCGCCTTACGAGGCGGGTGACCCCGAGGTGTCGTCTCGGAGGGCTTCTCCTGATCCAGCAAGGCCAGAGGGTGATTCTTTGGCCACCCGAAGTCCTCGGTATCCGGCTCTTGAAAGAGACACCGGAAGAGTCCGGCTCCGCCTGTAATGCGGTCGGACGCACTAAAGGATCTGCTACAGCAGGAGGCTATCTCAGAAGCGCAGCGTGCGCTAATGGGCGTGGTGGTTGAGAGGATTTCATCCGCCGAAAGCAGTTTGCATGAAGCCTTTATGAGTCTGCTGAAAGGTTTTGAGGTACGTGAAATAATGTGTTTTTTTGACAGTACCGCACATGTTTTAGGTGTGCCCTGTGAAGATAGTAGCCCCTGAGACTCTGGTTGCCATCGGAAACGGTGGCAAACAGAGGATCATAGTCCCAGGTAACAATCTGGCCATCTTCATATGCAGGTGGCGGGAGGTCCGGTGGCTAGCCGGACTGGTGAGGTTGCCGAGCTAACGCGGCGACTTGACGCGGCAGATGCCGACATCGTGCTTGTCAACAAGCGGCTTGTCGAGGCACATGGTATGTACTTTCTCCGGTGATCAACACATGGTAAGAGGAGTGTAATGCCAGTATCTTGAACACATTGTGAATTGCAGATGGAGCTGCGGCAATGGAGACCCTTCGGGCGGAACTTGCCCGAGCCAAAAAGCAAGCCAGGGATAGTGATGCGGCCGCTCTGAAGGCGGCCGAAGAGCTGAGGGCCGAACAGGCTGCCCACCGGCAAAGTAAGGAGAAGGTGGCCAAGATGGCCGTTGAGTTAAGTGATTCCGCCAACCGATACCTTCTTCTTGAAAAGGAAAGCCAAGCGAAGGCTATGGAGCTGGAGAAGGCCATGGTAGCAGCCAAGGAAGCCCGCTCTACAATTAGAGCGATGAAGGAGGAGTTGCGTCACGCCGGGGATATCGCGGCTGGGAAGCCCTTTATGCCGCGGATGAAGTTCGTAGATCCTAATTATGCTCCTCTGGACCGGCTGTGGAGTTGTGCGGACGCCTATCTAGATTTGGCAGCGAGTGCTGCTGATGCGGCCGAGTTCTTCAAAGATCAAAAAGATCGCGAAGTGGAGAAGCTGTTCTGGTCGCAATTTAATGGTCCAGCGCATCCGCTTCCTCTGAATGAGCGGATGGCCGAATGGGCCGAGCTCCATAGGTTGTCCGGACTCGCCATGAGGTCTGCTAGGATCACCTGTGGTCGGGCAGGGCCAAGGTCAGACAAGCCATTTCAGCTTGGTGCAGCAGTTCCTTGGTGATGTGCCATGCATCGACGCTATGAAGAGGTCACGTGCATCGAGGGTGCGCGTTTGGCGCTTGCACGTGTAAAGACACACTAGGCGGAGATGGAAGCCACCGCAATTGCAGCCCCGAGTTCGGCAGTTAGCCGAGTAGCTGCCGAGCACTACTATGACGAGGTCCTTGAAGGCACCCATTCAATAGAAGCGCAGTGCTCGAAGAATATTATGTTCTAATGACATGTATTCCCATTGAAAAACAATGTTTTACTGAATTATATAAAGGCTATTTTTATACTTTTGCCTGAAAGTGTTACGATGCCTCCTGTGCGGCCGTTTATGTATATATGTATATAACCTTAACGTTTCCAGTCGTCGGCTTCATCCCCCACGCATATAATGCGGGGGTGTTCGCAGAAGACGCATGTTCACACTTGATCCAACGTCTTGGTCCATTAAGGAGGTGATAGCGCCGCGAACTAGGCAATCGGACTATAATGCTTTAACACTTTCACTTAGCCATAGGAGTTCGACAGTGGGGCTACTATATAGCCCCTGGTGGCTCCGCGCTCATCCGAATACGGGGAGCGGTCATGCCTGACCTGGACCCTTCGGGGGTGCCGTGGATCTGACATAGTTTGTCTAGAAGCTTGTTTAGGCCGGTCGGTCTATCTCTGTTGCCTTTAAAGGGCTTTTTCCGCTGACCCGGTCGAGAGCCCCTGAATCCGGCCTTTACCGCCATGTTATCTGGGTTGTCTTCTTTAGCCCGGCGCTTGTTTTTACTGCGTCATGGTTTTCGATTGCCATCCCTGACCTCGGATGTGCTTGGGTCGCTGGTGCTACTTCGTGCTAACCATCTGTCCTCGCCCGCGTAAAAGCGGGTCATGAGGCTTGTTAGGGCTTCCATTGTTCTCGGCTTTTCTTGGCCAAGGTGTCTGGCAAGCCATTCGTCTCGAACGTTGTGCTTGAAAGCTGCTAGGGCTTCAGCGTCCAGACAGTCGACAATTTGGTTCTTCTTAGTGAGAAACCTGTTCCAAAGCTTTCGGGCTGACTCTCCGGGCTGTTGAATTATATGACTTAAATCATCAGCGTCCTTGAGCTCCTCCCAACTTCCAATGGAATTTTCGGGGAGGCTTTTCAGCCAGTTCTGAGATGGTCCTTTGAGCTTGAGGGGCAAGCATTTGATGGCGTGGAGATCGTCTCCGCGAGCCATGTGAATATGGAGGATGAAGTCCTCGATCCAAACCCCAGGGTCTATAGTTCCGTCGTATGCCTCTATGTTGACTGGTTTGAACCCTTCTGGAAATTCATGGTCTAATACCTCGTCGGTTAAACATAGGGGGTGTGCGGCACCCCTGTATTTGGTTGTGCCATGGCGTTTGGGCGGTTGTGGTATTTGGTGTTGGCTGAGTGCTGGAGCGCGTTTCCTTGATCCGTAGAAGGATCTGGTTGCGCTGGCCCGTTGATGCGGGTCCCCGCGTCGGTCATGTACTGACTTATGTGCAGCCTCGTTGGCCGCCCTATCGCAGCCACGAGGTCGTCGATCGGACCGGTCGGCGATTTTGTTTTGTGGCTGCGGGGGCTCTAAGGCCGCGTCGTCGAATTCCGACAGCAGCTTTCGCTTTTGGTAGCTCTTTGTGTGGCGACTGCCACCGTACTTTCCTGCCGTGTCGAGCACTTTATTCCATCTACTATTGAGTGTGTTTTGTGCGGCCTTGAGCCTTTGTTTCTGCTTCTTCAAACTTCTTGCAGTGGCAATAAGCCTTTCTTGCTCCAGCTGCCTTTCCAGGATGATGCGCTCGTCGTCATCCGGACTGTTCTCCTGACCGGAGACGGGATGGTTGTCTTGACGCTCGGTGTCGCCGTGTTCGAATAGCGGTTCCGCACTTTGTTCGTCGTCCGCTGGCTCACCCTGCTCTATCGCTGGGTCAATTTGGCTTCTTCTTGCGCTGTTATCGCTGTTTTTGCCGAGGCGGGATTTAGAGCGGCGCTTACGGCGCCGTTTTGATTGCTTGTCGAGGGAGTCATCTCTCGCTGCATCCTCGTCATTGTTTTCTTTGGGTGTATCCACCATGTATATGTCATGTGATGAAGTGGCAGTTCAGCGCCCTATTGGCGATGGTTCCTGTTCGTCTCATGCATTGTTGTCCATGCCATCGATGTCCTCGGAGTCGAAGTCGAGCATGTCAGTTAAGTCGTCGACAGTGGCTACTAAGTGGGTGGTGGGTGGGGATTGAATTTCTTCGTCATCCGCATCCCACTCTAGCCGGACATAGTTCGGCCAAGGTTCTCCGGACAAGGAGAGAGATTTTAACGAGTTCAGTATGTCGCCAAAAGGCAAGTGCTGAAAGATATCGGTGGAGGTGAACTCCATGATCGGCGCCCAATCGGATTCGATAGGTATGGGCGCGGGTGGTTCAGAGTCAGTGGCCGGGGACGAGTCCAACAATTCGGTGACACAGCTCTCGTGAGGGGTAAGGTCAGTATCCGGCTCTATCGCCACTGAGGGTGCAGCCTCCGAGGCGGGGTCTATCCTCCCGTCCTTGGATGGCGTGATCTGTTCCGGACTGAAAGCCGCAGTAGTTGCTGGCGTGATTTCCCGAACACTGTCCGAAGGCAGAGCTATATCATGCTCGTTGTGATCATGCGGCACACCTGGCATGGCCACGAATCCGTCGAAGATCAAGTCTCCGCGGATATCGGCTGTGTAATTCAAGTTTCCAAACATGACCTGATGGCCAGGGGCGTAGCTCTCAATCTGATCCAGATGGCCAAACGAGTTGGACCGCAGTGCGAAGCCGCCGAATACGAAGATCTGTCCGGGGAGGAAAACCTCACCCTGGACCGCATCATTGTCGATGATCGAAGGGGCCATCGAACCTTCCAGCGACGACACAGTGGAACTCCCAATGAAAGCACCAATGTCGGTGTGAAAACTGGCGGATCTCGGGTAGGGGGTCCCAAACTGTGTGTCTAAGGCGGATGATAACATGAGGCAAGGGACACAATGTTTACCCAGGTTCGGGCCCACACGGTGGAGGTAAAAACCCTACTTCCTGCTTGATTGATCTTGATGATATGAGTAGTACAAGAGTTGATCTACCACGAGATCGTAGAGGCTAAACCCTAGAAGCTAGCCTATGGTATGATTGTTGTTGTCCTATGGACTAAACCCTCCGGTTTATGTAGACACCGGAGGGGGCTAGGGTTACACAGAGTCGGTTACAATGGGAGGAGATCTACATATCCGTATCGCCAAGCTTGTCATCCACGCCAAGAGAGTCCCATCCGGACACGAGACGAAGTCTTCAATCTTGTATCTTCATAGTCCAACAGTCAGGCAAAAGGATATAGTACGGCTGTCCGGATACCCCCTAATCCAGGACTCCCTCAGCAGGGTTTGACGAAGTAACATTACTTGCGTTACTATGACCAGACCAATATCTCTTTCGAGGAGATCTCGGATGCAGCTCTGCAGTATGGGCACATTCCTTACTGGCCCCCAGTCTAGCCCCATGTTGATCCATGACGTTAGTCGTGGAGGGTGACCCGAGCGAAAGGCAGGGGGAGCCACCCATTTGGTACCCCTGGGAGCTGTGACATAAAACCATTCTTGTTGCCATAAGCTGTACACCTCCTGGAAGGAACCCTCGGGCCGGCACCGCCTCACTCCGCGTGTCTCCCCTCGATCATCTTCGGCTCCACTTGGAAGGTCTTGAGCCACAGGCCAAAGTGAGGGGTGATGCGGAGGAAAGCTTCGCACACGACGATAAAAGACGAGATGTGGAGAATAGAATCCGGAGCTAAATCATGGAAATCCAGCCTGTAATAGAACATGAGCCCCCTCACGAAGGGATCCAGAGTGAGGCCTAGCCCTCAAAGGAAGTGAGATGTGAACACGACGCCCTCGCCGGATTTGGGAGTAGGTATGACCTGCCCTTGAGCAGGCAGCTGGTGCGCGATCTCGCCGGTCAAAAACCTGGCCTCTCTTAACTTTTTGACGTCTTCCTCCGTGACAGAGGAGGGCATCCACCGACCTTGAAGGTTGGATCTGGACATGGCTGAAGGTCCGAAGCGCCTGACCTAAGCTTTGGTGTTGGAACTCGAGGCGGGGGAGGGATTCAAATAAGTTCGAGGAATAAAAAAGGATAGGCCTTGGCCTCTTTATAAAGAGGGTGAATACCAAGCGTCCTCATCGTGACCGTTTGGGACTTGCCTATAATCGAGGAGTCATATCAACGGGCACGATTGGGTTACCCACGCCCGTATTGATGACAACCCCGTAATAAGGGGACATCTCTGCTTCGACAGGACGAGCCAAGGAAACCGCCTCGCAATAAGTGCCAAGGCTGGTTGAAAAACACGGTTCGATAATAACCGGGCCATGGCATGAGGTCATGATATCAAATACGTCGGCAGGTCGGATTTGTGGAAACATTATTCTCTCTACGGTGGTATGTGGAACTTGTTTTGCAGAGCCGGACACTGCCCTTGTGTTCAAGATCTTCTATGGACTATTCGGAGGAGGAACCCGCCTTGCAATGCCGAAGACAAACTGCACGCCGGACTCATCGTCATTGAAGCCTGGTTCAGGGGCTACTGAGGGAGTCCTGGATTAGGGGGTATCCGGACAGCCGGACTATATCCTTTGGCCGGACTGTTGGACTATGAAGATACAAGATTGAAGACTTCGTCTCGTGTCTGGATGGGACTCTCTTGGAGTGGAAGGCAAGCTTGGCGATACGGATATGTAGATCTCCTCCCATTGTAACCGACTTTGTGTTACCCTAGCCCCCTCCGGTGTCTATATTAACCGGAGGGTTTAGTCCGTAGGACAACAACAATCATACCATAGGCTAGCTTCTAGGGTTTAGCCTCTACGATCTCGTGGTAGATCAACTCTTGTACTACTCATATCATCAAGATCAATCAAGCAGGAAGTAGGGTTTTACCTCCATCGTGAGGGCCCGAACCTGGGTAAACATTGTGTCGCTCGCCTCCTGTTACCATCCACCTTAGACGCACAGTTCGGGACTCCCTACCCGAGATCCGCCGGTTTTGACACCGACACCCCCTTTTAAAAAGACTCAGCAAAATAAATTGCATGGATCTTTGATCCATTTAAATCAAGGGAAATCACATGGTGATTTCTATTTATAACATATCCTCCCAATATTTAGGGAGCTACTAGAAATATTCCAATGATTTGCAAACTACCCATGAACTCACTTGCAATTTAATTCCATGCCTCTTTTGCTTCAAGTTTCACCTCCAAACTTTGCCAATAATTCTCATCTCTTTTATTGGGCTCCTCCAAAATTCTCAGCATTTTGGCCACTCCTAAACCTTGTCCTAGTTCAAACCATTTGAATTAAATTCAAATGAGTTTGAATTTAAATCTTGCATTCGTGCCAACTTCTATTTTCTTGGATCAAGCTCATTTTTGTGAGTCCGGGAAAATTGTCAGCGTGTCCAACTTCTTCCCCTAACCTCTCTTTCTTTTCTTTCTTATCTCTGTTTTGTTTTTTATTTATTTAGAGTGAGAGAGAGAGAGAGAGAGAACCCAGCCCAGCTGCAACCTTTGCCCAGGCCGGCCCATGTCCTCCCAAAGAGCCCAAAGAAGCCATTTAGGTCAATCCGCTTAGGCCCAAATGCACCCTCTCCTCTTAACCCTAGATCGAAGGGAGAGCCCTGCTCGATCACCTCTTCCCTCGATGTGTCGTCAGAGAGAGAGAGAGAGAGAGAGAGAGAGAGAGAGAGACCATCATCGCGCCCTTTTCCCGTTCCCCTTTGCCTCCTCCTGGTCGTCGGAGTCCAGCCACCCGACCAACAGCTCGAGCTACCTCCACGCACCTCCTGTGACCTCCCGAGGCAGGGCCTTTGCTAGTCCCTCGATGCCCCTTCAGTTTATCAAGACTGGCAAGTTCGACTACAGCACCGAGTTGTCAAGTACACGACGAACCTCGAAGATTTTGGACGTGCCAAGTTCCCCTTCAAATATGAACGACTATATCCAATGTGGATTTCGTCAAGTACCCTGGAGGCCACATTGACGCCAAGTACCTCTACCCATGACCCGAACGTCTACGACATGTGTACAACTACTGTCGCCAAGACCGGACCGACAAGTACCCCGTTAACGTGTCTACCATTACCGTCGACCCTCGGAGACTCAGTGGACATCAAGTTCCTCGCCGTGACTCCGAACATCTATGAAACAAGAACCACTACTTCCACTACCGTCACCATGAACCACTACTTCCTCTACGACCGTCCTAAGAACGTCTACTTCCTCTACTTCCACTATGACCTGCGAGCACCCCTACTTCCCTCGACGAACCCGATCCGCTCCAAAAATGCACGGTTCAAAGGTATAACCCAGACACGAGCCCGCCGTGGACGAATGTTGTGTGATGTATGAGATGAATCCCGTGTTTGCACCGTGCCCGTTTGTTTCATGCACGTCCCTCTTTGCCATGCCACCGACACATGGGACACCCGAAATCCGGGATCATCCCACCATCTCTAGAATGTGCCACACACTTGCTTCTTTTGCACCGATAGCTCAATGAGTTGTCAGAACCGGAATGTTGCCGTGACATCGTTTTTGTTATCGTCGCCTTGGCACCCTTTCGTTCCGCCATGTGACCCAATGCTTCATAACATGCTCATGTCAACATTTTCATAATTTGCATAAAACTTGCATATGCCATCTGCATCTTGATAACAACATTTCAAATGCTTAAAATTGTTGCTTGCTTTAAAATTGCTAAATGACATATGAGGATTTTCCGGAATTGTTGTTTGTTGTTCCGGCCTCATTTAAACTTGCCTAGATAGATAGTCTTATTATGCTTCACCTCTTGCCTTGTTTAACAACATTTAATATTGATGAGTAACTAAACTAGAATGAACTAAAAATATTTGAAGGTGGTGTTTCGTCAATATGCAACTCGTTGCATATTGAGCTCCACTTAATTTGTAGTATTGTTTGTTGCACTTTGCCATGCCATGCCTCATTAAACCGTACATGCATCATACTTGGTTGTGCATCATGCCATGTTTATGTGATGGTTGTTTACCATGTTGTTTGCTTTTTCCCGGTTGTACTTCTTCTTTATAGTTCCGGTCACGTTGCGATTGTGAGGATCCGTTCGACTACGTTGGCTCGTCTTTTTCATGGACTCGTTCTTCTTCCTAGTGGGATTTCAGGCAAGATAACCGTCACCTTGGATCTCACTACTATATTTGCTTTGCTAGTTGTCTCGATGCTATCATTATGTCGCACCACCTACCACTTGTTTCTCAAGCCTCCCAAATTGCCATGATAGCCCCTAACCTTTTTACCCTTCCCAGCAAGCAGTTGTTTGGCTATGTTTCCGCTTTGCTCAGCCCCCTCTTATAGTGTTGGTAGTTGCAGGTGCAATTGCAGGTTGTTCCATGTTGGGACATGGATGTTATGGATATTTTGGGATATCACAATATCTCTTATTTAATTAATGCATCTATATACTAGGTAAAGGGTGGAAGGCTTGGCCTTTTTCCTGGTGTTCTGTTCCACTCTTGCCGCCCTAGTTTTCTTCATACCGGTGTTATGTTCCTAGATTTTGCGTCCCTAACACGGTGAGGGTTTATGGGCCCCTCTTGACAGTTCGCTTTGAATAGAACCCTTCCAGCAAGGCCCAACATTAGTTTAACCATTTGCTCAACATAATAACTAAACCTGATAATTAATTAATTAGCATAGGGGATCGCGTCCCCGAGGATTCTTTTCTACATATAGGGGGCCAGTGCTAATGGTGCTGGTCCAAACTAGAGTAGTGTGTGGCTTCCCCCGGGGCACTCGGGTCTCAGTTGCTGTACGCTATGCTCATACGAACATGGCCTGAGACGAGATACGCGCGGCTACTATCAGGGTGTCGGCACGTCGGGTGGTCTTGTTGGATTAGTTTTACCATTGTCGAAATGTCTTGTGCACCGGGATTCCGAGTCTGATCGGAGGGTTCTGCGATGGAGGATTGTCTCCATGGATCATGAGCTTGTCATGGGCTAAGTTGGGACACCCCTGCAGGGTTTAAACTTTCGAGAGCTATGCCCACGGTTATGTGGCAGACGAGAATTTGTTAATATCCGGTTGTAGAGGACTTGAAGTAAACTCAATAAAAATACACCAACCACGTTGCGTAACCGTGATTGTCTCTTTTCGGGGAAGTTCGAGAGGAGAACACGGTTGGGTTATGTTTGAATATAAGTAGTTTAGGATCACTTATTGATCATTACTAGTTGGCGACTATTGCATAGTTTCTCGTCTTACTCTTGTACTCGTAAGTTAGCCACCATACATTGCTTAGCCGCTACTGCAACCTCACCACTTATCCTTTCCATACCCATTAAGCTTTGCTAGTCTTGATACCCATGGTAATGAGATTGTGAGTCCTCGTGGCTCACAGATTACTACAACACCAGTTGCAGGTACAGGTAATGTGATGTTCATGACGCGAGAGCGATGTTTTGCTTGTGTTGGAGTTCTTCTTCTTCGTCGTAGATCTGGGGTTAGGTTCCTGGTCGGCAGCTCCGCGCTTAGCAGGTGGATGTTGTTTGAGTTTCTGTTTGTGTTTCATCCGTAGTCGGATGTTGTTCTCATGTATGATGTTGATGTATTCATGGGGCATGTGTATGCCTTTTTTTATGTATCCCAACTATTATGTAATGGTACGATGTATGATTTCCACCTTGCAAAAGCATGTCAATATGCGGTTCTATCCTTGGTGGGACCTTCGAGTTCCTTTAGGATAGAGTCACATATTGGGCATGACAAGTTGGTATCAGAGCCAGGTTTCGATCCTGGGACCTGTGGGTTATGGGTCCACTCAAAAGAGAACACCGTTGAATTAAATGGCTTGAATGAGATAGGAACCTCGAAATAGCTTGAACGGATTAGCAACGAAAACAGGAATCTTCTGATATATCTTCAGCACTCCGGAACAAATGAATAGCGAGAGGTGAATGATTGAGAGGTGCACCAGCTTGGGAAATCTTTGGACAAATGAAAGGAATATGCTCAACACTGAATCTTGAATTAACTCCACCGGGGAAGAAAATGAGAATGAAGAATGATGAACTTGTAAAGCATCTTCATGAGAACCACCGGGTATGAACATTGATTGAAAAGAATGAAGAGACTTCACATGAATAAAATGGATAGTTGATTTGATATCTCTGAGTCCTTGAAGAAAAAGGGTGGGAGGGCGGGAAAACAAAGGCAACTTGGATGGATGGAACGAACACCATTGAGAAAACTGAGAAGTGATCTTGCGAATGGGGAAAATGATAGGATCATCTTGACGAGAAGCGCACCGGTTGAAAAAGAATTGACATGACAACCTCGATAATCGAAATAATTAACATTCACATAGAAATATGAGAACACCACTTAGGAAAAGCTATGGAATAAACACTTGACATCGAAGCAACTCAAATACCACGACAAAAACAAAACAAGGATTTGGCTCACATAATAAGCTGAAACAAATACATATGACAGAGATTTACCCAATCCCATATCATGCATAGGTCAAAAAGATATTCTAGGAGCTACTTGAATTCCCACCTATTAACTCCCGAAACTTTCCGGTTATGCAATCTGGTGTTGGGGATACAGGGAGGCACAATATATATCACAGAACTAACAAGCCCTACGCTCCAACTGTATCCATCCGCCAACAGATAACCAAGAAAACTCCGGAAATCGTGTACCTCGACCTTCGAAAAGCATTTGATATATGAGCTGTGGAAATACTCCCGAACTCCTGCCCCAGTACTGGGTGGCGTCCAGGTTATCTCACCATTAACTGCATATAAGAGATTAGCGATGTCGGCAAAACTCAGGTATACCGGAACTGCAACGATAAAATTGTAACGACAACACCTCGGAGCTGAACTCCCCGGGACACCGCCACAACCCCCAAATGACAGGAGGCACCAAGAACAATGTTCTCGTCACAAAATTATCGGACTGACTCCAAGATACTCGCGTGATCCTAAAAAAAATTAGTGAAAATTGCGGAGAGGAATGTTAAAACATCTACGTCAGGAGTCCTCACCAGAGCGACGAAGGGGTTGAGGAGTAAAAAGAAATCCTACTCTTCGATATATATATTCCTAAGACTCAAAAAGTTTTCTTCTAGACTCAACAACAGCCAACTAAGAACAATCAAGGGGGCTCCTATGGTCGGTCGAGGCTCCGATACCAAATAAAAGTGGATAGCTTTTGTCAACAAGAAAGTCATTTGTCCCTAGGCAATCAATAACAAGTATCGATAATCATTCTTGCAATTCTACATGAGGGAGAGGCATGAGCTAACATACTTTCTCTACTTGGATGATATGCACTTATGATTGGACCCCTAGCAAGTATCTGCAACTACTAAAGATCATTAAGGTCGTGAAACTCAACCATAGCATTAAGTATCAAGTCCTCTCTATCCCACATGCAACAACCCACCTACTCGGGTTTAAGCTTCTGTCACTCTCGCAACCCACCATAAGTGAATCATGAACGCATTGCAACACCCTACAATGTGGCCTCCTCACGTTTGCACGAGACAGAGGGCACCATAGGCCAACACCATAAATAAAATATACAATCATACCAACTGTCGTGGAATTGTCATGGCAGATGTCCTAGCAGAAGGACTTCGTCGTGGAGCCATCACAACTAGGTTAGCTTAAAGGGGTTAAACAGGACAAAGGACACATAGAGTTTATACTGGTTCGGCCCCTTGCAGTGAAGGTAAAGGCCTAATCTAGTTTGAGGTGGTATTGCTTAGGTTTTGATTACTAGGGAGTGAATATGCTTGACCTAGCTTTCGATCTCTTGTTTCTTGCCCTAAACCGCCATCGGGTCGTCCCTTTATATACACAGGTTGACGCCCAGCGGCTCATAGAGTCCCAGACGACTCATACGCAATGTGTCCGGCTCGGTGACTAGTTATACTTTCCTTAAATACAAGCTATACATACATGGCGGTTCACCCTCCTAGGCCTTAAATCACCTCTGGGCCTTGGGCCATCATCCGGCTCGTATGATCCGCCATCTTCATTGGTAAGCCATCCGTAGTATAACCCGGGCCCTCCTAGGCGGTTTATACCCAATAGTTATATCCCTAACATTAGGCCCCAGGTTGATTTGAACTCGTTCATATGAATCTTCAACACTTAGAAAAAATCCTTCCTCATTTGCTCTTGCGAGATCTTGTAACCCGCCATGCCGTCATCTCCTGGGATTATGATAACCCGCCATGACGTTACGTGTCATTAATATCACATAAGGTCCAAATCTTAATATATCTTCTCTTTCAATGAACCTCCGAAAATTGAGGCGTCTGCGTTTTTTAGCCTCCTCGATTCTCGCGCATGCCATTTATCTTTCCAGCCTTATAAATAGGACCAGGGGTCCCTTTTCACTTTCCCCCTTGCCTCCTCGTCTCTGTCTTCCACCTCGCGTCGCCTCAGCGCCCGAGTTCCGCCGCCGCCGTTGACCTTTGCCACCGCCTCAACGATGGCCGCTGCATCAACCTGAATTGACCAGAGTTCGTCCGCGCGCCTCCGCCGTTCAACAGCTCTGGTGAATTATCCTCCTTCCTTTTCCCATAGATCCCATTAGGGTTTCCACGAGTTCATCAGAGTTCATCTTCGCTCTTCACTGTAGCTTGTGATTTTTGATTCAAACTTGGTACCCCTCCTGCGCGGTGGTAGTCGTGGTACTCATTTTTGCTATTAGAGAATCTCCTGTTGTATAAGAAATCCAATCTGGACACATGAACTGCTCAAGTACTGCAATTTATGTCTAGATATTTTCCATTATCTGAAGTGCCGTAGATCCAAAATCATAGCATCAGACTGTGAAATCTGTTTTTCCGACGGTTAGCAATTTTTCCATTCTCAGATCTATAAATCAATAATTGTGTAGGCGGCTTAACTCAGAAATCGTAACCCGCCAGGTACCATTACTCCCCTCTTAAGCCACCAATAGCTCATCTTTATAACTTCAGTGACATCCTCTGGTTGGACACCTATGGATGCTTCATTTTTATTTGCCTTTTAAACCAACAGCCGGCTTAGCAATATAATCTTGAACCGGCATAGTCTTTCTTTCAGATCATCGAAAAATGGCTAAGACATAAACTGCTGGCAACTGGGTCCAATCCTGGGTCACTGAAGAAGTCCTGAACAACCACGTTGCAACTGGCGCCCTAGCCAAGAAAGAGGTCATTCAGTGAAGGGCCCCTGGTGAAGAAAATCATCCTAAACCCAAGGACGGAGAAGTGATTGTTTTCACTGACCACCTGATTCGGGGGTTCAGCCCACCCGGCCCAAAGTTTTTCCGCGATGTGCTTCATTTTTCCAACTTCACCCTCAAGATATCGGACCCAACTCCGTGTCCAACATTTGCAATTTCCAAGTGTTCTGTGAAGCTTATCTTCAAGAGGAGCCCACAGTTGAATTATTTATAGAATTCTACTATTTAAACCGTCAGACAGAGTTTACTGATGGGCCCAGCTTGGAACTCGGCGGGGTTTCAATTCAGAAGAGGAAAGAAGCCAGCTTTCCCTACGCTAAGCCGCCGAGTCACCCCAAAGATTGGAACCAAACTTGGTTCTACTATCAAAACACATCTCCAGCAGATGAAAATCCCCGGCCGGGTTAACGCGATCACCGGCTTAGCAACACACATCCACTCCCTCAACGGATTAGCATGAAGGAACGGGCCAAATATGTGCCAACTTTTTCAAAGCTCAGAGCCTTTATGGACAATGGCTTAACCGGCGTCGACCTTGTCCGGTGCTGGGTGTCCTGGAGTATCTTCCCATTAAGTCGTCGCCCCACCTTAATGTGCGAATATACTGGTGATTTAAAAGATCCCCAGCGCCACTGCGACATTCAACTATCTGATGAAGAAATTACTAAAGCTACCAAGAAATTGCTGAACGAACTTGTAAAGGAATGTAGTAAAACAGACTTAGTCCTTTATGCACTTTTAACAAGCCGCCGGCCGTAAGTGTTGCATATTCTTCCGCTCAACAACATTTTTAGTAATTATGCCCACTTATTATCTTTTTTACTTTCAACGGGCCGATTCTCCATTTTGGAAGAAGAAACCACAAGGTAAACCGGCCAAGCCGGCTCGTACTAAAACCAAGGCCACCAAAAGGCCTGCTAAGAAGAAGACCACCGAGTCCGACGATTTAAACTTGGATGATGACAAGGATGATGATGAGTCGGAGGTAGAACTTGACTCTCTTGGCTCATTTTTTATACATCTTATTGACAAAGATTATGATCAGGATGACGCAGAAGCCAGCCGTGCAGATGACGCAGAGGTAATTATTCTTTCCTCCGGCTCAGAACCTCTGCCAACACAGAAAACCTAACAAGCAAGCCGGAAAGTAAGCTTTTCTCACCCTTTAGCTCACTTGGATCTCAACTTTCTTTTGAAGAAACAGCAACACGAAGCTCACCGCACCACCCGACATAGTGGTGGTGTGATTACTTCTTCCGGCTTACCAAACACGCCGGTTCGCAAATGCCGCCCAGATGTCTTACATATTTCTGATATACTTTATCTCAAGGCGGGCCATTTCTGACAACCTCTTAACCCGTCTGATTCAAACTATCAGGGGACTTCTCATTCCTCCTCTAGCGAATCAACTGGGACTCAAATCCCAACTTTCAAGACTGTACCTGGGTAATGATATACTTAAGCATTGAAACCTTACACCTGATTAGTATAATGACCTCTTTATGCTTCTTGTTTTCAGGGTCAGGCCAAACCCAGCAAAAAGGTGAAACTTAACAAGCCGGTCGACGACTCCAATCCGTCTGAGCCGGAAAAACAACAGTCAGAACCTTCTAACCCAATTGCTGAGGCCACCCTTGATGATCCACCACCACAAGACCATGAAGTATCGATTGATCATATGGACGTTGAACCGACCATTTCTAAGCCGCCAAGCCCGATGAAACCTGCCAAGGAAAAGGCTGATGATGTTGTCGTCACTGGGTTTGGTTTCACAGCCCCGGGTCACCCTACTGTCTTATCTAAAGACAGTGCCAAGGAAGAAATTTCTGCTGAAGATAAAGGCAAGTGGAAGGTAGACTTAGAGAGCTACGCCTAGTTCAATGCCCAAGACATCCACTCTAGTTATTTGAACCGTCTGTACACCAGCCGTGACTTCGCAGCCGGCTTGGTCAATTTGATGAAGGAATGATATGAGGTAATTTAATAACCATTCTATTTTATAATTATCTGTCTATCAACCGCCAAGTCTAGATGATATGATAGAATTTGAATATGTTGTAGACTTTCCAATTGCCATAAAGAACCGAACATCATCACTAGTAGCCCCCAAGGGCCGGCTTAAATCATCGTGTTAAGACGGGACTTTAAATAGTAATAATGAACTTTGTATCCGTAGCCCCCAAGGGTTGGCTTAACAAGTATGTTAAGCCGGGACTTTAAGTAGTAATAATGAACTTTGCATCCATATGCCCCAAGGGCCGGCTTAAGCAACCATGAATAAACCGGGACTAATCATCCTGTTTCAAATCAATAATTCAATCTGTAGTCTTCATAAACCGGATCACATCATTTGTCCTGGTCAGCAAACAATCTTGTCTCGAACAAAAAGCAATATGCATTAGCCCCCAAGTGCCAATATAATACTTGTATTGTGCTTGGGACTTCAAAAATTATCTTAAGAACAATGTACATTAGCCCCCAAATGCTAAGGATAGTACTTGTATTGTGCAAGGGACTTTGCAAATAATCATGATCATAATACCTTCCTTGTTTGCTTATGTCACATGCTGAACTGGTTGAGAAAGATGCACAGCTGAATGATCTGAAGGCCAACGTTAAGACTCAGCAAGCTGAGACATCCAAGGCCAAATAGGAGTTAAAAAACTACTTTAGAGAACATTGAACAACTTAAGCAAAATTTCAATACTGAGAAGGATGGCTGGGAGATTGAAAAGGCAGCTCTACTGAAGAGAGTGGAGGATGCTGAAGCCGCTCTTAAGCCGGTGACTGACGAGTTGTGTGGCTTAAAGCAACAGATCAATATTAGGTCATCAACCATCTTCGGTAAGTAGACAAACTGACGAGTTACCCATAACTTTCCTGATATAGGTTCTCTGAGCATTAATTTGGGCTCAGATATGCGCGTCCATCTTAAAGCCGTCTACACTCTGGTAGAACAATTATATACTGGCGCACAACGAACCATTGCTATTGTGCTGCACAAGAAATATCCCTCAACACTCATCAAAGACACACTAAAGAAGCTATCCGTGCTGCCTCAAAGGATTGATGACTTAAAACGGGGAGCTACCAGAGCCGACGCCTTGACTGCCATAAGCCGGCCAAAGGCACGACAAGCAGATATTGATCCTGAGGACTTGGCCAATGGCTGCCCCAGCGTTAAAGAAGACAGATCTGCCTTCAGTGTTGATGACTTTGCAGCAATAGCAAGAGCAATGCATCCTTTAGCAAGTAAACTGGCTCACGAAACCAATCTATCCTCATAGCAGGCGTCTTATGATGCCGAAAACAAGAAAGTAAACGCGCCGGTTCATGAGCCAAGGGATCTCATCCCGCCGATTCGAAAGCACACCTTCGCTCCTGACATTGATCCATCAAACCTTATTGATGATGAAGCTGTGTTTATTGCATTGACCGGTATCAACTGGGCTACGCCTAACTTCCAGATGATGGATAATCAAGGAGCTGAAGATAAAGAAGAGGCGCAAGATGACTCAGAGGCTTCAACACGCCAACAGCCATGAGTCGATTGATGAAGCATAATGCTTTGTTGTGTTGACATCAAAACACTCACCCTCGTTGGGCTATTAGATGCCTTGTAATAGGCTAGTTAAACTCTTGATCTACCATGCCATCGTGCATGTTTTTTTTTGCATGATACTGCTGATCTGCCACTTATGCTTATGATTTCATCAACTATGTGTACCAGATTTATTATTGTACCTGCACACAAACAGATCACAAGTTTTACCGCAGAGCGGGTCACAATACCCTATAAAAACCATTGGTGACTAAAAGCAGTCCATAACCAGGGCCGGTTCAATCATAACTTTATATAATCATAACAAAATATCATACCTGTGATATTTGCTCACACTGCCGGCTTATCATACTAGTGTAGTAAGGGTTACAACCCAAAAGATTGAGCGCACAATGCCCTATTCAGTTAACGTATACCGCCGGCTTACAATGCCGTATGCAGCAAGGGGTAATATCCCAAAACTTAGAGCACAACGCTTCCAAGTATATAAGATCATCATACACTGGCAACTTATAGTCCAAAACCAGGACGGGTTAACAAACGCCGGATAAATTCAAAGATGAACCATAAGGCAACATAGCCCTCATTGGGTTTCAACCATGTGTTAACATATCACAAGAGATGATCCTCAAAAAATGTTAAAATCAAATATAAATCAAAAGAAAAAAACAAGGTTTTCACAGGCTGCCAAACCTTTAGGTCAAGTGCTTTCAAAGGGCTACAAAGCCGCTGAGTTAAACCTTCATGCAACCTTATAAGCCGGGCCTCACATGACCAATCGTCGTTTTAACTTTGAAAAGTTCAGGGTCTATATAAGATTGACTTTCAAAAGTATGGCGAGTCATTCCAGTCAATCTGGGCGGAGTGGCAGACTTAAAAGGCAGGATAACCCGGGTTTTTAGGTGAATACACCTGGCTTCCAAGCCTATTACAAAGGTCATAAAAACTCTTGTCCGTTGAACAAAGAGCCCCCAAGTAATATTTCATTCCAGGCGTACAAGCCAGATCAATAGGGTAATCATAGCTATGCTCAATGAGAGGAAGCCCCCAAGTATTTTGCAATCATGGCGTACAAGCCGGATCAAAAGGGTAGTCATAGCTATGCTCAAGGAGCAGGAAGCCCCCAAGTGACCATATGAAGTGACAATAAAGACTCATTATTCTCAAAAATGCAAACGACAGAGGCCCTGAATTCTCAGGGATATCGGCTTTATTATATTCTTCATAATATATACAGTCAAAATATGTACATCACAAGAGCTGGTGGCTCAAGTATAGTAAGGCTGAAGATGAACAATATTCCACGGCCGGCGGGTCTCCTCCTCCGACGTGCGTGAGTCCTTGTGGGCTCGAACATTGATAAGGTAGTATGACCCATTGTTCAGATATTTGCTGACCACAAAAGGCCCTTCCCAAGGTGGGGATAGTTTATGCATATCAGTATTATCCTGGATAAGCCGGAGTACCAAATCGCCTTCTTGAAAGGTTCTGATTTTAACCCGGCGGCTGTGATAACGACGTAAATCTTGCTGGTAAATCACCGACGAGCCACCACAAGGTCACGCTCCTCATCCAACAGGTCAAGTGCATCCTCACGTGCTTTTTCATTATCAGCTTCAACATAAGCCACCACACGGGGCGAGTTGTGACGGATGTCACTAGGGAGAACCGCCTCTGCTCCGTAAACCATGAAGAAAGGCGTGTAACCCATAGATATGTTGGGGTAGTATTGATACTCCATAACACTAAGGGCAACTCTTCCACCCAACAACCCAACGTCCTTTGCAAAGGAACCATAACCCGGGGCTTGATGCCTCTCAAAATCTCTTGATTGGCTCTCTCAGCTTGACCATTGGACAGGGGGTGAGCCACTGATGATACATCAAGTCGAATATGCTCTCATTGACAAAACTCTTTCATAGCACCCTTGGATAGTTTAGTGCCATTATCAGTTATAATGTTGTGGGAAAGCCAAAACGGAAAATCACCTTTTTGATGAATTGAACCGTCGTCACCGCGTCACACTTACTAATCGGCTCTGCTTCAACCCACTTTGTAAATTTGTCAACCGCCACCAAAAGGTGGGTCTTTTTATCCTTGGACCTTTTGAAAGGCCCAACCATATCAAGCCCCCAGTCTGCAAATGACCAAGCAATCAGAATCATCCTCAATTCCTGAGCCGACACATGAGCTCGCCGTGAAAATTTCTGACAACCATCACATTTACTGACCAAATCTTCTGCGTCAGCATGAGCCGTCAGCCAATAAAATCCGTGATGGAAAGCCTTGGCTACGATGGACTTAGAGCCGGCATGATGACCACAATCTCCTTCATGAATCTCTCGTAAAATCTCACAGCGTTCCTCAGGAGAAATGCAACGTTGAAATGCCCCTGTGACACTGCGATGATGCAACTCTCCATTGACAATAGTCATTGACTTAGACCGTCAGGTTATCTGCCTGGCCAATGTTTCATCCTCAGGTAACTCACCCCGGGTCATATAAGCCAAATATGGAACTGTCCAATCAGGAATAGCATGAAGAGCCGCCACCAGTTGTGCTTCCGGGTTAGGAATAGCAAGATCTTCCTCTGTAGGCAATTTGACTGAAGGGTTATGCAGAATATCCAGGAAAGTGTTAGGTGGCATTGGCTTACGCTGGGACCCTAACCGGCTCAAAGCATCAGCCACCTCATTTTTCCTGCGATCAACATGTTCAACCTGATAACCTTTGAAGTGACCAGCGATAACATCAACCTCTTGGTGATAAGCCGCCATGAGTGGATCCTTGGAATCCCAAGTGTCACAAACTTGCTGAGCTACCAGATCTGAGTCTCCGAAACACCTTACCCGGCTTAAGTTCATCTCCTTAGCCATACGAAGACCATGGAGCAAGGCCTCATACTCAGCTGCATTGTTAGTACAAGGGAACATCAACCGGAGAACATAAGAAAATTTATCACCTCGTGGGGGAGTCAAGACAACTCCGGCCCCCGAGCCCTCCAACTGCCTGGATCCATCAAAGTGAATAGTCCAATATGTGTTATCCGACTTCTCCTCGGGCATCTGCAACTCTATCCAATCATTTATGAAATCCAAAAGTGCTTGAGACTTGATGGCTGTTTGAGGCATATACTTCAAACCATGAGGTCCAAGCTCAATGGCCCACTTGGATACCCGACCTGTGGCTTCTCTGTTTTGAATAATATCCCCTGAAGGAGCAGAACTAACCACAGTGATGGGATGACCCAGAAAATATTGCTTGTGATTTTGACTAGCCATGAACACCCCATATACAAGCTTCTACCAGTGCGGATACCTTTGCTTGGACTCAATAAGCACCTCACTGATGTAGTAAACCGGCCGCTGAACCGGATGCTCCTTGCCTGGTTCCTTCCTTTCCACCACAATGGCTACACTGACAGCTCGGCTATTGGCAGCCACATATAATAACAAAGGCTCTTTATCAATGGGAGCAGCAAGAATCAGCGGCTCAACCAATTGTTTCTTCAAGGCCTCAAATGCCTGATCAGCAGCATCACTCCAGACAAAATGATCTGTCTTCTTCATCATCTGGTACAGAGGGATAGCCTTCTCACCTGGCCGGCTTATGAACTGACTTATGGCCGCAATACGACCGGCCAAACGATGCATATCATTGATACATGCCGGCTTAGCCAGAGAGGCGATAGCCTTTATTTTCTCCGGGTTAGCTTCAATACCCCGTCCTATAAGAATAAAACACAAGAGCTTTCCTGCCAACACACCAAAGACACACTTGGCTGGGTTAAGCATCATCTTGTAGACCCGGAGGTTGTCAAAGGCCTCCTTCAAACCATCTATCAAGGTCTCCTTCTGTCTAGAATTTACCACAATATCATCCACATAAGCATGAACATTAAGCCCGATTTGATTATGGAGGCAATTCTGCACACACTGCTGGTAAGTCGCCTGGGCACTTTTGAGCCCAAAAGGCATAGACACATAATAGAAGGCTCCAAAGGGAGTGATGAAGGTTGTCTTCTCCTAGTCCTTAACTGCCATCTTGATCTGATGATAACCATAATAAGCATCCAAAAAACTCAAACATTCACAACCCGCCATAGCATCAATGATCTGATCAATATGGGGGAGAGCAAAAGGATCAGCCGGACAGGCCTTATTAAGGTCTTTGTAATGCACACACATACGCCAAGTGCTGTTTTTCTTAAGCACCAGCACCAGGTTAGCCAACCACTCAGGATGAAAAACTTCAACAATGAACCCAGCCGCCAAGAGCCGGGCCACTTCCTCACCAATAACCTTGCGCCTCTCTTCATTGAAACGACGAAGGAATTGCTTGACCGGTTTAAACTTTGGATCAATATTGAGAGTGTGCTCAGTGAGTTCCCTCGGTACACCTAGCATGTCGGAAGGCTTCCATGCAAAGATGTCCCAGTTCCCACGGATGAACTCGATGACCGCACTTTCCTATTTCGAATCAAGATTAGCACTGATGCTGAACTGCTTGGATAAATCGCCAGGAACGAAGTCAACTAGCTTAGTGTCATCTGCCGACTTAAACTTCAACAAGGGGTTGCTCTGTGGTTGGCTTCTTCAAGGACGTTGAGGGAGTCCTGGATTAGGGGGTATCCGGATAGCCGGACTATATCCTTTGGCCGGACTGTTGGACTATGAAGATACAAGATTGAAGACTTCGTCTCGTGTCCGGATGGGACTCTCCATGGCGTGGAAGGCAAGCTTGGTAATACGGATATGTAGATCTCCTTCCTTGCAACCGACTCTGTATAACCCTAGCCCCCTCCGGTGTCTATATAAACCGGAGGGTTTAGTCCGTTGGACAACAACAATCATACCATAGGCTAGCATCTAGGGTTTAGCCTCTACGATCTCGTGGTAGATCAAGTCTTGTAACACTCATATCATCAAGATCAATCAAGCAATAAGTAGGGTATTACCTCCATCGAGAGGGCCCGAACCTGGGTAAACATTGTGTCCCCCGCCTCCTGTTACCATCCGCCTTAGACGCACAGTTCGGGACCCCCTACCCGAGATCCGCCGGTTTTGACACCGACATTGGTGCTTTCATTGAGAGTTCCACTCTGCCGTCACCGTAAGGAAGGATGCCTCGTCTCGTTGTCAAGGACAACGTCTCCTCTGGGGGAGCCCTGGCTATCGGCCAAACTCTCTAGCTAGGCGGCTTCGTTATGACCGCCCGTTCGGCTGCTGCATCAACGATGACTTCTCGGGTCATCGAAAACAGCCTCCACGTCAGCTCGGAACTTGCCGAGCAGATGAATCCAATGGAGCTCTCTTCGCTAAACAAGCTCTTGGATCGCATCGCCGCTTTGGGAGTCGCTACGGACTATGATCAGATTGGGCTTAAACCCGGCCAAAGGGAGATTAACTCTCCGCGGTCACCCATCGATAAGCGGTGGTGGAGGAACAATGCGGCGATTCTTCCTCTATCTTGAGGACAAACTATGTCCGGATTCCCGAGCTCTCCGAGCCGAATACCCGTTTACGGAAGGACATTGCCCAAGACCTGAACCTAGAATCAGGCAGCGGGCCAGACTTATTGGGCAACATCCCGGAGCCCGAACTTCCAAGATCGGAAACTCCTCTGCCCCTGGGTCTCAGATCGGGTCAGGGTTCGGACTCAAATCCACCCACCCACCCAGATATAAACGATCTTTCCCACATTAGGCAAGAGGCCCAGGAAACAATACATAATTATTGGGCCAGATTCCTCCTTGTAATGAACAAGGTCAAGGACTGTCGCGAGGGAGACGCAATCTCATTTTTCTGCAATAATTGCACGGACAAGGGAATCCTTAACGCCATAAGTCGTCGTGACATAGCATGCTTCACTGACTTGGCGTCCATAGTACAGAAGTACTGTGCGATGGAAAGTGCCTGGAAAACTAAAACAAAATTCTCGGATAATCCGGCTCTGACTAAACACCCAGTCCGAATTAAAAGGGTGCACTCTCATAATACACCCGATTCGAAAACAAAGAAGCAAAAGCCCACTACATGTATGGAGCGATGTGGAGGGATGGCTTAACGGGCCTCGCAAAATTCATAGTACAAATGGATACCATACCAACACACAGCCTTAGAGCATGTTGGGTACTCCTGCAGGTGGCCAAGAGCGGTGAGGATCTCCTCATTCCAAACACTGCAGAGCACCATCCCGGGGATAACAATACAGTATTGACAGTCTTCGAGACCTTCGCCTCAAATAATAGGCGTAAGCGAGCACTCCGTAGCCTTGCCGAAGTCTGCCACGTGGCAGCAATAAATCCATGGAGCGACACGGCTATCATCTTCAACGCCAGTGATGAACCTAAATTCCGAACAGCTCGAGTACCAGCCGCATTGGTTCTTAGTCCAATTGTGGACGGCTTTCGGCTCACTAAAGTGCTCATGGACGGCGGCAGCGGATTAAACCTCATTTATGAGGAAACTCTTCAAAAAATGGAAATAGGCAGGAACCACATTGAGCAAAGCAGCACGGCCTTCAGAGGGATCATCCCTAGTCGGGAGGCACGCTGCGCGGGGAAAATCACACTAGATGTGGTATTCGGCACTCCGGAGAATTATAGGTCTGAAGAAATTACATTCCAAGTGGCCCCTGCTCAAGAAGCGGATACCACGCCCTTTTAGGGCGGGAGGCATTCACGATCTTCCAAGCCATACCCCATTACGGGTACATGAAGCTCAAAATGCCCATGCCTAATGGAATCATCAATCTAGCTAGTGATCCGGACATAGCGCTCCGTGCCAAAAACAAAACAGCCGCACTGGCCCTCGAGGCATTATCCGAAGCCCTCGCGGCTGAGGAATTACCTGCACTACGCTCCACAGTGGACAGGGACGATGTGATACTCGACAAAAGACCCAAATCCACTTCTTTTAAACCAGCGGATGAAATAGTCAAATTTGAAGTCCACCCAACGGACCCTACAAAAACAGCCTCCATCGGGGCACAGTTAAACCCCGATGTAGACGCCGCACTACGGGAGTTCCTGCGCGAGAATTGGGACATATTTGCCTGGCATCCCTCAGATATGCCAGGAATCCCACGCAGGCTCGCCGAGCATAGCCTTCATATTTTAAAGGGTTTCAAGCCGGTCAAGTAGACTCTTCAGCGCTTCTCTGAACCTAAAAGACAAGCCAAGGGAGAGGAACTAGCCAAGTTATTGGAGGTCGGATTCATTAGAGAAATAAAACATCCGGACTGGCTAGCAAACCTGGTGATGGTACCAAAGAAGGACAAATCCTGGCGCCTATGCGTCGATTTCAAGGACCTTAACAAGGCTTGCCCAAAGGATCCCTTCCCCCTCCCTCGCATCAATCAAATTATCGACGCTACCGCAGGACACGACTCATTGTGCTTCCTCGACGCATACTCCGGCTACCACCAAATTAAGATGGCGGAGTCCGACCAAGCCGCAACGACATTTATCACGCCATACGGCCCCTTCTGTTTCAACACAATGCCCTTCGGCCTCAAAAACACCGGCGCAACGTATCAACACATGATTCAGACATGTATGGAAAAGCAGATCGGCAAAACAGTGGAGGCATACGTAGACGATGTGGTCGTTAAAACCATACACGTCGACTCTTTAATAGAGGACTTGAGGATCACATTCGACAATCTCCGAACATACGACATCAAGCTCTACTCGGAAAAATGCGTTTTCGGTGTACCGCCGGAAAGCTCCTGGGCTTCATCGTCTCGAGTAGAGGAATTGAAGCAAATCCAACTAAAATCTGAGCCCTGTCACAGTTGGCCATTCCAACTGACCTCAAGCAAATCCAGAAATTAACTGATTGCGTGGCGGCCCTAAGCCGCTTTATCTCCACATTAGGAGAAAAGGCATTACCCCTTTATCGCCTTCTTCGGCACACCGAACACTTCGAGTGGACGGATGCGGCCATGACCGGACTAGAAGAAATAAAAGCCATACTGGCCACCAACCCAATCCTGACCGCGCCAAACATCAGCGAACCAATGCTGCTATATACAGCGGCAACTCATCAAGTCGTAAGCGCAGTGCTCGTCGTCGAACGAGAAACGGGCGGACATAAATTCCCACTTCAAAAGCCGGTATATTATGTATCCACTGTCCTCACTCCATGCAAATCACGGCACCCGCACTATCAAAAGATAGCATATGCGGTATTCATGGCATCCCGGAAGCTAAGACACTACTTTCAAGAGTGTTCAATCACAATGGCCTCGGAAGTACCACTCAACGACATAATAAACAATCGCGACGCCACGGGCCGGATTGCCAAATGGGCCATTGAGCTCCTCCCGTTCGACATAACATATAAACCTCGGCGAGCCATTAAGTCACAAGTATTGGCCGATTTTTTCACCGAATGGACAGAAGCCGAACTCCCTAAAGAGTACGTCGCATACTCCAATTGGATCATGCACTTTGACGGATCTAAAATGCTGGCTGGTCTGGGGGCTGGAGTCGTCCTGACATCCCCCACTGGAGATAGAATCCAATACGCATTTCAGACATCGCATACGACTCCAACAACGCAGGCGAACACTGAGGCCCTGTTACATGGTCTTTGAATGGCAGTTTCCATGGGCATTCGACGCCTGGAGGTGCGTGGGGACTCGAACCTCGCAATATCCCAAATAAATGGAGACTTCGATGCCAAGGATCCTAAAATGGCGGCTTATCGCAACGCCGTCCTCAAGATGTCAGCTCGGTTCGAGGGGCTCGAATTCCACCATGTGGCTCGGGAAAACAATCAGGTGGCCGATGTCCTCGCCCGTATCGGCGCTAAGCGCGACCCTATCCCACCTAACATCTTCTTGGAAAGACTATTTAAACCATCCGTGGTGTGGGAAGGGGACACCGGTAACAATAGTCCGGACCCGGCCACAACACCAGATACCGAACACTCTGACACAATCGGAGGCTCTGCCACCGAAATAACACCTTCAACCCACATAATAATGGCAGTCATCGCCCCGTGGACAGAACCATTCCTGGCCTACCTAACCAGGCATGAACTTCCCGAGGACCATAATGAGGCACACTGCATAGTGCAGCGATCTAAAGCCTACAAGGTCCACGAGGGAGAGCTTTATAAGAAAAGCACTACCGGAGTCCTTCAAAGGTGCATCTCTGAAGAGGAAGGGCGGAAGCTTTTGGCAGAAATCCATCTTTGGACTCGGGCGGCCACCACGCCGCAGCCCGGCCCTTGTAAGCAAGGCCTTCAGACAGTTTCTATTGGCCGACGGCCCGGGCAGATGCACAGGACTTGGTCCAACGCTGCGTTGGTTGCCAGCTTTTTGCAAACCAAAGCCATATGCCGCCCACCTCTCTCCAAACAATCCCCATTACCTGGCCCTTTGCGGTCTGGGGGCTTGATATGGCCGGACCCCTTAAAGGGGGGACCCATAAGAAAAAATACTTACTGGTCATGGTGGATAAATTCGCCAAATGGATAGAAGCCAAACCCGTTAAAACGGCCGAATCCGGACCGGTGATAGACTTCATATCTGGGGTTGTACACTGTTATGGCGTCCCCCACAGCATCATCACTGACAACGGCACGAACTTTGCAGCCGATGAGGTAAAACTTTGGTGCAGCAACATGGGCATCAAGCTTGATTATGCTTCTGTCTATCACCCGCAAACTAATGGTCAAGTCGAGCGAGCTAATGGTCTTATCATGAGTGGCATAAAACCCAGATTAGTGCGGTCCTTATAGGAGTCTAACACGCACTGGGTAGAGGAGCTCGACTCCATCTTATGGGGGCTGCGGACCACGCTGAATCGCACTACCGGATACACACCGTTCTTTATGGTGTACGGCGCAGAGGCGGTTCTGCCCTGTGACATAATTCATGACTCACCTCGAGTGCGCATGTATGAAGAAAAAGAGGCCGAGCTTGATCGGCAAGACAATTTGGACGCCCTGGAGGAGGAGCGCGACGTGGCAAAAGCCCGTTCCGCATTTTATCAGCAACAGGCTCGAAGATACCAAAGCAGAGAAGTACGGGCCAAAACTTATAACGTTGGCAAACTAGTTCTACGCCTGCCGGAGAAGAAAAAGAACAAACTTAAGCCCAAATGGGAAGGTCCCTTCATTATTGACCAAGTTCTGACCGGCGGAGCGTACCGTCTGCGGGATGCATCGGACAATCGACTTGAGCCAAACCCATGGAACGCAGCCAGACTCCGAAGATTCTACGCCTAATGCCGGACTCTATGTTCGTCTCCTTACCCCTGTCCATTTTTCGCATATACATTATCTGTCTTTTCTCTCTCTGTTTCTTCTTTTTCCTTGTTCCCAAGGCCTTAAAAGGCCAACTTGTGTCTTGACTACACAATATTAACGCGCTAGCCGCGCTCATTATACCTGGGGGCTTCTTATACAGAAACTTAATATAACTATTTTTCTGGGCTTCACACCCCGCTCATGTGTTATTCTTCCGCATGTACCTTTTTTCACCATTATATGCATCAATATGACTTAATTTTTAGCCAAGCTGGGCTGCCTGGCTCTTGTGTTTATGCCCTACGTTCCCATTAATTCGGCTAGGGCATAAGGGGAGCACCTCTGCGATTGTTACTATCGGGTCAGCCGAATGTGTACCTCAGACTGGGTGAAGTCGAAAGCTAGCGTTCTTAAGGGAATATTCAGTCGGTGAACAAATGATGACTTTTATTTATTTTGATACATGCCCCCAGATGTTTTTTGCCTACATCTCTTCTTGCAGTCCGGACATGCACATTAGGGCATGCGTACCCAGGGAAAGTAACCCTTAACGGAACTATTCTCCCTAGAAGATGTTTCTTACTATCCATGTAATATAACATAACTAGTTGGGTACTTGTCTGTTCAAGCACTTATGACCCCTACGCCTTGTTTCCACGCATAACCCGGTTTTTACATAACTGAGCGGGTATTCGGATACGCTCCGGACTATTGGGTCCCGAGGTTGAAGCGAAAAGGTCCGCCATGACAAATGAATTACAATCCGGCTAGAGACATTACACATGTCACTTAAATTACAAAGTCACTTAGACTGACTAAACTCTTCTTCTATCCCATCCAACAGGCTGTCTAGCCTACAATCCTGTTGGGAATACTTTGCGGCTAATTCTACTTGGTTATACACCAAACTGACGGGGATCTCTTTCCCATCGGGCCCCACAGGTCCGACCTCGGCCATGTGGTTTGGGTCAGCCTTGGTATACCGCATCTTCACCATGGCCGAGGCCTCCCTGGCACCTTGACGGTAGGCCGATACCTTCCATAATTGGAAGCGCCGTCGTGCTCCCTTGAGCTTCTCTGCAAGCTCTCCAATGCCTCCTGGCAGGGAGGCGGATGGCCACAAGGCCTGGGCAATACCCTGCATCACCTGCCGAACTTGTTCGCAGCCAGTGAGAGCTACAGTCAAGATCACCCGCACCTGTGCATCTCCTCCGTGGGACGACCCGTCAGCATTCCTGCAGACATAACTCTCTTAGCCGGCTTCTTCACCGAACTCTTTAAAAAAAGTTCGTTCAAGCACTTACTGAAAATGCCGCGTCGAAGCCTCTTATTCTCATTCACGGAGTCCACAAGCTGGGCTCGAACATCCTTCAGTTCCACGCTCAGCTGGGTATTGGCGTCTTGGAGATCATTTTTCTTCCGCCTAACTTTCGTAAGCACGCGCTCGCCAGCCTTTAGCTGCCGTATGGCATGTTGCTCATCCGGATTCACTCCGGAGTCATCTGCAATATCTATTGTTAGATTTGCAGGCATGCCGCATACTATATGGTATCTATCATTCTTTGAAACAAGTGATACCAGATGGGGCCTTCTCGGACTCCTTCAATGCGGCAACTGCGGCCCGTAGCTGGGCCTTGCACTCTTCCAGCTCTTGAGACAATTGGGTATTCTTCTCTATAAGAACCTGCACAATTAATGACCCTTAAATTAGTTGTGCCAACTGTTTCAAGTCTCAGGGGCTACTGATATATATATAATCATCTAATTTTCTTACCCGTATATCCTTTACATACTGGTCCGTGGCTCTGGCAAGACCATTTTGAGCAGCACGGATGTACGCGTCTCCTGAGTTGAAGGCATCAAACGCCTCTTGGGAGAAAAAAGCGTCACAGAGTACGGCCCGGCGAAGCCTGTGATTCATGGCGCTCTCCACTTCGTAATTTGTAGCGGAAATTTTATCCGCATCCTCTATAGGAGGAGCATCCGGCGCATGCCCCGTGTTAGCTTCCGCCTCTGTGTCCGGCCCTGGAGCCCGACTGGTAGAGACATGATCGGCAACCTCTCCGGATATAGTCCGGCGAGCGTTTTTCCTTCAAGGAAACATGGGTGTTATTATATTTCAAAATACGATCACCACATAGCGAGGTTTTGTATCATACCTCTGCGCCGGCGTGTCCGTCCGGACCGCCTTCCTTTTTAGCCTGCCCGGCTTCGGTGCCCCTTGTTGGCGAGTCACCGCGGGTTCGGCCTGGCACCCCGAGGGCCTTCCCTGTAAAACACCGTATTAGTGCGGGAGGTGAAGTGCATAAAAGGGGATCCTTCTCAGAAATCGGGACTCTGATTTTACTTACATGCGAGGTGGGGAGCAGCCCAGGATAGTCAGCTATAACGGCCACCATGGCATCATCACAGCTTAATTGATAGAATATCCTGTCGATCAACTCCACAAATATGTCCGGATCCTCTTCAAGGCCGGGGTCGAGGGCCCGGTCAGGATCCTCTGGTTGTGGAGGCGGGCTGTTGACCTCCCTTACAGCCTTTCGCAGTTCCTGCTATGAAATGGCAAGGTAAATACTTATTGCAAAAATACGGGACGGGTGGGAGTAAAAAGTGGCATCTCACCCAGCTTGGAGAGTTGTATATGGAGAATCCATCCCGTGGCTTGATGCAGAGGAACTCCTCCTCCTCTCCCTTTTACAAATCGGACATAATTTTTGCTAGAGCAGCAGCTGAATCCGGTCCTTTACGACCGCAGCGAGTGGCATCATCTTCCCCGTTGAAGTGCCACATGGGGTGGCCTCGATATCGAAGTGGCTGCACCCCCCGCATAATGCATATTGACATGACCTTGGTTATTGTCAGTCCTGATTGAGCTAGCGCCTTTATCCGGCCCAACAGGTAAAGGACGTCTCCGCTATCTTCCTCCCGAGGGCTCCGTGGGCGCCAGTTTCGGCGCTTCTTCAAAGGGGCATTGTCGAACTTGGGAAGACCAATCCGAATAGGATCCGGAAGGGGGACGTCCTCCATATAAAACCACTCCGAAGGCCAGTCTTCGGACGCCTTCTTCGGGGTACCGGACAGATATCCGGTCCCGGCGATGCGCCATATTTCGGCTCCGCCCACTTGATATATTGACCCCCTCTGTGTATGGGGCACTAGGCAGAATAGCCTCTTCCACAGCGCGAAATGAGCTTCGCAGCCCAGAAACAGCTCACAGAGCTACATAACCAGCGATGTGTAATATGGAAGCAGGGGTGAAGTTATGCAACTGGAGGCCGTAAAACTCCAGGAGCCCTCAAAGGAATGGATGGATTGGAAATCCAAGTCCCCTTAGTAAATAAGGAACGAGGCATACCCTCTCCCCCTTCGAGGGGTTGGGAAAGCTCTCCGCTTGCTCCCCATCATTGTAGGTGGTGAGCCCGGCTCGGACGGGAACCATATACGCTGGAGGGAGAAATCCCTGTGTCTGTAGCTCTACTAATTGACTGTGCGGGACGGAACACTTTTTCCAATCTCTGGGCTTAGGGCTACGGGAGCGAGAGGAGGAGCTGCGATGGCCGGCCATGTTGGGATGGATTTTTTCGGGCGCGCTCCGATGAATGCTCGCTGAGGGAAGATGGTGTGATTAGGATCTGAGAAATCCCCGTCTCTTTAATAGACAGTTTATTCACATAGCTAGGGTGGCAAATGTAAAAACGCCTTGACTTCTCGCATTTGCTCGACACATGGAAGATCGCCATTATTGGACGTGGAAGCCAAGAAGCGCAACATTTATGAGGAGCTGGACAATATTCAACAGGTAGTCAGGATTTGGAGAAGAACCCTCCTTGCAATGCCGGAAACAATCTGCGCGCCGGACTCATCGTCATTGAAGCCTGGTTTGGGGGCTACTGAGGGAGTCCTGGATTAGGGGGTATCCGAACAGCCGGACTATATCCTTTGGCCGGACTGTTGGACTATGAAGATACATGATTGAAGACTTCGTCTCGTGTCCGGATGGGACTCTCCTTGGCGTGGAAGGCAAGCTTGGCAATACGGATATGTAGATCTCCTTCCTTGCAACCGACTCTGTATAACCCTAGCCCCCTCCAGTGTCTATATAAACCGGAGGGTTTAGTCCGTAGGACAACAAAAATCGTACCATAGGCTAGCTTCTAGGGTTTAGCCTCTACGATCTCGTGGTAGATCAACTCTTGTAATACTCATATCATCAAGATCAATCAAGCAGGAAGTAGGGTATTACCTCCATCGAGAGGGCCCAAACCTGGGTAAACATTGTGTGCCCCGCCTCCTGTTACCATCCGCCTTAGACGCACAGTTCGAGACCTCCTACCCGATATCCGCCGGTTTTGACACCGACAGACGTCATATCCATCGGGTCAACATTATCCTTGTAAAATTTCAATTCCTCTCTTGCACAAACAGACTCAGCATAAGCAACATCGCCTTCTTCATACTCCAAGGCTATCTTGCGACTTCCATGTACTGTGATAGTGCCCTTGTGACCCGGCATCTTAAGCTGTAAATAAACATAAAAAGCCCTCGCCGTGAATTTAGCGTAAGCCGGACGCCCAAACAGAGCATGATAAGGGCTCTTGATTTTAACAACTTCGAAGGTCAACGTCTCAGAGCTTGAATCATACTCATCTCCAAAGGCAACCTCCAAATATATTTTGCCCACTGGATATGCCGACTTACCAGGCACCACACCATGAAAACCATTGTTTGACGGCTTAAGATTTTTGTTGGTCAATCCCATGTAATGGAAAGTATCAAAGTAAAGGATATTGATGCTGCTGCCTCCATCCATGAGTACTTTAGTGAACTTGTACCCTCCAACCTGAGGCGCCACCACCAGTGCCAAGTGACCTGGATTATCAACCCGGGGCGGGTGATCCTCACGGCTCTAGAGAATAGGGTGTTCAGACCATTGCAAGTAACGGGGAACCGCCGGCTCAACGGTGTTCACTGCCCTTTTATGGAGCTTCTGATCCCGCTTGCATAAACTTGTGGTGAAGACGTGGTACTTCCCACTATTCAACTGCTTCGGGTTGCTCTGATAACCAGACTGCTGCTGTTGATTCCCCTGACCATTCTGTTGATTATGACCACCCTGATTGCCTTGGCCTTGAAAACCAGAATTTGAACCGCCACCACCATAACCCGAACAATAAGAGCCGGAACCTGAGCCGCTGTTCGGCCCATGATCATCCTGGAATTTTTTTGACTTTCTGTACTCATTCATAATGAAGCAATCCTTCGAGAGGTGAGCGGCCGGCTTGTCCCGTGTACCATGCTTCGGGCAGGGCTGATTCATCAGCTCCTCAAGATTGAAATTTGGCCCTCCAAATCGAGGAGGTGGCTTTCCCTTACGACGCTGACCATTATTCTGTGTATTGGTGTTAGCCACAAAATCCAAATTACTATCAGCTTTGCACTTACCATTGCCCCCCTGACTCGTCGGGTTATGCTGCTGCCCTTTGGTATTGCTACTCTTCTTTTCCTTTCCCGGCCTTTCATCATCAGACTTAGGGTCCTTGGTACTATCAGAGTCGGCATACTTGACCAAAGCCGCCATTAGCTCCCACATGTCACTGCAGTGGCATTTGAGACGCCCCAGCTTCTGCTTAAGAGGCATAAAACGACAGTTTTTCTCCAACATTAGAACTGCTGAACTGGCATTGATACGATCTGATGAGTGCAGGATGGCTGACACCCGGCGCACCTGTTGACTCGCCCTCTTCTTGGACACAGGAGTCCAAATCTATGATAGACATAGGCTGCTTGCACGTGTCTTTAAAGTTCTAGATAAACTGTGCTTTTAACTTGGCGCATGATCCAATGGAGTTGGCAGGCAGCCCTTTCAACCAAGTACGAGTTGTCCCATCCAACATCATAGTGAAATACTTAGCACATGGAGCATCTCCAACATCCAGCAGCTCCATTGCCATCTCATAAATTTCAACACAAGCCTCAGGGGGTTGATCTGCCGTGTAGTAGGCACCTTAAGAGGACCCTTCAAATCCTTGGGCAAACCCTCGTTACGCAGAGCCGACACTAAACATGGCACACCCAAGGTTCTAGAGGTCACGCCCGCCTCCACCGAAGTTGTCGGGTAAGCCGGAGAATATTGATGAGCTGCTTGCTAAGCCGCCAGCTCGGCCTCCCGACGTGCTCTGCCCTGATCCACCAGAGCCTGAGCATTGGCACCACAGTGCACCGGGTCATGTCAACGCGGTTGGTTACGTCGCTCTTCACTGCTTGAAATCGCCGGTGATTCAATGTGCCTACTATAACTCCGGCTCGGAAGAGTTGTTGATGAATCCGCTCGCGACTATAAGAATAAGCCGCCTGCTGAGCCACGGCTGTCTGAAGAAGTTTCCTGGCCCGCCAAGTCTCCATCGTTGTTGGAGACTCGCCTTCAACTGGTAGAGCCGCCAATTGCGATGCCGCATCAATCATATTGTCCAAAGGAATAGAATAATGGCCCGGTGGCATCAAAACATGCTGAGGCGGGGTATTATTCACATGCGGAGAGCCCATCGTGTGTGGCTGAACCGGAGCTCCCGCCCCTGGCGCTTCAACCGGCCGGTTCACCACTGGCGGGTCACTCGTCCCTGCTCCAGGCGTGTTGAAGAGGTTCCTTGCCTCATAAACCAGGGGTAGATGACTCCGGTGTCTCCTCCTCCTGGCCTCATTTGAAGCGTTCTGATCCAACGTGAGCCGGAAGGAATCTGCTTGGATCCGCTGTGCCTGAGCATCCAAGACAGCCTGTTCTGCAGCCATCCTAGCGTTCTCAGCCGCCAGCTCTTCCTTGGCTTGATCTATCTCATCTCGCATCTTAGCCACATCCACCTTGTGATGTTCCTCGTTGTCCGGGGTTACCTCCACTCCCATTAGAGTCGCTAGAGCCTCTAACAAATCAGTGAGAACTTGAGCCGGCGGGCGTGCATAGCCCACCAGCCGACGCCACAGCCATTGAACTGGAGGTCATAACTGCGGCGGTTGTTGAACCAAGCACCGGTTGTGTACCGGCCATGAAGATCGCCACCCTGTTCGGCGGCTCGTAGGGGTCCGAAATACTGTCACCATCGGAATAGCCCACAAGCCGGCTGTCTTGCAGCTGATGCAACAAGTTGGTCTCACATGTGGACGACTCACCATCGAAATAGATGGCCGTATCACCGCCAGACACAAATTCATCTTCAATTTCCGCCCCATGGATGAAACCAACAAAGGCACGCTTCACGACGGGTTGAACCCGGGCGGGTCATGCCCGCTAAGCCGTCTCAATGATGTCGGTGCAGATGTATGGCTCAGGGCCCAGTTCGCCGATCTTGTTGATGAAGACGTGGATTCTGCCGAAGGGGACCCGGTACCCGCACTCGATTGAGCCGGCCTCGGGGCCCCAGCTTGCATCGTCGATGTAGAGCTTGCCGCGATGACTCTTGGTCATCCGGCCCACAGCATATCCCTTGATTCCTTCGAAGTTGCCCTGTAAGAACTCAAAACCACCGTGCGTTGGCCCCACGGTGGGCGCCAACTATCGTGGAATTTTCACGGCGGATGTCCTAGCAGAAGGACTTAGTCGTGGAGCCATCACAACTAGGTTAGCTTAAAGGGGTTAAACGGGACAAAGGACACAGAGAGTTTGTACTGGTTTGGCCCCTTGCGGTGAAGGTAAAGGCCTAATCTAGTTTGAGGTGGTATTGCTTAGGTTTCGATTACTAGGGAGCGAATACGCTTGACCTCGCTTTCGATCTCTTGTTTCTTGCCCTAAACCGCCACCTGGTCATCCCTTTATATACACAGGTTGACACCCAGCGGCTCATAGAGTCCCGGCCGACTCATACACAATGTGTTCGGCTCGGTGACTAGTTATACTTGCCTTACAATACAAGCTATACATACATGGCGGTTCACCCTCCTGGGCCTTAAATCACCTCTGGGCCTTGCACCGTCATCCGACTCGTATGATCCGCCATCTTCATTGGTAAGCCATCTGTGGTATAACCCGGCCCCTCCTGGCTGGTTTATACCCAATAATTATATCCCCAACACCAACCAAGATCACGATTAACCCATAGGACAAAACGGATCTACTCAAACATCATAGGATAGCCAAATATCATTGGGAAATAATATATGGAGTTGAGCACCATGTTTAAGTGGAGATTACAGCGGGGATAAGTGGTGTTACACCGCTGCATAGAGGGGGAGAGAGTTGGTGTTGACGGTAGCAAGATTGGTGATGTAGATCGACGTCATGATCCTAGCCCCGACGGCACTCCGGCGCCACCAAGAGAGAGGGGGAGAGAGCCCCCCTCCTTCTTCTTCTTCCTTGGCCTCCCCCCTAGATGGGAGGAGAGTTCCCCCTCTGGTCCATGGCCTCCATGGCGACTGAGGGGCGGGAGCCGCTCCAAGATTGGATCTCCCTCTCTGTTCCCTTCTATTTTGCGTTCCCCAGATCTGGCCGAAAACCGTTTCTCATATTCTGGGAGATCCGTAACTCCGATTGCGCTGAGATTTTAACACAATTTTTTCCGGATATAAGCTTCCTTGCGCCCGAAGTATAGCTCCAACCGACGCTCAAGGAGAGCATAAGATACCTAGGCGCGCCTAGGGCCTGCGGCGCGCCCTGGTGGGTAGTGGGCACTGTGGGACCCTGTTTGCATTGATTCCGCCTCCCAAAAATCACATATATTCCAAAATAACTCTCCGTAAATTTTTATCACGTTTGGACTTCGTTTGATATGGATTTTCTGCAAAACAAAAAACATGCAAAAAACAGGAACTAACACTGGATCAATAGAGTAGTCCAATAAATCATATAATAAGTTGCCAAAAATATGTGAAAGTTGTATAACATTGGCATGAAACAATCAAAAATTATAGATAGGACGGAGATGTATTAGCATCCCCAAGCTTAGTCCTGCTCGTCCTCGAGCAGGTAAATGATAAAAAAGATAATTTTTGATGTGGAATGCTACCTAGCATAAACTTGATCTTATGTCTAATCATGGCATGAATATTTAGACATAAGTGATTCAAAGCAATAATCTATAATTTTACATAAAGACATCAATACTTAGGCATCCCAACAAACAATCGTGTCTTTCAAAATATCAAAGCTAAAGAAAGCTATTCCTACAAAATCATATAGTCTTGTCATGCTCTGTCTTCTTAACACAAATTAGTTATCATGCACAACCCCAATGACAAGCCGATCAATTGGTTCATACTTTTAACGCGCTTCAACTTTTTCAACCCTCACGCAATACATGAGCGCGAGTCATGGATATAGCACTACAAGTGGAATAGAGTATGATGATAGGGGTAAATATAGAGAAGTCAAAAAAAGTAAGAAAGTCTCACATCGACGCGGCTAACCAACGGGCTATGGAGATGCCTATCAATTGATATCAACGTGAGGAGTAGGGATTGCCATGCAACGGATGCACTAAGAGCTATAAGTGTATGAAAGCTCAATATGAAAACTAAGTGGGTGTGCATCTAGTCCTATAATGAAAAACTCCCACTAGTATATGAAAGTGACAACATAGGAGACTCTCCATATGAAAAACATGGTGCTACTTTGAAGCACAAGTATGGAACTAGCATGCCCCTTCTCTCTTTTTTTCTTTTTTTTCTCTTTCTCTTTTTCTTTTTTTCTTTTTTTCCTTTTTATATTTTTTCTCTCATTGTCCGGAGTCTCATCCCGACTTGTGGGGGAATCATAGTCTCCATCATCCTTTCCTCACTGGGGCGATGCTCTAAATATGAATAATGATGATCATCACACTTCTGTTTACTTATAACTCAAAAAGAAATAAAAAATACAACTCGATACCTATGACAAAGTATGACTCTATATGAATGCCTCTGGCAATGTACCAGGATGTGCAATGATCTAGCATAACAACGATATCAAAAAACAAACAAGCCATGGAAATATCATGCTAGCTATCTTACGATCATGCAAAGCAATATGACAATGAATGCTTAAGTCATCAAAACGGAAGCTGTGGAAATTGCATGGCAATATATCTCGGAATGGCTACGGAAAGGCCATAATAGGTAGGTATGGTGGCTGTTTTTGAGGAAGATATAACAAGTCTTATGTGTGATAGAGCGTATCATATCACGGGGTTTGGATGCACCAGCGAAGTTTGCACCGACTATCGAGGTGAGAAAGGGCAATGCACAGTACCATAGAGGCTAGCAAATTGCAGAAAGGTAAGAGTGCGTATAATCCATGGACTCACATTAGTAATAAAGAACTCATATACTTATTGCAAAAGTTTATTAGCCCTCAAAGCAAAGTGCTACTGCGCATGCCCCTAGGGGGATAGGTTGGTAGGAAAAGACCATCGCTCGTCCCCAAACGCCACTCATAAGGTAGACAATCAATAATAAATCGTGCTCCAACATCGTAGCATAACGAGAGACTATACGTGCATGCTTCGGGAATCACAAACCTTAACAGCAATATTCTTACTAACCACAACTGTTTACTAGTACCTCCCACATATTCCATCTCTATATCGCAAAACTATTTCAAGGAATCAAACATATCATATTCAGTGATCCACAAATTTTATGTAGGATTTCATGACTAACCATGCAATTGACCAATTCCTCTTGACTCTCTAAATAGGTATAAGTGAAGCATGAGAGTTTAATTCTTTCTAAAAAATATCATGCTCTAACAAATATAAGTGAAGCAAAAGAGCATTCTACAAACGACGGTTTTCTATGTGAAGAGAAAAAGCTAATCCAAACTTCAAATGATATAAGTGAAGCACATGAAGCATTCTATAAAGCCATACTCAAAAGATATAAGTGAAGTGCAATGAGCATTCTATAAATCAACCATGGACTATCTCATACCAGAACGGTGCATAAAAGAAAAATGAAAAATAAACACAAAAGATGCTCCAAGATTTACACATATCACGTGAACGAAACAAAGACGAAAACATACCGATACTTGTTGAAGAAAGATGGGATGCCTTCTGGGGCATCCCCAAGCTTAGACACTTGACTCTCCTTGAATATTCACCTGGGGTGCCTTGGGAACCCCAAGCTTGAGCTCTTGCCTCTCCTCCTTCTCCTCATATCGAGACCTCCTCGATCTTTGATCACTTCATCCACACAAAACTCAACAGAAAGCTCGGTAAAATCTGTTAGTATAATAAAGCAAATCACTACTCTAAGTACTGTTGCAAACCAATTCATATTTTGTTTTTGCATTGCAGCTACTGTAATATAACTTTTTCATGGATTATTCCACTGGTAGAATCGATAGTTTCATCAAAACAAGCAAAACAATGCATCAAAAACAAAATATGTCTTAAACATGACAGTGTGTTGTAATATGAACATTCAACATACTTCTGGTACTCCAAAAATTCTAAAAAATTAGGAAAAAATAAACAATGTGTGTAGAAAGACTGACAAAAGTTTCAGAAACTTTCGATGTTCCAATAAAAAATGTAAAATCGTGCACTACAGCCAAAGTTTTTGTTTTTGCACCGCACATACCAACAAGAATCTACTCATCCTAAAGGCAAATCTTGGCACATTATTTTTATAATACAATGGAATTGTACAAGGGGATAATTATTTTTGTGAGAATCTTCATGAGAAATTCTAAATTGTTTCCATGAGCATGAACACAAGTGTTCAAGGTCGACCCTCACTTCTCCAATGCATAATTTCCAATCGCTTCTCTTTTGTGAAAAAGTTTTTAAGTTCCCCTCTATATTTTTTGTTTTTAAACTTTAAGCATTCAACAGAATAAAATGACTCTCTAAAACTTCCGGGTTGTCTCCCTGGCAGCGCTTTCTTTAAAGCCATTAAGCTAGGCATAAAGTGCTCAAGTAATGAATCCACCCAGATCCCAAGGTATATCAAAGCCAATTTTAATTAACAATGATTTGGCATTTAGTAATGAGCACAAAGCAACATATATCATGCAATGAAGAAGTCTAACTCACTTCCTATGCAGCGGCATGTCATACAAGAACAATTCATGCACATCAAGTAAAGGCCAATACATAGCATAAGCAGTTTCTTGCAATTTTATCGTGTTGGAAACATAGAGAGGCGGAGATGTAGTTCCTATCTCATAAAAATTGGAAGTAGGAGCAGCAAGCAAATGCATATTATATTCATCAAAATCATCATGTGTAGTGGTAGAACGCAACCCATCAATGTAATCCTTAATAAGCGCAAACTTCTCTGATATAGTGTAGTTGGGAGAATTCTGAAAGATAATAGGACTATCATGTGTGGGTGCAATAGCAACAATTTCATTCTTAACATAAGGAACTATAGCAAGTTCATCTCTATAAGCATAATTCATATTGGCATCAGGGCCACAAGCATAGCAAGCATCTAGTTCATCAAAAAGGGATATTTCAAACGAATCAATGGGATCATAGCAATTATCATAACATTCATCCTTCGGTAAGCATGAATGGAAATTAAATAAGGTGGGCACGGGTAGCTAATCCGCTCTTCATTCTTTTCTTCTTCGCTCTCCTCATCATCTTTTTCATCCAATGAGCTCAAAGTTTCATCAATTCCTTCTTCCATAGACTCCTGCAAAATATTATTCTCTTCTTGGACAGCGGAGAATTTCTCAATAAATGCATCAATATCGGAATTGTATTTGTAATTATCATATCAATATTTAAGGATGGCAAAAAATTTAGGTCTACAAACATCATCATAAAAGCTTCATACTTTAAAAACAAAGATTCAATTTCATAAGCACCCTTAAAAGCAAAACATTCTTCTATTCTTTCCACATCATAGTAATCATATCTACCATTGGCATAAGAAGCCAAGGTTTCATTATCATCAAATTTGCATGAAAAACGAAGGTGTGGAGCGTTCATCCTAGAGCAACAAGTATAATCATATCTCTGGCATAAATTCCAAGCATACCAATGCAACATATCAATTTGATCCCATAATAGTTTCCCTTTTATGTCAAGCGATAATCCCTAAAGTATTCACATTGATCCAATGTTACTCCCATTATCAAGTTGAACGGGTTTTTTTTCAGGATTATCATAGTGCATATTATTTTTCACATAACGAGCATCAAGGGTTTTAGGAGGTTCCCCATCTCGATGAGTAGCAAGTAAAAACTAAATTTTTTTTGGTGTTTCGTGTTCCATATCCATAAATAAAGATAGAGAACAACTTAGAACAGGAAACAAAAACTACTTACAGATAAAGCAAACAAGCACACACGAGAATATTCACCCCACGCTATTGCTCCCTGGCAACGGCGCCAGAAAAATGTCTTGATAACCCACAAGTATAGGGGATCATTTGTAGCCTTCCTCAATAAATAAGAGTGTCGAACCCAGCGAGGAGCTAAAGGTAGAAAAAATATTCCCTCAAGTTCTATCGACCACTGATACAACTCTACGCACACTTGACGTTTGCTTTACCTAAAACAAGTAAGAAACTATTTTGCAAGGATAAAACTATGAGTACTTTGCGAGAGTAAAACTACGGATAAATTGCAAGGTAATAAAAGTGGATAGCTTTTGTCAACAAGAAATTCATTTGTCCCGAGGCAATCGATAACAAGTACCAGTAATCATTCTTGCAACTCTACAAGAGGGAGAGGCATGAGCTAACATACTTTCTCTACTTGGATCATATGCACTTATGATTGGACCCCTAGCAAGCATCCGCAACTACTAAAGATCATTAGGGTTGTGAAACCCAACCATAACATTAAGTATCAAGTCCTCTTTATCCCACACGCAACAACCCACCTACTCGGGTTTAAGCTTCTGTCACTCTCGCAACCCAGCATAAGCGAATTATGAAGGTATTGCAACACCCTACAGCGGGGCCCCCTCACGTTTGCGCGAGCGGAGGGCACCGTAGGACAACACCATAAATAAAATATACAATCATACCAACCAAGATCACGATTAACCCATTGGACAAAATGGATCTACTCAAACATCATAGGATAGCCAAATATCATTGTGAAATAATATATGGAGTTGAGCACCATGTTTAAGTAGAGATTACGGCGGGGACAAGAGGTGTTACACTGCTGCATAGAGGGGGAGAGAGTTGGTGTTGACGGTAACAAGATTGTTGATGTAGATCGACATCACGATCCTAGCCCCGGTGGCACTCCGGCGCCACCGGGAGAGAGGGGGAGAGAGTCCCCCTCCTTCTTCTTCCTTGGGCTCCCCCTAGAGGGGAGGAGAGTTCCCCCTCTGGTCCATGGCCTCCATGGCGGTGGAGGGGCGGGTGCCCCTCCGAGATTGGATCTCCCTCTCTGTTCCCTTATGTTTCGTGTTCCCCAGATCTGGCCAAAAACAGTTTCTTATATTCCAAGAGATCCGTAAGTACGATTGCGCTGAGATTTTAACACGATTTTTCCAGATATGCTTCCTTGCGCCCGAAGCATAGCTCCAACCAACGTTCAAGGAGAGCATAAGACACCTGGGCGTGCCCTGGTGGGTTGTGAGCACTGTGGGCTCCCGTTTGCATTGATTCCACCTCCCAAAAAACACATATATTCAAAAATATTTCTTTGTAAATTTTTATCATGTTTGGACTTCATTTGATATGGATTTTCTGAGAAACTAAAAACATGCAAAAAAAAGGAACTAACACTGGATCAATAGGATAGTCCAATAAATCATATAAAAAGTTGCCAAAAATATGTGAAAGTTGTATAACATTAGCATGAAACAATTAAAAATTATAGATACGACGGAGACGTATCAAGGATCATCGAGAGCTTCTAAGAACTCATGAGAAGCTATGCTTCGAGATGCTAAATTTAGAGCAAGAGCATGGGTTCCTAAAAGCAATCAATGTTGATCTTCGAAGAAGAGTTCTTCTTACATTGCCAAACGTCTCCTCTTGTCTACTTATATGCCACAAGTAAAATCCAGCAATAAGAACAAGAAGGATTCTTCCTCTAGTAGCAACAATAATCATGTTAAATCCAATATTGTTGCTTCTAGTAGTTCTCTTGATTCCACTAATGATTCTCTTAGCCAAGTCATACTTGAGCAACAAAATAGCTTATTGAAGGGAATTATAAAGAAAGGTGTTTACAAGAGCCTTGCCAGAAGTAAGCAATTGGAGGAAATTGTACGCAAGCAAGGAAGGCACCAGAAGAATCAAGGTGTTGGTTTTGAATGAAAGTTCAATGCCAATGGAGTTGAGTGGGAAGAATATCAATATCCCAAGACGAAGTTTGTTCCTCAACAAGAGAAGTATGACCCCACTTCTTTCAGGGGAACACAAGCTCAAGACGATCTTCCACCACAATACCAGAAGCTAAAAGGCAAGGACAAGCTTCAAGAAGAGATTAACTCATTTGAAGAAGCCCCTACGACCATGACAGAGTGGGTTTGCAAGACTGCATCAATTTCTACTTCATCAAGTATGACTACAACTCCAAGGATTCCCATCAAGTTGATGTGATTCTCAAAGAAGAAGAACTAGAGAGTTGTTGAGGGGTGACTCCGCCAACTTACTTCACTCACATACCTTTTGGCGAGGACAAGTGCAATCAACTTTCATATCTTGCACGAGTTCATGGAGTCACAAACCCTCTTGTTGGTAAGACAAGGGACAAGGTAACCTAATGCTTTCATGGACATCATCATATGTGTGTTTTACTCTATGTCTACAGATATCCTTGTATGCTCCTTGTGGGACTAACCTGTGTAGGTATTGAAACTGCAACACTCCAATGGATTGCTCCAAATGATCTACATGAACATTGAACATTTACATCTCACTACAAAAAAAGACACATCCGTGACATTTTGGGTCGAACGAAAATCTTTTCTGTCATACTTATGACAGTTCTATGACGATAATTGTGACAAAACCCGGTATCATCATAGATGTGGTGGGGTCCTACTTCTATGACAAAAATCATGACAGAAAATGGGCTTTTCATCCTGGGCAGGCCGGAGACGCAGCTGCATGACATTCTTTGGGCCGTCCATGAAGGAAATAACCGTGGTAGAAGCGAAGGCACGGAAAATATCGGGGAGTCCCCAGTTACGGTGGGTGGTCAGGGGGCCGAGCGATGCGCGTTTCTCTCGTACGTATGCGCGTGTGTGCAAGGCGTTGGCTCTAACTGAACCCGAGCGAGGCGTTGGGCTCTAACTCAACCCAAGCGATTGCACTGCAAGCTACGCGTTACTGAACCCGAGCGATCGATCGATGGCTGGTAACTGAACCCGATCGAGCGATTCCTTCGCCATCGCCGCTAATCAAGCCGATCGATGCTGCCTCTAGATGAACAAAGTGAGCGTTCTTTGGGGGTTTGGATGAACAGTTCCGGTGGGGTGGATGAACAGGACCCGTGGCGTTGCCTCTGGATGAACGATGAGCGTTCTTTGGGGGTTTGGATGAACAGTTCCAGGTGGGGGTGGATGAACAGGACCCCGATCAATCGAGCCGGTTGGGGCTGGATGAACAGGACCCCGTGGAGGGCTGGATGAACAGGACCACCCCGTGGAGGGCAGGATGAACAGTAGATGGTGGAGGGCTGGATGAACAGTAGCCCATGGAGGGGTGGTTGAACAGGAGCCCGTGGAGAGGGCTGGTTGAACAGTAGCCGGTGGAGTAGCGCGTGGTGGAGGCTGGATGAATAGGAGCCCGTAGATGAACAGTTGCAGGTGGAGGCTGGAGGAGGTAAACGGTGGATGAACAGTAGCCCGTGGAGGCTAGAGGGGGTCGACGATGGAGATGAAAAGTATCCCGTGGAGTCCCGTTTTGCGGTATGCCACACCCCTCCCGATGAACAGGACCCCCGTTTCGACCGTAGCGCTCCAACACAAGTCTGTTTCCTCCGTTTTGCGGTACACCACACCCCTCCTGATCAACAGGACCCCCGTTTCGACCATACGAGGTCCGTTTCCTCCGTTTTGCGGTATGCCAGACCCCTCCCAATGAATAGGATCCCGTTTCGAACGTGGCCGGTCGAACACAAGGCGGTTTCCTCTGTTCTGCGGTACGCCAGGCCTCGTTTCCATCGGCTGTTCCGTCCAAGCCCTCCCGATGAACACAACGACGCATTCCGTTCCGACCCAGCCGGTTGGCTCCCCATGAACACGACGACGACGCTTTCTGTTCCGACCCAGCCGGTTGGCTCCCCATGAACACGACGACAACGTTGTTTCTCTGTTCTGACCCAGCCATGTACACGAGCCCTGGCCGTACGTATGCGCGAGTAGGTGTTCGAGACCCTTCCCGTATGTACGTACGTGGCCGTATTTTATTTCTTGCACACTGGTCGTTGTACGTATGTGTACATGCTACGTGCGCGCCTCTATTACGACACGTGCGCGCCTCTACATCGACCAGTATGAACGTACATGTTCGCGACCAGAATGACAACGCTACATACGCTTCGACCAGGTGGGTCCCGATCGCCGCACTTCCCGCGTCCAAGATGTAGCTGGTGGGTCCTAGCAGTCAGGGGGGTGAATCATTTTTTTTGTCGGACGCACTTCCTTGCGTGCGAAGATGTAGCTGGTAGGTCCCAGCAGTCAGGGGGAAACATTTTTTCGTGAAATACAGTTGCCCGTCCGGTGGGTCCCTGCTGTCAGGTGGAGGAATAATTATTTTCCGTGTAATAAGGAGGCACTTCCTTGCGGCTGCCGTGGACCCAGCTGTCAGCCTCTCCACGATAGTACTCTTCCCATGGAAGTCGTTCCTTGACCACATTGACCACGCCGCGCCGAGAGCACCAGGGCGGTGGACGACGGCGAGGCCTAGGAAGGGGACGACGCGGAGCCGGGGAAGATGCGAGAGTGGATGCCCACGCGGAGAGGAGTACGAGGGTTCACTGGTTCGGCTGCGGTGTAAGGCTGCCGTCGCCGCAGAATAACAGGCGGTGTGGGTGAGTAGAGGGATGCCCTGGCCAGCGGTGAGTAGTAGGGGGCGGCGAGGCCTGCACGGGAGGCGGGAGCAGGCGGTCCCGCCGACGCTGGATTTGGCGGCTGGAGCAAGAAGATCAGAGATTGAAGAAACACGACGGCCGTTGGATTGACATCCAACGGTTACGTCTGCTAGAATCGTTTGTTGACGTATATAATAACAAAAAAAGTCTTGCATCTGGCGTCAACTTAATACGCCCATAAGTCGGACCATTCCCTCTTTTTTAATAATTTATATATAGCTCATTGAGACTTCTTATGCAATTTATTGCAGTCCGTTTTGTTTGGCGGGGCCAATTTCGCATATTTTTGTGCGTTCCAAACTATTTTTAATACCAAAATGTCGAGCCAGATTTAAAGTACTTTGAAGATATATTTAAGTTAGGTTAATGCCCAGTGAAATAGGAATTTGAAAATGTGAAAAAATTCAGAAATTATAAAGTAATTGCCAATTTGTCATCTGTTTTTATATTTACAACCCATTTCATATTATTTTCAAGATTTGCAGGTGTCTTGAAAGAGTTGCAGCCCATCAGGGCATAGAAAAATAAGTAGGCCTGGATAGGGTATTCTTCAGAACAATAAACTGGGCTCATTTTCACAAAGAAAAAATAGCTCGGCTGGTCACATGGTGAACATAAAATATAAACCTGGGCTAGACGGGCCACAACCTAGTTCAAACCCTGCTCCGTCTCAACAATAACAAAAAAATACTGCTCGAGTTACTCGTCCCTGTGTGTCAGCCGATCTTGTGTTGTTCTCTTGTCTATTGACTATATACGCTCACAATGTCGTGGGTCCCAAATGTCAGGAAAACACTAGGAGGAAGCATTTTATTTTTCCATACGCTGACATGGTGGGCCCTAATGTCATCCTCTCCACGTACTTCTTCTGATTCATGTTGTTTGTTGACCATGTTGACAACGCGAGAGGGCGGCGTCGCGGTGAGCGCACCAAAGCATGTGGAGGACGACGGTGTTAACGATTTAGGAACGGTGGGGCGGCGATGCGTGCGCTGTGGCGCTGCCAGCCATGGGAGGCGGAAGCAGGCGGCCCCGCCGGCGCTGGTTTGGTTTAGGCGGCTGGAGGAAGACAGGACTGAAGAAACACGACAGACTACAAAAGCAGCAGGAGTACTTAACAACCTTAACTGAAACCAGTAGGGGCACTTAACAACCATAGCTGAAAGCAGTATGAGTACTTATACAGGTTCAACCATACAAAGTACGCCTCGAACAATGCTACTTTGCCTACAGTTAACCAAGGGTGAGGCCGCCAAGCCCCAGGACAAGGCCCAGGCGCCACCCCGTGCATCCACAACCTTCTGAAAGCGGCTTCATCTTGCAATGTGGTCAAAAACAGGATATTCGCTTTAGATCCATGGAAAAGCAGGAACATATTCTTCTGTCCTATTCTCCAAGATGGACGAGCCTTCATTATTTGAGACCACCCATGAATAAGTATCTTTTCACCTCCAAGGGGAATGGAGTAGGTCGACATAAACATCATGTTGTGACCAAGCTAAGTCCGACCCGACCATGGTCAGCATCTGTATAGGAACAATAGAACTGGGCAATTTCTGTTTCAAGAAGATCACAACTGTAAAATTGTGTATAAGCAATAGTTTATGAACAACATATATAACAGAAAATAGCTCGTACCACAGTAGGACCTGTTCAACGAGTGCAGCAGTGGCACACATATCCCACGTGGCCTTCCACCATTGAAACGCCCCACAAGGACCTCAAGATGATCAATAAAGTGTAGGAACTTGTGGATTCGTCCCAGTCAAATTCAATGCCATCAGTAACAGCTGAGTTGTTACAGAATAACAAACGAGCAGCCTGCTTAACTCTGAAAAAACCTACACGTGCCACCAATTATAAGAAAATATTAGTTAGAAGTAGCATCTTCGTGAGAGATTCGTTGCTACTTCTAAAGTTAAATTGTGATGAGTTAGACAGAATAGGTCAATTAAGAAGTAATTGAGGCAACAAGCAAGAACCATATACAAAACTAACATGGATGAACAATTGGAACGACGTTGGGGTGGAAGATCGCAGTGAAGATGAGACCAGGTTCTGCTATTTCCATCAACATTCGTGCGCCAATTTTCAGTCTGTAACACTTGAGAAAGATTATCCAAGTTCGGCCATAAAAAAGCAGCGATCTTCTTGGTTCATGAACCCAACTCGAAACTTATATCCATGGCTTGTCTTCACTATTACCATTAAACTGGTGTATTCAGTTATGGCAAGGCCGAGCATCTTGAGTACATGTGTTCTGGCAGAGCAAGGAATGCACTGCAGGAAAAATAATATGAGAACACAATGTATTCCCTATATCCAAATCTAGAAATACTCTCCTCCTTCACGTCATTGTTTACCATGGTACTAGTACCTTTTATCCAAATATAGCAATCCAAATTTACAAATTAGTCGACATCATGTTCAAAAAACCCCACCCTCCCGGATAAAAAAGAGGATTCTAGGAACATATTGTGCGCGTTTTAAAATCCTGTGTTAGGATGAGAAGGAACAAGTGTGGCGTCTCGCCAAGGGCGCAGAAACCTGTAGGGTCCTCGCACTTTGGGCACTGCAAATGAAACACACTAGATTCAGTAGGAAGAAAAATGCATCAACGGCGGCGGCTTCCATCCTAGGAGTACCCGCGACTAAGGGACTTGGATTTATCGGGGATGAATGAAGAATTCGTACCAGGTTCTCCATGAGAAAACCCTATGCAATCGCCGAGCGGGGTTTTTCTCTGAACAAGCAGACAAGGGAGAAGGGATTCAGGCCGAGTGAAATATTGCCGCTTCGTCTGTCAACTTATCGCTAAAATTTGGAAAGGTGGGGGTTTTGTGATTTGACTACTCATTGGGCATTAATGCGGCGCTACGATCGGGTGTGTCTACCGTGCAGTTATGCACTCTAATTTTGTGTATATGGCATGTGGACCCCATTGCGGGATGCCCCACATATTTGCGCAAGGAAGTAGAAAGACAGGAGTAACTAGTTATTACACATAAATATATTTTTGACAGAGAGATATTCCCTCTGTAAGGAAATGTAAAGATCTTTTATATCACAACTTTATACATAAGAAAAATCAAGGGGAATATATATAACATATATAATTATAAAAAACAGTTTTTTTTAACATGGTATAGACGAGTTGGTGATGATGGTGTGCATGTCATCCTGCAATATAGGCCGTCCGATTTATATCTGACGGATAGGAAGGAAACTATGGCAATTTTTCAAAAAGGTACCCACACACCTCTCCGTGTTTGCAAATAAGGCCTTCCCTCGTTCATCCTTTTCTCTCACAAGATAAAATACTCATACAAATGCATCTTGATGTTACGTGCAACGCACGGGCATTATGGGGGTTCAACTGAGAAATACTCAGACAGGCTCACGGTTCTGGACTTTGGGCCATAGGCCGGTGGGCCTACATGTTTGGGGGCCCATGTGTTCTACCTCAGCGCTTCTCATATTGCAAGCGGTCGGTATGGCGCTGGTTTTAGATGCTGTCGCAAGGCGAATACACAAAATTGAATAAAGCACAACATATGTTGGAATGAAATCAAACGATAGTTCCTAACCAGCAATCAGAGTTGCAATTCTATCAATGATACGGTCGTACTACTTATACACACAAGACACTTCTTTCACCATGACAGAGTATTACATCAAAATCTCTCGATGGATAGATTAGTTCGGCAGTACTGAAGAATTTCAAAGTTGATTTGGACCAGCTCTCCTTGCCGAGAAAGTTCGATTTTGACATCATCCCCTACCGCAAGATATGATTTAGATTTGAACCTTGACCATCCTTTAGCATCAATCACCATGCGACCATCCTTTGTACTTACGGTATATTAAGCAGGTTCATTCACACCAAGGCTGCGCATGGTAAGAGAAACTTGGCCGCTGTTGCACGGATTGTTGAACGACTCCCACGTTGCTCTAGGAATTCTCTATTTGCAAACAAGAAGACATACCCAAACAGTTAGATCAACAGAGTGAATCATGCGAAACAACATGGAAATAAAAAAGAAAGGAACACTTGGGCGGCCAATGCTTAACAAGAAGGTGGACATGTCGGTTTTTGTAAGGACTTTGGTATATGAAATGCGAACTGCAGCCTAGTCTGTTGCCGGTGCAACTGCTCATTCTGTTGTCGGTGCACGGGCCGGAGCAGATGCAAGTGCAAGTGTTTGTGCAGGTGCCGAAGCCACTGCTGCCGGAGATGGTGCTCCTTGTAGAGCTGGTGTCGGAGCAGGTGCCGGTGTCGATGCCCGATCCTCCGGTAAATCAGCTTGATCCGCTGACGCGGTCGGTGCCCAATCCTCAGCTGGATCAGACTGAGCTGCTGCCGCTGTCAGTGCTAGAGCAACTGCCGGTGCTCGATCCGTTGCTAAAGGTGGTACCAATGTGCGAGACAACGGCGATCGTGTTTGGTCTGGTATGATCAGCTTTCTTACTTGACTAGGATTTGTGACCGTGATCCAGTATTTTTCTTCATTTCTTTTAAATGCGAGAAGGACTAATTGTGGCGTTTTTGTTAAACCAAACTGCATTTCATCATAGGGATTCAGCTTGTACTCAGACAACAGACCGATCCAATTTTTTCCAGTAATATAAGTGATGGACAATGCCTTCATTACTGACACGACATAAGAAGTGAAACCTGCAAAAATAGCCATCATAGAGCAAACTAAACGGTTTATTCTGTGATGAATGTCACATGGCAAAACCTTCATCGTAAAATTGCAGGAAAAGAAAGAAAACATGACATTAAATCAATAAGATTTAGACAGTAAATCAATAAGATTTACTTGATGTGACACGAGTGAATCCTTACCAGGAAATCACTATGTTGAAGTACTAAACAAAAGATTGATCGCCCAACTACGGGTGGCATGCAGGGGTCCCGCCTACTCCCACAAGCAGGATAGTTCAAAGGTCGTGACAAATTGTATGGACCGAACATCCATGGGACTGGAAATCCTGGTGGGTGCGATAAACCCGGCAATGCATACAAATATTGGAGTGTAACCATAATTGATAAACCGTCCTCACAAAAAAGATGATCTGGATACTTCAAAATATCTGGTGAATTGAGTGTCTGGACATTAACATAGACCATTCTCAGGATTGACCACACACCAAAAGCGGCAGTACTAATAAACAATACAGGGTTCACAAACACAAATCAAGTACTGAACAATAGTACTTACTACAGACAAGCAAAGTTGTACTAATTAAACTCTACAGACTATTCTTGCCACCGACCTACGGGATGAACACCGCATAACTGACTAGGCCATGGACTTCGTGGAGATGTCTACATGCACCGTCACCATCTTGTCAACCTTGGACAACCTAACAGAGTGGTCTTTCCACTCATAAACATGATCATAAAGACATGCCGCATCAGATTTGTTGGGAAGCTTTACAAGAACCACACCTTTGTAACCGAAGGCACAGCCAAGATATTGTTGTGGTCAAGTACAGACTCGAGAACACGCCTGACAACAATGCTACAGGAAAACACTAGTTCAGGACACGTGGCGACAAGGACACAACAGCTGGATAGTTTAGCAGTAGAACTCATCCTCAGGTCTTCCAGTTCACATGGATGGACTTTGAGAACTTCATCTCCACCGCGGACCTAGTTCTAATTCAAACAGAAACCATATTTTATTACTACCTCCATTCAGAAATATAAGATGATTTTCGATATTATAGTCCATATATGACTACATATACGCATAGAAATGAGTGAACAAAGACACTAGAACATGTCTTCAAAGGCATGAGAGCAGAGGGATTACTTGCAATATCCATAACACAAGTTACTGAGGCAAATATACCCTCTTCAAAGGTAGCATTGATGTTCATAAAGTACTCCCTCCGTGCCAAAATTCTTGTCTTAGATTTGTCTAGATACGGATGTATCAAGTCACATTTTAGTATTAGATACATCCATATCTAGAAAAATCTAAGACAAGAAATTTGGGACAGAGGGAGTAGTTGTAAGTAATCTATAAGAAATCAGTGTCAACCTCTCACATGTTTTGGTCAAAAGAGGAATTTAGAACCGTCATTTCGCACACAAAAATCACATCCAAGATCACCCAGAAAGTTGTACTACTAGTACTAGTACTGCGTGTTAGATGAAAAAACACGATCAAGATCGAGAAAAAGATCGTCAAGAATAGATATTACCTGGACTTGCTTAATGAGGGTTCCCGGAGAGGGGGGCTTGGACAGGGCGATGGCTTTGAGCTTGTCTGCGGTAGTCTCGGTGGAGTGCTTGCGCTTCTTCGTACCATGAGCCTCGACGGTTTTGGCCAGAGCCATAAACATCACTTCGGCGGTGCTCCAGCGTCCATCAAGAAACTGTCAAATAGAAATAAAAGAAAAGAAACCATAATCACAAACCCAAAAGAAGAAAAGAGAGGGAGTTATAGGATCAGTCTCGGGGTTGCAAGACCGGGCCTTGGCCAGAATCAACACCATTGATGCGCTTACCTTTCCTTCTTTGGGAGAGAAGTACAATGGCAGAAGCAGGTCGGGGTTTTCTTGAAGAAATGAGGAACAAGATCAGGGAGAAGCGAGGGTTGGGCAGAGAGGAAGCTGAGAGAGAAGAGTGAAATGATGGTTGCTTCGTCCATCCAACTTCTTCTTTGGAAAGGAGGGGTTTTGTGATTTGACGGCTCATTGGGCATTCTTTGCGGCGCTTCGATCGGGGTAGTCTACCATCACTCTACTACGGAGTAATTTAGTGCATGGCTAGTGGACCCCGATGCTGGTTGTCCCTGCGTCGGGCGCAAGTGAGTAATTTAGTGAATGGTCGGAGGAGGATCCTTGCGGTAGAGCATGTCCATTGTTTTTCCGGAAAAAAATGATTACAAAGAAGCGTTTCCAGTCTTACGACAGAGGAGTACGAAACACGGCAGCCACTTGAACATACACAGTGCTCCTACTACTAGGCATGTGCAGTGGTTCATACGTCAATACTACATAATCTTGTTGCTAGTGTAGTAAGATATGACGATGACAAATGATGTTGTGCGCATGTCAACTATATGAACAGTAATGTAGTAACATAGTACCGCTTTCTTGACTGTACGATCGAGAATGAACGGTGAGATCAATGTTAACAGAACTAGGTCTACAGCGCATGGAGAGTACGGTGCTACAGTACTCCACGAAACATGAACCATATGAAGCATGAATAGTGTTAGGCAGGGTGTATGAAGGGTGCACGGGATGGGAGCAAAAGTTCCCTTCTCGACCCACTTTTGGGTGTTTGGCAGTGTGCATGAAGGGTGCATGAGTCCACACTAGTAGGTTAACACGAATACACGAAGAGGAAACAACTACTCCGTCTAGGTGTGTAAGTCATCTTACGTTGTGCACTACGACTAAGGCGGAGAGGAAAACGAGAAAACTTAATGTATTTTTGCTAATTAATAGCATTGCATGCAATGAACTAACCACTCCATGTCATGTTTATTAGTCTCAAGTCATTGAAAGCATGCACGTCCCACGTCTCTTATTGGTTAATATATCACAAAACAAGAAACGAGGAGGGAGTTAATGTACCGTGCCTAAGTGTTTTGGGATTATTTGGTTTTCATAAGGTGACTTACACACTATATTGAGATGAGAATGCAACCGAACACACCCACACACTTTGTGCTACAGTGACTGATCTGCACCATCTGAGTTTGATCCAACAGTCATGTTGTGTCGAGACATGGACATGCCCATGCAGAGGGTGCCTAAACACCACCGAAGTCCCTCTGATTCTCGAGGCGCACGACGTTGGTGATGCACGAGGGCAAAAAAGCGGTGAAAAGGCAACACAATCTACAGGAAGGCGGAGGGAGCCACCGAGGAGCGGGAATCTTTGGTTTTCACCGTGGTAGAACACCGGTCGACGACTTCTCACATCGAGGAGCGATGGGTTTCTGGCGGAGTCATCGTGACTAATTGCTGCTACGCGCTGCTCCGTCCAATCAAAAAATTAAAAATCCTGCCGCGCCTGCTCCCGTCAATCAGAAAATTAAAAATCCTGCCGCACTCAAACACCAAAGCAACGCAGCGGTGGATGTTTAAATTTACCTGCCGGCAAGTACATAAAAAAGGGGTGAAAAACAAATGTGGTGGTGGCCTAGCTAATCGGTCGCACTAGCCCAACTAGCTAGCCACCGTGCTTCACTGATGTACTCGGCAGGAAAAGTGGTCATTCATGATTTGACGACTCATTTATTTACTTGCTTCGGCGAAAACGCGCGGTAGGGCGTCCCAAGTCAGGAAGAATATATGCGTGCACCACCCGGGAGGACCCCGAAACCGCACGGTAGGGTGTGCCATGTCTCGGCACGGAGGAAAAATGTGCGTGTAAACATTTACTGTATCAGACGTAGTACCTATGGTTTGACCTCGGGACCCAGCTTCATCATGCTAACATGGCACGGAGGATAGGTGTGGTTAGCTCCGTCTCGACCAGCCACAATGTCTCTTGTTCTAGGCGATTCTTCTATTTTCCAAGCTTTTTTTAGTTGTAATAACACCACGGCAAGCTAGCGCCGCTCTTCGTGTGTGCCCGCGCAAAGGTTAGACGATGGAGAGAAGAGAGAGATCTTAGACACAGGACCCACCAAAGAAGTGAGTCAACGGTCATGCACGTGTAGACGAGGCACTCCTCTACTCTACTCAACGTAATCTTGTATAAAATCAAGTTATGGGACAAAGCCAACAACCGTTGTTGTTTCGTGCTATCGACTTACGCTTTGTAGTCCAGGTTGCTAGTTCGAATCTCGTCTTTCAGATTTGTTAGTTTTAGGTCCAAATTTGATTAATGACAAGTGGGACCCCCGTGTGTTGTTCCGATATTTCAGTGTAGGATGGTTTTTTATAACAAACACTTTGCACGGTTAGACAAGTAACGGCACAAGTTACACGTATTTTGCAAGTTTATGAACAAAAATGACAGCGGCATAGAATATCACATCCACCCCGCAGCTTAGATGCTACGGTGATACAAGTTTTTACACCGTTGGAAGTGAGATCCAATGGCTTGGGAGTAGTCTTTGTAATTATGTGCAATTTCCAAACTCTCCAAAGGTTTTTTTGCAAATAAAACATTCAGGCCTCGTGTGTGCCGCAACATCTTGGATCCAACGTCTCCCCGTTGCTCATATTAGGTGCTCCCCGTAGCTTAATTACCCGCTACGGTGATATGAGCATCTAGGTCGTATGATCACTGATCAGATGGCACATGCGTCGTACTTGTAATTTCTGCGCAATTCCCAAACACTCTCAGCCGTATATTGCAAAAAACATCCAAACCTCCTACTGTGGGCCGTTAGATCTCCGTGAACTCGTATCACCATAGAATCTACGGTGCGCGAGCACCTCATATTCTCCTGTGCGAGAAAACATAAGGTGCTCTCGCAGCTTGGATGCTACGGTGATACGAGCATCGAGGTCATTTGGTCTGAGATCCAATGGCATCTGAGCAGTCTTTGTGCTTGTAAGCGATGGCGAACTCTTTGGGGCCTTTTCTGCAAAAAATCATTCGAACCACCGAGGAGGCGTTGGGTCACAAATCCAACGGCTCTGAAGAGCTTGTATCACCAAAGCATCTAAGGTGTGGTAGCACATGATATTCTTACATACAGGAGAATATGATGTCCTCCTTCATCTTAGATGCTACGGTGATACGAGCTTCGAGGTCGTTGGATATGGGATCCAATGGCATCTGAGTAGTTTTTGTAAAAATTGTGTGCAATTCTAAAACTCATCAAGGTTTCCTGTAAAAATATTAAGACATCATGTGAGCTGCTATATCTCAGATCTACAAGCTCCAAGCAACTCGTATTGGCATATAGCAACTAAGGTATGGGGGCACATGATATTATCCTGGGGAGGAGGGGTGCACAACCAACCGGTTGTTGTTGGGAGGGTGGGGACAAATATAATCTAAACAACCCTAAACAGAGCTTCACAATTTTATCTAAGGTAGGGGGTGACCCCGACAATCATAGCTCCGCCTAATTAAACACAACATTTGCATGTCTTTGTAGTACTAGACTTAATATTCATGTTTTAGTTTCATGTTCGTTTTAAATATTGAATTGAGGACCATGCATGTCTTACATTTTACTCCCTTCATTCCTAAATATTAGTATTTTTAGAGATTTCAAGTGGACTAGCACATACGGATGTATATAGACATATTTTAGAGTGTAGATTCACTCATTTTGCTCCGTATGTAGTCGCTTGTTGAAATCTCTAAAAGACCAATATTTAGGAACAGAAGGAGTATTTTTTAGTTCGTGTCATACATGCATGGTTTGGAAAAATAGATGGACTATACTTATTGGATTGTTGTTTTGTTCGTGTGTGGGTGTCATTTGGATTGAAAAACTTAGCATTGATGCCATGAAATGTGAAATCCATGTTGAGATCACTATATCACAAACTCACTCTAATTCAACAACTCGTCATCAATCAATTACCACGTTGAGATTAGTATTTGCAAGGAAAATACTGGTATTGTAATACACATAGATTCGTTCAGCAACTTAAAAGGTTCCTTTCGTATTCTCGAATGGTAGGACCTAACGGCGTACTAGCCAGACCTTGGCTCGTGTTGATCCTAAAAAAAAAAAAAAAAAACCAGGCTCATGTCCTTCTGGTGGCGTGCGTGGTACACACATTAGGCAACCCCCACCAGTTGAGCCTCCGCGTTTCGAGTCGAAATATCTGGCGGCTAGAATTCCAGCCCTAGGAAATTCCCCTCATGTCCCCGGTCCATAATGACTACCGATGAAAACGGAGGGATGCTTTAGTAACGGAGGGGTGCATAGGCAATTTTTAAGAATTCTTCACTGAGGAATTTGCGTGTGAGGAAATTCCATAGCGAAGAACTACTAGCAGCGGAATAAGTACTCAAAAGTAAACATAACAGAACACAAGCATAGTCATCATGATGAAATGAAGACAAGCACAGAGTACAGAAAGCGTAATCACAGGATAGCACATGATGAAGACAAACAGACTGAAGAAATTGAACTGAGGAAATTGAGAAAGTCTTCAGTCAAAGTCTTCAAACACAGTTATGAACAAGTGCACAACACAGTAATGAGGAAATAAAAGAGTTGAGGAAATAGAACCAGTAAGCTTGGTGAAGACAATGATTACAGAGCCAGTTCCAAGCTTCTTTGTCTCAGTTGTACATCTGGTTGGAGCGGCTAGGTATTTAAACCTGAGGACACACAGTCCTCACTGTATTCTCCTTGAGCTAAGGTCACACAGACCTTGCCCAATCACTCGTGGTGAGTATTTAGGTGACTTCCAAACCTTCACAAACTCGGTGACTCGGCGATCCACAATTCCTCTAGGATGCTCTAGACCATGACGCCTAACCGTCTGGGAGAAGCACAATCCTCAAAGGTAACAAGCGTCGGATCCACGCAGGATCAATCTCTTCAGTGATGCTCAATCACTTTGGGTTTGGGTTTTCCTCACTTGATGATTTTCGCTCAAAGTCCTCGGAGGATGGGATGCTCTCAAATGACAAGTGTCAGTTTCTCTCGGAGCAGCCAACCAGCTAGTGGTTGTAGGAGGGCGGCTATTATAGCCTAGGGAGCAGCCCGACATGATAAGGCATAAAGGCCCTTCAATGTTATGACCATTATGTGGGTAGATATTTTGGGAAGCTGGCACATAGCACAACAACGGTCGGATATTTGAGGCTCAAATTCCTCAGGGCTATCATGTTCCTCACTGTGTAGGCAATCCGCCTTTGGCGAATTCCTAACTCCTCGGTCGAGAAAATTCCTCGGAGACCCGGAAGAACTTCGTCTCACATCCTTTGAAGAATATGACTGAATCGTATAAGATTTCCAATGGCTTCACTCGAAGGGATTGGTAGGTGTAGGATTTTGAGTTGAGCATCACATGGAAATTTTTCCTTAGTATTTCCTCGACCCCCTTTAACAGTACGGTGTTTCCTATGACTCAAGAAAGAGAAAATGAAACTATGAAAACAAAAGTCTTCACACTTCATGTTCCTCGAATGAATACCAAGTCTTGAAGGTCACACTAATTTCTTCACTTTCAAAGTCTTCAGAAAGTCTTCAGAAATCCAAAGTCTTCAGTCGAAGAACTTCATTTTTAGGGGTCGTCTTTCTCTGTAAATATCAAACTCCTCATAGACTTATAGACCCGTGTACACTCATAAACACATTAGTCCCTTAACCTATAAGTCTTCAATACAGCAAAATCATTAAGGGGCACTAGATGCACTTACAATCTCCCCCTTTTTGGTGATTGATGACAATATAGGTTAAGTTTTCAACGGGGATAAACATATGAAGTGTAAATACTGATATTGGGGAATTTGATTAAAAGATATAGAATAACTCCCCCTGAAGATGTGCATAGTGAGGAATTTGCTTTTGAAGCAATGCACACTTGAAGAGTATAATCATGGAGATTTCCCCCTATATCTTGTAACATATGCATGATGAAATATGGTGACTGATGTAATTTAGCATGTGTGCATTAACATTAACGAGGAATAAGCATGCAGAATAGCTCAGCAAAAGTACCAGGCCACCATAGAGTTTAAGTTTACAACTCGATCTAGCAAAGTCATTAGAAGAATGAGAGTTGTAACTTAGCAAAAAGAAACGCACATATAAGATAGACCCGCTTGAAGACTAACTCAAATTTCTCCCCCTTTGTCATTGAATGACCAAAAGGATCAAAAATGAGGACTAACGCCCCTGAAGAATATCAAGTTGATGAAGGACGCCAGCTTTGTTGGGGTCATTTGTTGATGTTGGGCCTGCCGCAGTGTCGTCCAAGTCTTCATGCTCGTCGATGTCGCGCGATGAAGAATACGAGCTGGCCACCAAGGAAGGAACCTTGACCTTCTTGTACTTCTTCGGTGGAGGAGCAGACCAGTCAAAATCTTCCTTGAGACCCATTTTCTTCAGATCTTCTTCGCTATAAATGTGAGATGAACAGCCCGAATGCGGTTGAAGGTTTCATGGAGGTAGTAATGGTTTTCTTCACCGCATTGTGGGTAGCAGATCATGTTGTGAAGAATTGAACCAAACCGACGCTTGACCCATTTGTGATTGCGATCAACCTTCCGATGAAGACCGAGGAGAAGCTCACGATCAGTCATCACCACAGGAGCTGTGCCTTGAGGATTTTGCTTGGAGTGCGTTGGCGGCGAGAGTCATGAGTGGCAGAGTCATCATTGGTGGAGTAAGATGCAGCCTTGCGAAATTGACCATCCAATGGACGAATGCCTTCATCTATAGCAGCAGCGGCCTTGCCCTTGTCATCAGCTGAGGAAAATGTCCATTTGAGGACTTCAATTGGGGGCAAGTAACTGCAATGGTTCAGTGTATCAGCTTTGTAGTTAAGTGAAGACCTTGTTCTGATGAATCTCATAATCCAAGGTGCGTAAGGCTTCAGCTCGAATGGTCACATTGTGACATTGACTAGTGTCCTCATGAAGAAATCATGGAAGTTGACGGGAACGCCATGAATGATATTGAAAAGCAGATTCTTCATGACGCCAACGACTTCTTCTTCATTCGAGTCGTGGCCCTTGATAGGACTCAATGTCTTCGTCAAAATGTGATAGACAGTCCGAGGCACATATAGCAATTCCTTCACGAGGAATTTGGTTCTTGGGGCCTGACCTGGCTTCAGTGGCTTCATCATCACTTGCATATAGTGATCTGTAAGCTCAGGCTCACTGTAGACGCAACGAGGAGCTTCATGGGGAGGACTGAGAGGCAAAGCACAAAGCAATTCAGTAGTTGGTGCCTTATAGTGAGTGTTTTGAGTCATCCAGTCCAGCACCCAGGAATTCACATCTTCAGAGTCTCCGGTGATGTGCAACGTTGCATAAAATTGAAGAATGAGTTCTTCATTCCAATCACAGATATCAGTGCAGAAGTTTAATAGTCCAGCGTCATGAAGAACACTGAGGACTGGCACGAAGCACGGCAGAGATTCCATGTCCACGTGAGGAATGTGCTCATGATCGAAGACTTTGTCTTTGTTGAACAACACAGAGGAATAGAAATTTGCCAGGCTCGCCGAAGAACACTGAGTCATAGGGGTTGTAATCTGTGAAGAATACACGCTCGCCGAAGAAATCATCAGCCTTGAATTTTTGCTTCCTTGAGAATGGATCCTTTGGCTTGGGTTGAGGAGTGTCAGTCAGTTGCATCACAACCTCGGGAATCGCAATCTCAGGTTCTTCAAGATGAGGAATTTATGGTTCCTCTTCAGTGGCAGTCTGTGTCTGCAATGGTTCAGTAGCAGCAGTTTCTTCAGCACTTGCGGCTGGAATTTCTTCATGAGCAGACGAAGTGGGGTGAGTTTTTTCAGAGCCCATTTGAACTTCAGTAGAAATAGGGGACTGGGGGATTTGCTGGAGTGGTGTGAATAGAGTAGACTTGGGATGCTGACTTTCCCAAAAGTCATCATTCATCACTGGAGTAGTGCTTCCAATGTCCACATCTGAATTTTGTTCATCCAATTCCTCAACGCCGGCCTCTTCAGCTGTGAACTGAGGCATGGGCGAGGAGACAATTGGAGTTGAAGGGATTTTGTCCGCTTCAATTTCTTCATCCATCTGCTCTGAGGAAGCAGCAGAGGGAATGTCTTCATCAGATCCGCTAGGGATCACATATTCTTCATCGAAAGGTACAAGTTCCTTTGATGGCATGCTGGAAACAGGAACAACATCAATAGGATTTGCGAATGAGCTTGTCAATTTCTTCATCTTCTTCGGAGCTGAAGAATCAGATGAAGCTGATGCTTTCCTTTTCTACACAGCTGCACACTCTGCAGCCTTGGTCTTCTTCACATTTGATGCAGATGGAAGGATTGGAGTTGGGGTAGGCGCAGGAGGAGCAGAGGAACTTGGTTGAATTTATTCAGACACAACTGATGTAGTTGCCCTGACTTCTTCATTTTCTTCAGGCGCACCACTAGTGGATGCCCTGGCAATTTCTTCAGCGGCTAGAATGCAGTCATCAGCCCTGGAACTCACATGTTCTTCAGTAGCCTGATTTTCATCAGCGGTGCTGGCGTGCTCTTCTTTTGGTTTAGCAGATGCTTTGGCTTGAGGAATTTCTGGTTGCGATGGAGCTGCAACCTTGGTAGTGAATTTCTCAGTCAGTCTTACAAACCTGACTTTGGCTCCTTGCCAATCAGCATAGTAAGCATCGAAACATCGCTGAGGACTTTGATTTCACACTGGATCTTCACAAGTTCTTCAGTTGTCATAGAGATAACGTTTTTCTTCAGAAAGCGCTCCTTTCTGTACTTAGCTTTCTTCAGCTGCCTGGCCTTTTCAAATTTCCATTTTTCTTCAGCTATAAATGGTGACAACATATGACTTTGACCAGGAGAGATATTCAGTTCTGGCAAGGGAGTGTTTGGATCTTTGTGCCACAAATCAATGTAATCAAGGATCTTCTTCGGATCCAAAAGAAGAGGCACATTTGTGCCTTTGGCTCTAGTGGCCTTGACCTGCCTATCTCTGATGATTTCTGCAAGTTCATCATCATCAGCCTTGTCTTCATCAGACGGCACTTGGAAGGCGACCTGCTTCTTGTGAGGACTTGGTCGAGGACCTCGTCCAGCAGTGGCCTTTTTCTTCAGCAGAGAGGGTCCAGCTGAGGAACTTGGTGTAGCTGAGGAACTTGCAGAGGCTCCTGAGGCAATAGATATGCCAGATGTCCTTTGGCACGTGGCGAGATGCACAGGTTCTGAGGATTTTGTTGGGGAAGCCGAAGACTTTGGCGGAGGAGCTGAGGACTTTGGAGTGGGAGCAGCATGAGGAGTTGGCCGTGAGGGCTTTGAAGATTATGGCCGTGAGGGCATTGAAGGTGAAGCACTTAGCTTATGCGCAGGCTTCTTTGCCATGGCCTTCTTTGGCTTGCTAGCAGAGGCCTCAGCAGTGGCAGCAGCAGCAGAGTCTTCGTTGAATTTCCTCACTTCTTCTCTTGCTTGTCTGGCCAACTTGGCCTGGTGCTTGGCCCATTCATCAGTATCCTCACCGCGCTTGAGGCTGGTGGGATTCGCTTCTTGGCCAGGTGCCACCGGAGATCTTGAGCATGGAGGATTTAGAGCGAATTTCTTCATGTATTTGGGAGTAACATACATGTACTCCCTCCACTCTCTTGCCCATCTCCTCACAATCCTCTGGATGCGCACCTTGCACTGATTTTTGTCCTCTTTTCCAAACTTGGCCTCATCAAGAGTGCAGTAATCAGCATATATGTCATCAGGAATTTCAAAAGCAGTATTGACCTCATGCCTCTTTCCTCCCTTTTGTGTCTTCTTTCCATCAGCCATTTTCTTCAGATGAGGATTTTGAACAATGGAATTCTCTGAAGATGTATGCAACTTTTCTTCAAGGAACACTGCAAATGAGTTAAGTTGATGAGAACCTAGTGATTCAAAGACGGACATGTGTACTGTGAATGTAGTATAGTTGCGAGGAATTTGGAGAGGTCATATGCGTTCTCAGAAGGTTTTGTAAAATGAACAGGTTTGAGGAATTTGACCAGATGAGTCTTGAAGAATTTCACTAAGCGTTCTTTGTCTTAGGTTCCAGAGTTGTACAGATCAAAAATGCACACAATTGAGGAATCTTGAAGAAAAATATAGCTTAGAGAAATGGATCAAGAGCAGATGACATGTGAGGTGTTTATAGTGTGAAGCATTTGAAGAATAAACACCTTTGAAGATTTTGTAGAAATCATTTGAATCAACGAGGGCAGTAAAAGTAGCTTTTAATTTACCATGGACGAAGAACACGACGAACTGGGAAGTGTAGATGTGAAGTTCGTCAGTTCAGATCTTCCACGCCCAAACATGGCCGAGGAAGATAGCTACAGCAGCGGCGGAGTGAAGAAATCCGCGGCCGGCACGAGTACGACGGCGACGAGGTCGAGGCAGTGAAGCTCTTCCTCACCGGCGATGATGAAGTAGCGGTGGTGCCAGGGTTTGGGAAGCTCGAGCTGGAGTGAGGTCGAGCGGAGTAAAAGAGAAGTGAGGAAGGGGAGGGGTATATATAGCAACGGTGAAAAACTGTTCGCCCGAAGAATTAGGACGAACGTGCCCCTGACCCTTCTCATTCGATTGACATGTGTCACCCACATACTGAAAAGTGGAGATCGTGTGAGATCGTGGGTGAATAGATAAGTGTTTTCGTGGGATGCGGAACGGTTTGAGCGGCAAAACAGTAATTTTGGATAAGATAAGTTAAAAGTTCCGTTCGCAAATTCTTCAGCTGACAAGGACATAGTGAAGATTTTGAACGAGTTTCAAATAGAACGCACATGAAGAATTTGTGAATAGATTTGGTTGAGTATAACATAGAGGGGGAAGGGTCCGATCACATTCACTTAGCAGAAAAAGCAACTTCAAGAAATAGCAATAAGTGAATACTGTAGAGGACATAAACTCATATATATATATATATATATATATATATATATATATACATACATATATATATGTATGTATTTATGTATGTATGTATGTATGTATGTATGTATGTATGTATGTATGTATGTATGTATGTATGTATGTATGTATGTATGTATGTATGTATGTATGTATAGCCAATGAAGAAAGACGACGGAAGCAGTGAAGACAATGCAAAGTTGAAAAATATGAACAACTCGGGAATTTCAAACTTGAGGAAAAACTCAAATTGAAGATTTTCAACTTTTGGTGGTGGCGAGACCCACCGTATAAGAATGATGATTTCAGACGCCGCGTACAATTTGTCGTAGGGCTCTGAGAATCAAATTCTTCGTTAATTTCTTCACACTTAGAGTGTTATTCTTCATTGATTGAAGAAAAACGTTTCTTCATGTGTTGCACATCTAAGTCATCAATTTTGCATAAGTGTTAGGATGAGTGTCCTTTTCAAAGAACATTCGAAGATTCTAAGATATTTAGCTCACACCGCAACTTGCTAAATCTCTTCTCATCCAAGGGCTTAGTGAAGATATCGGCTAGCTGTTCTTCAGTCTTCACATGCTCAATACAAATGTCGCCCTTCAACACATGATCACGAAGAAAATGATGACGAATCTGAATGTGCTTTGTCTTCGAGTGCTGAACTGGGTTGTGAGCAATCTTGATGGCACTCTCATTGTCACAGAAGAGAGGCATATTCTTCACGTTGACGCCATAGTCCTTGAGAGTTTGCTTCATCCACAGCAATTGAGCACAGCAAGAACCAGCAGCAATGTACTCAGCTTCAGCAGTAGAAAGTGATATGAAGTTCTGTTTCTTCGAGGACCAACAGACCAAATATCTTCCGAGGAAATGACATGTGCCAGATGTTGACTTGCGGTCCACACGGTCACCAGCATAGTCAGAGTCTGAATATCCAATGAGATCAAAAGCTGAGCTCTTGGGGTACCATAATCCAAGTGTTGGTGTGTGAGCTAGATATCGAAGAATATGCTTCACAACCTTATGGTGTGATTCCTTCGGAGTAGCTTGAAATCGGGCACAGATGCAAACACTAAGCATAATATATGGCCTAGATGCACATAAGTACAGTAAAGAACCAATCATGGAGCAGTATACCTTTTGATCGAAGTCAATACCATTTTCATCAGTGCATAGATGGCCATTTGTTGGCATTGGAATTGGACCCCTTTGCAATCTTGCATGTCGAATTTCCTCAGAACATCCTTGAGGTATTTCTCCTGAGATATGAATATGCCATTGCGCTGTTGACGAATTTGAAGACCTAAGAAGAATTCCAATTCTCCCATCATAGACATTTGATATTCTTCACTCATCATATAGGCAAATTCATCACTATAACGTTGGTCAGTACAGCCAAAGATAATATCATCAACATATATTTGGCACACAAACAGTTCACCATCATAAGACTTAGTGAAAAGAGTAGGATCAAGTGAACCGAGTTTGAAGCCTTTCTTCATGAGGAATTCCTTCAAAGTATCATACCACGCCCGAGGGGCCTGTTTGAGGCCATAGAGGGCCTTATTGAGTCTGAAGACTTTGTCAGGATTCTTTGGATCTTCAAAACTTGGGGGTTGAGCAACATATACTTCTTCCTCAATCTTACCATTGAGGAATGCACTTTTCACATCCATTTGATATAGAGTGATATCATGATGGTTAGCATAAGCAAGTAATATGCGAATAGCCTCAAGTCTAGCAACAGTGCAAAAGTTTCATCAAAATCAATTCCTTCAACCTGTGTGTAGCCTTGAGCTACAAGTCGTGCCTTATTCCTCACCACAAGGCCATTTTCATCTTGCTTGTTGCGGTAGATCCACTTTGTGCCAATGATATTGTGCTTGGGAGGATCTGGGCGTTTGACCAGTTCCCAGACGTTGGTGAGCTCGAACTGATGTAATTCTTCTTGCATGGCTTGAATCCACTCAGGCTCCAAAAATGCTTCATCTACCTTAGTGGTCTGTGTGATAGAGACAAAAGCAAAGTTCCCACAAAAGTTAGATAAATGTGAAGCTCTTGAGCGTGTGAGATGACCTAGTGCTTCAATGTCATTGATGATCTTCTCAATTTGCACTTATTTTGCAACGCGAGGATGAGCTGGTGCCTTAGCTCGACGATCTTCACGTTCTGGAATGAATTCTTCAGCAGATTCTTCGGTAGGAATGACATCCTCAGTAGCCTTGAACTTGATTGTCTCCTCAAGTGCTGGTTCGTCTATCACAGAAGGTAGGTGCTCTCTTTGCGAGCCATTAGTTTCATCGAACCGCACATCTACAGTTTCAACAACCTTGTGAAGAACGTTGTTGAAGACCCTGTAGGTGTGCGAGTCCTTTCCGTAACCAAGCATAAAACCTTCATGTGCTTTCGGTGCAAATTTTGAGTTGTGATGAGGATCTCTAATCCAACATTTAGCACCGAAGACTTTGAAATAACTCACATTGGGTTTCTTGTCAGTGAGGAGTTCATAGGCAGTCTTCTTGAAGAATTTGTGAAGATATACTTTGTTGATGATGTGGCACGTAGTATCAACTGCATCAATCCAGAAATGACGAGGCATTTTGTATTCATCAAGCATAGTGTGAGCCATCTCAACGAGAGTCATGTTCTTGCGCTCCACGACGCCATTCTGCTGAGGAGTATAAGGAGCAGATAACTCATGAGTAATACCAAGTTCATCAAGATAGTCATCAAGACCAGAATTCTTGAACTCAGTTCCATTGTCACTTCTGATGTGCTTGATCTTCACACCAAAGTTGGTTGAAGCCCTCCAGGAAAACCGTTTGAAGACTTCCTGCACTTGATGTTTGTAAGTAACAATGTGTACCCATGTGTAACGGGAGTAATCATCAACAATAACAAAGCCATATAGAGATGCATCATTTGTAACTGCAGAATAATGGTTAGGACCGAAGAGATCCATGTGAAGCAATTCAAATGGGCGAGTGGTAGTCATGATAGTCTTCACTGGATGCTTGGCCTTGGTCATCTTTCCAACTTCATGGGCACCGCATAAGTGATCCTTGAGGAATTTGACATTCTCGATGCCAATGACATGCTTCTTCTTTGCAAGTGTGTTCAAATTCCTCATGCCTACATGACCAAGTCGTCGATGCCATAGCCAGCATTCTCAAGCTTTTGCAAGTAGGCATACGGCTGGTTGTGGTCCTGTAGAGAAATCAACAATGTACTAGTCTCCTCTCCTAAAGCCTTCGAAGACTTTGGAATTGTCATCTTCCATGATCACAACACATCGATACTTGCCAAAGACAACTACCATATCAAGATCGCAAAGCATTGAGACAGACATGAGGTTGTATTCTAAGGACTCAACAAGCATGACTTTGTCCATGTGTCGATCCTTTGAGATCGCAACCTTACCTAGACCCAATACCCGACTTTTGCCTTTATCAGCGAAGATGATATGCTTCAGATGCGATGGAGATAAGGGAGCATCCATCAATAGATTCTTGTCACCAGTCATGTGATTTGTACATCCACTATCGAGGACCCACTCAGTGGCTTTGGGTTGATCATCCTGCAGATGAATTAGTGCAGATTACAAACTCATATACTTCATCAGTGAAGAATATGACATCAATTCATCAGATCAATTTAATCAAGCAGTAGAACAGATAAAGCAGTATGAGGACGTGAGAAATGAGAGTTCATTTCTTCAATGATTAACTCAAGGCCCTTTCAGGCAATTTTCAGGTCTCCAGCAAATTCTTCAGACGTTTTAGCTCATCTGGAGACCTGGCCCTGCATAAGAGATTAGTTCTTTTTCTTCACCACCCACATCTGAAGGGGTGGAAAAGAGTTCATCACTCTGCGAGCTTCATATGAGAAAGGAGGCATAGAAGCCAGTCCAGTTCGTTTCACATAAGAGGAGTTAGGATAAGCATATGAATAAGCAGAGAAATTCTTCGAGGACTTATGAACATAATGGTCAGAAGAATAATGCTCATATTCATAGCCCTTAGCTCTTCCCTACTAAACAGAAGGGTTAGCGCGATGATGATCATATGAGGACTTTGATCCTTTTGAGGAATTGGATCCACGTGAGGAATTTGGTCCGTATGAGGACTTGGATCCATATGAAGAATTTGGTCCATATGAAGAATTTGATCTAGGGTTCCTATTCTTCACAGGTGGTGTCATGAGGACATACACCTGAAGACTTTCAAGGCATATTTTGGGAACCCAGATTTTCTTCATAGGGGAACAATTCCTGCAGTTAGTACCAACATATCTAGCAAATACTTCACCATTCTGATTTTTGAACAGTTTATAGTTGGAGTCAAATGATTCATCAGAAGAATGAGGAGATTCACAAGTAAAGCCAGATAAATTGGATGGATCAACTGGAGGTCCCTTTGCAACAACCCATGAGGTTTTGGGGAGTCGCTTTCAGCTTCCAATATGTACCATCGGCATTGAGTTTCCTCTCAAAGGCAATACCCTCTTTCCTAGGGTTCCTGCCGAGGATCTGCTTTTTAAGCACATCACAAAGAGTCGATGCCCTTTGAGGCTTTTGTACATGCATGTCATGTACAATTCCTTCAACCCTGCATCATCGGTGATACTAGCAATGTCCTCAGATGAGGAATTAGTGATAGCAGAGGCAGGTGAAGAATTTGTAACATTAGAAGCATTTGAACATTCAGGTGAAAAATTAGCAGATTCACGTTCAATGCACTTCAAACATGGAGGAACAAATTATTTCTGAGCAGCGCTGATTTGTTGAGCTAGCAATGAATCGCGCTCCTTCTGGAGATCTTCATAACTCACTCTTAACTTCTCAAGATCTTTCTTTCTTTGAAGAAATTCATAAGAAAGCTTCTCATGATTAGATAAGAGAGTGTTATGATGACCTTGAAGGTTGTCAAACCTAGACTGAAGTCTCTGAAGACTCTCAGCCAAAACTTTCGACTGATCCATTTCTTCACCCAACATATCATCGCTCTTATTTAGCATGTATTGAACTTTTTTCAAAGCTCTTTGTTGTTTAGTGGCAAGGGAAGCAAGTTTGACATAACTAGGTCCAAATTCATCACCAGATTCATCATCACTAGGCTCGGATAGGTAACATTCAGTTACCTTACACTTTTTGCCATAAGGCATGATGAAGAGGACGATGATTCTGGTTCAAATGTCATCGCTTTGAGAGATTCCTTGAAATCCTCAAACCAAGGATCATGACGAGTTTGATGACCTTCATAGACCTCAGAGAGATGGTCCCAGATAAGCTTCGCATGATCGAGATGCATGATGTTCCTGAACTGATTTTGAGACAGACAGGAGTAGATGACGTCCTTCACCGTGAGATTGAGAAGAGTGTACTTGCGAATGTCATCAGCTTCCGCCATCTTGTACAGATCGGTCAGACCAATCTCATTGACGGTCCACAGCTTGCTGTTCATTGCCATGAGGCACTTCATAGCCTTCCACTTGGGATACTCATGACCGTCAAAGATGCAGCAGGATACAGTCTTCATTCCTGTGGTCGACATAACTAAAAACTCCAGGCGGTTAAACCAAAATCACACAGAACAAGGGAGTACCTTGCTCTGATACCAATTGAAAGTGCGTTATATCGACTAGAGGGGGGTGAATAGGCGATTTTTAAGAATTCTTCACTGAAGAATTTGTGGGTGAGGAAATTCCGCGAAGGACTACTAGCAGCGGAATAAGTACTCAAAAGTAAACATAACAGAACACAAGCATAGTCATCATGATGAAATGAAGACAAGCACAGAGTACAGATAGCGTAATCACAGGATAGCACAGGCTGAAGACAAATAGACTGAAGAAATTGAACTGAGGAAATTGAGAAAGTCTTCAGTCAAAGTCTTCAAACACAATTATGAACAAGTGCACAACACAGTAATGAGGAAATGAAAGAGTTGAGGAAATAGAACCAGTAAGCTTGGGGAAGACAATGATTTGGTAGACCAGTTCCAACTGCTGTCTCAGTTGTACATCTGGTTCGAGCGGCTAGGTATTTAAACCCGAGGACACACAGTCCCGGACACACAGTCCTCATCGTATTCTCCTTGAGCTAAGGTCACACAGACCTCGCCCAATCACTCGTGGTATGTCTTCAGGTGACTTCCAAACCTTCACAAACTCGGTCACTAGGCGATCCACAATTCCTCTTGGATGCTCTAGACCATGACACCTAACCGTCTGGAAGAAGCACAATCTTCAAAGGTAACAAGCGTCGAATCCACACGGGATCAATCTCTTCAGTGATGCTCAATCACTTTGGGTTTGTAGGTGTTTGGGTTTGGGTTTTCCTCACTTGATGATTTTCGCTCAAAGTCCTCGGAGGATGGGATGCTCTCAAATGACAAGTGTCAGTTTCTCTCGGAGCAGCCAACCAGCTAGTGGTTGTAGGAGGGCGGCTATTATAGCCTAGGGAGCAGCCCGACATGATAAGGCATAAAGGCCCTTCAATGTTATGACCTTTATGTGGGTAGATATTTTGGGAAGCTGGCACATAACACAACAACGGTCGGATATTTGAGGCTCAAATTCCTCAGGGCTATCATGTTCCTCACTGTGTAGGCAATCCGCACTGGCGAATTCCTAACTCCTCAGTCAGAACAAATTCCTCAGAGACCAGAAGAACTTCGTCTCTGTCACTGAAGAATATGATTGAACTGTATGAGATTTCCAATGGCTTCACTCGAAGGATTGGTAGGTGTAGGATTTTGAGTTGAGCATCACATGGAAATTTTTCCTTAGTATTTCCTCGACCCCCTTTAACGATCACGGTGTTTCCTATGACTCAAGAAAGAGAAAATGAAACTACGAAAACAAAAGTCTTCACGCTTCATGTTCCTCGAATGAATACCAAGTCTTCAAGGTCACACCAATTTCATCACTTTCAAAGTCTTCAGAAAGTCTTCAGAAATCCAAAGTCTTTAGTCGAAGAACTTCATTTTTAGGGGTCGACTTTCTCTGTAAATATCAAACTTTTCATAGACTTATAGACCTGTGTACACTCATAAACACATTAGTCCCTCAACCTATAAGTCTTCAGTACACCAAAATCACTAAGGGGCACTAGATGCACTTACACTAGACAACGTTGTGTTCAAAAAAATTAACTAGACAACGTTACCTACCGTGTCGAGCACGGTTCAATTCCCTCGGCCGCCGCTCGCCAAGGTCACCCGTCAACTGCATTGCCTAGTAGTAGTACTACTACTACACCAGGATGAGCATAGAATTGAGCCCGTTTGTTCGTGCCTAGTACTTCAGATAATATATCGTGCAATGCCTTTGAATGCGGAGTGATTATCCTTTTTCTCTGCATATATAACTTGTCTGAAGTCTAACTAAGCAAAATATTTAACCAAATCCTTTCTTAAGAAATACAACAGGACAAATGTATGGCTTGAAAATTCATTACATGATGCATGTTATGATATTGTTTCGAATCCTGGATCTTAATTTTCAGAAAATCCAAAAGTGACCATAAATTCTTGAAACTGAGCATGCTCATGTGATATGGCACAAATATTACTTCGTAATTTTTTCTTCAATTTGAGACAAGCTGCTTATGACAAGTTGCACAAATGAAGAGCCATGGTATTTTGGAACAAAGACCTGTCACGTTAAGGCGAACGCTTTCACTATTGAAACCATGGGCGTTTACGTGCCACCACGAGTCCCGCTTCTCATCGGCAGGTGCCGTCCGAGCAAGCGTGTGAGTCGACAGGAGGCGTGCGAGCAGACTGTTGTGCCGGTTGTCAGGGAGCCGTGCGAGCAGACCGCTGTGCAGGCTCACCGGGAGGCGAGCCCTTTGACCAGGCTCCGCCGCCCACCTTCGTCCCAACTGCTCCCACTTTTAATGTCACCGGCGCCGCAGTTTAAAATCAACCCCGCACTACCCGGTATCGCTACAATCTTCTCTCTTCCTCTCTGATTCTCCTGTCGTCTATCTTCGACCAGCCTGACCTAAACGTACGCCATGCCGCATCACAATGGTCTGCCCTTAGTCTTCCAGTTTCCTGAGGAAGACACTGATACGTCTCCGTCGTATCTATAATTTTTAATTGTTCCATGCCAATATTCTACAACTTTCATATACTTTTTGGCAAATTTTTATACTATTTTTGGGACTAACATATTGATCCAGTGCCCAGTGCCAGTTCACATGCATTTGCATGTTTTTGGTTTCGCAGAATATCCATATCAAACAGAGTCCAAACGGGATAAAAGACGGACGGAGCTTATTTTTGGAATATTTGGAAAATATGGGAAAAAGATCAAAGTGAAACGTTGTCCGAGGTGGCCACGAGGCAGGGGCCCATGCACGTACCAGGAGGGCGCGCCCCCCACCCTCGTGGGCCACCCGTAAGGCGGTTGATGCCCTTCTTCGGCCGCAAGAAAGCTATTTTTGGTAAAAAATCACGGCGAAGGTTTCAGTCCAATCGAGTTACGGATCTCCGGATATAAAAGAAATGGTGAAAAGGCAGCAGAGCGTAACGCGTAAAGCAGAGAGAGACAGAGACAGATCCAATCTCGGAGGGGCTCTCGCCCCTCCCACGCCATGGAGACCATGGACCAGAGGGGAAACCCTTCTCCCATCTAGGGAAAAGGTCAAGGAAGAAGAAGAAGAAGGAGGGGGGCTTCCTCCCCTCGCTTCTGGTGGCGCTGGAGTGCCACCGGGGGCCATCATCATCACCGTCATCTTCACCAACAATTTCACCGCCATCATCACCAATTCTTCCCCCCTCTATGCAGCGGTGTAACCTCTCTCTTACCCGTTGTAGTCTCTACTTAAACATGGCGCTCAACGCTATATATTATTTCACAATGATGTATAGTTATCCTATGATGTTTGAGTAGATCCATTTTGTCCTATGGGTTAATTGATGATCGTGATTTGTTTGAGTTGCATGTTTTATTATTGGTGCTGTCCTATGGTGCTCTCCGTGTCGCGCAAGCGTGAGGGATCCCGCTGTAGGGTTTGCAATATGTTCATGATTTGCTTATGGTGGGTGGCGTGAGTGACAGAAGCACATACCCGAGTAAGTAGGTTGTTTGCGTATGGGATAAAGAGGACTTGATACTTTAATGCTATGGTTGGGTTTTACCTTAATGAATCTTTAGTAGTTGCGGATGCTTGCTAGAGTTCCAATCATAAGTGCATATGATCCAAGTAGAGAAAGTATGTTAGCTTATGCCTCTCCCTCAAATAAAATTGCAATAATGATTACCGGTCTAGTTATCGATTGCCTAGGGACAAATAACTTTCTCATGACAACAAGCTCTTTACTAAAACTAATTTAGTTGTGTCTTTATCTAACGGCCCCTAGATTTTATTTTCATGCTCTTTATTTTCTTGCAAGCCTATCCAAAAACACCCACAAAGTACTTCTAGTTTCATACTTGTTCTAGGTAAAGCGAACGTCAAGCGTGCGTAGAGTTGTATCAGTGAACGATAGAACTTGAGGGAATATTTGTTCTACCTTTAGCTCCTCATTGGGTTCGACACTCTTACTTATCAAAAACTGTTGCGATCCCCTATACTTGTGGGTTATCAGACACCCAGCCGGAGTTTCAAGAACATAAGGCGCTTTGGGACAAGCTTGAACTGGCCTTGCGGGAAGGCGCGACGCCTGTCCTCGCTCCCGTTCCGGCGCCCGTCGCTCGATCAAGGCCAAATACCATCCCGTGGCATTGATGGGCTGGGAGCCACACATTGTCGCCGAAGCTTGACGCCACGGGGTTCCACGAGGTCCCCGCCGACTTTCTGCGCCGTGCACCTGCCAGCGCCCTGCGCGTCTGCAGCGTGCGCCCGATGCGATGCCCGTGCACCTGCCGGCGCATGCGCTGGCGATGCTGGCGGCGTGTGCGCCCGTGCTGGTGCCCGTGCACACGAATGTCTCTGCCGCGCCGTTGACAGCGCCTGTCCCCACGTGGGTGCCAGTGCCCCCTTCAGCGGCATGGATGGCCGCCATCGACCACTTCCTTGCACCAACGCTAGTCGCCTCCTCCTGCCAGTTGACTCGCTCCTGGAGACCGAAGTCCAGAACATTGTGGCCTTCCTTGAAGCTAGGGCCAATGTCCACGAGTACGCCAACAATGGCGCAAGACGCTGCCGTCGCCGTCGGTCAGTGGCCCGACGACACACAGAGCACGGCAAAGGAGCCGCTTCCCACCGCAAGGCACCCCCGCCACCGCCGCGTAATCTAAATTTGCCATGAAAAAACGTTCGGATTGCCATGCTTAAAATCCGAAGGTTTATCATTTCCGTTTATTTTAGATCGATCATCGTATAATTTAAAGTTGGAGTCATACTGAACGAAATCTATTGTTTGATCGATTGAATGTTCTGCTAGAGCTGTATCAAATTAAATATAAAACGTCATCAAGCCACATGTATTCCTTGTCATCAATGACCTAGACTGCTTCAATGTCGAGCGCTCAACCCGTTTAACGTGCAGCTAATTTCATGCCAAAATAGTGCTAATCACATAATAACACGCAAATAATGTCCAACTTAATATCCGCATGCACTTAATATACTTCCAAATTAATGTGCATTGCACGTACACACTGACTAGTGCTGCTAGCACGTGAAATTGGAGCCGTAACTTATAAATGCGTCCAGATATGGTCAACGGCAACAACGCCCGTGAATTCTTCGTGTATGCCCGTGCATCTAAACGCTGAAGGGGAGGAGAGAGAGAGCACACATGGAACCCACCAGTAAGTGAAGGCGAATAGTACTAAAACTAATATTACATGTTATCAATTAAATAGGCTGTGGTAATATAAAAACATTATGTGAATAAAGGGAGGTACAACAAACATTGTTGTTCTACGTATGTTGCCTATTGACGTGCGGCTTGAAGTCCCTGGTCGCATGTTCGATCCTCGTCCTTTATTTTCTAATTTGTATATGGGTCCAAATTTGTTTCATGACATGTGGGCCCCTCGGTGTGTAGTTTGTGGCACTTTAATTTGTGGGTCCAAATTTGTTCCATTCCAAGTGGACTATCAGTGTGTAGTTTTGTAACTTATTTGTAATAATTAAAGAGAACAACAGAGTTATTTGCAATAATACCATGGTGCGACGTTGAAGCCGAGAAAGGACGTGCGGGAGAGCAATGACCGAGCTAGAGGGAAATCAACTAGGGGAGTTGCGGGGGTTACAACGGTGTTTCGAGTAGTTGTGGGCCGAATGCTACGAAAATATGGTCTAAACCGACCGGAATAAATGCCTACACAAATTAATCCAAGGTTGGAGTGCCCCTCGCAGTGTAAATAACTCTGGCTTTGCGAGGGAAGGAGAGGTAGCTTCAATGTGTGGAAGATATGGCGTGAGAAAGCGTGGTCAATCGAGAGACATATAGATAGAGAGACAAAGTGAGTGTGGTCCGACATTCATGGAACAAATATATATGCTCTGGAGAGATATTGTCCGATTGAGCTTTTGGCAAGGTGAGGGCTGTAAGATAGAGCTTGAGAGATTATCCAGTCACCGACGTGTAGATATATTTTGTGTGTGGGAGGAAGCAAGGTCGATCGATCACATAGGGTCGTCATGCGATCGAAAGAGTGAGACGGGTTGGAGAGAGTGACCTAGATAGACAATGTGCGTGAGAGAGTATACAATGTGAATAAGTCAAATTGGTCTCAAACATGGTGATATATCGTTTTTGTCCGAGAAAGAGCGAGGTCAACCGAGACATACAAAGATAGAGAGAGAGAGAGAGAGAGAGGGAGGGAGAGAGAGAGTGAGTGTGGGCTGCCATGAGCTCGAAAGAGTGGGGGTGGCTTCGATGGACTGACCTAGATAGACAATCTTATAGAGTGTGTCGATCGAGGCCCGAACAGGGAGATATATCATTTGTGTGTGAAAGAAAACGAGGTTAAACGAGACTCAGATAAAGAGAGCGAGATTGAGCGAGTGTGGCCCGCCGTGCGGAAGAAAGAGTGAGACAGTCTCGGGGGAGTGACCTAGATAGACAACGTGCGTGCGTGCGCACGAGAGGTTGGGGGCTAAATAGCGCGAGAGTGTGAGAGGGAGAGGGAGAGAGAGAGAGAGCTCGGCATGGGGTGCAATGGCGGGTGTGTGAGGTAAATACATTTCGTAACAGAGTGGAAAAAGGGGGTTGTGTAGTTGAGAGAGTTAGAGATCGAAACATGGAGAGAAGTTGGAAACCGATAGCTTCCTAAGGTGGTTAGGAGAGGAAGATTAACCGATACAGGAAGTATGTAGCTTGTAAAAGGGGGGGCTAAAACAACATTTGAATGTAGATAGTACGAGACTTAATATCGATGTTTCAATTGATTGTACATTGTAAGATTTGAACCGAGGACCATGCATATGGGTAATTATTTGAAAAGTTGACATTGACTCGATTTGTTGTGCTATTTTGTAGGTCATATGTTTGAATCCATCCAAAAGTTTCCTCGATTACCATGGTGTTCATCATATACATATGAATTTGTATTAAAAAAGTAGCGTGGATACAGTGAAATGCGAAATCCACGTTAGAATTGGAGATCGCTATGTGACACACACTCTAATTCAAATAACTAATTATGTGACACACACTCTAATCCATATTAGCGTGGATACCGTTTCAATTTTTTGTCAAATAACTCCTCATTAATTAATTTATAGTATCTCATTTTGAATGACTAATTATTGCAAGGAAAACACGGGGATGGTAATACATACAGATTCGTTTGCAAATGAAAGAATATTCGTTTGCATTCTCAAATGTAGGTGCACCAGGATCGTGTCGTGGTGTTCGCGTGTGTCGGACAGACGCGTAGAACCCAGCCACCCACACCCCCCTCCCTCACTCCCCTCCCCCAAAAGGGACAACGACAAAATAAATTCGCGCTTCCACGTTTCAGATTGAAATATCCTGCGGCCCCAATTCCAACCCTGCAAAATCTCCCTTCTCCACCATCCCCTTCCGCGCCCAGATTGCTCAAATCCCTAATTCACCGCCAACCCAAGCAAAGTTCGAATCGCCCCTCGTCTCGTCTCTTTCCCCACCTCTGTGCTGGACGACGACGACGAAGACGACGGTCGCGCTTCACCACCGCACCGGAGCTACCTCATCTACGCCCTCGTCCACCGCACCGGGTGGTCCACCGACAACGTCGGCCGCCGCAACCGACATGCCTCACAGACACCGACTTCCACCGCATCAGGTGCGCTTCACGGACGCCGTCTCCCAGCTCACCGGGGCTACTTCATCGAGCACATCATCGCGCCTCCGCCCCCCGAGGCCGCTGGGGCTTCACCAATGGTCTCGTCCACCACATCGTAGCACTCCGCTGCCACTCAAGATCTGCATCCGTGCGTGGCCAGCCAACGCCAGCGCATCACCCTCAACGGCTCTGAAGTGACCCGCACTCTAGCTAGGCGAGCATGCCCAAACGCCGGCCCGAACTAGGTATCCACACATCACTCCCTTCACTGTTCCGACGATGTTTGGATATCCTTTCTCTTCTCTCTTAGCTTACACGCCTATCCAACTCTGACTTTAACTCTTATTTCTTCAGGAGATATCATCTGAAACAAGCAAATCCATTTTTTAGCGAAGCATGACGGCGCTATGGGATCTGGTACACATCCTGCACACCCGTATAACCTTGTAAGTATCTGTCCTCCAGTACAACAACAAGGTCGATTCCTCTTATTTGATAAGCCATTCGCCGTGTCAAAAATGCAGAGGGGGATGCAAGGAGCACAAGGCCTGCACATCCAAGCAAGTGGTAACATGGACTTGTACATGGAACATCCCAAGCGCAAGCAGAGCTGCGATGAGCACAGCATAACGAGCTAGCGTAAGTCCACGCATTTCATTTAATCCGTCTTGGCATTACGTGTAGGATTTGTGTGCGATGGCGGATCCACAATTCAAGTTACCAGGTAATATTTAACTTAAAAAATAATAAGTCACTTGCACTCAGGAAATCAACAAAACTTGATAAATCTGAAGCTACATGCACTTTGAAAACCAGCTAATGATCCAAAGTAGTTCAGATTATAAACACTAAATGATGCAAGCACCAAAAAACACAAAATGTAACATGGTGTACAAGGACTACAAACATGGTCTGTACCTGCTTGAATTATTTGTTCTCTGGCTGAAAATATCAAAGTGTAATTGCACCTATAACCAGTGCGCAAACTGCATATCAATATATCTATCCTGCACAAGCATGCCAATAGTTTCAAGCAACATATTAGAAAAGTATTTATGCTACGTTGTCATGATACGGGGACTTTCTGGTACATGGCCTCGACGTTTCCTCAAGCCATGAAAATGCACTATAATTTGCTTGTCATCAATGCCTGCAAATCTCTATGTCTCTCTCAACATAGCAGATCATCATTAGACACTAAATCCTTCAATGGGAGCTTGTAAAATGCTTGCATTAGATGCCTCATTAGACACTATATGTTCATCACCAGGAGCATGTGAAATGTTTGCATCAAATCCTTGATTAGCAGTCTGTTCATTAGACACTTTGGGTTCAAGAACAACATGAGCTTGGATGTTTGCACCGGAAACTTGATTAGATACATCAGATTCAGTCAGTTCAGTATTGATTGGGGGAGTTATAAAATAGGACAATTCCATTTATCCCCCTAACTTGAGCCACCACCTGGCATTTGCCCCTAATTTTCAGGTATGCTAAAAAATACCCCTCTTCCGTCAAGTCACCTTACAGAAATGCCCTTGCCGTCCGGACAAAGGGGTTTGCCGTCTCGTGAATAGTAACATGGGGAACAGTAAATTCGAAAAAAATAGAAAAAAAATCAAAAAAATCTAAAATTTTGTGGGATCGAAGATACTTAAGGGCGCAAGGTGTGTGCAAATTTTCATGTTGTTTGGACATTCCAGGAACTCGTGGGAAAGGAAAAATTTAAATATGTACACTATGGACAGTAAATTCAAAAAAAATAGCAAGAAAATTTTAAAAAATATGATTATTTTTGGCATCAAAGAGGCTTGGGTGCGCAAGGCGCTTGCAAATTTTTGTGATCAAATGGCATGCGAGGTGCTCTAGCAAAAAAATAGTGCATTTTTCAAAGTTTTTTTCTGTGCCAAATTTTGTTTTTTCTCCACGAGCTCCTACAGTGTCGAAACGCAAAAAAAATTGCATGCACCTTGCGCACCCAGCCTCTTTGATGCCAAAAAATTTCATATTTTTTTGAATTTTCTTGCTATTTTTTTGAATTTACTGCTCACAACGTACATTTTAAAGTTTTTCGTTTGACACGAGCTGCTAGAATGTCCAAACTATGCTAAAATTTGCACACGCCTTGCCCCCTTGAGTATCTTCGATCCCACAAAATTTCAGATTTTTTTGATTTTTTTGCTATTTTTTCGAATTTACTGTTCACCATTTACTATTCACCAGACGGTCAAACCCCTTTGACCGGACGGTAACGGCACAGAAAGGCATTTCTATAAGGTGACTTGATGGAAGAGGGGTATTTTTGACCATACCTGGAAATTAGGGGCAAATGCCAGGTGGTGGCTTAAGTTAGGGGGATAAATGGAATTGTCCCTACAAAATAAGTAGAAATTGGTTTCATTTTCTCATAGATTCCCTACATACAAGCAGTTTTACAACACCGTCCGGTTTAACTATTGGCCAGAAATTGAAGAGTTGAATTAGATATAATCAGGGCTGTGATGTACCTGCTCGTTACCCAAGCTACTCTTGCAAGTTGTGACTGTCCGTTTGCGCAAGCTCGATGCCATGCCCGTGCTGCCGCCGCTGCCTCCCACGCACGCTACACCCAGGGTTGGATCTTCATCTTCTTGTCCTTCCGTTCGCTTGAAGCCCGGCGACCGCCCTCCAACGAGGGCTCGAGGAAGTGCTGTGTCGGTCTGTCCGTGGCGGCTAGGTTAGGAGCGAACGGTGGAGGTCGGAGCGGATGAATTGGGATTTTTCCTGCTTTGTCGATCGATATGGGAGGCGCGCTTGGGCCATGAGCCTGCTATAGGGCCTGCCTTGCACTTATGTTATTGGCCTATCCAAATTGAAACATTTTTCTTCATTTTTTACATTGCACCTTTCGTGCGTTGGGACGAACAAAACTAGCACAGGCCAACTTTGGATGACTCAAACTAGGTGCACACTTTTGAGCCACCCGAGGCGGCCTCCCATACCAGCCCCTGTGGTGGCGTCGCCCCTTTTTGCATGTATGATAGGGGTAGTGAAAAATATTCCAGTGGCGCTTTTGATTTACCCACAGAATGGTTGAATTGCTTGTTTCTATGAACTAAGTTTGCCAATAATGTGAAGGATGCCAGTCTTTTCATCCTATTGTAGATTGTTTAGATCTCAATATGCCAAAAGTAATCGCATGAAATATACAGTAAAAGCCAGTGTGATGTGTGTGGCTACAACTAGTCTGACTACACGTCCTCATATAACATATCAAGGACGCACCATCTTACCAGATTAACCATTCGACTTACCAATGCAGTGTGGGAAGAAAGAAGTATTGGGACTGCGTATCCAAGCAATTGATGCCATGGACTCCTTCGTACAACCTTGTAAGCGAAAAAGAAGTTGCAGTGTGCCTGTACAAAGAACTAGCGTAAGTCCAGTTACCTGCTTCTCGGAATTTTACTTAGCCACTTATTGCAAAAATTGTTAAATTACGTTGCTTGGCTTAATTTAGTTTGCTACTAATTACATAATGCCACAACCTGTTAATCCTATTATAGACTGCACCTATCTATGTGTTTGATACTTACTGTTAAGAATTACCTGTTTGCCTGAACTTAAATAGCTATTTGTTTGTTTAACTGCTTTGCTGCTGCAACAACGGGTTACAATGATGTTAATAACTAGTTTTCAGCATCGAATTGAAACTCTTTAATTCCTTGTTTGTTTAACTGGTTTGCTGTTACAACTCCCACTTGAGATGTTTTGCTAACTTCAACTTTTCTGAATCCAATCGGAACTTTAATGACAAAACAGGTTAGCCCAAGATCAAAGAGCAAGGTCCCCATGGATGTTGTATTATCCCACAGCAGTGGCACCGGCCCAATCGTGCATTATGAATTGCCAACTACTGATGCTCTAGAGGCTAAACTAGTGGTAGAAAGAGATTCTGCTTCTGCATTTAGAGATGAAGTTCACATGTTGAGGAAGCAAACAGCACAATCAGTAGCAGTACTCAAGACAACCATTAAATATTTTGTGGATTTCAAAACGAAGCAAGTTGAGACTGACCACATTGTTAAGGTCCTGAAGGGGAAAAGGAAATTAAATTCCCACTTGGTAAATCATAGGTGAAATGTTCTTTCCATCGTTTAATAACCTTTGTGTTGTTTGTTCATGTAATCAATCAAACCATTTGTTTTAGAGATCATGTAATAGTTGTTTTTTGTCTTTTGGTTAATGATTTTATTTGAGCACAAGTCTGTATTAATTGATAAGACTCGGAGACATTTCATTTTGATTGCCGTGCCAAACCTACAAATATGCCAATCGGGCTGAATGTGCATTCAGCAATAATAGTAGTATAGATGGACCATAAGTGGCATGCATCGGAAAGGGCCAAGATGTTGTAGTAGCTTGGCTAAAAAAAAGATGATGTTGTAGCAAAGAAAAGTACAGCGGCCTAGCTTATGTATGTTAGTTGATATCCATATACTCTATAAGTGTTTATATGTCTGTTAGTTCTGTACATTCTTGGTTGATTCACTCGGTATTTGAATCTTGATACATCGCTTGTGTACATATCTAAATGGTAGTACACATTATGCTGCGTGTGACATTTGAGTTGGACATGAAGTGTTCCAAATATTCGAATTCACCTTAAACTTGATTCTAGCTTCTGAATTTGCGTATCGGCATTTGTAAACCATATTCATATATGACAGTGGAATACATCATTGTTGTCCTTTTGAAGATATGTAAAAACACATAGAATGATTTATAAAGATTCATATAGGAATACAAAATGGATTCAAATTTAGTTGCCAGGGTAAACGTGGATGGTTATTGTCCCAAAATTCGAAAGAAGCGGCAAAATGTCCACTCCCACGTTGGCTACCCGAAGCCAAGTGTTTGGGAGATGGAAATTACTGTCTACCCATTACATGGACGATTCGGCGGCCCGATTTCCACTGCTCTAAATAGGGGTAGGATAGTAACTTCAATAAGACGTGACACGACCTCTGAGCCCATTCCGACACGGTGGGCGCCAAACATGGGAGGCAAAACACATTTGATTCAAGCCCGTCCAAAAGACCTCTGTTTCTCCCTCCATTTCCCCATTCATACACGGTGGGTGGCAAAACAAACTCGACTCGGCCGAAATCGATGTAGGCAAATATTTTCAATAGGGGCAGGTTTGTAGCTTCACTCAGACGTGACACAACCGCCCTACCTGTCAGCCCCGTTCATACACCATGGGTGCCAACCATGGGCGCCAACCACCCTCTCCTCGCCCGAAATCGCTCTAGGCAAATATTGGCGAGATGCGAGATTACCGTCGTATCCTCAACCGAAGAGACGTCCAAATTTTAACTGGGGGCTAAGTTCGTAACTTTCCCATATTTCAGACAGGCGCGTCCCAAAAACATGGTTCCCCGTACCTCTCCCTCCATTTTCCCATTCATACACCGTCCGCGCTAGAACACCATCCTCACACCAGCCTCCGTCCGCCACCCCATCCATCGTCGCCGTCCTCCACCACATCCATCGCCACCGTCCTCCACCATGCCAGAGCGCCTACCAAGATCGCGTCGTCCACTGCTAGAGATGGACGTTTCTCATCCACGACGACGGACCAAGAGCCTTGCATCACGTCCTCTCGCTTCATCGGCGCCGCCGTCCTCTTTGTCGGGGCCACTCACACGACCTTCTCTTCCACCGCAACGGGACTTATCCCCCGATGCACCCGTCTACCGTCACAGATCTGCTTCAACGCCACCAACAGCCATCGCACCCTCGATGCATACACAGTGCCGCAAGAGAGGTGGTACTTCATATCTCCTCAACTTTTTGATCTCAACCAGAAAATAGATCTTAACTTGGTTACTCTACTTTCTTTTCAGCTCTTAGAATTTATTTCTTAGTTCAAAGCAAACAATGGCAGCTAAATAACATTTCTCCGGTTTCCCCCTTTTATGATCACTATACAATCAGAATACGTGCTTCGTGTCATAATAGCACTGCTCGACCCATCAAGCTAAACAAGCTTAATTTTTCAAATACGAATCTGATATTATTAAAACATATCCGTTTAATTGGTCAGCTAAATGTTCCTAAATTAGTTTCCAAAATGCATGTTCACCGCTCAGATGTGTATCTCTACAGGGTGCCCACGGTGGGCCGGCCCACCCTGGAATTTTGGGTCATCCCAGGCCCCAATTCCCCTCTGTTCTGCTGCGCGCTTCCGATCTCTACTACCGGCCTTTGCCTCCGGTGACTTGCCGTCCCTGGACGGCATGACTCTAGGAGGAGACGCCGGACTAACAGGAGGTCAGGAGCCGCTCGCCCAACAGCGTTGCCGCTACCCGTGCACGCCGTCGTGCCTACCTTCCCAGCCCGTTCAGGGCTCAGGCGTGCAGCACCCACTAAGCCAATCCGATTTATCCTGAGATAAGTCCTCAACACTCAGCAGCCACTCTTCATCACCCATTTTCTAATTGATTCATTACTCATTAGGCAGGACTGTCATTAGGGTTTGTTGTGTGCTCAGTGCTACCTACACTTAACGGTTCAGATGTATTTCGATAATCTTTAGTACCTGTAAAGTTCACAGGGTTTTCAAAATTCCGGCCCTAGGAACAGACACTAGTCATTTTGGATTGTTGGTCGTAGTGACATTGACCCAGATTACTACTGCAAGCCAGGTTTGTTGAAAATTTTACTTGTCTTTCTTACTCATTGATATAATATCCAATTATTCACGTCGATTAGTTGCAAACAATAAGTGCTAGACAAACTTCTTGATTCAGATTTTGGACGGTCTCTTACTGTAGTTACAATTTTGCATACTTCTCCTAGTGAGCTCACAAGTAAATGATTGATTCACTACATCTATGCTTGCCTTGTCATATTTGTTGTCAATATTCTTTTAGGGTGGACCACCCTGTTTCTAAATACTGCAACCGTAGACACGAGTGAATAGTATTTCTCTATGTGATCTCTTCCATCATGTGTGGGCAATTGAACACTACATTGTATAGAAATAAAGTGTCATTTCCGGCTTTTACATAGGCTTCGATCTTTTACAGGAATACAATCACAGATTTGCTTTGTGTCGCACTACCAACACTCCACCCTTGAAGCTAAACATTATGCCACTCATAATTCCTTAGTTTATTTGTTCAAATACCAATTTCATATAATTCTAATGTTCCTACTTCAGTTTTGAAATATGTGTCTGCCTGTTATAGAGACATAAGGGGTTTGTATTTCTGTGTGTGGTCTGGTCAGCACGGTTGGGGGGCGAACTTTGCATATGCAGGGTTTTATAGGGAGACACTCTTCGAGTTGAATCCGCAATGCATTCCATAGATAATCTGACTACTTTTTATGTTTTCATGAATCTCAGATTCTGAACAGCATCATAATGATTATGAGCTTGCGTGCATGAAAAGAATAAAGCAGAACAATGCCATGGTTGTCAAACTTGGCATTAAGGGACTGAAATCAAGTCTGGATGCAATGCAATGCAAACGCTCTCCACCTACAGATTCATGCTCATAATATGATCCTAACAGTGATTCTGAGCTAGAGGGAGACCTAAGTCAATGTAGCTCCTTAATGGAGGAGTCAGAGGAAGATGCCCTATCTTATTCACCCATCAAGGTGCTTGCTCTAAGTTTCCAAGGTTATATTTGTCGCACATATATTGCAACTATTGCTTTGCATTGCTTCTACTTTGTTGAAGTGCCATTAGCTTAGTTTACACATCGTGTATGTCAATACGGCCTGCCTATCCATTTTTAGTACATATTCCATCTGTTATCATACCATATTTATCCATTCAAATCTTGTTCTTATGTATCAGACGTTCAAAAGGAAGAGGGTGATTGCTGATCGTGAAGGAGCACAAGCAAAGTATTTGGAAAAGGTAGTGACACATGATAAATCAAATAGCCCATTAGGTGTAGTTGCAATATCACCTGACCCACAAAACACCCCAACTCTAGCAGGCTCTGGCCCTACTACACTGGTCATTTCTGATGCCCCAACTCAATGAGACCCCAACCGCGACAAAGCAGTATGATGATGCCAGTTAACATAGCACCGACTCTACGATGCAAAACCCCCATTCCAAAGAAAGAGTACTGACAAATCCGGTTGCCAAATCCTTTTCGAACGGAGAGAGCCCCAATTGCAGCAAATAGGACCCTTGTTCCATTTCTTCCCAGTTTAGAAGACAAAGCTTATATTCTTGTCAGAACTTTGTGCGCATCTTTCCTTCATGGAAAGATTATACATGAATACAGAACAATTTCGATCTTCCTCCGCAACTTACGCATAATTAATGTACTAATGTTATTCATGGTCATTACTGCATATGTTTCTGCTGATAGAAGACACAAGATTTCATTATTTTAAATAGGCGAGGACCAAACTGGATTGTGAAGATGAGCAAGGGTTGGTTGCGCTTTTCAAGCACTCGTTGATGAAGTATCGTTCCTACCTAAGGCAAGCGCACTTTGATGGCAAGCCTCTAAACGAAATTTCTGTAAAGTCTCCGGTGCTACATTTATCCAACGGTGACTGGAATAATCTTGTTACACATTGGTCTCGGCTGCAGCGTAAGGTACTACCTATGATATCACATCACAATTTGAACTACATTTCTACATTTGCCTTAACGTCTCACTTGTACGAAAACTATTAGCAGAAGAACATCCGTTCTCAAGGGACCACAGAATCTCGCAACTATACTGCACACTGCTTTGCTCTTGTGAGTACCTCTTGCCCTGTATGACCATACTTACTTTCATAGCTGTTTGATTATGTAGCATCACTTCACATGTTAGTCTCGTTATCGTCCATTTGGTGGACATTATAAGATCTGTATGGACTCTTACATAAATTTAGAATCAACCCAATGCTTTTGAAGAGGTTTAGCTCTGCAGTCCTATTGTAAGGACTGAATGTCGTCTATGACATTATAAGAACGTTTTGTACAGTACACCAGTGTTCAAAACACTCTTGTATTATGGGAAGAGAGAATGGTTCATTGTGTAGCATTCTGCATCTTATCTCCCTTGCCCACCATTTACTAAAAAAGATCAGATCTATATTTAATCTTACCAAAAAGTAGAATACACAGACAATGACAGTGCAGAAGTGTAGCCCATTGGTCTTGTCAGTACGTTTTCTCCTGTAATGCTTGTACTTCCAGGGATTGGTAGTTGATTATGTAGCATCAATCTGCATCTTATCTTCATTATCCTCTATCCCTTCCAGCATTATCATATCTATAATTACTCTCTACAAAATGTAGAGTACGGGAAATGCTTATGAGGAAGATTATGTGCTGAAATTCTTGAGTTATCCTTCCCTTGACATGGAGAAGGGCATTATAAAGCCGGTGTTAACTGTTAATGTAAGTCAGTCCTTCTAAAGCCTTTATCCTCAACTGCTGTTTAATTTGCTCATACTCCCTATCGTTTCTTTCTGTTAGTTCTTTGTTTCTACCAAAATGCATGTTTGCAAGAACCGTAAGTTCTATGTTTTACTTGTAAAACCAAATTCCTTATTCATACCATGCACATTACTCAATACTCCCTATATGTATGCTTGTTTTTGTGGATCTATAATCGAGTGTATGGTGAAGCAGCCCACGTTTGCACCTTGTCATCTCCTGTTTTATCTTACTGATGTGGCTGATGATATGAACAACATGCCATGCACATTAACCAAAATAGATACAATGATTTTCTTTGCCTTTATCTATGCTTGTTATGTTGACATGGTAATCCAGTAGTGTGGTGAAGCTCCCCGCATTATGAACAATGCAAAATTATGCTATTGATATTTTGAACTTACTCTTTATTTTCTAATTTGAAATTGGATGGAATTGACAACACAGTTATCATCTTTGTTTATACACGTGCAAAATTTGTCATCTCTCTGCTTTGTTTCAGGGTGATATGCCCTGATGGCATGCACAAGTCTGCTGAAGGCTGTGCGACAAACCCAACATATATTGCAGCAAAGAAGGCAAAACATCTTGAAGATAGCGAGACAACCCCAAAGTCTTGTCTTGATGCAGTATTCAAGTTACTTGAGACTAGCGGTCGAGACAAGCCCACGAAATTTGTTATGCGAATCAGTTCGACTTCTTCAGGTCCCAAGTTCTAGCAGAAGGCATTACGCAACTCAACTTTGACTTGAAGTCCTATCTCTAAGAAAGATTGCGAGAACACCAATGAGAACCTCATCGATAAACAGCTACACTGGAAGCTATGACCGACATGCTAGGCGGTCTCACAGCCTTCTTTCGGCTGACTTCTTGCAGCGGTTCCAGCTAAGGCTAACCTTTCTTGAACTGTCTTGGAAGTGGTCTCGGTTCGGTATTATATTGTTACACCGCAATGGTGCCCAGTTTTGTAATCTGCTTCTTCGTTGTGCTTTATGATCCTTTGGTGGCGAACTTGATGCCCGATGGATGTAATATACCATAAATCCTTTATTGTATAGTGTAGGTTTATTGTTAGTTACTATGCCGTAATTTCTTTATTGTATAGAGTAGGTTTGTTCTTAATTCCTACTAGTTACTGCCATCATTCGCTATCTGAAAAAACATCTGATGTAGTCGTAGGGCGAAACATTCACCTCTAACTTGAACTGGTGTTTAGCGGGCCACAATTGGGCCGACCTGCATCCTTCTTGGGCCCGAATGATTGGGGCCTTCACACTTTGCGCGAGGCCCACAACTTACACCGGCCTATATTTTAGTTGGGCCTTTTGTGGACCCAGCTCTTAGTTTGGCCCAGGTAGCGTTGGGCCTTTAACAGGCTGAATATTGTACTGGCCTGTTACGGCCCAGATGACACCATGGGCCTTTAGCAGGCCAAAATGCATATTGGGCCTCAATTTTGACTAGTCGTCGACGGGCCTTCAGCAGGCTGAAATGTAAGTCGGGCCTTTTTGGGCCCAGTTATATCACGGGCAGTTACCAGGCCGAAACATATCTCAGGCCTTAGTTGGCCCACTGATATCATGGGCCTTTAAGAGGCCGAAAGCTTAATCTGGAACATCAACGGGACGAATTATGCGATAGGCCTTTAACAGGCCCAAAGTCACGTTGGGCTTAACTATTGCCACCTTTATCACAGGCCATTAGTGGGCCCGATGTCCTGTTGGACCATATATGGCCCATGGGCAGCACGGGCCCATTCCCAGGCCGAAAGTCACACCGGGCTGAAATGGGCCCATGTCTACATCGGGCCTCTAACAGGCTGAAAGTCACTGGGCTGTAATTGGGCCCAAATATCCGGCGAACAATTAACGGGCCAGATCTAGCTTCAAGCCGTAAATGGGCCCAAATATTCGGCGAACAATTAACGGGCCAGATCTGGCTTCGGGCCATAAATGGGCCTTTATTAAGCAGGCCATTATTGGGCTGGCCCACTAGTACCTGAGTAAGTATTACGGGCCTTTGACTGGGCCGGCCTTTTTAACCTATATGGGCCTCTGTTGGGCCGTGCCACGTGTCGACGTATCATAGGGGCTTTGGGTCCAATGAGCGGATGACATCTGTCCCAACGGTGAGCCGACACATGTTTCCTCTAGCCAATGATGATTTTACACGTGGAAAATCCCCATTGGTAGGGGCTGTTAACGGGTTATCGGATCCAAAACCGGACCCGATAGCTTAACGGCGTTCCGTTATGGTGGATGCCATGTGTCGGTCACCCTTGACGAAAGCACTTCTGTGACGCGTGATTTATCGTCATGGAAGTGGACACTTCCGTGATGATAATTTTGGTAATGTCATGGAACACTTCTACGACAGCACAGGTATGACTATCTTGATCCTGCCATAAATTTGTCATGGATGTAGATGCATGATAGAAAATGTGGCCTACTCTGACAAAGACGTATCATCACAGAAGTGTATTTTTTTGTAGTGTCTTCAACACCTACATGAAGTCATCATCAACAAAACCCAAGGTTAGTTCATCCCTCTAAGGGGGATATCACATCTAGGGGAAGCTTTACTCTAAGATTTGAGCTAAAGCAACACTAATGATGTGAACACAACAATGCTTTATGTAAAAGTGGTAACCCCACTTGTGCTTAAACGATGAGTATGACCTATGATCAAATGTTCTCATTTGACTCCTCAGTCAATATACTTATATATAGATAACCTAGTCATCGCCAATTGCTTGATAGATTCTAGAGTGTATGTGCATGCTTTGTCACATGTTTTATTTGCCATCTTATTGTGTGAGCATGTTGGTTGCATAATTTTCTCCATTCGAGGACATCCATTTGTTGTTTTGATTGTTTGGTTTTTCTTTTTGCCAAATGGATGGAAAAGAATGCCTAAGTACTTCCTCTAGCTAACTATGCCTTTTCTCGTCTCAAACTCTATTCATGCTACATCACAAAGTTTGAACAAGACTTTCGGACCCTCGGGGTGAGGAGCACTCGGAGCAACCGATCCATCAAGGGCTTAACTTCTAAAACCTCTTAATGCTTTTCAGTCAGACCAACTCATTCCTACTCGGTCTCACCGAAATCATTAAGTTGTCTAGGTTTTATCTCGGTGCAACCGATTAGAACTATTTGCTCACACCGAGTTGCAGCAACTGCAAGCAGTTTTGCATCTCGGTGCCACCGAGTCGTTCCATTCGGTCACAGCGACAACGACTGGGCATTTATACTCCGCGTACTCATATGGTTGGTAATTACTTCAAACCGCACGAGCTCGCACCCCAGCACTGTCGCCCTGGTCTCCGGATCGTCGCTGTCGTCGCCAGTGACCCTCCACTGCTGGTTTCCACCGTTGTCAACGGAATCCTCACCGCCGTTGTTGCCGTAGCAAATCCGCCGCCAAGTTAGGGTACGGATTTGACCCTTTGTGCTTTCCATTGCTCTGATTATTGCACAAAGTACATTGCCATTGTTCTTCCCACGTATGCGATTAATCTATCCACTGAACGAAATCACTAGTATAGATTTGATGCAAAAACTTAGGGTTAGGTTTCCGCCGAACCCATCTCGGACCGACCGATGTGAGGATCTCGGCCACACCGATTGGCCCTGGCCATTGCACAAGTACAACTCAATCTGACCGAAGTGTACTGATCACTGAGATCGAAATCACTTTCTCTGTGAAACCCTAGCATCTCGGAGTCACCAAACTACGTTTTGGCCTGACCGAAACTGTATGTTTAGACTCTGTTAATGCTTCGGGGTCACCGAGTTTGTCAAATTGGTAGCTCCAAAATGCTTTCTGCTGAAAACTAAAGTTAAGTTTTTTCTCAATATTTTTGCAAAATAAGTTGTACTTTGTGATGCTCATCTACTCTATCTATACCCAATTATTCATAGTGTCAATTGCAGCTATGTCAGAGGGTAGTGATAGTCAGAACAGGTCTGAGGAGCAGCTCAACCTCAGTGAGGGCACTAGTCCCTCCAGTAGCTCTGATGATGGGAGCAGGAGCACTCCCAGCAATTTGCCTAAGGCAGCTACTATGCAAAGGAAGAAAAGGACATCTGAATCTGAGGATGAAGATTTTGTGATTGAGGAGGAAGTGACCTCCAAGAAGAAGGTACTTGATACGTCTCCAACGTATCTACTTTTTCGAACGCTTTTCCTCTTGTTTTGGACTATAATTTGCATGATTTGAATGAACCTAACCCCGGACTGACGTTGTTTTTAGCAGAACTACCACGGTGTTGTTTTTGTGTAGAAATAAAAGTTATCGGAATGGAACGAAACTTTGCGAGGATTTTTTATACAATAAAAGAGAATTTCTGGAGCCAAGAGCCACCGGAGGGGAGGCACCTGGGTGGGCACAACCCACCAGGGTGCGCGTGCCCTCCCTGGCGCACCCAAGTGGGTTGTCCCCACCTGGTGGCCCCGCAGACCCTGAAACTAACGCTATAAAATCATATTTTCCAGAAAAAAATCAGGGAGAAAGAATTATCGCGATCCACGAGACGGAGTCGCCATCACCTCCTGATCTTCATTGGGATGCCAGATCTGGAGTTCGTTTGGGGCTCCGGAGAGGGGGGTCTTTATTCTTCGTCATCACCAACCCTTCTCCATCGCCAATTTCATGATGCTCCCAACCGGGAGGGAGTAATTCCTTTCTAGGCTCGCTGGTCGGTGAGGAGTTGGATGAGATTCATCATGTAATCTAGTTAGTTTTGTTAAGGACTGATTGAGGGAGTCCTAGATTAAGGGGTCCTCAGGCGCCCGGCCTATGTGACGTGGGTCGGACTGATGGGCCATGAAGATACAAGACAGAAGACGACACTCTCATGTCTGGATGGGACTCTCCTTTGCGTGGATGGCAAGCTTCACGTTCGGATATGAAGATTCCTTCCTCTGTAAACCGACTCTGTACAACCCTAGGCCCCTCCAGTGTCTACATAAACCAGAGGGTTTAGTCCGTAGTGGCAATCGCAATCATACAGGCTAGACATCTAAGGTTTAGCCATTACGATCTCGTGGTAGATCAACTCTTGTAATCCTCATATTCATCAAGATCAATCAAGCAGGAAGTAGGGTATTACCTCCATCAAGAGGGCCCGAACCTGGGTAAAACATCGAGTCCCCCGTCTCCTGTTACCATCGAACTTAGACGCACAGTTCGGGACCCCCTACCCGAGATCCGCCGGTTTTGACACCGACATTGGTGCCTTCATTGAGAGTTCTGCTGTGACGTCTAAGACAGGATTGATGGCTCGCCTTGTTATCAAGGATAGTTTCACCTCCGGAAGAGCCCTGGCCTCTGGCCCAACCCTCCGGCTGGGCGGCTTTACCATGACCGCTCGCTCGGCTGTCAAGGCGATGATGACTTCTCAGGTCATCGAAAATCGTCTTCGTGTTGACTCCGAATACTCCAAACGGATGGATCCGGCGGAGTTGTCGTCTTTAAACGAACTCCTGGATCGCATCGCCGCCATGGGGGTCGCAATAGACTATGATCAGATTGGGCTTAAACCCGATCAGAGAGAAATCAAATCTCCATCGATCACCCATCAGATAGCGGTCGTAGAGGAGAAAAACAACAACTCTTTCCCTATGTTGAAGACGAGTTGTGTTCGGATTTCCGAGCTCGAAGAGCCGGATACCTGTCTGCGGGACGACGCTCCTGGTCCTCCGAACCTAGAATCGGGCGTCGAGCCTGGAAAATCATTTAGCATCCCGGAGCCCGAACTAATAAGCTCGAAAGTTCTTCAAACTCCGGACTCCAAATTGGGCCGGGGTTCGGATTTAAAGCCACCCACCCTCCACAAGCAATATTCGCCAGGCAATTCTTGCCTCCGGATATATGTGACCTCATGTATGTACGACAGCAGACAGTGCATCACTTTTGGGCCAGATTCCTCCTTGTCAAAGACAAGATTAAAGATTGCCACGACAAAGACGTGATTGCAGTATTCTGCAATAATTGCACGGACGAAGGAATCCTCAATGCCATCAACCGCCGTAGCGTATTACACTTTGCTGACTTGGAAACCATAGTACAGAAGTACTACGCAATGGAAAGCGCCTGGAAAACTCAAACAGCTCGTCGGGAACCACCGGTCTCCACTCAACCCCTCTGGCGGGCAAAAAGGATGCACCCTCGCGGGGCACTGCTACCTCTTGAGCACTGCGTTGGATTTCCCCGAAGAGGAAAGGATGATGCAGCAAAGTAGCGTAAGTATTTCCCTTAGTTTTTGAGAACCAAGGTATCAATCCAGTAGGAGGCTATGCGCGAGTCCCTCGTACCTACACAAAGCAAATAACTCCTCGCAACCAACGCGAATAGGGGTTGTCAATCCCTTCACGGTCACTTACGAGAGTGAGATTTGATAGAGATGATAGATAATATTTTTGGTATTTTTGGTATAGAGATGCAAAGTAAAATAAAAGGCAAAGTAAAAAAGCAAAGCAATAATAAAGTTATGGAAGATTATTATGATAAAGATAGACCCAGGGACCATAGATTTCACTAGTGGCTTCTCTCAAGAGCATAAGTATTTTACGATTGGGTGAGCAATTCTTGTTGAGCAATTGGCCAATTGCGCATAGTTATGAGAATATCTAGGTATGATCATGTATATAGGCATCACGTCCGAGACAAGTAGACCGACTCACACTGCATCTACTACTATTACTCCACTCATCGACCGCTATCCGGCATGCATCTAGAGTATTAAGTTAAAACAGTAATGCCTTAAGCAAGATGACATGATGTAGAGGGATAGTTTCATGCAATATGATAAAAACCCCATCTTGTTATCCTCGATGGCAACAATACAATCGTGCCTTGCTGCCCCTCATCATTGGGAACGGACACCGCAAGATTGAACCCAAAGCTAAGCACTTCTCCCATTGCAAGAAAAACCAATCTAGTAGGCCAAACTAAACTGATAATTCGAAGAGACTTGCAAAGATAACCAATCATACATAAAAGAATTCAGAGAAGATTCAAATATTGTTCATAGATAGACTTGATCATAAAACCACAATTCATCTATCTCAACAAACACACCGCAAAAGAAGATTACATCAAATAGATCTCCACGAAAGAGGGGGAGAACATTGTATTGAGATCCAGAAAGAGAGAAGAAGTCATCTAGCTACTAACTATGGACCCAAAGGTCTGAGGTAAACTACTCACACTTCATCGGAGGGGCTATGATGATGTAGAAGCCCTCCGTGGTAGATGCCCCCTCCGGCGGAGCTCCGGAACAGGCCCAAGATGGGATCTCGTGGGTACAGAAGGTTGCGGCGGTAGAATTAGGTTTTTGGCTCCGTCTATGATCGTTCGGGGGTACGTAGGTATATATAGGAGGAAGAAGTACGTCGGTGGAGCTTGATACGTCTCTGTCGTATCTATAATTTTTGATTGTTCCATGCCAATATTCTACAACTTTCATATACTTTTTGGCAACTTTTTATACTATTTTTGGGACTAACATATTGATCCAGTGCCCAGTGCCAGTTCCTGTATGTTGCATGTTTTTGGTTTCGCAGAATATCCATATCAAATGGATTCCAAACGGGATAAAAAAGGACGGAGCTTATTTTTCGAATATTTGGAAAATCTGGGAAAAAGATCAACGCGAAACACTGTCCGAGGTGGCCACGAGGCACGGGCCCACGCCCGTACCAGGAGGGCGCGCCCCCCACCCTCGTGGGCCACCCGTAAGGCGGTTGATGCCTTTCTTCGGCCACAAGAAAGCTAATTTTTGGTAAAAAAATCACGGCAAAGGTTTTAGTCCAATCGGAGTTACGGATCTTCGGATATAAAAGAAACAAATAAAAGGCAGCAGTAATGTAACGCGTAAACAGAGAGAGACAAAGAGACAGATTCAATCTCGGAGGGGCTCTCGCCCCTCCCACGCCATGGAGACCATGGACCAGAGGGGAAACCCTTCTCCCATCTAGGGAGAAGGTCAAGGAAGAAGAAGAAGGAGGGGGGCTCTCTCCCCCTCGCTTCTGGTGGCGCCGGAGTGCCACCGGGGGCCATCATCATCAATGTCATCTTCACCAACAACTTCACCGCCATCATCACCAACTCTTCCCCCGTCTATGCAGCGGTGTAACCTCTCTCTTACCCGTTGTAATCTCTACTTAAACATGGTACTCAATGTATATATTATTTCCCAATGTTGTATGGCTATCCTATGATGTTTGAGTAGATTCGTTTTGTCCTATGGGCTATTTGATGATCGTGATTGGTTTGAGTTGCATGTTTTATTATTGGTGCTGTCCTATGGTGCTCTCCGTGTCGCGCAAGCGTGAGGGATTCCCGTTGTAGGGTTTGCAATATTTTCATGATTTGCTTATGGTGCGTGGCGTGAGTGACAGAAGCACAGACCCGAGTAAGTAGGTTTTTTGCGTATGGGATAAAGGGGACTTGATACTTTAATGCTATGGTTGGGTTTTACCTTAATGAATCTTTAGTAGTTGCGGATGCTTGCTAGAGTTCCAATCATAAGTGCATATGATCCAAGTAGAGAAAGTATGTTAGCTTATGCCTCTTCCTCAAATAAAATTGCAATAATGATTACCGGTATAGTTATCGATTGCCTAGGGACAAATAACTTTCTCGTAACAAAAATCTCTCTACTAAAACTAATTTAGTTGTGTCTTTATCTAAACAGCCCCTAGTCTTTATTTTCGTGCTCTTTACTTTCTTGCAAGCCTATCCAAAAACACCTACAAAGTACTTCTAGTTTCATACTTGTTTCCTAGGTAAAAGCGAGCGTCAAGTGTGCGTAGAGTTGTATCGGTGGTCGATAGAACTTGAGGGAATATTTGTTCTACCCTTAGCTCCTCATTGGGTTCGACACTCTTACTTATCGAAAGAGGCTACAACGGATCCCCTATACTTGTGGGTTATCAAGACCTTTTTATGGCGCCGTTCTTGCGGAGCAATAAGCGATGGGGTGAATATTCTCGTGTGTGCTTGTTTGCTTTATCACTAAGTAATTTTTATTTGCTGTTCTTAGTTGTTTTCTATCTTTAGTTATGGGTAGGAAACGCAAAATACCAAAAAATTAGTTGTACCTACTGTACCAATGGTTGAAGAACCACTCAAAATCTATCACATTGCTAAAGCTTATTACTTGGAACATCTTCGATCCCTTTGTGCTCGTGCTGAAACCCCAACTAGCTTAGTTGTGGGCAAATCTTTAGATGAGCATGCCTGTTGTGTGCGACACCGTATATCTGAACAAGGGAAACTTTTACTGGATCAAATTCATCGTATGCAATGCTATGCTTGGAATTTATGTTATATGTATGATTTTACTTGTTGTTCTGAAAACCCTCAGAAACACTTTCCCTATCAATGTGAGTTTAGTGATAATGGAATCGTATCTTTGTATGCTAAGGGTGTTTATAGTTACTATGATGTTCAACAAATTGAAGAATTTGTTGCTTTTAAGGGTGCTTATGAAATTGCTTCTTTGATTGAAAAGTATGATGCTACTCTTTACAAATCTGAAAAAATTTCCATACTTAAATATTGCTATGATAATTATGCTTCTAATGCCTAAGTTAAACCATATATTGAGGACTACTCCGCTGTCCAAGAAGAGATTAATATTTTGCAGGAGTCTATGAAAGAAGAAATCGATGAAACTGTGAGCTCATTGGATGAAAAAGATGATGAGGAGAGCGAAGAACAAAAGGAGGAAGAGCGGATTAGCTACCCATGCCCACCTTCTAATGAGAGTAACTCTTCAAGTCATACATTGTTTAATTTCCTTCGTGCTTATCAAGGATGATTGCTATGATGATTGTTATGATCCCATTGATGCTCTTGAAATAGCCCTTTTTGATGATGCTTGCTATGCTTGTGGCCAAGATGCCAATATGAATTATGCCTATGGAGATGAACTTGCTATAGTTCCTTATGTTAAACATGAAATTGTTGCTATTGCACCCACGCATGATAGTCCTATTATCTTTTTGAATTCTCCCGGTTATACTATATCGGAGAAGTTTGCTCTTATTAAGGATTATATTGATGGGTTGCCTTTTACCGTTGCACATGATGATTTTGATGAATATAATATGCATGTGCTAAATGCTCCTACTTGCAATTATTATGAGAAAGGAACTATATCTCCACCTCTCTATGTTTCCCACACGATAAAATTGCAAGAAACTGTTTATACTATGCATTGGCCTTTACTATGTGTGCATGAATTGTTCTTTTATGACATGCCGATGCATAGGAAGAGAGTTAGACTTCGTCATTACATGATATATGTTGCTTTTTGCTCACTACTAAATTACAAATCATTGCTAATTAAAATTGGCTTTGATATACCTTGGGATCCGGGTGGATTCACTACTTGAGCACTATATGCCTAGCTTAATGGCTTTAAAGAAAGCGCTGCCAGGGAGACAACCCGGAAGTTTTAGAGAGTCATTTATTTCTTTTTAGTGCTTTCATATATTTTAGAAACAACAAAAATAAAGAGGGGGACCCAAAACTTTTAATAAAGGAAAGTGAAAGTGAGAAAGACAAGCATTGTTGAAGTGGGAGAGCTCCTTGAACTTTGTTCATGCTCACGGCAACTTTGTGAATCTTGATTACAGAAACTTTTCAACAAAAATAATTATCCCCTTGTACAATTCCATTATATTATAAAAATAACGTGCCAAGGTTTGCCTTTAGGATGTTTACAATGCTTGTTGGTTTGTACGGTGCAGGACAGAAACTTTGGCTGTAGTGAGCGATTTTACATTTTCTACTGGAACGTCAAATGATTCTGATTATTTTTGCACTGTCTTGATGTATGAATTTTTTATTTTTCCTAATTTTGGTAGAATTTTTCATGTATCATAAGTATGGTGAATGTTCAGATTTCTACAGACTGTTCTGTTTTAGACAGATTGTGTTTTTGATGCATAGTTTGCTTGTTTTGATGAAACAATCGATTTATATCAGTGGATTACACCATGAAAAAGTTATACTACAGTAGACACAATGCAAAAAATAATAATTGGTTTGCAACAGCACTTAGAGTGGTGATTTGCTTTATTATACTAACGGATCTTACCGAGTTTTCTGTTGAAGTTTTGTGTGGATGAAGTGTTCGATGATCGAGAAGGTCTCGATATGAGAAGAAGGAAGAAAGGCAAGAGCTCAAGCTTGGGGATGCCCGAGGCATACCAAGTAAATATTCAAGGAGACTCAAGCGTCTAAGCTTGGGGATGCCCCGGAAGGCATCCCCTCTTTCTTCAACAAGTATCGGTATGTTTTCGGATTCGTTTCGTTCATGCGATATGTGCAATCTTGGAGCGTGTTTTGCATTTAGTTTTCATTTTTCTTTTATGCACCATGCTGGTATGAGATGGTCCTTGGTTGATTTATAGAATGCTCATTGCACTTCACTTATATATTTTGAGTATGGCTTTATAGAATGCTTCATGTGCTTCACTTATATCATTTGAAGTTTGGATTGCCAGTTTCTCTTCACATAGACAACCACCATTTGTGGAATGCTCTTTTTGCTTCACTTATATTTGTTATAGTGTGGGCATATATTTTGTAGAAAGAATTAAACTCTCTTGCTTCACTTATATCTATTTAGAGAGATGACAGGAACTGGTCATTCACATGGTTAGTCATAAAATCCTGCATAAAACTTGTAGATCACTGAATATGATATGTTTTATTCCTTGCAATAGTTTTGAAATATAAAGATGGTGATATTAGATTCATGCTAGTGGGTAGTTGTGGATTTTAGAAATACTTGTGTTGAAGTTTGTGATTCCCGTAGCATGCACGTATGGTGAACCGTTAGGTGATGAAGTCGGGGCATGATTTATTTATTGATTGTCTTCCTTATGAGTGGCGGTCGGGGACGAGCGATGGTCTTTTCCTACCAATCTATCCCCCTAGGAGCATCTTGGCGTAGTACTTTGTTTCGATGACTAATAGATTTTTGCAATAAGTATGTGAGTTCTTTATGACTAATGTTGAGTCCATGGATTATACGCACTCTCACCCTTCCATCATTGCAAGCCTCTTGGTACCGTGCATTGCCATTTCTCACCTCGAGAGTTGGTGCAAACTTCGCGGTGCATCCAAACCCGTGATATGATACACTGTCACACATAAGCCTCATTATATCTTCCTCAAAACAGCCACCATACCTACCTATCATGGCATTTCCATAGCCATTCCGAGATATATTGCCATGCAAGTTCCATCATCATCATATACATGACTCGAGCATTCATTGTCATATTGCTTTGCATGATCATAAGATAGCTAGCATGATATTTTTATGGCTTGTCCGTTTTTTTGATATCTTTGCTACGCTAGATCCTTGCACATCCCGGTACACCACCGGAGGCATTCATATAGAATCATATCTTTGTTCTAGTATCGAGTTATAATATTGAGTTGTAAGTAAATAAAAGTGTGATGATCATCATTATTAGAGCATTGCCCCAGTGAGGATAGGATGATGGAGACTATGATTCCCCCACAAGTCGGGATGAGACTCCGGACTTTACAAAAAAATAAGAGGCCAAAGAAGCCCAAATAAAAAAAAGAGTCCAAAGAAGCCCACCAAAAAATAAAATTAAAAATAAAAAAAGGAAAATAAAAAAATGAGAGAAAAAGGGAGAAGGGGAAATGTTACTATCCTTTTACCACACTTGTGCTTCAGAGTAGCACCATGATCCTTCATATAGAGAGTCTCTTGAGTTATCACTTTCATATACTAGTGGGAATTTTCATTATAGAACTTGGCTTGTATATTCCGATGATGGGCATCCTCAAATGCCCAAGGTCTTCATGAGCAAGCAAGTTGGATGCACACCCACTTAGTTTCCAGTTTTGAGCTTTCATATACTTATAGCTCTCAGTGCATCCGTTGCATGGCAATCCCTACATTGATATCTATTAATGGGCATCTCCATAGCCCGTTGATACGCCTAGTTGATTTGAGACTTTGTCCTTTTTTGTCTTCTCCACATAACCCCCATCATCATATTCTATTCCACCTATAGTGCTATGTCCATGGCTCACGCTCATGTATTGCGTGAAAGTTGAAAAGGTTTGAGAAACGTCAAAAGTATGAAACAATTGCTTGGCTTGTCATCGGGGTTGTGCATGATGTGAATATTTTGTGTGGTGAAGATGGAGCATAGCAAGACTATATGATTTTGTAGGGATGAGCTTTCTTTGGCTATGTTATTTCAATAAGACATAATTGCTTGGTTGGTATGCTTGAAGTATTATTGTTTTTATGTCAAAGGATAGACTATTTCCTTGAATCACTCGTGGCTTAATATTCATGCCATGATTAGATACATGATCAAGATTATGCTAGGTAGCATTCCACATCAAAAATTATCTTTTTTATCATTTACCTACTCGAGAACGAGCAGGAATTAAGCTTGGGGATGATGATACGTCTCCGTCGTATCTATAATTGTTGATTGTTCCATGCCAATATTCTACAACTTTCATATACTTTTTGGCAACTTTTTATACTATTTTTGGGACTAACATATTGATCCGAGTGCCAGTGCGGTTCCTGCATTTGCATGTTTTTGGTTTCGTAGTATATCCATATCAAACGGAGTCCAAATGGGATAAAAACAGATAGAGCTTATTTTTGGAATATTTGGAAAATCTGGGAAAAAGATCAACGTGAAACGGTGTCCAGGTGGCCACGAGGCAGGGGCCCACGCCCGTACCAGGAGGGCGCGCCCCCACCCTCGTGGGCCACCCGTAAGGTGGTTGATGCCCTTCTTCGGCCGCAAGAAAGCTAATTTTTGGTAAAAAAATCACGCTGAAGGTTTCAGTCCAATCGGAGTTACGGATCTCCGTATATAAAAGAAACGGCAAAAAGGCAGTAGAACAGAATGCAGAAACAGAGAGAGACAGAGAAACAGATCCAATCTCGGAGGGGCTCTCGCCCCTCCCACGCCATGGAGACCATGGACCAGAGGGGAAACCCTTCTCCCATCTAGGGAGAAGGTCAAGGAAGAAGAAGAATAAGGGGGGATCTCTCCCCCTCGCTTCCGGTGGCGCCGGAGTGCCACCGGGGGCCATCATCATCACCGTCATCTTCACCAACAACTTCACCGCCATCATCGCCAACTCTTCCCCCCTCTATGCAGCGGTGTAACCTCTCTCTTACCCGCTGTAATCTCTACTTAAACATGGTGCTCAAAGCTATATATTATTTCCCAATGATGTATGGCAATCCTATGATTTTGAGTAGATTCGTTTTGTCCTATGGGCTATTTGATGATCGTGATTGGTTTGAGTTGCATGTTTTATTATTGGTGTTGTTCTATGGTGCTCTCCGTGTCGCGCAAGCGTGAGGGATTCCCGCTTTAGGGTTTGCAATATTTTCATGATTTGCTTATGGTGGGTGGCGTGAGTGACATAAGCACAGACCCGAGTAAGTAGGTTGTTTGCGTATGGGATAAAGGGGACTTGATACTTTAATGCTATGGTTGGGTTTTACCTTAATGAATCTTTAGTAGTTGCGGATGCTTCCTAGAGTTCCAATCATAAGTGCATATGCTCCAAGTAGAGAAAGTATGTTAGCTTATGCCTCTCCCTCAAATAAAATTGCAATAATGATTACCGGTCTAGTTATCGATTGCCTAGGGACAAATAACTTTCTCGTAACAAAAAGCTCTCTACTAAAACTAATTTAGTTGTGTCTTTATCTAAACAGGCCCTAGTCTTTATTTTCGTGCTCTTTACTTTGTTGCAAGCCTATCCACAAACACCTACAAAGTACTTCTAGTTTCATACTTGTTTCTGGTAAAGCGAACGTCAAGTGTGCGTAGAGTTGTATCGGTGGTCGATAGAACATGAGGGAATATTTGTTCTACCTTTATCTCCTCGTTGTGTTTGACACTCTTACTTATCAAAAGAGGCTACAACTGATCCCCAATACTTGTGGGTTATCAGAGCTTTGTGGGCCCCATGAGGGTGGGGGCGCGCCCCCCTACCTCATGCCCACCTTGGAGCTTTCTTGACGTTGGGTCCAAGTCTCCCAGATCATGTTCGGTGAGAAAATCATGTTCTCGAAGGTTTCATTCCGTTTGGACTCTGTTTGATATTCCGTTTCTTCGAAACTCTGAAATAGGCAAAAACACAGCAATTCTGGGCTGGGCCTCCGGTTAATAGGTTAGTCCCAAAAATAATATAAAAGTGAATAATAAATCCCAATATGGTCCAAAACAGTTGATAATATAGCATGGAGCAATCAAAAAGTATAGATACGTTGGAGACGTATCAGGCATCTCCAAGCTTAATTCCTGCTCGTCCTCGAGTAGGTAAATGATAAAAAAGAATTTTTGATGTGGAGTGCTACTTGGCATAATTTCAATGCAAATCTTCTTAATTGTGGTATGATTATTCAGATCCGAAAGATTCAAGACAAAAGTTCATATTGAAATAAAAATGATAATATTTCAAGCATACTAACTAAGCAATTATGTCTTCTCAAAATAACATGGCCAAAGAAAGTTTATCCCTACAAAATCATATTGTTTAGTCATGCTCCATTTTCCTCACACAAGAATGCTCTCATCATGCACAACCCCGATGACAAGCCAAACAATTGTTTCATACTTTAATAATCTCAAACTTATAAACCTTCATGCAATACATGAGCGCGAGCCATGGACAAAGCACTATGGGTGGAATAGAATATAATGACGGGGGTTATGTGGAGAAGACAAAAAAGGAGAAGATCTCACATCAACGAGGCTAATTGTAACATCCCAAATTTTCAATTTGGAATGTTATACATTAGGTCATCATGCATATCATATTTTCTCGCATTTTCCCGATCCTAGAAAATTTCATGCAACTCAAGGACCCTCGGAGAGAGTTGGAAGTTTCATTACTTTCATATTTGGGATTTCTCAAATTGAAAATAGGATCATGGGATTTATTTAATTATCTTCATAAAGTTTTTCCTATAAAAATCTCAAGAGAGGGAATAATATGACTTTCCCAATATTTAGGAAAAATGAAGATATTATAAATAAATCAAATTTGGTTTTGGAAGATTTATTTTGCTTAGGAAAAATGAGCATTTTAAAATTTATGCATGTTTGCCGTTTTTAAAGTTCATTTTGTTCGACTCATTTTTAGGAGTCGGGAAAATTTGTTTTATTTAATTTGGAGTTCATTTGGTATTTTTTAATTCTTTTGATTTAATTTTATAAAAAAAGCGCCCACTGGGCCGAGGCCCGCCGCCACCAGTGGCCCACCTCCCCTCCTCTCCCTCGCGCTTGGCGCCGGTCTCCCGCTTCGGGACGACACCGCCGCCACGCCTCCCGAGTCCGCCCCGACCCGGCGCCCCTGCCCCTCCCACAAGGCACCGGAGCCTCCCCCTCCCATAAATACCGCCGCCCCCCCTCTCTCTCACCGCCGCCGCCCTCACCGCGCCTCCCGACCCAATGCCGCCGCCGCCCAAGGGCCGCCCGCCGCCGCCGTTCCCCGCCGCCATCGCCGGAACCCCGGAGCCCCTCCCGACCCCGCCGGAACCCCGCCGCCGCCCCGGATCCCGCCGGACCCCGCCGGCGAGAGCCACCGGAGGTAGCCGCCCGATCCGGTTTTCCCCTAATAAACCGACCCGGTTTTTATTTAAAAAAAAAGAGGTTCGGTTTTTTTTTATAAAAAAAAACCTAGATTGGTTTTATTTTTTTCGGTTTTCTTATTTAGTGAACGTTCACCGACCCGTTCGTTTCAACGAACGCGTTCGTTGGATTAGTTCTGTTAACGAACGTCCGTTATTTAATCCGTTCGTCGTTTTCTTTTAAATCGGATTTAATCCATTATTTTTGATTCGATTTACGATCCGATTTTCAAATCTGTTTTATTTCTTGCTCGTTTATCGGAATCAGGTGATTCAAGCGCTGGAGTTTCAGAATGAAACCGCCGTTCGACTACCCTACTTACACAGAGTTTTGCTACTATGAAATTTTGACCTAATTTCAGATTGCTAAACCGAGTCGTTCTCTCTCGAGTTCCGACTTTCGATGCTTTATTCGATTCGATTCTTTTGCAACTGTGGTTCTTAAGTTGAACTATCTGGTTAGATCTTTTATTCGAGATTTCCTGTGCATTAGATGAGTACTTATTGTATGCTTGTTGTTTGTCTGCGTTAGATCACCCAGAGTGCGCCGCTTGTTACTTGAATCTCTAGGACTCGCGGATCATCAAAGAAGGCAAGTAACACTTTGATCATACCTTTTCTACTACCCAGTTTTTATGCATTAGATCAAACCCTCAAACACTTGCATGTTTAGGATCTAATTAAATTGTGGGATGGGAAGTAGATTGAGGTAGTACCTATTACTGTTTTACTTATGAAACCTTGGGAGTTACTTCTACGTTTGCTATTATGCCATGCTATGCTAGTAGACGTGGATTGGGTGAGTGAATATCCATGACAGATGTGAGATTGTTAATAATGGTTTATCTAAGGTGGCTACCTAAACACACATCTGGGTGGATTGAGGCACTGGTTTCTATCGAGGACTTGCTGTATTTCTTGGACCGCCACCTGTGCTCTAAGGGATCATAAGATTATTCAAACTGGAAACTTCCGTGTGCAGCCACAAGCCAATTATGGGCTCACGGCATAGCGGAGTAAGTTGTGCGAACTCTTACGGGTAGGCTAGCTGATGTAGGGGATGTAGGTTGGTACGGTCTACCCACATGTAAGGTGCTAGCGCTTACGAAAGACTATGTCTCGGTCATCCGCTTTCTCAAACACCATGTAGTGCGAGAACCAAGCGGAGGCGATCGAGTCTTGTGGGGTAATTTGCGCAAACCTCTGCTGAGTGTATAAACTTATCATGATTATCCGTGTCCCCTGTTATGGACGATTCTTGAGTATATAGTACTTGAATATCATGTGAATCTCAACATGTTACTTCTATTAATAAAGTTATTGGGTTTTAATGAGTACTTTTTAATTGGGATTGAGGATGTCAACCATTCTCAATGTTTAACAACCACCATGATAGTTAAATAAAATTATTCCTTTGATGTAGGGAAAAATCAGCTTTATGCAAAAATGTAACAGAGAGCCTTACCACCAGCCATATATGCATGTAGTATAGGCTTATTGCTTCATTACTCTCTATGTGTTACATTGCGGCATATTCCATGTCTTGACCGTTTGGGCTGCAACTTTTCACGCTATGCACTTTTCTGCATTTAGCAGTAAGGTGTTAGGTCGTGGTTCTATACTCGGTGATGCCGTTGGAGTTGATGGACTCATTCGCTTTCCAAGCCTTCCATTGTTATTATTAGATGGCCTTAAGCCATATTATTGTATTAAGTTCCCTTGTGGACAACGATGTAATAAGTGTGTGATTGCTACTACGCTATAAATCCTTGGCATCGTGTGTGGTGTCAAGATTCTTGATCCAGGGATGACATCGAGCACGTAGCGCTAGATCCATTCGGTCTGGTCGCTCTGAGAGAATGGTATCGAGCACACGATCGTATGAGGACACGACCACTAAGATAAAGCCATAGATCACTACTCTCTTCTCATTTTCTAACTCCTCATCTTTTCTACTCTCTTTAGGATGACGGACGCGAAGATCAAGTACACCCAACCGGATGAAGGCACACCTTTTGGATTTCACTTGAAGGAAGTTACCAAGCACGAACATTGGATTACCAAGCTTCACCGGACTTTCAACGCCACTGCACGAAGAGGAGCGCTGGAAGATTCAAGCTCACGTTCCAGGAAGGACATTCGCCCCAATCACCAAGCCTATAGATAGTGTCTTCAGTGCACCAACTTGGAGTCCGGGAAAGAGCATGGCAGCTCACATCACCATGGGACGCATTGGAGAAGTTTATCAAGAAGACCTCAAGGACACTATCTACCAGATTTGTGGACGCCGAGATAACAAATGGGACGTCACAAGACCAAGAAGGATATATCCATTGCAGCTTTCATCCAGGAGTTAAACCAGCACATTCGACGCCAGGAGAACCAGATGTGCAATGATATGTTGGAGTTGCAGAATACAAAGGGAAGGATCATCGAACTTGAAGAAGAACTAAAGACAACTCGCAAGGACTATATGGACGAGATCGTAGCTCTAGCAAGACACAATAACGATCTTAAGTACGAGATTGAAGAACTGAAGAAGAAGTTGGCACTTTCGTGAATGAAGACCAGAATGTCGATTGCCCAAGCGACTACATCAACATCGACGACACCGATTCGGATCCAAGTGAACCCGACTTTGAAGACGAAGTCGAGCAGACATTATGGAGTCTTCCACGGTTCAAATTAGTAGAAGTCCCCCACATATTAGTAGTATTCCCTCCATGTAAACATTATAGTACACGCACTTTTGCGATAGTTAGATCGTTGTAAGCCTTTGTTTGATTGAATGAAGTGATTTTGTGTGTATTTGCTCATGTGCATTTGGGTAGTGATTCCCTTAGACCTCATTCTATTCTAAATTCTCATCTTTTCTAAACCCATCGATGCCTCCGAGACGCGACCCGGATTCGCTTTTCCCGCCAGAGATCACCCAACCGATCCAGAAGGTAATACCCTGATTCAAACATTGGTGCGTAACTGTGGCAACAACAACAACAACAACAACCCACCACCACCACCACTGCGGATCATCCGACTCGTTTCCTTAGACTAAACCCGCGGTGTATTCCAAAGAGCACCGAGCCAATTGTAGCAGATGACTGGCTCCGCAAGATAGGAAGGGAGCTGACCATCGCAGGATGCGGGATGGAGAAAGAGTGAAGTTTGCAAAGACATCAGCTTGAAGGACCTGCAAAGACATGGTGGGAGAATTTCACAGCCACTTACCCTCAGAGACACCTTTGTCACATGGGATCAATTTCAGCAAGCTTTTCAGACCGCCCATGTTTCAGCAGAGCTATGGCCATGAAGAAGCGTGAGTTTCGCAACTTACGCCAAGGAGGAAGGACTGTTGGCACAAGACGTGGATGACTTTAGTAAACTAGCACGTTATGCCCCGGATGACGTTGCTACGGATGCGACTAAACAGGAGAAGTTTCTAGAAGGACTGAATGATGAGTTCAGATGCCGTTGATGGTAGCCGCTTCAATAACTACCAGGGAGTTAGTAGACCGTGCCCTCATGATTGAAGGAAAGCAAAGCAAATTGAGAACCGTAAGCGGAAGTATGGGCAAGGGAAGTATAACTCGGAGCTCAGCAGAAACCTCGTTATACCCCTAAGTCAGAATTCGGGCCAAAGATACCCATGGAGGAGGTAATTCGCATAACCATAACAACAACAAGAATGGGAACTGGAATGGAGGAAGCAATGGACAGAATCGCACCAACACGTCAACACCATCCATAGTAGAACTGAGTCATATTACTTGCTTTAAGTGCCGCAATACTGGGCATTATGCCAATGACTGTCCAGAAGGCCAGAATGGAAATGGCAATGGAAGCTCTGGAAAGAAGCCCAACCCTTTCAATAGGGGACATGTGAACCACATTGAAGTGGAGGAGGTTGAAGATCAGCCCGATGCAGTAATCGGTAAGTTTTTGGTTAAGTCATTTACTGCAGTTGTTCTTTTAACATCTTGATGCATCGCATTCATACATATCAAGGTGATTTGTGGATAAGTACAAGTTACCAACCCAAGCCCTTAGGTCACCCATGCTAGTAACCTCACCCGGAGCAGAGTACATGGCTAGTAAATGGTGCGATCGACTGCCATTAAGGATTGGACACTATGTTTTCCCCTCGGACCTAATAGTTCTGGAATCCCAAGGATTGGATGTGATATTAGGTATGGATTGGTTATCAAGGTATGGAGGAAACATAGATTGCACCACAAGGACAATTTTGCTCACCACACCAGAAGGAAGAAGGATTAAGTATGTATCACGGCATCAGCCGAGAAGAGCGCAAGTTAATTGCTTATCAGGAGTGGTGCAGGAAGAAGTACCAGTGGTGAAGGATTTTCCTGATGTATTTCCGGAAGAGTTGCCAGGAATGCCACGGATAGAGACATTGAGTTTTTGATCGAGCTGTTGCCAGGAACAGGCCCGATATCGAAGCGACCATATAGGATGCCAGCACAGGATTTGGCGGAGATCAAGAAGCAGATTAAGGAACTATTGGATAAAGGTTTTATACGCCCAAGTTCTTCACCTTGGGGATCCCCCGTTTTTGCTAGTGGAGAAGAAGGATGGATCGTTAAGAATGGTTGTTGATTATCGTGGATTGAATGAAGTAACAATCAAGAACAAGTACCCACTACCTATGATAAATGATCTGTTTGATCGCTTGCAAGGAGCCAAGGTGTTTTCCAAGATCGACTTGCGATCGAGGATACCATCGATTGAAGATTCGGGAGCAGGACATACCCAAGACAGCATTTACCACGAGATATGGACTATCTGAGTATACCGTTATGTCATTTGACTGACTAACGCACCAGCCTATTTCATGAACACGATGAACAAAGTGTTTATGGAGTTTTTGGATAAGTTCGTCGTGGTGTTCATTGATGACATTTTGATTTTCTCGAAGAATGAAGAGGAACACAAGGAACATTGAGATTGGTTTTGGAGAAACTAAGGGAACACCAGTTGTATGCCAAGTTCAGCAAATGTGAGTTTTGGCTAAAGGAAGTTGGATTTCTCGGACATGTTATATCCGGAGAAGGAATAGCAGTTGACCCCACAAAAGTTGAGACCGTAACCAAATGGGAAGCACCAACGACAGTTGGAGAGATTCGAGTTTCCTTGGACTCGCAGGATACTACCAAGGTTCATTGAGAATTTCTCAAGGATTGCTAAGCCTATGACAGAAATTGTTGAAAAAGGAAAACAAATTTATATGGACCGAGGACTGTGAGGCAAGTTTTCGTGGAGTTGAAGAAAAGATTGGTCACCTCACCAGTCTTGATATTGCCGATCAGACTAAGGATTATGAGGTGTATTACACGCTTCACGCCGAGGACTTGGAGCAGTGCTTATGCAGGAAGGAAGAGTTGTTTCGTATGCTTCCGACAACTTAAGCCCCATGAGTTGAATTATGCCACTCATGATTTGGAGCTAGCAGCCGTTGTGCATGCCTTGAAGACGTGGAGACATTTTCTCATTGGAAATCATTGTGAAGTATATACGGATCACAAGAGTTTGAAGTACATTTTCACACAGAAGGAATTGAATCTCCGACAAAGGAGATGGTTAGAGCTTATCAAGGATTATGACATGAGATTGCATTATCACCCCGGGAAGGCTAATGTCGTAGCAGACGCATTGAGCCGTAAGAGCCACTTCAATACCCTAATGATGGGAGGAATACCCAATGAGTTAGCCGAGGACCTTCGAGAGCTATGTTTGGAAATAGTTCCGAGAGGCTATGTAGCAGCATTGGAAATTCAGTCAACGCTGATGGACAAAATCAGAGAAGCCCAAAGGGCAGATAAGGAAGTTGCCTCTATAAAGGAGAAAATGAGCAAAGGAAAAGCTAAAGGATTTCGTGAGGATGAGCACGATACCCTATGGTTTGAGGACCGTGTTTATGTGCCCAATGACCCGTAGAGATCGGGAAGTTGATTTTTCAAGAAGCCCATGATTCACCCTATTCGATTCACCTGTGAAATACCAAGATGTACTTGGATTTGAAGAATACTTTACGGTGGACGGAATGAAGAAGGATATTATGGAGTATGTAGCCGTTTGCAATGTATGTCGAAAGTAAAGGCAGAACATCGAAGCCAGGATTGTTACAACCATTGCCGATACCCGAATGGAAGTGGGATAAACTAGGCATGGATTTTATCACGGGATTGCCAAAGACTCGTTCAGGATATGACTCGATTTGGGTTATAGTCGACCGTTTAACAAAGGTAGCCCAGTCCAGACAAAAGAGCTATGCCGATTCAAAGCGCAAAGCAATTGAGTATGAAGTTGGAGACAGAGTATATCTCAGAGTATCCCCGCTTCGAGGAGTTAAGCGTTTTGGAGTTAAAGGAAAGTTAGCACCACGTTTCGTTGGACCGTATAAGATTTTGCAACGCATGGGAGAAGTTGCTTATAAGTTGGAATTGCGGAAGGACTGCTGTGGAGTTCATGGCGTATTCCATGTTTCTCGATTGAAGAAATGTCACCCCGAGATAGCAGAGAGGTACCGTTAAGAGATCTTGTACCATTGGAAGCAATTCAGTTGAAGGATGATTTGACATATGAGGAGAAACGGTTAAGATTCTCGATTATGCCACAGAGTTACCCGTAGCAAGGTTATCAAGTTTTGCAAAGTTCGGTGGAGCCACCACACCGAGGATGAAGCCACTGGGAAAGAGAGGAAGTTTTGCTAAAGGACCACCCTCACCTATTTTCTAGTTAACCCGAATCTCGAGGGCGAGATTCATCTTAAGGGGGTAGGTTTGTAACATCCCAAATTTTCAATTTGGAATGTTATACATTAGGTCATCATGCATATCATATTTTCTCGCATTTTCCCGATCCTAGAAAATTTCATGCAACTCAAGGACCCTCGGAGAGAGTTGGAAGTTTCATTACTTTCATATTTGGGATTTCTCAAATTGAAAATAGGATCATGGGATTTATTTAATTATCTTCATAAAGTTTTTCCTATAAAAATCTCAAGAGAGGGAATAATATGACTTTCCCAATATTTAGGAAAAATGAAGATATTATAAATAAATCAAATTTGGTTTTGGAAGATTTATTTTGCTTAGGCAAAAATGAGCATTTTAAAAATTTATGCATGTTTGCTGTTTTTAAAGTTCATTTTGTTCGACTCATTTTTAGGAGTCGGGGAAAATTTGTTTTATTTAATTTGGAGTTCATTTGGTATTTTTTTAATTCTTTTGATTTAATTTTATAAAAAAAAACGAGCGCCCCCCCCCCTGGGCCGAGGCCCAGCCGCCCCAGCCCAGCGCGGCCCACCTCCCCCTCCTCTCCCTCGCGCGCCCGCCCGAAGGCTGTCTCCGCTGGGACGACGCCGCCAAGACGCCTCCCGAGTCCGCCCGACCCGGCGCCTGCCCTCCCCAAGGCACCGGAGCCCTCCCTCCCATAAATACCCGGCCCCCACTCTCTCTCACCGCCGCCCGCCCTCACCGCGCCCCTCCGACCCAGCCTTGCCGCCGCCCAAGGACGCCGCCCGCCGCCACCGTTCCTCGCCGTCGCCGGAACCCGAGCCCCTCGACCCGGGAACCCGCCGCCCCGGATCTCCGGACCCTTGGCGAGAGCCACCGGAGGTAGCCGCCGCCGCCCGATCCGGTTTTCCCCTAATAAACCGACCCGGTTTTTATTTAAAAAAAAAGAGGTTCGGTTTTTTTTTATAAAAAAAACCTAGATTGGTTTTATTTTTTTCGGTTTTCTTATTTAGTGAACGTTCACCGACCCGTTCGTTTCAATGAACGCGTTCGTTGGATTAGTTCTGTTAACGAACGTCCGTTATTTAATCCGTTCGTCGTTTTCTTTTAAATCGGATTTAATCCATTATTTTTAGATTCGATTTCTGATCCGATTTTCAAATCTGTTTTATTTCTTGCTCGTTTATCGGAATCAGGTGATTCAAGCGCCTGGAGTTTCGTAACGAAACCGCCGTTCCGACTACCCTACTTACACAGAGTTTTGCTACTATGAAATTTTGACCTAATTTCAGATTGCTAAACCGAGTCGTTCTCTCTCGAGTTCCGACTTTCGATGCTTTATTCGATTCGATTCTTTTGCAACCAGGGTTCTTAAGTTGAACTATCTGGTTAGATCTTTTATTCGAGATTTCCCTGTGCATTAGATGAGTACTTATTGTATGCTTGTTGTTTGTCTGCGTTAGATCACCCGGAGTGCGCCGCTTGTTACTTGAATCTCTAGGACTCATGGATCATCGGCAAGGCAAGTAACACTTTGATCATACCTTTTCTACTACCCAGTTTTTATGCATTAGATCAAACCCTCAAACACTTGCATGTTTAGGATCTAATTAAATTGTGGGATGGGAAGTAGATTGAGGTAGTACCTATTACCTGTTTTACTTATGAAACCTTGGGAGTTACTTCTACGTTTGCTTATTATGCCATGCTATGCTAGTAGACGTGGATTGGGTGAGTGAATATCCATGACAGATGTGAGATTGTTAATAATGGTTTATCTAAGGTGGCAACCTAAACACACATCTGGGTGGATTGAGGCACTGGTTTCTATCGAGGACTTGCCTGTATTTCTTCGGACCGCCACCTGTGCTCTAAGGGATCATAAGATTATTCAAACTGGAAACTTCCGTGTGCAGCCACAAGCCAATTATTGGCTCGCATAGCCGAGTAAGTTGTGCGAACTCTTACGGGTAGGCTAGCTGATGTAGGGGATGTAGGTTGGCACGGTCTACCCACATGTAAGGTGCTAGCGCTTACGAAAGACTATGTCTCGGTCATCCGCTTTCTCAAACACCATGTAGTCACGAGAACCAAGCGGAGGCGATCGAGTCTTGTGGGGAAAAGTGCTAAACCTCTGCAGAGTGTATAAACTAATCATGATTAGCCGTGTCCCGGTTATGGACAAATCTTGAGTATCTAGTACTTGAATATCATGTGAATCTCAACATGTTACTTCTAATAATAAAGTTATTGGGTTTTAATGAGTACTTTTTAATTGGGATTGAGGATGCTGTCAACCATTCTCAATGTTTAACAACCACCATGATAGTTAAATAAAATTATTCCTTTGATGTAGGGAAAAATCAGCTTTATGCAAAAATGTAAATCAGAGAGCCTTACCACCAGCCATATATGCATGTAGTATAGGCTTATTGCTTCATTACTCTCTATGTGTTACATTGCGGCATATTCCATGTCTTGACCCGTTTTGGGCTGCAACTTTTCACGTTGAGACTTTTGGGACGAGTAAGGTGTTAGGTCGTGGTTCTATACTCGTGATGCCGTTGGAGTTGATGGACTCATTCGTTTTCCAAGCCTTCCGCTGTTATTATTAGATGGCCTTAAGCCATATTATTGTATTAAGTTCCCTTGTGGACAACGATGTAATAAGTGTGTGATTGCTACTCGCTATAAATCCTTGAAATCTTGTGTGGTGTCGACACTTGATCCAGGGATGACACTGAGCACAGAGCGCTAGATCCATTCGGGTCTGGTCGCTACACTAATCAATGGGCTATGGAAATGCCCATCGATTGATGTTAATGCAAGGAGTAGGGATTGCCATGCAACGGATGCACTAGAGCTATAAATGTATGAAAGCTCAACAAAAGAAACTAAGTGGGTGTGCATCCAACTTGCTTGCTCACGAAGACCTAGGGCACTTGAGGAGGCCCATTATCGGAATATACAAGCCATGTCCTATAATGAAAAGTTCCCACTAGTATATGAAAGTGACAAAACAAGTGACTCTCTATCATGATGATTATGGTGCTACTTTGAAGCACAAGTGTGGTAAAGGATAGTAGCATTGTCCCTTCTCCCTTTTTATCTCATTTTTTTGGGCCTTCTCTTTTTTTATGGCCTTTCTCTTTTTTTATTCCTCACTTGGGACAATGCTCTAGAAAATGATGATCATCACACTTCTATTTATTTACAACTCAATGATTACAACTCGATACTAGAACATAGTACGACTCTATATGAATGCCTCCGGCGGTGTACCGGTATATGCAGTGAATCAAGAGTGACATGTATGAAAGAATTATGAACGGTGGCTTTGCCACAAATACTATGTCAACTACATGATCATGCTAAGCAATATGACAATGATGAATGTGTCATGATGAACGGTATGGTGGAAAGTTGCATGGCAATATATCTCGGAATGGCTATGGAAATGCCATAATAGGTAGGTATGGTGGCTGTTTTGAGGAAGATATAATGAGGTTTATGTGTGAATGAGCGTATCATGTCACGTGGTTTGGATGCACCAGCGAAGTTTGCACCAACTCTCAAGGTGAGAAAGGGCAATGCACGGTACCGAAGAGGCTAGCAATGATGGTGGGGTGAGAGTGTGTATAATCCATGGACTCAACATTAGTCATAAAGAACTCATATACTTATTGCAAAAATCTACAAGCCATAAAAAACCAAAGCACTACGCGCATGCTCCTAGGGGGATAGATTGGTAGGAAAAGACCATCGCCCGTCCCCGACCGCCACTCATAAGGAAGACAATCAAAGAACACCCCATGTTTCAAATTTGTTACATAACGTTTACCATACGTGCATGCTACGGGACTTGCAAACTTCAACCAAATTCACAACTACTCAACTAGCACGACTTTGATATTATTACTTCCATATCTCAAAACAATTATCAAGTATCAAACTTTTCTTAGTATTCAACACACTCAAAAGAAAGCTTTATAGATCTTGAATACCAAGCATTTTAAGATTTTAAGCAAATTACCATGCTATTTAAGACTCTCAAATTAATCTAAGTGAAGCATGAGAGATCAATAGTTTCTATAAAACAAATCCACCACCGTGCTCTAAAAGATAGAAGTGAAGTACTAGAGCAAAACTATATAGCTCAAAAGATATAAGTGAAGCACATAGAGTATTCTATCAAATTCCAAATCATGAATGGCTCTCTCAAAAGGGGTGTACAGCAAGGATGATTGTGGTAAACTAAAAAGAAAAGACTCAAATCATACAAGATGCTCCAAGCAAAACACATATCATGTGGTGAATAAAAATATAGCTCCAAGTAAAGTTACCGATGGAAGTAGACGAAAGAGGGGATGCCTTCCGGGGCATCCCCAAGCTTTGGCTTTTGGTGTCCTTAGATTATCTTGGGGTGCCATGGGCATCCCCAAGCTTAGGCTCTGCCACTCCTTGTTCCATAATCCATCAAAAGATTTCACCCAAAACGTGAAAACTTCACAACACAAAACTCAATAGAAATCTCGTGAGCTCCGTTAGCGAAAGAAAACAAAAGACCACTTCAAGGTACTGTAATGAACTCATTCTTTACTTATATTGGTGTTAAACCTACTGTATTCCAACTTATCTATGGTTTATAAACTATTTTACTAGCCATAGATTCATCAAAATAAGCAAGCAACACACGAAAAACAGAATCTGTCAAAAACAGAACAGTATGTAGTAATCTGTAACTAACGCAAACTTCTGGAACTCCAAAAAATCTACCAAACTAGGACGACCTAGACAATTTTTTTTATTGATCAGCAGCAATTTGAATCAGTATTTTATCATGTTCTGGTGATTTTTAACAATTGTTTTCGTGAACAGAAAGTTTCTGAAAATTACAGCAAGATCAAATAACTATCATCTGAAAGGGCATTTCCCTACCTTATGTTTTGGATGATGATGACAACCCTTTGTTGGTCTAATCCTGTGCTAAATGTTTCAGGTTCTCGATGCTTAGACCTACATCGGATAGTTGTTCTCTCTCGAAGGAAAAGATTGAAGACGGAGTCCTCTACGCTTTTTATCTCTTTGGTCGTAGGGAACCCGTACTATCAAGAGGAAATCCAAATTGGAAAGAGTAGGGGAATCCGTTCACGTACACTCCATCACCCCTCTCTTGTCTTCCTCAGGTGTGAGAGAGAGTGTCTCCCTTTTGATTTTACTGCCTGCTGTGTTTTCCCAGCGGTTGTACCGCTCGTCCGAGCGGTTGTACCGCTGGCTCTTGGCGTTTCCCTGTCTTCATCGAGCGGTGGTACCGCCACCAGGCTCAGCAAAGACCTGCGGCGGTGGTTCCGGCCATGCACCGCCCAAGTACCGGTCGAGCTTCTGTTTTGATGCGGTTCTCGGGCGGTGGTGGTCCGGTTGGTCTGGTTGTTCCTCGTCAACCGGTACCACCAGAGGTTCGAGCGGTTCTTCCGCTCTGACCATAGCCGCTCAAGCGCTCAAGGCCATAGCAGTTGCATCGGCCCGTCACCAACTACCGCCCTCGGGGGTGACTCCGTTCTGTTGGTCGGTAGTTGTGCGGTGGCCGGTGATTGTTCGGTTATTTTCTTTAACCGGTACTACCGCTGGTGGCCCGGATTGTACCGCTGGCGAGTTCTGCCGATACACCGTGAGCCCCGGTTGTACCGGGACAAAGGAGCGGTTGTACCGCTGCAGTGCTGAAGATGCAGTAACGGTTGGATTTATTAGGGTTGCTATATAAGGTGGTTCTTCCACCTACCACTCTCACCTCTTACCTCTCTCACTCCACCATTGATGCTCTCAAGCTCTCTTGCCTGATCTCTCTCTAGCCACTCAAACTCGTTGATTTGCTAGGGATTGAAGGAGGAGACCTAGATCTACACTTCCACCAAAGGATATTTGCTTCCCCCATACTTTCTAGTGTGGATTTTATTACTCTTGGGTGTTTGAGCACCCTAGACGGTTGAGGTCACCTCGAAGCCATATTCCATTGTGGTGAAGCTTCGTGGTTTCGTTGGGAGCATCCAATTAAGTTGTGGAGAGAGCCCCAACCTTGTTTGTAAAGGTTCGCTTGCCGCCTTCAAGGGCACCAATAGTGGAATCACGACATCTCGCATCGTGTGAGGGTGTGAGGAGAATGCGGTGGCCCTAGTGGCTTCTTGGGGAGCATTGTGCCTCCACACCGCTCTAACGGAGACGTACTTCCCTTCAAAAGGAAGGAACTTTGGTAACACATCCTCTTCTCCACCGGCTCCACTCTTGGTTATCTCGTGCCTTTACTTTTGCAAGCTTAATTGTGTTGTATCCCTTACTTGCTTGTGTGCTTGTTGTTGTTGCATCATATAGGTTGTTCACTTAGTTGCATATCTAGACAACCTACTTTGATGTAAAGTTTAATTTGGTAAAGAAAAGTTAAAAATTGTTAGTTGCCTATTCACCCCCCCCCCCCTCTAGTCAACTATATCGATCCTTCCAATTGGTATCAGAGCCTCGTCTCTTTATTAAGGACTTTGCCGTCCGAAGAGTATGGTTGACACCGTAGATGGTGGGGAGGAGGAGCGCTCCGGTGTGAATCCGATCTCGTCTACGGGTAATGGGGAAATCGCGGTGTCCCTTGAGGAATTCAATGTGGCCTTGGACACATTGAAGACCTCCATGACAACCATGGTTGAAAGCATGTTTAATAAATTCAGGAGGAGCGATCCGGTGTGAATCCGATCTCGTCTATGGGTAATGGGGAAACCACGGTGTCCCGTGAGGAATTCAATGTGGCCTTGGACACATTGAAAACCTCCATGACAACCACGGTTGAAAGCATGTTTAATAAATTCTTAGAAGGACTTAAACTACCTACCTCGCCATTGAAAGTGGGTGATCCCGCTAACAAGGTGATGGATGCTAACTCCGACAAGGGGGAAGCTAATAGTGAAAAGGGTCCTTCTACTAGTGGTAGAAATGGCACCGGCATCTTTGCCCATGTGGAACCTCTAATTTATGGAGGACCGATTCCCTCTACTCATTTAAATCATGCCGGTCCACCTCCTAAGATTGTGAAAAATGAGGATTTTGATTCTTGGGTGTATCGCTTCAAGCGTCATTTAAATCATGTGAATACTAATCTTTGGAGAATCATTGAAGAAGGTTTCTATCCACATGACCGAAGCAACTTTACCCCGAGAGAAGTGGTGGATAATCAATTCAATGAGAGTGCTCTTCATCATCCAAGATGCAATCCTTCGAAGATCTCCCTCATCTTCGACCTCATGCCATGGCTAAAGACGCATGTCAATGTGTTGTGTCCCTCTATCGAGGAAGTGCTAGCATTCAACGCTCCAACTATGAAGTGGTGCAAGATGAAGCCGATGAGTTTGCAATGAAAGAAGACGAAGAACCTCGTGAGCTCTTTCGAAGAGTGACCAAACTTGCGGTCTCACTCCGAGATCATGGGAGCAAGGACACGGATGACAATTGGATCAAGCGCAAGTTCCTCAAGGCCATGATGCCCTACAACAAAGCCATGTCCTCCGTCATTCGTCAAAGACCGGACTTCCACTCCATGACCTCAAGTGAAGTGTTGGATGAGTTTGTTCCAATGAGCATCTTGGACAAGACCGCCGACAATGCGGTGCTCCGTTCTCAAAGGGCAAAGAAGCCCAACCTTGCCTTGAAGGCCAAGGTTTTTGTGGAAGAAGAGGAAGAAGAGGAAGATGAGGAGAGCAATCCCGAAGACACGAAATATGATTATCATGAGCACCTGGCTCTTGCTTCAAGACAATTTTGGAGCAAGAAGAATACAAGACCCAACTTCAACAAGAACAACTCAAGTGCCTTCAAGGGCAAGCAACGAGTTAGAACTTGTTTCAACTGTGGCAATGTGAGCCATTTCGTTGTGGATTGTCCTTACGAGAAGCGGGAAGACAATGGTGGCAAGTTCATCCGAAAAGACAAAGCCAAGTCCTTCCCAAACAAGAACAACTTCACCAAGAAGCCTCATACTCGTGGGTTGGTGGTTCAAGAAGAATACCATGAGGATGACGATGATGATGAAAATGGAGAAGCAATGGCCATGGCCTCCGTTGCCATTTCTACCACTCCCCGGGTGTCTCTCTTTGATTCACCCAACGAGAACATCACCGCCAAGTGCCTCATGGCTAAAGCCTCTAACAAGGTAACTCCCAACATCAAAACCACCATCATTACTAATCCCTCTTTGGAGGGTTGCATTGATGATCATGAGGGATCTAATGAGGACGTGAATAAATTTGAGCCATTTATGAGTAAGCTCAAGGGAAAATCCAAGAAGCATTTTGTTGCTCTCTTGGAACAACTTGGTGAAGCCAATGACGTGATCGAGGCTCACGAAGATACCATCTCTAAGATGGAAGGTCATAGTCGTGACTATGCTGATGAGATATCAGATCTCTCTAATGCTCTTGAGGAAGAGCTTGGCCATCGTTTGACTCTTGAGGAGTCATACAACAATGACCATGCTAAGTTAAAGAAAGATCTTGATCATGCTCTTGTCGTGTCTCGTGTGCTAGCTTCCGAGAAGGCTAAACTTGGGGTTGATCATGCTAGACTCAAGGAGGAGTTTGATATACTTGACAAGGCCCGCAAGGTCTTGAAGGGTGCTCATGCTAACCTCAAGGAGTCTCATGCTCAACTCCAAGTTAAGCTAACCAAGGAAAAGGCCACCTTTCCTCATATGGTATTAATTGATAATGCATATGCTACTAACCCGTGTTGTGAGAATGTGCATCTTGTGGAGGAGAATGCCAAGTTGAAGGATCAACTTGAGAAAGGCCTTGTGACTTGCATTCAAGGTGAAAAGAATCTCAACGATCTTTTGAGCAATCGAAAGGAAGTTGTGGCCAAGAAGGGAATTGGGTTTGCACCCAAGTCCAAGAACAAGAAGAAGAACGACAAGACCAAACGACCTCTTCCTCTCAAGAAAACTTTTGTAAAAGTGGGAGAGGGTGCTCCTAAGGAGAAGAAGCAAAATTTGAAGGGTGTTGATGTCAAAAAGAGCAAAACCATCTCCTCCAACAAAGCCGGCGACTTTAACCCATCATATGTGTTGTGATGTGCTAGTGATGGGCATGTTTATGCTAAATTTGTTGGTTCTCCTTATGAGTACATTGAATGGTCTATTTGGGTTCCTAAGACCCTTGTTACTAACATCAAAGGACCCATTATTAAATGGGTACCTAAAACCAAGCATTGTTCTCTTGTAGGTGTTTGCTTCCGGTGGGGGATCATGGTTGCTCGATAGTGGAGCAACAAATCATATGACCGGGAGCAAGGACTTGGTGGTGGACGTGCAAAAGATGCCATCTATGCCCACCAATGTTGAATGGGGTGATGCTTCACATTCTAAGGTATTGGGTCTTGGCAAGGTTGTCATTTCTCATGATCTAACAATCGAGAAAGTCATGCTTGTTGAGTCCCTTGCATACAATTTACTTTCCATTCGTCAACTTGCACTCATGGGCTTTGCCACTTTCTTTGACATTGATATCGTGGCCCTCTTGTGGAGCAAGACTCTTAAAGTAGCCTTTGTTGGGCATGTCGAGAACGGTCTATATGTGATAAACTTTTCGGAGCGACCCACTAAGACCGCGACATGCCTAATGGCTAAAGTTGACGTGGGATGGCTTTGGCATCGCCGTTTAGCCCACGTCAATATGAGATCATTGCAAAGTCTTCTTAAGGGGGACCATGTCCGTGGACTAACAAATGTTAGTTTTGCCAAAGATCGTGCTTGCAGTGCTTGTATTGAAGGAAAGATCCATGAGAAGGCTCACCCTCCCACGACCATCATCTACTCGAAGAGACCCTTGGAGCTCCTTCACATCTTTTGATAGTCTTGGAGGTAGAAAGTATTGCTTGGTGATTGTGGATGATTATTCAAGATGCACTTGGGTATACTTCTTCAAGAGGAAGAGTGAGACTCAACAAACCGTCAGCGACTTTGAAAATGAAGCTCAACGTCAACATAATGCAAAGATCTTGACTATAAGAAGTGACAACGGCACCGAGTTCAAGAACTACACCTTGGATGAGTTTCTTAGTGATGAGGGGATCAAGCATCAATATGCTGCACCATATACCCCTCAACAAAATGGTGTTGTGGAGAGGAAGAACCGGACGTTGATGGATGCAGCAAGGACCATGATGGCGAAGTTCAAGTCTCCATACAACTTTTGGGCCGAAGCCATCAACACCGCATCTCATGCATCCAATCGGCTCTATCTCCGCAAAGGTTTGAACAAGACTCCGTATGAGATACTCACTGGCAACAAGCCCAATCTCAAGTACTTCCGGGTGTTCGGGTGTAAGTGTTTCATTCTCAAGAAAGGTGTTTGTTTGTCTAAATTTGAGGCTAGAGCTTATGAGGGCATATTTGTTGGTTATGCTACAAACTCTCATGCTTACCGTGTTCTCAACAAGTCCACAGACTCATTGAGGAGACGTGTAATGTGGAGTTTGATTTAAAATAACGGCTCCCAAGTGGAGCAAAGTGGTACTTGTGATGTAGGTGATGAAATTCCTCCCAAGCCATAAGAAGAATGGGTATTGGTCATATTCTACCCATTGAGGAACCCTCAGGTCGAAGGAGAAGGACAATGCTCCACTCAAGTGGAGCCATCACCTTCCCAAGACCCACACGCTTCCGAAGAACAAAATGAAGGCCCTCAACCTCATGAACAAGACCAAGGGCAAGATCAATCTCAAGATAGTGGTGAACCTCCAAATGATGCCCAAGGTCAAGTTCTCCCCCTCGAGCAAGTTCAAGAACAAGAACAAGCTCAAGACGTCGCTCAAGATAATCAAGTTAACCCTCCTCCTTCCACATCCGAGGAGGAATTAGAGCCTCGTGTCGCGAAGATTGCTTCCAAGCTCACCACCAAAGGCCATCTCATGGAAAATGTGGTTGGAAGCCTAAGAAAGGGGGTAAGCACTCGTAGAAAATTAGCAAACTATTGTGAACATCACGCGTTTGTCTCTGGTGTTGAACCCCAAAAGGTATATGAGGCTCAAGAACACTCGGATTGGCTCAATGCCATGCATGAAGAACTCAACAACTTCGAGTACAACAAGGTTTGGAGATTGGTGCCAAGGCCATCGGGGAACCACAACGTCATTGGAACCAAGTGGATTTTCAAGAACAAGCAAGATGCTCATGGGGACATCATTCGCAACAAGGCAAGATTGGTAGCACAAGGCTACTCCCAAGTCGAGGGTATCGACTATGGTGAAACCTTTGCTCCCTGCTGTTCGCCTTGAATCCATACGTTTGTTGATTGCTTATGCTTCCCATCACAACTTTAAGTTGCAACAAATGGATGTGAAAAGTGCTTTTCTTAATGGCCCTATTAATGAGTTGGTCTATGTCAAGCAACCCCCCGGGTTCGAGGATCCCTACTTCCCGGATCATGTGTATCAACTCGATAAGGCGCTCTATGGCCTTAAACAAGCCCCACGAGCGTGGTATGACCACCTTACCGAGTTGTTACAAGATTCTGGATTTGAGGTGGGGCAAATCGATCCCACTCTTTTTACTAATAAGGTCAAAGGGGAGTTGTTTGTATGCCAACTATATGTTGATGATATTATCTTTGGTTCCCCTAACAAAGCTTTCAATGAGGAATTTGCCGCTCATGACCTCCAAGTTCAAGATGTCTTCGATGGGAGAGTTGAAGTTCTTCCTTGGTTTTGATATCAAACAAAGAAGGGAAGGTACCTTCATCAACCAAGCCAAATATACTCAAGACATGCTAAAAGATTCAAGCTAAGTGATGTCAAGTCGGCTTCTACTCCAATGCCTACCAAGTGCCAACTTGACATTGATCCCAATGGTAAAGTGGTGGATCAAAAGGTATATCGCTCCATGATTGGCTCCTTGCTTTACCTTTGTGCATCTAGACCGGATATCATGTTGAGTGTGGGAATGTGTGCACGGTTTCAAGCCGCACGAAGGAAAGTCACTATGTGGCGGTCAGCGAATCTTCGATATTTGGCTCATACCCCAAACTTTGGCTTATGGTACCCAAGAGGGAAAACTTCAAGCTTGAAGGATATATGCATTCCGATTGGGCGGAGACAAAGTGGATAGGAAGTCCACTTAGGAGGGTGCCAATTTCTTGGTTTCTCTCTGGTGAGTTGGTCTTCCAAGAAGCAAAGTTGTGTGTCTCTCTCATCCACCGAAGCGGAATATGTGGCGGCCGGTAGTTGTTGTGCACAACTCTTATGGATGAGGCAAACTTTAAAGGAGTACGGTGTCATCTGTGACAAAGTGCCTCTTTGGTGTGACAATGGAAGTGCCATCAAGATTTCTCTCAACCCCGTGCAACACTTCAAGACGAAGCATATTGAGATTCGGTATCACTTCATCCGGGATCACATTAGGCGAGGGGAGATCGAGCTCAAGTATGTGAACACTCATGATAACCTTGCAGATATTTTCACGAAGCCCTTGGATGAAGCAAGATTTCGCGAGTTAAGGCATGAGCTAAATATCATTGATTCGAGCAATGTTGCTTGAACCCCTGCACACCCCACCATCCTCAACTTGTTGTCTTGTTTAGATGTAGGCATGGACATAGGGGGAGTGTTGCTCTCTCAATGAACTCTTCCCCCCCCCCATTATGCATAAATTGAGCATCTCTTTCACATTCACCATTCTTGATGGTACTTGTTGTTCAAAGACGAGTGTTGGTCATGGACCCAAGGATAATTCTTCGTGGTGCCATACCAATTGACTCAAACATAGGTGGCTCCGGCCACTGCCCTCTCTTGAGAGAGGCTAGAGCTCGCTTTGCTTTCGGGTGGTTGTTTTTCTTTTCGTTTTGTTCCTTGTTCTAGGTGTTGGTTTCTCTTAGTTGTTGTTTCTCTTGTTCTGTTTCTTTTGTCTTTGGTTTGGGCATTGGTGGCCGTGCGGTACAACCGGGGTCACGGGCGGTTCTACTGCTGGTACCTGGTTGTGCTGTCCCAGAAGGTTTGCAATCAGTGCTTGGGCGGTTTTACCGCTCAAATCCCCGTGGTTTCCTTCGTCCGGTACTACCGGTTGATGCCGAGCGGTACTACTGGTGCCTTTTAGGCAACGGAAGTACCGCCCACATCCACCTGTCAGTACCTGACTTGCGGTTCAACCGGTCCTCGAGGCGGTTCTACTGCATGCGTCTATGGGCCTATTTATCTCCGACGGGGTGAAGGGTTTTCCTCTTTTCCCCCTTCGTCCCCGCTCGCCTTTTCTTCGCCCTAGCCGTCGGTCACCACTGCCCCGCCCCGGAGTGTGTCTCGCGCTTCGGATCCGTGGGATCTCCGTGGATTCTCTCCGTGGAGCCTTCCGATCTCCTCCCATGGCTGGTGGTAATGCCCTTGTTCTTCGTTCCTCGTTCTAGGGTTCTTTCTTTGTCTAGGGCATTACTTGACCTTCCGAGTTTAGTGTTTGATCTTTGGTTGGGAGAGATCATTGTTTTTCTCCTGTCTATTTTGCAGTACCTAGAAATCAGAATATTACTTGTGTGATTCGTATATCTTGGTTAGATCTATCCCCCCGGTATTGCCACTGTCAGCGGTTCTACCGCCTTTACGGGCGGTACAACCGGTGGGGCGGTTCTACCGGTGGGAGATCAGGTACAACCGGAATATACAAACCACACAGCACTGTTCCGTCTTCTCTGCTGTTGCATTTGTTGTGTGCCTTCCTCTCATTCTTGCTGGTTTTTGTGTGTTCTCTTCGTGTGTGTGTGTGTGTGTTCAGATGGCTCGAGTTCTCGCTCTGCTCCTCGCAAGACCAAGAAGAGGGCTCGAAGGTGCCCGATTGTGTCTGATGATGAAGAGGAGGTTGTGATTCTCACCAAGCCCACTCACCGTGACAAGTCTGCCGCTGCAAAGCAACATGTGGTAATGCCGCTGCACCGTTGGAAAGCCAAGGATTAGGAAGCCTTCTGCTCAAAGAATCCTTATGAGGTTCCCGTACCTCCTCGTTGGACCGCCGTTCAGTTTCGGAATGATATGCAAGTGCGGATTTTCCATGAACTCTTTGAGCACAACAAGAACAGATATGCCAAGCAGTGGACCATCGATCTTGACCATTGGAGGAACAACCTGGAATATTTTGGTGAGGCTTTGGCTCTCTGTGAGGAGTTTGATCTTGTCAAGCTCATGTCTGTCAACTGTGATTTTGATGTTCAACTCATCCATCAGTTCTATGCCACCGTTCACTTTGGAGAAGATGACGCGCGCACCATCACTTTCATGTGCCGTGATGAGCTCTTTCATGTTCCCTGGAGGACTTTCTGCAATGCTATTGGGTATGATGATACCGGTCTAGAAGGAAGGGGTGGCATTCACCCCCATGACCATCTTGACTCCATTCCTAAGGAGAAGCTTGCCCCTCTGTACATTCGGGGCCGTGGCATTATTGGAGAATCTAAGGATTTGGTGAAGGTCTATGACATCATGCATCGCGTGTTTCACAATGTGCTTCTGCCCAAGGTGGGGAATCAAGATGAAATCCATGGCTATCTTGTTGACTTGATGGTTTCAATGAAGACCAAGGTGGGCTCTGGGGAGACGTTTGATGTGTCTAACTGGCTGTGGCACGAGATGTACAACATGGTCATCTAGAGGAAGGTCCCCATTTATGCTCCTTTTGTCATGTGCCTTCTGAACTCGGTGTGGGAGGTTCGCCGTCCTGGAGAGCCTCTCTCCTCTCCTGATAATCTCACTGTTCATGAAGTCAAGCTCATTAAGAAGAAGAAGCACGCCGAGCCTCGTTTCCCTGCCAATGCTCCTGAGGATGTCTATGCTACTTCTGACGATGAGGACTTTGAGTTGGAGCCAGGGGCCAAGCCCTCGTGGGTGGACAAGCTCACTACCAAGGTGAAGAAGACTTTCTGCCTTCAGTCTGACATCCAGAAGAGGATGTATGAGGCACATGTCAATGAGAAGCTTGCCCGGTGTCACCAAATTGCAATGATGAAGCACCTCAACATGTCGGTTCAGAGTGGCTCTGAGAAGAGCATCACACCGGAGGAGCGTTGGATATCTTCCCACAGCACCTGGACTAATGATGAAGCCCCCCCACAGCCCTCCACCTCCTTTGTTGTTTCTGCAGATGATGCTATCATGGAGGACTCGGATCGAGACGATGATGAAGAATCTAATGATGATGAAGACCCAGATGCTACCGAGGAGTCAGAGGAGGACGACTGAGCTCTGGGGCACTAGCTTCGCTCTTTTCCTTTTTGGTGTCTTGATGCCAAAGGGGGAGAGAGTGTTATAGGACTCGGGAGTTGCATGGGTTTTTGGCGCGTGTGTTTTTATTGAACTTTGTCAGTGGTCTCCAGTTGAACTTTGTTCGTTTCTCGGCTTGCTTTATGTGAGACTTGTGCTACTCCTGCTATCTTTTTTCAGTTTGTTGGTTATTATTTGTAGTATTGTTCTTTATTGCTCTCTATCCGTTTTGTTGTCTACCTTCATATTATGTGCTTATAGTGGCGAGTCTATAAAATCTAGGGGGAGTCTCGCCCTTAAAGTGTGTCCATGCTCTCTATCAGCTAGTTCATCTTGGGGCACACATCTAGGGGGAGCTCCAACTAGATACTATAGATTTCTATCTTACAAATCGTGTTGTTGTCATCATCCACCAAAAAGGGGGAGATTGAAAGGGCATTTCCCTACCTTATGTTTTGGATGATGATAACAACCCTTTGTTGGTCTAATCCTGTGCTAAATGTTTCAGGTTCTCGATGCTTAGACCTACATCGGATAGTTGTTCTCTCGAAGGAAAAGATTGAAGACGGAGTCCTCTACGCTTTTTATCTCTTTGGTCGTAGGGAACCCGTACTATCAAGAGGGAATCCACATTGGAAAGAGTAGGGGAATCCATTCACGTACACTCCATCACCCCTCTCTTGTTTTCCTCAGGTGTGAGAGAGAGTGTCTCCCTTTTGATTTTACTGCCCGCTGTGTTTTCCCAGCGGTTGTACAGCTTGTCCGAGCGGTTGTACCACTGGCTCTTGGCATTTCCCTATCTTCATCGAGCGGTGGTACCGCTACCTCCGGGCGGTGGTACCGCCACCAGGCTCAGCAAAAGACCTGTGCGGTGGTTCCGGCGATGCACCGCCCAAGTACCGGTCGAGCTTCTGTTTTGATGCGGTTCTCGGGCGGTGGTGGTCCGGTTGGTCCGGTTGTTCCTCGTCAACCGGTACCACCGGAGGTTCGAGCGGTTCTTCCGCTCTGACCTTAGCCGCTCAAGCGCTCAAGGCCAAGCGGTTGCACCGGCCCCGCATCGCCCAACTACCGCCCTCAGGGGTGACTCCGTTCTGTTCGGTCGCGGTAGTTGTGCGGTGGCAGGCGGTTGTTCGGTTATTTTCTTTAACCGGTACTACCGCCTGGTGGACCGGTTGTACCGCCTGGTAGGGTTCTGCCGATACACCGTGAGCCCCGGTTGTACCGGGACAAGGAGCGGTTGTACCGCTGCAGTGCTGAAAACGCAGTAACGGTTGGATTTATTAGGGTTGCTATATAAGGTGGTTCTTCCACCTACCACTCTCACCTCTTACCTCTCTCACTCCACCATTGATGCTCTCAAGCTCTCTTTCCCGATCTCTCTCTCTAGCCACTCAAACTCGTTGATTTGCTAGGGATTGAAGGAGGAGACCTAGATCTACACTTCCACCAAAGGATATTTGCTTCCCCCATACTTTCTAGTGTGGATTTTATTACTCTTGGGTGTTTGAGCACCCTAGACGGTTGAGGTCACCTCGAAGCCATATTCCATTGTGGTGAAGCTTCGTGGTTTCGTTGGGAGCCTCCAATTAAGTTCTGGAGAGAGCCCCAACCTTGTTTGTAGAGGTCCGGTTGCCGCCTTCAAGGGAACCAATAGTGGAATCACGGCATCTCGCATCGTGTGAGGGCGTGAGGAGAATACGGTGGCCCTAGTGGCTTCTTGGGGAGCATTGTGCCTCCACACCGCTCTAACGGAGACGTACTTCCCTTTAAAAGGAAGGAACTTCGGTAACACATCCTCGTCTCCACCAGCTCCACTCTTGGTTATCTCGTGCCTTTACTTTTGCAAGCTTAATTGTGTTGTATCCCTTACTTGCTTGTGTGCTTCTTGTTGTTGCATCATATAGGTTGTTCACTTAGTTGCATATCTAGACAACCTACTTTGATGCAAAGTTTAATTTGGTAAAGAAAAGTTAAAAATTGTTAGTTGCCTATTCACCCCCCCCCCCCCTCTAGTCAACTATGTCGATCCTTTCATCATCCAAGAAGATCCTATAGGTTTAACTTGGCACAAACACTAATTATAACATAAAAACACATCTAACCAGAGGATAGAACAAATATTTATTCCTAAACAGAAGCAAAAGCAAAAAAACTAAAAAGAAAATTGGGTTGCCTCCCAACAAGCGCTATTGTTTAACGCCCCTAGCTAGGCATAAAAGCAATGATAGATCTAGGTATTGCCATCTTTGGTAGGCAATTCTTCAGTGAGGCATCTACCTTCCTTAGAGATTTCTTTCTTTTTAGTAATTATCAAACTTTTAGGCACAAAATGGAAATAACAATTTGTAGCAAATGGTTCCTTAATGATAGTAAAAAGGTTGGGATGTACTTATAGATTTAAGATCCACAGTTTCCTTACTAGAGGATTCACCCTTATTCTTAGGAACATACATAAGCTTAGCAACTTTATTAGAAGGACTTGGAGTACTCTTAACGAAAGAAAAAGCGGTTCCCAAGTTGGTAATGATACCCTCAGGTTTATCGATTCTAGTGGAATCTTGATTTATTCTCTCATTAACTATGGGTTTCTTCTCCTTAATACTTTTCAAAGTTACTCCCACCTTAGATCCATATTGGGTAATTTGATTGTGGATCTTTTTATCTAGATTTTCAATTAATTCAACGGTAGCAACTTTATTTTCAATAATTTCAAGTCTTTGCATTACATGCTCCAAAGTTAACATAGTTCCATTAACCAAACGAGGTGGTGAGCCAAATAAATCTATCATAGCATTATAAGAATAATAAATATGGCTACCCAAGAAATTCCCTCCGGTAATGTTATCAAGTATATATCTGTACCAAGGGTTGGCACCTACATAAAAATTGCGAAGGAGAACTGAAGTAGATTGCTTTCTGGTAGATCTATTTTGAGCATTACAAATTCTATACCAAGCGTCTTTTAGATTTTCTCCCTCCCTTTGCTTAAAATTTAGAACTTCATTCTCGGGAGACAACGGAGAAGATATAAGACCAGCCATGACAACAAGCAAGAGAGAAAAAGGCAAACGGAAGAGAGAGAGGGCGAATAAAATGGCAAGGGTGAAGTGGGGGAGAGGAAAACGAGAGGCAAATGGCAAATAATGTAATGCGAGAGATAAGGGATTGTGATGGGTACTTGGTATGTTGACTTTTGCATAGACTCCCCGACAACGGCGCCAGGAATTCTTCTTGCTACCTCTTGAGCACTGCGTTGGATTTCCCCGAAGAGGAAAGGATGATGCAGCAAAGTAGCGTAAGTATTTCCCTTAGTTTTTGAGAACCAAGGTATCAATCCAGTAGGAGGCTACGCGCGAGTCCCTCGTACCTACACAAAGCAAATAACTCCTCGCAACCAACGTGAATAGGGGTTGTCAATCCCTTCACGGTCACTTACAAGAGTGAGATCTGATAGAGATGATAGATAATATTTTTGGTATTTTTGGTATAGAGATGCAAAGTAAAATAAAAGGCAAACTAAAAAAGCAAAGCAATAATAAAGTGATGGAAGATTAATATGATAAAGATAGACCCAGGGACCATAGATTTCACTAGTGGCTTCTCTCAAGAGCATAAGTATTTTACGGTGGGTGAACGAATTACTGTTGAGCAATTGACAGAATTGCGCATAGTTATGAGAATATCTAGGTATGATCATGTATATAGGCATCACGTCCGAGACAAGTAGACCGACTCCTGCCTGCATCTACTACTATTACTCCACTCATCGACCGGTATCCAGCATGCATCTAGAGTATTAAGTTAAAAAAGAGTAACGCCTTAAGCAAGATGACATGATGTAGAGGGATCGTTTCATGCAATATGATAAAAAAAACCATCTTGTTATCCTCGATGGAAACAATAAAATACGTGCCTTGCTGCCCCTACTGTCACTGGGAAAGGACACCGCAAGAATGAACCCAAAGCTAAGCACTTCTCCCATTGCAAGAAAAACCAATCTAGTAGGCCAAACTAAACTGATAATTAAAAGAGACTTGCAAAGATAACCAATCATACATAAAAGAATTCAGAGAAGATTCAAATATTGTTCATAGATAGACTTGATCATAAACCCACAATTCATCGATCTCAACAAACACACCGCATAAAGATGATTACATCAAATAGATCTCCACGAGAGAGGTGGAGAACATTGTATTGAGATCCAAAAAGAGAGAAGAAGCCATCTAGCTACTAACTATGGACCCGAAGGTCTGAGGTAAACTACTCACACTTCATCGGAGGGGCTATGATGATGTAGAAGCCCTCCATGGTAGATGCCCCCTCCGGCGGAGCTCCGGAACAGGCCCCAAGATGGGATCTCGTGGGTACAGAAGGTTGCGGCGGTAGAATTAGGTTTTTGGCTCCGTCTCTGACCGTTCGGGGGTACGTAGGTATATATAGGAGGAAGAAGTACGTCGGTGGAGCTTGATACGTCTCCGTCGTATCTATAATTTTTGATTGTTCCATGCCAATATTCTACAACTTTCATATACTTTTTGGCAACTTTTTATACTATTTTTGGGACTAACATATTGATCCAGTGCCCAATGCCAGTTCCTTTGTGTTGCATGTTTTTGGTTTCGCAGAATATCTATATCAAACGGAGTCCAAACGGGATAAAAATGGACGGAGCTTATTTTTGGAATATTTGGAAAATCTGGGAAAAAGATCAAAGTGAAACGGTGTCCGAGGTGGCCACGAGGCAGGGGCCCACGCCCGTACCAGGAGGGCGCGCCCCCCACCCTCGTGGGCCACCCGTAAGGCGGTTGATGCCCTTCTTGACCGCAAGAAAGCTAATTTTTGGTAAAAAATCACGGCGAAGGTTTCAGTCCAATCGAGTTACGGATCTCGGATATAAAAGAAACAAATAAAAGGCAAGCAGTAATGTAACGCGTAAGCAGAGAGAGACAGAGAGACAGATCCAATCTCGGAGGGGCTCTTGCCCCTCCCACGCCATGGAGACCATGGACCAGAGGGGAAACCCTTCTCCCATCTAGGGAGAAGGTCAAGGAAGAAGAAGAAGGAGGGGGCTCTCTCCCCGTCGCTTCCGGTGGCGCCGGAGTGCCACCGGGGGCCATCATCATCAACGTCATCTTCACCAACAACTTCACCGCCGTCATCACCAACTCTTCCCCCCTCTATGCAGCGGTGTAACTTCTCTCTTACCCGCTGTAATCTCTACTTAAACATGGTGCTCAACGCTATATATTATTTCCCAATGATGTATGGCTATCCTATGATGTTTGAGTAGATTTGTTTTGTCCTATGGGCTATTTGATGATCGTGATTGGTTTGAGTTGCATGTTTTATTATCGGTGCTGTCCTATGGTGCTCTCCGTGTCACGCAAGCGTGAGGGATTCCCGTTGTAGGGTCTGTAATATGTTCATGATTTGCTTATGGTGGGTGGCGTGAGTGACAGAAGCACAGACCCGAGTAAGTAGGTTGTTTGCGTATGGGATAAAGGGGACTTGATACTTTAATGCTATGGTTGGGTTTTACCTTAATGAATCTTTAGTAGTTGCGGATGCTTGCTAGAGTTCCAATCATAAGTGCATATGATCCAAGTAGAGAAAGTATGTTAGCTTATGCCTCTCCCTCAAATAAAATTGCAATAATGATTACCGGTCTAGTTATCGATTGCCTAGGGACAAATAACTTGCTCGTAACAAAAATCTCTCTACTAAAAATAATTTAGTTGTGTCTTTATCTAGACAGCCCCTAGTGTTTATTTTCGTGCTCTTTACTTTCTTGCAAGCCTATCCAAAAATATCTACAAAGTACTTCTAGTTTCATACTTGTTTCCGTTAAAGCGAATGTCAAGTGTGCGTAGAGTTGTATCGGTGGTCGATAGAACTTGAGGGAATATTTGTTCTACCTTTAGCTCCTCATTGGGTTCGACACTCTTACTTATCGAAAGAGGCTACAACTGATCCCCTATACTTGTGGGTTATCAAGACCTTTTTATGGCGCCGTTGCCGGGGAGCAATAGCGTGGGGTGAATATTCTCGTGTGTGCTTGTTTGCTTTATCATTGAGTAATTTTTATTTGCCGTTCTTAGTTGTTTTCTATCTTTAGTTATGTGTAGGAAATGCAAAATACCAAAAAATTAGTTGTACCTACTGAACCAATGGTTGAGGAACCACTCAAAATCTATCACACTGCTGAAGCTTATTACTTGGATCATCTTCGATCCCTTTGTGCTCGTGCTGAAACCCCAACTAGCTTAGTTGAGGGCAAATCTTTAGATGAGCATGCCTGTTATGTGCGACACCGTATATCTGAAAAAGGGAAACTTTTACTGGATCAAATTCATCGTATGCAATGCTATGCTTGGAATTTATGTTATATGTATGATTTTACTTGTTGTTCTGAAAACCCTAAGAAAGACCTTCGCTATCAATGTGAGTTTAGTGATAATGGAATCGTATCTTTGTATGCTAAGGGTGTTTATAGTTACTATGATGTTCAACAAATTGAAGAATTTGTTGCTTTTAAGGGTGCTTATGAAATTGCTTCTTTGATTGAAAAGTATGATGCTACTCTTTACAAATCTGGAAATTTTGCCATACTTAAATATTGCTATGATAATTATGCTTCTAATTCCTATGTTAAACCATATATTGAGGACTAATCCGCTGTCCAAGAAGAGACTAATATTTTGCAGGAGTCTATGGAAGGAGAAATTGATGAAACTGTGAGCTCATTGGATGAAAAAGATGATGAGGAGAGCGAAGAACAAAAGGAGGAAGAGCGGATTAGCTACCCGTGCCCACCTTCTAATGAGAGTAACTCTTCAAGTCATACATTGTTCAATTTCCCTTCGTGCTTCCTGAAGGATGATTGCTATGATAATTGTTATGATCCCATTGATTCTCTCGAAATATCCCTTTTTGATGATGCTTGCTATGCTTGTGGCCAAGATGCCAATATGAATTATGCCTATGGAGATGAACTTGCTATAGTTCCCTATGTTAAACATGAAATTGTTGCTATTGCACCCACGCATGATAGTCCTATTATCTTTTGAATTCTCCGATTATACTATATCGGAGAAGTTTGCTCTTATTAAGGATTATATTGATGGGTTGCCTTTTACCGTTGCACATGATGATTTTGATGAATATAATATGCATGTGCCAGCTGCTCCTACTTGCAATTATTATGAGAAAGGAACTATATCTCCACCTCTCTATGTTTCCCACACGATAAAATTGCAAGAAACTGTTTATACTATGCATTGTCCTTTACTATGTGTGCATGAATTGTTCTTTTATGACATGTCGATGCATAGGAAGAGAGTTAGACTTCGTCATTACATGATATATGTTGCTTTGTGCTCACTACTAAATTACAAATCATTGCTAATTAAAATTGGCTTTGATATACCTTGGGATCCGGGTGGATTCACTACTTGAGCACTATATGCCTAGCTTAATGGCTTTAAAGAAAGCGCTGCCAGGGAGACAACCTGGAAGTTTTAGAGAGTCATTTATTTCTGTTGAGTGCTTTCATATAGTTTAGAAACAACAAAAATAAAGAGGGGAACCCAAAACTTTTAATAAAGGAAAGTGAAAGTGAGAAAGACAAGCATTGTTGAAGTGGGAGAGCTCCTTGAATTTTGTTCATGCTCATGGCAACTTTGTGAATCTTGATTACAGAAACTTCTCAACAAAAATAATTATCCCCTTGTACAATTCCATTATACTATAAAAATAATGTGCCAAGGTTTGCCTTTAGGATGTTTACAATGCTTGTTGGTTTGTACGGTGCAGGACAGAAACTTTGGCTGTAGTGCGCGATTTTACATTTTCTACTGGAATGTCAAATGGTACTGATTCTTTTTGTACTGTCTTTCTGTACAAATTTTTTTTTCCTAATTTTGGTAGAATTTTTCAAGTATCATAAGTATGGTGAATGTTCAGATTTCTACTGATTTATTACATTTTAGACAGATTCTGTTTTTGATGCATAGTTTGCTTGTTTTGATGAAACTATCGATTTATATCAGTGGATTAAGCCATGAAAAAGTTATACTACAGTAGACACAATGCAAAAACAAAATATGAATTGGTTTGCAACAGCACTTAGAGTGGTGATTTGCTTTATTATACTAACGGATCTTACCGAAGTTTTACATTGAAGTTTTGTGTGGATGAAGTGTTCGATGATCGAGAAGGTCTCGATATGAGAAGAAGGAAGAGAGGCAAGAGCTCAAGCTTGGGGATTCGAGGCACCCCAAGTAAATATTCAAGGAGACTCAAGCATCTAAGCTTGGGGATGCCGGAAGGCATCCCTCTTTCTTCAACAAGTATCAGTATGTTTTCGGATTCGTTTCGTTCATGCGATATGTGCAATCTTGGAGCGTCTTTTGCATTTAGTTTTCAATTTTATTTTATGCACCATGCTGGTATGAGATGGTCCTTGGTTTATTTATATAATGCTCATTGCACTTCACTTATATCTTTTGAGTATGGCTTTATAGAATGCTTCATGTGCTTCACTTACATCATTTGAAGTTTGGATTGCCTGTTTCTCTTCACATAGATAACCGCCATTTGTAGAATGCTCTTTTTGCTTCACTTATATTTGTTAGAGCTTGGGCATATATTTTGTAGAAAGAATTAAACTCTCTTGCTTCACTTATATCTATTTAGAGAGATGACAGGAACTGGTCATTCACATGGTTTGTCATAAAATCCTGCATAAAACTTGTAGATCACTGAATATGATATGTTTTATTCCTTGCAATAGTTTTGCGATATAAAGATGGTGATATTAGAGTCATGCTAGTGGGTAGTTGTGGATTGTAGAAATACTTGTTTTCAAGTTTGTGATTCTCGTAGCATGCATGTATGGTGAACCGTTATGTGATGAAGTCGGAGCATGATTTATTTATTGATTGTCTTCCTTATGAGTGGCGGTCGGGGACGAGCGATGGTCTTTTCCTACCAATCTATCCCCCTAGGAGCATGCGCGTAGTAATTTGTTTTGATGACTAATAGATTTTTGCAATAAGTATGTGAGTTCTTTATGACAAATGTTGAGTCCATGGATTATACGCACTCTCACCCTTCCATCATTGCTAGCCTCTTCGGTACCGTGCATTGGCATTTCTCACCTCGAGACTTGGTGCAAACTTCGCCGGTGCATCCAAACCCTGTGATATGATACGCTCTGTCACACATAAGCCTCATTATATCTTCCTCAAAACAGCCACCATACCTACCTATCATGGCATTTCCATAGCCATTCCGAGATATATTGCCATGCAACTTCCATCATCATCATATACATGACTCGAGCATTCATTGTCATATTGCTTTGCATGATCATAAGATAGCTAGCATGATATTTTTATGGCTTGTACGTTTTTTTGATATCTTTGTTATGCTAGATCCTTGCACATCCTGGTACACCGCCGGAGGCATTCATATGGAGTCATATGTTTGTTCTAGTATCGAGTTATAATATTGAGTTGTAAGTAAATAGAAGTGTGATGATCATCATTATTAGAGCATTTCCCCAGTGAGGAAAGGATGATGGAGACTATGATTCCCCCACAAGTCGGGATGAGACTTCGGACTTTACAAAAAAATAAAAGAGGCCAAAGAAGCCCAAATAAAAAAAGAGGCCAAAGAAGACCACCAAAAAATAAAAATAAAAATAAAAAAAAGGAAAATAAAAAATTGAGAGAAAAAGAGAGAAGGGGCAATGTTACTATCATTTTACCACACTTGTGCTTCAGAGTAGCATCATGATCCTTCATATAGAGAGTCTCTTGAGTTATCACTTTCATATACTAGTGGGAATTTTCATTATAGAACTTGGCTTGTATATTCCGATGATGGGCATTCTCAAATGCCCAAGGTATTCATGAGCAAGCAAGTTGGATGCACACCCACTTAGTTTCCATTTTGAGATTTCATACACTTATAGCTCTTAGTGCATCTGTTGCATGGCAATCCCTACATTGATATCTATTAATGGGCATCTCCATAGCCCGTTGATACGCCTAGTTGATGTGAGACTTTGTCCTTTTTTGTCTTCTCCACATAACCCCCATCATCATATTCTATTCCACCTATAGTGCTATGTCCATGGCTCACGCTCATGTATTGCATGAAAGTTAAAAAGGTTTGAGAAACGTTAAAAGTATAAACAATTGCTTGGCTTGTCATCGGGGTTGTGCATGATGTGAATATTTTGTGTGGTGAAGATGGAGCATAGCCAGACTATATGATTTTGTAGGGATGAGCTTTCTTTGGCTATGTTATTTCAATAAGACATAATTGCTTGGTTGGTATGCTCGAAGTATTATTGTTTTTATGTCAAAAGGATAGACTATCTCCTCGAATCACTCATGTCTTAATATTCATGCCATGATTAGATACGTGATCAAGATTATGCTAGGTAGAATTCCACATCAAAAATTATCTTTTTTATCATTTACCTACTCGAGGACGAGCATGAATTAAGCTTGGGGATGTTGATATGTCTCCGTCGTATCTATAATTTTTGATTGTTCCATGCCAATATTCTACAACTTTCATATACTTTTTGGCAACTTTTTATACTATTTTTAGGACTAACATATTGATCCAAAGGCTCAGTGCAGTTCACATGCATTTGCATGTTTTTGGATTCGCGGAATATCCATATCAAACGGAGTCCAAATGGGATAAAAACGGACGGAGCTTATTTTTGGAATATTTGGAAAATCTGGGAAAAAGATCAACGTGAAACGGTGTCCGAGGTGGCCACGAGGCAGGGGCCCACGCCCGTACCAGGAGGGCGCGCCCCCCACCCTCATGGGCGACCCGTAAGGCGGTTGATGCCCTTCTTCAGCCGCAAGAAAGCTAATTTTTGGTAAAAAATCACGGCGAAGGTTTCAGCCCAATCGGAGTTATGGATCTCCGGATATAAAAGAGACGGCGAAAAGGCAGTAGAACAGAACGCAGAACCAGAGAGAGACAAAGAGACAGATCCAATATCGGAGGGGCTCTCGCCCCTCCCACGCCATGGAGACCATGGACCAGAGGGGAAACCCTTCTCCCATCTAGGGAGAAGGTCAAGGAAGAAGAAGAATGAGGGGGGCTCTCTCCCACTCGCTTCCGGTGGCGCCGGAGTGCCACCGGGGGCCATCATCATCAATGTCATCTTCACCAACAACTTCACTGCCATCATCACCAACTCTTCCCCCCTCTATGCAGCGGTGTAACCTCTCTCTTACCCGCTGTAATCTCTACTTAAACATGGTGCTCAACGCTATATATTATTTCCCAATGATGTATGGTTATCCTATGATGTTTGAGTAGATTTGTTTTGTCCTATGGGCTATTTGATGATCGTGATTGGTTTGAGATGCATGTTTTATTATTGGTGCTGTCCTATGGTGCTCTCCATGTCGTGCAAGCGTGAGGGATTCCCGCTTTAGGGTTTGCAATATGTTCATGATTTTCTTATGGTGGGTGGCATGAGTGACATAAGCACAGACCCGAGTAAGTAGGTTGTTTGCGTATGGGATAAAGGGGACTTGATACTTTAATGCTATGGTTGGGTTTTACCTTAATGAATCTTTAGTAGTTGTGGATGCTTGCTAGAGTTCCAATCATAAGTGCATATGCTCCAAGTAGAGAAAGTATGTTAGCTTATGCCTCTCCCTCAAATAAAATTGCAATAATGATTACCGGTCTAGTTATCGATTGCCTAGGGACAAATAACTTTCTCGTAACAAAAAGCTCTCTACTAAAACTAATTTAGTTGTGTCTTTATCTAAACAGCCCCTAGTCTTTATTTTCGTGCTCTTTACTTTCTTGCAAGCCTAACCAAAAACACCTACAAAGTACTTCTAGTTTCATACTTGTTTCCGGTAAAACGAACGTCAAGTGTGCGTAGAGTTGTATCGGTGGCAGATAGAACTTGAGGGAATATTTGTTCTACCTTTAGCTCCTCGTTGGGTTTGACACTCTTACTTATCGAAAGAGGCTACAATCGATCCCCTATACTTGTGGGTTATCAGAGCTTCATGGGCCCCACGAGGGTGGGGGCGCGCCCTAGGGGGGTAGGCGCGCCCCCCTACCTCGTGCCCACCTCGGAGCTTTCTTGACGTAGGGTCCAAGTCTCCTAGATCATGTTCGGTGAGAAAATCATGTTCCCGAAGGTTTCATTCCGTTTGGACTCCGTTTGATATTCCGTTTCTTCGAAACTCTGAAATAGGCAAAAACACAGCAATTCTGGGCTGGGCCTCCGGTTAATAGGTTAGTCCCAAAAATAATATAAAAGTGAATAATAAAGCCCAATATGTCCAAAACAGTAGATAATATAGCATGGAGCAATCAAAAATTATAGATACGTTGGAGACGTATCAGGCATCCCCAAGCTTAATTCCTGCTCGTCCTCGAGTAGGTAAATGATAAAAAAGAATTTTTGATGTGGAGTGCTACTTGGCATAATGTCAATGCAAATCTTCTTAAATGTGGTATGAATATTTAGATCCGAAATATTCAAGACAAAAGTTCATATTGACATAATAATGATAATACTTCAAGCATACTAACTAAGCAATTATGTCTTCTCAAAATAACATGGCCAAAGAAAGTTCATCCCTACAAAATCATATAGTTTAGTCATGCTCCATTTTCATCACACAAGAATGCTCTCATCATGCACAACCCCGATAACAAGCCAAGCAATTGTTTCATACTTTAATAATCTCAAACTTATAAACCTTCACGCAATACATGAGCGCGAGCCATGGACAAATCACTATGGGTGGAATAGAATATAATGATGGGGGTTATGTGGAGAAGACAAAAAAGGAGAAGATCTCACATCAACGAGGCTAATCAATGGGCTATGGAAATGCCCATCGATTGATGTTAATGCAAGGAGTAGGGATTTCCATGCAACGGATGCACTAGAGCTATAAATGTATGAAAGCTCAACAAAAGAAACTAAGTGGGTGTGCATCCAACTTGCTTGCTCACGAAGACCTAGGGCACTTGAGGAGGCCCATTGTTGGAATATACAAGCCAAGTTCTATAATGAAAAGTTCCCACTAGTATATGAAAGTGACAAAACAAGAGACTCTCTATCATGATGATTATGGTGCTACTTTGAAGCACAAGTGTGGTAAAGGATAGTAGCATTCTCCCTTCTCTCTTTTTCTCTCATTTTTTTGGTCCTTCTCTTTTTTTTATGGCCTTTCTCTTTTATTATTATTCCTCACTTGGGACAATGCTCTAGAAAATGATGATCATCACACTTCTATTTATTTACAACTCGATACTAGAACATAGTATGACTCTATATGAATGCCTCTGGTGGTGTACCGGGGTGGCTTTGCCACAAATACTATGTCAACTACATGATCATGCTAAGCAATATGACAATTATGAATGTGTCATGATGAACAGTATGGTGGAAAGTTGCATGGCAATATATCTCGGAATGGCTATGGAAATGCCATAATAGGTAGGTATGGTGGCTGTTTTGAGGAACATATAAGGAGGTTTATGTGTGAAAGAGTGTATCATGTCACGGGGTTTGGATGCACCGACGAAGTTTGCACCAACTCTCAAGGTGAGAAAGGGCAATGCACGGTACCGAAGAGGCTAGCAATGATGGAGGGGTGAGAGTGTGTATAATCCATGGACTCAACATTAGTCATAAAGAACTCATATACTTATTGCAAAAATCTACAAGCCATCAAAAACCAAAGCACTACACGCATGCTCCTAGGGGGATAGATTGGTAGGAAAAGACCATCGCTCGTCCCCGACCGCCACTCATAAGGAAGACAATCAAGGAACACCCCATGTTTCAATTTTGTTACATAATGTTTACCATACATGCATGCTACGGGACTTGCAAACTTCAACACAAGCATTTCTCAAATTCACAACTACTCAACTAGCACGACTTTGATATTATTACCTCCATATCTCAAAACAATTATCATGTATCACAATTGGCTACACCAACAGACCTTAAACAGGTCCAAAAACTAGCCGGATGCATGGCAGCTTTAAGAAGCTTTATCTCCAGACTAGGAGAAAAAGCATTGCCACCTTATCGCCTTCTCTGACGCACCGACCACTTCGAGTGGACGGATGCGGCAACGGCAGGACTGGAAGAAATAAAGGCTCTTTTAGCGAGCAACCCAATCCTGGCCGCACTGAACGTCAGTGAACCGATGTTATTATACATCTCTGCAACACACGAGGTGGTGAGTGCAGTGCTCGTCATTGAGCAAGAGGAGGACGGACACAAATTCCCACTTCAGAAACAGGTATACTACGTATCCACTGTCCTCACACCATGCAAATCCCGGTACCCTCATTACCAAAAGATAGCATATGCGATCTTCATGGCATCCCGGAAGCTACGACACTACTTCAAAGAGTGCTCGATCACGGTGGCTTACGAAGTACCACTCAATGACATAATAAACAACCACGACACTACGGGCCGGATATCCAAGAGGGCCATTGAGCTCCTGCCATTCGACATAACATAGAAACCACGCCGAGCCGTTAAATCCCATGTATTGGCTGACTTCGTCACCGAATGGATAGAGGCCGAACTCCCTAAAGAGTACGGCACATATTACAACTGGGTCATGCACTTCGATGGCTCTAAAATGCTGGCCGGCTTAGGAGCGGGCATTATCTTAACTTCCCCCACTGGAGACACAGTCTAGTACGTACTCCAAATATTATACATAGACTCCAATAATGCAGCCGAATACGAGGCCTTATTGCACGGTCTTCGGATGGCTGCCTCCATGGGCATACAACGCCTGGAGGTGTGCGGGGATTCAAATATCGCAATATCCCAAATAAATGGAGACTTTGACGCCAAAGATCCGAAGATGGCCGAACCCCATACTCAAAATATCAGCTCGGTTCGAGGGACTCGAGTTCCATCATGTGGCTCGAGAAAGTAATCAAGCGGCGGATGTCCTTGCTCGCATGGGCGCCAAGCGTGACCCCGTCCCGCCTAACATCTTTCTGGAAAGGCTCTTCAAGCCATCTGTGTTGTGGCAGGGTGAGAGCAGCAACACCAGTCTGGATCTGATTATGCCCCCAGATTCCGAACACAATACCGATATCGTCGGGGGCTCAGCCACTGAAATAACACCATCGGTCCATCTAATAATGGCAGTAATTGCCCCATGGACCGAACCCTTCTTGGCCTACCTTAATAGGCGAGAGCTCCCTGAATCAGAATGAGGCTCGCTGCATTGTTCGATGCTCGAAAGCCTACAATGTCCATGATGGAGAGCTCTACAAGAAAAGCGCTACCACAGTCCTTCAAAGATGTATGTCCGAAGAAGAGGGACGGCAACTCCTGGCCAAAATCCATGCTGGTCTCGGCTGTCACGACGTTGCGGCTTGGGCCCTTGTAAGTAAAGCCTTATGTACAGGTTTCTCTTGGCCGACGGCCCGAGCAAATGCACAACACCTTGTCCAACGTTGTGTCGGATGCCAGCTTTTCGCCAATCAAAGCCATATGCCGCCTATCGCTCTACAAACAATCCCCATTACTTGGCCTTTAGCGGTTTGGGGGCTTGATATGGTTGGACCCCTTAAAGGAGGAAGCCATAAGAAAAAATATCTGCTAGTCATGGTAGATAAATTCACCAAGTGGATAGAGGCCAAACCAGTTAAAACGGCCGAAGCTAGACCAGTGATAGACTTTATATCCGGTGTCATGTATGAAAGGATCGATATAGTTGACTAGAGGGAGGGTGAATAGCCAACTAACAATTTTTAGCTTTTCTTTACCAATTTAAACTTTGCATCAAAGTAGGTTGTCTAGATATGCAACTAGGTGAGCAACCTATATGATGCAACAACAACAAGCACACGAGAAAACAAGGGATATAACACAAATAAGCTTGCACAAGTAAAGGCACGAGATAACCAAGAGTGGAGCCGGTGAAGACGAGGATGTGTTACCGAAGTTCCTTCCCTTTGAGGGGAAGTACGTCTCTGTTGGAGCGGTGTGGAGGCACAATGCTCCCCAAGAAGCCACTAGGGCCACCGTATTCTCCTCAAGCCCTCACACAATGCGAGATGCCGTGATTCCACTATTGGTGCCCTTGGAGGCGGCGACCGAACCTTTACAAACAAGGTTGGGGCAATCTCCACAACTTAATTGGAGGCTCCCAACGACACCACGAAGCTTCACCACAATGGACTATGGCTCATGGTGACCTCAACCGTCTAGGGTGCTCAAACACCCAAGAGTAACAAGATCTGCAAGGGATTAGTGGGGGAGTCAAATTTCTCTTGGTGGAAGTGTAGATCGGGGCCTTCTCAACCAATCCCGAGCAAATCAACAAGTTTGATTAGCTAGGGAGAGAGATCGGGCAAAAATGGATCTTGGAGCAAGAATGGAGCTTAGGGTTGGAAGAGGTGGTCAACTAGAGGAAGAAGACACCTCTTATATAGTGGAGAACCAAATCCAACCGTTATCCACTTAACCAGCCCGCGACATGCGGTACTACCGCCCCTGACAAGCGGTACTACCGCAAGGCCTCACGGTACTACCGTGACCGACTGCGGTACTACCGCTGCTACGGCAGGAACTAGGACAGGCCTGAAGCATAGAGGCTGAGAGCGGTACTGCCGCAGACGCGGTACTATTGCTCCCCCTCGTGGTACTACCGCAAGGCTGGATTGGCCTAGCCTGGGAAGAGCGCGGATGAATAAAAATACATTCGTGCCAACTTCCGCTGAAAAACAATCGATGCAAAAATCCGACACGGTACTACCGCACATGGCATGCGGTACTACTGCGCAGGGAGCGGATGTAAAAAATTACATCCGCCCCTACTTCCGCTCATGTAGCTATGCCAGACCAGGACTCACGGTACTACCGCGCGCTTGGGGCGGTACTACCGCGTAGGGCGCGGACGTAAAAAATTACGTCCGCCCCTACAGCCGCACGAGCAGTTGAGTCTGGTCTGAGGCCACGGTAGTACAGCTCTGTGGGAGCGGTACTACTGCGGGCGCCTACGGTACTACCGCAGGGGCTTGTGGTACTACCGCAGGGGCCTGCGGTACTACCGCTCCGTAGAGCAGTACTACCGCATGCCCCAGAACAGCAACACTTAGGAATCCTTCTCTTTGCATAGAAATGAGGAAAACGGAGGATGCTCCAAAGCGCAAGGGGAAAGGTGGTGCAGAGGAAGAAAACGTGTACGTGATGATTCCACCCGAACCTTTCCGAAGCGGACCCCCTCTTGATAGTACGGCTTTCCTATGACTCAAATCCACCGAAAAGAAAAGTAGAAAAACGCCGTCTTCAATAGTCTTCGAGGGGCACCAAACCGTCTTGTGCCTAGCGATAAAATGTCTGAGAAACTCAAGGCAAACGATTAGTCCGCAAAAGCATTGTCATCAATCACAAAAACACTTTAGGGATAAATATGCCCTTCCAATCTCCCCCTTTTTGGTGGATTGATGAAAATACAGGATTTGCACAAAGGGAAATAATATAGAGCATAAGCAAACCCTTCATCTCTAAAATATAGACGGGCTCCCCCTAAATGTGTGCAATCTAGATAGGTGCCATGGACTGCATGACACACATACTAGGATCATTACTCCCCCTATATTTTATAGACAAGGCATATCTCGCAATAATAAGGCTAACACTAAGCAAGATAGCAAACACGAGCATAGCATAAATAGCACAATATGTCATAAGCTCACCAAGATACGATAGAGTACATATGTCTTACACCATATGAAGGAAAAGTCTCACAAGCGCAAACCAAACCAGAGCAAACGAGGTTCAACAGAACAAGCGCAAACGAAGCAACACGATAAAAAGACTAGCAAATCGCAAAACCTACACTCTCTCCCCCTTTGGCATCGAGACGCCAAAAAGGCAGAGAGGACACCTACACACCAGTGGTGGCTCAAGCGGAGTAGTCACTCGCACACTCCTCGTGAGACTCGGCAGCGGGGACGGTCTCCTCGAAATCCTCCTCGGAATCAGTCCACTTGAAGGCTTGCTTCTCCATCCACTCAGCCTATAGAGTGATGATCTCCTCAGAACCGCCACAGACTTCCTCGCCAAAGACCTTCATAATCTTCTTGTCGCGGCGGTGACTCTCCTTGGAGGCAACGTGAGTCATGTACTGTCCCTTTGTCTGCATGCAGAATAGAATCTTCATCTTGTCCTTCAACTTCTTGGCCCACGAGGGCTCAGAGGAGCGAGGGGCAAACCCAGCAGCGCGGTCCTCACCAGCATCCTCCGCCTCAACCTCCTCCCCATCAACAACCCTCTTAGCAGCCGTCGCCTCAACACGAGTAGTAGTTTTGGCCCACTTGGGATTGACACGGAGACTGATGGACTCATGAAGAATCCAGTCTGGAGCAAGGAACTCATCACCGGAGAACAGCTTCTCCCAAGTCTTGGAGATCAACAGAAACAGGTACGGTCCATAGATGGGTACCTTGCGGTTGAACACAGCGAAGCGAAGCTCACACCACATGATATGTGAGACATCAAGTGGTTGAGACTGAGACACACGCGTCTCCTCACACAGGAGCATCATATCCACCAGATAGGCATGCAACTTGTCCTTGTCACCAATGCGAGAGAAAAGAGAGTTGTGGAAAATGCGATGCATGATGTCCAGAAATGGGTTCAACACCCACGTTGTCTTGCCACTGGGAAGCGTCTTCGCAACATAATACTGCTGGAGCCTGTTCTTGCTGGCTGACTCAGGGTTGGCATGAGGGCGAACACCAAGGGGTGTGTTGAGCCCCTCATCAGGTACGTGGAGAAGATCCATCAAGTCCTTCCAGGTAGCAGTCAACTGACGTCCATTGGTCATCCAGGTCATCCTTCGATCCTCCCCATAGTGAAAGTGAACTAAGGCAAAGAACTGGCAAATAATCTCAGGGTCAAAGTCCAGGTGAAAGGAGATCACATGTTCAATGCCAAACTACTCCACCGAGTCTAGAGCCTCTCCAAAGTAATCACGGTGCTTATCCTGCCTCATATGATTCATGTCAATCCACTTGACATCCGCATAGGTGTTTTGCTTGGCCTTGATCACATCCAGATAAATGAGAGTCTGCTGCTTGGTCCAAAACAAGTCATTTCCTCTGAAGATAGCACGGGCATTCACATACGGGTTGATCTGCCTTCGAGAGATAAACTCAGAAAGTGGTATCTCGTCCATGCCCTTCTTGGGTTCCTTGTACTTCTTTGGCGGAGGACTTGATACTGCGCTTGGGGGCACTGGAGCGCTCTGGAGCTTCATCTTTATTGCGCAGACGCTTGGAGCTAGTGTCACGACTGGGATTTGAACAACGAGCAGGAGCACCGGAGCCACCACCTAAGACACAAAGCAAAAAAGCACAAACGAAAAGCGAGAAGAATCAATGCAAAGACCTCAACAAAACAAGGGAAACATGTAGAAATCATACGTGGAAATTGCCAAGAAGAAGATTGGACAACAAAGGTAGTACTGCCAGTTCGCGCGGTACTAAAATTTTAGTACCGCTCCTAGTCGCGGTAGTACCGCGTGAAGGCACGGTAGTACCGGGGCTCGGAGCGGTAGTAGAACTTTAGTACCATGGCTCGTGCGGTAGTACCGCACCTGAGGGGTGGTAGTACCGTACCAGCGGTAGTACCGCACCAGAGATGCGGTAGTACCGCAACGGCGTCAGATCCGAACCATTTGAATCTGAGAAAAACCGCGAAAACGAGGCGGTACTACGGTCGATCAAATCTACCACGGGACAACATATCAAGTATAATTTCTACGCAACACTACTCTACAACATCCTACTCTTGCATAGATTTGGCGTAAAATCTCAAGAACACATGCATCTCCCCAAAAACCTAGAGGAAAAAGAACGAACAAAAGAGAGAGGGATTTGGGGAGAAACCTTGTTCCATGGCAAGAGGAAGTAGTGGGGAACGATCCCACCGGTCGGAATCTGAGGAGAGCGGCTGGAGACGGAGATCCGGCGAGGGTCTCCGGCACCGTTCTTGAGTAGGAGAGAGACAAGCGACGGGGAGAGAAACAGACGAATGGGTATGGGGGAGTTGGAACTCCCCCTGCCCGGGTCTTAACCCCCACGCGCACTCGTCAGCGCGGTAGTACCGCATCTCATCGCGGTAGTACCGCTCGGGCGGAAGTACCGCACCGAAGCGGTAGTACCGCTCCCCAGGCAGCAGTAAAAAATTACTGTCGCGTTGGGTGCGGAAGTACCGTGCGCTCCACTTGCGGTAGTACCGTGAGCTCAAGAAGATGCATGTTTCAGACGAAAGAGAAAGGGTCTTTGCAAGGAAACTTCAAGCGAAAGAGACACCACAAGAACACACTCAGCACGAAGGAAGAAAGGCAAGAGACAACCAGGACGAACCACGAGACACAACCTCTCCAAGGAGAGGGCTGTGGCCGGAGCCACCTATGTTTGAGTCAATTGGTATGGCACCACGAAGAATTATCCTTGGGCCCATGATTAAAACTCATCTTTGAAGCACAAGTACCATAAAAATGGCTAATGTGAAAGAGTTGATTAATTTAAGCATAATGGGGGGAGGGAGAGTTCATTGAGAGAACAACTCTCCCCCTATGTCCATGCCTACATCTAAATGAGACAACAAGTTAAGTATGGTGAGGTGTGCAACGGTTCAAGCAACATTGCTCGAATCAATGATATTTAGCTCATGCCTTAACTCGCGAAATCTTGCTTCATCCAAAGGCTTCGTGAAAATATCTGCAAGGTTATCATGAGTGTTGACATAGTTGAGATCGATCTCCCCTCGCCTAATGTGGTCCCGGATGAATTGATAACGAATCTCAATATGCTTCGTATTGAAGTGTTGCATGGGGTTGAGAGAAATCTTGATGGCACTTTCATTGTCACACCAAAGAGGCACTTTGTCACAAGTGACACTGTAATCCTTTAAAGTTTGCCTCATCCAAAGAACTTGTGCACAACAACTACCGGCGGCCACATACTCCGCTTTGATAGACGAGAGAGACACACAACTTTGCTTCTTGGAAGACCAACTCACCAAAGAGCAACCAAGAAATTGGCACCCTCCAGAAGTGGACTTCCTATCCACTTTGTCTCTCGCCCAATCAGAGTCCGAATACCCTACAAGCTTGAAGTTGCTCCTCTTGGGTACCATAAGCCAAAGTTTGGGGTATGAGCCAAATATCGAAAGATTCGCTTGACTGCCACAAAGTGGCTTTCCTTAGGTGCGGCTTGAAACCGTGCACACATTCCCACACTCAACATGATATCCGGTCTAGATGCACAAAGGTAAAGCAAGGATCCAATCATAGAACAATATACCTTTTGATCCACGGCTTTACCATTGGGATCAATGTCAAGTTGGCACTTGGTGGGAATTGGAGTGGAAGCCGGCTTGACATCACTTAGCTTGAATCTCTTGAGCATGTCTTGAGTGTATTTCACTTGGTTGATGAAGGTACCTTCTCTTCTTCGCTTCACTTCGAACCCGAGAAAGAACTTCAACTCTCCCATGGAAGACATCTTGAACTAGGAGGTCATGAGAGCGGCAAATTAGTCATTTAAGGCTTTGTTAGGGGAACCAAAGGTAATATCATCAACATATAGTTGGCACAAAAACAACTCCCCTTTGACCTTCTTAGTAAAAAGAGTGGGGTCGATTAACCCAACTTCAAATCCACGATCTTGTAACAACTCGGTAAGGTGGTCATACCATGCACGTGGGGCTTGTTTAAGGCCATAGAGTGCCTTATCGAGTTGATACACATGATCGGGAAAGTAGGGATCCTTGAACCCGGGGCGTTGCTTGACATATACCAACTCATTAATAGGACCATTAAGGAAAGCACTTTTCACATCCATTTGTTGCAACTTAAAGTTGTGATGAGAAGCATAAGCAATCAACAAATGAATGGATCAAGGCGAGCAACAGGAGCAAAGGTTTCACCGTAGTCGATACCCTCGACTTGGGAGTAGCCTTGTGCCACCAACCTTGCCTTGTTGCGAACAATGGTTCCATGAGCATCTTGCTTGTTCTTGAATATCCACTTGGTTCCAATGACATTGTGGTTCCCCGTTGGCCTTGGCACCAATCTCCACACCTTGTTGTACTCGAAGTTGTTGAGCTCTTCATGCATGGCATTGAGCCAATCTGGATCTTCGAGCGCCTCATAGACCTTTTGGGGTTCAACACAAGAGACAAACGTGTGATGTTCACAATAGTTTGTCAATTGTCTACGAGTGCTTACCCCCTTTTGAATGCTTCCAAGCATATTCTTCATAAGATGACCCTTGGTAGAGAGCTTGGATGCAATCTTGGCGGCACGACGCTCCAGTTCCTCCTTGGAGGTGAGTTGAGGAGCAGTCACTTGATCATCTTGAGCGCCGTCTTGAGCTTGTTCTTGATCTTGAACTTGATCGGAGGAGAGAACTTGACCTTGGGCATAACATGGTGACTCAACACCGTCTTGAGGTTGATCTTGCCTTTGGTCGTGTTCATGAGGTTGAGGGCCTTCACTTTGTTCTTCGGAAGCGTGTGGGCCTTGGGTTGGTGATGGCTCCACTTGGGTGGAGCATTGTCCTTCTCCTTCGGCCACAAGGGGTTCCTCAATGGGTAGGATAAACCCAACTCCCATTCTTCTTATGGATTGAGAAGGAATTTCATCACCTACATCACAAGTGCCACTTTGCTCCACTTGGGAGCCGTTATTCTCATCAAACTCCATGTTACATGTCTCCTCAGTAAGTCACATGGACTTATTGAGGACACAGTAAGCATGAGAGTTTGTAGCATAACCAACAAATATGACCTCATAAGCTCTAGCCTCAAATTTTGACAAACGAACACCTTTCTTGAGGATGAAACACTTACACCCGAACACCCGAAAGTACTTGAGGTTGGGCTTGTTACCGGAGAGTATCTCACATGGAGTCTTGTTCAAGCCCTTGCGGAGGTAGAGCTGATTGGATGCATGACACGTGGTGTTGATGGCTTCGGCCCAAAAGTTGTATGGAGACTTGAACTCCGCCATCATGGTCCTTGCCGCATCCATCAACATCCGGTTCTTCCTCTCCGCTATACCATTTTGTTGAGGGGTGTATGGTGCGGAATATTAATGCTTGATCCCCTCGTCACTAAGAAACTCATCCAAGGTGTAGTTCTTGAACTCGGTGCCATTGTCGCTTCTTATAGTCAAGATCTTTGCATTGTGTTGACGTTGGGCTTCATTCGCAAAGTCAATGATGGTTTGTTGGGTCTCGCTCTTCCTCTTGAAGAAATATACCCATGTGTATCTTGAATAGTCATCCACGATCACCAAGCAATACTTTCTACCCCCAAGACTATCAAAGGATGGAGGCCCAAAGAGATCCAAGTGAAGGAGCTCCAAAGGCCTCTTCGAGTAGATAATAGTGGTGGGAGGGTGAGCCTTCTCATGTAGCTTTCCTTCGATACAAGCACTGCAAGCACGATCTTTAGCAAAACTAACATTTGTTAGTCCACGAACATGCCCCCCCTTGAGAAGACTTTGCAAAGATCTCATATTGACATGGGCTAAACGGCGATGCCAAAGCCATCCCACGTCAACTTTAGCCATTAGGCATGTCGCGGTCTTAGTGGGTCGCTCCAAAAAGTTAATCACATATAGACCGTTCTCGACATGCCCAACAAAGGCTACTTTAAGAGTCTTGCTCCACAATAGGGCCACGGTATCAATATCAAAGAAAGTGGCAAAGCCCATGATTGCAAGTTGACGGACGGAAAGTAAATTGTATGCAAGGGACTCAACAAGCATAACCTTCTCGATCATGAGAAATGACAACCTTGCCAAGCCCCAAGACCTTAGAGGACGAGGCATCACCCCACTCGACATTGGTGGTCATAGATGGAATCTTGTGAACGTCCACCACCAAATCCTTGCTTCCGGTCATATGATTAGTGGCTCCACTATCGAGCAACCATGATCCCCGATACGTCTCCAACGTATCTATAATTTTTGATTGCTCCATGCTACTTTATCTACTGTTTTAGGCAATATTGGGCTTTATTATCCACTTCTATATTATTTTTGGGACTAACCTATTAACCGGAGGCCCAGCCCAGATTCTTTGTTTTATGCCTATTTCAGTGTTTCTAGGAAAAGGAATATCAGACGGAGTCAAAACGGAAGGAAATCAACTGGAGAAGTTATTTTTGGAAGGAAACCCACCTGACGGACTTGGACCCTACGTCAGAAGATACGGGAGGTGCTCACGAGGGTGGGGGCCCCGTAGCTCCACCGACGTTCTCCTTTCACCCATATATACCGTCGTACCCTAAAACTTCCAGAACAGAACCTAGATCGGGAGTTCCGCCGCCGCAAGCCTCTGTAGCCACCAAAAACCAATCGGGACCCCTTTACGGTACCACGGGAGGGATCCATCTTCGGTGGCCATCTTCATCATCCCGGCGCTATCCATGACGAGGAGGGAGTAGTTCACCCTCGGGGCTGAGGGTATGTACCAGTAGCTATGTGTTTGATCTCTCTCTCTCGTGTTCTCGACTTCACACGATCTTGATGTATCACGAGCTTTGCTATTGTAGTTGGATCTTATGATGTTTCTCCCCCTCTACTCTCTTGTGATGAATTGAGTTTCCCCTTTGAAGTTATCTTATCAGATTGAGTCTTTTATGAGAACACTTGATGTATGTCTTGGTGATCAACTTGCGTGTTTCGTGACATTGGGAACCTATGCATAGGGGTTGGCACACGTTCTTGACTCTCCGGTAGAAACTTTGGGGCACTCTTTGAAGTACTTTTATGTTGGTTGGATGAATCTGAGATTGTGTGATGCATATCGTATAATCATGCCCACGGATACTTGAGGTGACAATGGAGTATCTAGGTGACATTAGGGTTTTGGTTGATTTGTGTCTTAAGGTGTTATTCTAGTACGAACTCTTTTATAGATCGATCTGAAAGAATAACTTTGAGGTGGTTTCGTACCCTACCATAATCTCTATGTTTGTTCTCCGCTATTAGTGGCTTTGGAGTGACTCTTTGTTGCATGTTGAGGGATTGTTATATGATCTATCTATGTTATTATTGTTGAGAGAACTTGCACTAGTGAAAGTATGAACCCTAGGCCTTGTTTCCTATCATTGCAATACCGTTTACGCTCACTTTTATCGTTCGTTACCTTGCTGTTTTTATATTTTCAGATTACAAATACCTATATCTACCATCCATATTGCACTTGTGTCACCATCTCTTCGCCGAACTAGTGCACCTATACAATTTACCATTGTATTGGGTGTGTTGGGAACACAAGAGACTCTTTGTTATTTGGTTGCAGGTTGTTTGAGAGAGACCATCTTCATCCCACGCCTCCCTACGGATTGATAAACCTTAGGTCATCCACTTGAGGGAAATTTGCTACTGTCCTACAAACATGTGCACTTGCAGGCCCAACAATGTCTACAAGAAGAAGGTTGTGTAGTAGACATCAAGCTCTTTTCCGGCGCCGTTGCCGGGGAGGTTAGCGCTTGAAGGTATATCTTTAGATCTTGCAATCGAATCTTTTTGTTTCTTGTTTTAGCACTAGTCTAGTTTATAAAATAAAACTACAAAAAAAATGGAATTGAGTTTGTCTCATACGCTTCACCTTTTTAATATCTTTCGTGAGTATGATGGAAAGGAAAATTGAACCAAAGTACTAGAAGAAGAATTACATAGAATGCTTGGCATAAAATATGTGAATGATGAGCATGATTTCAATGTTGTTAGTATGAATTCCTTGAATATCCATGATGCTAATGATATGAAAAGCCACAAGCTTGGGGAAGCTATGTTTGATGAAGATGATAATTTTTGCCCCCCCAAGTTTTGATGAGCAAATTTATTATGATGAAAGCATGCCTCCTATCTATGATGATTATTGTGATGACACGTATGCTTTAAAGAATAATGATAACCATGAAACTTGTCATCTTGATCTTAATTTTCAATCATATGATAGTTATTTTGTTGAGTTTGCTCCCACTATTATTCATGAGAAGAAATTTGCTTATGTGGAGAATAATAAAATTTCTATGCAAGTAGATCATGAAAATAATGATTTAGGTGCTGGTTATATTGTTTAATTCATTCATGATGCTACTGAAAATTATTATGAGGGAGGAACATATGCTTCTACATATTGCAATAATATCAAGTTTCCTCTCTATGTGCTTAAAGTTTTGAAGTTATGCTTGTTTTACCTTCCTATGCAAGTTGATTATTGTTCCCATAAGTTGTTTGCTCACAAAATCCCTATGCATAGGAGGTGGGTTAGACTTAAATGTGCTAGTCATATTCTTCATGATGCTCTCTTTATGTTTCAATTCTTATCTTTTATGTGAGCATCATTGAAATCATCATGCCTAGCTAGGGGCGTTAAACGATAGCACTTGTTGGGAGGCAACCCAATTTCATTTTAGTTTCTTGCTTTTTGGTTATTTTTAGTAACAAATAATCTATCTAGCCTCTGGTTAGATGTGGTTTTATGTTTTAATTAGTGTTTGTGCCAAGTAGAACCTTTGGGAAGACTTGGGTGAAGTCTTTATGATCATGCTGTAAAAAACAGAAACTTTAGCGCTCACGAGATTAGCTAGAACTTTTTACTGGAGAGTGATATTTAGTTCATTATTTTTTCAGATGATTACTAGACAAATTACTCAGGTCCACAAATTTATTTTATAATTTTTGGAGTTCCAGAAGTTTGCGTTAGTTGCAGATTACTACAGACTGTTCTGTTTTTGACAGATTCTGTTTTTCGTGTGTTGTTTGCTTATTTTGATGACTCTATGGCTAGTAAAATAGTTTATAAACCATAGAGAAGTTGGAATACAGTAGGTTTAACACCAAAATAAATAAATAATGAGTTTATTACAGTACCTTGAAGTGGTCTTTTGTTTTCTTTCGCTAACGGAGCTCACGAGTTTTCTGTTAAGTTTTGTGTTGTGAAGTTTTCAAGTTTTGGGTAAAGATTCGATGGACTATGGAATAAGGAGTGGAAAGAGCCTAATCTTGGGGATGCCCAAGTCACCCCAAGGTAATATTCAAGGATAACCAAGAGCCTAAGCTTGGGGATGCCCCGGAAGGCATCCCCTCTTTAAATCTTCGTTCATCGGTAACTTTACTTGGAGCTATATTTTTATTCACCACATGATATGTGTTTTGCTTGGAGCTTCATGTCATTTTGTTTTGTTTTGTTTTCTGTTAGTTAGAATAGTGTTTTGCACCTTTAGTTTCAATAAAAAAGTCAAGTATACCCTTTTTCATGCTTATTTTGCAAGTATGCATGTTGCTGTTTGAAAACAGAAAGTTTACCGCTGTTGCAAAAATTCTCTAGAAAAGTAAGAGAGTGGTATAATGTTGAATCTTTTTGCATATTGAACTCTGATAAATTTATTACATTGGGAATTTTAGTTCATAATTTTTGGAGTTAGGGAAGTATGATGAATCTTGCATTCTTTACAGACTGTACTATTTTGGCATATTGCTGTTATGTTTGCATTGTTTGCATATGTTTGCTTGTTTAATGATTCTATTTGATGATAAGAGTATTAAATATGCAGAGGCATTTAGTATGCAATGTTGAATAATAATGTTAGTGATTTGTTACAGTAGGAAATGATAAGGTTTTGCATTGGTTTATACTAACCTATCTCACGAGTTCTTGTTGAGTTTGTTGTGAATGAAGCTTTTGATAAAAAGAGAAACCATGATATGAGAGGAATTAAGGAGAAACAAAAGTTCAAGATTGGGGATGCCCAAGGCACCCCAAGATATTTTTTCAAGAAGTCTCAAGCATCTAAGCTTGGGGATGCCCCGGTAGGCATCCCACCTTTCTTCTTCAACAACTATCGGTTAGTATCGGTTGAGCCTAAGTTTTTGCTTCTTCACATGAGTTGTGCTATCCTTGAAATGTAGTTTTCTTTAGCTTTTCTTGCTGTTTGAATAAAGTATCAAGATCTGAAACTATTAAATGGGAGAGTCTTCACATAGTTGCATAATTATTCGGCTACTCATTGATCTTCACTTATATCTTTTGGAGTAGTTTGTTGTTTGCTCTAGTGCTTCACTTATATCTTTTAGAGCACAATGGTGGTTTTATTTTTAAGAAATATATGAACTCTCATGCTTCACTTATATTATTTTGAGAGTCGTTAATAGCATGGTAATTTGCTTAATGTTAATATACTTGGTGTTCAAGATATGTGAAACTTTCTTTTGAGTGCGTTGAATACTAAGATAAGTTTGATGCTTGATAATTGTTTTGAGATATGGAGGTGATAATATCAAAGTCATGCTAGTTGAGTAGTTGTGAATTTGAGAAATGATTGTGTTGAAGTTAGCAAATCCCGTAGCATGCACGTATGGTTAAAGTTGTGTAACAAATTTGAAACATGAAGTGTACCTGGCTTGTGCATCCTTATGAGTGGCGGTCGGGGACGATAGAGATGATAAATAATATTTTTGGTATTTTTTTGGTATAGAGATGCAAAGTAAAAAGTAAAAGGCAAAGTAAAAACAAAGCAAGTATTAAAGTGATGGAGATTGATATGATGAGAATAGACCCGGGGGCCATAGGTTTCACTAGTGGCTTCTCTCAAGAGCATAAGTATTCTACGGTGGGTGAACAAATTACTGTTGAGAAATTGACAGAATTGAGCATAGTTATGAGTATATCTAGGTATGATCGTGTATATAGGCATCACGTCCGAAACAAGTAGACCGAAACAATTCTGCATCTACTGCTATTACTCCAATCATCGACCGCTATCCAGCATGCATCTAGAGTATTAAGTTAAAAACAGAGTAACGCCTTAAGCAAGATGACATGATGTAGAGGGATAAATTCATGCAATATGATAAAAACCCCATCTTGTTATCCTCGATGGCAACAATACAATACGTGCCTTGCTGCCCTTTCTGTCACTGGGAAAGGACACCGCAAGATTGAACCCAAAGCTAAGCACTTCTCCCATTGCAAGAACTACCAATCTAGTTGGCCAAACCATATGGATAATTCGAAGAGACTTGCAAATATAACCAATCATACATAAAAGAATTCAGAGAAGATTCAAATATTATCCATAGATAAGCTGGATCATAAACCCACAATTTATCGGTCTCAACAAACACACTGCAAAAAGAAGATTACATCGAATAGATCTCCACGAGAGAGGGGGAGAACATTGTATTGAGATCCAAAAAGAGAGAAGAAGCCATCTAGCTACTAGCTATGGACCCGTAGGTCTGAAGTAAACTACTCACACTTCATTGGAGGGGCTATGGTGATGATGTAGAAGCCCTCCATGGTGGATGCCCGCTTCGGCGGATCTCCGGAACAGGCCCCAAGATGGGATCTCGTGGATACAGGAAGTTGCGGTGGTGGAATTAGGTTTTTGGCTCCTCTTCTGATCGTTTGGGGGTACATAGGTATATATCGGAGGAAGGAGTGCGTCGGTGGAGCAATAGGGACCCCACGAGGCAGGGGGCGCGCCCTAGGGGGGCGCCCCCACCCTCGTGACCACCTCTTTTGTTCCTTGGAGTAGGTTCCAAGTCCCCTGTATCACGTTCGGTGAGAAAATCACGTTTCCGAAGGTTTCATTCCGTTTGGACTCCGTTTGATATTCCGTTTCTTCGAAACACTGAAATAGGCAAAAAAACAGCAATTCTGGGATGGGCCTTCGGTTAATAGGTTAGTCCCAAAAATAATATAAAAGTGGAAAATAAAGCCCAATATAGTCCAAAACAGTAGATAAAGTAGCATGGAGCAATAAAAAATTATAGATACATTGGAGACGTATCAGGCATCCCCAAGCTTAATTCCTGCTCGTCCTCGAGTAGGTAATGACAAAAAGAGAATTTTTGATGCGGAGTGATACTTTGGCATAATTTCAATGTAAATCTTCTTAATTGTGGTATGAATATTCAGATCCGAAAGATTCAAGACAAAAGTCCATATTTACATAAAATTAATAATACTTCAAGCATACTAACTAAGCAATTATGTCTTCTCAAAATAATATGGCCAAAGAAAGTTATCCCTACAAAATCATATAGTCTGGCTATGCTCCATCTTCCCCACACAAAATATTTAAATCATGCACAACCCCGATGACAAGCCAAGCAATTGTTTCATACTTATGACATTCTCAAAACTTTTTCAATATTCACGCAATACATGAGCGTGAGCCATGGATATAGCACTATATGTGGAAGATAGTCTCACATCAACTAGGCGTATCAACGGGCTATGGAGATGCCCATCAATAGATATCAATGTGAGTGAGTAGGGATTGTCATGCAACGGATGCACTAGAGCTATAAGTATATGAAAGCTCAACAAAAGAAACTAAGTGGGTGCGCATCCAACTCGCTTGCTCACGAAGACCTAGGGCATTTGAGGAAGCCCATCACTGGAATATACAAGCCAAGTTCTATAATGAAAAATTCCCACTAGTATATGAAAGTGAAAAAATGAGAGACTCTCTATCATGAAGATCTTGGTGCTACTTTGAAGCACAAGTGTGGTAAAAGGATAGTAACATTGTCCCTTCTCTCTTTTTCTCTCATTTTTTCTTCTTTTTTTTATTTGGGCCTTTTTTATGGCCTCTTTTTTTCATTTTTATTTTTTTTATTTTTCGTCCAGAGTCTCATACCGACTTGTGGGGGAATCATGGTCTCCATCATCCTTTCCTCACTTGGGACAATGCTCTAAAGAATGATGATCATCACACTTTTATTTTTCTTACAACTCAACAATTACAACTCGATTCTTAGAACAAAGTATGACTCTATATGAATGCCTCAGGCGGTGTACCGGGATATGCAATGAATCAAGAGTGACATGTATGAAAGAATTATGAACGGTGGCTTTGCCACAAATACGATGTCAACTACATGATCATGCTAACAAAATGACAATAATGGAGCGTGTCATAATAAAAGGAACGGTGGAAAGTTGCATGGCAATATATCTCGGAATGGCTATGGAAATGCCATGATAGGTAGGTATGGTGGCTGTTTTGAGGAAGATATATGGTGGGTGTATTATACCGGTGAAAAGTGTGCGGTATTAGAGAGGCTAGCAATGGTGGAAGGATGGAAAAAAGTGTGTATAATCCATGGACTCAACATTAGTCATAAAGAACTCATATACTTATTGCAAAAATCTAGCAGTTATCAAAGCAAAGTATTACGCGCATGCTCCTAGGGGGATAGATTGGTAGGAAAAGACCATCGCTCGTCCCCGACCGCCACTCATAAGGAAGACAGTCAATAAATAAATCATGCTCCGAGTTCATCACATAACGGTTCACCATACGTGCATGCTACGGGAATCACAAACTTCAACACAAGTATTATTTAAATTCACAACTACTCAACTAGCATGACTCTAATATCACCATCTTCATATCTCAAAACAATTATCAAGCATCAAACTTATCTTAGTATTCAACGCACTCAAAAGAAAGTTTCACATATCTTGAATACCGAGTATATTAATATTAAGCAAATTACCATGCTATTAACGACTCTCAAAATAATCTAAGTGAAGCATGAGAGATCAATAGTTTCTTTAAAACAAATCCACCACCGTGCTCTAAAAGATCTAAGTGAAGTACTAGAGCAAAAATTATCACGCTCAAAAGATATAAGTGAAGCACTATGAGCAAAACTATCAAGCTCAAAAGATATAAGTGAAGCACATAGAGTATTCTATCAAATTCCAATTTATGTATGGCTCTCTCAAAAGGTGTGTACAGCAAGGATTATTGTGGTAGACTAACAAGCAAAGACGCAAATAATACAAGACGCTCCAAGCAAAACACTTATCATGTGGTGAATAAAAATATAGCTCCAAGTAAATTACCGATGGAAGTAGACGAAAGAGGGGATGCCTTCCGGGGCATCCCCAATCTTTGACTTTTTGGTGTCCTTGGATTATCTTGGGGGTTCCATGGGAATCCCCAAGCTTAGGCTCTTTCCACTCCTTGTTCCATAATCCATCAAAAGAATTTACCCAAAACTTGAAAACTTCACAACACAAAACTCAATAGAAATCTCGTGAGCTCCGTTAGAGAAAGAAAACAAAAGACTACTTTAAGGTAACGTAATGAACTCATTCTTTATTTATATTGGTGTTAAACCTAATGTATTCCAACTTCTCTATGGATTATAAACTATTTTACTATCCATAGAGTCATCAAAATAAGCAACCAACACACGATAAACAGAATCTGCCAAAAACAGAACAGTCTGTAGTAATCTGTAACTAACGCAAACTTCTGGAACTCAAAAAACTCTACCAAAATTAGAAGACCTATACAATTTGTTTATTGATCATAAGCAATTGGAATCAGTATTTTATCACGTTCTGGTTATTTTTAATAATTCGGGAACTGAGCGCAAAGTTTCTGGAAATTACAGCAAGATCAAATAACTATCATCCAAGAAGATCCAATAGGTCTAGCTTGGCACAAACACTAATTAAAACATAAAAACACATATAAATAGAGGCTAAAAGGATTATTTATTACTAAACAGAAGCAAAAACAAAAAAACAAAAAATAAAATTGGGATGCCTCCCAACAAGCGCTATCGTTCAACGCCCCTAGCTAGGCATAAAAGCAAGGATAGATCTAGGTATTGCCATATTTGGTAGGCAATCCATAAGTGGCTCTCATGATAGATTCATATGGTAATTTTATTTTCTTTCTAGGAAGTGTTCCATGCCCTTCTTTAAGGGAAATTGGAATCTAATATTTCCTTCCTTCATATCAATAATTGCACCAATCGTTCTAAGGAAAGGTCTACCAAGAATAAAAGGACATGAAGGATTGCAATCTATATCAAGAACGATAAAATATACGGGCACAAAATTCCTATTTGCAACAATAAGAACATCATTAATTCTTCCCATAGTCTTTTTAATAGTGGAATCTGCAAGATGCAGGTTCAGAGAGCAATCATCAAAGTCACGGAAATCTAGCAAATCACACAAAGTTTTGGGAATAGTGGAGACACTAGCACCCAAATCACACAAGGCATGAAACTCATAATTTTTAATTTTAATTTTAATAATTGGTTCCCACTCATCATAGAGTTTTCTAGGGATAGAAACTTTCAACTCAAGTTTTTCTTCATAAGATTGCATCAAGGCATCAACAATGTGTTCGGTAAAGGCCTTATTTTGACTATAAGCATGAGGAGAATTTAGCATGGGTTGCAACAAGGAAATATAATCAATTAAAGAGCAATTTTCATAATTAAATTCCTTGAGATCCAAAATAGTGGGTTTAGCAACATCTAGGTTTTTATTTCTTTCAATCCCACACTTATCAATTTCATCATCAAGATCTAAAAAATCCGAATTCTTAGAACGCCTTCTAGGTAAAGGGAGATCATATTCACTTTCATCAAGATTCATATTGCAAATCAAAGATTTAATGGGGGACACATCAATAACTTTTAGATCTTCATCTTGATTTTCATACGAATTGGAAGAACACGCTTTAATAAAGGCATCTCTGGAAGCACGCATCCTAGCGGTTCTTTCTTTGCACTCATCAATGGAAATTATCATAGCTTTGAGAGACTCATTGATATCATGATTAGGAGGAATAGATCTAAGCTTTAAAAAATCAATTTCAAGAGAAATTCTATCAACGTTCCTAGCCAAATCATCAATTTTAAGCAATTTCTCTTCAAGCAAAGCATTAAAATTATTTTGTGAATTCATAAACTCTTTAACACTACTCTCAAATTCAGAGGGCATCTTATTAAAATTTCCATAAGAGTTGTTGTAGGAATTTCCATAATTATTAGGAGGATTACTAGGATAAGGCCTAGGATTAAAATTCCCTCTATACGCGTTGTTACCAAAGTTATTCCTACCAACAAATTCACATCCATAGATTCATTATTATTCTCAATCAAAGTAGACAAAGGCATATCATTAGGATCAGAAGAAACACTCTTAGTAGCAAATAATTTCATAAGTTCATCCATCTTTCCACTCAAAACATTAATTTCTTCTATCGCATGCACTTTTTATTAGTAGATCTTTCAGTGTGCCATTGAGAATAATTAACCATAATATTATCTAGAAGTTTAGTAGCATCTCCTAGAGTGATTTCCATAAAAGTGCCTCCCACGGCTGAATCTAAAAGATTTCTAGAAGCAAAATTCAATCCGGCATAAAAGTTTTGTATAATCATCCACAAGTACAAACCATGAGTAGGACAATTACATATCATTAATTTCATTCTCTCCCAAGCTTGTGCAACATGTTCATGATCAAGTTGCTTAAAATTCATAATATCGTTCCTAAGAGAGATAATCTTAGCGGAGGAAAATACTTAGAGATAAAAGCATCTTTGCACTTGTTCCAAGAATCAATACTATTTTTAGGCAGAGATGAAAACCATGCTTTAGCACGATCTCTAAGCTTAAAAAAGGAAATAGCTTCAACTTAACGACATCATTATTGACATCTTTTTCTTTTTCATATAACATAAATCAACGAAGCTATTCAGATGAGTAGCGGCATCTTCACTAGGAAGGCCGGCGAATTGATATTTCATAACAAGATTCAACAAAGCAGTATTGATTTCACAATATTCAGTATTGGCAAGAGGAGCAATCAGGGTGCTAAGGAAATAATTATTATTGGTATTGGTGAAGTCACACAATTTGGTAGAATCTTGAGCCATCGCGACAAACAAGCAATCCAACACACGAGCAAACGAAAGGCAAGCGGGAAAAAGAGGAGGAGATTGGGAAAGGGAGGGCGAATAAAACGGCAAGGGTGGAGTGGGGGAGAGGAAAACGAGAGGCAAATGGCAAATAATGTAATGCGAGAGATAGGGATTGTGATGGGTACTTGGTATGGTTGACTTGCTCTTGCGTGAGCCTCCCCGGCAACGGCGCCAGAAATTCTTCTTGCTACCTCTTGAGCACTGCGTTGGATTTTCCCGAAGAGGAAAGGATGATGCAGCAAAGTAGCATAAGCATTCCCTCAGTTTTTGAGAACCAAGGTATCAATCCAGTAGGAGGCCACGCACAAGTCCCTCATACCTGCACAAAACGATAGCTCCTCGCAACCAACGCGATTAGGGGTTTTCAATCCCTTCACGGTCACTTACGAGAGTGAGATCCGATAGAGATGATAAATAATATTTTTGGTATTTTTTGGTATAGAGATGCAAAGTAAAAAGTAAAAAGGCAAAGTAAAAACAAAGCAAGTATTAAAGTGATGGAGATTGATATGATGAGAATAGACCCGGGGCCATAGGTTTCACTAGTGGCTTCTCTCAAGAGCATAAGTATTCTACGGTGGGTGAACAAATTACTGTTGAGCAATTGACAGAATTGAGCATAGTTATGAGTATATCTAGGTATGATCATGTATATAGGCATCACGTCCAAACAAGTAGACCGAAACGATTACGCATCTACTACTATTACTCCACTCATCGACCGCTATCCAAAGATGCATCTAGAGTATTAAGTTAAAAACAGAGTAACGCCTGTAAGCAAGATGACATGATGTAGAGGGATAAATTCATGCAATATGATAAAACCCCCATCTTGTTATCCTCGATGGCAACAATACAATACGTGCCTTGCTACCCTTACATCCTTTGGGAAAGGACACCGCGAGATTGAACCCAAAGCTAAGCACTTCTCCCATTGCAAGAACTACCAATATAGTTGGCCAAACCAAACGGATAATTCGAAGAGACTTGCAAAGATAACCAATCATACATAAAAGAATTCAGAGAAGATTCAAATATTATTCATAGATAAGCTGGATCATAAACCCACAATTCATCGGTCTCAACAAACACACCGCAAAAAGAAGATTACATCGAATAGATCTCCACGAGTGAGGGGGAGAACATTGTATTGAGATCCAAAAAGAGAGAAGAAACCATCTAGCTACTAGCTATGGACCCGTAGATCTGAAGTAAACTACTCACACTTCATCGGAGGGGCTATGGTGATGATGTAGAAGCCCTCCGTGGTGGATGCCCCTCCGTGAGCTCCTAATGTGCCCCAAGATGGGATCTCGTGGATCTGAGGAAGTTGCGGCGGTGGAATTAGGTTTTTGGCTCCTGTTCTGATCGTTTGGGGGTACGTAGGTATATATAGGAGGAAGGAGTACGTCGGTGGAGCAATAGGGGGCCCACGAGGCAGGGGGGCGCGCCCTAGGGGGGGCGCGCCCCCACCCTCGTGACCGCCTCTTTTGTTCCTTGGAGTAGGGTCCAAGTCCCCTGGATCACGTTCGGTGAGAAAATCACGTTTCCAAAGGTTTCATTCCGTTTGGACTCCGTTTGATATTCTGCATTTCTTGAAACACTTGAAATAGGCAAAAAAGCGCAATTACTGGGCCTTTGGTTAATAGATTAGTCCCAAAAATAATATAAAAGTGGAAAATAAAGCCCAATATAGTCCAAAACAGTAGATAAAGTAGCATGGAGCAATCAAAAATTATAGATACGTTGGAGACGTATCAGTATTCAAAGTCGCTTTGGCGCAATAGCTATTATTATCAATGGATATGGTTTATTCTACAATGGAAGGAATAGTCCTGAGTCGCTGCAGGCTTACGACCCGGCACTTGGGGTTTACATTATTCAAATTGAGATTACATCAAATATGCAAGTCCCATGTCACTGCTAGCATGCACCATGGCACTTGGGGGCTAATGTAAAGTCATTTTTTGATCAGCTTATTGAAGATCTGACTCATCCCATTGTAATGAGCCGGCCCTTGGGGCTACCATTGTTACTCAAAAAATTCAAGGTAAACAAGCCTCGGTTCATTATATTGAAAGATCCACTACTCAGTTGGTAAAGTACAAAGCTCTTAACCTTATGGATGTGGGTTCAAGCCCCATGGTAGAGATTACATCATATGATGTTATTATCAATAAATTATATACAAAGTCCCAGCTCAGTATTATCTTACTAAGCCAGCCCTTGGGGGCTACGCTTCATTCAAGTTTACATGGTTATATCTAAAAGTCCCTACTCATTATTGCATAATGACCCGCCCTTGGGGGCTACATCGTTGAAATTTTTATGATCATAAGGTAATTACAAGTCCCAGGTTGCTGCAAGCATGACAACCCGGCACTTGGGGGCTACAGGTGATATGCATATAAGGGAGGAATAACTTCAAATTCTCAGTTTTGAGCAAATCAGGTATTATATTATTATCGGAGAAATCTGCAAAGTTTATGACCCGGCGTCATCATAAGATTAACCCGGCATCAGCAACAATTACATGATCCGACATCGTCTGTTTTATAATCCGGCGATTTTAGTAATGATAAACCGGCAAGTGTTACATCTTCAAGCCGGTTGAAAGTCAGATGAGTATTTCTAGACCAATATTTTTTAAGCCGGTGTTTTGGAGGCCGACTCAAGTGGATTATCTCTTACTATATTTCTCTACAAGAAGACCAATGTCAGCAAATTGATTCTAAAGCTGGCCTGTTGACCCGGATTTTTCAAAAAGAAGTATCTGGATTATTTGCATTGACAAAGTTGAAGCATGTCTGTTAAAGAAGATTTTCTACGGGGTTATGGACATATTTATGACAAGGACTTAAAGATGTTCAGGTGCCGGCTTACAAGAATATTTAATCCGGAGCACAACCTATCAAATTTATTCTTGAGTTATTTTGCAGGATCAGTTTAACATGGATAAATCCAAATTAAACCGGGGGCTAATGTCGGGGATATATCCCGTGGTATGACCCGGCCGGAAGTATGACCCGGCCGGGCTTGGCGTTTTCATTGGTAACCCGCCGGAGTGGCGACTCACGGAGGGCCCTAACAGCGGGTCAGATAGAAGACTAGGCCCAAGGCCCAGAAGGCCGGCTCATGTTATGGTGGGCCAGTTTACGAGGAAAGGCATAAGGAGTTTTCCCTTAAGGGGGCAGACTAGGATTCCACTTGTAATAGACTAGTCCTAATCCTAATAGGACTCCACATGTAACCCGCCCCTTCAACTTATATAAGGAGGGGCAGGGCACCCCAAGAGGGACAAGCAACAGAAAATAATAGCTAGGGCTAGACACAACGGGGGAGCTGGCTTATGCAGCAACTTCCAAATGAGCATAATGAGACCTAGCCACAAACAGCATGTAGGGCTATTACCGGATGATGTTTCCCGTGGTCCGAAGCTATCTAAATCCTTGTCTTATGTTGCGTCTCTCGATTCCGCCCAACCCCTCTCAAGCTACCACATAGATGCGTTGGCCTCACGACTAAGTCCTCACACTAAGTACATTTGCCGTGACAATTCCACGACAAATATTCTTAGTTTCCTTTTTCTCTTTAGTTTCTTTTTTCACAGTTGTCGAAAAACCCAAAAATATAATGGCTACGAAACTTGGGAGATTGCAACGTGATGCTGCTGTAAGAACTGAGTGATGATTCAAGTTTTTCAGTAGCTCAAGTTGGAGTTAAAATCCTCAGAGGTCCTGTTGTGTGGTTGTCTAGTTTCATTTGGCTCCTGCGTGGTTGTCTGTCACTAAAATAGTAGCTCCTCTGTGGGCGTTGTTATTTCTACTCATATCTAGGTTAGTTTGTTGTGATGTCATTGGGTCTCCGTCCCATAGTAGGTGTGTCGATGAAGAGCACCTGAAGTGGGTTTCCCGGCGATGCTGAACTCGCTCTACCCTTGCCCGTCTCCCTAAAATCTTGCATTGGGTCAGATCTTTTGTGTTTCCTGAAGGAAATATGCCCTAGAGGCAATAATAAAGTTGTTATTTTATATTTCCTAATATCATGATAAATGTTTATTATTCATGCTAGAATTGTATTAACCGGAAAATTGATACATGTGTAGATACATAGACAAAACACCGTGTCCCTAGTAAGCCTCTACTAGACTAGCTCGTTAATGAAAGATGGTTAAGTTTCCTAACCATAGACATGTGTTGTCATTTGATGAACGGGATCACATCATTAGGAGAATGATGTGACGGACATGAACCATCCGATAGCTTAGCATATTGATCATTCAATTTTACTGCTATTGCTTTCTTCATATCAAATACATATTCCTTCGACTATGAGATTGTGCAACTCCCGTATACTGGAGCAATACCTTGTGTGCTATCAAAAGTCACAATGTAACTGGGTGATTATAAAGATGCTCTACAGGTATCTTTGAAGGTGTTTGCTGGGTTGGCATAGATCGAGGTTAGGACTTGTCACTCCGAGTATCGGAGAGGTATCTCTGGGCCCTCTCGGTAATGCACATCATAAGAAGCCTTGCAAGAAAAGTGACTAATGAGTTGGTTACAAGATGATGTATTATGGAATGAGTAAAGAGACTTGCCGGTAACGAGATTGAACTAGGTATGAAGATACCGACGATCGAATCTCGGGCAAGTAACATACCGATGAACAAAGGGAATAACGTATGTTGTCATAACGGTTTGATAACCCACAAGTATAGGGGATCGCAACAGTTTTCGAGGGTAGAGTATTCAACCCAAATTTATTGATTCGACACAAGGGGAGCCAAAGAATATTCTCAAGTATTAGCAGCTGAGTTATCAATTCAACCACACCTGGATAACTTAGTATCTGCAGCAAAATATTTAGTAGCAAAGTAATATGGAAGTAACGGAAACGATAGCAAAAGTAATATTTTTGGGTTTTGTAGTGATTGTAACAGTAGCAACGGAAAAGTAAATAAGTGTAGAACAGTATGTGAAAAGCTCGTAGGCATTGGATCGGTGATAGAGAATTATGCCGGATGTGGTTCATCATGTAACAATCATAACATAGGGTGACACAGAACTAGCTCCAATTCATCAATGTAATGTAGGCATGTATTACGAATATAGGCATACATGCTTATGGAAAAGAACTTGCATGACATCTTTTGTCCTACCCTCCTGTGGCAGCGTGGTCCTAATGGAAACTAAGGGATATTAAGGCCTCCTTTTAATAGAGTACTGGACCAAAGCATTAACACATAGTGAATACATGAACTCCTCAAACTATGGAGTGGTCCCGATTATTGTCACTTCGGGGTTGCCGGATCATAACACATAGTAGGTGACTATAGACTTGCAAGATAGGATCAAGAACTCACATATATTCATGAAAACATAATAGGTCCAGATTTGAAATGATGGCACTTGGGCCCTAGTGACAAGCATTAAGCATAGCAAAGTCATAGCAACATCAATCTCAGAACATAGTGGATACTAGGGATCAAAACCTAACAAAACTAACTCGATTACATGATAAATCTCATCCAACCCATCACCGTCCAGCAAGCCTACAATGGAATTACTCACGCACGGCGGTGAGCATCATGAAATTGGTGATGGAGGATGGTTGATGATGACGATGGCGACGGACTCCCCTCTCCGGAGCCCCGAACAGACTCCAGATCAGCCCTCCCGACAGAGTTTAGGGCTTGGCGGCGGCTCCGTATCGTAAAACGCGATGAATCCTTATCTCTGATTTTTTTCTCCCCGAACACGAATATATGGAGTTGGAGTTGAGGTTGGTGGAGCACCAGGGGGGCCACAAGGCAGGGGGCGCGCCCCCCACCCTCGTGCCCAGGGTGTGGGCCCCTGACATCGATTCTTTCGCCAATATTTTTTATTATTTCCAAAAATAATCTCCGTGAAGTTTCAGGTCATTCCGAGAACTTTTGTTTCTGCACATAAATAACACCATGGCAATTCTGCTGAAAACAGCGTCAGTCCGGGTTAGCTCTATTCAAATCATGCAAGTTAGAGTCCAAAACAAGGGCAAAAGTGTTTGGAAAAGTAGATACGACGGAGACGTATCATGGTTCAACCGATAAAGATCTTCGTAAAATCTGTAGGAGCCAATATGAGCATCCAGGTTCCGCTATTGGTTATTGACCAGAGAGGTGTCTCGGCATGTCTACATAGTTCTCGAACCCATAGGATCCGCACGCTTAACATTCGATGACGATTTTGTATTATATGAGTTATGCGATTTGGTGACCGAATGTTGTTCGGAGTCTCGGATGAGAGCACGTGCATGACGAGGAGTATTGAAATGGTCAAGAGGTAAAGATTGATATATAGGACGATAGTATTCGGACACCAGAAGTGTTCCGGAGGGTACCAGGTACATATCGGGTCACCAGACGGGGTTTCGGGCACCCCGGGCAAAAGATATGGGCCTAATGGGCCAAGAGGGGAAATGCAGCAGCCAGCAGGGGATGATGCGCCCCCCATATGGGTTGCACCAGAGGATAAGGAAAGAGGGGAAGAGAGAAGGAAGGGGAGGGATTGGTCCTCCCCCTTCCTTACCTCCTACCTCCTTCTTCCTTCCCCAAAACTTATGGAAGGGGGGAGGTCGAGTTGGGGAGGCGCCCAAACAAGATTCCTCCTACTTGGGGCGCCCCCTTGATGCTCCCCTCTGTTGGGGAATGTAGTAATTTCAAAAAAATTCCTACGCACACGCAAGATCATGGTGATGGCATAGCAACGAGAGGGGAGGGTATTGTCCACGTACCCTCGTAGACCGTAAGCGGAAGCGTTATGACGACGCGGTTGATGTAGTCGTACGTCTTCACGATCCGACCGATCCAAGTACCGAACGTACGGCACCTCCGAGTTCAGCACACGTTCAGCTTGGCGACGATCCTGACTCCGATCCAGCAAAGTGTCGGGATGAGTTCCACAAGACGACGGCGTGGTGACGATGATGATGCTCTACCGCGCAGGGCTTCGCCTAAACTCCGCGACGATATGACCGAGGTGGAATATGGTGGAGGGGGGCACCGCACACGGCTAAGGAACGATCCGTAGATCAACTTGTGTGTCTATGGGGTGCCCCTGCCCCCGTATATAAAGGAGCAAGGGAGGGTGCGGCCGGCCCTAGGAGGAGGCGCTGGAGGAGTCCTACTCCCACCGAGTAGGACTCCCCTTCCTAGTTGGACTAGGACTTGGGGGAAGGAGGAGAGGGGAAAAGGAAAGGGGGCGCCTCCCCCTCCTTGTCCTATTCGGACTTGGGGGAGGAGGCTGCCGCCCCTTGGCCCCTTCTCGTCTTTCTCCACTAGGCCCACTAAGGCCCATTAGGTCACCGGGGTTCCGTAACCTCCCAAGCACTCCAGAAATGCCGATTTCACGGAACACTTCCGATGTCCAAACATAGGCTTCCAATATATCAATATTTATGTCTCGACCATTTCGAGACTCCTCGTCATGTCCGTGATCACATTCGGGACTCCGAACAAACTTCAGTACATCAAAACTTATAAACTCATAATAAAACTGTCATCGTAACGTTAAGCGTGCGGACCCTACGGGTTCGAGAACTATGTAGACATGACCTAGAACTATTCTCGGTCAATAACCAATAGCGGAACCTGGATGCCCATATTGGTTCCTACATATTCTACGAAGATCTTTATCGGTCAAACCGCATAACAACATACGTTGTTCCCTTTGTCATCGGTATGTTACTTGCCCGAGATTTGATCGTCGGTATCCAATACCTAGTTCAATCTCGTTACTGGCAAGTCTCTTTACTCGTTACGTAATGCATCATTCTGTAACTAACTCATTAGCTACATTGCTTGGAAGGCTTATAGTGATGTGCATTACCGAGAGGGCCTAGAGATACCTCTCCTACAATCGGAGTGACAAAACCTAATCTCGAAATACGCCAACCCAACATGTACCTTTGGAGACACATGTAGTACTCCTTTATAATCACCCAGTTACATTGTGACGTTTGGTAGCACCCAAAGTGTTCCTCCGGTAAACGGGAGTTGCATAATCTCATAGTTACAGTGAACATGTATAGGTCATGAAGAAAGCAATAGCAATATACTAAACGATCAAGTGCTAGGCTAACGAAATGGGTCATGTCAATCACATCATTCTCCTAATGATGTGATCCCATTAATCAAATAACAACACATGTCTATGGTTAGGAAACATAACCATCTTTGATTAATGAGCTAGTCAAGTAGAGGCATACTAGTGACTATATGTTTGTCTATGTATTCACACATGTATCATGTTTCCGGTTAATACAATTCTAGCATGAATAATAAACATTTATCATGATATGAGGAAATAAATAATAACTTTATTATTGCCTCTAGGGCATATTTCCTTCAGCCTCCCACTTGCACTAGAGTCAATAATCTAGATTACACAAGAATGATTCTAACACCCATGGAGTCTTGGTGCCGATCATGTTTTGCTCGTGGAAGAGGCTTAGTCAACGCGTTCGCAACATTCAGATCCGTATGTATCTTGCAAATCTCTATGTCTCCCACCGGACTTGGTCCCGGATGGAATTGAAGCGTCTCTTGATGTGCTTGGTCCTCTTGTGAAATCTGGATTCCTTTGCCAAGGCAATTGCACCAAGATTGTCACGTAAGATCTTCATTGGTCCCGATGCACTAGGTATGACACCTAGATCGAAATGAACTCTTTCATCCAGACTCCTTCATTTGTTGCTTCCAAGCAGCTATGTACTCCGCTTCACATGTAGATCCCGCCACGACGCTTTGTTTAGAACTGCACCAACTAACAGCTCCACCGTTTAATAAAACACGTATCCGGTTTGCGATTTAGAATCGTCCGGATCGGTGTCAAAGCTTGCATCGACGTAACCATTTACGACTAGCTCTTTGTCACCTCCATATACGAGAAACATATCCTTAGTCCTTTTCGTGTATTTCAGGATGTTCTTGACCGCTGTCGATGGATCCATTCTGGATTACTTTGGTACCTTCCTGCCAAGCTTATTGCTAAGCATACGTCGTGTCCGGTACACAGCATTGCATACATGATAGAGCCTATGGCTGAAGCATAGGGAACATCTTTCATTTTCTCTCTATCTTCTGCGTGGTCGGGCATTGAGTTTGACTCAATTTCACACCTTGTAATACAGGTAAGAATCCTTTCTTTGCACGATCCATTTTGAACTTTTCAAAACTTTATCAAGGTATGTGCTTTGTGAAAGTCCAATCAAGCGTCTTGATCTATCTCTATAGATCTTGATGCCCAAGATGTAAGCAGCTTCACCGAGGTCTTTCATTGAAAAACTTTTATTCAAGTATCCTTTTATGCTATCCGTAAATTCTATATCATCTCCAATCAATAATATGTCGTCCACATATAATATCGTAAATGCTACTGAGCTCCCACTCACTTTCTTGTAAATACAAAGCTTCTCCAAAAGTCTCAGATAAAACCATATGCTTTGATCACACTATCAAAGCGTTTATTCCAACTCCGAGAGGCTTGCACCAGACCATAAATTGATCGCTGGAGCTTGCACACTTTGTTAGCTCCTTTTGGATCAACAAAACCTTCTGGTTGCATCATATACAACTCTTCTTCTAGAAATCCATTCAAGAATGCAGTTTTGACATCCATTTGCCAAATTTCATAATCAAAAATGCAGCAATTGCTAACATGATTCGGACAGACTTAAGCATCGCTACTGGGTGAGAAAGTCTCATCGTAGTCAACCCCTTGAACTTGTCGAAAACCTTTCGCAACAAGTCGAGCTTTATAGACAGTTATATTACCATCAGCGTCGGTCTTCTTCTTAAAGATCCATTTATTCTCAATGGCTTGCCGATCATCGGGCAAGTCAACCAAAGTCCATACTTTGTTCTCATACATGGATCCCATCTCAGATTTCATGGCTTCTAGCCATTTTGCGGAATCTGGGGTCATCATCGCTTCCTCATAGTTCGTAGGGTTCGCCATGGTCAAGTAACATGACTTCCAGAATAGGATTATCGTACCACTGCAGTGCGGATCTTACTCTGGTTGACCTCACGAAGTTCAAGAGGGACTTGATCTGAAGTTTCATGATCAATATCATTAGCTTCCTCACTAATTGGTGTAGTTGTCACAGAACCGGTTCTTGTGATGAACTACTTTCCAATAACGGAGCAGATCTGATTATCTCATCAAGTTCTACTTTCCTCCCACTCACTTCTTCGAGAGAAACTCTTTTTCTAGAAAGGATCTGAATTTAGCAACGAAAATCTTGCCTTCGTAACTGTGATAGAAGGTGTACCCAACAGTCTCCTTTGGGTATCCTATGAAGACACATTTCTCGATTTGGGTTCGAGCTTATCTGGTTTAAGTTTCTTCACATAAGCATCGCAGCCCCAAACTTTAAGAAACGACAACTTTGGTTTCTTGCCAAACCACAGTTCATGAGGCGTCGTCTCAACGGATTTTGATGGTGCCCTATTTAACGTGAATGCGGTCGTCTCTAAAGCATAACCCCAAAACGATAGCGATAAATCAGTAAGAGACATCATAGATCGCACCATATCTAGTAAAGCACGACACTGACGTTCGGACACACCATTTCGTTGTGGTGTTCCGGGTGGCGTGAGTTGCGAAACTATTCCGCATTGTTTCAAATGTAAACCAAACTCGTAACTCAAATATTCTCCTCCACGATCAGATCGTAGAAATTTTATTTTCTTGTTACGATGATTTTCCACTTCACTCTGAAATTCTTTGAACTTTTCAAATGTTTCAGATTTGTGTTTCATTAAGTAGATATACTCATATCTCCTCAAATCATCTGTGAAGGTGAGAAAATAACGATACCGCCATGAGCCTCAACATTCATTGGACCACAAACATCAGTATGTATGATTTCCAACAAATCAGTTGCTCGCTCCATAGTTCCGGAGAACGGTGTTTTAGTCATTTTGCCCATGAGACACGGTTCGCAAGTACCAAGTGATTCATAATCAAGTGATTCCAAAAGTCCATCAATATGGGGTTTCTTCATGCGCTTTACACCGATATGACCTAAACGGCAGTGCCACAAATAAGTTGCACTATCATTATCAACTCTGCATCTTTTGGTTTCAACACTATGAATATGTGTATTACTACTATCGAGATTCAATAAAAATAGACCACTCTTCAAGGGTGCATGACCATAAAAGATATTATTCATATAAATAGAACAACCATTATTCTCTGACTTAAATGAATAACCTTCTCGCATCAAACAAGATCCAGATAAAATGTCCATGCTTAACGCTGGCACAAAATAACAATTATTTAGGTCTAAAACTAATCCCGATGGTAGATGTAGAGGTAGCGTGCCGACCGCGATCACATCGACTTTGGAATCATTTCCCACGCGCATCGTCACCTCGTCCTTAGCCAATCTTCGCTTAATCCGTAGTTCTGCTTCGAGTTGCAAATATTAGCAATGTAACCGGTATCAAATACCATGGTACTAATGCGTTTATTAGTAAGGTACACATCATTAACATGTATATCATATATACCTTTGTTTACTTTGCCATCCTTCTTATCCGCCAAATACTTGGGGCAGTTCCGCTTCCGGTGTCCATGCGCTTGCGAGAAGCACTTTCGATCCTCGTGCTTAGGTCCAGACTTGGGTTTCTTCTCTTGAGCAACAACTTGTTTGATGTTCTTCTTGAAGTTCCCCTTCTTCTTCCCTTTCCCCTTTTCTTGAAACTGGTGGTCTTGTTAACCATCAACACTTGATGCTCCTTTTTGATTTCTACCTCCATGCTTTTAGCATTGCGAAGAGCTCGAATAGACTTGTCCATCCCTTGCATATTATAGTTCATCACGAAGCTCTTGTAGCTTGGTGGCAGTGATTGAAGAATTACATCAATGACACTATCATGAGGAAGATTAACTCCAGTTGAATTAAGTGATTATTATACCCGGACATTTTGAGTATGTGTTGATCGATTTAACTATTCTCCTCCATCTTGCAGCTATAGAACTTATTGGAGACTTCATATCTCTCAATCCGGGCATTTGCTTGAAATATTAACTTCAACTCCTAGAACATCTCATATGCTCCATGACGCTCAAAACGCGTCGTTGAAGGCCCGGTTCTAAGCCGTAAAGCATGGCACATCGAACTATCGAGTAGTCATCGCTTTTGCTCGCCAGACGTTCTTAACGCCGCTGGGCCAGTATCAAGAACAGTTCGCACCCAGCGGTGCTTCGGACGTAATTCTTTTGTGCAGCAATGAGGATAATCCTCGTGTTACGGACCCGATCCGTGTAATTGCTACCATCATCTTTCAACTTTGCTTTCTCAAGGAACGCATTAAAATTCAACGGAACAACAAAGACGAGCCATCTATCTACAAGAAACATAGACAAGAAAAATACTATCAGTACTAAGTTCATGATAAATTTAAGTTCAATTAATCATATTACTTAAGAACTCCCACTTAGATAGACATCCCTCTAATCTTCTAAGTGATTACGTGATCCATATTAACTACACCATGTCCGATCGTCACATGACATGGAGTAGTTTCAACGGTGAACATCAATATGTTGATCATATCTACTATATGATTCACGCTCGACCTTTCGGTCTCCGTGTTCCGAGGCCATATCTGTTATATGCTAGGCTCGTCAAGTTTAACTCGAGTATTCAGCGTGCGCAACTGTTTTGCACCCGTTGTATTTGAACGTAGAGAGCCTATCACACCCGATCATCACGTGGTGTCTCAAAGACGAAGAACTTTCATAACGGTGCATACTCGGGGAGAACACTTCTTGATAATTTTAGTGAGAGATCATCTTAAAATGCTACCGTCAATCAAAGCAAGATAAGATGCATAAAGGATAAACATCACATGCAATCAATATAAGTGATATGATATGGCCATCATCATCTTGTGCTTGTGATTTCCATCTCCGAAGCACCGTCGTGATCACCATCGTCACCGGCGCGACACCTTGATCTCCATCGTAGCATCGTTGTCGTCTCGCCAATCTTATGCTTCTACGACTATCGCTACCGCTTAGTGATAGAGTAAAGCATTACAGAGCGTTGCATTTCATACAATAAAGCGACAACCATATGGCTCCTGCCGATTGCCGATAACTTCGGTTACAAAACATGATCATCTCATACAATAAAATATAGCATCACGTCTTGACCATATCACATCACAAGATGCCCTGCAAAAACAAGTTAGACGTCCTCTACTTTGTTGTTGCAAATTTTACGTGGCTGGTATGGGCTGAGCAAGAACCGTTCTTACCTACGCATCAAAACCACAACGATAGTTTGTCAAGTTGGTGCTGTTTTAACCTTCGCAAGGACCGGGCGTAGCCACACTCGGTTCAACTAAAGTGAGAGAGACAGACACCCGCCAAATCACCTTTAAGCACGAGTGCTCGCGAACGGTGAAACCAGGTCTCGCGTAAGCGTCTGGCGTAATGTCGGTCCGGCCGCTTCATCTCACAATACCGCTGAACCAAAGTATGACATCTTTGGTAAGCAAGATGACTTGTATCGCCCACAACTCACTTGTGTTCTACTCGTGCATATGACATCTACGCATAAAACCTGGCTCGGATGCCCTTTGTTGGGGAACGTAGTAATTTCAAAAAATTCCTACGCACACGCAAGATCATGGTGATGGCATACCAACGAGAGGGAGAGTATTGTCCACGCACTCGTGAGACCGTAAGTTAAAGCGTTATGACAACGCGGTTGATGTAGTCAGACGTCTTCACGGTCCGACCGATCCAAGTACCGAATGTACGGCACCTCCGAGTTCAGCACACGTTCAGCTCGATGGCGATCCCGGACTCGATCCGCAAAGTGTCGGGATGAGTTCCACAAGACGACGGCGTGGCAGGACGATGATGATGCTCTACCGCGCAGGGCTTCGCCTAAACTCCGCTGACGATATGACCGAGGTGGAATATGGTGGAGGGGCACCGCACACGGCTAACGAACGATCGTAGAGATCAACTTGTGTGTCTATGGGGTGCCCCCCGCCTGTATATAATGGAGCAAGGGGGGGTGCGGCCGGCCCTAGGAGGAGGCGCGCCGGAGGAGTCCTACTCCCACCGGGAGTAGGACTCCCCCATTTCCTAGTTGGACTAGGACTTGGGGGGAAGGAGGAGAGGGGGGAAAAGAAAAGGGGGGGGCGCCCCCCCCTCCTTGTCCTATTCGGACTTGGGGGGAGGCCATGGCTGCTCCTTGGCCCCTTCTCCTCTTTCTCCACTAGGCCCACTAAGGCCCATTAGGTCACCGGGGTTCCGTAACCTCCCGTACTCTCTAAGAAATGCCGATTTCACCCGGAACACTTCCGATGTCCGAACATAGGCTTCCAATATATCAATCTTTATGTCTCAACCATTTCGAGACTCCTCGTCATGTCCGTGATCACATCCGGGACTCCGAACAAACTTCAGTACATCAAAACTTATAAACTCATAATAAAACTGTCATCGTAACGTTAAGCGTATGCGGACCCTACGGGTTCGAGAACTATGTAGACATGACCTAGAACTATTCTCGGTCAATAACCAATAAGCGGAACCTGGATGCCCATATTGGTTCCTACATATTCTATGAAGATCTTTATCGGTCAAACCGCATAACAACATACGTTGTTCCCTTTGTCATCGGTATGTTACTTGCCCGAGATTTGATCGTCGGTATCCAATACCTAGTTCAATCTCGTTACTGGCAAGTCTCTTTACTTACGTAATGCATCATTCCGTAACTAACTCATTAGCTACATTGCTTGCAAGGCTTATAGTGATGTGCATTACCGAGAGGGCCCAGAGATGCCTCTCGACAATCGGAGTTACAAAACCTAATCTCGAAATACGCCAACCCAACATGTACCTTTGGAGACACCTGTAGTACTCCTTTATAATCACCTAGTTACGTTGTGACGTTTGGTAGCACCCAAAGTGTTCCTCCGGTAAACGGGAGTTGCATAATCTCATAGTTACAGGAACATGTATAGGTCATGAAGAAAGCAATAGCAATATACTAACGATCAAGTGCTAGGCTAACGAAATGGGTCATGTCAATCACATCATTCTCCTAATTATGTGATCCCATTAATCAAATAACAACACATGTCTATGGTTAGGAAACATAACCATCTTTGATTAATGAGCTAGTCAAGTAGAGGCATACTAGTGACTATATGTTTGTCTATGTATTCACACATGTATAATGTTTCTGGTTAATACAATTCTAGCATGAATAATAAACATTTATCATGATATGAGGAAATAAATAATAACTTTATTATTGACTCTAGGGCATATTTCCTTCACCCTCCCTCTCCCACCTATATATATAAGTGGAGGGGCGCCTAGAACACACAACAACATTTGTTAGCCGTGTGCGGCGCCCCCCTCCACAGATTACGCCCTCAGTCATATTCTCGCAGTGCTTAGGCGAAGCTCTGTGCGGATCACTTCACCATCATCGTCACCATGTCGTCGTGCTGAGGTAACTCATCTACTTCCTCGACACTTTGCTGGATCAAGAGTTCGAGGGACGTCATCGAGTTGAACGTGTGCAGAACTTGGAGGTGTCGTACGTTTGGTACTTGATCGGTCAGTACGAGAAGAAGTTTGACTACATCAACCGTGTTGTCAAACACTTCCGCTTTTGGTCTAATAGGGTACGTAGACACACTCTCCCCTCTCGTTGCTATGCATCTCCTAGATAGACCTTGCGTGAGCGTAGGATTTTTTTTTTGAAATTGCATGCTACGATTTCCAACAGTGGCATCCGAGCCAGGTCTATGCGTAGATGATATGCACGAGTAGAACACAAAGAGTTGTGGTCGGTGATCGTCATACTGCTTACCACCAATCTCTTATTTTGATTCGATGGTATTGTTGGATGAAGCGGCCCGGACCAACCTTACATGACCACGTTCATGAGACCGGTTCCACTGATAGACATGCAACTAGTTTTGCATAAAGGTGGTTGGCGGGTGTCTTTTTCTTCTACTTTAGTTGAATCAATTTTGACTGCGGCTAGTCCTTGTTGAAGGTTAAAACAACAAACTTGATAAATCACCATTGTGGTTTTGATGCGTAGGTAAGAATAATTTTTGCTAGAAGCCCGTAGCAGCCACGTAAAACTTGCAACAACAAAGTAGAGGACGCCTAACTTGTTTTTGCAGGGCATGTTGTGATGTGATATGGCCAAGACATGATGTGATATACGTTGTTGTATGAGGTGATCATGTTTTGTAAAAGTTATAGGCAATCGGCAGGAGCCTTATGGTTGTCTCTTTATTGTATGAAATGCAAACGCCATGTACTTGCTTTACTTTATCACTATACGTTAGCGATAATTGTAGAAGCAATAGTTGGCGAGACGACTACGACACAACGATAGAGATCAAGGTGTCGAGCCGGTGACAATGGAGATCATGACTATGCTTTGGAGATGGAGATCAAAAGCACAAGATGATGATGGACATATCATGTCACATATTTTTATTGCATGTGATGTTTATCTTTTATGCATCTTAATTTGCTTAGTACGGCGGTAGCATTATAAGATGACCCCTTAACTAAAATTTCAAGGTATAAGTGTTCTCCCCGAGTATGCACCATTGCGACAGTTCGTCGTGTTGAGACACCACGTGATGATCGGGTGTGATAGACTCTACGTTCACATACAACGGGTGCAAGACTGTTTTGCACATGTAGAATACTCAGGTTAAACTTGACGAGCCTGGCATGTACAGACATGGCCTCGGAACACTGGAGACCGAAAGATCGAACATGAACCACATAGTAGGTATGATCAACATAGAGATGTTTACCATTGATGACTACTCCATCTCACATGATGATCGGACATGGTTTAGTTGATTTGGATCATGTATCATTTAGATGACTTCAGGGATGTCTATCTAAGTGGGAGTTTTAAGTAATATGATTAACTGAACTTAATTTATCATGAACTTAGTCCTGATAGTATTTGCATATCTATGTTGTAGATCAATAGCTCGCGTATAGCTCCCCTGTTTTATTTTTGATATGTTCCTAGATAAAAACTAAGTTGAAAGATGATAGTAGCAATGATGCAGACTGGGTCCATGATCTGAGGATTATCCTCATTGCTGCACAGAAGAATTATGTCCTTGACGCACCATTAGGTGACAAACCTGTTGTATGAGCAGATACAGACGTTATCAATGTTTTGCAAGCTCGATATGATGACTACTTGATAGTTTAGTGCGCCATGCTTTACGGCTTAGAACCGGGACTTCAAAGACGTTTTGGACACCACGAAGCATATGACATGTTCCTAGAGCTGAAATTGGTATTTCATACTCATGCCCGTGTCGAGAGGTATGAGACCTCTGACAAGTACTTTGCCTACAAGATGGAGGAGAATAGCTCAACCAGTGAGCATGTGCTCAGAATGTCTGGGTACTACAATCACTTGAATCAAGTGGGAGTTAATCTTCTAGATAAGATAGTGATTGGCAGAGTTCTATAGTCACTATCACCAAGCTACTAGTACTTCGTGATGAACTATAATATGCAAGGGATGACGAAAACGATTCCCGGGCTCTTCGCGATGCTGAAATCAGTGAAGGTAGAAATCAAGAAAGAGCATAAAATGTTGATGGTTAACAAGACCACTAGTTTCAAGAAAAAGGGCAAAAGGGAAATAAAGGGAACTTCAAGAAGAATGGCAAGCAAGTTGCCGCTCCATGAAGAAGCCCAAAGCTAGACCCAAGCCTGAAACTGAGTGCTTCTACTGCATAGGAAATAGTCACTGGAAGTGGAACTACCACAAATATTTGGCGGATAAGAAGGATGGCAAAGTGAACAAAGGTATATTTGATATACATGTTATTGATGTGTACCTTACTAGTATTCGTAGTAACCCCTGGGTATTTGATACTCGTTCAGTTGCTAAGATTAGTAACTCGAAACAGGAGTTGCAGAATAAACAGAGACTAGTTAAGTGCGAGTGATGATGTGTGTTGGAAGTGACTCCAAGGTTGATTAGATCACCATCGCACACTCCCTCTACCTTCGGGATTACTGTTGAACCTAAATAAATGTTATTTGGTGTTTGCGTTGAGAATGAATATAATTGGATCATGTTTATTGCAATACGGTTATTCATTTAAGTCGGAGAATAATTGTTGTTCTGTTTACATGAATAAAACCTTCTATGGTCATGCACCCAATGTAAATGGTTTATTGAATCTCGATCATAGTGATACACATATTCATAATATGAATGCCAAAAGATGCAAAGTTGATAATGATAGTGGAACATACTTGTGGCACTGCCGTTTTTCGTCATATTGGTGTAAAGCGCATGAAGAAACTCCATGCAAATGGGCTTTTGGAATCACTTGATTATGAATCATCTGATACTTGTGAACCATGCCTCATGGGCAAGATGACTAAAACTCCGGTCTCCGAAACAATGGAGCGAGCTAATGACTTATTGGAAATAATACATACCAATGTATGCCGTCCGATGAACGTTGAAGCTCGCGGCGGGTATCGTTATTTTCTAACCTTCACAGATGATTTGAGAAAATATGGGTATATCTACTTAATGAAACACAAGTCTGAAACATTTGAAAAGTTCAAAGAATTTCAGAGTGAAGTGGAGAATCATCGTAAGAAGAAAATAAAGTTTCTACGATCTGATCGCGGAGGCGAATATTTGAGTTACGAGTTTGGCCTTCATTTAAAACAAAGTGGAATACTTTCACAACTCACGCCACCTGGAACACCACAGTGTAATGGTGTGTCCAAATGTCGTAACCGTACTTTATTAGATATGGTGCGATCTATGATGTCTCTTACCGACTTACCACTATCGTTTTGGGGTTATGCATTAAAGACAGCTGCATTCACGTTAAATAAGGCACCATCTAAATCTGTTGAGACGACACTGTATGAACTGTGGTTTGGCAAGAAACCTAAGCTTCCGTTTCTTAAAGTTTGGTGTTGCGACACTTATGTCAAAAGGCTTCAGCCTGATAAGCTCGAACCCAAATCGGAGAAGTGCGTCTTCGTAGGATACCCTAAGGAAACAATTGGGTACACCTTCTACCACAAATCTGAAGGCAAGATCCTTGTTGCCAAGAATGGAAACTTTCTAGGGAAGGAGTTTCTCTCGAAAGAAGTGAGTGGGAGGAAAGTAGAACTTGATGAGGTAATTGTACCTTCTCTTGAATTGGAAAGTAGCTCATCACATAATACCGTTCCCGTGATGCCTACACTAACTAGAGAGGAAGCTGATGATAATGATCATGAAACTTCGGATCAAGTTACTACTGAACCTCGTAGGTCAACCAGAGCATGTTCTGCACCGGAGTGGTGCGGTAATCCTGTTCTAGAAGTCATGTTACTATACCATGACGAACCTATGAACTATGAAGAAGCTATGATGAGCCCAGATTTCGATAAATGGCTTGAGGCCATGAAATCTGAGATAGGATCCATATATAAGAACAAAGTGTGGACTTGGGTGGACTTGCCCGATGATCGGCAAGCAATTGAGAATAAATGGATCTTTGATAGGAAGATGAACGCTGATGGTAGTGTTACTATCTACAATGCTCAAATTGTCACAAAAGGTTTTCGACAAGTTCAAGGTGTTGACTACGATGAGATTTTCTCACTCGTATCGATGCTCAAGTCTGTCCGAATCATGTTAGCAATTGCCGCATTTTATGAAATCTGGCAAATGGATATCAAAACTGCATTCCTTAATGGATTTATTAAAGAAGAGTTGTATATGATGCAACCAGAAGGTTTTGTCAATCCTAAAGGTGCTAAAAATTGCAAGCTCCAAAGTGATCCATCTATGGATTGGTGCAAGAATCTCGGAGTTGGAATACACGCTTTGATGACTTGATCAAAGCATATAGTTTTATACAGACTTGCGGTGAAGCCTCAGATTTACAAGAAAGTGAGTGGGAGCACTACAACCTTTCTGATAAGTATATGTGAATGACATATTGTTGATCAGAAATAATGTTGAATTTTCTGGAAAGCATAAAGGAGTGTTTGAAAGGAGTTTTTCAAAGAAAGACCTCGGTGAAGCTTCTTACAAATTAGGCATCAAGATCTATAGAGATAGATCAAGACGCTTGATTAGACTTTCGATGAGTACATACCTTGATAAGATTCTGAAGGAGTTTAAAATGGATCAGTCAAAGAAGGAGTTCTTGCCTGAGTTGTAAGGTATGAAGTTGAGTAAGACTCAAAACCCGACCACGGCAGAAGATAGAGACAGAATGAAAGTCATTCCCTATGCCTCAGCCATAGGTTCTATAAAGTATGCCATGATGTATACCAGACCTATTGTGTACCTTGCCATGAGTTTGGCAATGGGGTACAAAAGTGATCCAGGAGTAGATCACTGGACAATGGTCAAAATTATCCTTAGGTACCTAAAGAGGACTAAGGAAATGTTTCTTGATTATGGAGGTGACAAAGAGTTCGTCGTAAAGGGTTACGTCGATGCAAGCTTTGACACTGATCCGGATGACTCTGAGTCTCAATCCGGATACATATTGAAAGTGGGAGCAATTAGCTATAGTAGCTCCATGCAGAGCATTGTAGACATAGAAATTTACAAAATACATACGGATCTGAATGTGGCAGACTCGTTGACTAAACCTCTCTCACAAGCAAAACATGATCACACCTTAGTACTCTTTGGGTGTTAATCACATAGCGATGTGAACTAGTTTATTTACTCTAGTAAACTCTTTGGGTATTACTCACATGGCAATGTGAACTATGGGTGTTAATCACATAAAGATGTGAACTATTGGTGTTAAATCACATGGCGATGTGAACTGGATTATTGACTCTAGTGCAAGTGGGAAACTGAAGGAAATATGCCCTAGAGGCAATAATAAAGTAGTTATTTTATATTTCCTTATATCATGATAAATATTTATTATTCATGCTAGAATTGTATTAACCAGAAACTTGATACATGTGCGGATACATAGACAAAACACCGTGTCCCTAGTAAGCCTCTACTGGACTAGCTCGTTAATCAAATATGGTTTAAGTTTCCTAACCATAGACATGTGTTTTCATTTGATTAAAGGGATCACATCATTAGGAGAATGATGTGATGGACATGACCCATCCGTTAGCTTAGCATATTGATTGTTCAGTTTTATTGCTATTGCTTTCTTCATGTCAAATACATACTCCTTCGACTATGAGATTATGCAACTCCCGGATACTGGAGGAATACCTTGTGTGATATCAAACGTCACAACGTAACTGCGTGATTACAAAGATGCTCTACAGGTATCTCCGAAGGTGTTTGTTGGGTTGGCATAGATCAAGATTAGGATTTGTCACTCCGAGTATCAGAGAGGTATCTCTGGGCCCTCTCGGTAATGTACATCATAAGAAGCCTTGCAAGCAAAGTGACTAATGAGTTAGTTACAAGATAATGTATTATGGAACGAGTAAAGAGACTTGCCTGTAACGAGATTGAACTAGGTATGAAGATACCGACGATCGAATCTCGGGCAAGTAACATACCGATGGACAAAGGGAATAACGTACGTTGTCATAATGGTTTGACCGATAAAGATCTTCGTAGAATATGTAGGAGACAATATGAGCATCCAGGTTCTGCTATTGGTTATTGACCGGATAGGTGTCTCGGTCATGTCTACATAGTTCTCGAACCTGTAGGGTCCGCACGCTTAACGTCCAATGACGATTTTGTATTATATGAGTTTTGTGATTTGGTGACTGAATGTTGTTCGGAGTCCTAGATGAGATCACAGACATGACGAGGAGTCTCAAAATGGTCAAGAGGTAAAGATTGATATATAGGACGATAGTATTCGGACACCGGAAGTGTTCCAGAGGGTACCGGGTACATATCGGGTCACCGGAAGGGGTTCCGGGCTCCCCCGGCAAAAGATATGGGCCTAATGGGCCAAGAGGAGAAACGCAGCAGCTAGCAGGGGCTGCTGCGCCCCCCATATGGACCGCACCAGAGGAGAAGGAAAGAGGGGAAGAGAGAAGGAAGGGGAGGGATTCGGCCTCCCCCTTCCTTCCCTCCTCGCTCTTCCTTCCTTCCCCCTCCAGAACTTATGGAAGGGGGAGGACAAATTGGGGAGGCGCCCAAGTAGGATTCCTCCTACTTGGGGCGCCCCCTTGCTGCTCCCCTCCCTCTCCCACCTATATATACATGGGGAGGGGTGCCTAGAACACACAACAACATCTGTTAGCCGTGTGCGGCGCTCCCTCCACATATTACACCCTCGGTCATATTCTCGTGGTGCTTAGGCGAAGACCTGCGCGGATCACTTCACCTTCACCGTCACCACGCCGTCGTGTTGATGGAACTCGTCTACTTCCCCGACACTTTTCTGGATCAAGAGTTCGAGGGACGTCATCGAGCTGAACGTGTGCAGAACTCGGAGGTGTCGTACGTTCGGTATTTGACTGGTCGGAACGAGAAGAAGTTCGACTACATCAACCGGGTTGTCAAACGCTTCCACTTTCATCTACAAGGGTACGTAGACACAATCTCCCCCTCTTGTTGCTATGCATCTCCTAGATAGATCTTGCGTGAGCGTAGGATTTTTTTTTAAATTGCATGCTACAATTCCCAACATTTTCGTTACTCAGTTTGAGATGATGTTGATGTTGTGGTCTTCTCTAATTCACTGCACGTGGGCCATGGTGCAATAATCCGAGATCACTTAGGATTTGTACAGGCAACTAGCATAGCTTATTTTGATCATGTGGATAATTGGGAACTAGCTAAAGCTTTAGTTTTAAGACACGACATGCTCTAAACTTTGCAGCACAAGCAAGCTTCCAGAAAATTGAAGTAGCATCAGATTGCTTATCATTGATAAAAAAGGTGAGGAGCATGTACGGGACATATCCCGCATCGGTCGTGGTCGTAGTTTATGGTATCAAATATATAGCCCTGAAGTTTGTTTTGTGTACTTTCATCATGCAAATCTTTTTTTTTTGCGAGTGAAAACCCGTATTACTCAATTCTTCAAGTCCTTACAATCAATAACACATAGCTTTAAGGAAACTTCAGGACTAGAACCTAGCCAAGTCATGGTTCTTCCCTCCGTCCGGGAAAAATTAGCTAAGCTATCACTAACCCTATTTTCGGTACAATTTACATGAGTAATACAAGAACCACAAATAGACATAAGGTGCCTACTCACTTTAATAAGAGAGCAGTAGATCAATCTATCTACCTCCTTTGCTTGGATAATCTTGATCACAAGGAGAAGCGCCCATCTCGATCATAGTAGGATGATTACTTCTCTGAAGGACAAAAGACAAGCTCTCCATGTAAGCACATGATTCCGCTTGAAGACCATCTCGACAAGAAAATAGAGCTTTGCATGCCGAGAACACAATACTACCATCACCTCTCTAAGCACCATACCTACAGAACCTCCTTCGATCCATCTAAATTCAATTTCATCTAGTTGTGCCTAAGAGGAATCCATCTAGCTTATTTCACTCTAGGTGTTCTCACATGTGAAACCGCTAGTGCTTTATCATATGTAACTATTTGCTTCCCTTTCTTCCGATCTATTCTAAGATCTATCTTCAAACCAGTCAGTGAATCAAGGTAGCTCATTAGAAACTTCTTTGATGCTTCCATTAATGGCGGAGGTTTATTGTGGACCACCTCATTATGAATGAATGTCAAAGTCGTCTACATGATTTTACATGATGATGACTTTCATCATGTAAATCAGTCATGTAATCATCCTGCTTGTGTAGTTAGTTCCGTGAGACCATCAGGTATTATTTGTGATGAAGAGAATTTAAAAAAAGAATGATATGAATCTGCCCTTTCAAAAGAAATGAAATAGATCTGATGTCTCTCAGTCTCTCATGGAAATGTACTAGTAATTATATACTCTCTCTATTCACAAATATTGTATAAGATGTTTTGAATTTCAATATGAACTATATACAGACTTAAATAAGTGAAAAATGCATCCGATTCAAAATATTTCTTAAATTTGTGAATGAAGGAAGTACAATGTATATTGTCGAAAATACATATCTTCTAGAAGTTCCAAACTTTAACAACAGCTAGACCTTGAAGATAGCTACAAATCATATAGCTCGTCAAAACTTTTGGAAAAGGCAAGCTACTAAAAATTTCTAGGTGTGGAATTGTTATCAAATAATGATATAGTACTATATAACTTTGCAGATTGTTTCACACATGATCAATGTAATCCCACAAAAATCAAGAAATAACTAAATCTAGCGGCATTAATTTAATTGAAAACGAAACCAGTCTAGTGTAATGGTGTATCATCCTCCTTGACTCCTCCTAGCATGATGTGTGACAAAGAATGAGAATCTATGGATGTTGTTTCGGCTTTGACCGAGCGCCGGACCAGGTAACCCACAACGGTCGTCACCCTATTGTTCAGAGGACATTGCTCCTATTAGTAAGCCATAATAAACCTTGTTTGGAATCGATGTTGGGTCAGAAAGTAGAAGTAGCAACGATCACAGCTGTGTAATCGACGGGAGTCGATATAGCGTGCAGAGGTCCCAAGTTTGGAGCCAAGGGAACTAAGATTCGGAGTAGACTAGAGGAGTATGTTAGATGGTGAGGAAGGACTGGCAGCATCTGGAAGAGGGTATGCACGGGGCAAGGTTTGCTATTGTATCCATAGAACTAGAAAGTAAGCCTGCGGTTTATTGCATTGTTCTCCGGTTACCGAATGGATTATTTTTGTCTACCAAGGGTTATTATTACAATTCATACTCCGCGAATATCGTGGAGGGGGTCGAGCAAATGCAGATTCTCAAGGGCGCTATTGGAACGGTCATGTAGGACGATCTGTCTGGTTTTGGGTAGGTTCCGTTCAGAGGTTTTCTCTCGGGAAAATTTTGTGTTTGCCACTCTAGATTTTGCCAATTTTTCTTATGCCACTCTAGATTTTGACATTTCACTTTTGCCACTCTTAGATTTTGACAATTATCACAATTGCCATTCTGCGGCAAAAGCAAAATAATTTTATTTCATTTTTGCCACTCTTAGCTTTTGACAATTATCACAATCGCCACTCTGAAAATTTTGCTTTTGCCAGGGGAATGGCAATTGTGATAATTGTCAAAAACTAAGAATGGCAAAAGTGAAATGTCAAAATCTAGAGTTGCATAAGGAAAATTGGCAAAATCTAGAGTGGCAAAAACAAAATTTTCCCTTTCCTCTCTACCTTTTTCTCCATTTGCACTTTTCTTTTCCTGTTTCTTTTTTACATTTTTTTTAATTATGGAATATACTATGAATTCGTGAACATCTTTTTAATGCATGCGTACTTTTAAATGCATGATAAATAAATAAATAGACAAACATTTTCTTAAAACATAAACTTTGTTTAAAAGAAAATCGACCATGCTAAAAAAATCATGAGTTTTTTAAGTTCGTGAATGCTTTTAAAATTCTTGACCCTTTTTAGAATTCTTGAATATTTTTTCTTATTCATGAACCCCTTTAAAATTTATTAACATTCAAGAACGTTAATTAAATTTTGTGAACATTTTTTTAAACTCACAATTTTTTTAATTTTTTAAATGATTTATTAGAAAAACCGGTTGAAGTAAAAAAAAGGCTGAAAAAATCAACGGGAAAAGTGACCAACACAATCCGCACATACTACTACATGGGCCGCAGACATGCGCATTTGCTAACAATCCTATCTATTCTTAAAATTTTCCCAAATAAATCTATTCTTAAAAATTTGGAAAGTATTTTAATAGAAAGTTCGACTACTAAACTTACTTAGAAAAAAATCGCCAATGTAATACACACATAGGGCTACATAGGTTGTTGCCGTGGCAGTTCCAATATTGTCATGCGAGATCCAGAACCCGACCAGACCCTTAAATATAGGACCTCAATAAGTCCCAAACGTTCGGAATTTAAGCATGTCATCCCCAATGTTTTTTATGGCAAGTTTAGTTGCTGCGAGGTGGCAACTTTAGTTGTTAACACATAGCAACTTCATTCTAGTTTTATTTTTCGTCAGAAAATTGCCATGTTTGTCAACAACGCCTTGACTAAAGTTACCATGAAAAGAGTTTGGATTAGCATGCTTAAAAATTGAACGTTCGGGATTTATCTATTCCGTAAATATACGGCTGAGCTAGTATTCGACAAAAAAATATAACATAACATATTTATTGACCGATTTGATAGTTCAGTATGGCTCTTGTTGTTTGCTCGAACTAACTCCGTGCTGAAATTAACGAAGTGGCTGGCTTATTTTTTTTCCGCATTCTGGGACAAGAAATTCCCGGTCAAATGAATATTTTGTTTTTCCTCATCACAGCTATACACAATCCCAAGCAGAATCAATGAGAAAATTAAATCCAAATGTTAGTATCGGTGTGTCGTGTCTAATTTTCACTATCGATTTGTGAGGATAAAACAAGAGACTGTTGCACCTATTTAGTTCCTTCTAAATCAAGAAATTACCTCAACCTAAATCCTAATGCGGAATTGCAGACCAATGTTGTCTTTTTTTTGCAGGGTAAAGGGAGTTTTTTATTGCATGATAGTAGTGTTACAATCAAGAGGTCACAAATCCTCGATGTAAGGTGAAGCTGAGTTCACCCACACAACGACTCACCATAAATTTTCTTGCTGATCATCGGGATCATTGTGCGCAATGTGACAGCTTCCATTATCGGTGTTGATCGGCTACAGCCTGCAAGGTGCGTCACCGCCTGCCTTTTTCCCGCCGGCAAACTGCCCTAGGCTGTTACGGAGTAGTGCATCCTGGACGAAACAAGCCAGCTTCAAGGACCAGGCTGGGCAACTCCGGAGGAAACCCTAGATCTCCATGGGATCGAGCGATGGCGGTGCTCTTGCGCAGTAGTCCTCTTCAGGGCATCGTTTTGGAGTTTGCTACGGTCGAAGGAACCAGCGAGGCCGGCGGCGTACGCCCGGTGACGCAACTGCCGATGAAAATCGCGCGCGACTACGGTCATGGCGGACGATGGCGACATCTTTGATGTCGTTTCCTTGTTGATGAGAACATGCCTACCTTGGATACGACCAAAAATATTGCATACATGCATATTTGTCAGGTGATTTCTAGTACAAACTATTCAATAATCTATTTATGTTATCCAGAACAAAAATACTTCACACACTTTTGTGTTTTGTCTAATTGCAGGTGTATGGGACATTTGTACAGTCCACATATGAAGATAAGGGAAAATATGAAGTTTAGGTTCTGTTCAAATGTAACATTCCAAAATTCTAAATTTTGGAATGTTATAATAAATAAATAGTTTTGATTGATTGATTGTTTGTTGTGTGATTGATTGAGTGAAATTGAGTGGAATTCGAAACTTTTTGAAAGTTAGATGAGAGGGAATACAAGGACTTTCCCAAACTTTCATTTTGCTTTTATGATCTTCGGGAATTCAAATTCTTTTCATCACAAAACCCTGGAGAGAAGATGACATCACTCCTTCCATTTATTTAAATGACAAGGGTGTTGAAAATATTTGAATTTCATTTGGAAAATATTTCCAATTCTGAAACTTTATGCAACTCAATGATTTTCACGAGAGAAGATAAAATGACTTCTTCAAATTAAATGAAATATGAGTTGGGAGTTTTAAAAGAATTAAATCCAAAGTTCTTTTGAATTTATTTCCAATTTGGAGTTATTTGAGTTTTATTCAAAATATTTTTCTCCAAAAATAAAATATATGGAAAATAGGGTAACATGATTCCCTACATCAGAAAATTGGAGAGACATTAATTTGAAGTCATTTTGGTATTTTAAAAATGATTTTTGTTGGATTTTATTGGACCAGAAGCACTCTTTGCTTTATTTAAATTTGTGTGTATTTTATTTAATGCTAGAATAATGTTCATCATGTAGGAAATCTTTTTTTGAAAATTTTGATATATTATATGCCTATGTAATATTTTCATTTTATTTTGTTTTATCATTTTGTTTTTCTCTCTGTTTGTTTAAAAAAAATTCGCGGCGCCTTGGGCCAAAGGCCCAAGCCGCAAGCCACCGGCCGGCCAAGGCCACAAGGCCATCACACAAGGCCAAGCCAGGGAGCCGCCGCTCCTTTTCTAGTCCTAGTAGGACCCTTGTACTACTTTCCGTTTATTCCGTTTATTTCTAGATCTTTTCCCTCTTTGTTTCCTAATCCTAGTCTATTTCTTGCCCCTATCGCAAGCAAAACCTTCCCCTCCCCAATATAAATACCCAAGCACCCCCCCCCCCCTCCAACACATCAAACCAACACCTCTCCTCTCCTCTCCTCTCTCTGTGAAGAAGAAAGCAGACAGCACCACCACAGGCCACTGCCGCCACTTGCCGCCGCCAGCCTCGGCCCTCCTAGCCCCTATATAAAGCACCCCGAGGTCCCTCTCATTCCTCTCGACCGATTCCTCCCTCGAGCTATCCTACCCCACCACATCGTCCCACACGAGCTCGCGGAGTTCGTAAACTCAGTGCTTCTCCACATGCTCGAGGTTCGGTTGGTACTTCCTCGACCCCTCCTGAGGTTTATATGATCTCCTCTCCACCGTCCCGTAATCTCCTTTCCTCTAGGATCAACCGCAACATCGGATCCGATCTTCTTCCCCAACTCCGACGACTACTCCGGTGAGATCCACGAAATCCCGTAATTCATTTTTTTCCAGAAAATAGCAATCTTAGAAAATTCATATCTTTTAGAGTTTTTACTATTTTTGAGTGATTCCAATTGCTATGTGTCACAAATTTGCTGAAGTTTCTGTTAGTGTCTTCTGATTTCAAATTTGAGTAGTTTAAATTTGAATTTGATAAATTTTCTTCAGATTAGTATTTTGGCCATAACTTGAGTTTAAAAATAGGTTTTTAATTAATTCTTGTAGTTAAGTAGTATGCATGAGGTAGGAACCCATCACCCTGTTACCAAGCCCGGGACGTCATTTATTTTAATGCTACACTATAGTAGACGGGGTTGGTATGAGTGCTCGAGAGTGGTGTGAAGAAGGAGGACTCTACGTCAATGACGACAACTCCATGATGGCATCTGCAAGGACTGCATCTTCAAGGCCTCAAGACTTCAAGACTCGAGACAAGAATTCAATACACACTACTGGGTGAAGGATGGTTGACGGGCACCCTGGAGAATCCAGTGGTTGGCCGGGATGCATGGAGAAGCGCCATGACATCTTGCGGAAAGCTTCACCTGCACTCAAAGAGACGGAAGAATACTTCATGCCCGGAAGCTTACCTGTGCAACCGCAAGTCACTATGGGCTCTGGCTTGGGTGACCTTAGTGGTGACTCTGGCTAGGTCGGTGCTAGCAGATGTAGAACTACGGTAGGATTGGATGAGCACCGGACGGTGGTCGGGGAACTCTTGGAAGACCATGTTTGGTCATCTTGTTCTCAAACACCTCAAGTGCGAGAACGTAAAAAGAGGGATCGAATCTTGCGGGTAAAGTGTACAAACCTCTGCAGAGGGTTAAAACCTAATCGATTAGCCGTGTCCCGATTCACGGACAATTTGAGCATCTGGACTTGGATCTATCTCGGAACTCTCAACACCGGACTGATAACTTAATTGTGGGCAACTTATGATGATTTGGGCTATGAGACATCGGTTGGCGGAACCATGTCATGATAGAAAACTCCATAGTATAGATTCCTAATATTCCTTCGATATAGGGAAAATAAACCAGCTTTTATGCAAAACAAAACTCAGTCACAGAGCCACAAAGCCATATTGCATATAGTATAGTTTTATCATCTGTTTTCTCATGTTGTGATCTTGCCGGTACATTCAATGTAATGACCTACACGGCTGCAACGTATCATGTTGCAGATACTTTCTTCGTATGAGTAAGAGTAGTGCAGGGTTACGGTCTACACTCAACTCCGCCGATGGCGTTGATGGGACTCCATACCCGACTATTTGTTTCATTGTGACTTATGAGGTATATATCAGTTTTACGTTATTTATGCATGTGATTGCACTTTGATATATACATTGATGTACTGTGTGTGCCAAAGATACCGATCTGTGGATGGCATAGAAACACGAGGCTTGACCGTTCGAGGTCGGGTCGCCATGAATATGGTATCAGAGCACATGTTGACTGTAGAACGTGACCCTAGAATTCGGAAAGCCCCTAGGACAGGAAATTTCTAAAACCTTATTTTCAAAAACACTTTTACTTCTCTTCTTTTCTGATTTTATCAAGTAGTCCCTCTTACCTCAAATAGTTAGAATATACCCCTTTCCCTTTTGACCACACGAAGAATCAACTGAAGCCGCTCCAAGAAGGACAAGATATCGGATAACTGATGGCCTCTTCAAAGTAACAAGGATTTCACCATGCATTAGAAGAGTTGAAGCTGCAACAATTGAAGACTCCGAAGACTAGAATAATTTGAAGAATCTGAATAATTATTTGAACGTTAGAGGACCGAATCCATGTTATACACTTACGTTAGATGCGGCGATTTGTGAGCTGTCATTTGTTTGATGTTTACCGACAGCCACAAAGTAAAACCCGTTTCTTCAAAAACTATTGTTTGTATTGTGTGTATATCCCTCCCCACCTCTCACATATCTCATCCCAAAACTTTTGGACCCCATAGATGATGAATGAAGTTGGACTGATATTCTTCGGATCAAGACTTCGGTAGGAGGCAGAGCTATGGATTGAACATGGAGAATCACTGGAGCAATTTGGTTTCAAGGAAGAATGAAGTATCTTACGCTCTTCAGTACTTTGAAGGAAGTGCTGCAGCATGGTGGCAGATGCATCAAGCTATACAGGGATGGAATGGAGCAAAGACTTGGGAAGAATTCAAGAAGACTCTGACAAGATCTCGTCTTATCCGGAAGCACCATGATACACCAAGAAACAAACCTTGTGCCTGTAAGATTTGCGGAGAAATAGGACACACCCAGGAGGAACACAAGGATGTATGCCCTCATTGTGAGGAGAAACACCTAGCTGAGGAATGCCCAACTAGTCAGGTGACTTGTTTCTTGTGTGAAGGAACCACCCACTACCCGACTTCGGTGTCACATTTACCCCATGGTGCAAAAACTATTCAGAGCAGGAAGAAGGAATGAAAGAAGCCCTCCGAGAAGTTATGAAAGAACTCGTGATGAAGGAATGTGTTGAAGACCCTGATGGAGAAGGCCTCAACAGATTTTACTCCAATGCCTGCTATTCATGTGGAGAAGAAGGACATTTTTCCCAGTATTGTACCAAGGAAAGAGAAGAATATCTCAGAGATTTCCCGACAGCAGAAGTGAAGTTTGACCCTCGGGAAATAGAAGCTCTGATCATTACAGAGAAATCCAGGAAGAGAAAAAGAAGGCAACCCGAGAACAACGCAATTTTTGCAGAGAATGACCTAAGTCATATCACTTGTTACAGGTGCAAGGATTTAGGTCATTACGCTAGTAAATGTCCAGAAAAGAAGCCAAGAATCCAAGGAGCCTACATAATCACAAAAAGCCCGAGACATGTCGTAAGTCATTTGTTTTCGCTGCAAGGAAGCAGTGACATTATGCTACTAAATGTCCCGACAAGATGAAAGCTGGAGTTGAGTAGTTGGAATTTTGATATTGGAAACAAGAGTAGTAGAAAGCAATTTCATTTTCATGAGTTCGATGAGTTGAGTTATGTAATGGGTGCTCAGAGTTTGTAATGGATTCATGAAATCAATAAAGTTAAAGTGTCCTAATTCCATATGTTGAATTGTATGAGTTGTTACGCTATGAACACAGATGTTGCCCATTTTCGAGGATATGAGAAATATGGTTTTATGGGTAAAATTTTGCATTTCACCTTAAGGGTGGCAGTACCCTATGAGAACATTTAATTTATGGAAAGGGAAATGTGTCCCAAAGATTGGAGTTTGGATAAAATAAGTATGAGTTGTATTCTAATATTTTGGTTACCTCAGGAGTATGAAGGAATGAAGTAATATTGGATTTAAATGAGATGTAATGTTGAAATATGGAACAATTGTAACTCCAATGATGAGTTAAAGCTATGCAAGTATTGAAGTGGGCCCACAACCCATAGGCCTGTGAACTAAAAAGGATCAAGTACTCACGGAGGAAGAAATTCGAAGAAGCTGTGATTTCACAAGAACGTTTCATAGGAGATTACGCAAAACACGAGAGTTGTTAAGGAACGATAGATGTTTGTTTGGCTTGCAGAATAAATGGATTTTCCGAACTTGGTTCGTCGACAAGAGAAATTCTGCAATGCTTGTGAGGATGACCGAGTGTTAGAATTGCGAGATTCGCTAAACCTTATACAGGGTAATGATCTGGGTGCGGAATGGATTGATCACCATACCGACTTACTCTGGTCATTCGCTCTTGCTATTTGGAATGGTAAATCTGAGTGACTTACCCATAGTAGAGAGACGGCGATATCAAACCTTGTTTAAACCATAGAATGGTAGAACGATGGACCCCTGTATAGGCATCCATTGCCAATCGTAGGATATACGGTGAGATTCAACCCAGACCCTTTTCTGCAGGAGAAACCATTAATTGTTGACCACCATGAGATTTCGCTAATTAATTAGAATTGGCGACAGACCTGTCAGATATGAAGGCCCAGTCTCGGAAGAACCTCACCAGGATGAAAGGACACGTGTTTGAGGAAAAGTTTGTGACCCTATCGGAAGAGCCTCAGTGAAGGAGTTATTCCAGAGAATATGAGAAGACCGACACCATCAACCCAAAGGATGGAGTACATGAATTTTGTCGGAACCGTAACCCCGCTTTTAAGTGTGGTAGCACACTAGACCATTCCGATCGACGGATTTGCTGGAAGACCCCCAAACCCTAACCTTTTCTTGCTGCCTCTTCGAATCTCGAGGACGAGATTCATTTTAAGTGTGGTAGTTTGTAACATCCCAAAATTCTAACTTTTGGAATGTTATAATAAATAAATAGTTTTGATTGATTGATTGTTTGTTGTGTGATTGATTGAGTGAAATTGAGTGGAATTCGAAACTTTTTGAAAGTTAGATGAGAGGGAATACAAGGACTTTCCCAGACTTTCATTTTGCTTTTATGATCTTCGGGAATTGAAATTCTTTTCATCACAAAACCCTGGAGAGAAGATGACATGACTCCTTCCATTTATTTAAATGACAAGGGGTGTTGAAAATATTTGAATTTCATTTGGAAAAAATTTCCAATTCTGAAACTTTATGCAACTCAATGATTTTCACGAGAGAAGATAAAATGACTTCTTCAAATTAAATGAAATATGAGTTGGGAGTTTTAAAAGAATTAAATCCAAAGTTCTTTTGAATTTATTTCCAATTTGGAGTTATTTGAGTTTTATTCAAAATATTTTTCTCCAAAAACAAAATATATGGAAAATAGGGTAACATGATTCCCTACATCAGAAAATTGGAGAGAAATTAATTTAAAGTCATTTTGGTATTTTAAAAATGATTTTTGTTGGATTTTATTGGACCAGAAGCACTCTTTGCTTTATTTAAATTCGTGTGTATTTTATTTAATGCTAGAATAATGTTCATCATATAGGAAATCTTTTTCTGAAAATTTTGATATATTATATGCCTATATAATATTTTCATTTTATTTTGTTTTATCATTTTGTTTTCCTCTCTATTTGTTTAAAAAAAATATTCGCAACGCCTTGGGCCAAAGGCCCAAGCCGCAAGCCACCGGCCGACCAAGGCCACAAGGCCATCGCGCGCGCCAAGCCAGGGAGCCGCCGCTCCTTTTCTAGTCCTAGTAGGACCCTTGTACTACTTTCCGTTTATTCCGTTTATTTCTAGATCTTTTCCCTCTTTGTTTCCTAATCCTAGTCTATTTCTTGCCCCCTACCCCAAGCAAGACCCTCCCCTCCCCAATATAAATACCCAAGCACCCCTCCAACACATCAAACCAACACCTCTCCTCTCCTCTCCTCTCCATAGCAATGACAAGACCACCACAGCGCCGCCGCCGCCACTTGCCGCCGCCGCCGCCGCCCTACACCACCGCCGCCGCCGCGCCCTCGGCCCTCCTAGCCCCTATATAAAGCACCCCCGAGGTCCCTCTCATTCCTCTCGACCGATTCCCTCCCTCGGGAGCTATCCTACCCCACCACATCGTCCACACGAGCTCGCCGGAGTTCGTAAACTCCGGCGCTTCTCCACTGCTCGAGGTTCGGTTGGTACTTCCTCGACCTCTCCCCGACGTTTATATGATCTCCTCTCCACCGTCCCGTGATCTCCTTTCCTCTAGGATCAACCGCAACATCGGATCCGATCTTCTTCCCCAACTCCGACGACTACTCCGGTGAGATCCACGAAATCCCGTAATTCATTTTTTTCAGAAAATAGCAATCTTAGAAAATTCATATCTTTTAGAGTTTTTAGTATTTTTGAGTGATTCCAATTGATATGTGTCACAAATTTTCTGAAGTTTCTGTTAGTGTCTCTGGATTTCAAATTTGAGTAGTTTAAATTTGAATTTGATAAATTTTGTTCAGATTAGTATTTTGGCCATAACTTGAGTTTAAAAATAGGTTTTTAATTAATTCTTTTTGCTCCTGGTCACTTGTGATATTTTTTAGCTGTAGGATTTAGTTTGGTAATTTTGGAGTATTTTAAATTAGATTTTTAGTAAAAACAGTACTGTTTTGCTTATATAGTTGTTTTAGTTATGTAATTATTGTTTTTAATTAATTTTAGTTCATTCCTTTTGTAGATTTTCACTTGTTGTTATATGTTTATGTTTAGATACAGTAGATAAATTTTTGTAGTTATTTATTAGTGTTTAGCTACTGTTTTTGTAATTGCTTGTTTAGTTCATAGTGATAGTGGATAAAAATAGCTTTATTAGTTTTAAAAGTAATTCTTTTTCCACTTCAAGTTATATTGTTTTTGTTTCTGTTATTTGTGAACACATTAGTTGTTATATTTATTTAGTATAGTTTATTAATTTTTAATAAATGATTTGCTGTTATAGTTGTCTTAGTGTTTTGCTAGTTGCTATATTTGTTCTAGTATTAACTAGATGGTTATAGTAGTTTTATATTAGTTCTTTTTGTTAGTTATTAAATTAGTAATTTATTTTCTGTTATTTTATTAGATTTATATTTTCTTTGATGTAGAAAAAAATATTCGAGTAATTTAGTGATGTTATGTTAAGATTTGTGTGAGTTGGTCACCACTAGTTTTTCCTTGAATTTTTCTTTCGAAGTTTTTCCTTTGGTTTTGGACTTGGTTTTCTTTGTTGCTTTTATTTTGATTGAGTATTGTTATGATTGATAGAATTGATTGCTAGGATGATTGCTTATATGATTGTCTGTTTAATATAGATTTTCAAAGGAGTGACGAATAGTTCTACCAGGTCTTTATTCGAGAGCGTTATTATCTTCATCAAGTAATACGGGCAAGTTCACTTTGACCATGTTTTCATACCTATGTGTTTTATTGCATCTAGTGTCATCTTCGCAACAATCCCTCCAGAGTGATACTTGAATTCTTGTAGTTGAGTAGTATGCATGAGGTAGGAACCCATCACCCTGTTACCAAGCCCGGGACGTCATTTATTTTAATGCTATGCTATAGTAGACGGGGTTGGTATGAGTGCTCGAGAGTGGTGTGAAGAAGGAGGACTCTACGTCAATGACGACAACTCCATGATGGCATCTACAAGGACTGCATCTTCAAGGCCTCAAGACTTCAAGACTCGAGACAAGAATTCAATACACACTACTGGGTGAAGGATGGTTGACGGGCACCCTGGAGAATCCAGTGGTTGGCCGGGATGCATGGAGAAGCGCCATGACATCTTGCGGAAAGCTTCACCCAGGCTCAAAGAGGCGGAAGAATACTTCATGCCGGAAGCTTACCTGTGCAACCGCAAGTCACTATGGGCTCTGGCTTGGTTGACCTTAGTTGTGACTCTGGCTAGGACGGTGCTAGCAGATGTAGACCTACGGTAGGATTGAATGAGCACCGGACAGTGGTCGTGGGAACTCTTCGAAGACCATGTTTGATCATCTTGTTCTCAAACACCACGAAGTGCGAGAACGTAAAAAGAGGATCGAATCTTGCGGGTAAAGTGTACAAACCTCTGCAGAGGGTTAAAACCTAATCGATTAGCCGTGTCCCGGTTACGGACAATTTGAGCATCCGGACTTGGATCTATCTCGGAACTCTCAACACCGGACCGATAACTTAATTGTGGGCAACTTATGATGATTTGGGCTATGAGACATCGGTTGGCGGAACCATGTCATGATAGAAAACTCCATAGTACAGATTCCTAATATTCCTTTGATGTAGGGAAAATAAACCAGCTTTTATGCAAAACAAAACTCAGTCACAGAGCCACAAAGCCATATTGCATATAGTATAGTTTTATCATCTGTTTTCTCATGTTGTGATCTTGCCGGTACATTCAATGTACTGACCTACACGGCTGCAACGTATCATGTTGCAGATACTTTCTTCGTACGAGTAAGAGTACGGTACAGGGTTACGGTCTACACTCAACCTGCCGATGGCGTTGATGGGACTCCATACCCGACTATTTGTTTCCGCTGTGACTTATGAGGTATATATCAGTTTTACGTTATTTATACATGTGATTGCACTTTGATATATACATTGATGTACTGTGTGTGCCAGCATACTGATCCAGGGATGGCATAGAAACATAGAGGCTTGACCGTCTGAGGTCGGGTCGCTACATCAAAAAGCCCTCTCACGTCACTTTTGGACCAAGAGAAGATAGAGTCCAAGTCTCTCACTTTCAGGATTCAGATTCGGACTGCACAGACATACCTGACTCAAAACGGCAACAACTTTTTCATACGAACTCCGAATTGAGTGATTCTTTTTTTATTGGAAAGTAGATTTCATGATCTTTCCAAACCAACTGGATTCACCTTCAAATTCATCCGGAGCGTTGAGATATCGACGAAACAATCTGACACTACAGCAGAATCCGAGTCAAACAACAAGTTCAAAGGTGTTGCATCACCTTCAATTGGGCTCATGAGCCTTGTATGACCTAGGGTTAGTTTTATGCTGCTTTGGGACGTCCTCCCACCTCCTTGGCCGCCACCCCTTGCTCCTATATAAGTAGATCCATCTAGTAGCTTTTTCATTGGGGATTTGATTAGTTAAAAGTTAGCCATCGCAACTTCGTGTACTTCGTTTGTGTCCAACGACCAGACCAAGACCACTTACGGATCCCCACCATTATCAATACTTCACATATATTTGCAATATTCAGATTGCTTTATCATATTCTTGCTCGTTCTTCCATTGCTTGCAGGAATAGACCTTCGTGGTCGGGCTGACCGTGCTTCCGGCATCGTCAGTAACCTCGGGAGATTGGTTTAGCGATTGCTAAGGCACAACATCGTGCATGTTTGTAGTCGGATCATCAAAGTCGGCTCCACCAAATCGATAGTTATCATCTTATCGAAAGATCGGGACACCCTCGCCTCTATTAAGTGGTATCAGTTTCCAGGTTGCTCGGTGAGAATTTTCAGCTTTCCCTAGATTAGATTTATTTTCTTACCTACTGTCCAAGAAAAAGGCACAAAAAAGTTAGATCTATTCAACCTTTGTCCAAACCAGTCTGAGCCTTTGCAATTTTCTTTTCATTGTTTGCATTATTGAATTATCGGTTGCATCGTCGGGTTGAGTTGGTGGTCTTAGTGTGTAGTTCGTTTAGAGTTTTGAATTTTGTTCACATTAGTCATGCCGCCGCTGCATCGTTATCCCTTCCGCTGTCCACAACCCATCCATCAATTTCCACCACGTGCTACCCACCGTTCATTGTCATAATCATCGTTGAGATCGTTCATATCTTCGCTTGATCCAATCTGCATCTTATCTAGTTTGTTTTGGAAATAGGGAGAGAAAAAAAGGAGAAAAAGAGAGAGAGAGAGAAAAGTAAACAAAATCAGAGAAAAAAAAAGAGAGAAAGAAAAAGAAAAAAATGTGAGGAAAAAAAGAGAAGAAAAAAAAACAAAATTCGGATCTATCTAGACTCAATCTCGTAGTTGAATTCGGATTGGAATCTGTTTTGCGCACTGTTCAGTAAAACAGGCATAATTTCCTCATACAAAGTTCATTTTGGCTCCGAGAGTACTCAAATGAAAGCTAGCGATGAGACGCATTTAAATAGTTGCATAAGCTTGTACAATATTTGGCACCTCAAAATCAGCTTATAAATATGTCATTTTGCCCTCCGAAGTTCGCGAACACATCTTATTCTAGTTTTTCAGGCCAGTTTTAGAATTTTTTTACTCCTCATATCAACTCGGAATTGAGTGATTCTTGTTGCGTTTGAAAGCTTGAGTCAGTATCTTTCTTGAGAAAAATTATCAAAAAATTGGCACAAACTTTTCCAAAGGAAAGTTGAAGAGAAAATTGTTGTATATCCTGCTTGGCAGTTGTTTTTCATTATTATCTTTACTGCCGTTGTGATCTTCACTTATATCTTGCTGTCCAGAGCTACTTAGTATCCTTCATTGATACTAGTTGTGCTACGCCGTGACCTCATTAGTGTTCTAGGCTCGCGTCTCTAGTCCGGTCTAGCCTAGGACCAGCACAGTACCGTCGTTGAGCGTTTATTCAACATTGCATCTCTGAATTGATTATTGCTAATCTTTTGCTACCATATATAGTCAACCGAGCTCCACATATTTCTACATCGTGTATACGTACGTTCCCCTGGCAATCGCTTTACAAAATCTTCGGAGTTATTTGACACCGCTGGTTGCCTGTCACCACCTGCCGCATGGTAAGATATTAATATTTGATTTACTGTGATTACTTTACAACCACATCCTAGTAGTTCATAGGAACATTATTCTCGAATTTTGTTTCTTGTTTCTACTAATCATGACAGGTTACGGAGATAGAAGTTCTTGGACGACGGACACATCTTCACCATCACGAGAGTTGGGACAACAAACACAAGCACATGGTCAGGTTATCTCTTTACCGTCATTTGAGGGTAGATTTAATCCTGCTATTTATATAGCTTGGGATCTTGAGCTAGAACAAGTTTTTAGTCACCATGACTTTTCTGAACTTGAGTGAGTATGAGCTGCCACTAGAGCATTTACTGGTTTTGCTTCTGTTTGGTGGAGTGTGCATTGTAAGAAAGACATTGATAACCAACCTACAACTTGGAAAGATTTGAAAGATGTAATAAGACAACAATTTTTCCCTCCTTACTATCATCGTGAATTGCTTTGCAAATTTGAACAATTTAAACATTTTAATAATTATTCAATGAGACAACAACTTGTTCAATATTTTTTAAATGTTTGATTAACATTTTAATATACATGATAAACCTAGCCGGCCCAAGACAAAAAAGAAAAAAGAGACCCACCCGTTCCCACGTTCCACCTCCCCATTCCAGAATGCGACAACTATTTCTTGCCTTAAGCGAGTCGAGAGGGAACTCTCGCGTTGAGTTTTTGCTGGTCATTGAGGAATGAAACAAAAAGAAACATAAAAGAGAGCCAAGGCAGGATCGATCATTGGCCTGCAAAGCGATCACCAACGTAGCTAACCACCCCAACCGCTTCCAGATACTTGTTAGAAGTAGGATCGCGGCGAACTAGAGGCGACCTAGCCGGTCTTCTCCATTTTTACTTTTACTTTTTATGTTTTTTTTTTCATTTATTTTTTCTTCTTCTATTTTTTCATTCTTTCTTCTTTCTTCTTTGATTTGTTTCATTCTTTTTCGTCTTCTTTTTCTTTTTTCTTCTCTGGTTTTTTATCTTTTTTGCATTTTTGTATGATTTTCATTTGTCTTCTCCAATTTTGTTTTTTTTCTTCTCCATCCTTTGTTTCTCTTTTGTGTTTTTATTTTCATTTTCACTCTACATTTATGTACATGTCAAAAACATGTTTGTAACAAGTGATCAACATTTTTGATATACATGTTCAACATTGTCCGAACACTTATTCAACATTTTTCAAATACATGTTCACATTTTTAATACTTATTAAATATTTTGAAATACCTGTTCAACATTTTCATATACTTGTTAAATATTTTTTAATACCTATTGAACATTTTTCAAATACTTGTTCAATATTTTAATACTTATTCAACATTTGAAATACTTGTTCAATATTTTTCAAATACACGTTCAACATTTTTAATACCTATCCAATATTTTTTAATACTTGTTCAACATTTTTAATACTTATTCAACATTTTTCATATACTTGTTCAACCTTTTTTAGTACCTATTCAACATTTTTTCAAATGTGTTTTTGAAGAGTGTTTTTTGTAATATTTTCAAATGTGTTTTTCAATAGTGTTTTTGATGAGTGATCAAATATTTCTCAATTTTTGTGCGCGAATAGTTGTTTATTCTGTGCTCCGGCCTCCGGCTTAACCACGCACCCGCACCAAGCCAGACAACCCCTGTACACCAACCACCACTTTTCTGATTTGATGGTAACGCTTACTACTTTGTAGTAAAAGTGCTCTGCCATTTACTATGTAGCACTAGTATTGCATGTTTAATCGTAATGCTTACTACTTCCTAGTAAAAGTGCTTATGCATTACAATTTTAGTAAATTTGATCGTAAATCATATGGAGCAAAATATAAAATTTGTGTTCGTCCTGTAAATAGAGATTAGTGATTACCACTGATTGTTAAACTCGATGGTGTTTGTACTATTTTTGAAACAAGAATTTACTATACTATGCATGCCCTGTTACTATCACGTACATGTACTTGCATTCGGTAATTTCTTGTAATTTTGTTACTATGTTTTGCAAGGGATTTTACTAGGACTCATTACACACCTAGGAAAAGGGTTATAAATGGGATGGACACTAATGGCGCACTGTACATGTGGTGCGCCATTACTAAATACTAATGGCGCACCATGTGTTGGTGCGCCATTAGTGTGCAAATACTAATGGCGCACCACATCCCACGATACGCCATTAGTAATTTTTTTTAAATTTTTTTCCAAACTACTAATGGCGCACCGTGGGAGTGGTGCGCCATTAGTATTTGCACATAGTAAAGGCGCACCACACCCATCGTGCGCCATTAGTAGTTTTAAAAAGAAATAAAAAAAATTGTTAGTAATGGCGCACCTGTGGACAATGCGTCATTAGTAGTTTTAACTAGTAATGGCGAACTGTCCACTGGTGCGCCGTACTAAGTTTTTTTCAAAAAAAAATTATTTTCTTTTTCTTTTTTTCTTTTCAAAACTAGTAATGGCGCACCGTGGGTGTGGTGCGCCATTACTAACTTGGCAAAAAAGTTCCCGAATGCACACCCCCTGGACCGCCTTTTCAGTTTTCAAAAAAATAAAAGAAAATGATAAAATGTCAAAAAAATAAAAGAAAATAAGTTTCCCATGTGATATGTAGTTGTTGGGAAAATTTACAAATATGAATTTCGACTTTATTTGCAAAATCTCTCTGGAAATTTGTAAAATGGCCATAACTTTTGCATACGAACTCGGATTAAAAAGTTTTTTATATGAAAAATCATCAACTCGAAAAGTTACATCCAAAAAAGTTACGGAGTTTTCAAGATCTACAGGCAAAAAAATTCAAAAAAAATTCAAAATTACTAGTGGCGCATCGTGGATGTGGTGCGCCACTAGTAACAGAAAAAAAATTGGTTTTGATTTTTTTTAAAAATTGTTTTTCAAAAAAGATACGTAATATGACCGGGAAGTTTGAAATATTTTTCAAAATTTCATCATAGTCATGAACATGAACAAAGTCCTAGACATCAACAAGGTATAATAGGATTGATATGTTAGATATATCAACAAGTGCCTGTGAAGTGAGCTGTTGCTGGGGTTGGATAGAACTCTGAAGTTGAGCGTGCTTGGGCTGGAGTAGTGTGAGGATGGGCGACCTTTTAGGAAGTTTGACCACGGAGTGCGATTTGACCTGAGTTTAAGCATATTGACCCGAGATTAAGCCATAGTGACCTGAGATTAAGAAAAAAATTCTGAAGAAAAAATTTGAAAAAAAATGTTACTAATGGCGCACTTCTATGTGGTGCACCGTGGGCTATATTAATGGCGCACTGCGTGGTGCGCCATTAGTATATCAGATACTAATGGCGCACCAGTGATGCGCCATTAGTAAAAAATACTAATGGCGTGATAGTAATGGCGCCATTAGTAGGCAAAACCGGTACGCCATTAGTAGGCCTTTTTCTAATAGTGTTAGGGTGAGTAGCTAGTGGGTGCTGGGTAAGGTGTGGTGCATGCTTCTGGTAACGAAATTAGCTAGTTACCATATTTGTGAAGGATTTTACTACATATGAGAATTAGGTGAATAATTAATGCTACATGGATATTGGTGCATGCAACCGGTAAGTGATTTAATTCTATTACTATATTTCCCGCTAAGGCTGGTCACAATGTGGAGGAACTTAGGAGTAACATCACACACTCTAATACAACTTTGTTTATGTGGCACATATTTAATAAAGAGAGAGGTGCTTGTGGTAACTAGCTAAGTTACCAGAACACCAACACTCCAAGAAACAATGAGTCTATAACCTAATAAATACATCGTTGCATGACACTACATAAATGTTCTTACCCACTATGGAGGTAATAACATAGTCTAGGAAAGTGTGTAAGTTACTAGCTTATGTTCTTACCCATTGTGACCAGCCTAACACTATACTATTATATGGTAATCACATTTCAAATATATAATAAACCCCAACTAAAAAAGTGTAAACCAATAACTATAGGGCCCTGGCGTATCCTTACTATCGTCAAGTATTGACTAAACTATACATTACCATGTGATCACTATATTTTTTACAATCAAGCAATCAGATGAATGGTGCAAGTGTCATTACCATATATGTGAATATTTAATTATTTATTACTATGGTTCATTAGTGGTCATAGTGTGTCGTGCACGAAGTCTGGTAACACCGTGTCCATGTATACTCTTTGTTTACTATCATTAGCCGGAAGTGTTGTAGTACGAAGATGAGGCGCGTGGCTACCGTAAAAGGAATTAATTCCATTACTAGTTTCCCTATTGTGTTTTACCATCATTTGCATAAAGCCTTGGAGATTGAGGGAAAAAGTCCAAAATAAACCTTGAAGTCGTAGATGAAAGCTAAATCAAACCCTGAACTTCCAATCCCTGAAATCAACACACTGAACTCTTCGATCCCGGTCTATTTTAAACCTTGAGAGCCTTGAGAGCGTTTTCAAACAGGGATTGTTGACGTGGCCGGTTGAATCCCGGGATTGTTGACTGTGCACACGACTGGGCCGGCCCAACAGGCACGAAGCGAGTTTGTTTTTGTTCAGTCTATTTTTATTTCTTTTTTGTAATACGCGACGTGTAATAAAAATAGTCAAAAGATAGCCAACAGTTGATTGCACAGGGCGGCCCACCACATGACGAAGTGAGTTTTCTTTTCGTTTATCATATCGCGCGACGTATAAAAATACAAAGAAAAGGACAACCGGAAGAGAGTCGAACATGCGACCTGGAGCTCCTGAACTCGTCGCGCAGGCCACCAGAATAAATGGCTGTTACTGATTTAACGAGAGGCCCGAGGTATTTAATCACACCGTAAAGTCCAGATTAGCAAGAAACATTTTTACGGGGAAATAAATGTTGCAAACGTAAACAATTTGTGAAAACGAACAACTTTTGAAAACAAAACCAGTTTCGGAAAAGTGACCACTTTTTTAAACATTCTTGAAAAAATGGGAACAAATTTTGATACCTGAACAAAATTTAAAATGCAAACACTTTCTGAAAAAATTAAAACTAAGAGCAACTTTTTGAATCTGATCAAATGTGTGAGAAAAATGTTGAATGCTCCCTCCATAAAGAAATATAGTGATCTAAGCACTTTTATAATTGTTTACAGAGGTAGTACTTCTTAAAAAATGGACAACTTTTAAAAAATTGGAACACTTTTTGAAACATAATCATGTTTCAAAAAATGCAAGTAATTTAAAAACCTGAAAAAAAGTCTGAAAATTTGTTTTTTTAAATGGGAGCAGCTTTTTAAACAATGTAAAAAATGTTTGTACAGTTTGATAAAATGTTTCTTGTCATTTCAAAAATGTTAAACATGTATTTGGCAAAATGTTACTGCATATTCAAAAAGTGTTGTAAACATGCATCTTAAAAAAATTGTCCATAATGTATTTGAAAAATGTCAAAAGTGCATAAATAAATGTTTCATCTCCATGTTAATGTATACAATATATTTGAGAAATGTCGAAAGCTTAACAATGGCAGAGCATAACAGTGTACATAATGTATTCAGAAAACGAAATATAACGAAGGGTAAAAAGCCGAAGAAAACATAAAGAAAACGCGAAGGAAAAAACAAAAGAAAACGAAAAAAATGAAAACGCATAGCAGAGCGGGCGCGCAAGCTACTGCTCTAATGGGCCGGCCCAATTTACTTGCGACGTCAGCGAATACCAGCGAAATACTCTCAAGGTTTAAAATAGACCGGGATCGAAGAGTTTGGTGTGCTGATTTCAGGGATTGAAAGTTCAGGGTTCGATTTAGCTTTCATCTACAAGTTCAAGGTTTATTCTGGACTTTTTCCGAGATTGAGCGAGCTGCGCGCATAGCGGGGCAACTATCGACCGGCACGCACGAGTGTGTGTGTATGTATGTGTGTGTGTAGAATATTTTAAAGTAAAAAAGTACAAAAATGAAGCAAAAATGAGAACAAATTAGGGCAAAACACCGACCCGTCTGGGGCTTCCTCAAATGCGACGCATCCTCCCGTCTCGCTTAAAGCGAGACATAGGGGCGCCCCATATAGTGGGGGCTGAATTATGCCTAACTCGCTAAATCTAACTAACTTACTCCTGATTCTCAAAACAACTTAACTTAGGCCCAATAAGTATTTCTTATATAAATTAATATAAGACATTTTTATCTATACCACCATACCACTATATAGTGTGTGAATAAGTTTGAATATGGATCGTTGGATGAACTCAATCGACGATCAAGAGATGGTAAATCCGAGCGTTGCTGACCATTCCATCAGATTCTGCCATACGTACTATCTAGAAGTTTCCAATAGTTAAAAACTTAGTACACCCTTGTACTTGTTACATATACTATCCTTAGACACGTCTCATTTATTCTAGAACCTTCCATGCACGACATTGCTCCATTAGAGTTTCTAGCTTGAATAAAAGTGTATATATTTATGATTTAGTCTAGAATCTTCCATGTATACTCTTTTCCATTAGAGTTCTCGCTTGAATAAAAGTGTATACATTTATGAGATTATTTGTGAATTTTTACTCATGGTGAAAGACTTCTGATGACCATTTCTTACAATCCACATATCTTTTTCAGAGAATTTCAACCAAATGCCGCAACACTATCTTACATATACATGAATTTAACCGTAAGCGTAAGGTCCATACACATCATGTGTTATATACATGTATTGGAACACTATGCAGACATAATATCAACATTGTGTTTTAATGATATCTCAAAACTCACGTGCAAAGCACTAGTAGATAGTAGAGATATTTAGAAGGTCTTCAATTAGTTTACAGAGAAAGTACTCATTGAAGTTCTCCTAGTCCTTTATTTTGGGGAGCTTTAAGGATTTCCAAGTTTCAGTTCATTTCCGAGAAGTTCAGGTGACCGGCGAGCGACCGCGCAAAGAAGTTGTCGCTCGGTCGAAGGAAGGCGGTACGAGATGATCACTCGAATGGCGCGTGCATGGAGGCTCACCTCACCAGTGCATGCACGGAACGAGATTATTACCACCGCCCTAGCACGGCCAGTGCCCTCCTTCCCTGGCGAGCTCAACCGCCTGCCGGCCGAAAGGCGTGAACAATTATTTGGACGCGACCCTACCGGCAAACGCCATTCATCTTTGCCCACCTTTTCCTTCTTTTCACGACAGGTTCCACTTTCGACATCGATCGACACTGCTCGCTGCCCTTTTAGAGTTTTAGAGCTGAGACCACTTTTGTAGCAGCCTGATTAACGCACACACGCTGTCAATGGATGTGAATGTTTTCTTACTAGAGAGACAAGTGCATGTAAATGATGGCGTATTCGTGAGACTCCCCTTGCACGGATAATAAAGTGGCTTCTCTAAAGCTTTATGCGGAAGCAAACTATGAAAATTAATGCCTTTTCTTTCGAAGCCCATACAGCGAGGAGTATTAAGTGACACAGGGGATCGGGCAACGGGAGTCGGGAGGTACGGACACCAGCCACGACGAAATCGGTGCAGGGAATCATCAATGAGAGCGAACCATCGGTTGGCACCACAAGGCGAAGCTGTTTGCCTGCTTCCTGCTGTGCTATGCTCAACGGGTCCAACGAGCCAACTCGAGCGTAGGTACCTGAGGAGATAGGACATGACGATGCACATATTTGCGGTCGTAATCCCAGATCATTTCGGTCCACCTTGGAATCGATGGCATGGTAGACCATGATCCTTTAAACCTATCAATTCTTTCGCCAACTTTCAACTTTGTTTGTGCGCGTATTCTGTGCCGCTAGGAAGAAACTTGTCATCTCTGCTTGAAAGTCTCACGAGATTTCACATAAGCTCGAGCTCCATCAGATTTGGCTACATGTTGACGGGTTCCTCATACCGTGCACTATTTTTAGGGTCTATAGGCTGTTGGTATGTGGGCAAGACCCTGGATGTTGACCTCGTTAGTTTGCGGCGACATGGGGTGGTCCGTATTCTTGTGTCTATGACAAACACTCAGATTTCAACCAAGGACAAGGATGATGACACGCCGTTTGTTGCTACTGATGTGGTGGTTAAGCTCATGGGCTATGCATTTAGGTTCAGAAGAGAACCAACATGTTATGTTCCGGATCCATACTTTGCACCGTTCATTTGAAAACGCAAGGGTGATGATACTGACTATGTTGGCGGTGCGAAGGAGAAGGACGATGACATCGACAGCTCGGATAACTCCGGGATCCCATCCAACCAACCTTCATCTAGTGATGCTCCTACATATGACAGTCATGCAAACGTGGTCTCTCATGGTGCTCCGGGAGGTACTTCTATGATTTTGGCAGTGACCCCGTTTAACTCCTCGATGTAGACACCGAGGGGTATGGAGCTCGTCGCGCAACTTCGAGCTAACTCCATGTTACGTGGTTGTCTCGAAGTATCTCCGCGGATGCATCAGCGGGAGTACTCATTGCCTACCACTCCGCGGACTCCAATTATGTCACAGTCGTCATCGCCTTCATGGTCAGATGCAACCCGGGCCGCTAACCGCGCGTCAATATGGGCCACAAGCTGCCTGGTGGAGCGACCGCTCGCGTCTCCAGAGCGGCCGCAGGAGGATTCTCAAGTGGAGGCCACCTGTCCCTCGTCTCTGGAGGAGCCGGCCTTCGGTGTGCAGCCACGGGCTGCTGCACCGGTGGCTCATATGGTGCCGATCCGACACCCGACTCAGGAAGAGCCGGCTTCGAGGGTGCGCCCACGTGTTGTCGTACGGGTGGCTAACGACATGCCCGCCGCGATGGCTGTTCATAGGCTAGGACCACTTGGCCCGCCTTTGGATGTGCAGCCACATGCCACTACGCCGTTGGCCTCGTTGCTTGAGCCAGCGGTAGACACTATCGGGGAGGGGGTTGCTACTTCACCATCTCCCCACCTCCAGCAGCAGACCCAGTGCCACGACCATCGCTGGGGGTGACACAGACACGCCAAAGTTGTCGGCATGCGGTTGTCGACGACGGTACTATGGACATAGATAAGGACTCCTTGGCCAAGGCTATGCGGCATAAAGCAGCGCAGAACCTCGACAACCAAGGTATTACGTCGTCACACAAATCCTTTTTAGCTTTTCCCAGTACAACCATCGTTTCTAAGTTGAATAATATGGGTGCTTGTCTAGGGAAGAATGAGAAGAATAATTCTATTTCCACTAACGCTTTGACACATTTGGAATATGCCCGATTAAAAGTTACCTCACCTATTTCTAGCAAGTCTTATGCCTCCAATACTGGTGAGGAGGAGCTGCATGCCACATCATATGATCAGCTACTCTCTCATTTAGTAGGAGCGGTTTCGGACGTGGGCCTAGATGAACCCAGGCTTAGCTTATTGACTGAGCCTACAACATCCAGACGTAAATGAAAGACCGCACATTCGAAAAAAGATAGCAAGTCCCATAAGAGGGTGAAATGTTCTAAATCTCCTATTGTTTCCTCATGAACGAAATGTTTTTTAATAGAGGTCTTCGTGACTTGGTTAAACATTTATTCATTGCGGAATGTAATAGGGAATACAATTTAGATTATTTGGCTATCTCCGAAACGGGAAGACGTGATTACTTAGTAAGTATGCTTAACCGTCTTTCAGGCGGGATAGACTATACTTGGGTTTCACGACAACCTAGAGGTTGTTCTAGGGGCATTCTACTTAGTATAAATACATGGACTATGGATGTTTTGGCTAGTTCGGACGATGAGTTTCACGTTAAACTCCATATTTGCAACAAGGACGACAACTTCACATGGACCCTAGTCGCTGTTTATGAGGCAGCCCAGGATGAGTTCAAGGCCGATTTTCTCCGGAAATTAGTTAATCTAGTGAAAGATAATCCCTACCCCATTCTTATAGGTGGGGATTCCAATTTACTTCGTTTCCAAATGAGAAAAGTTGTGGTAGGTTTGATAATCATTGGCCTTTCTTTTTCAACGTTGTCATCGACAGTCTAGATCTACGAGAGGTTTCCATGATTGAAAGACAATTCACTTGGGCAAACAGTCTTCCAGAACCGAACCGTCATATGAGAAACTAGATCACGTTTTAATGGATACATACTGGGAATCTAAATTTTCTATGGCGTCTGTTCGTGCTCTACCTCGTATTGAGGCTATATCAGACCACGCACCCATTCTCCCAACTACTTGTTTACCAAGACCACAACATAGGCGCAAGTTCAATTTCAAAATTGGGTGGATGCTTAGGGATGGCTTCCATGACATGATCAAGGAGGTGCGGGAGAAACCTGAAAGGATCGATAAGGTTGACTAGAGGGGGTGAATAGGCAACTACCAAGTTTTAGCTTTTCTTAACAAGTTAGGTTTAGCAACAAATAGATTTTCTCGATGTGCAACCTATATGATGCTAGCAATAACAACAACACAAGCAAGCAAGATATACAATACAAGTAAAGCTTGCACAAAGTAAAGGTAAAAGATAACTACAAGTGGAGTCGAGGGAGACGAGGATGTGTTACTGAAGTTCCTTCCCTTTGAGAAGTTCCTTCCCTTTGGGTAACGAGGGAGACGAGGATGTGTTTACACTTATAAGTACATGGTTGCATAACCAAATTAAACATCAACTTACATAGGTGGCTACTACAACCATGGCATTTGCACACACCAAAGTAAACTATTACATGCATAATTACATAGGTGGCTACTACGCACATGCCATTTCCACACACCAATAAAGTAAACAATATATTACATGCATGATTAAATAGTATAAACGATCATCTGATCATCATCTACTTCTTGTGACGCTTGCTCTGCTTGTGGCTCAATCCGGGCTCGTAGATTTGGGTAACGAGGCACTTCCTCATGTCAATGATCTGCATGTGCATATCGTAGCATGTGTACACGCTCTTGGCCGCGAACCTGAGGTGAGGTTCATCCAGTTGCCTCATACAGGCCCTGTGCCAGGATACGAGACTTGTTCTCTGGGCATCCTGCTTCATCTTTTTGTAGTAGGGGTCGATGATGGTCGAGGCGAGTTCAACCAGGGAGTCCTTCTTCGTGCCGCCCCAGAGCCTGTAGTGCTCACAGATTTCGACAAGGTTCTTGCAGGCCAAGCCCGTAACCCTGAGAGCTTTTACATCGTCGGTGGTTTCCACCGTAGCGAACTTGTAGTCGGTGCCGTTGACAAACCTGACGAAACGAACGCAAGGCTCTATGGCCATGCGGTAGTGGTAGATGAGGACATGATAGCGCACGCACAACTGGGCAACATCAACCTTCTGATCTTTGCTGGGGAAGACCGGCGGTGTACTGGAGGTCGATGCCAACCACCTTGTACTTGTCTCTAGCAAGCAACTGTTCAACATTGTTCACGTAGTCGTCCACCACGGCCGGGTCGATGGTGTACACCACCGAGAGATCCGTCTCCCTCGCGTGGGTCTCCTCTTTATGCTCGCTAAACTCCATTGGAGCGCCGCTAGACATCCCCTCTCTATGTGTCATCGTGGGTGTGCTTGTTGTGTTGTGGGGCGCAATCGAAAGGTTGAAGAGACTAATGTTATAAAGGCCGCAGGAATTAAAGGGGAAGCCGGACGGCTTGGAATATCGGCACGCCCTGATGGCAGTTCTAATTCGCAGCGCGTAACTCCATTGTGCCGCATGTAACTGCATCACGTGGCAACGCTGTCAGGACCCCGATCCTAAGTCACACCGATCTAGCATGTAACACATCATATCACTTTGCGGCCTCAAGCACGGTATTCCCATGGGTGCCACCTTACCTGGCCCGGGACCGTTTGCGCCTTTTGGCTCACGTATATGATAGTGTCGCTAGCATCCATATGACAGAGAACCTGCGCCGACATGACTAGACGTAAACCCAAAGTGGCACTAACTTACACGGACAGGCATACATGACCCAACAATGAACGTGTCGGTCATCAGCGAGTGAATCTGGGATGTAGCAGCTGGGCTAACAGGACTCCGGAGAATCCGGGCTGTAGCAGGCTAACAGGACTCCGATAGACACCGCGTGACATTTCCCCGAAGGGACAAACACATGAACGAAGAAGGACACATGCGGCCAGCCTAAGTGTTCCGGAGCAGTAGCAAGCTACCATGGCTCAGTGGAAGCACTAGGAGACATTTTCCGGTAAGAGAGGCTACCAAGGATAAACAACTAGGTTGTTGGATCCCACACATACCAAGCATTTTAAATCATACACACAATATGTTCGATATGTGCAAATACAACATGGCATCACAACAAAACTCTACAACTCAAAGTATTTATTCATTAGGCTCCGAAGAGCCAGATATTACAAACACGGGTCTGATGACCCAGCATTCAAGTCATACAAGCACAAGCACAAGCGGAAGCTTAACTTGTCTGAGTATAGACAACTACAAATGAAAAGGCTGGGAAGCCTGACTATCTACAAGACCCTGCTGAGGGCACAAGATCGTAGCCGAGGTAACAAGCTAAACGTCGAAGTCCACGCGGAACTACTAGCGAGACTGAAATCTCTCTGCAAAAACATAAATGAAGAAAACGTGAGTACAAATGTACCTAGCAAGACTTACATCAGAACTAGCTACATATGCATCAGTATCAACAAAGGGGTAGTGGAGTTTAACTGCAGCAAGCCAGCTTTGACTCGGTGGCTATCTTGAACTACGACTGCAAGTAACTCTTTTGAGGTGGCACACACGAGTCCACATATTCACCATAACAATACACCACTATGGATCTGCTCCCGTCTCCCTACGAGAAGGCCATCCATAGCACTCATGCTTATCTTGCGCATTTTAGAGTATCCACTTTCACTTGTCTACGAACTGTACAGGCAACCTAGAAGTCCATTACCATGGACACGGCTATTCGAATAGATCATTTATAACCCTACAGGGGTGTACTTCTTCACACACGCTCTCGCCACTTACCACCATGTACACGTCGTGTATCTCGGCAACCTTCAAGCGGAAGCCTGGCGAGGGAGTCGGCCACGACCTGACTAACCACACAAGTCTCTACTCCAGGTTTATCGCCTATTCGGGTTTCATCCGCAAGGAGATCCGGCTGGGGTGTCACTCACGGCCCCAAACGATGTGTTCAGGGTTCCCAAGCCCACCAAACGGGCGATGCTTGGTATACCCGGCCACTGCACCTAGTATGTCCCAAGCCCACCTGTACCGGGTGCCACTTGGTAGACTACTAGCACTACCTACAAATGCCAGAAACTAGTTGCAACTCCTGGATAGAGATCAGGTTGATTAATAAGTCGAGAGAGCTTGGAGTGCCCGGAGCCCAATGTGTGGTAGTAGTTGTTTATGGATCACAAACACAGAACTCGGTTCCTGAGGACGGTTTCAATGAGACAACCCACCATGTACTCCTACATGGCCTCTCACCGCTACCTTTACCAAATCATGTTCACACACTTAGCTCTCAACAGTAAGACATGGTCACCACATTCTAATTCATCCCCGATGAATCAGACCTGACTCAACTCTAAGTACTAGCATGAATGACAACAAGCATGAATGAGTTGGCACAACAGGTCTCAAACAACTCCTACTCATGCTAGTGGGTTTCATCTATTTTCTGTGGCAATGACATGTCATGCAGAGGAAAGGGGTTAAACTACCACAGGATTTAACAGTTGAATCGTTGTTGTCCTAATGCAGTAAAAGAGAGCAGGAGCGAGAGAGTGGAATTGTATCGGAATGATCAAGGGGGTTTTGCTTGCCTGGCACTTCGGAAGATAGTATAGTTCTTCATCGGTGTCATCTATCTCATCACCGGAACACGTCTATCGAGAGAGAACAACCACCGGCAACAGAGAAGGAACACAATCAATGCAATGTAACAATATGATGCATGATCATGACATGGCAAAATGTTGTGTTTTGAGCTAATGCAGCTATCAACAGTTTAAATGAAGTTGGTTTGAACTCGTGGTTCAAATTCAAACTCCACATGTGATTTATTAAATGCCATTTAGTTGAATTATACTAAACAGTAGCCAAAAGTTGTTCTAACATGCATGAAAATGGTACATATGGATAGATAGGATTTTTCTGATCATTTTTCATATATAAATCTTTGCATTTGGAGTTACAGATTAATTTCTATTATTTTTTGAAGTTTATAGCATTTTCTGGAATTTCCTGAATAAACTTAAATCCAGAAAATACTTTACTGCGTCAGCATCGCGTCACTGTGATGTCAGCAAGTCGACAAAGGTGGTCCAGGTCAAACCTGACTAGTGGGCCCGCCTGTCAGTGACTAACTTAACTAACCTAAGTAAATTAGCACTAACTAATCCTAACCTAGATTAGTTAAGGACCTGGGCCCACACGTTAGTGACCCAGGGGGCAAATCCCTGGTCAAACTGGGTCAAATCGCCGGCGACGGCCGAACGCGGCGGAGGCGCGGGTTTCGCGCTCTGGCTGCCAAACGAGCGGCGGAGGGCATATACGTGAAGCTGGGGAGCTGCCGCGTCGAGTGGTGGTGGTGGTTGGGCTCGGGGTGGTCGGAAAAGACGCCGGCGACGATGTTGGCGGCTATCGGAGCTCGGGCGAGCTCGGGGTCGTCGCTAGGAGGCACGGCAGGAGGTGCGGAGCGGTGCTGCAGGCTCCTGGGGATGCGGCGAGTGCAGTGACGTGCTCGGTTTTGAGCCCGCGTGGCTGTGGCCACGACGACAACGTGCAGAGGCGGCGGCGCGTGTGGGCGAGCTTCGTGCGGTCGCTATGGTGCACGAGAGCGAGAACGGAGAGGGGGAGGACAGATCAGGGCTCACGGCGATCTCAGTGGAGCAGACGATGAGGTCGGGGGCGGTCGGAGCTGAGCAGGGCGGCGAGGTAGATCTCCGGCGACGGGCGGTGAAGACGAAGACGGTGCAGCGACTCCAGGGCGAACGAGCACTCGGGGCTCGGTCTGCTCGGAGGAGTGGACGACGACGGAGCTCAGGGACACGACGGAGCGACGAGGGAGAGGCGGTGGCTGCGAGTTTCATGGTGGCCCGGGCGCGGCTGCATCGGCCATGGCAGGGAGAGGGCGAGGGAGAGAGCCAGGTGGGGAGAATGGTGTCCAAGGGGTCGGGGCTGCGCCAAGGAGGGCCTTCGAGGCGCCCGGTGAGGCAGGCAAGCACGAAGGAGGCATGGGCCTCGCGCGCTTGCACTGGCTCCCTCCTCTGCCTACTGGCAGAGGTAGGTGATGACTGGCACGGGCCAGATGGGCCGGCCCAGCCAGGTAGATGGCCTCTGGCCTTTCTCTCTCTCTCTCTTTGCTAATTTTGCTCGGTTTTCTATTTTGCTGCAACTGTTTGGTTTTATTTAAAATGCTAAAGCATTTACAAAAATCCTGGAAATAATTGTGGGCTCTGTTTGGAATATTTCCAACAACCCTCACTTAAGTTTAGAATTATTTGGACATTTAAAATATTTTATAGCATTTAAATGTCCAAATGCAAATAGCTAATGATTTAATCTAGTGACCTTAGGTGTCCTAGAAAAATGTGAACCAATTTTGGCAGAGGTTCTAGACCAAGACAAAAGTGATGAACATTTTTAAGGGCATTTCAGGTTCATTGGGAAAATATTTTAGTAACCCTAGTTGGTTTAAGTGGTCTTTGGGGCTTGGTTCATCCCCATTTCAAGTTTCTGGAAATTTTAAACATGATGCATCACTCTAATGCAAGCACTGACTAGGGTTGTGACAACTAACCCCTACTAAACAAGAATCTCGTCCCGAGATTCAAGACGTAAGGTAAGAAGACAGACGGGAGATGGAACTGGCACAAACTCCAAAATCCATTACATTCTTGAAGATGTTGATTCGTTGCATCATATTGATCTTGACGTCTTTGCCTTCAAGATCTTTGTCCAACACGATGATTACAGAAAGAAACTCTATAGGAATCGATCTTCTTAAAGATCGAGCAACTCACGATCAACTCACGGAATGAGACGTTGAACATCTCTTGAGCTGAGACACGGAACTCACATCAGGGTGATGGAAGTTAGACGGTGAAGATTCAAGTTGGTAGGCAACAATTCCACGCTTGAGTAAGATGGTGCAAGGTTTCAAAGTAGCGAGGAAATAATTGTCATGATCCCATAACAGGGCACCTTCGAGGAGCTGACTCGTAAAATTATTCCCTTAAGTGGCAAAAGGATACTTTTGATATGTAGATCATTGAAGCTCTTCATACCAGGCTAAGGTGAAAGTGCGTTATATAAACTAGAGGGGGGGGGGGGGTTGAATAGGCGATTTTTATTAATTATTCACTGAGGAATTTTCATGTGAGGAAATTCCTTAGTGAAGAACTACTACTGATGGAATAAGTACTCAAAAGTAAACATAGCAGAACACAAGCATGGTCATCATGATGACATGAAGACAAGCACAGAGTACAGAAAGCGTAAACACATGATAACACAGGAAGAAGACAAATAGACTAAAGAAATTGAACTGAGGAAATTGAGAAAGTCTTCAGTCAAAGTCTTCAAACACAGATATGAACAAGCGTACAACATAGTTATGAGGAAATGAAAGAGTTGAGGAAATAGAACCAGGTGGCTTGGTGAAGAAAATGATTTGGTAGACTAGTTCCAACTGATGTCTCAGTTGTACATCTGGTTGGAGCGGCTAGGTATTTAAACCTGAGGACACACAGTCCTCACCATATTCTCCTTGAGCTAAGGTCACACAGACCTTGCCCAATCACTCGTGGTAAGTCTTCAGGTGACTTCCGAACCTTCACAAACTCGGTCACTCGGCAATCCACAATTCCTCTTGGATGCTCTAGACCATGATGCCTAACCGTCTGGAAGAAGCACAGTCTTCAAAGGTAACAAGCATCGGATCCACACATGATCAATCTCTTCAGTGATGCTCAATCACTTTGGGTTTGTAGGTGTTTGGGTTTGGGTTTTTCCTCACTCGATGATTTTCGCTCAAAGTCCTCGGAGGATGGGATGCTCTCAAATGACAAGTGTCAGTTTCTCTCGAAGCAGCCAACCAGCTAGTTATTGCAGGGGCGGCTATTTATAACCTAGGGAGCAGCCCGACATGATAAGACATAAATGCCCTTCAATGATATGACCGTTAGGTGAGTAGATATTTTGGGACAGCTGGCGCATAGCACAACAACGATCGGAAATTTGAGTATCAAATTCCTCGAGGCTATCATGTTCCTCACTGTGTAGGCAATCCGCACTGGCGAATTCCTAACTCCTCAGTCAGAACAAATTCCTCAGAGACCAGAAGAACTTCGTCTACATCCTTTGAAGAATATGACTGAACTGTATGAGATTTCCAATGGCTTCACTCGAAGGGATTGGTAGGTGTAGGATTTAGAGTTGAGCATCACTTGGAATTTTTTCCTTAGTATTTCCTCGTCCCCCTTTAACAATACGGTGTTTCCTATGACTCAAGAAAGATAAAATGAAACTACGAAAACAAAAGTCTTCACGCTTCATGTTCCTCGAACGAATACCAAGTCTTCAAGGTCACACCAATTTCTTCACTTTCAAATTCTTCAGGAAGTCTTCAGAAATACAAAGTCTTCAGTCGAAGAACTTCATTTTTAGGGGTCGACTTTCACTGTAAATATCAAACTCCTCATAGACTTATAGACCTGTGTACACTCATAAACACATTAGTCCCTTAACCTATAAGTCTTCAATACACCAAAATCACTAAGGGGCACTAGACGCACTTACAATATCCCCCTTTTTGGTGATTGATGACAATATAGATTAAGTTTTCAACGGGAATAAACATATGAAGTGTAAATACTGATATTGAGGAATTTGATTGCAAGATATAGAAGAACTCCCCCTGAAGATGTGCATAGTGAGGTGCTTTTGAAGCAATGCACACTTGAAGAGTTGAATCATGGAGATCTCCCCCTATATCTTGTAATTCATACACGCATTTGACATATGATATGAAGAATTTGAAATGCATGATGAAATATGGTGACTAATGTAATTCAGCATGCATGCATAAACATTAATGAGGAATAAGCATGCAGAAAATCACATCAAAAGTATCAGGCCACCATAGAGTTTAAGTTTACAACTCGATCCAGCAAAGTCATCAGAAGAATGAGAGTTGTAACTTAGAAAAAACGCCCATATAAGATAGACCCGCTTGAAGAATAACTCAAATTTCTCCCCCTTTGTCATCGAATGACCAAAAGGATGGAAAATGAGGACTAACGCCACTGAAGAATATCAAGTTGATGAAGGAGCGCCAGCATTATTGGGGTCGTTTGTTGATGTTGGGCCTGTCGCAGTGTCGTCCAAGTCTTCATGCTCGTCGGTGTCGCGCGATGAAGAATAGGATCTGGCCACCAAGGAAGGAACCTTGACCTTCTTGTATTTCTTCGACGGAGGAGCAGACCAGTCAAAATCTTCCTTGAGACCCATTTTCTTGGATCTTACATCTTTGTAAATATGAGGAGAACAGCCAGTCTAATTGAAGGTTTCATGGAGGTAGTAATGGTTTTTCTTCACTACATTGTGGGTAGCAGTCATGTTGTGAAGAATTGAACCAAACTGACGCTTGACCAATTTATGATTGCGATCAACCTTTTGATGAAGACTGAGGAGAAGCTCACGATCAGTCATCACCTCGGGTGCTGTGCCTTGAGGATTTTGCTTGGTTGTGTTGGCGGCAGAGTCATGGGTGGCAGAGTCGTCATTGGTTGAGTAGGATGCAGCCTTGCGAAATTGACCATCCAATGGACGAGTGCCTTCATCTATAACAGCATTGGCCTTGCCCTTGTCATCAGCTGAGGAAAATGTCCGTTTGAGGACTTCAATCGGGGGCAAGTAGCTGCAATGGTTCAGTGTATCAGCTTTGTAGTTAAGTGAATACCTTTTTCTGATGAATCTCATAAGCCAAGGTGCATAAGGCTTCAGCTCAAACGGTGACATAGCGACATTGGCGAGTCCTCATGAAGAAATCATGGAAGTTGACGGGAACGCCATGAATGATATTGAAAAGTAGATTCTTCATGATGCCAACGACTTCTTCTTCATTCGAGTCATGGCCCTTGATAGGACTCAATGTCTTCGTCAGAATGCGATAGACAGTCCGAGGCACATATAGTAATTCCTTCACGAGGAATTTGGTTCTTGGGGCCTGACCTGGCTTCAATGGCTCCATCAACACTTGCATGTAGTGATCTGTAAGCTCAGGTTCACTGTAAACGCAACGAGCAGCTTCAAGGGGAGGACTGAGTGGTAAAGCACGAAGCAATTGATGGCTGGTGCCTTGTAGTGAGTGTTTTCAGACATCCAGTCCAGCACCCATGAATTCACATCTTCAGAGTCTCCGGTGATGTGCAGCGTTGCATAAAATTGAAGAATGAGTTCTTCATTCCAATCACATATGTCAGTGCAAAAGTTTAACAGTCCAGCATCGTGAAGAACACTAAGGACTGGCACGAAGCACGGCAGAGATTCCATGTCCACATGAGGAATGTGCTCATGATCGAAGACTTTGTCTTTGTTGAACAACACTGAGGAATAGAAATTAGCCTGGCCGGCAGTCCAGAAATGCCTCTTCCTTATGCGAGCAGAGTCATAGGGGTTGTAGTCTGTGAAGAATACGTGCTCGCCGAAGAAATCATCAGCCTTGAATTTTTTCTTCCTTGAGAATGGATCCTTTGGCTTGGGCAGAGGAGTGTCAGTGAGTTGCGTCACAACCTCAGGTATCGCAATCTCAGGTTCTTTAGGCTGAGGAATTTCTGGTTCCTCTTTAGTGACAGTTTGTGTCTTCAGATGTTCAGCAGCAGCAGATTCTTCAGCACTAGTGGCTGGAATTTCTTCTTGAACAGATGCAGTGGGTTGAGGTTCTTCAGAGCCCATTTGAACGATTTGTCTTTGGGGACCGAGGGATTTGTTGCGATGCTTTGAGCAGGGAGAGTTGGGATGCTGACTTCCCCAAAAGTCATCATTCATCAATGGAGTAGTACTCCCAATGTCCATGTCAGAATTGTGTTCATCTAATTCTTCAACGCCGGCCTCTTCAGCTGTGAACTGAGGCATGGGCGAGGAGACAACTGGAGTTGAAGGGATTGCGTCCGCTTCAATTTCTTCATCCATCTGCTCGTGAAGCGGCGAAGGATTTTCTTCATCAGATCCGCTGGGGATCACATATTCTTCATCGAAAGGGACGATTTCCTTTGATGGCATGGTTGAGATAGGAACAACATCAATGGGGTTTGCAAATGAGCTGGTCAGAGACTTCATCTTCTTCGGTGCTAAAGAATCTGATGAAGCTGATGCCTTCCTTTTCTTCACTGTTGCACGCTCTGCAGCCTTAGTCTTCTTCACATCTGAAGCAGATGGAAGGATTGGACTTGGGGTAGGCGCAGGAGGAGCAGAGGAACGTGGTTGATTTTCTTCAGGCACAACTGATGCAGTTGCCCTGACCTCTTCATTTTCTTCAGGCGCACCACTAGTGGATGCCCTGGCAATTTCTTCAGCGGCTGGAATGCAGTCATCAGCCCTGGAACTCACATTTTCTTCAGCAGCCTGATTTTCATCAGCGGTGCTGGCATTTTCTTCAGTAGGCTGAGCAGATGCTTCAGCCTGAGGAATTTCTTGTTGCGATGGGGCTGCAACATTGGACGTGAAATTTTCAGTTATCTTGACAAATCTGACCTTGGCTCCAAGCCAGTCAGCATAGTAACGATCAAATTCATCACTCAGTTGCTTGATCTCAGCTTGCAAGGCAATGAGTTCTTCAGGGGAAAGCTTCAGGACATTTTGCTTCAGAAAGCGTTCGTTCTTGTACTGCGCTTTCTTCACTCTTCCTTGTTCAAATTTCCACTTTTCTTCTTCAATGAAGGCAGTCAAGACATGACTTTGACCAGGAGTGAGGTTCATCTCCGGCAAGGGTGTGTTGGGATCCTTGTGCCATAAGTCAATGAAGTCTAGGATCAGCTTTGGATCCAGAAGAAGAGGCACATTGCTGCCTTTGGCTCTAGCGGCCTTGACTTGTCTGTCTCTGATGATTTCAGCAAGTTCTTCATCATCAGCTTCGTCTTCATCAGACGACACTTGAAAGGCGACCTGCTTCTTGTGAGGACTTGGCCGAGGACCTCGTCCAGCAGTAGACTTTTTCTTCAGCGGAGAGGGGCCAGCTGAGGAACTTGGAGCAGCTGAGGAACTAGCAGACGCTCCTGAGGCAATAGATATGCCTGTTGTCCTTTGGCACGTGGCGAGATGCACGGGTGCAGAGGATTTGGTCGGAGCAGCCGAAGACTTTGGCGGAGGAGATGAGGACTTTGGAGGAGCAGGAGCAACGTGAGAAATTGGCCGTGAGGGCTTTGAGGATTCTGGCCGTGAGGGCTTTGAAGAAGAAGCACCTGGCTTGTGAGCAGGCTTCTTTGACATGGCCTTCTTCGGCTTGACAGTAGAGGCCTCAGCAGAGGCAACAACAGTAGAAGAGTCCTCGTTGAATTTCCTCACTGCTTCTCTGGCTTGTCTGGCCAACTTGGCTTGGCGCTTTGCCCATTCATTAGGATAATCCTCACCGCGCTTGAGGCTAGTGGGATCTGCTTCTTGGCCAGGTGCCAACGGAGGTCTTGGGCATGGAGGATTGAGTGCGAATTTCTTCTATACTCCCTCCACTCTCTTGCCCATCTCCTCTCTATCCTCTGTATGCGCACCTTGCGCTGATTTTTGTCCTCCTTTCCGAACTTGTCCTCATCAGGAGTGCAGTAATCTTTGTATATGTCATCAGGGATCTCAAAGGCAGTATTGATTTCATGCCTCTTTCCTCCTTTTTGTGGCTTCTTACCGTCAGCCATTTTCTTCAGTTGAGGAATTTGAACAATTGAATTCTCTGAAGAAGTATGCAACTTTTCTTCGAGGAACGCTGCAAATGAGTTAAGTTGATGAGAACCTAGTGATTCAAAGCGGACATGGGTACTGTGAATAGAGTATAGTTGCGAGGAATTTGGAGAGGTCATATGCATTCTCAGAAGGTTTTGTAAAAAGAACAAGTTTGAGGAATTTGACCAGATGAGTCTTGAAGAATTTCACTAAGCGTTCTTTGTCTTAGGTTCCAGAGTTGTACAGATCGAAGATCCACACAATTGAGGAATCTTGAAGAAAAATTATTGCTTAGTGAAACGAATCAAGAACAGATGACATGTGGGGTGTTTAGCGTGTGAGGATTTGAACAAAAGCACCTTTGAAGATTTTGTGGTAATCATTTGATTCAAAGAGGGCAGTAAAAGTAACTTTTAATTACCCTAGACGAAGAACACGACAAACTGTGAGGTAGAGATGAGAAGTTTGTCTGTGCAGATCTTCCACGCCCTAACTCGGCGGAGGAAGACAGCTACGGCGGCGGAGGAGTGAAGATTCCGCGGCCGGCGTGAGTACGACGGCGACGAGGTCGAGGCAGTGAAGCTCTTCCTCGCCGTCGACGATGAAGTAGTGGCGGAGCTAGGGTTTGATAAGCTTGAGCTGGAGAGAGGTCGAGCGGAGTAAAGGAAGTGAGGAAGGGGAGGGGGGTATTTATAGCTACGGTGAAAAACTGTTCGCCCGAAGAATTTGGACGAACGTGCCCCTGACCCTTCTCATTCGCTTGACATGTGTCACCCACGTACTGAGAAGTGGAGATCGTGTGCGATCGTGGGTGAATAGATAAGTATTTCGTGGGATGCGGAACGGTTTGAGCGGCAAAACCGGAAATTTGGATAAGATAAGTTTTAACGTTCCGTTCGCAAATTCTTCAGCTGACAAGGACACAGTGAAGATTTTGAACGAGTTTCACATAGAACACACATGAAGAATTTGTGAATAGAATGGGTTGAGTTTAGCATAGAGGGGGAAGGGTCAGATCACATTCACTTAGCAGAAAAAACAACTTGAAGAATTAGCCATAAGTGAATGCTGTAGAGGACATAAACTCACATACACACACACACACACACACACACACACACACACACACACACACACACACACACACACACATATATATATATATATATATATATATATATAGTCAATGAAGAAAAACGACGGAATCAATGAAGACAATGCAAAGTTGAAGAAAATGAACAACTGAGGAATTTCAAAACTATGGAAAAACTCAAATTGAAGATTTTCAACTTTGGTGGTGGCGTGACCCACCGCATAAGAATGATGATTTCAGACACCGCGTACAATTGTCGTAGGGTTTTGAGAAGCAAATTCTTTGTTAATTTCTTCACACTTAGAGTGTTATTCTTCATTGATTGAAGAAAAACGTCTCTTCATGTGTTGCACATCTAATTCATCAATTTTGCATAAGTGTTAGGATGAGTGTCCTTTTCAAAGAATATTCGAAGATTCTAAGATATTTAGCTCACACCGCAACTTGCTAAATCTCTTCTCATCCAAGGGCTTTGTGAAGATATCGGCTAGATGTTCTTCAGTCTTCACATGCTCAATAGAAATGTCGCCCTTCATCACATGATCACGAAGAAAATGATGACGAATCTGAATGTGCTTTGTCTTTGAGTGCTGAACTGGGTTGTGAGCAATCTTGATGGCACTCTCATTGTCACAGAAGAGAGGCACATTCTTCACGTTGACGCCGTAGTCCTTGAGAGTTTGCTTCATCCACAGCAATTGAGCACAACAAGAACCATCAGCAATGTACTCGACTTCAGTAGATAGTGATACGATTCTGCTTTCTTCGAGGACCAACAGACCAAAGATCGTCCGAGGAAATGACATGTACCAGATGTTGACTTGCGGTCCACACGATCACCAGCATAGTCAGAGTCAGTATATTCAATGAGATCAAAAGCCGAGCCCTTGGGGTACCATAATCCAAGTGTTGGTGTGTGAGCTAGATATCGAAAATATGCTTCATAGCCTTATGGTGTGATTCCTTCGGTGTAGCTTGAAATCGGGCACACATGCAAACACTAAGCATAATATCTGTCCTAGATGCACATAAGTACAATAAAGAACCAATCATGGAGTGGTATACCTTATGATTGAAGTCAATACCATTTTCATCAGTGCATAGATGGCCATTTGTGGGCATAGGAATTTTGACGCCTTTGCACTCTTGCATGCCGAATTTCCTCAGTACATCCTTGTGGTATTTCTCCTGAGATATGAATATGCCATTGCGTTGTTGACGAATTTGAAGACCTAAGAAGAATTTCAATTCTCCCATCATAGACATTTGATATTCTTCACTCATCATATAGGCAAATTCATCACTATAACGTTGGTCGGTCTGACCAAAGATAATATCATCAACATATATTTCGCACACAAATAGTTCACCATCATAAGATTTAGTGAAAAGAGTGGGGTCGAGTGAACCGGGTTTGAAGCCTTTCTTCATGAGGAATTCCTTCAAAGTATCATACCACGCCCGAGGGGCCTGCTTGAGGCCATAAAGGGCTTTATTGAGTCTGAAGACTTTGTCAGGATTCTTTGGATCTTCAAAACCTGGGGGTTGAGCAACATATACTTCTTCCTCAAGCTTACCATTGAGGAATGCACTTTTCACATCCATTTGATATAAATTGATATCATGATGGTTAGCATAAGCAAGTAATATGCTAATAGCCTCAAGTCTAGCAACAGGTGCAAATGTTTCATCGAAATCAATTCCTTCAACCTGTGTGTAGCCTTGAGCTACTAGCCGTGCCTTATTCCTCACCACAAGGCCATTTTCATCTTGCTTGTTGCGGTAGATCCACTTTGTGCCAATGATATTGTGCTTGCGAGGATCTGGACGTTTGACCAGTTCCCAGACGTTGTTGAGCTCGAACTGATGTAATTCTTCTTGCATGGCTGAATCCACGCAGGCTCCAGAAATGCTTCATTTACCTTAGTGGGCTCTGTGATAGAGACAAAATCATAGTGCCAACAAAATTTAGATAAATGTGAAGCTCTTGAGCGTATGAGAGGACCTGGTGCTTCAATGTCATCGATGATCTTTTCAACTTGCACTTCTGTTGCAACGCGAGGATGAGCTGGTTGTCGTCGAGGAATTTGATCAACATTTTCTTCAGCACCATTTTCTTCAGTATTTTCTTCAGGTGCATTAGCTCAACGTTCTTCACGATCTGGAATGAATTCTTCAGAAGATTCTTCAGTTGGAATGACATCCTCAGTAGCCTTGAACTTGATAGTTTCCTCAGGTGCTGGTTCATCTATAACAGAAGGTAGGTGCTCTCTTTGCAAGCCATTAGTTTGATCGAACCGCACATCTACAGTTTCAACAACCTTGTGAAGAACGTTGTTGAAGACTCTGTAGGTGTGCGAGTCCTTTCCGTAACCAAGCATAAAACCTTCATGTGCTTTCGGTGCAAATTTTGAGTTGTGATGAGGATCTCTAATCCAACATTTAGCACCAAAGACTTTGAAATAACTCACATTGGGTTTCTTGTCAGTGAGGAGTTCATAGGCAGTCTTCTTGAAGAGTTTGTGAAGATATACTCTGTTGATGATATGGCACGCAGTATCAATTGCATCAATCCAGAAACGACGTGGCGTTTTGTATTCATCAAGCATAGTGTGAGCCATCTCAGCAAGAGTCTTGTTCTTGCGCTCCACGACGCCATGCTGCTGAGGAGTATAAGGAGAAGATAACTCATGAGTAATACCAATTTCATCAAGATGGTCATCGAGACCAGAATTCCTGAACTCAGTTCCATTGTCACTTCTGATGTGCTTGATCTTCACACCAAAGTTGGTTGAAGCCCTCGAGGAAAATCGTTTGAAGACTTCCTGCACTTCATGTTTGTAAGTAACAATGTGTACCCATGTGTATCGAGAGTAATCATCAACAATAACAAAGCCATATTGAGATTCATCATTTGAAACTGCAGAATAATGGTTAGGACCGAAGAGATCCATATGAAGCAATTCAAATGGACGAGTAGTAGTCATGATAGTCTTCGCTGGATGCTTAGTCTTGGTCATCTTCCCAGCTTCACAGGCTCCGCATAAGTGATCCTTGAGGAATTTGACATTCTCAATGCCAATGACATGCTTCTTCTTTGCAAGATTGTGCAAATTCCCCATGCCTGCATGACCAAGTCGTCGATGCCATAGCCAGCCTTCTGAAGCTTTTGCAAGTAGGCACACGGCTGGTTGTGGTCCTGTAGAGAAATCAACAATATACAAGTCTCCTCTCCTAAAGCCTTCGAAGACTTTGGTATTGCCAGCTTCCATGATCACAACACAACGATACTTGCCAAAGACAACAACCATATCAAGATCGCAAAGCATTGAGACAGACATGAGGTTGTATCCTAAGGACTCGACAAGCATGACTTTGTCCATGTGTCGATCCTTTGAGATCGCAACCTTAACTAGACCCAATACCTAACTTTTGCCTTTGTCAGCAAAGATGATATGCTTCAGATGCGATGGAGATAAGGGAGCATCCATCAATAGATTCTTTTCACCAGTCATGTGATTTGTACATCCACTATCGAGGACCCACTCAGTGGCTTTGGGTTGATCATCCTGTAGATGAATTAGTGCAGCTTACGAACTCATATACTTCATCGGTGAAGAATATGACATTAATTCATCAGATCAGTTTCATCAAGCAATAGAACAGATAAACCAGTATGAGGATGTGAGAAATGAAAGTTCATTTCTTCATGATTAGTCTGCGTCCTTTCACGCATTTTTCAGGTCTCCAGCAAATTCTTCGGACGTTCACACACGTCTGGAGACCTGACCCTGCAAACGATATTAGTTCTTTTTCTTCACCACCTACATCTGAAGGGGTGGCAAAGAGTTCATCACTCTGCGAGCTCCATACGAGAAAGGTGGCATAGAAGCCAATCCATTCCGTTTCAGATAAGAGGAGTTAGGGTAAGCATATGAATAAGCAGAGAAATTCTGCGAGGACTTATGAACATAGTGGTTTGAAGAATAATGCACATATTCATAGCCCTTAGCTCTTCCCTGCAAAACAGAGGGGTTAGCACGATAATGATCATATGAGGACTTTGATCCTTTTGAGGAATTTGATCCACGTGAGGAATTTGGTCCGTGTGAGGACTTGGATCCATATGAAGAATTTGGTCCATATGAAGAATTTGATATGGGGTTCCTATTCTTCACAGGTGGTGTCATGAGGACATTCACCTGAAGACTTTCAAGGCATCTTTTGGGAACCCAGATTTTCTTCATAGGGGAACCGTTCCTGCAATTAGTACCAACATATCTAGCAAATACTTCACCATTCTGATTTTTGAACAGTTTGTATTTGGAGTCAAATGACTCATCAGAAGAATGAGGAGATTCACATGTAAAGCCAGATAAATTGGATGGATCAACTGGAGGTCCCTTTGCAGCAACCCATGAGGTTTTGGGGTACTGCTCAGGCTTCCAATATGTACCATCAGCATTGAGTTTCCTCTCAAAGGTAATACCCTCTTTCCTAGGGTTCCTGTTGAGGATCTGCTTTTGAAGCACATCACAAAGAGTCTGATGCCCTTTGATGCTTTTGTACATGCCTGTCATGTACAATTCCTTCAGCCCTGCATCATCAGTGATACTAGCAATGTCTTCAGATGTGGAATTAGTGATAGCAGAGATAGTTGAAGAATTTGTAGCATTAGAAGCATTTGAGCATTCAGGTGAAGAACTAGCAGATTCACGTTCAATGCATTTCAAGCATGGAGGAACAAATTCTTCCTGAGAAGCGCTGATTTGTTGAGCAAGTAATGAATCACGCTCCTTCTGAAGATCTTCATAACTCACTCTTAGCTTTTCAAGATCTTTCTTTCTTTGAAGAAACTCATAAGAAAGCTTCTCATGATCAGATAAGAGAGTGTTATGATAACCTTGAAGGTTGTCAAACCTAGTCTGAAGTCTCTGAAGATTTTCAGTCAAGGTTTTAGTGTGATCCATTTCTTCACCCAACATATCATCACTTTTGTCTAGCATGTTTTGAATCTTTTCAAAAGCCCTTTGTTGTTTCACAGCAATCTTAGCAAGTTTAGAATAACTGGGCTTGAGGTTTTCATCAGATTCATTTTCACTTGATTCAAAGGAGGTATATTTGAGTACCTTGGCACCCTTTGCCATGAAGCAATAGGTGGGAGCGTAGTCATCATTGCCTTCATCAGCCTTGTTGGTGAGATCATTTTCTTCAGAGTTGAAGATAGACTTGCTGACGAATGCAGTAGCGAGGGCTAGGCTCGCCACACCAGATTCAGACTCCTCAAATGCCTCCTCTTCCTCGTTTTCTTCAGATTCAGTGTCGGGGGTTGGGTGCGACATATGCCAAAGGATGGCTTATCATGGTGGGAGCGAGTAGAACGTCGCCGGAGCCCGGAAGCGGGATGAGGCGTAGACACGAACGCCGGCGTACTTTACCCAGGTTCGGGGCTCTCCTAGGAGATAACACCCCTAGTCCTGCTCTGCGGGGTCTCCGCATGATCACTAAGGCGAAGTGAGTACAAGGTTGCTCCTCGAGCTGTATGCTAGAGGTAGGAGAAGGCAAGGCCAGCTCTCTCCCTCTCTATATGATCTGCTCTAGTTCTAATGGGTTGGAACCCTTTGCATGAGTGCCCTGGGGGGTTTATATAGGCGTACCCCCCAGGGGTACAAAGGTAATAAGACTGGGTGCGGGCCCAGCCGTCAGTCTCTTCGGCCACCGGCTTCTCGCCCGGCCTTTGGGTCCCGAGTGCAGTGCACGGAGCCGACAGGCCGTGTCTGCCGCTTGAGGGTCTTGTCGGCTGCTGATTACTGTAGTCGTGCCTGTAATGACGCAGGCTTGGTCATGGGGTCGTGGCTACAGCCCCGCTGCCTGGCGGGCGATTACTGTAGCCACTCCCCATCTCGTCTGGTTAATGGCGCGTGGGACCCATGGGAGGGGCAGGCCGACTCCTGGGGTCCGACTCCCATCGGGTCCGACTGGTGGCGCTCTTGCTGTCTTCTGGACTCCCGCTGACCGGTAGGGCCCATCATCCCTAGGCCATACCGACAGGCCGTCGTGGATGCAGGACTCCGCCCACTGGTGCTGATGTCAGTGATGACATGGCGACAGTGCCGCGCCAGATGGAGATCTCCGTGGTACGGCGCACTGTGGCCGAGCCATCCCCTGGAGTGGGCTTCACTGTTGCCACTTCCCGTCCCATCCTTCTTGATGAGGGTACGGGCTTTGTTGGAGCCGTGGGCCGACTCCCCAGGGCCGGCTTCTCTGGAAGCCGCCAGGCAGGAGTCGGCTTGTCTTGACCTCGCCTTCTGGGCTCGGCCGTCTACAGGCAGCCGGCTTCCAGAAGGCAGCTCTTTCCCTTGGCGTCTTGAAAGGCTATGGGCGTTGGGTTAGCCTACCCGTGGCCCATTACCCTGACAGTAGTCCCCGAAGCTGGTGAGGCGCCGCAGATGAGCAACCGAGGAGCCTCAGCAGTTTTCTCCCTCTGAGTGCTTGAGGTAAAACCTCGTTCGACTTCTGCCGGGCCGACTGGTGGGAGTCGGACTCGCCCAATTTGACTCGTCCAAAATTTTGAAACGCCTCAGCGGGATCCAAGTGGCGTGCTCGCTAAGCTTCCAGGCTGCCGCTCGTTTCGGGCCTGTCACGTGGCAACATGCGGCTGGGCTAGTCTGCCCGCCCACGCACGCGATGGGACAGGCCTACAGGCGGGGCCCGCCACTACCGCACCTCGACACGCGGGCGGATCCGCTGCGGCCGTGGTGGACGGTTGAGATTCAGCGGAGTTCTTGCGCGATAACTGCACGGTAGCGATGGGGCGTGGGGTAGTGGGCGCAGTAAATCCCACGCCCGCCCCCTCGGCTTCGCAGCCCATGAGCCTATAAGTAGGGGGAGGAGGGGGAGCGACAGAGCACGCACGCCCCTCCTCCTCATTGCTTCCTCTTCTTCTTCCTCTCGCCGCTGCGCCCCAAGCTGTGTCGAGCGCAATAGTGGTCCGTTCCTGATGAGTTCTTATTCCGCTGCCGCGCCCCCCTCGGTGCACTCCGGCACCTGGGACGGTTCGGAGGTCCACGAGGATCACATTGATTTCCTACGCAAGACGCGTCGGCTGCCCGGCAAGGATTTCGTGAGGGTCCGCCTCGCGCCGAAGAAGTAAATCTCGCCGGCACCGCAGGAGGGCGAGCGGGTCGTCTTCCGCTCGCACTACCAGCGCGGCCTAGGCCTGTCGGCGAGCAGCTTCTTCCCTTCCGCGCCTACCTCGAGTTCTACGGCCTCCAGCCGCACCACCTCACCCCCAACACGGTGGTGCTGCTGTCCGCCTTCGTCGCCTTGTGCAAAGGCTTCCTCGGGGTTCTCCCCACCCTCGAGCTCTGGGGGGAGTTCTTCTACTCCAAGCTCGGCACCCAAGCCGCAGGCGTGCCGGCTCAGTGCGGCGCCTTCATCGCCGTGCGAAGGTCGGGGGCCGACAACCCATTTCCCCTCATCAAGCTGATAAAGTCGGTGAAGATGTGGTAGCGGTCATACTTCTATGTGAAGAGCGTCTTCGCGGAGGGCGACTGGGTCAATCTGCCGGCCTACGTAGCCGGCCCGCCGGCTAGGAGGCAGCCCAACTGGTCATATCGGGCCAGGACGCTGACGCCCGCAGGAGCCGGCGCCGTCGCGCGACTCCGAGTGCTGACGCAGTCGGAGGGTCTGACCGGGCCGGATTTGCTGGCCGCCTTCGTGGCGCGCCGAGTGCTCCCACTCCAAGGTCGCCCCCACATGATTTGTCAGATGAGCGGGCATCGCGACCCGAGTCGGATGTGCACCAAGGAGATGCCTCACGAGGAGTTAGCCTACATGGTGAACTACCTTGTGGACTGCAAGCTCTTGGAAGAGTGGCAGTTCGGCAAGGAACCGTATTCATGCGCCAACCCACCGCCCATGGTGAGCTGTTTGCTCTTTCTATTTTTCTTTGACTTCTTTGCCGCCGAGTCCGTCTTGTTCGGCCTGACCAGTCGGCTTTGGTCAGAACCCCCTCCTCCATACAGCAACCGGCGCCGCGGGGTCGGCCCGTGAATACCTCCTCGACCGGGCGGAGAGCGACGTCGACGACCCCGACTTGGGGGCGGCGGCCTTGGAAGACGACGCCGAGGCAGGAGGCGGCGTAGCGGGCGGCCCGAGGCTCGGGGCCAGTCTCGAGGACTGGTCCGATGATGACGCGGAGGAGGTCTCCTCACGCCACCAGCCGGGAGCCGGCCAGCCCGGCACGAGCTCTTCTGCCGTGCCAGGCGCCCAAGGCGGCGTGAAGAAGTGCAGGGCCGCGCCGAGCATGTTCGGCAGCCGGCCGAAGAAGCCCAAGGGCTCGGCCGCGGCAACCAAACGGGACGAGGTGGCCGCGAAGGCCAACCGATTCCGCAAGGAGGTGAAGAAGCCGCCGCTGGTCTCCGCGTAAGTGCTCCTTTCTTTCGCCTTCACTTTTTCTTTGTTGATCTAGTCTGAGTTTTTGCTTGTTTTCCCTTGGTCTAGGGCTCCCCTCTCTCTTGATAGGGTCGCTGCCGCCTCCGTCGTGGGGTCGGCAGAGACTTCCGCCACCACTCGGCGGATCGACCCCGCCGCCGATCTCCGGGAGACGAGGGAGCGAAACATGCGAGAGGTGCGCGAGGAGCAGGACACCGCCCGCCTGGAGAAGGCGGAGGCTGAGAAGGCGGAGGCCGCCGCCAAGAAGAAAATGGCAGAGGCCGAGGCCACCGACGCGGCGAAGAAGTAGGCTGAAGAAGCCGCGCACCGCCAATCGGCGGTTTTTATCACTCCACTGAACTCCGCGCCGCCACCGCCGGAGGTCACAGGGCCGACTGGGGAAGCCGGTGGCGAGAACCCAGTCACGGAGAGGGACGACAGCGACGCCTCCATGCCGGATGTAATTGTGCCGCCACCGCCGCCGTATGGAAGCGTGCAAGGCGAGCAGCCGGTGGACCCACCGATGCCGCCGACTGAAAACGAGGTGGTGGCGAGCCTAATCCTCAAGGTCGGCACGCCGACACGTCGCGGTCTTTCAAAGGCGGCATCGGCGCCACACCCTTTTGAAACCGGCGCTGCGAGCTCCACGATCCCGGACGCCAAGGCGACGAGCACCGCGCCCACTGGGTGGGTGCGGGGAGGCGGGACGGACCCGTTGAACCAGGCGCTCTTGGACGTCCATGCCAAGATCCGAGCCGAGGGCGATGCCATCAAGGAGTGCACCAAGGCGCATCTGGCGTCGTGGGCAGCCATCCGGGTACGTTTCCTCCTTCTTCGTTCGCATTTCTTATTTTTTCTTACATTGAGGGCGCCCGGCTTTACCCACTGGGTGTAATCCCGAGTTTCGGGCCGGGCTGCTTTGAGCGAAGCGGCTCGAACTCTGTCGGCAGTTCAAGTACTAACATTTGTCAGGGTTTTTGTTACAGGACTACCACAATCTCCGCGTGACCACCTTCAATGCCAACGTTGAGGAGCTGGCCAAGCGGACCGCCGACTTGTCGAAAAGCCGGAGTGAGTTTTTATTCCTTCTCCGCGGGGGAGCGTTGGTGCACCCGTGGGCTGTAGTCCCCGAGATTCGGGCTGACTGCTGAGCAGTCGGGCAGGATCTTCTTGGCGACTATTTTCCCTTGCTGGTAACTGACACCTTGCCCTCTTCTTTCTTCTGCAGAAGCCAATGCCATCCTGCAGCAGCAGCTGGGCGAGGCCAACACCGCCCTGTGCACCAAGGAGGAGGAGTGCAACAAGGTGGCCGCGGAGCGCGATCTGCTGGTCACATAGCTGGCAGGGCAGAAGGAGCTGCTCAAGAAGACCCAGAAGGAGGCGGAGGACAAGGAGACCACCCTCCTTGCCGAATTCGCGTCTGAGCGCTCCTCCTGGACCGACAAGGAGGCGATGCTGACCTCCGGCTTCCACGAGATCGAGGATCTTGTCTACGGTGAGCCTTCCCTTACTTTTCTTTTTGGAGTTGCCGGATGTTGGTCGAGCCGACTTCTAGTTTTTTGACTTGTTCTTCGTTCTTTTATCTTGGCAGACTTCTTCCCTGGTCACTCGCAGGCTGCCAACCAAGCCATCGAGGCTGATCGCGAAGGGCGGAGGGCGGATGGCACAAAGATCGATGCCGACGCCCCTCGAACTCTCGACGAGCAAATCCTGAGCATCGAGGCTCGCCTTCGGCCGGCCCACCGGATGCTGCGCCGGCTTCAACGTGTCGGCGCCCAGGTGATCGCCGCCCTGTGGCCAGACATGCGGGCACCACGCACCCCACTGACCGGCCGATCGGCTGAGGTAGCGCGCCGCCTTGAGGCCTGGAAGGGCTCTTCGGCCCGGGCTGGAGCGCGCCGGGCCTTAGAGCTCGTCAAAGCGTGGTACCCTGGGCTGAGTCTAGCCTAGCAAGCCACGCTCCGGCTAGAAGCTCAGGCGGAGTTGGCGGCCGTGGAAGATGATCTCGTCAAGCGCGTGGCGTCGATCGCCGAGTACACTGACACCAGCTTCTTCGTCCCAGTGCGGGCTGAGAACGGCGATGAGGCACCACCAGAGTGGTTCGGGATGAATCCAGACAACGACAAAGACTCGGCGGAGGTGATCAGCTCCAGTGGCGAGGAGGAAGGCGAGGCGGAGGAGGGAGGCGAAGGGGAGGCACCAGAAGACGGAGCAGACGGCCAGCCTCAGCTCTACCGTGCCTCCAGCAACGAGCCGCGCCCGACCGAGCCGGCTATCGCCGGAGGGGATCAAGATGAGACCGACCAGCCAGCCGCTCCAACGACTGGCACCGCTGACTCCTCCGATCCTCCGAACCCGTCTGCCGCTTCCTAGGCTGCCACTTTATCTTTGTTTTTATCTGCTTAATAGTCTTGAAGAACTTGTTAATTCGCACAATTCCACCCGCGGGGTGTATCTTGAACTTCTGTTTGAAGACTCGGCCAAAGGCCTCTGCTATGTAAATATTTCTCCGAGTTCTATCTCTTCTTGCCTATTGCTCCTTTGGCTTTTTCTTTTGCCGCCTTCCCTTGGTTGCCGTCTTGCCAGCTGGACAACTGCTCTGCGGACTGCTGCTGGGTCAAGTACTTAGCTACTTTGGGAAAGCAAGTACTTAGCCATTTAGAGTTTTCTAGCAAGTTGAGTAAAAAACGGCGAGCCGGCTGCTCAAGAGTCAGTTGTAAAAGGCTGGAAGCCGGCTTGAACTATGTTCATGCTTTGAGTCCTTAGCCATTTTTCATGTGGACACCCATTCTACCTTACTCCTGTCCATCGGGCAGTCGCTCTGCGAGCTACGGCTTCTGACAGGAGACGGCTTAAGTGCTACACACTACTTGTCCGGCTGCAGGAAGCATTTCATAGTACAAGACGGCAAGTCCCCGGGCCGACTTGGTCGAACCTGGTGCCAAGCGGCATAACGAAAAATAACATACTCATAGGCATAATTCTTATCATATAGATAAAAGAGGGTAGTCCCCGAGTTCTTCTCGGGCGGCCCGAAGTCTTCATACTTTAATACAAAAGGTAGCGTGGTAGATACTGCATTAACTGTAAAATCTTCAGAGGAGGTTTGCATTCCATGGCCGCTCCGTCTCTTTGCCGGAGTCGTCCCTCTTGCGTGCTCGGGGCTTCTGAGCATCGATCAGGTAGTAGGAGTCGTTGCCCAACACTTTGCTGATGATGAAGGGGCCTTCCCAAGGTGCTGAGAGCTTGTGGTGGCCGGCTGTTCGCTGGATCAGCCAGAGCACAAGGTCTCCTTCTTGGAAAGATCTCGGCTTGACCTTTCGGTTGTAGTATCGGCGCAGCCTCTGCTGGTAGATGCTGGACCGACTGAGTGCCAACAGCCGGCCCTCTTCCAGCAGATCGACGCCGTCTTGACATGCTTCTTCTGCCACCTCTTCGGTGTACATGGTGACTCGAGGGGAGTCGAATTCCATGTCCGTTGGGATGACGGCTTCGGCATCGTAGATGAGGAAGAAGGGTGTGAAGCCGGTTGACCTATTTGGAGTTGTGCGCAGGCTTCAGAGGACGACCGGCAGCTCGTCGAGCCAGCAGCCGGCCGAATGCTCCAGCGGCTCGACGAGTCGAGGTTTGATGCCGGACAGGATGAGGCCGTTCGCTCGCTCTACCTGGCTGTTTGACTGCGGATGGGCAACAGACGCTAAGTCCAGTCGGATGCCCCGCGTCGCGCAGAAACGGGCCAAGGCACCTTTGGCAAAATTTGTGCCATTGTCAGTGATGATGCTGTGCGGTATGCCATACCGAATTGTGATGTCGGAGATGAAAGTCACAGCAGTCGGACCATTCAGCTTCTTGATTGGCTTTGCTTCTATCCACTTGGTGAACTTGTCCACCACGACAAGTAAGTGAGTCAGGCCGCCTCGTGCCGTCTTGAATGGTCCCACAATGTCTAGGCCCCAAACAGCAAAGGGCCAGGCAATGGGAATAGTCTTGAGTGCAGAAGCCGGCTGATGCGGCTTGGAGCGGAACTTCTGGCACCCTTTGCATTTTTGGACCAGATCCTTGGCGTCTTCAAGAGCAGTCGGCCAGAAGAAACCATGGCGGATGGCTTTGGCGACGAGTGCTCTTGAATCCGCGTGGTGGCCATACTCGCCTTGATGGATGTCTTTGAGAATCGGTTGGCCTTGCTCTGGCTCCACGCAGCCCTGGTAGACACCAGTGACACTGCGCCTCACGAGCTCTCTGTTGACTATGGTGTAGGATGCTGCCCGGCGTTGCACTTGCCAGGCCGAGGTCTCATCAGTTGGCAGCTCTTTGTTCACCAGGAAACTAAGGATGGGCTGGGCCCATGAAGGTGCTGCGACTTCTGCAACTGTTAAGACTGCAACTTGGACGAGGGTGGCTGGGCCGGGAGGCGGCGGGTTCGAGTCGGCAGTCGCTTGCTGTGTCGATGAAGTCCCCGGGCCGACTGGTGCAGTCCCCGGGCCGAGTTCTGAAGTCCCCGGGCTAGTCGCGGCAGTCCCTGGGCCGGGTGCGACTGCCGCAACCCCCGGGCCGCCTGTCAGGACCCCCGTGCCGGCCGACTGAGCTCTTAAGTCGGATCCGACTGCTTCCGGAGGAGCCAGCACGAAGATAGAGTCTGACTCTGGCGATTGCTTGACAGATGGCTTGAGGAGCCGTTGAAGGGCGACGCCGGTTGGTATTGCTTGACGGGAGGAGCCGATTCATGCCAGGGCGTCTGCTTGGTCATTGTCGTTTCTTGGAACGTGGAGAAACTTGCATCCCTCAAAATATCCACTGAGTTGCTGTACGAGGAAGCGGTAGCTCGCCATGTTTGCATCTTTGGCGTCCCAGTCACTTGACGACTGCTGGACCACCAAGTCGGAGTCACCATAGCATAGGATCCGGCAAATGCCGAGCTATTTGGCAAGTCGAAGCCCATGAATGAGTGCCTCATATTCGGCGACGTTGTTGGAGGCGGCAAAATGGATTTGCAACACATATTTGAGCTTGTCGCCTTTGGGAGAGGTGAGGACGATGCCGGCTCCCAAGCCGGTGCGCATCTTGGAGCCGTCGAAATGCATCCGCCAATGGGTGGAGTCGGGCACTGGCGGCAAGTACTGGGTCTCGGCCCAGTCGACGAGGAAGTCGGCCACCGCTTGTGACTTGATGGCGGTGTGAGGCTGGTAGTAGATGGTGTAGGGGGGCCAAATCTATGGCCCATTTGGCCACTCGGCCTGAAGCATCTCGGCTTCCAATGATCTCGGCCAGTGGAGCTGTGCAGACCACAGTGATTGGGTGCTCTTGAAAGTACGGCTTCAGTTTCTTGGCGACAAAGTGCACGCCGTAGCACATCTTCTGGTAGTGGGGGTAGTTTTGCTTGGAGGTCTCTGGACTGGTAGTGCCTTGCCTTCCTCCTTGCGCTCTACCACGATAACTGTGCTGACTACTCGGCTGGTGGCGGCGATGTATAGGAGCATGGGCTCCTTAGGGGTCAGAGCCGCCAGAACAGGTGGAGTTGTCAACATCTTCTTCAACTGGAGAAAGGCTTCGTCCGCCTTGTGGTTCCACTCGAAAAAGGTGGACTTCTTCATGATTTGGTATAAGGGGAGAGCCTTCTCCCCCAGCCGACTGATGAATCAGCTGATGGATGCCAAACAGCCGATGAACTTTTGTACATCCAGAAGTCAGCCGGGTACTTCCATCATTTCAATGGCCTTGATCTTCACAGGGTTGCACTCTATGCCGCGTTCAGAGACCAGGAAGCCAAGAAGCTGGCCGGCTGGTACTCCGAAAACGCATTTCTCTGGGTTGAGCTTGATCTGAAATCGGGTAAGTTCTCAAAGGTCTCCTTGAGGTCTTCCAGCAGTGTTCCACGCTTCTCCGTATTCACCACCACATCGTCCAAGTAAACGTGGGCATTTCTACCGAGTTGCTTGAGGAGGCACTTCTGCATGCAACGTTGGAAGGTGGTGCCGGCATTCCTCAAGCCGAATGTCATGGTCAAGTAGCAGAAGGCTCCAAATGGCGTGATGAAGGCGGTCTTCAGTCTGTTAGCTGGGTTCAACTTGATCTGATTATATCCTGAATATGCATCTAAAAAACTCAACAGCTCGCATCCGGCTGTGGAGTCTATCACTTGGTCGATCCTTGGCAAAGCGAACGGGTCCTTGGGGCATGCTTTGTTGAGGCTAGTGTAGTCAATACACATTCGGCACTGCTTGTTCTTCTTCAATACCAGGACCGGGTTGGCTAGCCATTCTGGAAAGGACACCTCCATGATGAAGCCGGCTGCCACCAGCCGGGCTATCTCTTCTCCAACAACTCTTCTCTTCTCTTCTGACAGGCGGCGCAAGGGCTGCCTGACTGGTTTGGCATCACACCGAACATGTAATTTGTGCTCGGCGAAATCCGTCGGGACGCCTGGCATGTCTTTGGGGGACCATGCAAAGATGTCCTGATTCTCACGGAGGAAATCGACGAGCTCGCCTTCCTATTTGCTGTCAAGGTTTGCACCTATGACAGCGTACCTCTCTGGGTGTTCCGGGTCCAAGGGTATCTTCTTCGTCTCTTTGGCCGGCTTGAACGAGCCCTCAGCTTCTAACTCCTTGGGATCGGGCGACAGCTCCGGCCGCTTGCCTGCCATCGCCACAACCCGGTCAAGGAGCCACTTCTCGGCTGCGATCACAAGGGACTCGGCCAGCCGATTGCTCTCTGCAGCACAGGCGGATGACTTCTTGTAGTCGTCGGCTATGGTCAGAATCCCCTTGGAACTCGGCATCTTCATCTTGAGGTAGGCATAATGGGGGACAACCATGAACTTGGCCAGGGCAGGCCGGCCAAGTAACGCATGATATGGGCTCTCAAGGTCCACCACTTCAAACCATACTGACTCTCGGCGGAAATGATCTTTGTCTCCAAAGAGGACATCTACCAGAATCTTGCCGATTAGTGAGCAGGAAAGGCCTGGTACTATGCCGTGGAATACTGTCCGACTGGACTGAAGCTACCTCTGTTTGATTCCTAACTTCTCCATGGTATCCTTGTACAGGATGTTGATGCTGCTGCCGCCGTCTATCAAGACTCGGGAGAAGCGAGCAGCTCGCTTGTCCGTGGCAAAGGTGGCGTCCAAAACCAAAGCATAGGAGCCGGGTTTGGGCATTACTTCCGGGTGGTCAACTCTGCTCCAACTGATGGGCTTCTCGGACCAGTGCATGAACTCTGGTGTCTCTGATGCTACTGCATTCACTTCTTGCTGCTACAGCCGCCTACTGCGTCGATCATCAGCCATACTGGTGAATATGACATAGGCTCCGTGCTCTTCTGGGTACTCGTCTTGTATCACCCCGACTGGTCTGACAGCCACTGCTGGGGTGGAGGAGGAGGTGGCTGCCCAGCAGGCGGAGGAGGCACGAGGCCATCTCCCTTGGCGATCCTGGTGAGCCAGTGGCACTTCCGAGTGGTGTGGTTGGATGGCTTCGCACCACTATGGAATTTGCAGGGAGCATCCAAAGTCCGCTCATATGAGAAAGCCGGCAACCAGTTGGGCTTGCCGCCCTTCTGACGCTTGGGCGGGGGCTGCCCTTCCGACTGTTGGTCTTCGACTGTTGCCACCTGCCGGCTGGAGGAAGCCGGCTGCGTGGCCTTGCGCTTGTGGTCGTTCTGTTGTTGACGCCGACTGGTGTCACCAGCCGGGTTCGGGGAGCCTGGGGAGCCACTTTGCCAGACACACTAACTTGGATTTCTGCCTTCATGGAGGAGTCGGCCGTGGCATATTTGTCTGCTATGATTAGCAGCTCGTCGAGGGTCTCTGGTTCGTCGCAGAGGAGCTTGTGCTTGAGGAGGGTGCCCTCTCGGCACCCGGCGGTGAAGTATTCGATGGCATGTACCTCGTGCACGCCCTCGCAGGAGTTTCGGAGCTCGGCCCAGCGCGTGAGGTAGTCGCGAGTTGACTCGTTGGGGCCTTGCATGCACAAGGAAAGCTGGCGAGGTTTGGGAGGCCGCTTGTACGTGCTGGTGAAGTTGCAGACGAAGACATCGGTGAAGTCGACCCAACTGCTGATGCTGCGAGGCTTCAAGCTGTTCAGCCAAGTCCGGGCCGTGCTCTAGAGCATGAGCGAAACGTACTTCACGGCGACACACTTGTTGCCGTTTGCTATGCTGACAGCGGTGGAGTAGTCAACCAGCCAGTCTTCCGGCTTCACGGAGCCGGTGTATTTTGGCGTGTCTCTTGGGAGCATGAACCCTCTAGGGAAGGGCTCGTCTCGAATGCGGGGGCCAAAACACGGCGGACCCAACTCATCTTCTTCTTCAAGCGCCAGGGATCGGTGGAGACGGTCGATCCGGTGGCGGGCGTCGTTCTCTCCGACTCCCTCTCGGCGGCCAAGGCGGTCCCCGAGTGTTGGGTGATCAACAGGCGGCAGGGAGACTCGCCTTTCCCTGCGTGGGGGAGGAGGCGGGCAGTCGTCCCGCCGTTCCACTGCTCTTGGGCGGCCGTCTTGGTCGCGCTCTATGGTGATGCGAGTCCGACTGCAGCTGGCAGCCGGCTCCTTGTCTTTCCTTCCGCGGACGCCACCAGTCGGCGTCCGAGACGTCGCGCCTTGGTCTCGGCGGGGATGTGAATCATCATTCTGCCAATGCGGCGCATCGGTTCTGCAGCCGGCTTCGTTTTGCTCGGCAGCCGCATCGAGGAGCCGCTGGACGCGCTCCGTCATCAGGCGACGCTCTTCGCCTTCGAACTTGTCCAGCTCGTCCACCGCCGCTTGGGCGTCTCAGATGTTCTCCACGGGCGTGGCGTAAACGGGGCGATTCGCCCCGAACAGGTCGGCGATGGCCACACCGCGCTGTCGGATCGCGCCAAAACGCTTAGCCCGGCCGGAGCCGGCGTACGCCACGTGTCCATCTCGCTGGTAGGCCTCTGATAGGCGTCTCATGCTGGCCAGCCTCTTGGCACCTTCGACTAGCTGCAGGCGGCGCGCCTCCAGCGTCTCGACGTCGGCGTCTTCGGGAATGGGCGCTGCCAAGTCTTGCAGCGCCGCATCGAGCGGGTCGTGAGCACCTCCGCCGGAATGCTCGCAATGATCAATGACAAGCACCTCTGTGACGGTGCTTCCGCCGCTCTCCGCGCAAGGGAGCGACTCGTCATAGACCACCACATTGGTGGGAAACGCATCGAGCGACGCGGTGTCGGCGTCGACCAACATCGGGTCGGTGGAGCCAACGGACTCCAAGTCCACAGCGAGCTCACTGGCGACATGGAGTTGGTCGAGGAGGCCCGCGAGGAGGCTCTTGGGGCTGCCTGTGCCCGCGTCGGATTCGGGCTCGTCGGAGAGGCGAACCCCGCCGACAAGATCAGCGAGGCAACTGGCCGCGCAGGAGATTTCCGCGCCATGCAGCGCATCGGCGCGGACTCCGTCTGGCGTGCCGGGCTGGCTGCGCTCGCCAGGGAGGAAAAGGGTTCCCGTCCAGAACAGATCTCCGGACGACAGTGCACCTCGCCCCACGGTGGGCGCCAAATGTCGGTGTCGGCGTACTGGGAACCAGGGTACCCAGACTTGCCTGCCTGCGGCCCATGTCGCGTTCCTGGTACGGCCCGGTAGAGCCCGGCTGATCGACCAGCTGCTCAAGATCCTCGCGAGGGGGCCAGCCATCGCGAGGAGAACGACCAAGACCTCTTCAGGGAGCGGCCTCACCTAGGCTGCTCCGGAGGGGCAACCAATACCTCTCCCAAGAGTGGCCTCGGCTAGGCTGCTTCGGGAGGGCGGAGATCTCAAGGCAAGGGCTGCCTCGGGAGGAGGCAGTGACGCAAGCCATGACGAACCGTGCCAGCGGGCGCCAGCGCGTGCCAGCGGGCGCAGTTTCCATATCGGTGCAAAGGAGACCGCACAGGCGCAGGTTCCCGAGGGGCCAGGCAAAGGTTTCCCCTTTGGTGCAACAAGACCAAAGACCGCAAGGACGACAGGAAGGATGTCATCGCCGAGCCCACCACCGCATCACCGCCTGCCCTCTTTGCAGGCAAAGACCACCTTTTGTCAGGATAGGAGCGTCCTTGTGTTCCCGCTCAAATGGCCGTTGTGGGATTCCCTTCCCGCCTAAACATTTCATGGGAAGAGGACCCTGGCCGTCTATATAAGTAGCTAGGGTTCCTATCATATAAGGGGGATCGACCAACCCATTGAGACTTAGCATACCAAAGGAGCAAGAACATCCGCTCCCTCACCCATCTTGAGCTCGCCTCCTGAGCTCAGGAAACCACTGTACTTGTTCATACTCGAGCCCTCGCGAGGCCAATCCACTAAAGCAGGACGTAGGGTTTTACACCGCAAGGTGGCCTGAACCTGGGTAAACTCTTGTGTGCTCTACTTGCTTGCTTGCTTGCATTCCATTCTCGCCACCAGGAGAAGAGCGAGGCGCTAGGTAGGCGTGTAGTGGGAGAGATCTTCGTCACGCCCCTGTGTTCAAATCTTAAGGGTTTTGCGGAGCCCGAAATCCGACAGTCGGGGGTTGGGTGCAACATATGCCAAAGGATGGCTTATCATGGTGGGAGCGAGTAGAACGTCGCCGGTGCCCGGAAGCGGGATGAGGTGTAGACACGAACGCTGACGTACTTTACCCAGGTTCGGGGCTCTCCTAGGAGATAACACCCCTAGTCCTGCTCTACGGGGTCTCCGCATGATCACTAAGGCGAAGTGAGTACAAGGTTGCTCCTCGAAATTTGTATGCTAGAGGTAGGAGAAGGCAAGGCCAGCTCTCTCCCTCTCTATATGATCTGCTCTAGTTCTAATGGGTTGGAACCCTTTGCATGAGTGCCCTGGGGGGTTTATATAGGCCTACCCCCCAGGGGTACAAAGGTAATAAGACTAGGCGCGGGCCCAGCCATCAGTCTCTTCGGCCACCGGCTTCTCCGCTTGTTGTTGGGGCCCGGCCGACCGTGGGCCCCGGCCCAGTGCACGGAGACGACAGGCCATGTCCGCCGCTTGAGGGTCTTGCCGGCTGCTGATTACTGTAGTCGTGCCTCTAATGACGCATGCTTGGTCATGGGGTCGTGGCTACAGCCCCGCTGCCTGGCGGGCGATTACTGTAGCCACTCCCCGTCTCGTCTAGTTAATGGCGCATGGGACCCGTGGGAGGGGCAGGCCGACTCCCATCGGGTCCGACTGGTGGCGCTCTTGTCGTCTTCTGGACTCTTGCTGACCGGTAGGGCCCATCATCCCTGGGCCGTACCGACAGGCCGTCGTGGGTGCAGGACTCCGCCCACTGGTTCTGATGTCAGTGATGGCATGGCGACAGTGCCGCGCCAGACGGAGATCTCCGTGGTACGGTGCACTGTGGCCGAGCCATCCCCTGGAGTGGGCTTCACTGTTGCCATTTCCCGTCCCATCCTTCTTGATGAGGGTACGGGCTTTGTTGGAGCCGTGGGCCGACTCCCCAGGGCCGGCTTCTCTGGAAGCCGCCAGGCAGGAGTCGGCTTGTCTTGAACTCGCCTTCTAGGCTCGGCCGTCTACGGGCAGCCGGCTGTTCCTCCAGCTGGCTTCCAGAAGGCGGTTCTTTCCCTTGGCGTCTTGAGAGGCGCAGTCAGCCCCGATGTCTTGAAAGGCTATGGGCGTCGGGTTAGCCTACCTGTGGCCCATTACCCCGACATTCAGCCTCAGAGTCCATTTCCTTGCCAATGAATGACCGAGCCTTCATGGAGCTGCTCTTCTTGTGAGATGAAGACTTTGAGGATTTTGATGATGAGGACTTTGAGGATTTCTTCTTTTTCTTTGCATCATCAGAACTGTAATCCTTGTATTTCTTCTTCTTTGATTCCTTTTCCCACTGAGGAAAATCTTGAATGTAGTGTCTAGGTTTCTTGAATTTGTGACAAAGCCTCTTCTTGTAGTCATTGGACGAGGAATCATTGCTCCTTGAGGGTCTCCAAAGCGACCACGTCTTGAGAACTTCTGGAATTTCTTCACGAGCAGTGCTAGTTCATGGCTCAGTTCATCAGGATCACCAAGGCTGCTGCTAGAGTCTTCATCTTCAGACTCAGAAACTGCCTTGGCCTTCAGTGCACGTGATCTGCTATAGCTCGAACCATAGAGATCTCTCTTTTCAGCAAGCTGGAACTCATGAGTATTCAGCCTCTCGAGGATATCAACGGGATCAAGTGACTTGTAATCATCACGTTCTTGTATCATCAATGCCAGAGTATCAAATGAGGAATCAAGCAATCTCAACAATTTCTTCACCACCTCATGGTCGGTGATGTCGGTGGCACCAAGCGCTTGAAGCTCATTTGAGATGTCACTGAGGCTATCGAAAGTTTGTTGAACATTTTCATTGTCGAGTCTTTTGAAGCGGTTGAAGAGATTGTGAAGAACATCAACTCGAGAGTCACGCTGTGTTGAGACTCCTTCATTCACTTTGGACAGCCTATCCCAGATAAGCTTAGCAGTTTCCAAAGCACTCACTCTTCCATACTGTCCTTTGCTCAGATGGCCACATATGATATTCTTTGCTTGAGAATCGAGTTGCTTGAATCTGTTCACATAAGCAGCATTCAGAGAAGGTGTGACTGAGGGAACACCATTTTCCATAACATACCAAAGATCGTTATCAATTGCCTGAAGATGCAATCGCATCTTATTCTTCCAGTAGGGGTAGTCCGTCCCATCGAAGGTAGGACACCCAAGAGAGATCTTGATCATACCTGCGGTCGACATAACTAAAACTCCAGGTGGTTAAACCAAAATCACATTGAACAAGGGAGTACCTTGCTCTGATACCAATTGAAAGTGCGTTATATCGACTAGAGGGGGGGGGTGAATAGGCGATTTTTATGAATTATTCACTGAGGAATTTGTAGGTGAGGAAATTCCTTAGCGAAGAACTACTTGCGGCGGAATAAGTACTCAAAAGTAAACATAGCAGAACACAAGCATGGTCATCATGATGAAATGAAGACAAGCACAGAGTATAGAAAGCGTAAACACAGGATAACACAGGAAGAAGACAAACAGACTGAAGAAATTGAACTGAGGAAATTGAGAAAGTCTTCAGTCAAAGTCTTCAAACACAAATATGAACAAGCGTACAACACAGTTATGAGGAAATGAAAGAGTTGAGGAAATAGAACCAGGTGGCTTGGTGAAGACAATGATTTGGTAGACCAGTTCCAACTGTTGTCTCAGTTGTACATTTGGTTGGAGCGACTAGGTATTTAAACCTGAGGACACACAGTCCCGGACAAACAGTCCTCACCGTATTCTCCTTGAGCTAAGGTCACATAGACCTCGCCCAATCACTCGTGGTAAGTCTTCAGGTGACTTCCGAACCTTCACAAACTCGGTCACCCTGCAATCCACAATTCCTCTTGGATGCTCTAGACCATGACGCCTAACCATTTGGAAGAAGCACAGTCTTCAAAGGTAACAAGCGTCGGATCCACGCATGATCAATCTCTTCAGTGATGCTCAATCACTTTGGGTTTGTAGGTGTTTGGGTTTGGGTTTTTCCTCACTCGATGATTTTCGCTCAAAGTCCTTGGAGGATGGGATGCTCTCAAATGACAAGTGTCAGTTTCTCTCAGAGTAGCCAACCAGCTAGTGGTTGTAGGGGGCGGCTATTTATAGCCTAGGGAGCAGCCCGACATGATAAGACATAAATGCCCTTCAATGATATGACTATTAGGTGAGTAGATATTTTGGGACAGCTGGCGCATAGCACATCAACGGTTGGAAATTTGAGTATCAAATTCCTCAGGGCTATCATGTTCCCCACTGTGTAGGCAATCCGCACTGGTGAATTCCTAACTCCTCGGTCAGAACAAATTCCTCAGAGACCAGAAGAACTTCGTCTACATCCTTTGAAGAATATGGTGAACTTTATGAGATTTCCAATGGCTCCACTCGAAGGGATTGGTAGGTGTAGGATTTTGAGTTGAGCATCACTTGGAAATTTTTCCTTAGTATTTGCTCGACCCCCTTTAACAGTATGGTGTTTCCTATGACTCAAGAAAGAGAAAATGAAACTACAAAAACAAAAGTCTCCACGCTTCATATTCCTCGAATGAATACCAAGTCTTCAAGGTCACACCAATTTCTTCACTTTCAAAGTCTTCAGAAAGTCTTCAGAAATACAAAGTCTTTAGTCGAAGAACTTCATTTTTAGGGGTCGACTTTCACTGTAAATATCAAACTCCTCATAGATTATATACCTGTGTACACTCAAAAACACATTAGTCCCTTAACCTATAAGTATTCAATACACCAAAATCACTAAGGGGCACTAGATGCACTTACATAAGGCAATTCAAAAATGATCGTTTGATGGAGTTCGAGAGAATAACACGCTCGGGCTAGAATGAATGATGTGTACTACCTTGTTGAAGACAATGTGAAGGATGATTTCTGCTTATCATCCCAAAGGATAGGGCCAAGGTAAGCTCACTTTTTAAGATGGTCCCGGACAACAATTGTTGGGAAGGTCAGCCCATGGTAAGATGGTACAGTTATGGGTGCAAGCTGGGAACAAAATGCAAATGTTGGGAATGTTCCAACCATCATATATGCCTGAGATTCAGATCTGGTTAGTAACAGGATACTTCAGACTCAACATGTCTGCAAAGAAGAGTTGCAACACAAATTGACGAGATGACATTGCGAGATTCTCGGGAGATGAACTACGATAGCTAGCTCCAAAACATGAGCTGGTTCTGCTACACACATGTGAACACGCTGTCCCAGACAAGCATGAACACATAGTAGTCTTACAATAAAACACTACCGAGTTCTGGTTGGGAACCATCATCAAGGATATCAAAGTCTTTACGCAAGTCCATGGATTAGATCCCAAGCATAGACTTATGTTCCTTGAACAAATCAATTAGTGGCTTGGTGTGCTAGGGAATACATATGGTGTGGAGGTAATTAATCTACCGAACCATAGGATACATTCACACATGCATAATTGACTTGGGATGATTCGGAGGAAGCAAAACAAGCTTTCTCTAATTCAAGGCGGCAACTTACATCAAATGCACGTGAATTGGAGGAAGTTACTTCTTCCATCCAAATATGTGCTTCGTGAACGGGACACGAGGAAAATTCCTACACAAGTTTCCAACGCTAGCTTAATGTTCAACATGAATCATGGAGGAGATAAAATGCTGCTGATGGGCTCAACAGAAACTCATCGGAATTTCCATATCACTGGAATTCCACCATTATGTGAACAAGGTGATAGCATTGGTCAGACCAAAATATGTAATGGTGTATGCTCGAGGGATCGACCACGAGTAAGACAACATTACGAACATCGTTGGTTCTGATTTGATTTGACGATAGCCCATACTCAAATCAAAGATTGGGTAAGACAATAGGTCCAACAACTGATCAAGATGATCAATCAATGAAGAGGCCATCTTTCTTCAACCCACACCCACACAAAAGATATCCCTGGGAGATGAACTAAGTCGGACAAGCTTTTATCTTCCAACTCTCCAAGTTGTTGTTTAGCTTAACCAACTAGCTCAGGGGGTATCCTACACAGATTCTTGGAGAAGGGGTGGTTTGCAAGAAACCAACTTGATCACGAGCTCAACGTAACAGTCAGGGGACAACCTGGTGATACTTCCGAGAAGATATTCAGAAAATCACAAACCACCGATATGTTATTAAGCTCGAGAACAATCTTGCTTTTCAGGGCAAGACAATATGATCACAAGAGCAAGGGATTGACACAATCCTAACTCTTTGATCGAAGAGTGCACCAAGAAATATGGACTAGGTAGCACGATCAATCTTAGGATGATGATTCAGTAACCAACACGCTAAGAATGAAATTATTATCCATTAGCTACCAAGCAATGGAGTTGCTAGGTGTATTGATTTCACACAACATGGTTCACTTGTTGGCATTTCGGTTGCAACAACACGGAACCGAGGAATGAATAATGATGATGAGAAGTATCACTGCATCAATAATTCATAAGAGATTGTGCAATTCTCACGTCATTCTTGATATGAAAAGAGGGTGACTGAGGGAGTCCTGGATTAGGGGGTATCCGGACAGCCGGACTATATCCTTTGGCCGGACTGTTGGACTATGAAGATACAAGATTGAAGACTCCGTCCCGTGTCCGGATGGGACTCTCCTTGGCGTGGAAGGCAAGCTTGGCAATACGGATATGTAGATCTCCTTCTTTGTAACCGACTACGTGTAACCCTAGCCCCTCCGGTGTCTATATAAACCGGAGGGTTTAGTCCGTAGGACAACAACAATCATACCATAGGCTAGCTTTTAGGGTTTAGCCTCCTCGATCTCGTGGTAGATCAACTCTTGTACTACCCATATCATCAATATCAATCAAGCAGGAGTAGGGTTTTAGATCCATCGAGAGGGCCCGAACCTGGGTAAAAACATCGTGTCCCTTGTCTCCTGTTACCATCCGCCTAGACGCACAGTTCGGGACCCCCTACCCAAGATCCACCGATTTTGACATCAACATTGGTGCTTTCATTGAGAGTTCCACTGTGCCGTCACCACAAGGAGTCTTTAAAGACAACATTACAGCCGAGGGAGCATTGGCTGTCGGCCAAACCCTCCGGCTAGGCGGTTTCGTCATGATCACCTGTTCGGTTGCTGCACCGACGATGACTTCTCGGGTCATCGAAAACAGCCTCCACGTCAACTCAGAACTTGCCGAGCAGATGGATCCAATGGAGTTCTCTTCCTTCAACGAGCTCTTGTATCGCATCGCCGCCTTAGGAGTCGCTACGGACTATGATCGGATTGGGCTTAAACCCGATCAAAGGGAGATTAACTCTCCACCGGTCACCCATCACATTGCGGTGGTGGAGGAACAATGCGGCGACTCTTCCTCTATCTTAAGGACTAACTACGTCCCGATTCCCGAGCTCTCCGAGCCGGACACCCAAGCCCTGAACCTAGAGTCCGGCAGCGGGCCAGACTTATCGGGCAACATCACGGAACCCGAACTTCCAAGATTGGAAACTCCTCGGCCCTTGGGTCTCAGATCGGGTAAGGGTTCGGACTCAATTCCACCCACCCACCCAAGCATAAGTGATCTTTCCAACATCACGCAAGAGCCCTAAGAAACAGTACATCATTATTGGGCCAGATTCCTCCTTGTGATGAACAAGGTTAAGGACTGTCGCGAGGAAGACGCAGTCTCATCTTTTTGCAAAAATTGCACGAACAAGGGAATCCTTAATGACATAAGTCGCCGTGACATATCACGCTTCGCTGACTTGGCATCCATAGTACAAAAATACCGTGCGATGGAAAGCGCCTGGAAAACCGAAACGAAATTTTGGGATAATCCGGCTCTGAATACACACCCAGTCCGAAGTAAAAGGGTGCACTATCATAAGACACTTGAGTTAATCACAAAGAAGCAAAAGCCCTCTACAGAGCACGGAACCGTATTGGAGAGATGGCTCAACGGACCCTGCAAAATTCATAGTACAAAGGATACCATACCAACACACAGCCTTAGAGCATGTTGGGTACTCCGACAGGTGGCCAAAAGTGGCGAGGACCTTCTCATCCCAGATGCCACAGAAAACAATGGTATTAACAGTATTTGAGACCTTCGCATCAAATAATAGGCGCAAGCGAACCCTCCGCAGCCTTGCCGAAATTTGCCTTGTGGCAACTATAAATCCATGGAGTGGCACGGCTATCACCTTCAATGCCAGTGACGAACCTAAATTCTGAACAGCCCGGGCACTAGCTGCACTGGTCCTCAGTTCAATTGTGGACGGCTTTCGACTCACCAAAGTACTCATGGACGGCGGCAGTGGATTAAACCTAATCTATGAGGAAACCCTTCAAAAAATGGAAGTAAACTGGAACCGCATCGAGCAAAGCAGCACAACCTTCAGAGGCATCATCCCCAGTCGGGAAGCACACTGTGCCGGAAAAATCACACTAGATGTGGTATTCGGCACGCTGGAGAACTATATGTCCGAAGAAATTACATTCCAAGTGGCCCCGTTCAGTAGCGGATATCACGCCCTTTTAGGGCGAGAGGCATTCACGATCTTCCAAGCTATACCCCATTACGGGTACATGAAGCACAAAATGCCCGGACCCAACGGAATCATCACTCTTGCTAGTGATCCGGACACAGCACTCCGCGCCGAAAATAAAACAGCTGCATTAGCCCTCGAGGCATTATCTGAAGCCCTTGCGGCCGAGGAATTTGTTGGGGAACGTAGTAATTTCAAAAAAATTCCTACGCACACGCAAGATCATGGTGATGCATAACAACGAGAGGGGAGAGTGTTTTCTACGTATCCTCGTAGACCGAAAGCGGAAGTGTTGGTGTCAAAACCGGCGGATCTCGGGTAGGGGGTCCCGAACTGTGCGTCTAGGCGGATGGTAACATGAGACAAGGGACACGATGTTTTTACCCAGGTTCGGGCCCTCTCGATGGAGGTAAAACCCTACTCTGCTTGATTAATATTGATGATATGGGTAGTACAAGAGTAGATCTACCACGAGATCAGAGAGGCTAAACCCTAGAAGCTATCCTATGGTATGATTGTTGTTCGTCCTACGGACTAAAACCCTCCGGTTTATATAGACACCGGAGAGGGCTAGGGTTACACAAAGTTGGTTACAATGGAAGGATATCTACATATCCGTATCGCCAAGCTTGCCTTCCACGCTGACGGTGTCCTGGACTAGGGGGTACTCACCACGTCGTCTCCCGATCAGTTGGATTGGGCAGAGGATCCCCATGGCCGAATACTCATGGGCCAGTCCGGACAGCTGCCGCATACAAGGAAGATTCCACAAGACTTGGCGATCAAGACAAGGACTCCTCCCCCACCGGCGTATTCGGCTAGGACTCTTGTTATCCTAGGCCTCTGGTACATTATATAAACCGAGGCCAGGCTAGTCGATAGAGAGACAACAAACAATCATACCATAGGCTAGCTTCTAGGGTTTAGCCTCTCTGATCTCGTGGTAGATCTACTCTTGTACTACCCATATCATCAGTATTAATCAAGCATGAGTAGGGTATTACCTCCATCGAGAGGGCCCAACACAGGGTAAAAACATCGTGTCCCTTGTCTCCTGTTACCATCCGCCTAGACGCTTGCAGTTTGGGACCCCCTACCGAGATCCGCGGTTTTGACACCGACATTGGTGCTTTCATTGAGAGTTTCGGCTGTGTGTGTTCGCAAAAGGTCGATGGCTCGCTGCAGATCAAGCTGCGACTTGACATCTTCGTCATCAGCTATTTGGTCACCTTGGTTCGACCAAGGACTGCGCCCTACCTCCGATCGTCATGTTCGGATGAGGGCCTTCATCAACATCAACTCCGATCTCTATCAAGTTCATGGAGGAATCGTCCAGGGAGCCCGGGGGCTCAATGTCAACGTTGCCCTCGGGTGACCGTACTATTTTTCTGGACAGCGGACTTGTGTCCGCCGCCATCGCCTCCTCAAGCGTCATTTTAACGATTGCTTCGGTGGAATTGTGCGGAATTGAGTCTACAACAACCCTGGAAAATTTCGTAGAGTTCTGATGGAGGAATCTCTGGCAATCTCCGATATACCGGAGCCGCATTGAATCTAGACGAGAATCTGGACGAGTTTAGGGCGTGGTGTCCAGCTTCTAGCTCGGACTTCCTTTGGAAGATCCAACCGTTGATCGGCTGCGGAATTCCTATATCTACCACCCCTCAAAATTTCAGCTCGATCCGACCGTCCAAACTCCAGGAACCTTCCGATTAGTGCATCACTTTTCAGATATGTTTTCTGCGCGAAAACGAATCCGACCCGAGTTCGTCTTTTTTATGAACGGGATTTCAGACATCCTTTTTGAAGGAAGTTTTGTATGGGGTGTTGTGTTTTGTTTCCGAACACATCCCACTATCTTCAATATCATGCTGGTGTCAAACCAGTCCGGCAATATTGCTCCACGGCTGCCGACCTACGCTAGACACGTCGTCACTTTGTTGAGCCGAGCTCAACTTCTTCGGATCATCATCTCGGCAAGCCTATCAAGAGTCCGGCATCGCGAAGGATAAATCATCACCAACATCGCCGCCCCACGATTACATGGAGCGGGCATATCGGCATCGTCGCACGGTCGCTTCATCAAGCCGGCATCGACCACGTCACGACCTGCATCGGCAGGGCCGCACTATTGCTTCTTCAAGCTGGTGTCCATCACGCCGACCTACTTCGACATCTCGGCTGGACCGGGGGCTTCGCCATCTCTTCATCAACCTACTCCGGACGCTTCGGCGTCGCTAGCCGACCAGCTCCGTCACGTTAGCTGGACCGAGGGCTTTGCCTCGGCGAGCCAACCTTTGCCAGCATTGCCATGCCGTCGTTTTATCGCCCATCAGGCAATGGGTGCACGGATCAAGTCCCAATTTTGGGAATCACCTCCCTTCGGATTGCTACAACAAATAAACCAGGTGCTATTAATCCCAGTATTTTTTGCTTGTTTGGGTTCATTTTTCCCAAGGAATTATTACTCTGGTTTGTCCATCATATGTACACAGGTCTATCAAATGGTGGCCGCATTATCGTGGTGCGCTTTGATGGTTCGGTTAGTTTCCGTACATAGTCCGGCGAACGCCGCATCCGGAACTCGGACCGACTTGTGAATCCAGGCTTTGCCACGCCTTTATTGCATTACGCCGGCGACCTGCATCGACATTGACTTCGGCGCCAGGCCATATTTCTTTTATTACTCACTTTGCATAAATCATTTATTATGCAACGTTTTTTTAATTCTTATTATTACTATTATCTCCGTTTTGCACCATTTTTGTGCACGGAAAATGATCCGGGGACTTGGCGTCACTCTGCTTGATGCATTGACCGTGCTATGTCACCACTTCGGCGTGTCGAGCTCTCCGCTCCGCCACCTCGGGACCGGCTTGGGGGATGGAACCTTGTCCCGTATCAAGCTCGTACCGCGTCATCAATACCGAACACATTAACCAGCTAAGTCGCTTTCATGCTCAAAGCTTTATTTCTAACTTGTGTTCGGTTCGACCAAGCATTATACTTTTTTGGAAAAAATTTGCTTGTAAAAAATTTCCTTGTCCAAACTTTGTTTGTGACGCATAAATTCAAACACCCAATTCATTTGGGGCTTACTTCATGAAGCTTTTCCTCTTGCATATGATTATACTTGTACGGCTTCATTCCTGGTTCGTGTATTATGCCACAATATGCACCATATTGAGTTAAGCGATTTGCAAGCTGGGTTGCCTCGCTCCTGTGTTTACCCCTACGTTCCCGATTGTTCGGCTAGGGAGTAAAGGGATCACCTCTGCGATTGTCACGATCGGGTCACCCGAGCCGGACATCAGACTGGGTGAAGCCGAAAGCTAGCACTCTTACTGTTTTCAATAATGGTCAGCACACAACGGAACTCATGAGTACAAAAAATCTATTGCACAAGTCTCATATTAACAATGAGCACCGAAGAAAGGTATCGGTGGGGGTACTATTTTCTTCGAAGATGCTTCTTACACTTTATCGATAATATAGCATAAGTTCCACGAGCGCTTTATGCGTTCTGACCTTATGACCTGATTGCCTGGTTATCGGAAACACCGTCAATATTCTCGACAGATGGAGTACATAACACTTTTAGGTCCTTGACCGAAGAGGGAGAAGCCGACGGTCGGTTAAGACGCGTTTAAAGTTCGGTTGAACATATATATGATATAAATACTTCGGTACATAGAATCATTCTTTTACCCAACTCACTTGGGGGCTCTTATGTTTATTTGAGCCGTTTTATAATAAGTGTTTTTCTTCTCAGTCGTTGCAGAGTTATTATTATTATTTATCACTCCTTTTCTCGACACGAGTGTGCGGTCACTAGCCGGGGAGCCTAATTTCTCTCTCAAAACCGCTAGAGTTTAGTTTTCTAAACTTGCCTAATGAGAAGTACTACACCTTCGGGATCGGAGACTGAAGCCGTAGGCTGACCCGCTTGAAGTCTTGAGATAGGATGTGTCATGTTAAAGCACGGCAAAAGCATTTTTTTTCTAAAGTCCAATTTTCGGATTGGCACCGAACACTTGATCTTGTTCGGACGTCATGTTTTTACGGACGTTTTTTGGTTTTCCAAGCTTTTGGCACTTTTTAACTATTTGTGTGTTTTCAGCACAAGTCTCGGAGTGCAACGCCGGACACCTTTAGAGATTCGGCAAAAACATTCTCGGATATTGCTATATATGCACCAGTTTCGAATTGTGTCTTCGGTCAATAGTTGGGTTGCCCGGCTCCCGCGCTTGCCTCCTATGTTCCGCTTTGTTCGGCTAGGTGTGCAAAGGGAGAACCACTGCGATTGTGCTTCCATTTCGCATGGTCAAGTACCTCGATGGAGAAAGCGGCCCGGTGTCACAATAGGTGTAAACTGGTCGGCGATCCGATGGCTATATTAAATGACGGGCCATTCATAAAATTGGCGAAGTGTTTCAGCTTGACCTTGGTATGGCGAACACTACCGGGTGCTAATGGCGGCCTCCCAAACCAAATCCTCAATATTTTGCTCTTACATTGGAGCTGAGGTTTCATGATCATGCTTAGCATGACAACCCGAAGAAAGGAACCGATAGCGGGACTATTTTCTTTGAAAGACATTTCTTACATTAAACAGTAATATAACATATCTCTCTGCGTACCTTTGTTTATAAAACCGTATGGCCAGATTGCCTTGTTTGTCGTAAATCTTTGCCCTCATAAAGGCTTTATAAAGTAGGACAAACACTCCTCGGCTACTGGCCGAGGAGGTTGAAGCCGATGGTCGGTCAACAAAGTTTTGTACAATGCGGATCCGAGCATTAATGACCTAAAGTACTTGGATACATTGGGTCATTACACATAATTTGTGATTTTGCTATGGATATCGATCCTTAATTGACCACCCGTGCCGCATTAAGGCTCGGGGCCTCTTGGCCGGGCTTATTATTTACAAATAATAAAGGGCACATCAATCCCACGATGCGGTGTTGCCACCCGACCAGTGTCTCGGGGGCTCTTGCATTGCTGTTCTATGCGAGAAAATTTTAAGTCTGTCTGATTTACGAGGAGATTTTGATCCTCGGGTTGGTCGGCCGCACCAACCCGAGTCTCGAGGGTGAGCACGCCGCTTTTGTGTCGAAGTATTCTGCCGAGCTAGGACTTGATCCTCAGGCTGATTTTGCAAATCAACCTGAGTCTCAGCGGCTACTGGGATCAGCGGTCTTACGTCATCCTTCAGGTGCATCTCAGGTTTTAGACCGATACACACCTTGTGGGCTACTGGCTATGTATCTCGGCAGAGAATAAATTGCACCAATCAAAAATATTGACAAAAATCGGCCCACATTCGGGGTGGTGCACCACCTCGGAAGCAGTTCGGCATAAAGCTCGGACGCTAGTGGCTGGCTCCATAGAGGGCATTTCCGGCATTAAGCTCGGCTAAACTCCTTCAAACTTCTTTGAACCAAGGTGATTTACGACACCTCGGATACATTACGGCGTTGGAGCTCGGATACATAGTCCGGCGTTGGAGCTCGGATACCGTCCGGCGTTGGAGCTCGGATACATAGTCCGGCGATAGAGCTGGGAAGAAGTCCGGCGTTGGTGCTCGGCTGCAAAAGATACCTCGAATGCAGTCCGGCGTTAGAGCTTCAGACGGAAGAGGACACCGCCTCCGGGAATAACTTCAAACCCGAGGTGTGGCATAAAAATAACAAGGCATTGATAAAGGCGGAAGCGTAAAGGGCTCCTCGGATACCGGCGTGTAAACTCGTCGAATGCATTTTGGCGATCCTCAAGACCGAAGATGAGAAGATTTGTTGAACCAGTTTTCAAGACCGACGACTGAAGATGAAGAACAGTTCGGAAGAATCGAGGAGCGTCCCTAAACTTGAAGACCGGTTCAGGGGGCTACTGACGGTGTCCTGGACTAGGGGGTACTCACCATGTCGTCTCCCGATCAGTTGGATTGGGCAGAGGATCCCCATGGCGAATACTCATGGGCAGTCCGGACAGCTGCCGCATACAAGGAAGATTCCACAAGACTTGGCGATCAAGACAAGGACTCCTCCCCCACCGGTGTATTCGGCTAGGACTCTTGTTATCCTAGGCCTCTGGTACATTATATAAACCGAGGCCAGGCTAGTCAATAGAGAGACAACAAACAATCATACCATAGGCTAGCTTCTAGGGTTTAGCCTCTCTGATCTCGTGGTAGATCTACTCTTGTACTACCCATATCATCAATATTAATCAAGCAGGAGTAGGGTATTACCTCCATCGAGAGGGCCCGAACCTGGGTAAAAACATCGTGTCCCTTGTCTCCTGTTACCATCCGCCTAGACGCACAGTTCGGGACCCCCTACCCGAGATCCGCCGGTTTTGACACCGACACATGCCAAGGAAAGTCCCATCCGGACACGGGACGAAGTCTTCAATCTTGTATCTTCATAGTCCAGGAGTCCGCCAAAGGTTATAGTCCGGCTACCCGGACACCCCCTAATCCAGGACTCCCTCAGTAGCCCCTGAACCAGGCTTCAATGACGACGAGTCCGGCGTGCTGATTGTCTTGGGCATTGCAAGGCGGGTTCCTCCTCCGAATACTTCATAGAAGATTTTGAACACAAGGGTAGTGTCCGACTCTGCAAAATAAGTTCCACATGCCACCGTAGAGAGAACAATATTTACACAAATCCATCCTACTGACGTATTCCACAGCGTGACATCACACCACGACCAAGCCTTTATTCGAATCGTTTTTACTGTCCCACCTCAGCGCACTTAGCGAGGCGGTTTCCTTGGCATGTCTTGTCAAAGCAAAGATCGTGTCCCCTTAATCCGGGATTCTCATTAATACGGGCGTGGGTAACCCAACCGCACCATTAATTACGGCGCTTGGGAGATAAGCTAGTTTTACCAGGCTGGCGGGGGCACATAGTTTCGTCCGCCCATATAAGGGGATAACGATCCACCTTTTTCATCTACGCCTTCTTCCTCCTTCGCTTATTCATTTCACAAGACTTTTCGAGCTCCAGCGCCCAAGTCCGCACTTCCCACCTCAACCTTCTCCAGCCATGTCCGGAGCCGGAGGCAGGTGGATGGCCTCCTCCGTCACGGAGGGGCACATAAGAAAGTTGAGGAAAGTCGAATACTTGTCCAACGACATTGTGCACCGGCTTCCAGATAAGGGGCAGCTCATCCCCACCCCCAGGCCCCAGGCCCCATGAGAGGGTGGTGTTCCTCCCCCATTTCCTCCGCGGCCTGGGCTTCCCACTCCACCCATTTGTCCGGGGGCTCATGTTCTACTACGACCTGGATTTCCACGACCTGGCCCCGAACTTCATCTACAACATCTCGGCGTTTATCGTCGTGTGCGAGGCCTTCCTCCGCATCAAGCCCCACTTCGGCTTATGGCTGAAGACCTTCAATGTCAAGCCGAAGGTAGTGGGCGGCCAGCAAGCGGAGTGCGGAGGCGCCATGGTGGGCAAGATGCCCAACGTTACATGGCTCGAGGGCTCCTTCGTGGAAACCATCAAAGGGTGGCAATCGGGGTGGTTCTACATCACCGAGCCGCGTGACCCTGAATGGGCAGCGGCCCCCGAATTCCAATCTGGCATCCCCACACGGCTCACCACCTGGAAAGAGACGGGCCTATCATGGGGTAATTCGGGAGAGCTGACCGGACTCGAAACCTGCGTCCAAAACCTGGTGGACAAGAAGGTTAAACTTGTCAATGTAGTCCAGGTCATGCTCATCCGCCGGATCCTCCCGTGTCAGCGACGGGCTTTTAACTTGTGGGAATTCGACCCGTTCCAGCACCAAACTCTGACCAGGCTCTTCGACACAACGCACGAGGAAGCCTGGAAGGTGCTATTCAAGGGCGCCGAGGTTCCCCCTCCCATTACCGAGGATCACGGATTCTGCGCGAAGCGCCAAGCCAGCGTAGTAAGCTTGTTTCACCCTTACAGGATACTTGTTTTTCATAGTTTGACTCTATGTGGGATCTAAGCTCCCGTTCCTTTGACAGGACTGGCAGAAGAAGGCCGGACAGATCGATTATCCGGCTCCTTTGCCCGAAGGTCCAACAGATGCCCACCTGGCGAAGCTGCTAGTCTCGGCACCTTACGTGGTGCCAGAGAAGAAGGCCAAGAAGAAGGTCGTGGGAACCCGGAAGAGCTCCCGGTGCCCGGTGGAGCCGGACTCATCGTCCGATGACACCGAGGCGGGCTCCTCCCATGAAAACGAGGAGGAGGAAAAAGAGGTCTCTCCCCCAGCGGGGGGGGGGGGAGAAGAAAAGGAAAGCCGCCCCAACTGGGGAGGCCGGGGGTCCAAGAAGGGAAGGACCCTTCCTCCGGGCTACTCCGCCAATGCCGACGACGGCGAAGAGGAGTGGCCATCCAGGGCCAAGCCCCTGGCAAAATCGTAAGTATCCGGATACCAGAATTACTCATGGCGCTCCTTTATTGCACATCACCTTCTGACGCCGAATATAATCATGCAGTCCGCCCCGAGCCTAGGTCCGCGTGTCGTCGAGCGGCTCCTTAAGCTCGTCGGATGTGAATAGCACTTCACTTCCGACCGCCTCCTCCCCTCGCCCTGCGGATGATGCCGAGGTGGAGTCCCAAAAGGGTCCAAGCCAGGAGGAGGTGGTCTGGAGGCGCCGCCCGAGCGACCTCCCGGACTCAGCGCAAGGGGACAAAACCCCAAGGGCTCCAAGTCCAGCCACAGGCACGACACCGCACCGGAACCTTTCACGGTTCCGAGTCCGCAGCGGCCCCCTAGTAAGAAGGGCAAGCCTACGACACCGGTGAACTCCGTCCAACCGGAGGCACCGGATAATTTGCTAGAGGTGCTTTACGGCGCCTCCATCGACGAGGAGCACCACACTATTATGAGTGCGGTGATCCAGAAGGTTCAGTCCGCCAAGGGCGGGCTGAGTGAAGCCTGTGCCAGCCTTCTAACAGGCTTTGAGGTATGTATTTAAGATATGTAAAAATATTACCGCATAGACAGTAGCCCCTGATGCTTAGTTTGGCGTTCGGAAAGAAAAGCCGAGCTGAGGATCTAAAAGATATACGCAGGAGTCTAATATAAATATGTCAATATGGGAATGCAGGCTGCCGCGACCTCTGCCCAGCTACTTGGAGAGGTCGATGCATTGAGGCGAGCCTCGAGCGGTCCGAGAACGAGCTCGGCCTTGCCAAGAAGCAGCTCGAGGACAAGGAAGGTAAGTAATACCTTATGTAAGTATATAAAAAAGATGTGGTTGCAAAAAATGACAGGACCAACGTGAGTATTACAGGGGGCCACAACCGAGGTGGCGACCCTGAAGGAAGCGCTATCCAAGGCCGAGGACAATGCGACCGTGGAGCACACCGAGCGAGAAAAGCAGGAGGCGCGGGTGGCGGAGGTGCAGCGAGAGCTCCAGGCTCTTGTGAAAAAAACACGAGAGTTTGGAGCTTTACTCAAAGAATCGAGAGTCAGAGCTCGCCTCGGCCCTTGAGAGCGCCAAATCTGCCAAGGATGAAGCCCAAAAAGCCCTCCAGGAAATTGAGGCGATGAAGAAGATAGCGGCGGGTAAGGCATTCTTTATGCAAAGCAAGCACGTGAAAGTAAATTACTTCTTACTTACCCGAGTCCGGAGCTCTCCAGGAGCATTCGCAAATCTTCCCCGCAGTGTGTCCGACGCTGCCGCATTCTACCGAGCCGAGGAGGGGAGCTCGACGGAGAAGGTGTTACGGTCCCGATATCGAGGCGGACACCCGGTTCTTTGAGCGACCAGCTGAAGCAGCTGGTCGAGCTTCATAAGGTGGCCGAACAGGCCATGAAGGGCCTTATAGTCCGGCTATGGCCTGTGGAGGTCATGCTTGGGAGCTACTTTGGGCTGGTGAGGCGGCTGGCGGATGCATGTCCACGACATGAAGTCATCAAGTGCTCCGTATGCATCAAAGGCGCCCATAGGGCCCTTGCCCGTGTTAAAGTGCACATGGGCAAGATGGATGTTGAGAAGCTGGTGACAGATGGGCCACCGCAGGGCAAGGAGCATCGCAAGCCCGAGATGTATTATGAGGGCGTCCTGAAGGGTGCCCGCCTTATGGAGGATGAATGTTCCGAGGATGTAATTTTTGAGTAAACTCGCTTGTGTTATCCTGTGCGCTGAAAACTTGTTCATATGTGCTAAGCAATGATTTTTGAATTTAAAATATTACCTTCTGTGCGGCCGTTTATTAAATCTGAGAGATGGCGAGTCGTAAACCGCCCCCATGCCACGAGTCTTTGGGGTGTTCGGGATAAACCTGAGCGCTCTTGTTCCCATTCTTGGGTCCTTCGAGGGAGGCGCTCAGCACAGAGAACAAGGCAATCAGACTATAATGCTTTATCACTCTCACTTAGCCATATAATTCTATAATTTTAAATTTCGCCGAAGCCCCTAGTATTCGGAAGACCGAGTTCGGGGCGCTATCCACACCTAGGCCGCACAAAGCCGGCTCCTCGCTCTAAGCGGCATAAGTCTTTAGGGACTCGAAACCTCTCGAGCAGCGACCAGCTCTCGCCCTATCATGACGGCCAGTTTTAGCTTTCTCTACTGAGGTGCTTAACCCAGCTCAACCAGGGCACAATCGAAGTAGTTCTCCCAGCGCTACCTTAGCCGATATAATGGAACGTAAGGTACCAAAACATGGGAGCTGGGCAAACCCAACTATTGACCCAAGACATGATTCGGAGCCGATGCATATAATGCTATAAGTTCGGGTATCGACTTTTCGTGAGAGTGTTTGGACTTCTCACACCATATTCGGGGTACTTAAGCCCCTGGTGTATTGGCCGTACCAAAGTGTACGGTTGCCATGTAATGTCATAACTGAACATATTTACATAAAAAAGGAATGCAATAATAGACAAAAGCTATGTATTGTTTATTCGAAAAGGCTGCGGTAAAAGCACAACGATACAAATAGTGCGATAAGCAAGAGATGGGATTATTTGACATGTCCCCCTCCAGGGGCGAGCTACGGGATGGTATGTAAGACATATATTTAGCTCGTTATAGAGACCACCTGGACATTCGACGTAGCTTTCTGCCTCCCTGGCTGTTGCATCGTGTGTTCGGCGATTGTACTGCCGGACAGGCCTTCCGGAGAGTGGAGTCCTGAAAGTAAGAAACAGGGAATGACAAAATCGGGAGCCCCTGGTGCGGTTGGGCCGCATATTGGGCATGCCGTGGTCGTGCCCCTCCCCCTATGCCCATGGTATTTCCAGAGCGTAATTGTGTACGCGTAGTACTGGTTTCGCAATTTCGCGAGGGCTGGGGTTGGGGCCGCATTGCTATGCTTGCTCGGAACGTGCCAGGCGGTCTTGTTGTAGGTTACTCCGGGCGTGCTTGACGGTGTCCGAACGTGTAAGAGCCGGACTGGATAATTGCCGTGAGAGGCTACTTTGTGCTTCCGCCGCGAGGGCCGCCGTGTGCTCCTCTATTCGGAGAGAGCGTTTGGTGTTTCCGTTGACCGTAATGACTCCTCGAGGGCCTGGCATCTTGAGCTTGAGATATGCGTAGTGCGGCACCGCATTGAACTTTGCAAATGCGGTTCGTCCGAAAGATCGCGTGATAGCCATCGCGAACGGGACCATGTCGAAGATTAACTCCTCGCTTCGAAATTATCTGGGATCCAAAGACCACCTCAAGTGTAACTGAGCTCGCAGTTGGCCTCTACACCTGGTATGACGCCTTTAAAGGTCGTCCTTGTGGGTTTAATCCTTGAGGATCTATGCCCATTTTAGCACTTTATCTTGATAAAGCAGTGTTCAGGAATCTTGCCGCCGTCCATAAGGACTCTAGTGAGGTGAAATCCGTCAATGATTGGGTCTAGAACCAATGCGGCGAATCCGCCATGGCGGATGCTAGTGGGGTGGTCCCTTCGATCAAAAGTGATCGGGCAAGAGGACTGAGGGAGTTCCGGACTAGGGGGTGTCCGGATAGCCGAACTATTATCATCGGCCGGACTCCAAGACTATGAAGATACGAGATCGAAGACTTCGTCCTGTGTCCGGATGGGACTTTCCTTGGCGTGGAAGGCAAGCTTGGCGATATGGATATGTAGATCTCCTACCTTTGTAACCGACTCTGTGTAACCCTAACCCTATCCGGTGTCTATATAAACTGGAGGGTTTTAGTGCGAAGGACGAACAACAATCATACCAAAGGCTAGCTTCTAGGGTTTAGCCTCTTTGATCACGTGGTAGATCCACTCTTGTAACACACATCATCAATATTAATCAAGCAGGACATAGGGTTTTACCTCCATCAAGAGGGCCCGAACACAGGTAAAACATCGTGTCCCTTGTCTCCTGTTACCATCCGCCTAGACGCACGATTCGGGACCCCCTACCCGAGATCCGCGGTTTTGACACCGACATTGGTGCTTTCATTGAGAGTTCCTCTGTGTCGTCACCGATAGGCCCGATGGCTCCTCCGATCATCAACAACGACGCGGTCCAGGGTGAAACTTTTCTCCCCGGACGGATCTTCGCATTTGGCGGCTTTGCACTGCGGGCCAATTTGCTTGGCCATCTGGAGCAGATCGAAGCTACGCCCAGCGTCAGTCAGATTTGGAAGATTTAAACTATCTGGACGATATCCGCGGAGACTTGATCTTCGACGGATTCGAGCCGCAGCCAAGCGCGCCAGACTGTCTCGATGGGCATGATCTAGCTCTGCGGCGAGCGGTGCCACGGAGGCCGCACAAAGATCCGCTCCGACCCTTAATCCGGGCGGATCCCCGATCGAGGACGAGTGGTTGGACACCGCCTCGGGGCTACAATCTCTACGGCGATCGAGCGAACTCCATCCTTGTCGCTGCGAAGACCTTGGCTCCAGGAAGCCGGACTCCTCTCTGGACTTCGAACCCTCCGCGCCCTTGCCAATCGAATCCGATTGGGCGCCCGTTATGGAGTTCACGGCCGCGGACATCTTTCAGCACTCGCCCTTTGGCGACATCCTGAATTCACTAAAGTCTCTCTCTTTATCCGGAGAGCCCTGGCCGGACTACGGTCAGGAAGGTTGGGATACGGACGACGAAGAAATTCAATGCCCACCCACCACCCACTTCATAGCCACTGTCGAAAGCTTACACGACGTGCTCGATTTCGACTCCGAAGACATCGACGGTATGGACGACGATGTAGGAGACAACAATGAACCAGCACCTATAGGATGCTGGACAACCTCATCCCATGATGTATACATGGTGGATACGGCCAAAGGAAATGAAGGCGAGGAGCAACGGGGCGCCACGAAGGATAAATCCCTCGAGAAGCGATCAAAGCGGCAACGTAAGCAGCGAACAAAGTCCCGCCTCAACAAAGACCCAGCCATAGAGCAGGGCGAACGGTGGACAACGAACAAGCTATCAAGCAATCGTCCGAACAAGACAACTTGGATAAACAATCTGTCCCGGCGAAGACAACGGTCCGGACGACCTCACGCCGGACAAACCATTGGAGCAAAATGACCTCGAGAAAGCTACGCCACGGCGCGTAGCCTGAAAAAGCGAGGAGCGGAAGCTCAAAACAGCGGAAGATGCACTCGAGATTAGATGGAGCAAAGTATTCAGCACCGCAGAATAAATACGGCTGACGATCGCCCGAACAAAGAGCTACCCGAAAAGAAAGCTCTTGCCCGAATTGACGAGGAGGCCTTAGAGCCCCCACAATTAAAAAGCAAGAAGGCCACCCGGTCGGATGGACGACCCCACGGCAAAAAGAGAGCGGTGAATGGCGCCACACACAAGCCAATATGCGATCCGCATAAGGATTCACATCAAGAGGATGGCCCAAGTTAGGTCCATCTATGGGCCAAGAAAGCAGGCTCGTCAAAGCAATGCAATGCGCCAAAATTCCGAAGATCACGGCAGACCCAAATATAGGGGCGCCGCACACCCCCTATGTTTCACCGATGAGGTGCTGGATCATGAATTTCAGTGATTCAAACCCGTAAACATAGAGGCATCTGACGGAACAACAGACCACAGATGCGGATCGAGGATTACATCCTCCACATACACATGGCCGGAGGAGACGATCTCCACGCTATAAAAATACTTACCCCTTAAACTCAAAGGGCCAGCTCGGCATTGGCTTAAAAGCCTCCTGAAAACACCATTGGAAGCTGGGAGAGCTCGAGGACGCATTCGGGCAAATTTTCGAGGGACTTATGTCCGCCCTCCGGATGCAGACGATCTAAGTCACATAACTCAACAGCCGGAGAGTCAGCCGGAAATTGGAACATGTTCCTTACTAAAAAGAACCAAATAGTCGACTATCCGGACGCCGAAGCCTTAGCAGCTTTCAAACACAACGTCCGAGACGAATGGCTCGCCAGACACCTCGGCCAAGAAAAGCCAAGAACAATGGCCGCATTAACAAGCCTCATGACCCGCTTTTGCGCGGGAGAGGACAGCTGGCTGGCTAGATGCGATACCGGCGACCCGAGTACATCCGAAACCAGGGATGGAAATGGGAAATCACGACGCAGAAGAGATCAGCGCCGGAATAAAGAAAATGGACCAAATAGTACGGTGGTCAACGCCGGATTCAAAAGCTCTCGGCCGAACAACAAAACACTGCCCCTAAAGGATAACATTGACGAGCTATCCAATCTAAACAAGATTCTGGATAGACTGTGTCGAATACATGGTACCTCCGGGAAGCCTGCAAACCATACCCACAGAGATTGTTGGGTCTTCAAACAGTCCGTGATCAACGCCGAACACAAGGGGCTCGACACACCAAGTAAAGATGACGACGAGCACCACAAGCAGAACCCCGAAAAACAAAAAACTTTCCAACAGGAGGTCAAAACAGTAAACTCACTTCACGTGATCAAAAGGAAAAACAAAGCGGCACCCCCTAAAAGGCGCCGCTGCTGGTTGTCAAAACCAATCACCTTCGACCATCGGGACTATTCCGATAATATCCGGAACGCAGGATGGACTGCCTTGATATTGGATCCTATAATCGACGGATTCCAATTTACACATGTCCTCATGGATGGCGGCGATGACATAAACCTGATATATCAGGACACAATCCGCAGGATGGGGATAAACCCAACCAAAATTCGCCGTAGCAACACCTCCTTTAAAGGAGTAATCGCCCGCCCATACGCCCTCTCGCACGGGCTCCATATTGCTAGAAGTTGTGTTTGGCTCATCCGACAACTTCCATCGCGAAAGGTTACTCTTCCATGTCGCCCGTTTAAAAGTAGCCATCAAGCACTATTGGGACGAAGCTTTACCGCTTTAACGCAATACCGCATTATGCATCTCTAACACTTAAAATGCCGGTCCACGCGGCATCATCTCGTTAAAAGGAAGTATTAAGTGTTACTCGAGCACGGGAGAACGGGAGACTGCCTTGACAGCCCCACGCTATCCGGCTCGCTAGGCAAAGAACCTGAATTGGTCATTCAAACCTCGGACACAGCTAGACGAGTCCGGCGCCTACCAGCGGCATACCCCCATACGAGGGGCCGCATGCATATATATAACAAGAGACAATAAAGCTCAATTTTGTTCAATTCTTCGAACCGTACTCTGTTCATTTAATATTAAGTACATCTTTCGCACGCTCCTTTTTCTTTCAAACTAAGTTCCTCTCTTTTACAGATGAACAACGTGCTACACCCATCCAGGATACGGCACAACGGAGACACAGGCGCAGACGTGCAGCAGGGACCCGTTGCAAGGATTCTTTTCAGATTAAGACCCTGCGTAAACCTTTTTTCACTGTCTCTTGTTGATATAAATTCCCCCAGTTCCTTAAATATAAGCGAGGAGGAGGCTGGTGCTTTGGCATTGGCCGCACCAGAATTTTTTGCGCGGACCTGGACACAAAGGGCTTAGGGCCTTATTTTGCCCATTTTCATAAAGACCGAATACCTTAGGGAGTATTCGGCGTCTCGAGTTAGGCCTTATATGCATCAGCTCCGAATCATGTCTTTGGTCAAATGTTGGGTTGCCCGGCTCCTGTGTTTTGCTGCCTTGCGTTCCGTTTTCACGGCTAACGCGGCACCAGGAGAACTACTGCGATTGTGCCCCGGTTCGGCCAAGGCGAGCACCTCAAGAGAGAAAGCCGAAAACCGATCATCATGATATAGCGAGAGATCGGTCAACCACTCGATGACTCACGAAATGTTTAGAATTCCTCCGCATTAACGAAGGACGGTTTTCGGTCAGGCACATACGCACTCAATTGGGAGAGTGCGGTGCCCCGAGGGCTATATAGTAGCCCCACCCTCGAACTCCTATGGCTAAGTGAAATTGATAAAGCATTATAGTCCGGTTTCCTGGTTTGCTACGCTATCACCTCCTTAACAGGACCAAGACGTTGGATTAAGTGTGAAAAAGCGCCTTTTTTTGCAAACACCCCCGCACTATGTGCGTGGGGGCTGAAGCCAAGGACTGCCATCTTTCAGGTTATATACACAGATACATAAACGGCCACACAGGGAGTAGTTTACTACTTGAACGCACAAGTATAAAAAACACTTATATTACATTGAAAACATTGTTTTCACAAATCATACATGTCATTTAAACATAATATCCTTCGAGCACTGCGTCTCTATTAAACGAGCGCCCGCAGACTTCTTCAAAGTAGTGCTCGGCAGGTACTCGGCCTTTGTCCGAATCCTGGGATGCAACGTAAGTGGCCTTCATCTCTGCCCAGTATGTCTTGACACGGGCAAGAGCCATCCGCGCTCCCTCAATGCACGCCAATCGCTTCATTGTGTCGATACGCGGCACCGCACCAAGAAACTGCTGCACTAAACCAAAATAGCTCTTCGGCTGGGGTCCGTCCGGCCACAAGTGAGTCAAGACATGCTTCATGGCAAATCCGGACAATCGATTCAGCTCGGCCCATTCGGCCAACCGATCGGTCGTGGCGGAAGGACGCCCGGACTATGGAATTGCGGCGAATATAGTTCTTCCCTTCAGGCCCCTTCCGGCCCGGAAGTGCTCAACCGCGTCCACAAGGTTTCGCCGCCAAGTCCAGATAAGCATCCTCTGAACTCCACAATTTTTCCAAGCGAGCATCTGAGGGATCTGTATATTTCCTCTGCAGCAGAAACGGTTTTCCGGCCGCAATTGCCCTGGCCTGACTCAGCTCCTCCTTGGCAGCTCTCAAAGCCGATTGGGCATTCTTGGATTCGGCGGCGGCCTTCTTTAGGCCCTCTTGTTCCTCTTGACGCTCTTTTTCAAGAACCTCGCATCGATCGGTAGTACTCCTTAACTTTTTGGCCATATCGGCCATCTCCTCTTACTTGGCGGTGAGCAACCTGCTCGACTTCTAGCTCTTGACGCCTTTAAAGCGGCCGACATTACTCTGGCTTGCTCTTTCGCTCGGGCGAGTTCTACCCGCAGCTCCTCAACGGCAGCGGCACCATATGCATTAAGCATACAAGCGATGAAGACATGGGCGTCAAGCTCCCTTACCAGGTGTCCGCATAGAAGTCACATAACTTGTGACTCGTCAAACCGTTTATTGACCAGCGCGATGTTCGCATCCGCCTCCTCAAGCTGCCGCTTTAGTTCGTCATATTCATCAGTCCGGCTGGCCACCGGACGCCCCGCCACCTATTTAGGAGCGGCGGTATGTTAAAACAGAGAATTTGATCCTCGTCACGTCGTCAATTTTGACAACATACCGAGTCTCAGGGGCTACTATCTATACATGGCACATTTTATATGCATAACTATCAGAAGGTACAATATTTTTTGCGTACCTCAAACCCGTCGCCAAGAAGCTTCGACAGCTTCGCAATCCACTCCGGGATGCAACTCTTTCAATCACCGTACCCATTAGAGCACGGTGATCTTACGAGATAACCGCCGCCCGAGCAGATCCTTCACTCCTCCGACCACACACCACTTGGCGCCGGGACCTTCCGCCTCACGGACTTGGGGGAACCCTTCGCGACGACACCTCCGGGTCGTCCGCTTCACATGAGGGTGCGACAGGTGGAGGCGTTTCACTCTCCATCATCTCCGGAAGAAGATTCCCTGAAGACGAGCTCTGCTGAGAAGGGCTGAGGTCCGAACTACAAGGTACAATTTTGGTTATCTTCATAAATAAATATAGGGATGTTCCTTATTTACAAGACCCCTTCTTTCTACTTACGGCTCGCTGGAGGGTTGATCCCCTTGGGAAAATAATGCGGCTGGGTTACTTCCTCGGTACTGGACTCTGCCGAAGATTCCCTTCCTTTCTTTGAGGCCTTGACCTCCGGATCTTCCAAGCGGTCCTCTTCTCTCCTCGGAAGGTGGGACTCTTAATCCCTCCTTCCTTGATAGCCTCCTTCGCAGAGGCGATTGCTCCCTGCTCCTCCCTTCGCCTTCTTCAAAAGGCGCGACCTTCAACATCTTGGTCAACATGGGATCCGGTGTGGTCTCCGGGAGGAGCGGACACCTTATCAACTTTGCCTTGGCTATCCACTCCTGTTCAAGAAACGGCTCCTTTAAAGGGCATATATATAAAATAAATGAATGAACAGCTTGTCCGGTTACAGGACTACTTACTTGAGTATCTGGGCGATTGCAGCTTAGTCCTGCGTCCTCGGTCAAGTCCGGACACTTCTCTTGTGATCCAAAGAACAATTTATACATCTCCACGGGCGTCGTGCCCATAAAATTTTGGAGAGCTCGTGGTCCCTCCGGATTGAATTCCCACAGGCGGAGGGGGCGATGTTTGCAGGGCTGAAGGCGCCGGATCACCATAACCTGCGCCACTGCAACCAGATTGATCCCTCTTTCCTGGAGATCTCGAATACGGCCCTGCAGCAGGGGAACATCCTTGGATGGCCCCCAGTCGAGCCCCTTGTTGACCCATGACGCTTGGCCGTTGTGGTGGACCTGGCCGGAAGGCGAGGCGCCGCCCATTTGGTGCCCACAGGAGCGGTGATATAAAACCACTCCCGTTGCCACAAACCAAGCTCCTCTTGAAAAGAGCCCTCGGGCCACGGAGCATCAACACATTTGCTTATGACCGCCCCTCCGCACTCTGCTTGCTGCCCCTTGATCGTCTTTGGCTCCACCTTGAAGGTTTTGAGCCACAATCCAAAGTGGGGGGTAATATGGAGGAAGGCCTCACATACAACAATGAATGACGAGATATGGAGGATGGACTCCGGATTCAAGTCATGGAAATCAAGCCCATAATAAAACATGAGCCCCGCACAAAGGGGACCGTCGGGAAGCCTAAGCCCCGAAGGAAGTGGGACACGAACACCACGTTCTCACCGGGCTCAGGAGTGGGAGTGACCTGCCTCGAGGCGGGCAGCCTATGCGAGATCTCGCCGGTCGAGATACAGTGTCTGCAGCTTTAGCACATCTTCTTACGTGGACGGCGGAAGACATCCATCGGCCGTCTTTGGTCGGAGCGGACATCGCCGAAAGTCCGAAGTGCACGAATCTGAAGCTTTGGGTGTTGGAACTCGAGCGCCAAAGGCGAACTCGATGGAGGGTGTAAAAGAAGAGGGCCTTGGTCTCACTATAAAGAGGTTGAATACCAAGAGCCCACCCCGTGGTCGATTAGGACTCGCCTTTGATAGAGAAGGCAGGCCAACGGGCACGGTTGGGTTACCCACGTCCGTATCGATGAGGATCCAGGAATAAGGGGGCACGATCTACGCTTTGATAAGACGTGCCAAGGAAACCGCCTCGCTAAACTTCGCCGAGGTGGAACAATAAAAACAATTCATATAAAGGCTGGCCGTGGTGTGATGTCACGCCGCGGAATACATCAGCAGATCTGTGCAAAAATATTCTCTCCACGGTGTTATGTGGAACTTGTTTTCTGAGCGGACACTATCCTGGTGTTCAAAACCTTCTATGAAGTATTCGGAGGAGAAACCCGCCTTGCAATGCCGAAGACAATATGCGCGCCGAACTCGTCGTCATTGAAGCCTGGTTCAGGGGCTACTGAGGGAGTTTCGGATTAGGGGGTGTCCGGATAGCCGAACTATTATCACGGCCGGACTCTAAGACTATGAAGATACAAGATTAAAGACTTCGTCCGTGTCCCGGATGGGACTTTCCTTGGCGTGGAAGGCAAGCTTGGCGATACGGATATGTAGATCTCCTACCTTTGTAACCGACTGTGTAACCCTAACCCTATCTCGGTGTCTATATAAACCGGAGGGTTTTAGTCCGTGGGGCGAACAACAATCATACCATAGGGTAGCTTCTAGGGTTTAGCCTCTTTGATCTCGTGGTAGATCCACTCTTGTAACACACATCATCAATATTAATCAAGCGGGGCGTAGGGTTTTACCTCCATCAAGAGGGCCCGAACCTGGGTAAAACATCGTGTCCCTTGTTTCCTGTTACCATCCGCCTAGACGCACAGTTCGGGACCCCCTACCCGAGATCCGCCGGTTTTGACACCGACAAGGACCACAGGTTGAACTTTGGGGCGACTGGCTCCAACGCATATACGTCCCTGAGTGCACGCTTCCGCTCCCTTTTGGGGATGTGGGTTGTGTATATCATGTTCACCGTCCGCACTTGTGGGGGGAAGCCCTTACATTCCCCTATTGTTCGTGACGGGGCTCCTCCTCGTCATCGCTTATGCAGCCCCTTGTCGCTGTTTTCGGCATTTAACTTGCCTGCTGTTTGAACACCCAACAATCCATGTTGGTGTGATTGGCTGGTTTTCGAAGTGCCGTGTATCTGGCACGAGCGATCGAGTATTCGGTCCAAACTGGACGGGCCCGGAGTATATCTTTTAAATGACTTTTTCCGCTGACCGTGTTTGGAGCCTCTGAATCCGGCATTAACTGTCGTATCCTCAGCACTGTCGCCGTTAATGCGGCGATTGTGCTTGTTGCGACACGACCTGCCATTGCTACCCTTGGTATCCGAATTACCAGGGTTCTTGGTCATGTTATTACTACGAGCTAGCCAGCTGTCTTCTCCCGCGCAAAAGCGGGTCATGAGTGTTGTGAGGGCTGCCATGGATTTGGCTTTTCTGTCCTAGGTGCCGGGCAAGCCACTCGTCACGGATGTTATGTTTGAAGGCTGCAAGGGCCTCTGCGTCCGGACAGTCGACTATTTGATTTTTCTTGGTTAGGGACCGTGTCCAGAATTGTCTGGCCGATTCCTCTGGCTGCTGAATTATGTGGCTTATGTCATCGGCGTCTGGTGGTCGCACATAGGTACCCTGGAAATTGTCGAGGAATGCGGCTTCCAGGTCCTCCCAACAACCAATTGACTCTGCTGGCAAGTTGTTAAGCCAATGCCGAGCTTGTCCTTTAAGCTTGAGTGGGTGGTATTTGATGGCGTGTAGATCATCACCGTGGGCCATGTGAATATGGAGGAGGTAATCCTCGATCAATACCGCAGGATCTGTTGTGCCATCGTATGATTCGATGTTGACGGGTTTGAAACCCTCGGGGATTTGATGATCCATTACTTCATCTGTGAAGCATAGTGGGTGTCTTGGGCGCCTACATCTTTGGGCTATATCACGACGTAGCTCAAATGAGTTTTGTATACTGTGTTCGGCCCGGCCGGTTTTGCCATATCCGGCGTGACGATTATCGTCACGTGTCGTGGGGCGCCCACGCGATCCGTAGATCGATCTTGTGTGCCTTGCCTTGTCCTCTAATATATATCGCAGGTCTGGCGCATTCCCCGCGCCTTGATATTTTTTGAGCGACGCCGGGGTGTGGCTTGAGTGGAGGGCCGAGAGGCCTCTCTGTCGCGGCCATGAGGTGGCCGGTCGGCCGCGTCGTGCGCTGGTGATGTAGGTTTGGGTGCTTCTTCCTCTAATCGAGGTAGCAGCCTGCGCTTTGGGTAGCTCTTGGAGGGGCATTCGAGTCCGTACTCTTCGGCCGCAAGGACTTCAGTCCATCTGTCGGCTAGCGAGTCTTGGTCAGCCCTAAGTTGTTGCTATTTTTTCTTGAGGCTGCTCACCGTGGCCATAAGCCTGCGTTTGAAATGCTCTTGTTCGACGGGATCCTCGGGCACGGCAAACTCGTTGTCATCGAGGCTTGCCTCGTCTTTGGAGGGAGGCATGTAATTATCGTCCTCTACCTCTTTGTCTACCGCTCTTTCATGAGGGCTGGCTTCTCCATCCTCCTGTGCTGAATTCTGCTGGTGGGGGTTGTCTTCGGCACTGTCCGGGGTGTTATTATCTCCCGTGCCGGAATCGCCGTTTTTGCTTTGGCGGGATTTAGAGCGGCGTCACGACGCCGGGCGCTTAGGCTGCTTCTTGGAGGGTCATCCTCCGTTGTTCCATCGCCGTTCCTTCTTTTGGGGTGTCCACCATGTATATGTCATCTGACGAGGTGGCCTTCGATTGCCCTCTGCGCTGGTTTTTGGTCGCCTCCTTCATCGGTGTCCATACCGTCGATGTCTTGAGTCGACGTCGAGCATGTCGGTTAAATCATCGGCAAGTGGCTACGAAGTGGGTGGTGGGTGGGCTTTGAATTTCTTTGTCGTCCGCATCCCAACCTTGCTGACCATAGTCCGGCCAGGGCTCTCCTGATAAAGAGAGATACTTTAGTGAATTCAGAATGTCACTGAAGGGCGAGTGCTGAAAGATGTCCGCGGCGGTGAACTCCTTGATTGGCGCCCAATCGGATTCGATTGGCAGGGGCGCGGAGGGTTCGGAGTCCGGAGAGGAGTCCGGTACCTTGGAGTCACGGGCTTCGCAGAGGACAAGGATGGTGTTCGGCTCGATCGCCGTAGAGATTGGAGCCCCTGAGGCGGTGTCCACCCACCCGTCCTCGATCGGCGCAGTCGGCTCCGAGCTAAGGGTCGGAGCGGACATGGGTGCGATCTGTGGCACTGCTCGGGCGGCAGAGCAGATCATGCCCACTGTAATAATCTCTGGCGCGCTTCGTTGTGGCTCGAACCCGTCGAAGATCAAGTCTCCATGACGTCGGTGCGATTCAAACTTCCAAGTCTGACACGATGGCGGGGGCGTAGCTTTTCGATCTGCTTCCAGATGGCCAAGCGAATTGGCCCGTAGTGCAAATCCGCCGAATACGAAGATCTTTCCGGGGAGAAAATTCTCAACCTGGAGCGCATCGTTGTTGATGATCGGAGGAGCCATCGGACCTAAAGATGACGACACAGAGGAACTCTCAATGAAAGCACCAATGTCGGTGTCAAAACCGGCGGATCTCGGGTAGGGGGTCCCGAACTGTGCGTCTAGGCGGATGGTAACAGGAGACAAGGGACACGATGTTTTTACCCAGGTTCGGGCCCTCTCGATGGAGGTAAAACCCTACTCCTTCTTAATTAATATTGATGATATGGGTAGTACAAGAGTAGATCTACCACGAGATCAGAGAGGCTAAACCCTATAAGCTAGCCTATGGTATGATAGTTGTTCATCCTATGGACTAAAACCCTCCGGTTTATATAGACACCGGAGAGGGCTAGGGTTACACAGAGTCGGTTACAATGGGAGGAGATCTACATATCCGTAACGCCAAGCTTGCCTTCCACGCCAAGGAAAGTCCCATCCGGACACGGGACGAAGTCTTCAATCTTGTATCTTCATAGTCCAGGAGTCCGGCCAAAGGTTATAGTCCGGCTACCCGGACACCCCCTAATCCAGGACTCTCTCAGGAAGCGTTAGCACAACGCGGTTGATGTAGTCGTACGTCTTCACGATCCGACCGATCAAGTATCGAACGCACGACACCTCCGAGTTCAGCACACGTTCAGCCTGATGACGTCCCTCAAACTCCGATCCAGCCGAGTGTTGAGGGAGAGTTTCTTCAGCACGACGGCGTGGTGACGATGTCGATATTCTACCAACGCAGGGCTTCGCCTAAGCACCGCTACAGTATTATCGAGGTGGACTATGGTGGAGGGGGGCACCGCACACGGCTAAGAGATCAATGATCAATTGTTGTGTCTCTAGGGTGCCCCCTGCCCCCGTATATAAAGGAACAAGGGGTGCGGCGGCCAGGAGAGGGCGGCCGGAGGAGTCAGATTCCCACCGGGAGTAGGACTCCCTCCTTTTCCTAGTTGGATTAGGACTTGGGGGAAGGAGGAGAGAGGGAAAGGAAAGGGGGCCCCTCCTTGTCCAATTCGGACTTGGGGGGCGCGTGCTGCCCCTTGGCCGCCTCTCCTCTTCCTCCACTTGGGCCCATAAGGCCCAATAGCCTCCGGGGGGTTCCGGTAACCCCTCTGGTACTCCGGTAAAATCACTATTTCACCCGGAACACTTCAGATATCCAAACATAGGCTTCCAATATATCAATATTCATGTCTTGACCATTTCGAGACTCCTCGTCATGTCTGTGATCACATCCGGGACTCCGAACAACCTTTGGTACATCAAAACATATATACTCATAATATAAGTGACATCGTAACGTTAAGCGTGCGGACCCTATGGGTTCGAGAACTATGTAGACATGACCGAGACACGTCTCCAGTCAATAACCAATAGAGGAACCTGGATGCTCATATTGGCTCCTACATATTCTACGAAGATCTTTATCGGTCAGATCGCATAACAACAAACGTTGTTCCCTTTGTCATCGGTATGTTACTTTCCTGAGATTCGATCGTCGATATCTCAATACCTAGTCCAATCTCGTTACTGGCAAGTCTCTTTACTCGTTCCGCAATACATCATCCCGCAACAAACTCATTAGTTGCAATGCTTGCAAGGCTTAAGTGATGTGCATTACTGAAAGTGCAACTATCCCTAGGTGGTTTTGGTAATTCATAACAACATATAGCTCATTGAGCTAATACTATTCCAAGACAAATATTTCAGGAAAGCTCAATGAATGGCATGGCATGGATGATGAAAGTCGATCCCTCAAAATATTAAGGACAAAGGATTGGCTCAAGCTCAAAAGCTCAAGACTCTTCATTTTACATTTTAGTGATCCAAGATCACACTGAGTCTATAGGAAAAGCCAATACTATCAAGAAGGGATGAGGTGTTGCTTAATGAGCCTTTTGCTCCATGTGCTTAGTGATATGCTCCAAAACCCTCCACTACTTTCTCACATCCACAAATGACCTAAACCCAAAGTCAAACTCAGCCCTACCGATTCTTTCTATCCGGCGCCACCGAGTTCAGAGGTCATAGCCACTGCCACAAACCCTAGGCAAATCGGTTTCACCGATAGGGATCTCGGTCTCATCGAGATGGGATTGTAATCTCTCTGTTTCCCCTTCGTAACATTTCGGTCTCACCGAAAGAGCGAATCGGTCCCACCGAGATTACAATGTAAACTCTCTGTTTCCCTTTTGTAACTTTTCGGTCTCACAGAAAGAGCAAATCGGTCCCATCGAGTTTACCTGACCAACTCTCTGGTTAGCTAATTAGCAAAATCGGTCTCACCGAGTTTGTGTAATCGGTCTCACCGAGATTACGTTATGCCCTTACCCTAACCATATCGGTCCTACCGAGTTGCATGTCAGTCCCACCGAAAACCCTAACGGTCACTAGGTTTACTAAATCGGTCCGACCGAGTTCTATGATTCGATCCCACCGAGTTTGGTAAATTGTGTGTAACGGTTAGATTTTGTGTGGAGGCTATATACCCCTCCACCTCGTGTGGAGGCTATATATACCCCTCCACCTCCTCTTCATTCGTGGAGAGAGCCATCAGAACAAACCTACACTGCCAACTTACCAGTTCTGAGAGAGAACCACCTACTCATGTGTTGAGGCCAAGATATTCCATTCCAACCATATGAATCTTGATCTCTAGCCTTCCCCAAGTTGCTTTCCACTCAAATCTTCTTTCCTCCAAATCCAATCCTGTGAGAGAGAGTTGAGTGTTGGGGAGACTATCATTTGAAGCACAAGAGCAAGGAGTTCATCATCAACACACCATTTGTTACTTCTTGGAGAGTGGTGTCTCGTAGATTGGCTAGGTGTCACTTGGGAGCCTCAGACAAGATTGTGGAGTTGAACCAAGGAGTTTGTAAGGGCAAGGAGATCGCCTACTTAAGTGAAGATCTACCGCTAGTGAGGCAAGTCCTTCGTGGGCGACGGCCATGGTGGGATAGACAAGGTTGCTTCTTCGTGGACCCTTCGTGGGTGGAGCCCTCCGTGGACTCACGCAACCGTTACTCTATGTGGGTTGAAGTCTCCATCAACGTGGAAGTACGATAGCACCACATATCGGAACCACGACAAAAACATCAGTGTCTCCAATTGCGTTTGAATCCTCCAAACCCTTCCCTTTACATTCTTGCAAGTTGCATGCTTTATTTTCCGCTGCCTATATACTCTTTGCATGCTTGCTTGAATTATGTGAAGATTGCTTGACTTGTTCTAAAATAGCTAAAATCTGCCAGTCTAAAATTGGGAAAAGGTTAAGTTTTTATTGGTCAAGTAGTCTAATCACCCCCCCTCTAGACATACTTCAAGGTCCTACAAGTGGTATCAGAGCTTTGGTCTCCATTTGCTTTGATTTCCATAGCTTTTGGTGGTCATAGCCTTGGTTGCACAACCTAGGAGAGTATGGCGTCTAGCAAGGGAAATTATCATCGTAGAGGTCCTTACTTTGATGGCACTAATTTTGCTAGTTGGAAGCATAAGATGAAAATGCATATTCTCGGACATAACCCTGCCGTTTGGGCTATTGTGTGTATTGGCTTGCAAGGTGAATTCTTTGATGGGAGAGAACCGAACAAGTGAAGCTAGTGCGGATGAGTTGAAGATGTTGAAATACAACGCTCAAGCTTGTGATATCCTCTTCAATGGATTGTGCCCCGAGGAATTCAACAAAATCAACCGTCTTGAGAATGCAAAGGAAATTTGGGATACTTTGATATGCACGAAGGTACCAACTCCGTCAAGGAATCCAAGTTGGATGTGCTCCAAAGTCAGCTTGACAAGTTCAAAATGAAGGATGGTGAAGGTGTCGCTGAAATGTACTCTAGGCTTGCTCTTATCACAAATGAGATTGCCGGCTTATGAAGTGAAGAGATGACCGATAGATTCATCATCAAGAAGATCCTAAGAGCATTCGATGGAAAATATGATACCGTGTGCACATTGATCCAAATGATGCCCAATTACAAAGATCTCAAGCCTACTGAAGTCATTGGAAGAATTGTTGCTCATGAGATGTCACTCAAGGATAAGGAGGAACTTCACAACAAGTCGAGTGGTGCTTACAAAGCCTCATGTGAAGCCCCCACATCATCAAGTGAGAAACAAACCTTCAATGAAGAATTGAGCTTAATGGTGAAGAACTTCAACAAATTCTACAAGAGTAGAAGCAAAGAAAGAAGCTCTAAGTCAAGATCCTACAATGACAAAAAGATCTTCTAGTCGAGAGCGTAATTGCTACAATTGTGGGCGACCCGGACACTATTCCAATGAGTGTACGGCACCCTACAAAAGAAGAGAAGATTCTCCCAAGAGAAGAAGTAGAAGAGAAGAATCACCACCAAGAGAGAGAAGGAGTAGAGATGATCGTTATGAACAAAGACCCTCACGGAGAAGCACGGATTAGGAAAGGAAGGACAAGTCATCAAAGAGCTACACAAAGCGAAGACATCAAGCTCATGTTGGTGAATGGGTATCCGACTCCGACTCCGACCATCACTCCGAGAGAAGCTATCACTCCGACTCGAATACACTCAAGATGAAGGTGTTTCGATTATAGCACTTGTGTCAACCAACTCCCTACGACATATTTGAATCACCAAATGAAGGAATTGGTAGATGCTTCATGGCCAAAGGTCCTAAGGTAACACACCCCGAGTATGTTGATTTTGATGTTGATGAAGATGACTTCCTAGGTGATGATGATTTACTTGTTGACAACTCTAGTGATGAATACTATGATGAAACGTCAATTAATCATGCTAATCAAGTTGAAATGAATGACAATGATAAGGAGAAAATTGAGCGTCTAACTAAAGAACTAAACACTCTTAAGTTAGCTCATGAAACTATCTTTGAAGATCATCGAGAACTTTTAAGGGCTCATGAGAAGTTACGCTTTGAAAAGCTCAATCTCGAGCAAGAGCATGAGTTCTTAAAGGCAATCAATGATGATCTTCAGAAGAAAAGTTCTTCTTACATTGCCAAGCATTTACTCTTATCTACTTACATGCCTCAAGTCAAGTCTAGTAACAAGAACAAGAAAGATTCTTCTTCTAGTAGTAACAAAGAACAATGCTAAATCCAATATTGTTGCTTCTAGTAGTTCTCTTGATTCCACTAATGATCCTCTTAGCCAAGTTACACTTGAGCAAGAAAACAGCTTATTGAAGGAATTATAGAGAAAGGTGTATACAAGAGTCTTGTCGGGAGTAAGCAATTTGAGGAAATTATGCATAAGCAAGGAAGGCCTTTGGAAGAATCAAGGTGTTGATTTTGAGCGAAAGTTCAATGCCAATGGAGTTGAGTGGGAAGAAGATCAATACCCCAAGACGAAGTTTGTTCCTCAACAAGAGAAGTATGATCCTACTTCCTTCAAGGGAACACAAGCTCAAGATGATCTTCCACCACAAGACCACAAGAACAAAGGCAAGGACAAGCTTCAAGAGGAGATTGATGCATTTGAAGAAGCACCTAAGGCCTTGGTCAAGTGGATTCCCAAGACTACGTCAAGTTGTACTTCATCAAGTATAACTACTACACCAAGGATTCCCATCAAGTTGATGTGAATCCCAAAGAAGAAGAACTAGAGAGTTCTTGAGGGTGACTCCGCCAACATTTTTCACTCATATCATTATGGCAAGGAAAAGTGCAATCAACTTCCATATCTTGCACTAGTTCAAGGAGTCACAAACCCTCATGTTGGTAAGGCAAGGGACAAGGTAACCTAATGTTTTCATGGACATCATTTTGTGTGCGCATCACTCTATGTCTATGGATATTCTTGTTTTTTCCTTGTGGGACTAACCCATGTAGGTATTGAAAGTGCAACTCACTCCAAAGGATTGCTCCAAACGATCTCAACATTGAGCATCCACATCTTCAACACCTACATGAAGTCATCATCGACAAAACCCAAGGTTAGTTTATCCCTCTAAGGGGGGATCTCACATCTAGGGGGAGCTTAACTCTAAGAATTGAGTCAAAGCAACTCTAATGATGTGAACACATAAATGCTTTATGTAAAAGTGGTAACCCCACTTGAGCTTAAGCGATGAGTATGACCTATGATCAAATGTTCTCATTTGACTCCTAAGTCAATATACTCATATATAGATGACCTAGTCATCGCCAATTGTTTGATAGATGCTAGAATTGGTTGTGCATGCTTTGTCACATATTTCATTTGTCATTTTATTGTGTGATCATGTTGGTTGCATATTTACTCATTCGAGGACATCCACTTGTTGTTTTGATTGTTTGGCTTTTCTTTCTTTGGCCAAGTGGATGGACAAGAATGCCTAAGAACCTTCTCTAGCTATCTATGCTTTTCTCGTCTCAAACTCTATTCATGCTACATCACAAAATTTGATCAAGTCAGATTCGAACCACTACTGTGTGAGGAGCACTTTCGAGTCCCGATTCATCATAGACTTAAACTTCCAAAACTTCTTTGTGATTTTTGGTGCGACCGATTCCTCCATTTCGGTCATACCGAGATTACTAAGTCGATCTAGGTTTTCATCTCGGTGCAACTGATTTGTACTTTTCGGTCACACCGAGTTGCTATAACTGTTCACAGTTTTGCATCTCGGTGCCACCGAGTTGTACCACTCGGTCACACCGACAGGGTCGGGCTATATATATCACACGGGCAAAATTTGGAAACTTTCTCCGAATCCTTGCACCCGCGCATAGCTCGCACTGCCAACTTGGTCTACGGATCGTCGACTTCGTCGCCAGCCGCCTCCAGTCGCTGGTCTCCGCCGCCGTCAACGGAATTCTCCTCCGCCGTTGCCGCCGTAGCGAGTTCCCGCCAAACTAGGGTATGGACTCGATCACAGTGCTTTCCTCGTCTGATTCTCAGCACATTGTGTACATTATGCATCTTGCCACGATTGAAACACTCCTATCCAGTCAAATCAATCCTTAGAATAGTTGCGATTCGAAAATTTAGGGTTAGGTTTCCGCCGAAACCATCTCGGACCCACTGAGTTGAAAAACTCGGTCCCACCGATTTGGCAAATGCCATTGCACTAGTAAGTCTCGATCTGACCGAGAATTGCTAATTGGTGTGACCGATTTTAGGACTTTGTGAAACCCTAGCAGTCTCGGTGCCATAGAACTGTGACTCGATACGACCGAGTTCACTAGTTTAGGTTCCAAAACTGCTTCGGTATCACCGAGTTTAAAAATCGGTAGATACGGAATGTTTTCAGTGGGAAACTAAAGCTAAGTTTTTTGAATCATTCTTTTGCAAAAATCTCTGCATTTTGTGATGCTCATCCACTCTACCTCATCTATAACTATTCACGAGGTCGTGATCGGTTGAACAGCATGTCAGACCAGAGTGATAGTCAGAAGAAATCTAAAGAGCGGATCCAATTGAGCGAGGGCACAAGTCCCTCAAGCAGCTCAGATGAGGGGAGCAGAAGCACTCCGAGCAATTTGCCCAAGGCTGCCACTAGGTCAAGAAAGAAGAAGACCTTAGAGTCTGAGAATGAGGATTACGTGGCAGTTGAGGATGAGGCAAGCTCCAAGAAGAAAGTGCTCAAGAGGGAGTCCAGCACATCTGCAGTGAAGCCTGGCTTGAAAATCAAAAGGCCAGCAGGTAGAAAACCAATGTCCAAAGCCAGAGTGTCTACTCAAGCTGCTTTGGAATCTCAACCCAAAGAGCATGTTCTTTGAGAGGGAAAGAAAAGGAAATAAAGGGTCAAGAAGACCATGGCAAGAGTGATAGGGAAGCCTTCCATGATGGAAGAGGAAGAAGAAGAGGTTGCAGAGCCTGCACCCAAGGCACAAAAGCTGATGGGTGATGCAATCAAGTCAGGGGCTGCAACTTCCAAGCCCAAAGCTGCCTCCAAGCCCAAGAATGCACCCAAGAGGAATACCAGGAGCATACCAGCAGCCGAAAAGAACAAGACCCCATTGCCTGAGGTTGAAGCTGAAGAAGATGAAGAAGGGAAGGTCTTAAGGAAGCTCAAACCCAAGATCCCAGACCACAATGATGCTCATCCTGTGGCTGAAAACATGAAGATCAGGAGAGATAATGGGTTGAGGCTATGGAGAGAGACAGATCCATATGCCACGAGGAGAAGGACTATTGTGGATTACAGGATCCACACCAAGGAGCAGCAGGACTTTTACGAGACTGTCTTGCTGGATAAGAATCCCATAATTTGCGATATGAGATGGGTCAACTGGACCTACATGAAGGAGAACGCAGAACACTACCCTAGAGTATATGACAGCTTCAGTGCTTGTGGAGTTGCTGATTTTGTTGGGAAGAAGCTCACCAACTGGAACGATGAACTTATCATGCAATTCTACTCCACAGCACATTTCTATCCAGATGGCGGGATAGTGTGGATGTCGGAAGGAACCAGATATCGATCTACCATAGAGGAATGGGCAAGCTTGATCAATGCCCCAAAGGAAAGTGAGGATGACACGGACATTTATGGTAAGAAGAAAATGGATCATAGCACAATGTCACACATGTACAAGGAGATCCCCGATGATGCACTTGAGAACTTCAAGTTTGGATCAGTCCATTTTTACCTTTGTCGGGGCTGCCTACGATCAAGCTGGATCTTAAGGCATACTCTATTGCCCAAATCAGGTGACCATAACATGATTAGAGGACATGCAATCAATTTGCTTCATGTTTTTGATGTGCCTGAGAAATTCAAGGTCATGAGCCTCATAGTCGAGACAATCAAGAGGACAGCAGCAGATCAGAAGAGAAGCTGTGGTTATGCCCCACAGATTCAGGAGTTGATAAACTCAAAGATAGGAACAGGAAAGTATCTATTGGATAAGGAACACATGGTTCTCTATCCATATTTTGAGGACAATCGAGTTGTCATGACTGAGAATGAACCATCATCAATGCAAGCTCAGGAGAGAAAGGAGAAGGCAAGGAAAGAGAAAGCTGCAAAGATGCCAACTCTAGCAGAGGCATCTGACTACTTTCTGAAGAACAAGCAGGAGCAGCTTGGTTACTTAATAGCATCAACTCTGCGGATTGAGAAGGGGTTGGCCACCTAACTCAAAACTAGGAGAGCACAGAGAATCATGGAACAAAATTCTATGATCTTGATGTCAAAGTGGCCGAGATTGATCGGTATGGAAGCGATTACAAGATGATATGCGAGGAGAGGAAGGGCAAGGCGACAAGCTGATGCATTTGCGGAGTGCCTAGAGCTCGAGAGGTCAGCTGCAGTACCAACTGACACTGAGCAGATTACTCAGCCTCCAGGCTACAGCCTCCAGCTCAGCCAGCTCAGCCCAACTTCTTCGGCTCCTACCACGTCTACTGATGCGTTCATCCTTGGAGTCCTGTCTACACCAACACCAGAAGACCAAGCCTGAGAGACGACATAGTACTATGCATTTTCTATGAACTTTTTGGTAACTTGTTACCAAAGGGGGAGAAAAAGTATAGATCATAGGCTTCGAGAGAGAGAGAGATTTGCTTTTGTTCTCTCTTGTCTTCTTGGTTGAACTTTTTTTTGCGTTTGATTGCTTGAGATACTATGCATTACCCATGAGACATTGATGATCATGTGTTTGATCATAAGCTACACTTATGCCTTTATGATATTATCTTATGTATCCTTATATGATCATCACTGTGCTTGGTGATGAGTGCATGTATTCAATCATTATTATTTTGAGCGCTCCACCAAGATGTATGTGACATGGAAGAGTAACCCATGAGCCTAATTTCTTGTGCATTTGCAGTCCAAAGCAAATCTTAAGATATGCACAAATTTAGGGGGAGCTCTTGCTTATCACATACTTCTCAAAGCGACAATGTTTTTCAATTTTATTATCATTTGTCGAAGCTTTGATCTATATGTTGTCATCAATTACCAAAAAGTGGGAGATTGAAAGTGCAACTATCCCTAGGTGGTTTTGGTAATTCATAACAACATATAGCTCATTGAGCTAATACTATTCCAAGACAAATATTTCAGGAAAGCTCAATGAATGGCATGGCATGGATGATGAAAGTGGATCCCTCAAAATATTAGGAACAAAGGATTCGCTCAAGCTCAAAAGCTCAAGACTCTTCATTTTACATTTTAGTGATCCAAGATCACATTGAGTCTATAGGAAAAGCCAATACTATCAAGAAGGGATGATGTGTTGCTTAATGAGCCTTTTGCTCCATGTGCTTAGTGATATGCTCCAAAACCCTCCACTACTTTCTCACATCCACAAATGACCTAAACCCAAAGTCAAACTCAGCCCTACCGATTCTTTCTATCCGACGCCACCGAGTTCAGATGTCACAGCCACTGCCACAAACCCTAGGCAAATCGGTTTCACCGATAGGGATCTCGGTCTCACCGAGATGGGATTGTAATCTCTCTGTTTCCCCTTTGTAACATTTCGGTCTCACCGAAAGAGCGAATCGGTCCCACCGAGATTACCATGTAAACTCTCTGTTTCCCTTTTGTAACTTTTCGGTCTCACCGAAAGAGCAAATCGGTCCCACCGAAGTTTACGACCAACTCTCTGGTTATCTAATTACCTAAATCGGTCTCACCGTGTTTGTGTAATTTGTCTCACCGAGATTAATTTATGCCTAACCCTAACCATATCGGTCCTACCGAGTTGCATGTCAGTCCCACCGAAAACCCTAACGGTCACTAGGTTTACTAAATCGGTCCGACCGAGTTCTATGATTTGGTCCCACTGAGTTTGGTAAATTGTGTGTAACGGTTAGATTTTGTGTGGAGGCTATATATACCCCTCCACCTCCTCTTCATTCGTGGAGAGAGCCATCAGAACAAACCTACACTTCCAACTTACATTACGAGAGAGAACCACCTACTCATGTGTTGAGGCCAAGATATTCCATTCCAACCATATGAATCTTGATCTCTAGCCTTCCCCAAGTTGCTTTCCACTCAAATCTTGTTTCCTCCAAATCCAATCCTACGAGAGAGAGTTGAGTGTTGGGGAGACTATCATTTGAAGCACAAGAGCAAGGAGTTCATCATCAACACACCATTTGTTACTTCTTGGAGAGTGGTGTCTCCTAGATTGGCTAGGTGTCACTTGGGAGCCTCAGAGCAAGATTGTGGAGTTGAACCAAGGAGTTTGTAAGGGCAAGGAGATCGCCTACTTCGTGAAGATCTACCGCTAGTGAGGCAAGTCCTTCGTGGGCGGCGGCCATGGTGGGATAGACAAGGTTGCTTCTTCGTGGACCCTTCGTGGGTGGAGCCCTCCGTGGACTCATGGCAATCATACCCTATGTAGGTTGAAGTCTCCATCAACGTGGAAGTACAATAGCACCACCTATCGGAACCACGACAAAAACATCCGTGTCTCCAATTGCGTTTGAATCCTCCAAACCCTTCCATTTACATTCTTGCAAGTTGCATGCTTTATTTTCCGCTGCCTATATACTCTTTGCATGCTTGCTTGAATTGTGTGAAGATTGCTTGACTTGTTCTAAAATACCTAAAATCTGCCAAAGTCTAAAATTGGGAAAAGGTTAAGTTTTTATTGGTCAAGTAGTCTAATCACCCCCCTCTAGACATACTTCAAGGTCCTACAATTACCGAGAGGGCCCAGAGATACCTCTCCGACAATCGGAGTGACAAATCCTAATCTCCAAATACGCCAACCTAACAAGTACCTTCGGAGACACCTGTAGAGCACCTTTATAATCACCCAGTTACGTTGTGATGTTTGGTAGCACACAAAGTGTTCCTCCGGTAAATGGGAGTTGCATAATCTCATAGTCATAGGAACATGTATAAGTCATGAAGAAAGCAATAGCAACATACTAAACGATCGGGTGCTAAGCTAATGGAATGGGTCATGTCAATCACATCATTCTCCTAATGATGTGACCCCGTTAATCAAATGACAACCCATGTCTATGACTAGGAAACATAACCATCTTTGATCAACGAGCTAGTCAAGTAGAGGCATACCAGTGACACTCTGTTTGTCTATGTATTCATACATGTATTATGTTTCCGGTTAATACAATTCTAGCATGAATAATAAACATTTATCATGATATAAGGAATTAAATAATAACTTTATTATTGCCTCTAGGGCATATTTCCTTCAGAATTAACTGCGCTACGCTCCAAAGTAGACAGGGATGAAGTGATACTTGACAAAAGATCCAAGTACACCTCTTTTAAACCAGCGGACGAAATAGTAAAATTCCAAGTCCACCCAATGGACCCTACAAAAACAGCCTCCATCGGGGTACAGTTAAAGCCCGCCGTGGATGCCGCACTACGAGAGTTCCTGCGCGAGAATTGGGACATATTCGCCTGGCACCCCTCAGACATGCCAGGAATCCCACGCAGGCTGGCCGAACACAGCCTTAATATCCTCAAAGGATTCAAGCCAGTCAAGCAGGCTCTTCGGCGTTTCTCCGAACCCAAGAGACAAGCTATGGGAGAGGAACTAGCCAAGTTATTGGAGGCCGGATTCATCAGAGAAATAAAACACCCGGACTGGCTAGCAAACCCGGTGATGGTACCGAAGAAGGACAAATCCTAGCGCCTATGTGTCGATTTCAAGGACCTCAACAAGGCCTGCCCAAAGGATCCCTTCCCCCTCCCCCGCATCGATCAAATCATCGACGCTACCGCATGACACGATTCATTGTGTTTCCTCGACGCATACTCCGGCTACCACCAAATCAAGATGGCGGAGTCCGACCAAGCCGCAACGACATTCATCACACCATACGGCCTCTTCTGTTTCAACACAATGCCTTTTGGGATAAAAAACACCGGCGACACATATCAACGCATGATTCAGACATGTATGGAAAAATAGATTGGCAAAACAGTGGAGGCATACGTAGATGACGTGGTCATTAAAACCAAACACGTCGACTCTCTAATAGACTACTTGAGGCTAACATTCGACAGCCTCCGAACATATGACATCAAGCTCAATCCGAAAAATGCATTTTCGGCGTACCGGCCGGAAAGCTACTGGGCTTCATTGTCTCCAGCAGAGGAATCGAAGCAAATCCGGCCAAAATCCGAGCTCTGTCACAATTGGCTATCCCAATAGACCTCAAACAAATCCAGAAATTAACTGGATGCGTGGCGGCTTTAAGCCGCTTTATCTCCCGCCTGGGAGAAAAGGCATTACCCCTTTATCGCCTCCTTCAACGCACCGAACACTTCGAGTGGACGGACGCTGCCACAGCCGGATTGGAAGAAATAAAAGCCATACTGGCAACCAATCCAATCCTGGCCGCACCAAACATCGGCGAACCAATGTTGTTGTACATCGTGGCAACTCATGAGGTTGTAAGCGCAGTACTCGTCGTCAAACGAGAAACGGATGGACACAAACACCCCCTTCAAAAGCCGGTATATTATGTATCCACTGTCCTCACTCCGTGCAAATCACGGTACCCGCATTATCAAAAGATAGACTACGCGGTATTCATGGCATCCCGGAAGCTGCGACACTACTTTCAAGAGTGTTCAATTACAGTAGCCTCGCAAGTACCACTTAACGATATTATAAACAACCGCAATGCCACGGGCCTGATTGCCAAATGGGCCATTGAGCTCCTCCCGTTTGACATAACATACAAACCCCGACGAGCCATTAAGTCGCAAGTATTGGCCAACTTTGTCGCCGAATGGATGGAAGCCGAACTCCCTTAAGAGTACGTCGCATACTCCAATTGGATCATGCACTTTGACGGCTCCAAAATGCTGGCTGGTTTGGGGGCGGGTGTCGTCCTGACATCCCCAACCAGAGATACAGTTCAATACGTACTCCAGATAATGTATACAGACTCCAACAACGCAGCCGAATACGAGGCCCTGGTACATGGTCTTCGGATGGCAGTTTCCATGGGCATTCAACGCCTGGAGGTGCGTGGGGATTTGAACCTTGCAATATCCCAAATAAATGGAGACTTCAATGCTAAGGATCCGAAAATGGCGGCCTATCGCAACGCCGTACTTAAGATGTCAGCTCGGTTCGAGGGGCTCGAATTCCACCATGTGGCTCGGGAAAACAATCAGGCAGCAGATATCCTCGCCCGCATCAGCGCAAAACGCGATGCGGTCCCACCCAACATCTTCCTGGAGAAGCTGTTTAAACCATCCGTGGTATGGGAAGGGGACGCCGGTAACAATAATCCGGACCCAGTCACAATGCCCGACGCCAAGAACTCTGACATAATCGGAGGCTCTGCCACCGAAATAACAACTTCAGTCCACGTAATAATGGCCATCATCGCCCCATGGACAGAACTATTCCTGGCCTACCTAACTAGGCAGGAACTTCCCAAGGACCAAAATGAGGCACGCTGCATAGTGCGGCGATCTAAATCCTACAGGGTCCATGAGGGAGAGCTTTACAAGAAAAGCACTACCGGAGTCCTTCAAATGTGCATCTCGGAAGAGGAAGGGCGGAAGCTTCTGGCAGAAATTCATGCCGGACTCGGCGGACATCACGCTGCAGCCCGGGCCCTTGTAAGCAAGGCCTTCCAGATCTGGTTTTATTGGCCGACGGCCCGGGCAGATGCACAGGACTTGGTCCAACGCTGCTTCGGATGCCAGCTTTTTGCAAACCAAAGCCACATGCCACCTACCGCCCTCCAAACAATCCCCATTACCTGGCCCTTCGCGGTCTGGGGCCTTGACATGGTTGGGCCCCTTAAAGGAGGAACCCATAAGAAAAAATACTTACTGTTCATGGTGGATAAATTCACCAAATGGATAGAAGCCAAACATGTTAAAACGGCTGAATCCGGACCGGTGATAGACTTCATATCCAGGGCTGTACACCGTTATGGCGTCCCCCACAGCATCATTACTGACAACGGCACAAACTTTATGGACGACAAGGTAAAACTCTAGTGCAGCAACATGGGCATTAAGCTCGATTATGCTTCCGTCTATCACCCACAAACTAATGGTCAAGTTGAGCGAGCAAATGGTCTTATCATGAGCGGCATCAAACCCAGACTAGTGCAATCCCTAGAGGAATCTAACACGCACTGGGTAGAGGAGCTCGACTCTGTACTCTGGGGTTGCGGACCACGCTGAATCGCACTACCGGAAACACACCCTTCTTTATGGTGTCTGGCGCTATTTGGCGGTTACGCCTGCGACATAATTCATGACTCACCTCGAGTGCGTATGTACGAAGAAAGAGAAGCCGAACTCGATCGGCAGGACAATCTGGACACCCTGGAGGAGGAGCGCGACGTGGCCAAAGCCCGTTCCGCATTCTATCAGCAACAGGCTCGACGATATCAAAGGAGAGATGTACGGGCCAAAACTTATAATGTTGGCAAACTCGTTCTACGCCTGCCGGAGAAGAAAAAGAACAAACTCGAGCCCAAATGGGAAGGTCCCTTCATTATTGACCAAGTTCTGACCGGCAGAGCATACCGTCTGCGGGATGCATCGGATAACCGACTTGAGCCGAACCCTTGGAACGCAGCCATGCTCCGAAGATTCTACGCCTAGCGCCGGACTCTATGTTCGTCTCCTTCCTCTGTCCATTTTTATATACACATTATCTGTTTTTCTTTCTTTCTTCGATTTCTACTTTCTCAAGGCCTTCAAGGGCTAACCTGTGCCTTGCTTGCACACTATTGACGCGCTAATCGCGCTCATTATACGTGGGGGCTTCTTACACAGAAGCTTAATCATTTTTCTGGGCTTTATGCCCCGCACATGTGTTATTCTTCCGCATGTACCTTTTCTTCGCCATTATATGCATCGATATGACTTAAGTTTTGGCCAAGCTGGGTTGCCTTGCTCTTGTATTTATGTCCTACGTTCCCGTTAATTCGGCTAGGGCATAAGGGGAGCACCTCTGCGATTGTTACTGCCAGGTCAGCCGGATGTGTACCTCAGACTGGGTGAAGCTGAAAGCTAGCGTTCTTAAGGGAATATTCGGTAGGTGAACAAAAGATGATTTTTATTTATTTTCCATATGTGCCCCCAGATGTTTTCCTGCGTCTCTTCTCGCAGTCTGGACATGCACTTTAGGGCATGCATGCCCAGGGAAAGAAACCCTTGATGGAACTATTCTCCTTGGAAGATATTTCTTACTACCCATGTAATATAACATAACTAGTTGGGCACTTTTCTGTTCAAGCACTAATGACCCCTACGCCTGGTTTCCACGCATACCCCGGTTCTTATATAACTGAGCGGGTATTCGGATACACTCCGGACTATCGGGTCCCGAGGTTGAAGCGAAAAGGTCCGCCATGACAAATGATCTACAATCCGGCTAGAAGGCATTATACATGTCGATTTCATTACATAGTCATTTAGACTGACTGAATTCCTCTTCTATACCATCCAACAGGCTGTCTAACCAGCAATCCTGTTGGGAATACTTAGCGGCTAATTCTACTTGCCCGTACACTAAGTTGACGGGGATGTCTATCCCATCGGGCCCCACGGGTCCGACCTCGGCCATGTGGTTTGGGTCAGCCTTGGTATACCGCGTCTTCACCATGGCCCAGGCTTACCTGGCACCTTGATGGCAGGCCGATATCTTCCATAATCGGAAGCGCCACCGCGCCCCCTTGAGGTTCTCCGCAAGCTCTCGAATGCCTGCTGGCAGGGCGACGGATGGCCACAAGGCTTGGGAAATACCCTGCATCGCCTGCCGAACTTGTTCATGCAGTTGCGACAGCTCGGACAGAAGACCACCCGCAGACCCGGGTATCTCCTCCGTAGGACGACCCGTCAGCATACCTGCAGACATAACTTTGTTAGCCGGCCTCTTCGCCGAACTCTTTTAAGGGTTCGTTTAAGCACTAACAAAAAATGCCGCGTCGAAGCCGCTTATTCTCCTTCACGGAGTCCGCAAGCTGGGCCCGAACATCTTTCAGTTCCACGCTCAGCTGGGTATTAGCGTCTCGGAGTTTATTTTTCTCTTCAATGATGCGCGATAGCACGCGCTCGCCAGCATTTAGCTGTCGTTCAGCACGTTTCGCATTCCCTGGCACGGCCTCCGGATTTTCTCCGGAGTCATCTACAACAGCTATTGTTAGACTTGCAGGCACGCTGCACATATATCTGGTACCTGCCAATTCGCAGCATAAACCCAGTAGTTACCAGAGGGGGTCTTCTTGGACTCCTCTTCTGCGACAAGTGCGGCCTGAGATAATTGGGTATTATTTTCTTTCAATACCTGCGTAAGTCATGATCCTTAAATTAGTTATTCTAATTGCTTCAAGTCTCAGGGGCTACTGATATGTATAATCATCAAATTTTCTCACCCGTATATCCTTTACATACTGGTCCGTGGCTCTGGCTAGACCATTTTGAGCAGAACGGGTGTACGCATCTCCAGAGTTGAACGCATTAAACGCCTCCTGGGAGAAACAAGCGTCACGGAGTACGGTTCAGTGACGCCTGTGATTCATGGCGCTCTCCACTTCAGAATTTGTAGCGGATATCCTATCCGCATCCTCTGTATACGGAGCATCCAGTGTTTTCCTCGTGTCAGGCTCCGCCTCCGTGTCCGGCCCTGGAGCCCGACTGGTAGAAGCGTGATTGGTGACATCTCCGGATATTATCTGGCGAGCGTTCTTCCTTCTAGGAAATGCGGGTGTAATTATGTTTTTAAAGACGACAAACCGCAGAGTGAGGTGTTGCATCATACCTCTGCGCCGGCGCCTCCGTCCGGACTGCCTTCCATTTTAGCCTGTCCGGCTTTGGAGCCCCTTGTTGGCGAATTGCCGCAGGCTCGGTATGGCGTCCCGAGGACCTTCCCTATAAAACACCGTTTGTATACGGTAGGTGAAGTGCGTAAAAGAAAATCCATTTCAAAGTTTGGGACTCTGGTCTCATTTACCTGCGATGCTGGGAGTAGCCCGGGGTAGTCGGCTGTAATGGCCACCATGGCGTCATCACAACTTAACTGATAGAAAATCCTATCGATCAGCTCCACGAATATGTCCGGATCCTCCCTGAGGCCGGGATCGAGGGCCTGTTCAGGGTCCTTTGGTTGTGGAGGCGGGCTGCTTATCTCCCTTACAGCCTTACGCAGCTCCTGCGTTGAAATTGCAAGGTAAAATATTTAACTGTAGAAATGCGGAATTAGTAGGCATAAAAAGTGGCAGCCTACCCAGCTCGGAGGATTGTACATGGAGAATACATCCTGTGGGTTGATACGGAGGAACTCCTCTTCCGCTCCCTTGTACAGACCGGACAAAATTTTTTTTGACTGTGAACTATGGGGCAAAACCCCCACAGCAATTCATAACTTTATTAAAACCAGAAAGACAGTTACAACAACATGATTACAAGAGGTAACCAAAAGTAAAAGAAAAGATTAAACTTAAGGTGCAGGAAAGAAATCCACTTGAGCAAGTCATCCTTGTAGCCAGATTTCATTCTGTGCTGCATCAGAGTCATGTCATGTTTGAAAGCTCCTCTCCATTTATTGAAACTGGCCCTCTCCCGTCTGAAAACCTTGGCATTCCTGATGATCCAAATATTCCAGCAGGCAATAAAAACTACTTCAGTGAAGAAAGGCTTATCAAAACTCCTCTTTGTTTGGATGACCAAATCAGACATTGAGCTTCCAGCCGACCAATCAATCTGCAAATAGTTCCAAACTCTGACACTGAAATTGCAGTTAAAGAAAAGATGGTCTCTGGTTTCTCTTGCTTGAAGGGGGCATATCTTACAGGCAAAACCATCATCCATGTGCCAGTGTCTCCTGTCAACCATATCTTTGGAGTTGAGTCTGTCCATGATGAGCATCCAAGCAAAAACCTTGATCTTAGAAATGCAGGGAGGATTTCCGGATCCGGCCTGACAAGGGGTTGAAGATTTCATTCCGAAAAGTATGGCAGTAAAACAGCTTGGGTTTGTAAACCTTTGAAGAGCCCTGCCATAACCACAGGTCCTTGCAAGTATCATCTCTTATGTGGGAGACTAACATATCTCTTATTAAGTTTAACTCGTCAAAAGTTTGAGCAGACAAAGGTCGGTGGAAGTGTTGGTATAAGTCCGTGGAATTGAACATATCCTTTACTGAAATCCATGGATCCTTGGCAAAAGAGAATAATCTTGGAAATCTAGACTTCAAGCTAGAAACTTCATTGCCAAGATTCCAATTGTCACACCAGAAAAGAGCAGTGTCTCCAGTATTTACCTGCACCCAGGAGCAGTCTCTAAAATTCTGCAAGACCTTGCAAATATCCTTCCACCAAAAGGAGCCACAAGGGGATGTTCCCTGGGGCATTCCATCATAATAGTATGAATCCAAAATTAAAGACACCCAAGGTAGATCTTTTCTGTTAAGAAAATTACTAGCATGCTTGAGAAGCAAAGCCACATTTTGAACACCCAAGTTCAGAATACCAAGACCACCCTTGTTTTTTGGTCTACAAATCAGATCCCAAGCAGCAAGAAGAGATGGTGCAGGCTCATCCCTATTTTTCTCCACAGACATTGTCTTTGAATTCTTTCCAGCTGCTTGAGGATACCAGCAGGAACAACCAGACTACCCATAAAGAAAATTGGTATGGAAGACAAAGCAGAGTTCAAGAACTGCAGCCTCTCACCTTGATTAAGGAAGGAGGAGCTGGCAGTCATTCTCCTTTCCATACAATCCACAAGAGGCATGAAGTCAACCATCTTAGGTCTTGTAGTGCCCACAAGCAAACCAACATAATTAAAAGGCATCTTTCCAATTTGGCATCCAAAAGCAGAAGCAAGATCTGTCATGACTGCATTTTCAACATTAATAGGAATGATGAAAGATTTATGGTAGTTAACATCAAGGCCTGTGGACTATGAGAACACCATCAGCATATCTTTCAGGGCTAGAAGCTACTGCCTGTCAGCAGGTAGGATGATCAGAGTATCATCAACATATTGTATGACAGGGTAGTCTTGATCATGGCAAGGAATAGGCAGCTTAAGGATACCCTTGCGGAACATATCATTAATCACGGTTTGCAGTAGATCAGCAGCTATCACAAAGAGCAGAGGTGAAACAGGGTCCCCCTACCTTACCCCTTTTTTGCAAATGAATTTCCTCCCAGGGACACCATTAAGAAGGACAGAAGAAGTACCAATGGCAAGCAGCTGCTTCATCCATAGGATCCACTTCTCATTAAAACTTTTGTACCGGACAAATTTTTGCTAAGGCAGCAGGCGAGTCTGGCCCCTTGCGGCCGCAGCGGGAGGCATCATCTTCCCCGTTGAAATCCCACATAGGGTGGCCCCGATATTGAAGTGGCTGCACCCCTCGCATAAGGCATATTGACATAACCTCGGTTATTGCCAGTCCTGATTTAGCCAACGCCTTTATCCGGCCCATCAGGTAGAGAACGTCTCTACCATCTTCCTCCCGAGGGCTCCGTGGCCGCCAGCTCAGGCGCTTCTTCAAGGGAGCATCATCAAACTCAGGAAGGCCGATCCGAACAGGATCTGGAAGGGGGACGTCCTCCATATAAAACCACTCTGAAGGCCAGTCTTCGGACGTCTTCTTCGTGGTACCGGATAGGTAAACGGTCCCGGCGATGCGCCATATCTCGGCTCCGCCCACTTGATATATCAACCCCCTCTGTGTACGGGGCACTAGGCAGAACAACTTCTTCCACAGTGCGAAATGAGCCTCACAGCCCAAAAACAGTTCGCAAAGGGCTACAAAGCCGGTGATGTGCAATATGGAGGTAGGGGTAAGGTTGTGCAACTGGAGGCCGTAGAACTCCAGGAGCCCTCGGAGGAACGGATGGATTGGAAATCCGAGTCGTCTTAATAAATAAGGACGAGGCATACCCGCTCTCCCTTGGAGGGGTTGGGAAAGCTCTCCGCTTGCTCCCCGCCATTATAGGTGGCGATCCCAGCGAACTAGGACCATATATGCTGGAGGAAGAAATCCCTGGGTCTGCAGCTTTACTAATTGACTGTGCGGGACGGAACACTTCTCCCAGTCCCCGGGCTTAGGGCTGCTGGAGCGAGAAGAGGAGTTGCGCTGGCCGGCCATAGATGGATTCTTTCGGGCGCGCTCCGATGAAATGCTCGCTGAGGGAGAATGGTGTGGTTCGGATATGAGAATCCTCGTCTCTTTAATAGACAGTTCATTCATGAGAAGCGCAACATTTACGAGAAGCCGAACACTATTTAACAGGTACTCAGGGTTTGGAGGAGAACCCGCCTTGCAATGCCGAAGACAATCTACGCGCCGGACTCATCGTCATTGAAGCCTCGTTCGGGGGCTACTGAGGGAGTCCTAGATTAGGGGGTAACTGGACAGCCGGACTATATCCTTTGGCCGAACTGTTGGAGTATGAAGATACAAGATTGAAGACTCCGTCCCGTGTCCGGATGGGACTCTCCTTGGCGTGGAAGGCAAGCTTGGTAATACGGATATGTAGATCTCCTTCTTTGTAACCGACTCTGTGTAACCCTAGCCCCCTCCGGTGTCTATATAAACCGGAGGGTTTAGTCCGTAGGACAACAACAATCATACATAGGCTAGCTTTTAGGGTTTAGCCTCCTCGATCTCGTGGTAGATCAACTCTTGTACTATCCATATCATCAATATCAATCAAGCAGGAGTAGGGTCTTACCTCCATCGAGAGGGCCCGAACCTGGGTAAAAACATCGTGTCCCTTGTCTCCTGTTACTATCCGCCTAGACGCACAGTTCGGGACCCCCTACCGAGATCCGCCGATTTTGACACCGACAGTGACACTCCGGGGTAGATCAGAACAAAGCTGGGTTGGCATTTTGATCTGCGGAATACAACTACTTTGACCCATCCTAGATATGGATAAGGTACTGGAGTTTGTTTCCCCTAGTCATTCCAGAATAGAATGGCTTGACGGACCACAAGAATAATAGGCATCGATGAACACGATTGCACACATACTCTTGACTATCAATTGATAGATGATGGTCGGAATACAACTGAAAATGGACAACTCAAGGAGCATATGATTTTCTGAGTTGCGAATGCATAGATTAGTATGTCGAGCAAAGCTCAACATTTCTTCCAGATAACCTGCAAGGTAAAGGTAGAACCGGCAGAGTCACAATATAGAATGGAGAACTCATCAAGAGCACTCTCATTGTGATCCTTTGGTTCAGGAGAACTTTTGCCATGATGGTTCATGGTATTGGAAGAATGATATACCACGGACCTTGAGGACTATCACAAAGGTTACTAATATCCTAAAGGAACGAGCAAACACTATCAACAGGAGGTAGGTGGAGTGAATCTTGGGTTCAAGGACCTAGAAATGGAATACCTACTAACTAAATAACATCACGAGATGCTTTCGAGAATGGTGGCCAGAATCATCACACTGGGAACACAAAACATGGCTAGATTACTAGATGATCCTCTAAGACACCTAGGGTCATAATAATAGCTCCAATATATATGTCGAGGCAACAGAGTACCTCAACTTGGCGGTTAGTGTGCTTAATCTGGCCCAAAAAGGACATCGAAAACAGAGGGAAAGGATTTTGCAAATGCATCAGATTGTTTAGAAACCTGGGACGACTCGGACAACATAACGGCTGTAAATGCTCATAAAGATTTGAGACATCCTGCAAAATGGTGGCATAACAACTCAACATCACAATATCAAGGTTCTGAGGCCATCTAACAACACACTAGAGTAGTAGAAACTGAACCGAGGCTTGAGACCAACACTCCTAAGAGTCTACAGATTAGTAACACGTGATCCTGATAGAAAGGTGAAAAGCCTAGTTCTTATACCCCGTGGAAGAGAAGAGGAAGACTCATATCAGAAGGCCATAGAGTAAAGGAGTAAAAAGAGCCTTACGTTCCCTTCCACAATCAATTCCCTTATATAACTAAAGCATTTCTAGACTCGACTTCGGCCAGTTTGGCTTGGTAATCCTACAGGCAGTCAGGCTCTGATACCAAAGCTGCCAGGACCCCAATCCTAAGTCACACTGATCTCGCATGTAACACATCATATCACTTTGCGGCCTCACGCATGGTATTCCCACGAGTGCCACATTACGGCGCCCGGGCCGCTTATGCAGCTTTTGGCTCACGTATATGATAGTGTCGCTAGCATCCATATGACAGAGAACCCGTGCCGACATGACTAGACGTAAACCCAAAGTGGCACTAACTTACAGGAACAGGCATACATGACCCAGCAACGAACGTGTCGGTCATCAGCGAGTGAATCCGGGCTATAGCAGCTGGGCTAACAGGACTCCAGAGAATCTGGGCTGTAGCAGGCTAATAGGACTCCGATATACACCGTGTGACATTTCCCCGAAGGGACACACACAGGAACGAAGAAGGAAACATGCCGGCCAGCCTAAGTGTTCCAGAGCAGTAGCAAGCTACCATTGCTCAGTGGAAGCACTAGGAGACATTTCCCGGTAAGAGAGGCTACCAAGGATAAACAACTAGGTTGTCGGATCCCACACATACCATTCATTTCAAATCATACACACAATATGCTCGATATGTGCAAATACAACATGGCATCACAACAAAACTCTACAACTCAAAATATTTATGCATTAGGCTCCGAAGAGCCAGATATTACAAACATGGGTTTGATGACTGAGCATTCAAGTCATACAAGCATAAGCACAAGCGGAAGCTTAACTTGTCTGAGTACAGACAACCACAAATTAAAAGGCTGAGAAGCCTGACTATCTACAAGACCCTGCTGAGGGCACAAGATCATAGAAGAGGTAACAAGCTAAACGTCGAAGTCCACACGGAACTACTAGCGAGACTGAAGTCTCTCTGCAAAAACATAAATTAAGCAAACGTGAGTACAAATGTACCCAGCAAGATTTACATCAGAACTAGCTACATATGCATCAATATCAACAAAGGAGTGGTGGAGTTTAACTGCAGCAAGCCAGCTTTGGCTCGGGGCTATCCCGACCTACGACTGCAAGTAACTCTTTTGAGGTGGCGCACACGAGTCCACATATTCACCATAACAATACACCACTATGGATCCGCTCCCGTCCCCCTACGAGAAGGCCATCCATTTCACTCACGCTTATCTTGCGCATTTTAGAGTACCCACTTTCACTTGTCTATGAAGTGTACAGGCAACCCAGAAGTCCTTTACCGCGGTCACGACTATTCGAATAGATCATTTAGAACCCTGCAGGGGTGTACTTCTTCACACACGCTCTCGCCACTTACCACCATGTACACGTCGTGTATCTCGGCAACCTTCAAGAGGAAGCCTGGCGAGGGAGTCGGCCACGACCTTCCTAACCACACAAGTCTCTAGTCCAGGTTTATCACCTATTGGGGTTCCATCCGCAAGGAGATCCGGCCGGGGTGTCGCTCACGGCCCCAAACGATGTGTACAGGGTTCCCAAGCCCACCAATCGGGCGACACTTGGTATACTCGCCACTGCACCTAGTCTATCCCAAGCCCAACTGTACCGGGTGCCATTTGGTAGACTACTAGCACTACCTACAAACACCAGAAACTAGTTGCAACTCCTAGACAGAGATCATGTTGATTAATAAGTCGAGAGAGTTTGGAGTGCCCGGAGCCCAATGTGTGGTAGTAGCTGTTCATGGATCACAAACACAGAACTCAGTTCTTGAGGAAGGTTTCAATGAGATAACCCACCATGTACTCCTACATGGCCTCTCACCACTACCTTTACCAAATCGTGTTCACACACTTAGCTCTCAACAGTAAGACATGTTCGCCACATTCTAATTCATCCTCGATGAATCAGACCCGACTTAACTCTAAGCACTAGCAGGCATGACAACAAGCATGAATGAGTAGGCACAACAGGGCTCAAACAACTCCTACTCATGCTAGTGGGTTTCATCTATTTTCTGTGGCAATGACAGGTCATGTAGAGGAAAGAGGTTCAACTATAGCAACATGTAACCGTTGAATCATTGTTGTCCTAATGCAGTAAAAGAGAGCATGAGCGAGAGAGTGGGATTGTATTGGAATGAACAAGGGGTTTTTGCTTGCCTGGCACTTCTGAAGATAGTATAGTTCTTCATCGATGTCATCGATCTCATCGCCGGAACACGTCTATCGAGAGGGAACAACCACCGGCAACAGAGAAGGAACACAATCAATGCAGTGCAACAATATGATGCATGATCATGACATGGCAAAATGCTGTGGTTTGAGCTAATGTAGCTAACAACGGTTTAAATGAAGTTGGTTTGAACCCGTGGTTCAAATTCAAACTCCACATGTGATTTATTAAATGCCATTTAGTTGAATTGTCCTAAACAGTAGCCAAAAGTTGTTCTAACATGCATGAAAATTGTACAGATGGATAGATTGGATTTTTCGATCATTTTTCATATATAAATCTTTGCATTTGGAGTTATAGATTAATTTCTATGATTTTTTGAAGTTTATAGCATTTTCTTGAATTTCTTGATTTAACTTAAATCCAGAAAATGCTTTACTGCATCAGCATTGTGTCACTATGACGTCAGCGAGTCAACATAGGCGGTTCAGGTCAAACCTGACCAGTGGGGCCCGCCTGTCAGTGACTAACTTAACTAACCTAAGTTAATTAGCACTAACTAATCCTAACCTAGATTAGTTAAGGGCCTGGGCCCACACGTCAGTGACCCAGGGGTCAAATCCCTGGTCAAACTGGGTCAAATCACCGGTGTTTAGTCATCGGCAACGGCCAAATGCGGAGGAGGCACGGGTTTCGTGCTCCAGCGGCCAAACGAGCGGCGGAGGGCATATACGTGAAGCTGGGGAGCTGCCGCGTCGAGTGGTGGTGGTGGTTGGGCTCGGGGTGGTCGGAAAAGACACCGACGACGATGTTGGCGGCTGCCGGAGCTCGGGCGAGCTCGGCGTCATCGCTAGGCGGCACGGAGGAGGTGCGGAGTGGTGCTACGGGCTCCTAGGGATGCAGCGAGTGCGGTGACACGCTCGGTTTAGAGCTCGCGTGGCTGTGGCCATGACGACGACGTGCAGAGGTGGCGATGTGTGTGGGCGAGCTTCATGCGGTCGCAATGGTGCACGAGAGCGAGAACGGAGAGGGGGGGGGGGGCGGAGCAGGGCTCACGGCGATCTCAGTGGAGCAGACGACGAGGTCAGGGGCAGTCGGAGATGAGCAGAGCGGCGAGGTGGATCTCCGGCAACGGGCGGTGAAGACGAAGACGGTGCAGTGACTCCAGGGCGAGCGAGCGCTCGGGGCTCGGTCTGCTCGGAGGAGGAGACGACGATGGAGCTTGGGGACACGATGGAGCGACGAGGGAGAGGCGGTGGCTGTGAGTTTCATGGCGGCGCGGGGGCGGCTGCGTCGGCCATGGCGGGGAGAGGGCGAGGGAGAGATCTAGGTGGGGAGAGTGGTGTCCAGGGGGTCAGGGCCGCGCCGAGGAGGGCCTTCGAGGCGCCCGGTGAGGCAGGAAAGTAGGGAGGAGGCGTGGCGCCTCGCGCGCGCATGCGCTGGCTCCCTCCTCTGCCAACTGGCAGAGGTAGGTGATGACTGGCACGGGCCAGATGGGCCGGCCTAGCTAGGTAGGTGGCCTTTGGCCTTTATCTCTCTCTCTCTCTCTCTCTTTGCTAATTTTGTTTGGTTTTCTATTTTGCTGCAACTATTTGGTTTTATTTAAAATGCTAAAGCATTTACAAAAATCCTGGAAATAATTGTGGGCTCTTTTTGGAATATTTCCGACAACCCTCACTTAAGTTCAGAATTATTTGGACATTTAAAATATTTTATAGCATTTAAATGTCCAAATGCAAATAGTTAATGATTTAATCCAGTGACCTTAGGTGTCCTAGAAAAATATGAACCAATTTTGGCAGAGGTTCTAGACCAAGACAAAAGTGATAAACATTTTTGAAGGGCATTTCAGGTTCATTGGAAAAATATTTTAGTAACCCTAGATGGTTTAAGTGGTGCTGGGGGTTTGGTTCATCCCCATTTTAAGTTTCTGGAAATTTTAAACATGATGCATCACTCCAATACAAGCACTGACTAGGGTTTTGACAAACGCGCGCGGCGCAACCGCATGCATATCGGCCTCTGTTAGGGAACACAGTAATTTCAAAAAAATCCTACGCACACGCAAGATCTATCATGGTGATGCATAGCAACGAGAGGGGAGAGTGTAGTCCACGTACCCTCGTAGATCGTAAGCGGAAGCATTATGACAACGCGGTTGATGTAGTCGTACGTCTTCATGATCCGACCGATCCTAGTACCGAAAGTATGGCACCTCCGCGATCTGCACACGTTCGGCTTGGTGACGTCCCACGAACTCGCGATCCAGCTGAGTGTCGAGGGATAGTGATGTTGGGTGGAACCCTATACGGACGATCTTTCATGAAAGGAGCGGATCCCGCGAAGAACACGAAGAACACAAGGGGGAAATCACAAAGGGAGACACGAGAGAAACACTCAAACCAACGAGATTAGGTCACACATGTGCTAGATCCTCGAGACACAAGAGGAGATACAAGATTCACGATCAACAACAAATTCACCAATATAAGGGTGAAACACATAATGCATAAGACGCATGAAAGTACCGGGTGCTTCGGATAAACCCATAGGCATGACTAACCAATCATACAAACCAAACTTTGTTTTGAAAGCGGTTTTCCATTCATCACCCTCTTGTATTCGTATTTGATAGTAACCACTTTTAAGATCAATTTTGGAAAAGATAGTTGCACCGCTAAGTTCATCTAGCATATCGTCAAGGCGTGGAATGGGGTACCTATAGCTAACGGTGATAACATTGATGGGTCTACAATCGGAACACATGCGAAAGCTACCGTCTCTTTTTGGCAGAAGAATGACCGGTACGGCACAAGGACTCAAACTTTCGCGCACATGTCCATGGTTTATGAGATGCTTTACTTGCCTTTGTATTTCTTTGGTTTCTTCGAGGTTTACTCAGTAGGGGGCCTTGTTTGGAAGTGGCGCTCCGGGGATGAGGTCGATGCGGTGCTCGATGCCTCATAGTGGAGGTATACCCGGAGGTAGCTCGCCAGGGAAAACATCTTGGAATTCCTGCAATAAAGAAGATAACTCTAAAGGTAGATCCTGAGAGGTGTTAGCTTTTGGTGCTTCGTCCTTGCACAAAAGGACATATTGTAGGACACTTGATGGGTTCTCACACACTTCTCTCATCTCATGTTTGGTAGCAAATAGAAGTAAGTTTTTCTTGTCGCTCATCGTGGAGGCACTCAATTTGGGCTTGTGGAGCTCACTCTCTTTTTGGTGGGTCGCTCTCTCGCTATTCTCTCCATGATGGGTGGCTTGCTTGTCGGCGATCACTTGGCTTGGTGACATAGGTCGTAGCACATACTCCTTTCCTTTCATCTTGAAGCTATAGTGGTTTGTACGCCCGTTGTGGATGACACCTCGTTCAAATTGCCATGGCCGTCCAAGAGGGAGGCGGCAAACGGTCATCGTAAGGACATCACACTCCAAAGTGTCTTCGTAAGCTCCGATCTTGAAAGAAACTTGTACTCTATGCTCGACTTGGATGGTGCCGGTGTCGCTTAGCCATTGAACCTTGTAGGGGTGTGGGTGCTTCATCTTGACCAATTGAAGCTTGGAGCATAGTTCTTCACTTGCTAGGTTATGGCAACTCCCTCGATCGATGATGACCTTGACGGACCTTGCATTGATGTCGGCCTTGGTGTGGAAGATATGGCATCTTTGGTCTTCGTCTTGTTGATGTTGAAGAGTCAAGACCTTGGAGACAACAAGAGCGGGGCTTGAATCTTCATCACAAAAGATTTGATCATCTTCATCTTCGTTGTTCACTTGCCGGTGCATGGCCACTTGCTCAAGGGCTTCCATTTATCCTTCACTCATTGAGTCATAGGTTCCGTCGTCGTTGAGGATCATGGTGCGCTTGTTTTTGCACTCTAAGGGCTTGTGGCCTCGACCGCCGCATGTGAAGAATTTGAAGGAACTTGTCTTGATGGTCTCATCGGTTGGGGTAGATGTTGATGAAGCTTTCGTCTTGAAGTTGCTTGTAGTAGGAGGATGACTTGAGGTTGTTGAAGTTATCTTGTAACTTGACTTGTCACCGTTGCTTGTAGATGGTTTGGTTGAGGTAGGAGGTGTTGGAGTCGTTGAAGCTTGATTTTAGGAGAAGCCGTAGGACTTGCATGAGTACTTGGCGTACTTGAAGTCATCTTGCACTTGACGTTCCGCCTTTGTAGCTTGATGCACTAGCTCGATGAGGTTCGAGTATGGTTGGAAGTCGGCAATCTTCTTGATAGGGTGATTGAGTCCATTCAAGAAACGTGCCATAGTTTGCTCTTATCATGGCAATCTCCATTTACTTGTAGTACTCTTCAATGCTCTTGGTTCCTTGCTTGAGTAGTTGGAGTTTCTTGAAGAGGTCGCGGTTGTAATAGTTTGGCACGAATCGTGCTCTCATGACATCCTTCATTTGCGCCCAAGTAGTGATGGGTGGTTCACCTCTTGCCTCTCGGCACTCAATGAATTGTTCCCACCAAATGAAGACGTAGTCTTGGAATTCAAGGGATGCCATTGCGATCTTCTTCTCTTCTTCGTAGTTGTGCAAGCGGAAGATTTTGTCAACCTTCAATGCCCATGATATGTACTCTTCGGGGTCATTGCTTCCGGTGAACTTGGGCATGGTGAACTTTAGCTTGCCGTATCGTTGCTCTTCATTGTGTTGGGGTCGGGGATGATGACGCCCATGTCGTTGAGGATTGAAGATCGCATGTTGCTCTTGGCGAGGAGGGTTTTCGATCTCATGTTGCTCTTGTCTTGGATGATTTCCAATTTCTTCATGCTCGCGATGAACTTGACATTCTTTTCTAGCTTGAGGAGGCACTTGTCGATCTTGATGAGGAACTTGAGGAACTTGACGATGCACACGTGATTGATAAAGCATTTCTTGAGCTTCATCGCGAAGTGCTGCTTGATGTAGACGAGCTTGTCGGCCTCGTTTGGCTACGGCTCGACTTGAATCTCGAAGGGCGCATTGCGCCTCAAGTGCTTGAGCTTCACATATTTGTTGTTCTTGGCATTGTGCCTCAGCATCTTGCGCATCTTGATGTTGTCGCGCACGCTCCTCTTGTTCTTGGTGTCGTTGGCATTGCCGTTCTTGTGCTTGCGCGAATGCAACTTGGGTTTGATGTTGTCGATGCTCTTGAGAGTCGGTGTCGTGTAGAGAATTGCGGTTTGCTTGACGATCTTGATGCGCGGCACGACGAAGAGTATTCGATGTCGGGGTGCTTGAGCCGGAGATAGTATCGTCGGGGTGTCGACTCGAGCGGCTCCTTCTTGAGTAGGACGAAGTGTTAGAAGAGCGGTTGACCAACAAGGCACGAATCTCGCCCATTCTTGCGTCATTCTCATGCTTGTGTTCATCGAGCTTGTTGTCAAAGTAGTCTCTTGTACGTTGCTCGAAGAGTCGCAAGTCGGTGGCGAGGTTGTCGATTCGGTCACTCATTGCTAGTTGCTCTTCGTGCAAAGCTCGTTGTGTTCCAAATAGGTGTAGCTTGGTGACGTAGTTGTTTGTATCGTCGTCTTGCTCCAAGAAGAGTGGGTTGGTAGAAGTACTTGGCATATCCATCATTCCAAACACGGATATGTGAGTGGGATAAAGATAAGAACCAATACCAAATGTACCTTGACCGATGTTGAAGATGGATCAAAGATCACTCCAATGTGTAACAAGGAAATAGCACAATTGGTACCAATTCTTGTCGGTTTCTCACACCTACACAAATAGAAGCTTATGGTGAGGCTTGGTTAGGATGGTGGCACAAAATTTGATGCAATTGTTAGTGAGCTTCAATAATGTTGGAAAATATTCACAAATTTGCAAATGCAACAAGTAGACCAATAGCAAGATGTTGTACATGGAAACACACACGCAAATAGATAAATGGGGTCGGGCAACAAAGGGATGAGCCAAAATGTGGAATCCACGAAAATCCTCTTGTTGCACAACACTAGAGAGATGCTAGCACGATTGCACAATAGGTGGATATGAACTTATGCACAACCTACTAAGCAAAAATGCAACGACTTCTATCCCAAGTATGCTATATGTATGGTATTCCGATGATATGATCCAAGATGACCGAGTATGACAATCTTATTGTTGTATGATGCTATGATTCTCGCTTATAAGATCTTTTCTTATCTTTCCCTTTTGCTTAAAAGCTTGTTTGGCTCTTTGTTGTTTGAGCTCTTTTCTCATGCAATGCTTCAAGAACCAAGATAGCAATTGAGTATATGCGATGACAACTTTGTGACACAAGAGATGATACCAAGGTATGCAACACGATGATATGGTATGTATGCTATGGCAAGTATGATTACTAATGTGCACAAGTCAGTTGCCGGCAATACTCAAATGCTAGTCTCGATGGGTAAGGTACGCAAAAATAAGGCTATGGGGTTATCAATGCAATTGCAAGAAAGTATGATGATATCATGATACCAAGATGAGGTTACCGTTGATGACGAGTCCTTTGCGAAGATGAGCGGCGGTGATGTCGATGTCGAACTGTTCCTAGTTAGCCGAAACACCCTAGGAAATGATGAACCACAACTCAAATTCTCGAAACCAAAGTCAAAATGGTGGTATCAAAGTTGGCAATGCGAAAGTGAGATTGTTTGCGGAAAGCAGTGGTGGTATGCGGATGATATGGTGGAGGGTCTAGGCGAAGATTCCCAAATGACAAAAGTTTGAAGGTGTGAAATTGTGTTGGAACCTATTTATGTGGATGGGGGATGTCAATAGCTACTCAACGAGCTAAAGAACGCGAAAATCGGACTCCGGATGTGGAAGTTATGGTCTAAATTGTCAATCAGCCGAGGCTGAACGTGGGAGGGGCGGAAGTACCCTTGGGAAGGCGGTTGTATCACTCCTGGATCTCAGCGGTAGTACCGCTAGGTTTGGGCGGAAGTACCTCTGGTGTCGGGATGAACTTGTGGCGGAAATGGATGATTTCGGGGGTAAAAATTGATGGGTTTTGTGGATGGAAAGTGGTGAAACTTGGGGAGATGCTAGATCCACTCGAAACCGAACAAATCCATGGATCATATCCAACAAAACTTCATCACATCAACAAATCACAAAAAAAAGTTTGGGGCTATTTTTGGTGGGGATTTTCGAATTTAGGACAAAAACAACAAAATCAAGCTAGAAAACGAAGAGTGAAGGCTCCGAAATAGTGATCACCGTGGCTCATGATACCAAGATGATGTAGGGTGGAACCCTATACAGCCGATCTTTCACGAAAGGAGCGGATCCCACGAAGAACGCGAAGAACACAAGGGGGAAATCACAAAGGGAGACACAAGAGAAACACTCAAACCAACGAGATTAGGTCACACATGTGCTAGATCCTCGAGACACGAGAGGAGATACAAGATTTACGATCAACAAAGGACGATATAAAGGGTAACCAGTTCTTCTCCGTGAGGAGGTCTTGATGGGGCCACCCAAGAGGAGGTCTTGAATCCGATTGGAAGGATCTTCTCCGAGGAGGCGCGATCTCCGAGGAGAAAGTAACCAAGTGGATGGGCAAAGCTCTCACACAAACATGAGCTAATTCTTTGCTAACCCTAATTCGGAGCTAGGGGACGAGTACTTATAGTCCAAAGGGTAAGTTGGGGGTTACACAGGCCGTTGACCCTTTCACTGCGCACATGCAGGCCGGTAGTACCGGTCATGGGGGCGGTAGTACCGCTGGGAGCTCATGCAGGGCGGAAGTACCGGACATGGGGGCGGTAGTACCGCTGGGAGGTCACGCGCTGGCTTTGGGAGGTGAACGTCGAATGGGCCAGCGGTTGTACCGGGAGTCGGGGCGGTAGTACCGGTCTTCTGGCGGTTACCGATACATCTGGTGTAGTTCCGGCCTTGCACCGCTCGATCACAGAAGGTGGTCCGGTTGTGGGGCGGTTGTCGGTGTCAAAACCGGCGGATCTCGGGTAGGGGGTCCCGATCTGTGCGTCAAGGCTGATGGTAACAGGAAGCAAGGGACACAGATGTTTACCCAGGTTCGGGCCCTCTCGATGGAGGTAAAACCCTACTTCCTGCTTGATTAATATTGATGATATGGGTAGTACAAGAGTAGATCTACCACGATATCGTAGAGGCTAAACCCTAAGAGCTAGCCTATGATGGTATGATTGTAATTGTGATCGGCCTTCTAAGGACCAACCTCTCTGGTTTATATAGACACCGGAGAGGGCTAGGGTTTACATGGAGTCGGTTACAAGAAAGGAAATATAATATCTGGATCGCCAAGCTTGCCCTCCACGCAAAGGAGAATCTCATCCGGACACGGGCCGAAGTCCTGAGTCTTGTATATTCACGCTTCAATAGTCCTGACGTTGTACACAGTCCGGCTGTCCGGATACCCCCTAATCCAGGACTCCCTCAGTAGCCCCTAAACCAGGCTTCAATGACGATGAGTCCGTCGCACAGTATTGTCTTCGACATTGCAAGGCGGGTTCTTCCTCCGAATACTCCAAAGTAATCATCGAACACTTAGACCGTGTTCGGATCTGCGAGATGATCTTCATATGCCACCGTAGGGAGAATGATATTTCACAAATGCAATCTGTTGACAATTTTTCCTGATGACGTGACATGTTATTACGGTCGGATCGTTATTCGAACCGTTTTCCCACAACCAGCTACAACGCATATTACGAGGCGGTTTCCTTGACACGTCTTGTCGAAGCAGAGATTGTGTCCCCTTATCACGGGATTCTCATCAATACGGGTATGGGTAATCCCACCACGCCATCAAGCGTGGCGCTTGGGAAGCGAGCGATTCCCAACGGGCAAGTGGGGAGGCGCACCACTTTCGGCGCCTCTATAAAGGGATAAGATTTCCTCATTTTTACCCACGCCTTCTTCCCCCTTTGCCCACTCTTGCCCCCTCGAGCTCCAGCGCCCAAGCCCAAGTCTCCTTCGCACAGCTAAACATGTCCGGAGCAGGAGGCAAGTGGGTGGCTTCCACCATCAAGGAGAAGCACATCACAAATCTTCGCGCGGCCGGATACTTGGCCGCGGACATAGCGCACCGGCTACCGGATGCCGGGCAGGTCATTCCAACCCTAGGACCCCACGAGAGGGCCGTATTCGTTGCCTACTTCGTCCGTGGACTGGGATTTCCTTTCCATCCCTTCGTCCACGGGCTCATGTTCTGCTACGGACTAGATTTCCATGATATAGCCCCAAATTTCATCCTCAACATCTCGGCGTTCATCGTCGTATGCAAGGCCTTCCTCCGCATCTGACCTCATTTCGGCCTATGGCTGCAAACCTTCTGCGTGAAGCTGAAGATCGTAAGCGGCCAGCAAGCGGAGTGCGGAGGAGCCATGGTGGGAAAGATGCCTAATGTCACCTGGCTGGATGGCTCGTTTGCGGAGACCGTAAAAGGATGGCAATCGGGGTGGTTCTACATCACCGAACCGCGTGGCGCCAACTGGGCGGCGGCCCCCGAATTCAGGTCTGGAGCCCCCATGCGGCCCACCTCCTGGGAAAGGAAGGGCCTGTCCTGGGGAGATTCTACCGAGCTGACCGGACTCCAGACATGCATCAAAAGCATGAAGGACAAGAACATCAAGCTTATCAATGTGATACAGGTCATGCTTGTTCGCCGGATCCTTCCTTGTCAAAGGCCGGCAGTCAATCTATGGGAGTTCGTCCCGGCCGAACACCAAACGCCCCGAAAGCTCTATTACATGACGCACAAAGGCGCATGGAAGGTGCTGTTCAAGGCCTCTGAAGTGCCTCCTTCCACATACGAGGACCGCGGGCTTCACGCCGCGTGGGCTCCTAGTCAGGTGAGTTCAGACTACCACTGGAGTCGGTTTTTTCCAATATGTTCAAGGAAGATCCTTAAGTAGTTATACATATTTGCCTCAGGATTATGTGGAGACGGCGGAGCAGGTTTACTATCCGGCTCCGCTGCCAGAGGGCCCAGGTGACGCTCTCCTAACGGAGATGTTGGTCCCGGTACCGTGCAAGGTGCCGGAGAAGAAGGCCGAGAAGAAGGCCCCGGGGATCCGAAAGGGTCTCCGGCGTAAGGTTGTGCCAGAAGCCTCATCCGAAGATGAAGAGGCAGACTCCTCCCGGGAGAGGGAGGAGGAAGAAGAAGAAGACGCCCCATCCGAAAAGGATGAGGGGCCCGGAGAGCCGGGCCAGGGGGCCGGAAAAGGCCGTCGACGCAAGGCCGTTATACCCCTGTCGTCTGATGACGACGAGACAGATTCCTCCTGCGGAGGCGGGGGGAATCAAGAAGAAATTCCACCTCCCGACCGGGCGGGGAGAAGAAGAGAAAAGCCGCCTGAGGGGGGAGGTCAAGGCCCAAGAAGGGAAGGTACCCCTTCCGGACTACTCCGCCATGGCCGCTCATAGCAAGGAAGGGTGGCTGCCCAGGGGGAAGCCCCCGGTGCGATCGTAAGTGTCCGCACTCCATCATAACTTCATTGTATAGCTTTTGTTTAGCACCGAACACATGTGCAGTCCGTCCAGGGCTTACCCCGAAGTGTCTTCCTCCGGATCCCTGAGTGATTTGGAGATCAATTCGCTTCCGACAGCCACTACTCCTCAACCCGCGGATGACACGGAGGTGTTGTCCCAAAGGCTCCCCGAGCGGGGAAGGTGACTCTGGAGACACCCCAAGGCGGGGTCCCAGACATCGGATACGCGGGGTTGAAGGTCCCCGCGGATTGTGTCGATGAGAGCCACAATAGGCCGGGCTCTCAGCCGAACACTGTCCCGGAACCTTCAATGGTTCCGAACTCAGGCGGACATCCCCTCGTTAGGGAGAGCGAGACGTCTGCATCGAGGACTGCCGGTGCGCCCGAGGCGCCGGATTATCTGCTGGAAGCGCTTCGCGGCGCTTCCATAGATGAGGAGCACCGTACTCTTATGTGAAGGAAATATGCCCTAGAGGCAATAATAAAGTTATTATTTATTTCCTTATATCATGATAAATGTTTATTATTCATGCTAGAATTGTATTAACCGGAAACATAATACATGTGTGAATACATAGACAAACAGAGTGTCACTAGTATGCCTCTACTTGACTAGCTCGTTAATCAAAGATGGTTATGTTTCCTAACCATAGACATGAGTTGTCATTTGATTAACGGGATCACATCATTAGGAGAATGATCTGATTGACATGACCCATTCCATTAGCATAGCACCTGATCGTATAGTTTGTTGCTAGTGCTTTTCTTCATGACTTATACATGTTCCTATGACTATGAGATTATGCAACTCCCGTTTGCACGAGGAACACTTTGGGTGCTACCAAACGTCACAACGTAATCGGGTGATTATAAAGGTACATTACAGGTGTCTCCGAAAGGTACATGTTGGGTTGGCATATTTCGAGATTAGGATTTGTCACTCCGATTGTCGGAGAGGTATCTCTGCCCTCTCGGTAATGCACATCACATAAGCCTTGCAAGCATTTCAACTAATGTGTTAGTTGTGAGATGATGTATTACGGAACGAGTAAAGAGACTTGCCGGTAGCTAGATTGAACTAGGTATTGGATACCGACGATCGAATCTCGGGCAAGTAACATACCGATGACAAAGGGAACAACGATGTTGTTATGCGGTCCGACCGATAAAGATCTTCGTAGAATATGTAGGAGCCAATATGGGCATCCAGGTCCCGCTATTGGTTATTGACCGGAGAGGTGTCTCGGTCATGTCTACATAGTTCTCGAACCCGTAGGGTCCGCACGCTTAACGCTTCGGCGATGCTTACTATGAGTTGTTATGATGTTTCTGTACGAAGGTTGTTCGAGTCCGGATGAGATCACAGACGTGACGAGGAGTCTCGAAATGGTCGAGACATAAAGATTCATATATTGGAAGTCTATGTTTGGACATCGGAAGTGTTCCGGGTGAAATTGGGAATTTTACCAAATGCAGGAGGTTACCGGAACCCGGAATGCTAATGGGCCAACATGGGCCTTAGTGGAAAGGAGAGAAGGAGGCCCAAGTGCTGGCGCACCTTCCCCTTCCCTAGTCCTATTAGGACTAGGAGAAGAAGCGCCTCTCTCTCCCTTCCCACTTGGGGAAACCTAGTTGGACTAGGATTGGGGGAATCCTACTCCTAGTAGGAGTAGGACACCCTGGCGCACCTCCCTTGGCCGGCCAGCCCTCCTCCTTCCCTCCTTTATATACAGGCAGGGGCACCCATGACACACAAGTTGATCCTTGAGATCTTTCCTTAGCCGTGTGCGGTGCCCCTTCCACCATATTACACCTCGAGAATATCGTGGCGGAGCTTAGGCGAAGCCCTGCTACAGTGGAACATCATCATCGTCACCACGCCGTCGTCTTGTGAAACTCTCCCTCAACACTCGGCTGGATCGGAGTTCGAGGGACGCCATCGAGCTGAACGTGTGCAGAACTCGGAGGTGCCGTCGCTCGGTACTTGGATCGGTTGGATCGTGAAGAAGCACGACTACTTCCTCTACGTTGCGTCAACGCTTCCGTTCGGGTCTCACGAGGGCACGTAGACAACACTCTCATCTCGTTGCTATGCATCACCATGGTCTTGCGTGATCGTGAGGAAAATTTTTGAAATTACTACGTTCCCCAACAAAGGGTATCGAGCCTAGGTTTTTATGGTTTGATGATATGCACGAGTAGAACACAAGTGAGTTGTGGACGATACAAGTCATACTACCTACCAAAGCATGTCATACTTTGGTTCAGCGGTATTGTTGAATGACGATCCAGACCAACCTTACGCTGCTCTTACGCGAGACCGGTTCCCTCGACGTGCTTTGCACATAGATGGCTTGTGGAAGACTGTCTCTCCAACTTTAGTTGAACTGAGTATGGCTACGCCCGGTCCTTGAGAAGGTTAAACGGAGTCTATTTGACGAAGTATCGTTGTGGTTTTGATGCGTAGGGTGAGATTGGTTCTTGCTTAAGCCCGTAGCAGCCACGTAAAATTTGCAACAACAAAGTAGAGGACGTCTAACTTGTTTTTGCAGGGCATGTTGTGATGTGATATGGTCAAGACATGATGCTGAATTTTATTGTATGAGATGATCATGTTTTGTAACCGGTTATCGACAATCGGCGGGGAGCCATATGGTTGTCGCTTTATTGTATGCAATGCAATGCTTACGTAATGCTTTACTTTATCACTAAGCGGTAGCGATAGTCGTAGAAGCATAAGTTTGGCGAGACGACAACGATGCTACGATGGAGATCAAGGTGTCGCTACCGGTGGCGATGGTGATCATGACGGTGCTTCGGCGATGGAGATCACAAGCACAAGATGATGATGGCCATGTCATATCACTTATATTGATTGCATGTGATGTTTATCCTTTATGCATCTTATCTTGCTTTGATTGACGGTAGCATTATAAGATGATCTCTCACTAAAATTATCAAGAAGTGTTCTCCCGAGTATGCACCGCTATGCGAAAGTTCTTCGTCTTTGAGACACCACGTGATGATCGGGTGTGATAGGCTCTACGTTCAAATACAACGGGTGCAAAACAGTTGCACACGCGGAATACTCAGGTTATACTTGACGAGCTATGCATATAAGATATGACCTCGAACACGGAGACCGAAAGGTCGAGCGTGAATCATATAGTAGATATGATCAACATAGTGATGTTCACCATTGAAACTACTCCATCTCACGTGATGATCGGACATGGTTTAGTTGATTTGGATCACGTGATCACTTAGAGGATTAGAGAGATGTCTATCTAAGTGGGAGTTCTTAAGTAATATGATTAATTGAACTTTAAATTTATCATGAACTTAGTCTGGTAGTATTTTGCAAATTATGTTGTAGATCAATAGCTCGCGTTGTTGCTTCCCTATGTTTTTATATGTGTTCCTAAGAGAAAATTGTATTGAAAAATGTTAGTAGCAATGATGCGGATTGGATCCGTGATCTGAGGTTTATCCTCATTGCTGCACGTAAGAATTATGTCCTTGATGCACCGCTAGGTGACAGACCTATTGCAGGAAGCGTATGCACGGGGCGTTATGAACGTTTGGCTAGCTCAATATAATGACTACTTGATAGTTTAGTGCACCATGCTTAACGGCTTAGAATCGGGACTTCAAAGACGTTTTGAACGTCATGGACCATATGAGATGTTCCAGGAGTTGAAGTTAATATTTCCAGCAAATACCCGAGTTGAGAGATATGAAGTCTCCAACAAAATTTCTAAAGCTAAAAGATGGAGGAGAATCGCTCAACTAGTGAGCATGTGCTCAGATTGTCTGGGTACTTCAATCGCTTGAATCAAGTGGGAGTTAATCTTCCAGATAAGATAGTGATTGACAGAATTCTCTAGTCACCATCACTAAGTTAGTAGAACTTCGTGATGAACTATAGTATGCAAGGGATGACGAAAACGATTCCCGAGCTCTTCGTGATGTTGAAATCGGCGAAGGTAGAAATCAAGAAAGAGCATCAAGTGTTGATGATTGACAAGACCACTAGTCTCAAGGAAAAGGGCAAAGGGAAGAAGGGAACTTCAAAAGGAACGGCAAGCAAGTTGCTGCTCGAGTGAAGAAGCCCAAGTCCGGACCTAAGCACGAGACTAAGTACTTTTGCTGCAATGGAACTGGTCACTAGAAGCGGAACTACCCTGAATATTTGGTGGATAAGAAGGATGGCAAAGTGAACAAAGGTATATTTGATATACAGATTATTGATGTGTATTTTACTAGTGTTCATAGCAACCCCTCGGTATTTGATCTTGGTATAGTTGCTAAGAGTAGTAACTCGAAACGGGAGTTGCAGAATGAACAGAAACTAGTTGAAGGGGAAGTGACGATGAGTGTTGGAAATAGTTCCAAGATTGATATGATCATCATCACACACTCCCTATATTTTCGAGATTAGTGTTAAAAACCAAATAAAATGTTATTTAGCGTTTGCGTTGAGCATAAATATGATTTGATCATGTTTATTGCAATACGGTTATTCATTTAAGTAAGAGAATAAATTGTTGTTCTGTTTACATGAATAAAACCTTATATGGTTACACACCCAATGAAAACAGTTCATTGGATCTCGATCATAGTGATACACATATTCATAATATTGAAACCAAAAGATGCAAAGATAATAATGATATTGCAACTTATTTGTGGTAATCGCCGTTTAGGTCATATTGGTGTAAAGCGCATGAAGAAACTCCATCTTGATGGATTTTGGAATCACTTGATTATGAATCATTTGATGCTTATGAACCGTGCCTTTTGGGCAAGATGACTAAAACTCCGTTCTCGGAACAATGGAACAAGCTACTGAATTATTGGAAATAATACATACCGATGTATGCGATCCAATGAGTGTTGATGCTCGTGGCAAGTATCGTTATTTGCTGACCTTCACAAGATGATTTGAGCAGATATGGGTATATCTACTTGATGAAACACAAGTCTGAAACATTTGAAAAGTTCAAAGAATTTCAGAGTGAAGTGAAGAATCATCGTAACAAGAAAATAAAAGTTTCTACGATATGATCGCAGAGGAAAAATATTTGAGTTACGAAGTTTGGCCTTGATTAAAACAATGTGAAATAATTTCACTACTCACGCCACCTGGAACACCACAGCATAATGGTGTGTCCGAACGTCGTAACCACACTTTATTTGATATGGTGCGATCTATGATGTCTCTTATCGGTTTACCACTATCATTTTGGGGTTATGCATTAGAGACAGCTACATTCACGTTTAATAGGGCACCATCTAAATCCGTTGAGACGACACAATATGAACTATGGTTTAACAGTAAACCTAAGCTGTCGCTTTCTTAAAAGTTTGGAGTTGTGATGCTTATGTGAAAAAGTTTTCACCGATAAGCTCGAACCCAATTCGGAGAAGTGTGCGTCTTCATAGAATACCCAAAATGTTGGGTACACCTTCTATCACAGATCCGAAAGTCAAGACATTCGTTGTCAAGAATGGATCCTTTCTAGAGAAGGAGTTTCTCTCGAAAGAAGTGAGTGGGAGGAAAGTAGAAACTTGATGAGGTAATTGTACCTTCTCCCTTATTGGAAAGTAGTTCATCACGTAAATCAGTTCTAGTGATTCCTACACCAATTAGTGAGGAAGTTAATGATGATGATCATGAAACTTCAGATCAAGTTGCTACCAAACCTCGTGAGGTCTTCCAGAGTAAGATCCGCACTTTGAGTGGTACGGTAATCATGTTCGGAAGTCATGTTACTAGACCATGATGAACCTACGAACTATGAGGAAGCGATGATGAGCCCAGATTCATGAAATGGCTTGAGGCCATGAAATCTGAGATAGGATCCATGTATGAGAACAAAGTATGGACTTTGATTGACTTGCTCGATGATCAGCAAGCCATGTTAAATAAATGGATCTTCAAGAGGAAGACGGACAATCGATAGTAGTGTTACTATCTACAAAGCTCGACTTGTCACAAAAAGGTTTTCGACAAGTTCAAGGTGTTGACTACAATGAGATTTTCTCAATTGTAGCGATTCTTAAGTCTGTCCGAATCATGTTAGCAATTGTCACATTTTATTAGATAAGGCAAATGGATGTCAAAACTACATTCTTTAATGGATTTATAAAAGAAGAGATGTATATGATGCAACCATAAGGTTTTGTCAATCCTAAAGGAGCTAAAAAGATGAGCAAGCTCCAGCGATCCATCAATGGACCGGTGCAAGCATCTCGGAGTTGGAATATACGCTTTGATGAGTTGATCAAAGCATATGGTTTTATCTGACTTTTGGAAAAGCCTGTATTTACAAGAAAGTGAGTGGGAGCACTACACATTTCGATAAATATATGTGAATGACATATTGTTGATCGGAAATAATGTAGAATTATTCGCAAAGCATAAAGGAGTATTTGAAAGGAGTTTTTCAAAAGAAGGACCTCGGTGAAGCTGCTTACATATTGAGCATCAAGATCTATTGAGATAGATCAAGACGCTTGATAAGTTTTCAATAAGTACATACCTTGTCAAGATTTTGAAAAGGTTCAAAATGGAACAGTTAAAGAAAGAAGTTCTTGCTCGTGTTTACAAGGTGTAACATTGAGTAAGCCTCAAAGCCCGACCACGGCAGAAGACAGAAAGAGAATGAAAGTCATTCCTTATGCCTCAGCCAAAGGTTCTATAAAGTATGCTATGCTATGTACCACACCTATTGTATACCTTGCTGCGAATTTGGCAAGAGAGTACAATAGTGATCTAGGAGTAGATCGGACATTGGTCAAGAACATCCTTAGTGAGGACTAAGGAAATATTTCTCGATTATGGAGGTGATAAAAGAGCCCGTCGTAAAGAGTTACATCGATGCAAGCTTTTTACACTGATCCGGATGACTCTAAGTCTGAATCTGGATACATATTGAAAGTGGGAGCAATTAGCTAGAGTAGCTCCGTGCGAGCATTGTAGACATAGAATATTCAAAATACATACGGTTACGAATATGATGGACCCGTTGTCTACAGCTTCTCTCACGAGCAAAACATGATAATACATTAGTACTCTTTGGGTGTTAATCACATAGCAATGTGAACTAGCTTATTGACTCTAGTAAACCCTTTGGGTGTTGGTCACATGACGATGTGAACTATGGGTGTTAATCACATCTGAGATGTGAATATTGGTGTTGAATCACATGATGATGTGAACTAGATTATTGACTCTAGTGCAAGTGGGAGACTGAAGGAAATATGCCCTAGAGGCAATAATAAAGTTATTATTTATTTCCTTATATCATGATAAATGTTTATTATTCATGCTAGAATTGTATTAACCGGAAACATAATACATGTGTGAATACATAGACAAACAGAGTGTCACTAGTATGCCTCTACTTGACTAGCTCGTTAATCAAAGATGGTTATGTTTCCTAACCATAGACATGAGTTGTCATTTGATTAACGGGATCACATCATTAGGAGAATGATCTGATTGACATGACCCATTCCATTAGCATAGCACCTGATCGTATAGTTTGTTGCTAGTGCTTTTCTTCATGACTTATACATGTTCCTATGACTATGAGATTATGCAACTCCCGTTTGCACGAGGAACACTTTGGGTGCTACCAAAGCGTCACAACGAATCGGGTGATTATAAAGGTACATTACAGGTGTCTCCGAAAGGTACATGTTGGGTTGGCATATTTCGAGATTAGGATTTGTCACTCCGATTGCTCGGAGAGGTATCTCTGGCCCTCTCGGTAATGCACATCACATAAGCCTTGCAAGCATTTCAACTAATGTGTTAGTTGTGAGATGATGTATTACGAACGAGTAAAGAGACTTGCCGGTAACGAGATTGAACTAGGTATTGGATACCGACGATCGAATCTCGGCAAGTAACATACCGATGACAAAGGGAACAACGTATGTTGTTATGCGGTCCGACCGATAAAGATCTTCGTAGAATATGTAGGAGCCAATATGGGCATCCAGGTCCCGCTTATTGGTTATTGACCGGAGAGGTGTCTCGGTCATGTCTACATAGTTCTCGAACCCGTAGGGTCCGCACGCTTAACGCTTCGGCGATGCTTACTATGAGTTGTTATGATGTTTCTGTACCGAAGGTTGTTCGAGTCCCGGATGAGATCACGGACGTGACGAGGAGTCTCGAAATGGTCGAGACATAAAGATTCATATATTGGAAGTCTATGTTTGGACATCGGAAGTGTTCCGGGTGAAATTGGGAATTTTACCAAGTACCGGAGGTTACGGAACCCCCGGAATGCTAATGGGCCAACATGGGCCTTAGTGGAAAGGAGAGAAGGAGGCCCAAGTGCTGGTCACCTTCCCCTTCCCTAGTCCTATTAGGACTAGGAGAAGGGGCGCCTCTCTCTCCCTTCCCACTTGGGGAAACCTAGTTGGACTAGGATTGGGGGAATCCTACTCCTAGTAGGAGTAGGACACCCTGGCGCACCTCCCTTGGCCGGCCAGCCCCTCCTCCTTCCCTCCTTTATATACAGGGCAGGGGCACCCCATGACACACAAGTTGATCCTTGAGATCTTTCCTTAGCCGTGCAGCGGTGCCCCCTTCCACCATATTACACCTCGAGAATATCGTGGCGGAGCTTAGGCGAAGCCCTGCGCAGTGGAACATCATCATCGTCACCACGCCGTCAGGTCGATTTGAAACTCTCCTCAACACTCGGCTGGATCGGAGTTCGAGGGACGCCATCGAGCTGAACGTGTGCAGAACTCGGAGGTGCCGTGACGCTCGGTACTTGGATCGGTTGGATCGTGAAGAAGTACGACTACTTCCTCTACGTTGCGTCAACGCTTCCGTTGCTGGTCTACGAGGGTACGTAGACAACACTCTCATCTCGTTGCTATGCATCACCATGGTCTTGCGTGATCGTAGGAAAATTTTTGAAATTACTACGTTCCCCAACATTATGATTTCGGTGATTCGGAAGGTTTCGTCCGCCAAGAGCGGACTAACCGAAGCTTGCACTAGCCTCTTGACAGGCTTTGAGGTAAGTAATAAATATGTGTAAAATTACCACCCGATAGGTAGTAGCCCCTGATACTCTGTTTGGTGTTCGGAAAGAAAAACCAAACGGAGGGTCAATTATAATCTGCAAGGGTCTAACAATAAATATTCGTGGTGCATAAGCAGGGCTGTGCTACTTCTTGCGGCTGCCGTCTTCTTGAAGTTGCCGGCTGAAGCGGGATCTGGAGCAGGCGCAGGGAGAGCTCGGCCTCACGAAGAGGCAGCTCGAGGAGAATAACGATAAGCGATTCCCCGTTCGTATGTATTTAAAGATAGGCAAAATTGGTCAGTCTAACGCCAAAGCGTCGTGACTGTTTAACAGGGGCCACCGCCGAAGTGGCATCCCTGAAGAAAGCGTTGTCCGAGGCCGAAGACAAAGCGGCCTTGGAATGCAAGGAGCGCGAAAAGCAAAGTGCTAGAGTGGGCGAGGTACAGCAAGAGCTCCATGACCTTGGCAAGAAGTGCAGGTTCGTGGAGCATGATTTGAAGATGAAGGAGGCCGAGCTTGCGAAGGCCCTTGTAAATTTGAAAGATGCCAAGGCCGAAGCCGAGAAAGCACAGCAAGAGCTCCAGGAGGCCAAAAGGATAGCAGCGGGTAAGAAATTCTTTATGCAAAGCAAACATGTGGAGGAGGCGTTTCTTTTACTTACTCGAATTCGGAGCTCTCCAGGGGCATTTGCAGATCTGCCACGCAGCGTCTCGAACAGCTGCGGAGTTCTACCGTGCCTGTGGAGGGAGCTCAACGGAGAAGCTGTTCTGGTCCCGGTATCTTGGGGCCGATCATCCGATGCCTCCGAGCGACCAAGCTGAAGCGATTGATCGAACTCCACAGGCGGCCGAACTGGCTATGAAGGGCTTCATAGTCGGGATGTGGCTGGTGAGGTCCTGCCAGAGCTACTTTGGCACGATAAAGTGGATGGTGGATGCTCGCCGCCGCCTGAAGTGATCAAGCGATCCGTTTGCATCGAAGGTGCCCGCCGAGCCTTTGCCCGCGTCAAGGTGCATTGGGGCAAGCTGGATGCGGAGAAGCTGGTCAAGGACGGGCCGCCGGAGGGCAAGGCACATCGCCATCCCGAGATGTACTACGATGGCGTGATGAAGGGTGCTCGTCTCATCGCCGATGAGTGTACCAAGGACGCCATTTTGGAATGAATTCACTTCTGTCATGTTTGTAATTTGAAAGACAAAGTTACTTGCGCTATGTAGCGCTTTTGTTATTTAAAATATTACCTTCTGTGCGGCTGTTTGTAAAATTCTGAAAGTAGGCCAGTCGTCGGCTTCCTCCCCCACGTAACTAGTACTGGGGTGTTCGTCGAAAACCCGGACACTCTTTATCCAAATGTTTGGTCCCTTAAGGAGGTGTCCGGCGCAGCGAACAAGGCAATCGGACTATGCGTCTTTATAACTTTCACTTAGCCATAGAAGTCTACAATTTTAAATTTCGGCGAAGCCCCTAGAATCCGGAAGGCCGAATCGGGGCGCTATACACGCCTTGATCGGACGAAGCCGATTTATCGCCTAAAGCGGAAAATCTTTAAGGATTTTAAAACCTCTCGAACAGCGACCAGCTCTGGACACATCATGCCGGTCAGTTTTTGGCTTTCTCTACTGAGGTGCTCGTCCGAAAGAACCGGGACGCGATCGCAGTAGTTCTCCCTGCGCTACCTTAGCCGATCTAACGGAACGTAAGGCACCAAAACAAGGGAGCCGGGCTATCCCAACTGTAGACCCAAGACATGATTCGGAGCTGATGCATATAGTGCTATAAGTTCGGGGTGCCGCCTTTATTGAAAGTGTTCGGACTTTATTTTCCGTGATACGGGCATCATGAGAAGCCCACAGCAACCGACCGCACCAAGGTGTTCGGATGCAATATCAAATAAACATTTATAAGAGAAAAAATGCTCAAATAAGAATAATAAGCTGACGCTATATATAATCTCCAATCGACGAAAAATACGTTTAAGCGTACGTTTACAATGGATGCGTTAAGCAAAGATAAAATAGGACTATTTGACATGTCCTATCCGAGGGCAGGCTGTGTTCAGATAGATAAAGCAGGTATAATGATCGTAAATAGATTCCACCTGGGTATTTCCTTCTGTGCACAACGTCTGCTGCCTCCTTGGATGTCTCTCCCCTATAAGTCCGACAATTCGGCTCTTTTGAGGATGCTGCACCAACGCGGTGTCCTGAAAGGTAAGAGGCAAAGAGTATGAAAGTACTTGGCGGTTACCCGCACTATTGACAGAGTCGTTGATGCGCCTCCGCCTATGCCCATGGTATTTTGAGTGCGTCATTGTGTGCGCGTGGCACGAATGCTGCTTTGATGGGGCTTAAGCGGAGGCCGGACTGCTAGTCGCGCTCTTGGCGTGCCCGATGATCCTGTTGCGGGGTGCTCCGGACTCTCTTGACGGTGCTTGAAGTTGTTGTCGCCGGATTGGTTTGTCGGAGAAGGTCGCATTGTACTTCCGCGGCAAGGGTTGCGGTATGTTCTTCTGTTAGTAGAGAGCGGTCCATATTTCTGTTCACTGTTATGACCCCGCATGGTCCTGTCATCTTGAGCTTGAGGTATGCGTAGTGTGGTACCGCATTGAATCTAGCGAATGCGGTTCGTCCGAGTAGTGCATGGTAACCACTGCAGAAGGGGACGATATCGAAGATTAACTTTTCGCTTCGGAAGTTGTCCGGAGATCTGAAGACCACTTCTAATGTTATAGAGCCCGTACAGCGGGCCTCTACTCCCGGAATTACACCTTTAAAGGTGGTTTTAGTGGGCTTGATCCTTGAAGGGTCAATGCCCATTTTGCGCACTGTGTCCGGATAAAGCAGGTTCAGGCTGCTGCCATCGTCCATAAGGACGCGCGTGAGGTGGAATCCGTCAATGATTGGGTCTAGGACCAATGCGGCCGAGCCGCCATGACGGATGCTAGTAGGGTGATCCCTATGATCAAAGGTGATCGGACAAGCTGACCATGGGTTGAATTTGGGGGCGACTGGCTCCATTGCATACACGTCCCTTAGTGCCCGCTTCTGTTCCCACTTGGGGATGTCCGTGGCGTAGATCATGTTGACCGCTTTCACCTGGGGGGGGGGAATTTCTTCTTTCCCCCCGTGTTTGGACGTCGGGGCTCCTCGTCATCGTCGCTGTGTAGCCCCTTGTCCTTGTCTTCAGCGTTTATCTTCCCGGCCTGTTTGAATACCCAGCAATCTCTATTGGTGTGGTTGGCTGGCTTGTCTGGGGTGCCATGAATTTGGCACGAGCGCTCGATATCACGGTCCGCATCGGACGGTCCTCGATTATTTCTTTTGAACGGCTTCTTCCGCTGACCGGGCTTGGATCCGCTGAATCCGGGCGTTGATCGTCGTGTCTTGATCTTTGCCGCTGTTCTTCCGTCGCTTATATACATTACGTCGTGGCTTGCCGTTATTGTCGCTGCCATCCGAATTGCCAGAATGTGGCGTAGTGCTGCTGCGAGCCAACCAACTGTCCTCGCCCACGCAAAAGCGGGTCATTAGTGTTGTGAGAGCTTCCATGGACTTGGGTTTTTGCTGGCCGAGGTGTCGAGCGAGCCACTCGTCATGGATATTATGCTTCAAAGCCGCTAGGGCTTCGGCGTCCGGACAGTCAACTATTTGGTTCTTTTTAGTTAGGAACCGAGTTCAGAATTTCCCGGCTGACTCTCCGGGCTGTTGAGTAGTGTGGCTCAAGTAATCGGCGTCAGGTGGTCGCACATATATGTGCCCCGAAGTTGTCGAGGAATGTGTCTACCAGGTTTTCCCAACCGCCAATGGAATTTCTTTGGCTGTTTTTAGCCAGTGTCGGGCTGGTCCTTTGAGCTTAAGGGGAAGATACTTGATGGCGTGTAGATCGTCTCCGCGGGCCATGTGAATGTGGAGAAGAAAATATTCGATCCATATTGCGGGGTCTGTTGTGCCATCGTATGATTCGATGTTTACGGGTTTGAACCCTTTTGGGAATTCATGATCCATTACTTCGTCAGTGAAGCAGAGGGGGTGCGCGGCGCCTCTGTGCCGGGCTATGTGGCTACGCAGGTCGAATTGCTCTGGGTGGCTATATTCGGCCCGGCCGGACTTGTTGAAAGTGTATCCGGCGTGATTTGTCGCCGTCAGCGTCGAGGCGCGCCTCGCGATCCGTAGATCGATCTTGCCTGCCCTGTTTTGTTGCCCCGGGCCGTAGTATGTTGGCGTGGGGGTGTTGGCTGGTATGCGGACTGGTATGCTGTTTTATCCCGGCCACGAGGTGGCCGGTCAGCCGTATGGTGCTCGAGTCCGTATTCCTCGGCTGCCAGGACTTCAGTCCATCTCTCTATGAGCAGGTCTTGATCAGCTTGGAGTTGTTGCTCCTTCTTTTTTAGGCTCCTCGCAGTGGCTATAAGCCGACGCTTGAAGCGCTCCTGCTCTACGGGATCCTCAGGAACGCCGAACTCGTCGTTGTCGAGGCTAATCTCGTCTTCGAAGGGGGGCATGTAGCTGTCCTCCTCCGGGTATTCGTCCGTCGCCTGTTCTTCTGGGCTGACCTGCTCATCCTCCTGTTCAGCCTGCTCGAAGGCGGGCTGATCAGGGTTGTATTCTTCTTCGGCACCATTCAGATTTTTTTCGTCTCCTGGGCCGGTATTGCTGTGGCGGGGCTTGGAGTGGCGCCGACGACGCCCATTCTTTGCTTTTTTCCCTGAGGTTTTATCCTCTGTTGCTTCATAGCCATTTGTTTCCTTCGAAGTGTCCATCATATATATATCATAAGAAGAGGTGGCTGTCCACCGCCAGTGAGCGGTGGTTCATGTTCTTCTCCTGCATCTCGTCCATACCATCGATGTCTTCGGAGTCGAAGTTCAGTACCTCGGTTAAATCATCGACCGAGGCAATGAAGTGGGTGGTGGGTGGGCAATGAATTCCTTCGTCGCCTGCCTCCCACTCGGGCCGAACATAGTTCGGCGAAGAGCCTCCTGACAAAGAGAGAGACTTTAATGAGTCCAGCATGTCGCCAAAGGGCGAAAGTCTTTGGAAAGATATCCGTAGCGGTGAACTCCATTACCGGAGCCCATCCTGGCCCGATGGGCTCTGGAGTGCGCGGACTGGAACCGACGTCCGGATACGAATCCGGGGGTTCGGAGTCACATGCCACCGCAGAGGTAAGACCCGTGTTCGGCTCCACCGCCGATGAGTGTGCGACCTGTGGGGCGGGGTCCATCCCTCCGTCCTTAGGCAGCGTAGCCTGCTCGGGATCTAGGTCCGGGGATGCTACGGGGGTGATACCCCGAGCTTCGTCCCACGGCAGGTCTAAGCCGTGCTCGTCGTGACTGTCCGGTGCTCCTGGCATAGGCCCAAATCCATCGAAGATCAAGTCTCCGCGGATGTCCGCCGCGTAGTTCAGGTTTCCGAACCTGCTCTGGTGGCCAGGGGCGTAGCTGTCGATCTGCTCCAGATGGCCAAGCGAGTCGGCCTGCAGAGCGAAGCCGCCGAACACGAAGATCTGTCTAGGAGAAAGGTCTCACCCGGGATCGTGTTGTCGACGATGACTGGAGGAGCCATCGAGCCCTGGAGGGACGACACAGAGGAACTCTCAATGAAAGCACCAATGTCGGTGTCAAAACCGGCGGATCTCGGGTAGGGGGTCCCGATCTGCGCGTCAAGGCTGATGGTAACAGGAAGCAAGGGACACAGATGTTTACCCAGGTTCGGGCCCTCTCGATGGAGGTAAAACCCTACTTCCTGCTTGATTAATATTGATGATATGGGTAGTACAAGAGTAGATCTACCATGAGATCGTAGAGGCTAAACCCTAAGAGCTAGCCTATGATGGTATAATTGTAATTGTGATGGGCCTTCTAAGGACCAACCTCTCTGGTTTATATAGACACCGGAGAGGGCTAGGGTTTACATGGAGTCGGTTACAAGAAAGGAAATATAATATCCAGATCGCCAAGCTTGCCCTCCACGCAAAGGAGAGTCCCATCCAGACACGGGCCGAAGTCCTGAGTCTTGTATCTTCACGGTTCAATAGTCCGGACGTTGTACACAGTCCGGCTGTCCGGATACCCCCTAATCCAGGACTACCTCAGTGGTAGTCGACTGGTTGTTCTGCCCGGGCGGTAGTTGGGCGGTTGTTCCGGTCCTTCTGGGCTTGGCAGATTGTCTCCATGCTCTTGATGTTCATCTTGCACCGTAACTTCTCCTTGGTACCTAAGCACACAATACATCTCCGTTTGAGGTAGTAGCCATGTCTCAAGTGGGTCAAAGGGGAGTTCAACAAGGAGAGAGTTAACCTCGTTCTCGATGGTTCTCGCGCAGGCTCTTGTCATTGGTCCAAGTGGTATCGTGGGATATGTAGGTAGGTCCATGGGGATGGTATTGGCATGCTCCACATCAGATAGCTTCGTCAACACGACGGCGTGATGACGGTGATGATGAAGCTACCGGCGCAGGGCTTCGCCTAAGCACTGCAACGATATCACCGAGGTGAATTATGGTGGAGGGGGGCACCGCACACGGCTAAGAGATCAACTTGTGTGTCTATGGGGTGCCCCCCTCTCACGTATATAAACGAGTGGAGGAGGGGGAGGACCGGCCCTCTATGGCGCGCCCTGGGAGGAGTCCTACTCCCACTGAGAGTAGGATTCCCCCTTTCCCTAGTTGGAGTAGGAGAGAAGGAAGGAGGAGAGAGGGAGAAGGAAAGAGGGGCGCCGCCCCCCTTCCTAGTCCAATTCGGAACCAAGGGAGGGGGCGTGCGGCCTGCCCTAGCCGCCCCTCTCTCTCTCCACTAAAGCCCATTAGGGCCCATATACTCCCCCGGGGGTTCCTGTAACCCCCCACTACTCCGGTAAATGCCCGAACTCACTCGGAACCATTCCGATGTCCAAACATAGTCATCCAATATATTGATCTTTATGTATCAACCATTTCGAGACTCCTCGTCATGTCCGCAATCATATCCGGGACTCTGAACAACCTTCGGTACATCACAACACATAAACTCAAAATATCGATCGCCACCGAACATTAAGCGTGCGGACCTTACGGGTTCGAGAACTATGTAGACATGACCGAGACTCATCTCCGGTGAATAACCAATAGTGGAACCTGGATGCTCATATTGGTTCCTACATATTCTACGAAGATCTTTATCGGTCAAACTGCATAACAACATACATTGTTCCCTTTGTCATCGGTATGTTACTTGCCCGAGATTCGATCATCGGTATCTCAATACCTAGTTCAATCTCGTTACCGGCAAGTCTCTTTACTCATTCCGTAATGCATCATCCCGCAACTAACTCATTAGTCACAATGCTTGCAAGGCTTATAGTGATGTGCATTACCGAGAGGGCCCAGAGATACCTCTCCAATACTCGGAGTGACAAATCCTAATCTCGATCAATGCCAACTCAACAAACACCATCGGAGGCACCTGTAGAGCATCTTTATAATCACCCAGTTACGTTGTGACATTTGATAGCACACTAATTGTTCCTCCGGTATTCGGGAGTTGCATAATCTCATAGTCATAGGAACAGGTATAAGTTATGAAGAAAGCAACAGCAACAAACTAAACGATCATCGTGTTAAGCTAACGGATGGGTCAAGTCAATCACATCATTCTCTAATGATGTGATCCCGTTTATCAAATGACAACTCTTTTTCCATGGCTAGGAAACTTAACCATCTTTGGTTAACGAGCTAGTCAAGTAGAGGCATACTAGGGACACTCTATTTGTCTATGTATTCACACATCTACTAAGTTTCCGGTTAATACAATTCTAGCATGAATAACAAACATTTATCATGATATAAGGAAATATAAATAACAACTTTATTATTGCCTCTAGGGCATATTTCCTTTAGTCTCCCGCTTGCACTAGAGTCAATAATCTAGTTCACATCGCCATGTGTTTTAACACCAATAGTTCACATCACCATGTGATTAGTTCACATCGCCATGTGACTAATACCCAAAGGGTTTTACTAGAGTCAATAATCTAGTTCACATTGCGATGTGATTAACACCCAAAGAGTACTAAGGTGTGATCATGTTTTGCTTGTGAGAGAAGCTTAGTCAATGGGTCTGCAACATTCAGATCCGTATGTATTTAGCAAATTTCTATGTCTACAATACTCTGCACGGAGCTACTCTAGCTAATTACTCCCTCTTTCAATATGTATCTAGATCGGTGTCAGAAGCTTGCATGGACGTAACTCTTTACGACAAACTCTTTTATCACCTCCATTACCGAGAAATATTTCCTTAGTCCTCTAAGGATAATTTTGACCGATGTCCAGTGATCCACTCCTGGATCACTATTGTACCCTCTTGCCAAACTCATGGTGAGGTACACAATAGGTCTGGTACATAGCATAGCATACTTTATAGAACCTATGGCTAAGGCATAGGTAATGACTTTCATTCTCTTTATATTTTCTGCTGTGGTCGGATTTTCAGTCTTACTCAACTTTACACCTTGCAACGCAGGCAAGAACTCCTTCTTTGACTGTTCCATTTTGAATTATTTCAAAATTTTGTCAAGGTATGTACTCATTTGAAAATCTTATCAAGCGTCTTGATCTACCTCTATAGATCTTGATGCTCAATGTGTAAGCAGCTTCACCGAGGTCTTTCTTTGAAAAACTCCTTTCAAACACTCATTTATGCTTTATAGAAAATTCTACATCATTTCTGATCAACAATATGTCATTCACATATACTTATCAGAAAGGCTGTACCGCTCCCACTCACTTTCTTGTAAATACAGGCTTCACCGCAAGTCTGTATAAAACTATATGCTTTGATCAACTCATCAAAGCGTATATTCCAACTCTGAGATGCTTGCACCAGTCCATAAATGGATCATTTGGAGCTTGCACATTTTGGTAGCACCTTTAGGATTGAAAAAACCTTACGGTTTGCATCATATACAACTCTTCTTTAAGAAATCCATTAAGGAATGCTGTTTTTGACTTCCATTTGCCAGATTTCATAAAACATGGCAATTGCTAACATGATTCAGACAGACTTAAGCATCGATATGCGTGAGAAAATCTCACCGTAGTCAACACATTGAACTTGTCGAAAACCTTTTGCGACCCTTCGAGCTTTGTAGATAGTAACACTACTATCAGCTTCCGTCTTCCTCTTGGAGATCCATTCATTCTCAATGGCTTGCTGATCAACTAGCAAGTCAACCAAAGTCCATACTTTGTTCTCATACATGGATCCGGTCTCATATTTTATGGCCTCAAGCCATTTCGCGGAATCTGGGCTCATCATCGCTTCCTCATAGTTCGTAGGTTCGTCATGGTCTAGTAACATGACCTACAGAATAGGATTACCGTACCACTCTGGTCGTACTATGGTTGACCTACGAGGTTTGGTAGTAACCTGATCTGAAGTTTCATGATCATCATCATTAACTTCCTCACTAATTGGTGTAGGCATCACTGGAACTGATTTTAGTGATGAGATACTTTTCAATCCGAGAGAATGTACAATTACCTCATCAAGTTCTACTTTCTTCCCACTCACTTCTTTCGAGAGAAACTCCTTCTCTAGAAAGGATCCACTCTTAGCAAAAAAGATCTTGCCTTCGGATCTGTGATAGAAGGTGTATCCTATGAAGACGCACTTCTCCGATTTGGGTTAAGCTTATGAGACTAAATCTTTTTCACATAAGCATCGCAACCTCACACTTTAAGAAACGACAACTTAGGTTTCTTGCTAAACCACAACTCATATGGTGTCGTCTCAACGGATTTAGATGATGCCCTATTTAACATGAATGCAGCTGTCTCTAATGCATAACCCCAAAACGGTTGTGGTAAATCAGTAAGAGACATCATAGATCGGACCATATCCAATAAAGTGCGGTTACGACGTTTGGACACACCATCACGCTGTGGTGTTCCAGGTGGCGTGAGTTGTGAAACTATTCCACATTGTTTTAAATGAAGACCAAACTCGTAACTCAAATATTCGTCTTCGCGACCAGATCATGGAAACTTTATTTTCTTGTTACGATGATTTTCCACTTCACTCTGAAATTCTTTGAACTTTTCAAATGTTTCTGACTTATGTTTCATCTAGTAGATATACCCATATCTTCTCAAATCATCTGTGAAGGTCAGAAAATAACGATACCCGCCGCGAGCCTCAACACTCATCTGATCGCATACATCAGTATGTATTATTTCCAATAAGTCAGTTGCTCACTCCATTGTTCTGGAGAAAGGAGTTTTATTCATCTTGCCCATGAGTTATGGTTTGCAATCATTAAGTGATTCATAATCAAGTGATTCCAAAAGCCCATCAGCATGGAGTTTCTTCATGCCCTTTACACCAATATGACCTAAACGGCAGTGCCACAAATATGTTGCACTATCATTATCAACTTTGCATCTTTTGGCATCAGTATTATGAATATGTGTATTACTACGTCCGAGATTCAATGAACCATTCACCTTGGGTGTATGACCATAGAAGGTTTTATTCATGTAAATAGAATAACAATTATTCTTTGACTTAAATGAATAATCGTATTGCAATCACCAAATAACATTTATTTTAGGTTCAACACTAACCCCGAAGGTAAAGGGAGTGTGCGATGGTGATCTTATCAACCTTGGAATCACTTCCAACACACATCATCACCTTGCCCTTAACTAGTCTTTGTTTATTTTGTAACTCCTGTTTCGAGTTACTAATCATAGGAACTGAACCAGTATCAAATACCCAGGGGGCTACTATGAACACTAGTAAAAGTACACATCAATAACATGTATATCATATATATACTTTTGTTCACTTTGCCATCCTTCTTATCCGCCAAGTATTTGGGGCAGTTCCGCTTCCAGTGACCATTTCCTTCGCAGTAGAAGCACTCAGTTTCAGGCTTGGGTCTAGCTTTGGGCTTCTTCATGGGAGTGGCAACTTGCTTGCCATTCTTCTTGAAGTTCCATTTATTTCCCTTGCCCTTTTACATGAAACTAGTGGTTTTGTCAACCATCAACATTTGATGCTTTTCTTGATTTCTACCTTTGTCGATTTCAGCATCACGAAGAGCGCGGGAATTGTTTTTGTCATCCCTTGCATATTATAGTTCATCACAAAGTTCCAGTAACTTGGTGATAGTGACTACAGAACTTTGTCAATCACTATTTTTATCTGGAAGATTAACTCCCACTTGATTCAAGTGATTGTAGTACTCAGACAATCAGAGCACATGCTCACTGATTGAGCTATTCTCCTCCATTTTGTAGGCAAAGTACTTGTCAGAGGTCTCATACCTCTAGAGTCGGGCATGAGTCTGAAATACCTATTTCAGCTCTTGGAACATCTTATATGCTCCGTGGCGTTCAAAACATTTTTGAAGTCCAAGTTATAAGCCGTAAAGCATGGTGCACTAAACTATCAAGTAGTTATCATACCGAGCTTGCCAAACGTTCATAACGTCTGCATTTGCTCCTGCAATAGGTCCGTCACTTAGCGGTGCATCTAGGACATAATTCTTCTGTGCAGCAATGAGGATAACCCTCAGATCACAGATCTAGTCCGCATCATTGCTACTATCATCTTTCAACATAGTTTTTCTCTAGGAACATATTAAAAATAAACGGGGAGCTACATCGCGAGCTATTGATCTACAACATAGTTATGCAAATACTACCAGGACTAAGTTCACGATATATTAAAGTACAAATAATCATATTACTTAAGAACTCCCACTTAGATAGACATCCCTCTAATCATCTAAGTGATCACGTGATCCATATCAACTAAACCATGCCCGATCATCACGTGAGATGGAGTAGTTTTCAATGGTGAGCATCACTATGCTGATCATATCTACAATACGATTCACGCTCGACCTTTCGGTCTCAATGTTCCGAGGCCATATCTGCATATGCTAGGCTCGTCAATTTTAACCCGAGTATTATGCATGTGCAAATCTGGCTTGCACCCGTTGTATGTGAACGTAGAGCTTATCACACCCGATCATCACGTGGTGCAACGGTGCATACTCAGGGAGAAAACTTATACCTAGAAACTTTAGTAAGGGATCATATCATAATGCTACCGTAGTACTAAGAAAAATAAGATGCATAAAAGATAAACATCACATGCAATCAAAATATGTGACATGATATGGCCATCATCATCTTGTGCCTTTGATCTCCATCTCCAAAGTACCGTCATGATCTCTATGATCACCGGCATGACTCCATGATCTCCATCATCTTGATCTTTATCAACGTGTCGTCACATGCTCGTCTCCCCAACTATTGCTTTCAATTATTGCTATCGCATAGCTATAAAGTAAAGCAATTATGTGGTGCTGGCATCTTATGCAATAAAGAGACAACCATAAAGCTCTTGCCAGTTGCCGATTACTTTAACAAAACATGATCATCTCATACAACAATATATATCTCATCATGTCTTGACCATATCACGTCACAACATGCCCTGCAAAAACAAGTTAGGCGTCCTCTACTTTGTTGTTGCAAGTTTTACGTGGCTACTACGGGCTTAGCAAGAACCGTTTTTACCTACGCATCAAAGCCACAACGATTTTTCGTCCAGTTTGATGTTTTAACCTTCGACAAGGACCGGGCGTAGTCACACTCGATTCAACTAAAGTTGGAGAAACAGACACCCACTAGCCAGCTGTGTGCGAAGCACGTCGGTAGAACCAGTCTCGCATAAGCGTACGCGTAATGTCGGTCTGAGCCGCTTCATCCAAAAATACCGCCGAATCAAAGTATGACATGCTGGTAAGTAGTATGACTATTATCGCCCACAATTCTTTGTGTTCTACTCGTGCAAATAACATCTACGCATAGACCTGGCTCAGATGCCACTGTTGGGGAACGCAGTTATTTCAAAAAAATCCTACGCAAACGCAAAATCTATCATGGTGATGCATAGCAACGAGAGGGGAGAGTGTAGTCCATGTACCCTCGTAGACCGTAAGCGGAAGCGTTATGACAGCATGGTTGACGTAGTCGTACGTTTTCACGATCCGACCGATCCTAGTACCAAAAGTACGGAACCTCCGCGATTTAAACACGTTCGGCTCGGTGACGTCCCATGAACTCTCAATCCAGCTGAGTATCGAGGGAGAGCTCCGTCAGCACGACGGCGTGATGACGGTGATGACGAAGCTACCAGCACAAGGCTTCACCTAAGCACTGCAACGATATGACCGAGGTGGATTGTGGTGGAGGGGGGCACCGCACACGGCTAAGAGATCAACTTGTGTGTCTATGGGGTGCCCTCATCCACCATATATAAAGGAGTAGAGGAGGGGGAGGGCCGGCCCTCTATGGCGCGCCCTGGGAGAAGTCCTACTCCCACCGGGAGTAGGATTCCCCCCTTTCCCTAGTTGGAGTAGGAGAGAAGGAAGGAGGAGAGAGGGAGAAGGAAAGGGGGGGTGCCCCCCTTCCTAGTCGAATTCGGACCCAAGGGGGAGGGGGCACGCAGCCTGCCCCGCCGCCTCTCTCTCTCTCCACTAAAGCCCATTAGGGCCCATATACTCTCCGGGGGGTTCCGGTAACCCCCCGGTACTCCGGTAAATGCCCGAACTCACTCGGAACCATTTTGGTGTCCAAACATAGTCATCCAATATATCGATCTTCATGTCTCGACCATTTTGAGACCCCTCATCATGTCCATGATCATATCCGCGACTCTGAACAACCTTCGGTACATCGAAACACATAAACTCATACTACCGATCGTCAACGAACGTTAAGCGTGCGGACCCTACGGGTTCAAGAACTATGTAGACATGACCATGACTCTATTGGTTCCTTACATATTCTACGAAGATCTTTATCGGTCAAACAGCATAACAACATACGTTGTTCCCTTTTTCATCGGTATGTTACTTGCCCGAGATTCGATCGTTGGTATCTCAATACCTAGTTCAATCTCGTTATGGGCAAGTCTCTTTACTCGTTTCGTAATGCATCATCCCGCAACTAACTCATTAGTCACAATGCTTGCAAGGCTTATAGTGATGTGAATTACCTAGAGGGCCCAGAGATACCTCTGTGATACTCGGAGAGACAAATCCTAATCTCGATCTATGCCAACTCAACAAACACCATCGGAGACACCTGTAGAGCATCTTTATGATCACCCAGTTACATTGTGGTTTTTAATAGAACACTAAGTGTTCCTCCGGTATTCGGGAGTTGCATAATCTCATAGGCATAGGAACATGTATAAGTTATGAAGAAAGCAATTACAACAAACTAAATGATCATCGTGCTAAGCTAACGGATGGTCAAGTGAATCACATCATTCTCTAATGATGTGATCCCGTTTATCAAATGACAACTCTTTGTCCATGGCTAGGAAACTTAACCATCTTTGATTAACGAGCTAGTCAAGTAGAGGCATACTACTGACACTCTGTTTTTCTATGTATTCACACATGTACTAAGTTTCCGGTTAATAAAATTCTAGCATGAATAATAAACATTTATCATGATATAAGGAAATATAAATAACAACTTTATTATTGCCTCTAGGGCATATTTCCTTCAGCCCCCCTCCCCCCACGTGATCGTGCGCAGGCCCGACCGCTGGCAGAGCGCGCGTGGAGGGACGCGAGCAGAGTGCTCCGCGGTTGCCTCTACAGCAAGCAACCATATATATATGCATATAGCAGTTGAAGACGCAAGGAAAAGCTATCCACAAGCCGAGCGCGCCGACGGATGCGAGCAGAGCGCGCCACAGCGCCTAACGATGAGCAGGGCTTGCCGAGGGACGCGAGTAGAGGCCGGCACAGTGATACATGGCAAATAAGACGAACTGTGCGAGCGATGTCGGAGACATCAAGCACGGATCAGATTAGAGTTGCGTGTGCGATACGTGGCATACAGTTGATCCATCCTAGCTGTTTGTGATGGGATAAGCCATGTGTGTGTTGTGGGCAAACGCTTGCTGGTATATAACCTCAAATTTAACTAACAAAATGTTAATGAATGTTACAAAAATTATATAACTGGAAACTATGTTCAAATACGAACCCAGTGATATAATCTTTAGCAAAATGCATTCGTATTTTATTAATTAAATCCTACTTATAAACCAAGACGGGGGTATAGTAGGTAATTAAATCACAACTTTTTTTATTAAATGTATGTGTACGTGTCCTTTCGTCCTCCTCTCCCATGTCTTGTCCCTCCGCTGCCGCAGACGGTTCTAGCACAAGCTTGAGCAGCGCGCGGGGGCGTTCTTTCGGCCAAACGGTGGTGAGCCCGTTCCCGCGCAACCGCGCAGGTGAGGGAGTCCTGGATTAGGGGGTATCCGGACAGCTGGACAGTGTATATCGTCCGGACTACTGAAGCGTGAAGATACAAGACACAAGACTTCGGCCCGTGTCCGGATGGGACTTTCCTTGGCGTGGAAGGCAAGCTTGGCGATTCGGATATTATATTTCCTTCCTTGTAACCGACTCCATGTAAACCCTAGCCCTCTCCGGTGCCTATATAAACCGGAGAGGTTGGTCCTTAGAAGGCCGATCACAATTACACTCATACCATCGTAGGCTAGCTCTTAGGGTTTAGCCTCTACGATCTCGTGGTATATCTACTCTTGTACTACCCATATCATCAATATTAATCAAGCAGGAAGTAGGGTTTTACCTCCATCGAGAGGGCCCGAACCTGGGTAAACATCTGTGTCCCTTGCTTCCTGTCACCATCAGCCTTGACGCACAGATCGGGACCCCCTACGCGAGATCCGCTGGTTTTGACACCGACATTAGTGCTTTCATTGAGAGTTCCTCTGTGCCGTCGCTGTCAGGCTCGATGGCTCCTTCAATCATCATCAACGACGCTGTCCAGGGCGAGACTTTCCTCCCCGGACAGATCTTCGTGTTCGGCGGCCGATGCTGCGGCCAACTTCGCAGCCATCTGGAGCAGATCGGCGGCACGCCCACAGCCACCGTGTCAGGTTCGAAACCTGAACTACACGGGCGGACATCCGCGGGACTTGATCTTCGATGGATTTGGGCCTATGCCAGAGCACCGGACGATCCACGACGAGCACGGCTTAGACCTGCCGTCGGACGATGCTCGTGTTATCACCCCCGTAGTATCCCCGGACCTAGATCCGGAGCAGGCTGCGCTGCCTAAGGACGGAGGGATGGACCCCGCCCCCCAGGTCGCACCCTCATCGGCGGTGGATCCGAACACGGGTCTTACCTCTGCGATGGCCTGTGACTCCGAACCCCCGGATTCGTATTCGGACGTTGGTTCAAGTCCGTGCACTCCCGATCCAGTCGGGCCAGGATGGGCTCCAGTAATGGAGTTCGCCGCTGCGGATATCTTCCAGCACTCGCCCTTTGGCGACATGCTGGACTCATTAAAGTCTCTCTCTTTGTCAGAAGGCTCTTCGCCGAACTATGTCCGGCTCGAGTGGGAGGCAGGCGACGCAGGAATTCGTTGCCCACCCACCACCCACTTCATTGCCATGGTTGATGATTTAACCGAGGTACTGAACTTCGACTCCGAAGACATCGACGGTATGGACGACGATGGAGGAGAAGAACATGAACCATCGCTCACTGGGCGATGGACAGCCACCTCTTCTTATGATATATATATATATATATATATATATATATATATATATATATATGGTGGATACTTTGAAGGAAACAAATGGCGATGAGGCAACGGAGGATAAAACCTCAGGAAAAAAGCAAAGATTGGGCGTCGTCGGCGCCACTCCAAACCCCTCTATAGAAATACCAGCCCAGGAGACGAAAACAATCCGAATGGTGCCGAAGAAGAATACAACCCTGATCACCCCGCCTTCGAGCAGGCCAAACAGGAGGATGAGCAGGTCAGCCTGTAAGAACAAAGCGACGGACGAATACCCGGAGGAGGACAACTACATGCCCTCCGAAGATGAGATTAGCCTCGGCGACGACGAGTTCGGGCGTGCTCGAGGATCCCGTGAGAGCAGGAGCGCCTGCCGCCTCGCTTATAGCCACTGCGAGGAGCCTGAAAAAGAAGCATCAGCAACTCCAAGCTGATCAAGACCTGCTCACAGACAGATGGACTGAAGTCCTGGCAGTCGAGGAATACGGACTCGAGCACCATACGGCTGACCGGCCATCTCATGGCCGGGATAAAACGGCATACCATTCCGCATACCAGCCAACACCCCCACGCCAACATACTACAGCCCGAGGCAACAAAGCAGGACAACCAAGATCGATCTATGGATCGCGGGGGCACGCCTCGGCACGCGACGAGGACCGCCATGCCGGATACACCTTCAACAAGTCCGGCCGGGCCGAACATAGCCACCCAGAGCAATTCGACCTGCGTAGCCACATAGCCCGGCACAGAGGCACCGCGCACCCCCTCTGCTTCACTGACGAAGTAATGGATCATGAATTCCCAGAAGGGTTCAAACCCGTAAACATCGAATCACACGATGGCACAACAGACCCCGCAGTATGGATTGAAGATTTTCTTCTCCACATCCGCATGGCCCGTGGAGACGATCTGCACGCCATCAAGTATCTTCCCCTTAAGCTCAAAGGACCAGCCCGACACTGGCTAAACAGCCTGCCAGCAAATTCCATTGGCAGCTGGGAAAACCTGGAAGACGCATTCCTCCACAACTTCCAGGGCACATACGTGCGACCACCTGACGCCGATGACTTGAGCCACATTACTCAACAGCCCGGAGAGTCAGCCAGGAAATTCTGGACTCGGTTCCTAACTAAAAAGAACCAAATAGTCGACTGTCCGGATGCCGAAGCCCTGGCGGCTTTTAAGCATAATATCCGTGACGAGTGGCTCGCTCGACACCTCGGCTAGGAAAAACCCAAGTCCATGGCAGCTCTCACAACACTAATGAGCCGCTTTATCGCGGGCGAGGACAGTTGGTTGGCTCGCAGCAGCACTACGCCACATTCTGGCAATTCGGATGGCCGCGACAATAACGGCAAGCCATGGCGTAACAGACATAAGAGATAGAACAACGCCGACAACACTGAAGACACGGCAGTCAACACCGGATTCAGCGGATCCAAGCACGGTTAGCGGAAGAAGCCGTTCAAAAGAAATAATCAGGGACCGTCCAGTCTAGACCGCATACTGGAGCGCTGGTGCCAAATTCATGGCACCCCGGACAAGCCAGCCAACCACACCAATAGAGATTGCTGGGTATTCAAATAGGCCGGCAAGATAAACGCCGAAGACAAGGACAAGGGGCTGCACAACAATGATGAAGAGGAGTCCTGGCGTCCGAACATGGGGGGACAGAAGAAATCCCCCCCCCCTAAGGTGAAAACGGTCAACATGATCTACGCCACGCACATCCCCAAGCGGGAACGGAAGCAGGCACTAAGGGACGTCTATGCGATGGAGCCAGTCGCCCCCAAATTCAACCCATGGTCAGCTTGTCGGATCACCTTTGATCGTAGGGATCACCCTACTAGCATCCGTCACGGTGGCTCGGCCGCATTGGTCCTAGAACAAATCATTGACGGATTCCACCTCACACACGTCCTTATGGACGGTGGCAGCAGCCTGAACCTGCTTTATCAGGACACAGTGCCCAAAATGGGCATTGACCCTTCAAGGATCAAGCCCACTAAAAACACCTTTAAAGGTGTAATTCCGGGAGTAGAGGCCCGCTGTACGGGCTCTATAACATCGGAAGTGTTCTTCGGATCTCCGGATAACTTCCGAAGCGAAGAGTTAATCTTCGATATCGTCCCTTTCCGCAGTGGTTACCATGCACTGCTCGGACGAACCGCATTCGCTAGATTCAATGCGGTACCACATTACGCATACCTCAAGCTCAAGATGCCAGGACCACGCGGGGTCATAACGGTGAATGGTAATATGGACCACTCTCTACGAACAGAAGAACATACCGCAGCCCTTGCGGCGGAAGTACAATGCGGCCTTCTCCGACAAACCAATCCGGCGACAACAACTTCGCGCATAGTCAAGCGAGTCCGGAGCACCCCGCAACAGGATCATCAGGCACGCCAAGAGCGCGACTAGCAGTTCGGCCTCCGCTTAAGCCCCATCAAAGCAGCATTTGTGCCACACGCACACAATTACGCACTTAAAATACCATGGGCATAGGCGGAGGCGCATCAACGACTCAGTCAATAGTGCGGGTAACCGCCAAATAATTTCATACTCTTTCCCTCTTACCTTTCAGGACACCTCGTTGGCGCAGCATCCTCAAAAGAGCCGAATTGCCGGACCTATAGGGGAGAGACATCCAAGGAGGCAACAGACGTTGTGCACAGAAGGAAATACCCTGGTGGAATCTATTTACGATCATTATACCTGCTTTATCTATCTTAACATAGCCTGCCCCTGGATAGGACATGCCAAATAGTCCTATTTTTTCTCTGCTTAACACATCCATTGTAAATGTACGCTTAAACGTATTTTTTGTCAATGGGAGATTATATATAATGTCAGCTTATTATTCTTATCTGAGAATTTTTTTCTCTTATAAATGCTTATTTGATATTGCATCCGTACACCTTGGTGCGGCCGGTTTGCCAGGGGCTTCCCATGGCGCCCCGTAATATGGCAAATAAAGTCCGAACACTTTCAACAGTGCGGCATCCCGAACTTATAGCACTATATGCATCAGCTCGAATCATGTCTTGGGTCTACAGTTGGGATAGCCCGGCTCCCTTGTTTTGGTGCCCTACGCCCGTTATATCGGCTAAGGTAGCGCAGGAGAACTCATGTGATTGTGTCCCGGTTCATCCGGACGAGCACCTCAGTAGAGAAAGCCGAAAAACTGACCGGCATGATGTGGCGAGAGCTGGTCGCTGTTCGAGAGGTTTTAAAATCCTTAAAGATTTTCCGCTTTAGGCGATAAATCGGCTTCGTCCAAACTAGGCATGTATAGCGCCCCGATTCGGCCTTCCGGATTCTAGGGGCTTCGCCGAAATTTAAAATTGTAGACTTCTATGGCTAAGTGAAAGTTATAAAGCTGCATAGTCCGATTGCCTTGTTCGCTGCGCCGGACACCTCCTTAAGGGACCAAAAATTTGGATAAAGAGTGTCCGGGTTTTCCATGAACACCCCAGTACTAGTTACGTGGGGGAGGAAGCTGACGAGTGGCCTACTTTCAGAATTTTATAAACAGCCGCACAGAAGGTAATATTTTAAATAACAAAAGCACTACATAGCACAAGTAACTTCGTCTTTAAATTACAAACATGACAGAAGTGAACTCATTCCAAAATGGCGTCCTTGATACACTCTTCGGCGACGAGAGGAGCACCCTTCATCACGCCATCGTAGTACATCTCGGGATGGCGACGCGCCTTGCCCTCTGGCGGCCCGGCCTTGACCAGTTTCTCCGCATCTAGCTTGCCCCAATGCACCTTGACGCGGGCAAAGGCTCGGTGGGCACCTTCGATGCAAACGGATCGCTTGATCACCTCAAGCCGCGGGCATGCATCCACCATCTGCTTGATCAGGCCAAAGTAGCTACTGGGCAGGACCTCACCAGGCCACATCCTGACTTTGAAGTCCTTCATAGCCAGTTCGGCCGCCCTGTGGAGTTCGATCAACTGCTTCAGTTGGTCGCTCAGAGGCATCGGATGATCGGCCCTAGCATACTGGGACCATAACAGCTTCTCTGTTGAGCTCCCCTCCTAGGCACGGTAGAACTCCGCAGCGTCTGAGACGCTGCATGGCAGATCTGCAAATGCCCCTGGAGAGCTCCGTATTCGAGTAAGTAAAAGAAACGCCTCCTCCACATGTTTGCTTTGCATAAAGAATTTCTTACCCGATGCTATCTTTTTGGCCTCCTAGATCTCCTGTTGTGCTTTCTCGGCTTCGGCCTTGGCATCTTTCAAACTTACAAGGGCCTTCGCAAGCTTGCCCTCCTTCATCTTCAGATTATGCTCCATGGACTCGCACTTCTTGCCGAGGTCCTGGAGCTCTTGTTGTACCTCGCCCTCTCTAGCACTTTGCTTTTCGCGCTCCTTGCATTCCACGGCCGCTCCGTCTTCGGCCTCGGACAGCGCTTTCTTCAGGGACGCCACTTTGGCGGTGGCCCCTATTACACAGTCATGACGCTTTGGTGTTAGACTGACAAATTTTGCATATCTTTATAATACATACGAACGGGGAATCGCTTACCTTTATGCTACTCGAGCTGCCTCTTCGTGAGGCCGAGCTCTCCCTGCGCCTGCTCCAGATCCCGCTTCAGTTCGGCAACTTCGGCAGTGCGGGCAGCAAAGAAGCAGCACGGCCTGTTTATTCACATAAACGCTTTTTCGACTCCTGATTGTAATTGACCCTCCGCTTTGGCTTTTTTCCTAACACCAACCAGAGTATCAGGGGCTACTACCTATCGGGTGGTAATTTCATACATTTTTTACTTACCTCAAAGCCCGTCAGAAGGCTTGTGCGGGCTTCGGTTAGTCCGCTTTTGGCGGACAGAACCTTTTGAATCACCACACTCATAAGAGTACGGTGCTCTTCTTCCATGGAAGCGCCTCAAGCGCTTCCATCGACTATCCGCGCTGTTGATGCGGCGGAAGTCCCTGCACGGGCGGCTCACCCTCCCTAACGAGGGGCTGCCCGCCTAAGTCCGGAACCGTCGGAGGTTCCGGAGCAGTGTTCGGTCAACAGTCCGCCTTGTTGCGGCTGCCATCGACGCGACCCGCGGGGATTTTGAACCCCGCATGTCCAACATTTGGAAGTACGCCTTGGGGCGTCTCCAGGGTCATCTCCCCCTCTTCGGGGAACCTCCGGGACAACACATCCGTGTCATCCGCGGGCTGAGGAGTGGTGGCCGTCGGGAGCGAGTTCATCTCTGAAGCGCTCAGAGACCCATCCGAAGACGACACCTCCGGATGAGCCCGGGCCGGACTGCATCAATGTTCGGCGTTATTAAACAATTATGAAGTGAAAATCACCGTAGATTGCGGACACTTACGATCGCGCCAGGGGCTTCCCCCTAGGCAACCACCCTTCCTCGCTATGAGCGGCCGTGGTGGAGTAGTCTGGAAGGGACGTCTTTCCCTTCTTGGACGTCCCAGCCTCCCCTCTCGGGGCGGCATTCCTCTTTTTCTCCTCCCCAGTATGGGGAGGTGGACTTTCTTCTTGCTTCCCCCCGCCTCCATGGGAAGAATCTGTTTCGTCATCGTCGGACGACGTGGGTATGACGGCCTTGCGTCGAGGGCCTCTCCCGGCCCCACGGCCCGTCCCCTCAGGCCTCTCATCCGTTCCGGATGGGGCGGCTTCTTCTTCTTCCTCCTCCTCTTTGGGGGAGGAGTGCGCCTCCTCGTCTTCGGACGAGGCTTCTGGCACAACCTTACGACGGAGACCCTTTCGGGTCCCCGGGGCCTTCTTCTCGGCCTTCTTCTCCGACACCTTGTACGGTGCCGGGACCAGCATCTCCGTCAGGAGAGCATACGCTAGGCCTTCTGGCAGCGGAGCCGGACAGTAGACCTGCTCCGCTGTCTCCACGTAGTCCTGAAGCAATTATGCATGATTACTTAAGGACTCCCATGAATATATTGGGAAAAACTGGGTCCGGTGGCATTCTGAGAACTCACCTGACTAGGAGCCGCCAAGGGCGTGAAGCCCGCGGTCCTCGGATGTGGGAGGAGGTACTTCGGAGGCCTTGAACATCACTTTCCATGCGCCTTCGTGCGTCATGTCGTAGAGCTTCCGGAGCATCTGTTGTTCGGACGGGACGAACTCCCATAGATTAACTGCCCGCCTTTGGTAGGGCAGGATCTGGCGAACGAGCATGACCTGGATCACGTTGACAAGCTTGATGTTCTTGTCCTTCATGCTTTTGATGCATGTCTGGAGTCCGGCCAGCTCCGTGGAATCGCCCCAGGACAAGCCCTTCTTTTCCTAGGAGGTGAGCCGCATGGGGGTTCCGGGTCGGAACTCGGGGGCCGCTGCCCAGCTGGCGTCGCGCAGCTCGGTGATGTAGAACCACCCCGATTGCCATCCTTTTACGGTTTCCACGAAGGAACCGTCCAACCAGGTGACGTTAGGCATCTTGCCCACCATGACTCCTCCGCACTCTGCTTGCTCGCCGCTTACAACCTTCGGCTTCACGTAGATGGTTTGCAGCCATAGGCCGAAATGAGGCCGGATGCGGAGGAAGGCCTCGCAAATGACGATGAACGCCGAGATGTTGAGGACGAAATTCGGGGCTAGATCATGGAAATCTAGCCCATAGTAGAACATGAGCCCGCAGACGAAAGGATGGAGTGGAAATCCCAGTCCGCGGACGAAGTGGGCGATGAACACGACTCTCGCGTGGGGTCCCGGGGTCGGAATGACCTGCCCAGCGTCCGGTAGCCGGTGCGCTATGTCTGCAGCCAAGTATCCGGCCGCCCGAAGATTTTTGATGTGCTTCTCCTTGACGGTGGAAGCCACCCACTTGCCTCCTGCTCCGGACATGTCTAGTTGTGCGGAGGAGACTTGGGCTTGGGCGCTGGAGCTCGAGGGGGAAAGAATGGGCAAAGAAGGAAGAAGGCGTGGGTAAAAATGAGGAAATCTTATCCCTTTATAGAGGCGACGAAAGCGGTGCGCCTCCCCACTTGCCCGTTGGGAATCTATTGCTTCCCAAGCGCCACGATTGATGATGTGGTGGGATTACCCCTACCCGTATTGTTGAGAATCCCGTGATAAGGGGGGCACGATCTCTGCTTTGACTAGACGTGTCAAGGAAACCGCCTCGCAATATGCGCTGTGGCTGGTTGTGGAAAAACGGTTCGAATAATAACCCGACCGTAATGACACGTCGCGTTGCTTAAAAAGTTGTCAGCAGATTGCATTTATGAAACATCCTTCTCTCTACGGTGGCATGCGAAGATCATCTTGTGGATCCGGACACGGTTTAAGTGTTCGATAATTACCTTGGAGTATTCGGAGAAGGAACCCGCCTTGCAATGCCGAAGACAATACTGCGCGCCGGACTCATCGTCACTGAAGCCTGGTTCAGGGGCTATTAAAGGAGTCCTGGATTAGGGGGTATCCGGACAGCCGGACTATGTACAACGTCCGGACTATTGAAGCATGAAGATACAAGAGTCAAGACTTCGGCCCGTGTCCGGATGGGACTTTCCTTGGCGTGGAAGGCAAGCTTGGAAATCCGGATATTATATTTCCTTCCTTGTAACCGACTCCATGTAAACCCTAGCCCTCTCCGGTGCCTATATAAACCGGAGAGGTTGGTCCTTAGAAGGCCGATCACAATTACAGTCATACCATGATAGGCTAGCTCTTAGGGTTTAGCCTCTACGATCTCGTGGTAGATCTACTCTTGTACTACCCATATCATCAATATTAATCAAGCAGGAAGTAGGGTTTTACCTCCATCGAGAGGGCACGAACCTGGGTAAACATCTGTGTCCCTTGCTTCCTGTTACCATCAGCCTTGACGCACAGATCGGGACCCCCTACCCGAGATCCACCGGTTTTGACACCGACAGCAGGTTCCCACGCAAGCTTCCCGCCCGACTCAGTGAAATCCCTCAAAATCCCAATGCTTACCAGCCTACTATATAGGCCCTCACGGCCGGCGAGTCTGGAGTAGCATTTTCCCCTCCATCCCTGTAGCTTATCTCGTCTGCTTCTCCCACAATCGGCAATGGTACCGGTCCGTCGTCGTCACTCAGCCACTCCGCCGTCATCAGAGCACTGCTCCAGCCGGGAGGCTCAACCGCGGCGGCGGCGCAGTCCCCGGCGTAGTGTAGTGCGCGTGGCGTACCTGTTGGGTGTGCGCGGAACGCCCACCACACGGTCCGCTGCTGGTGCCCGTCGCAGCTATTGCCCGCTGCTGCTGCTGCCACAGCACCGTCGAAAGCCAGGGCCATCACCCGCTCCGCTGCCGCGGCCCGAAGGCGGGAGGTGGTGGTCGTGGCCGCCACCCCATCGTCGTCCGCCATGGCCGCCACCCCATCATCGGCCACCGTGGCCGCCAGCCCACCGTCGACTGCCGGAATCATCACTCGCTCCGCCAACGCCGCCCAAAGGAGGGAGGCGGAGGTGGAGGCCCGCACGTGCGGCAACGACCTTGTACGATACATCGAGTTCCTGTAGGAGGAGGAGGAGCGCCTCGTCGAGCAATGAAAGAGCCTTACCGCCGCCGTGGCCGCGGCACATGCCGACACGGAGGCGAGGAATCAGGAGATCTACGAGCAGTCCGGCCGCTTTGAGAGGGGTCATATGGAGCGGCAGAGGGCGTTCGAGCTAGTGAGCGTCGCTGAACGTGCAACAGCGGTAGGCACCATATTGCAGTTGTCCAGCTCGTCGGTAGGCTCCTCCTCCTCTTCCTCTTACTGAGCGCGCTCGGCAGAGGAGAGGCTGCCGGAAGTAGTACAAAGCCCCTTCGTAGTTGTAGTATTTACGGGCTATTTTGTTGAGTTCATCTGACTATAGATGTGGTGGAACTGTACAACGTACTTATAATTAGCTAGCATATATAGTTGAACTAGCTATTTCAGTACATGGTTGGCAACAACTGGGGAAAATTTTGGTCGGTTCAGCTGTCGAGTTGAACTGTTTGTATAAATTAAGAACGACTGCTTAATCTATGAATGAAATCTATGCTTAATTACTAAATTTTAGTTGCAAAAATTAGATAGTGCTAGTGATTTTTAGCTGCATATTTCGACAAATTGCAATGTTACAAGGATTCACAAATGGCAATGTTACTGGATCAAGAAATGTCAATCTTTCCAGTTTGACAAATGGCAATATACCCAATATGACAGATGCAAATATTACCAAATTGTATGTACGTGGTTACACACGGGTCATCCGAAAAAACCGTTTACGTTGAAGGGAGGTATAAATCCTTCTTGCCAAATTTTCTCTTGGCTTAGCATCGAAGTATCACTTTGCATACATTATTCAATCTGAACCGTTTGCGTTGAAAAGACTCACAACTCCTGTGCAGCAAATTTTCCCTTAGCTTATTGCAGAAGACCATAGCTCTCACTTTGCATACAGGTGTTCTATCTAAAACGTTTGCGATGAAGAGTTGCACAAATCTTGCTCGGCACATTTTCCCTTGGCTTACTGGGGAAGCTGTCAGTTTACATATGGTGTTCTATCTAAAATGTTTGCGATATTAGAGTGGCAACTATTTGTTTCAAAATGCCTTTGTTGACTGTTATTCGAGTGCGCCTTCTCTCAAAAAGGACACGAAAATTACCACAACATGTCGGGGGCCATTCCATGATAGCATGCCAAGTTTCATGAATTTTTGACGAGTTTTGGATTTACTAGAATTTAAAAACAAAGTATCTCAACGTTTTGTCGGCAATCAACAGTGCCCTCGTGTTTGAAATTCATTCCCATTTCTTGCATGGGACCTAAGCATGCACCCAAAGACACAGAATTGATTTTTCAACCAATTTATATGCACTGGAGTATGTGCATGTAGTTCAAATTTGAATTATGCACATAAAATGCCTAGAAACCCCAGTTAATGTATAAAGATGTCCAAACGTACCCCGAAAAATTCCAAAATTTAACACAACAGTCTTGTTGTTCTATGTTGACACTATAAATTTTTTCAAAGCAATAACATGCAACGGGTATCGTCTCGTTCCCACAGGTGGCATGTTCCCTTCCGAAACCATCAGGCTTGTTGTGAGAAGCTCTGGTTTGTGAGAAGCTTATACGCAAACCTGCCCCAAATGGGACAAAAAAATTACCACGGAATGTCAGGTGCCATTCCATGATAGCAAGCCAAGTTTCATGAATTTCGGACGAGTTTTCGATTTACTAGAATTTAAAAACCAGGCATCTCAATGTTTGCGGCCGAGTGACGATGGCAGGGTATTTGACATTCATTCATATTTCTTGCATGGGACCTAAGCATGCAACCAAGGACACAGATTTGATTTTTCAACCAATTTATATGCACTGGAGCATGTGCATGCAGTTCAAATTTGAATTATGCACATAAATGCCTAGAAAACCCAGTTAATGTATAAAAATGTCCTAACGAACCCCGAAAAATTCCAAAATTTAACACAATACTCCTGTTGTTCTATGTTGACACTAGAATTTTTTTGAAAGCAATAACAGACAACGGGTATCGTTTCTTCCCCAAAGGTGGCACATTCCGCACCGAAACCATCAGGCTTGTTGTGAGAAGCTCTGGTTTGTGAGAAGCTTATACCCAAACCTGTCCCAAATGGGACAAAAAATTTACCATGACATGTTGATGCCGCTCCATGATAGCAAGCCAAGTTTCATGAATTTCAGAGGAGTTTTGGATTTACTAGAATTTAAAAACCAGGTATCTCAATGTTTGTGGCCAAGTGACGGTGGCAGGGTGTTTGACATTCATTCCCATTTCTTGCATGGGACCTAAGCATGCAACCAAGGACATAGATTTGAATTTTAAACCAATTTATATGCATTAGATCATGTGCATGTAGTTAAAATTTGAATTATGCACATAAATGCATTGAAAACTCAATTAATGCATAAAAATGTCCAAACGAACCCCGAAAAATTCCAAAATTTAACACAACTCTCCTGTTGTTCTATGTTGACACTAGAGAAAAAATGGAAATCAAGAACAGGCAACGAATATCGTTTCGTCCAAAAAGGTGAAACGTTCCCTACCGTAACCATGAAGCTTGTTGCAAGAGAAGCTCTCGTTTGTGAGAAGCTTATACCCCAACCTGCCCCAAATGGGATAATATTTTGATCACTACATGTTGATGCCGTTCCATGATAGCATGTCAAGTTTCATGAATTTCAGACGAGTTTTCGATTTTCTAGAATTTTAAAACCATGTATCTCAATGTTAGCGGCCGAGCTGGCCGAGCGACGGTGGCAAAGGTGTTTTACATTCATACTTGCATGGGACCTAAGGTTGCAATCAAGGACACACGTTTGATTTTTCAACCCGTTTATATGCACTGGAGCATGTTCATGTAGTTCAAATTTGAATTATGCACATGAATGCATAGAAAACTCAGTTAATGTATAAAAATGTCCACGCGAACCCCTAAAAATCCCAAAAAATTGCACAGCACTCCTGTTGTTCTATGTTGACACGAGAAAAAATTTGAAAGTAAGAAGAGGCAACAGATATCGTTTTGCCCCCCAAGGTGGCACGTTCCCTACCGAAACCATCATGCTAGTTGTGAGAGAAGCTCTGGTTTGCGAGAAGCTTATACCATAACCTGCCCCAAATGGGACAATATTTTTTTACCCTACTATGTTGATGTCGTTCCATGATAGCATGCCAAGGTTCATGAATTTCAAACGATTTATGTATTTACAAGAATTACAAAAGCAAGCACCTCATCGTTTGCCGGAGAGCCACGGTGTCGTGGTGTTTGAAATTCATCCCTATTTCTTGAATGGGACATAAGCATTAACCCATGGACACATATATCATTTTACAACCCATTTTGGTGAATCGGAGCATGTGCATGTAGTTTAATTTTTAATTGTGCACCTGAAATGCCTAGAAAACCAAGCTACTGTGTAAAAATGTCCAAATGAACCCTGAATAACTCCAATTTTTTTGACGACACACCAATAGTTGCATGTTCACTGCAGATCGAAGTTTTAGTAATTCAAACACCATCCTTTGCAGTTGTGACCCCATTATGTAATTCAAATGAAGACAAAAAATCAAGTTGATCGCGCACAGTTTATTATCACCAACCGTGTGAGATGTAGTACAAAATATCTTGGAGCACCGTCGGTGTATAGTACGCATACGGCTTACGCGAGAAGGTGCGTCGGCTAAAGTGTTGGTGTGCTGTATTCTCCTTTGTGTACCCAAATTATGCAATGACGTGGATGAGCACTGTAACCAGGGAAATTGGAACCAAAATTTTTGACGTTCAAACTCATCACACACGGGTTAAGCTATCTGAATCCTTTGTGATGTTCACATATCGTAGACAGTTCTTAATAAGGGACCATGTCTGATGATACTTTGCCCGCCAGTTTTTTCACTGAACCGATTCAAAAAATTTGGCTTCCGTGAAAATATCTACCTCCCCGCCCCTCCCAAATACCAAAAGCCACATTGCCCCTATTTCCGCCTTCCTTTCCAAGTTGAAACCTTCACTCCTTGCTTGCAGCGCCGCCCCCTCGCCGGCGACTCTTCTTCACGCTGCCCAGCCTCGTCTATCCAGGCAGGTAATCCACACCAGACCCCCATCCTCCTCCTCCTTCCACATCCCACATGCCCCGACCGCCGGTGCGAGACCTTCCACCCAAATCACCGACCCCTCCACCAAATAAGCGCCACCCTAAGCCATGGTGCACGCAGTATAGCCAGGATCTCAAGGAGCATTTGGCACCGGAGAAGCAAATCGCGGCCACACGCGTGGATGAGGTCGCGATTGCTGCCATTCGTGTCGACACCCAGATCTTGGAGGAGCACATCGCCGTCCAAGACACCATCGACGCCTCATGCACCGACGCCGCGATGCGGTTGGCTGCTTTAAACGACAATTTGTGGCATTTTCTCAAGGCCACCCTCGGGGCCTTCGACGAAGACTACAAGGTGTTTTCTCAGTGTGCACGTGCTTACCTCAACTCAAGAGCCAGTAGGTTGGTGCCCGGAGCGGCTCAGGCAACTCACCGCTACGACGAGCGCACCCACGATCCAGAGGCACTACAAAAAAAGACACATCCGTGACATTTTGGGCCGAACAAAAATCTTTTCTGTCATACTTATGACACTTCTATGATGATAATTGTCACAAAACCCGGTATCATCATACATGTGGTGGGGTCCTACTTCTATGACAAAAAATCATGACAGAAAATGGGCTTTTAATCCTAGGCGGGCCGGAGATGCAGCTGCATGACATTCTTTGGGCCGTCCATGATGGAAAAAACCGTGATAGAAGTGAGGGTGCGGAAAATATCAGGGAGTCCCCTATTACGGTGGGTGGTCGGGGGCCGAGCGATGCGCGTTTCTCTCGTACCTACGCGCGTGTGTGCGAGGCGTTGGGCTCTAGCTGAACCCGAGCGAGGCGTTGGGCTCTAACTGAACCTGAACGATTGCAATGCAGGGTACGCGTTACTGAACACGAGCGATCGATCGATGGCTGTTAACTGAACCCGATCGAGCGATTCCTTTGCTACTGCTGCTAGCTAAAGCCGATTGATGTTGCCTCTGGATGAACAGTGAGTGTTGCGGGGGGGGGGGGGGGTGGATGAACAGTTCCCAGTGGGGGTGGATGAACAGGACCCCGTGGCGTTGCCTCTGGATGAACAGTGAGCATTGCTGGGGGGTTTGGATGAACAGTTCCCGGTGGGGGTGGATGAACAGGACCCCGATCGTTCGAGCCGGTTGGGGCTGGATGAACAGGACCCCGTGGAGGGCAGGATGTACAGGACCACCCTGTGGAGGGCAGGATGAACAGTAGATAGTGGAGGGAAGGATGAACAGTAGCCCGTGGAGGGGTGGTTGAACAGGAGCCCGTGGAAAGGCTAATTGAACAGTAGACGGTCGAGTAGCGCGCGGTGGAGGCTGGATGAACAGGAGCCCGTGGATGAACAGTCGCAGGTGGAGACTGGAGGAGGTCGATGGTGGATGAACAGTAGCCCGTGGAGGATGGAGGGGGTCGACGGTGGAGATGGACAGTATCCCGTGGAGTCCCGTTTTGCGGTACGCCACACCCCTCCCGATGAACAGGACCCCCGCTTTGACCGTAGCGCTCCAACACAAGTCCGTTTCCTCCGTTTTGCGCTACGCCTCACCCCTCCCGATCAACAGTACCCCCGTTTCGACCATAGGAGGTCCATTTCCTTTGTTTTGCGGTACGCCAGACCCCTCTCGATGAATAGGATCCCGTTTCGAACATGGCCGGTCGAACACAAGGCCATTTCCTCCGTTCTGCGGTGCACCAGGCCTTGTTTCCATCGGCTATTCCGTCCAAGCCGGTTGGCTCCCACGCGTTCCATTTCCTCCTGATGAACACGACATATTCCATTGGCTCCCCATGAACACGACGACGAGCTGGTTCTCTGTTTTGACCCAGCCATGTACACGAGCCATGGCCGTACGTACGTGCGAGTAGGAGTTTGAGACCACGCCCGTATGTACGTACGTGGCCGTATTTACTTTCTTGTGCCCTGGCCGCTGTACGTACGTGTACATGCTACGTGCGCGCCTCTACTACGACACGTGCACGCCTCTACATCGACCAGTATGTACGTACATGCTCGCGACCAGAATGACAACACTACGCACGCTTCGACCAGGTGGGTCCCGACTGTCAGGCACTTCCTTGCGTGCGAAGATGTAGCCGGGCGGTCCCAGCGATCGGGGAAACGTTTTTTTCACGAAATACGGTGGCCCGTCCGTGGGTCCCCGCTGTTAGGTGGAGAAATAATTATTTTGTGTGTAATAAGGAGGCACTTCCTTGCTGCGCCGTGGACCCGGTATCGACCCTCTCCACGACATAAAGAACGTCCGATGGAAGGTCGTTCCTTGACCACGTTGACCACGCCGTGCCGAGAGCACCAGGGCGGTGGACGACGGCGAGGCCTAGGAAGGGGACGACACGGAGCCGGGGAAGACGCGGCAGTGGATGCCCACGCGTATAGGAGTATGAGGGTTCACCGGTTCGCTGCGGTGTAAGGCTGTCGTCGCTGCAGAATAACAGGGATGTGGGTGAGTAGAGGGATGGTCTGGCCAGCGGTGGGAGTAGTAGGGGCGGTGAGGCCTCCTTCGCATCGCAGCCGGCCACGAGAGGCAAGAGCACAAGGCACGACCGGCGCTGCTTTGGGCGGCTGGAGCAAGAAGACCAGAGGTTGAAGAACCACTACGGCCGTTGGATGGACATCAGACGGCCAGTCCTTGGAGCTAGAATCGTGCATATTGACTAAGTTGACAAAGCCCTCCGTCCCCGTCAACTTAGTAGGCCCACAAGTCAGCCTGCCACTGTACTGGGTCCCAGCTAGCAGGGGGAGTATTCATTTTTTGTGCGTAATAAGGAGGCACTTCCTTGCGTGCGAAGATATAGCTGGTGGGTCCAAGCTGTCAGCGGGGGGAAGGTTTTTTTCGCGAAATACAGAGGCCCTTCCGGTGGGTCCCAGCTGTCAGGTGGAGAAATCATTATTTTGCGCGTAATAAGGAGGCATTTCCTTGCGTGCAGCTGTGGACCCAGCTGTCATCCTCTCCACGTATAGTCCACTTCTGATGCATGTCGGTCGTTGACCATGTTGACCAGGCCGCCGCCGAGCACTGTATGGTGGACGGCAGCGAGGCCTAGGAAGGGAACGACACGGAGCTGTGGAAGACTTCGGTAGTTGTTTCCCACGCGAGCTGAGTACGATCGCATTTGAGGATTTCATCGATTCGTCTACCGTCGCCGGAGAATAACAGCAGGTGTGGGTGAGTAGAGGGATGGCTAGGCCTGCGATGGGAGTACGATGGGGCGGTGAGGCCTGCACGGCAAGACACCCCGCGGGAGGAGGGAGCAGGCAGTCCCGTCCGGGCGCTTGTTTGAGCGGCCGAGCGGCAAGAGCAGAGATTGAAGAAGACGATGGCCGTTGGATGGACATCCAACGATCCTTGCCAGGCCAACCTCTTTAGGAAAGCCTCAAATCTGTGGAAAACATCATATAGCCCATCTGCCATTATTTCTATTAATTTACAGCCCATTTGCTAATTCTTAACGGGTTTTTTGGAGCCCATATTCTTTTTGTTAGCATTACAACCCATATTGTGGCCACGGTTAAAAAATAATACGAAATTTTGCATATTTCAGTGCGGTCCGAACTGTTTTTAATCCCGAAATTTCGAGTCACATTCAAACTGATTTTAAAAATAAATGTATATCAATATAAAATCCAACAAATTGTTCATGCATAAAAATCAATGCAATTTAAAATCACGAAATTAAAAAAAGAAATTTGAAACTAATTGCCGGTTGATGTGTTTTAAAAATGTACAACCCATTTCTCATTACTGATATGCCATTTTCTCGGCCAGCCGAATGAAGCTCTCCTCGTCTTGAAAGATTTGCAGCCCAACAGGCCTGACAAAGCGACTTACTTGGCAAATCACAAAAAAACTGGGCTGTAGCCGTGCACCCATCTGTCAGCCTCTCCACGTACAGTACTCTTCTGATGGAAGTCAGTCGTTGACCACATTGACCACGCCGCGCCGAGAGCACCAGGTCGGTGGACGATGGCGAGGCCTAGGAAGGGGACAACGCGGAGCCGGGGAAGATGCGACAGTGGATGCCCACGCGGAGAGGAGTACGAGGTTCACCGTCTTGCGGTGTGGAGGCTTGTCGCCGCATAAAATAACATGGGGTGTGGGTGAGTGGAGGGATGATCCGCCAGCGGTGGGAGTAGTATGGGGCGATGAGGGCCTCAAGCGGCAAGACAGCCCACAGGAGGCGAGGAAGCGGTGACACGACCGGCGTTGCTTTGGGCGGCTGGAGCAAGAAGACCAGAGGTTGAACAAGCACTATGGCCATTGGATGGACATCGTACAGTCACTGGAGCTAGAATCATTCATATTGACTAAGTTGACAAAGCCCTCTGTCCCCGTCAACTTAGTAGGCCCACAAGTCAGCCACCCACCCTGGTGGGTCCCAGCTAGCAGGGGGTATTCATTTTTTTTGTGCGTCATAAGGAGGCACTTCCTTGCACTACAAAAAAAGATAGATCCGCGACATTTTGGGCCGAACGAAAAAAATTTCTGTCATACATATGACACTTCTATGTCAATAGTTGTGACAAAACCCGGTATCATCATAGATGTGGTGGGCTCCTACTTCTATGACAAAAAATCATGACAGAAAATGGGCTTTTAGTCACAGGCGGGCGGAGACGCAGCTGCATGACATTCTTTGGGCCGTCCATGACGGAAAAACCATGGTAGAAGCGAGGGGAGGAAAATTTCGGGAGTTCTCGGTTATGGTGGGAGGTCGGGGCCAAGCGATGCGCGTTTCTCGTGACACGACGCTGCTGCAAAAGTAGGCGTTGGCTCTAACTGAACCCGGGCGAGGCGTTGGGCACTAACTGAACCCAAGCGATTGCACTGCAGGCTACGCGTTACTGAACCCGAGCGGTCGATCGATGGTTGTTAACTGAACCCGATCGAGCGATTCCTTCGCTACTGCTGCTAACTGAAGCCGATCGATGGGATGAACAATGAGCGTTGCAGGGGGGTTTGGATGAATAGTGAGCGGTGGCGTTGCCTCTGCATGAACTTGACCCCGTGGTGTGGTGGAGGGCTAGATGAACAGTAGACGGTGGAGGGGTGCCCGTGGAGGGGTGGTTGAACAGGACCCCGTGGTGTGGAGGGCTGGATGAACAGTAGACGGTAGAGGGGTGCTCGTGGAGGGGTGGTTGAACAGGACCCCGTGGTGTGGAGGGCTGGATGAACAGTAGACGGTGGAGGCGTGGTTGAACAATAGCCGGTGGAGTAGCGCACGGTGGAGGCTGGATGAACAGGAGCCCGTGGAGGCTGGAGGAGGTTGACGATGGAGATGAACAGTATCCCGTGGAGTCCCGTTTTGCGGTACGCCACACCCCTCCCGATCAACAGGACCCCCGTTTCGACCATAGGAGGTCCGTTTCGTCCGTTTTGCGATACGCCACACCCCTCCCGATGAACAAGACCTTTGTTTCGACCGTAGCGCTCCAGCACAAGTCCGTTTCCTCCGTTTTGCGGTACGCCACACCCCTCCCGATCAACAGGACCCACGTTTCGACCGTAGGAGGTCCGTTTCCTCCGTTTTGTGGTACCACCCCTCCCGATGAACAGGATCCCGTTTCGAACGTGGCCGGTCGAACATAAGGCCGTTTCCTCCGTTCTGTGGTACGCCAGGCCTCGTTTCCATCGCCTGTTCCGTTCAAGCCCCCCCCCCCCGATGAACACGACCATGCATTCCGTTCCGACCCAGCCGGTTGGCTCCCACGCGTTCCGTTGCCTCCCGATGAACACGACGCATTCCGTTGCCTCCCCATGAACATGACGCATTATGTTGCCTCCCCATGAACACGACGATGACGCTGTTTCTCCGTTCCGACCCAGACATGTACACAAGCCCTCGCTGTACGTATGCGCAAGTAGGCGTTCGATACCCTGGCCGTATGTACGTACGTGGCCGTATTTTCTTTCTTGCACCCTGGCCGTTGTACGTACGTGTACATGCTACGTGTGCGCCTCTACTACGACACGTGCGCGCCTCTACATCCACCCGTATATATGTACGTACACGTTCGCGACCAGAATGACAACGCTACGTACGCTTCGACCAGGTGGGTCCCGACCGCCGTGCACTTCCTTGCGTGCGAAGATGTAGCTGGTGGGTCCCAGCAATGTGGGGCGAATCTTTTATTTTTTTGCCCGGACGCACTTCCTTGCGTACGAAGGTGTAGCTGGTGGGTCCCAGCAGTCAGGGGGGAAATGTTTTTTCGTGAAATACGGTGGCCCGTCCGGTGGGTCCCCGCTGTCAGGTGGAGGAATAATTATTTTGCGCATAATAAGGAGGCACTTCCTTGCTACGGTCATGGACCCAGCTGTCAGCGTCTCCACGCACAATACTCTTCCGATGGAAGTCGGTTGTTGACCACATTGACCACGCCGCGCCGAGAGCACCACGGTGGTGGACGACGGCGAGGCCTAGGAAGGGGACGACACGAAGGCAGGGAAGACTCGGCAGTTGTTTCCCACGCGGAGGGGAGTACGACTATATGAGGGTTTACTGGTTCGTCTGCTGTCGCCGGAGAATAACAGTAGGTGTGGGTGAGTAGAGGGATGGCTAGGCCAGCGATGTGAGTACGATGGGGCGGTGAGACTGCTTGTGACAAAGCATAGCCGGCTTGTGGGAGGAGGGAAGCAGTAGTCGGGCGCTTGTTTGAGCAAATGGGCGAGCGGAAGCGAGATTGAAGAAGACGACGGCCGTTGGATGGACATCCAACGGTCCGTGCTTAAAGGCCAACCTTTTTAGGAAAGCCTCAAATCTACGGAAAGCGACATACAACCCATCTGCCATTATTTCTAATAATTTACAGCCCATTTGCTAATTCTTAAGGTTTTTTTGGAGCCCATATTCTTTTTGTTAGCATTATAGCCCATATTGTGGCCACGGTTAAAAAATTATACGAAATTTTGCTATTGCTCGGTCCGAACTGTTTTTAATCCTGAAATTTCGACTCACATTCAAAATGATTTAAAAAAATGTATATCAATATAAAATCCAACAAATTCTCCACGCATAAAAATTAATGTAATTTAAAATCTTGAAATGAAAAAAAAGATATTTGAAACTAATTGTCGGTTTGATGTGTTTTAAAAATGTACAACCCATTTCTCATTACTGATGGGCCATTTTCTCGGCCAGCCGAATGGAAGCTCTCCTCGTCTTGAAAGATTTGCTGCCCAACAGGCCTGACAAAGCGACTTGGCAAATCACAAAAAATGGGTTGTGGCCGTGGACCCAGCTGTCAGCCTCTCCACATACAGTACTCTTCCGATGGAAGTCGTTCCTTGACCATGTTGACCACGCCGCGCGAAGAGCACCACGGCGGTGGACGACGGCGAGGCCTAGGAAGGGGACGACACTTCAGTGGAAGCCCACGCGGAGAGGAGTACGAGGGTTCACTGGTTCAGTTGTGGTGTGAGGCTGCTGTCGCCGCAGAATAACTGGGGGTGTGGGTGAGTGGAGGGATGGCCTGGCCAGTGGTGGGAGTAGTATGGGGGCGGTGAGGCCTCCGCGGTAGCACAGCCGGCCATGGGAGGAAGGAGCACGCGGCACGACCGGCGGTGCTTTGGGCGGCTGGAGCAAGAAGACCAGAGGTTGAAGAAGCACTATGGCCGTTGGATGGACATCATACGGTCACTGGAGTATTGACTAAGTTGACAAAGCTCTCCATCCCCGTCAACTTAGTAGGCCCACAAGTCAGCCCAACAATATGGTGGGTCCCAGCTAGCAGGGGGTATTCATTTTTTTGGGCGTAATAAGGAGGCACTTCCTTGCGTGCGAAGATATAGCTGGTGGGTCCGACCTATCAGTGGGGGAACGTTTTTTTCGCGAAATACAGAGGCCCTTCCTATGGGTCCTAGCTGTCAGGTGGAGGAATCATTATTTTGTGCGTAATAAGGAGGCATTTCCTTGCGTGCGACCGTGGACCCAGCTGTCAGCCTCTCCACGTACAGTCCACTTCCGATGGATGTCGTTCATTGACCACGTTGATCAGGCCACGCCGAGAGCACTAGGGCGGTGGACGACGGCGAGGCCTAGGAAGGGAACGACACGGAGCCAGGGAATACTCGACAGTTGTTTCCCACGCGGAGGAGTACGAGGGTTTACTGGTTCATCTTCCCTCGCCGGAGATAACAGCAGGTGTGGGTGAGTAGAGGGATGGCTAGGCCAGCGATGGGAGTACGATGGGGCCGTGAGGCCTGCGCAGCAGCATAGCCGGCTGCGGGAGGAGGGAGCAGGCAATCCCGCCGGCGCTTGTTTGAGCAGCTTGAGCATGAAGAGCAGAGATTGAGGAAGCACGACAGCCATTCGATGGACATCCAACAGTCACTGCTCTCGTGTGTTGACTAAGTTGACAGGGCGTTGCGTGTGCGTCAACCTTTTTTTTTATGAAAGCATACGCGTCAACCTGTAGTAGGTGCACAAGTCAGCCTCAAATCTGTGGAAAACAGCATACAGCCCATCTGCCATTATTTCTAATAATGTACAACCCATTTGCTAATTCTTAAGAATTTTTTTGGAGCCCATCTTCTTTTTGTTAGCATCACACCCCATATTGTGGCCACAGTTAAAAAGCATACGGAATTTTGAATATTTCGGTGCGGTCAACTGTTTTTAATCCAGAAATATCGATTCGCATTCAAACTATTTTGAAAAATAATTTATATAAATATAAAATCCAAATAATTGTCCACGCATAAAAAACAATGGAATTTAAGATCTTGTAATGAAAAAAATTGAAACTAATTCCCGGTTTGATTTGTTTTATGAATGTACAGCCCATTTACGGGCAAACCGAATGAAACTCTCCTCGCCTTGAAAGATTTGCAGCCAAATAGGCCGATAAAGCAAGTAGGCCTTGTTTGGGTATTTCTTCAAAAAATAGAACTGGGCTAGCCATTTTCAAAGAAGAAAAACAAAAGCTGGGCGCATGATGTGGTAAACATAAATAAAACCCTGGCTAGACGGGCCACAGCCCCCGCACAGCCCCGTTGTTACCCTGATCCGTCGCTAAAACTAGTATAAATAACAACTGCTTGTTCCTCAAAAAAACTGCGCGACTTGCTGGGTCCCTGGTGTCAGCCGCTCGTAGTGTAATTCTCTCGTTTATTGACTACGTTGACAATGGCGTGAGCCCCAGATGTCCAACCATTAGGAGGAACCATATTTTGGGCTTGTACTATAGAGGCACTTGCTTACATCGCCATGACGCTGGTGGGTCCCTACTGTCATCCTCTCCACATACAGTCATCTCCTTGTTCCTCTCGGTTGTTGATAACATTGACAACACAAGAGGGCGGCGCACCGCGCACGGCAAGCGAACCAAGGACGCAAGGCGGAGGACGACGGCGAGGCCTCTCACGGAACGAACAGGAGCCGTTGAAGATGCGCCGGTCCAAAGAGGCAAAGGAGGGGAGTACGAGGTTGATCGTTCGGGCGCTAGTGCGTGTTGCTGACGTCGCCGGAGAATAACAGGACGTGTGGGGAATAGAGGGAGGGACTCGCCAACGTTGGAGGGTATGTACAGTAGGACGACGGAGGCGCAGCCAGCCATGGGAGGCGGGAGCAAAGTGAGCCGATGGGGTGGTTTGGTTTCGAGGCTGGAGGAAGAAGAAGACAAGAGATAGAAGATACACGACAGATGTTGGATGTCAATCCAACGGCCGGTAGGCGTAATCGTTTGTTGATCGGCTAGTAAGTCGACACCACCTTGGATAGGCTATTTCCTCATGGGTCCCAAATGTCAGAATCCAAATATGTCACGGTCATGCAGCCTTTCCTATCAAAATTTACTGCCCATTTGATGTGGTAGTTCGAAATAAGTTTGTGGCTGCTGGTGGGGGCTAATCACTTGGCTTTTGTAATGCATAGTGAGCTCAAGCAGCCGGCGAGAGTGATGTTATTTCCCTTGGTTTGGATTTGTTACAATATTTCACTCTAAATTAAACGAATGGCAAGCCATTTGCCTTGTTTCAAAGAAAATATGACAATCACAGCCGAGTTGAAAAGGGCAGGAACATCTAACTCCAGCTTACAAACTGTACAAAGGCATGAGGGTTAATTGTTCATCAGGTTTACAAAAAAACCAGATTGAAAAGGGCAACAACATCTAACTCCAGCACTGTTTTCGGCAGTCACAAATCAAATGGATCGGTCAGGTCCATAGAATGAACATCCTAGGTCGTAAAATTTACTGGATTATGACCACAATATGTTGTAAATAGAAGCCCGACACGTTCAGAAGCTCTTTTGCCCACCTGAAACTCCTTTTTTGCTCTTCACATACTCATCCGTCAAAACCATGCTGCTGATAAACTTAAGCCTGATGGACAATAGTAACCTCACATTCAGCAGGAAGAATGTGACAAATCTTGTGTTTGCACGGCTGGATACATATCGTTCTAGCATTATTGTCTTCAATCGAATCTCATGAGAAGTGAGAAAATCCGTATGCTTACGAATCCACCAATTGGTTATAACTTTCTTACCCCATCCTATTGCCTAAATAGACATGAAGATTGAAAACAGTTAAGGTCTAAAAGAAGAGTGTCGAAAGAGCAACAACTGAACGGTTAATTCTAGTACACTATATGCGGGCTTCCAATGTGCGTGAAATTATCACCTTTATATACAACTTCTCCAGACATGGAAAGCATTGCAGCAAGCCAATAATCTTGTTCAGATCAAAACTATTCATTTGGATATATAATATCTTGACAGAATCCAGCACCATTGATAGGCCATCCATGGAGAAACTCTTCATTGAGCAAAGAACATAATATTAGTACAAAATGTGTACTCCAAGATGATATATAAATTATGCACCGAAATTTAAAATGCAGCTTATGGTTACAAGTGTAGATGATAATATAAAGTACCTGAAGAACTGTGGAGCCAAACACCATATTGAAATGAGCACAGAGATCATGTATTACACCCAAGGTATCCAGTTTAGGTGCAGAGAGGACGGTTGTTTGCAACGGTGAATAACTAGAATCAAGGATCAACCTTTGAAGTGAAGGGGCATCTTGGATGATGAGCTGCCTTTCGTCAAAAGAATTACAAGGTTAGGTGACTTTATTTGGAGACAACCAACTCTAACTGTGAAAACAAGCACCAAGCACTCCAACGCAGGGCAACTTGAGTGGATGATGATGTGCAATGAGGCCTCCGATATACGAACCCGCACAAGTGAACGTTTCTTGAGAAATGGGAGTCGAAGGTTTGGTACCAGATTGTCTGGTAGGTAGCACTACGCAAAGGTGGCGGTGTGGAGAGAGGACGAAAACCACGAGAAGGACATCGGTGCTGAGGGCACAAGTTCATGGCGTTCGGTATGTGGTATGTGATTTCCAGGGGAATAGTAGAACTCAAGCAGCTGTAGTTCTGTGAATTCGTGGGATTCCACCAAAGGCCCACTGCAGGCAGGGCATGGTATGCTTGCTCAGGTAGAATGACGGGATGCAGAGGCTTTGAACGGAGCCCTGGTGGGAGGAGATGATGGCTTTGGGGATTTTAAAATCATTGAAGAGAGATAGCTGACGAAAGTCGAGATTAAGGGGAATGGCGCGCCATAGAGTGCGCCACCGAATTGAGAGGACTTGGGTGCGGCAGCAATCCTTGGTGGGGATAAGCGAGATGATCTCCCCAAGGATGGTGTCCGGGAGATTGCTGATGCGGTCCACCCGAGATTATACGGGTTCCTGGGATCCGGTGGGGGTGGGGTCGCCGCTTCTCCCCGCGCTGCCGGGTGCGGGATCTATAACAGGCGTCGCCGCTGGCGGGAGCCTCATCTTCTTGGCGTTGGGGTCAACCGACTCCATTTTCCTCGAGGGCGTCGCGTCACGCTCACGAATTTGAGCAGAGTAATGAATGACGAGCCTAGTTGTAGTGCGAGCGAAGAAGAAGGGGAGCTGGGGGTTTTCTGTAGGAGTGAGGAAGAAGGGGAGCTGGGGTTTTCAGAGGAGTGAGGTGAGGAATTTGGGGAACGAGTGGAGCAAGCTGACTTGAGGTGGGTGGGAGCGAGGAGGAAGAAGAGCACCTGTGTTTGGGTGGGGGCGGTGTCTTTGGGTGTGGGTAGCGCCTCTCATTCAAGAAATATATGGGCTTTTGAATTGATTTTACTATTTACTAGTGTGGATGGGCTGTTTTGTCTTGGGCCCCGAGAAACAATTACTACTAGTACAGTGGAGACACTCTACAGCTACCCAGAAAAACAATTACTACTAGTATAGTGGAGACACTCTATCACTTCTAGCTCCTCCTAGGTCATTGAAACGTCTCCCTCTACTGAATGCCATTATACTGTTGTTCACCAACATGCGGGCCATGCAGCGCGCAGGCCCAAATACCATCCACCAAATTAGAAGGTAGTATGCAAAGGAGAGTCACCCCGTCAGAAGGCGGCAAGAATTAGTCGTCGTATCACAAAACCCCACCTCCCCGCTGTCTATGTTTGACAGACGAAGCAACCATCATTTCACTCTTCGCTGAATTCCCTTCTCCCACAGCGTCTTCAAGAAAGGCAACACTTGCATCTGCCACTGTTCTTCTCTCCGAACAAGGGGAAGGTAAGCGGATCCGTGATGTTGGTATATTTTTGTTCAGAGAAAAAAAAGAACTTTTGCAAAGCAGTAACCGATCCTCACTCTCTTTTTTGTTTCATTGTCATTGCGATTGTGTTTTCAATTCCGTGGTCTCCTAGTATTCGCTGGGCTTCATGATGGACCAAGGAGAACTGTGCAAAGATCTGCCGATATTGGAGCAGACGCAGGAGGCTGATCCCCACGAGACAGGGAGGTCCAAGAAGATGGAGGCAACCACCAAGGCGACCCCAGATACTGAGATGGTCAACACCCCGTTTGAGGTTACATCCCTCGTGGCACTGCAGGAGCAGTTTTCCCCCTGCGCGGATGTGTCCCCCCCCCCCCCCCCCGCTGAGCTGCCCAAGGTGATTTCCTTCTTTGCCGATCTCGATGTGGTTTTTCATCTAAGTATGTGGTGATTTTTTAGAAAAGGAAGTATGTGGTGATTAATAATGCAAAATTTTATTAGCTTCGATGCCATGCTATACATAGTGGTTTAAATAACTTGTGTTTCTTATCTTTGAAAAGTAATTCAATTTGTTTCGCTTTCAATTAGAGCCCTGATGCAAACAAGGATTGTGTGGTTGTACATGTCACTCGCTATGAGGCGGACGACCTGAATATATGCACTGGGAAAACAGAGTTCTTAGGCTATTGGATCCTGGAAGCCATTTGCGGTTATACCAATGAAGAGTTGTATTCCAGCCTCACTGTTGTCAGGCGTGTTGTCCAGGGTGTACTGAAGCACAAGAAGTTCAAAGCTACTCCTTCGTTTTTGAGGAATACTGTTCTTGACAAGCTTACGCAGGAAGATGATGTGTCATGCCTCCACAAACAAGTTTATCAGTGGCAAGGCCACAAGGTTGTCTTCATGAAGGTTCACAGGATTGAGCTGCTGCGGGACGTCCTCGATGATGTTCATGGCAAGGTCCGTCTTGTGTCCAGCCCAAATTAGATCGAGGCATGAAATAGTTGCCCCAGCTACTGTTTAATAGTAGTTTGGATTGTGTCTAATTATCCTAACCTTGCTCATATCGACCCCTCCGGGGCAAGTAATCGTGTTTGAATCCGTCCTATGGGAACTGCTGCTACTTTTGTGTGCGGTGAATCATGTGAGAACCATCGTAATCAAGGTCAAACAGATGCGTCCTCACTAGATTTTCATGAATATGGCATGATAAGACATAAATTGTCACGGTTTATCATACGAGCGTGTGCCGAAACAGATGCGTCCCTTTCATGTGTGTTTTGATGAAATAGAGACCTCGATCGAGAACCGTGGGCCGACGTATACATAAGTACTTGTAAACACTGTTGGTGCTACCCCACTTGTAAGCAGTTGTGCAAAACACGGCACATTGGCTCAGCTCGCTTAAACACTAGGCTATCGACCAGCTAACAATCAACAATCTGATGTCTGACATATAAGCAACTATGTATCTTGTTACAGTGGTTCATGAAGTTAATTGAGGCCACAATGTAATAAATTCGAAATGTTCACACGGTAGTCCAACGCTCATGTGGAACACTCACATTAAACTTGTCTTCATAAAAAACTTGAAAAGCATAAGTTAAGCAATTTTATACATCTCAATGATTCATAGAACATAACAAACATATACTAGTTCACAAAGAAAAGACAAAGTTGTAAGAAGGTTTAGAAATCAGGAAAAAACAAGCAAGGCTTCTCTCGAGCAAAGTATTCCCGGCAAGCTTAAATTTCTGGAGTTCACTCTGGTTTTTCTTGTTGCCACCATTCGTGGTTAGGTTCTCTCATTCCGTAATAACCAATTATAATTGTGGTCTCAAATTTGGAATGCGGAACTGAACCATGCGGTGTACTAACCAGCTGAAATGCTTGTGCATTCCACTAAATTTAAGCACCGCTTATTTGCAGAAATAAGAAGACCACAATGCCTCTTGCCACAAGACCTGTCCAAAAAACCGCCGTGCAGCCGTGCCAGCTAGTCCTTGGTCCATGGATGAACTGGTAGAAAGTGCATTCCGGACTAGGATGCAGTTGTTTTCGCTCGTCCCTACACTGCAATAAGGAAGTAAAACGTACGAATCAGCTTCTTTTAGATTGTGTTGGTCATTCTACCTTAGTTACTACCAATGTAGGGATACCTTGAAGATGGGAGGTTAGACGACGACAGTGAGGGATAGCCATCTCATTTTGCGCAGTTGTACTAAAACTAAGGTGTGTGCTTTTGATTGCGCTGATAGAAACGATATGGAGATGACATCCCAAACGACACGGAGATGCATATCCTGTTTATGCAAATAAGAAATACGGTTATTTAAACAAAGGATGAGATATTACTGCTTTCCCCTGCTTCCTCTTAGAACCAAGTCCTAGATTCATGCTACAGCTTTCCCACTTTCTTCCCTGTTTGAACCAACGCTTTGAGTCGACTGTATGAACTAGCTTTACTTCTAATAATAGTAGAAGTCCAGGTGGCTTTGGAACAGCGGACGGAAGTAGAAAAGGATCCACATGAAGGGAGCTGGGGCAGTAGAGCAAGGCAGGTTTTGAAGGAATATATACCTGAGGGTCATCGGCATGTGGCAAAGACGGCGTCGGGAGGCCGCATCTTGGCCACAATACCGCAGGGAGGAAGAAGGGGTCGGAGGCCCTCCCGAGCCGGCGCTCTCTCGGAGAGAACGGCATGGCCGCCGATCGGGACGCACGGGCAACCGTTGGTCTCCTGCCTCGCCGTCGACGACAGCGTGAACGATGCGCCTACACCCCTGCCCCAGTCGAGGTTGTCCGGCCGGATTTGTGACCAGCCGTGAGCTGAGAGAGAGTGTGGCCACCTATGTGTTCCTTTGATCTGGAGAGCATGAGAGAGTGAACGAGAGGAACCCTAGTAAAGCACGCGCTAAGGCTCCTGCTTTTATATATAGTTGAGTGTTTTTGTTGTACAAGCTTCAAAAAAATGCGCTCCTACGTGTACCCATGAGTGGGTGTGAGAGAACTAGTGCGTGCGTGCACCGCTTCTCTTCGCGTGATAAAGATTATATACTATGCCCAAAGAACGCTTTGCCGCAAGAGTAATAGTATAAGAGTGTGACGTAGAGCTAAAATAAAATGTGCACGCCTGCCTTTTGTTTTTAGAAGTTACGAGGGTAGGGTATGAAGAGTACATATGTGCGTGACGTCTACACCGCACATGGACGGTGGGTGCGACGTCTTGAGTCTGCGAGAGGACTCGGGAGAGTCGTGACTCGTGAGGGTGCGTGCGTGAGAGAGAGGGGGGCACGATCAATGCAATGCATGTGTCCGTAAATCATTATCCGACAAACGCTCGCACAAGCCTTTTTCCCCGATTTAACTCCAGAAGAACCATTAGATCGGCATCCGACAAAGGTGCCGGTTTTTCATGTCATTTAACACAACAGCCACTCCTCCTACACACAAATCTTCCACGTGAGTGTTAGCAACTGACGTATGCTCCCTCCGTTCTGAAATGCAGTGCATATAACTTTATTGAAAATTCGAACCTTGCAAACTTTTACCGAGTTTACATTTACCAAATTGCACATGTAGAATACCATGTATATATCATTTTATTCATCTTCGAGAGGTAACTATAAAGTTGGGTGAGGAGTCTACAAAGAAAGACCATCGTATCACCCGCAGCAATTTCAAGCATCCTTTAGTGTGGAGGAATACCATAGGAACTCTATATGATATGATTTTTATAGGATTTTTTCCTTTAGAGCCAATTGGTTCATAGGAATAGATTCATATACTCCACATTTCAAAGGAAATAAACATGATATCATTTCTATAGCTTTAGAGCCACTTGGTTCATATGAATGGATTCCTATACTCCCTTAATTTCAAAGGAAAATAAACATTAGCGTATATTCAATAGAAAAGTTCCTATGATATGAACCAAATTACATCTCTTTTCTAATCCCTCCTCATAGGAATTGAGATACATGTCATCTCTAGATTCAATAGAAAAGTTCCTATGATGTGAACCAAATGACATCTCTTTTCCAATCCCTACTCATAGGAATTGAGATGCTCCATGTCATCTCTTTCCCTACAACTTTCATGTATACATCTTCTATTCCTAAATAGTAGTACAACCCACTAGTAGCTTTTTTCCAAAACATGCAACTATGGCACAAGAACTATATAGTGTGCCAAAAACTTTGAAAGATGGTCACTGGATGAAGCTAACCCGACAATGCAGAGATAGGCAAATCCGAGCACAATTGGCCGTTGGATATCATCAACATTCCACCAGATCTGCCAAATGTACAATTTAGAAGACTCCATGGTTGAACTTAAGCATAATGCACAAACCTCAAAACACAAGCACTTCTCCTTTGTTCTAGACTATTTTGTATAATAATTGATTATTTTTTTCTAAATGAATTGCCATTATTTGTTTTTTACTTTATGATTTACTCCCTCCGTTCCAAAATAGATGACCCAATTTTGCATTAACTTTGTACTAAAGTTAGTACAAAGTTGAGTCATCTATTTTGGAACGGAGGGAGTACAATGCACAACCCCATGAATCTTAACATTTTTATGAAACTAATTGATTTTGAATGAGATGAACTATAAGAACTAAATGAACATCTACATCATGCATATATGACTCAAAGCTTTACATGCTATAGTTTGTATTTATTCATAATTTGGTTTCGAAATCTCATGTGTTCAATACATGTGTACCTTACTAGTTTTGAGTAGAGTAGCAAATTTCACGCAGCCCCAGGTATATCAAAATGCAGGGCCCATGCATCATTGCCTTTTCATCGAACCCACGCCCACAATTTTTGTACGTAATATATCTCCACCGGGTCCCCGAACCCAAAATGCTGCCTCGTTCCCCAGAAACCAAGCGGCCCACACATATTTAAGGCGTCGACTCGAACCCGTTTACTACGACGTGGCCCCGCACGCCATAGTACTCCTACAAACCCTACCACCGCACTCATCATCGGTTTTCTTCAAGAGGACGAGGGAACAGCCGATTTGTAGTGGAGGCGCTTTGAAAAAAAGGATCTGTAGTGGAGACCCCTACCCTAGGGTGCCCAAGGTAGCTCCCGCACGCATCATTGTTTTCTATTTTCTTTATGCTCTTGCGCCTAGAGTGAAATGATGGTTGCTTCGTCCGGCCCAAATTAATGCGGGAAAGGTGGGGCTTTGTGATTTGACCCCTCATCGCTCATTTTCTACTATCAAGGGCGCTTACGACCGGGTGCCTCCAATTCCAACCGCTGCTCAACTGTAATTTGGTGCATCACACGTGGAACAAGATGGTGGATGAGCCACATGTCGGCCAAAGGGGTCTGTTAAGTGTGTCGCCATTTCGCAGCATCGACCGCTTGAGTTGCTACGCCAACACGACAGGAGCAGCCTACCACTTGGTTTTGCACCTTGGTGAATGCCGACTATATTGATCTAAAAAGATACGTGCTAACTACCCTCTCCGTCTCGGTTTTTTTATTTTTAGGCGTCTCGGTTTATAGGGCCTGCACGTAGTTATAGGTCATCCATTTGACTAACTAAATATGAGTTACTATGTCACACAAAGTATATCATTGGATTCTTAAGCGGATTTAGTTGTATTTAGAAGTCGAGGGCGGGGCTTTTCCTGCGCGGTAGGCGGGGCAGTTCCGCCTAGTCGGTTCGACAGATATGTGAGAAGACGAGGGAGTAGGCTGTTGCAAACGTAGGGTTGTGTGATTTGACAGCGAGTTACTGCTGGACAGGTGGGGCCCCATGATTTGACTTGCCATTATCATTTTAACTGCGGCGCTACGACCGGCATGAGGCCTTCCACTACGTAGGCCAAAAGAGGTGCCAAATCTACTTCTGCACAATTTGGCACCGGTGCCCTCCATAGCCCATGCGGTGCTATAAAAATTATTGTTGGAATCGGAGCAAGTGCTGGCACCGATGCCCACTTCGAGCATGACAATAAAATACGTTAAACTATGCACAGATGCCCACTTCCAGTGCGAAGGATCGAGGGGGAGGTTGGCTTGCTTGATTTCTTTATGTACGTGCGGGTCCCGCTTTTCTACGGGCTGCAACCCAACGGTGTGAGGGTTGTGCCAAAAAATTTCCTGAGGGCATCGATGCCCAATCTACGATATTTTAATGCACCAGGCACCGGTCACATAGTGGAGGGCCTGAGTCTCCCAGATTCCTGACCACCTCCATACAGGTGCCTCTCCCAATGCTCCACCATGTAGTAGAGGCTGGCTCTTGCATGAGAGCCCACTTCTCCACTTTTTCCTTGTCTCTCTTTCCTCCACATATGCAAAAATGCCATGCAAAGCGCACTATTTTACTTACTTTTACTTGCTCCTACAGGTGCTTAAGCTTGCCACATAGGCAGTAAGTCTGATGTGGCAAGTTAATCAATAAGAGAGAGACTAGTTTGGTGACCCAAGGAAGAAACGGTGCTAAGCGCGTGTACCTAGGTGAAAAGACAATTTTGAGTCTATAGCTAATTAACTGAAGCAAACTTAGCAACACCATTTCATTGGAAGAGGTCACTCCTTGGCAAATGTAATAAATACTAGTACTCCCTGTGTCCCATAATATAAGAACGTTTTTGGCACTACACTAGTGTAAAAAACGTTCTTATATTATGGGACGAAGGAAGTACGAAGAAAGAGATAGAGAGAAGTAAAAAAATACACTTATAGCCAACCTTATAGCCAAAACCTTATTGTAGTATGAGTGACTAAGTGATGACTATGTATGACATGCCCACATCAGATAGCCTAACGCACCGTGTTAAATCTCCAAGGGCGCGGCCGCACGAGCGACGCGATGGTCGTGGTAGGCGCAACCACGATACGGGCTGTTGGCAGCCCTTGGATCCGAGATCAAACGGCCGCATGCTAAGTTGCTGAAAATTTGCAGAATAACCCTCCAGGATAGGATATTCACCCATAGGTCTAGAATCACGCCATGCAACCGTTCGATCTCATATCCAAGGGCTCTCGGAAGCCCGTATCATGGGAGAATGGAAAGACACTACCCTGCCGTTTGCATGCTGGCAGTTCGCTCCCACTCATCACCGCACGTCCTTCAATACTACGACGGTTCGCTCCTAGTCGTCCCGTCCATTCACATTACGGCAGTTCCGCTAATCCTAACCCTCCTCCCAAATCCATGGTGTCCCAAATCTCCACGATCGGCGGTGAGTACAAGGTTAGAACCATCACCGGCGATGAGTTCGACGTCATCTACACCCGTTCTTCCGCGACGGTGAAAGGATGCCTTTCTCGCTTCAGACGCATGTTCGAAAACTCAGATGATGAGTGGGTCGCTGGGCTAGATGTTGAGTACACCACAGTCCTAGGACGAGAGAAGGATCTAAAGGACGAAGAGAGGAAGAAGCCCGCCGTGATCCAGGTTTGCGTACATAACGTTTGCTTGGTCTACCACATATGCCATGCCGACGTTGAGTGCCAGGATTTTAAGAACTTCCTCAAGGACAAAAAAGTGAAATTCATGACTGTAGACTTTAAGAACGACGAAGAAGTCCTGCATCGGATCGGCCTCGTTGTAGGCAACCCCTTCGACCTCCAGAAGAATCGGCTGGTGCCCTCTCGTCAGCCTTCAATCCGACCTGGCAGAGCCATGGTTCATCCTTCGTACGATAAACTGGAGAAACCTCCATACACATTTCATCGTCATGCATGGCAGCGGAATGTACTAGATATAGACCACATCCACTACGCTGCAATGGATGGCTACCTTTGCTTCAATATCTACAAGAGTTGGATGAAGAGCAATAGCCAAGTGTGCGGTTCAAGCAAAGAAGTATCGGCCAAGAGGAAGAGGGAGAAGGATGAAGTCGAGGACGTGAACAAGGACTCCGAGTAAGGTGGCAGTGTCGTTGCTCATGGTGGTTCTAAACTTCTAATGCAGTGTCTACCGGATTAGTTGCATAGTTTAATTTCAGGTCTGCTTAGTTTAATTTGAGGGGTGTGTTGTGCTGAGCCCCCAGCAGAACTATGTTATGTTTCTTCTTGTTACTTTAACTCTTCAGTATGTACATACTACTAGTATCTCTTTAATAGAATTTAGCACCCCAATTAAGCACGTACTAGCTTTTTTAATAGTACTATATGCATAATTTGGTGACGAGCGCTCTCTATATGTACCACCTTTTTTTAATTTCAATTTTTGCTCCATGGCGCAATCTATCGATAGTACTACTGTACAAAAGTATACAATTTTTAAAAGGCTAGAGTATTGTTCATCACATATATAGCCAGTTAAATTCTCAACCTAGAACGACGTGCATGCCATGTAGTAAACCGATCTGGAGGAAGTATAGTAAAAATGAGGTGATTTTACCGAGCGATCGGCGGGGGAGCATGGCCTGTCATGCGGTCCCACGTGTCATGATGTACCAAGGCGATGTGCGTGTCCCTCTTGAGGCAGAAGCAATACTAGTACGTGGTTTGAGATGATGGCGAACCGAAGTGTGAAATAATGGTTGCTTCGTCCGATGCGGGAATGTGCGGCATTGTGATTTGACGTCTCATTGCTCATTACTACCATCGAGCCGCAGACGAGTGGGGTGCGCCCCCGCTGTTCTGACCGTTATTTGGTGCTTGACACGTCGACCGGTTGCTATATGTCCTACATGTCGGTGATGGAAGTCTGAAATTCATGAAAGGGAGCATCGACTGAGGAGTATACTACAGAATTCATGAAAGGGAGCGACTTAGTTTTGGAAAAATTTGTTTTTATGGAGTACGTACCCACTAGGGTTTATAGGGCTCATCTGAAAAACATTCGTTTTTCCCTTTGATAAGTCTCAATTCTACTATACTAGTATTAGTACCATTACATGTTGGATTTCGAGGTGCGTTAGATCACCCGACGCAAGCAATGTTAAGAGGAAACTAACCAATGCATGTACAAGTAACGAGTTCATGGAAATTTCGTGGTCATTCATGCATTCGTTCTAATTAATGCCTCGGTAAACATAACTTCTTGAGAAAAACGAGCGTACTAATTACTTGTGCAAACTACGAAATTAATTCGACCACTCACCGTCTACCTTGGTTGGAGAGATTTTGAAATTGAGCCATAAACTGGAAAGGAGGGAGTAGTAACTTTTGTCTCGATTACTATTTATGGACTTGTATAGATGCAAAATGTATTTTTTTAGTGGCCCTGTATAAGTAAATGGAGGGAGTACTAACCAAAGTACGTAGTAGGGACGAGGAGTAAACGGAGGGAGTAGTAAAATTTTCTCCTCGTGCTACGAGCCACCGCGCGCGTGGGCGAGGGAGCGGGCGTAAAGGCGTACAGTAGTAGTAGTAGCAGTAGTACTACTACTACTCGTAAGCAAGCTTCACCTCATCCTGCGAGCCATCGCGCCCGTGGGCGGGGGAGACGGCGTACTAAGAAAGCTTCTCCTTGTTCTGCGAGTTGACGGGACACATCAAAAGTACTCCAGTGTATAGAGCCTTGCCTCTAAGGTAGGCCCCACATGGTTTGCCTCTTTTTTTAATTTAACATAACGCGTCAAGTCACAATTTGTTTGTTCACCCGTGGTAGACGATCCTCCCTCCACCAAGTGGACAACCAGTACACGTGCCAAATTACCACGTCGACTGCCTTTTTAAATGAGTAAATGAGCTCCACCGTGTACCCGCTGGGTGTGGTTGGGAAAGAGACGGAGTGCGTGCGCCGTGCATGCACCTCTTCTCTTCGTGCATGTCCCCACCTACATGGGTGTGTGTGAGAGAGATACAAACCTAGACATAATGCGCCGTCCATCCCCATGCCTCACTTGATCCGACCACCAGTCACCACCACGCCCCACTCCTCCTCACCTTATCTCTCATCTTTCTCCCTCCATTTGTATATACAAGGGGCCACTATCAAAATTACAATTTGCAGATATACAAGGCCACTAACACTAATCGATGCAATATTAATGGTGTGTGCCTCGTGGTACTAGCAAAGGAGGACATTAATTATCCCTTGCATGCATGCAAGAGTTTGTCAAAAAATGCATCTTGATGTTCCGTGCAATGCACGGGCATCTTGCTAGTCCATGAAACAACACATGGCAAAATTCCACGGCGAACGAGGGTTTTGAATCTGTTGGGAGGGGCTGTTTGGATCTTGCCCAGTGTAGCCAAAATATTGGCGACCTTTTTGTCCATCGTTCCTTTGCCACCGATGAACGAGGAATGGCTCGGGTCCTCATGTTGTCATGCATCCTCCAGCGCGCACGTTGGAGCCGAGCTCGCACGAGCTGTGTTTTCTTGTCCCACATTGCCGCCCGAGCTGCCCGCAGACCGACCGGCGACCCGCAAATTACGCCATCCAACCATAGCCGCACACATTAGGACAGCAACTAAACCAACCGGACGAAATTCACGCAAACACGTAGACAAACTGATATTTCATATAAACAACGACAGAAATCATATAAAATACCGGATTTTCATAAAAACATGACGGATTTCATTACATTCAAATGAACTACGTGGTGCTAGTTCTGGACAGCACAGGTATATAATACCTGGCCTAAATGGTCACCCGCCGATCGATTTGTGTTCCTCATGTCCGGCAGCACGATCACCGGACTTCCGAGAGCCCCGGAGGTATATGCTTCAGCGCAAAGGACGGCTCGCTTCCCCACTGCCCAACTGATATCATTGGCTGGTGCCGAAGATGATGGTGGCCGGCACCGGTTCAAGTTAATCATCGGCCACTACTTCGCCATGGCCGGCACCGGCTCGAGTTCATCCTAACATTCCCCTCTTCTGTGGAGCCCATGCGGGGTCGACAAAGGTCCTCGCAACAAAAGGATTCGGCAAGACACCTGCTGTGTACGCCGGCGTCGCCTCCCGTGTTCATGGGACCCAAGCGGCGGCGGCCTCCCGTGTTCTACTTCTCCTCGATGATGGCGGCGGACGCGGAGGCGCTGGCCACCGACTCGTCGCTCTCTGCGCACCCGGCTTCTGTCGTTGCTTGCATGGCGCGGCCGCCGGCATGGGAGTATCGGCCACAAAAAAGGGAGACGCGGTACGAGGCGGCGACATGGACGGCAGCAACGACGCTCGCGGCGCCGCCTCCTCGCCGAGCTGGCTCGAGCGGCGAAGTTGCTGAACTGCTGCCCGGCTTGGCAACAACTAGCTCACGGGCGAGGGGAGGGAGGTGGATCAGCGAGCTGCATAGCTCATATCCGGCGGGCTACCCAGCCGGCTTGGATGCGGAATAACTACTCTTCGTAGGCCATTGTAAGAGTGGACAAAATGGTGGAAGAGATAGGGGAGCGGCGGAGGTGTGTGATTCTTGGTCGGCGTTTGGCCTCGTTTAAATAGGAGATTAAATAGACGGTGGACGGGAGGAGCTCGGTCGGTGTTGCGTTTAACGCCGGCCTGGTCATGAACAGACGTGTGTCCAGAGTGAGTTTCTCGGCTTCAACATGGGCGGGTTTCATGGAGGCGTTTGAATGCGGCACGGAGGCGTGTTCAGCCGGGCGTGCCGCGAGTGGCGCCCTTGACTCTGACCTAGGACACCGCGCCGTTCTTCCACTGACGTGTGGGCTCTTTGGGTGCATGGCCTGCATGTCATTGACCCAACGTAGGCAGCGCACAGCAGAGGAACCTTTGGTGGGCCAGGGCGGTCAGAAGCAGGCATTTCATAAACCGATGATTGTTCATTGAGTGTGACGTCATCTTTTTCATGTAGGTAAGCCTACTATGTTGATAGCCCGTTCGATACGTTGTGATTCATAAAGACCGCTGCAAAAATCAATGTTCTGCTTATCACAGATAAGATTGATTAATACCCGTAAAAATCCATGTCCTTAACAAAGGGTGCATGCACGTATAGGTTGAGAGTGTGTCTTGCGTCGTGTGTTGTGTGCATGCAGGCGTGCGAGTGTTGCGTGCGTGCAAGGGTGCGTTTCAGTGTTGCATGCATGGGTGCGTACGTGTGTGTGTTCGTGAGTGCATGTATACGTGTCAGTGTTGCACGCCAGCATGCGTGCGTGTGTACGTGTCAGTGTTGCACCCCTACATGCATGCGTGTCTTGCGTGCGTGCATGTGTACGCGTGGGTCAGGGCTACACGTCACCGATCGACTTTTTCATCTCTGGTCATTAGATTTTCCAGCCGTTGGATACGAAATCAAGGGCCTCTGGTTTATCATCAAACTCCACCCCCCTGAGCCGCCAGCCACCACCGGCCGAACCGCCAGCCCCGGCCGCCCCCTCCCCGAAACCACTCCCCACTGCCGGTCCGCCAGACCGCCATCCTCTAGCCCCCGCCCAGCTTTTTCTCCGGGGATCCCCACCCCACCGCCCAAAGAACGCCCCCCAACCGCCGGTGACTGCCAACCAGAGGTCTCACGACTCCGAATACCCACCGACCACGAATTTATTACCAATTGTGTCTTCATATACGCTACCGACGGTGGGCCCTATGGTAATGTGTGCTGCTGAATGTGGACCGTTTGATCGTCAATTGATCGTGTTATCAACAAATTACGGAGCTGTATGGTGAGCCAGTGACCGTATGATCACCCTAAAATGTACTCCTATTTTATTAACACAGTACAGACTCAAACTACCATTTCTTTCTTTCATATACGGGCTAACAGGTGGGCCCCACGGTTACGCGCCCCGATGGTGCAACACTAGTTGCGCCGCGTGGAACGTTTGACTGGTCAATTGATTGTGTCATCAACAAAGTACGGAGTTGTACGGGTGAGCCAGTGACCGTATAATCATGATATGTATTTGTTTAACACGGTATAGACGCAAGGGCTCATATATACGCGCAAGCACTCACCACTATAAGCGCACACACGCGAACCCTACCCCTATGAGCACCTTCGAGAGAGTGGGCTAGCATATATGATCTTGAGATTTTACGAAGTCACCATAGGTGCCTCGTAGTCGAGTGGAACGTCTCCTCCCACTGAACGTACATCGCCGGAAAATACTTAAATTAACACAAGATAAATGCGAGCACCGGGACTTTAACCTTGGTGGGCTCGAGAAACCACTGTCCTCTAACCATCCAACCACATGTTGGTTAGCATGAAAAAAATTATGTGGTGACCGTGATGAGGTTATTCTGAAGTCCAATGACAATATCATGCTTTCGCTTCAAATACAATGACCGTAAGTGTCTTCAACAAAATACGGAGCACGCATCAAATGCAAAGTCCGTCAGTGTCATCAACAAAATATGGAGACGTATCGTGAGCTAGATACCGTTGTACTATTGTATATGCTTATTTTCTTAGTGGCCGATTGCGTGTGTGGTGTGGTGGGCACATCATGTCTAGTTGTGGTGGGTCAACATGAAGACTCATGGGTCGGTTCCATCCTGCGCCACATATAGGTTGGACAGAGACGTGTTATACGAAGACCCATGTGGAGGACTCGGCGTACAACACGAAGCTACCAGAGTCGCGGAGGACTCTATCCCCACTGGTGATAAGCCGACTATATATGATTTGTAACCCTAGGCCCTTAGTATGTTATGCAAGCTTGGGGGTTAGTTCGTCAATATTATACACACACGCACAATGCCTGGTATTCACGTGTACTTTGTACACACCCCTATCACTAATATACAGTACGAGGAGTAGGCTCTTTCTTCAACTGCAATTGAATTCTAGCATGTGCATGTATTTATTTCATATTATCGATCCATAGAGTGAGAGCGGTTTGAAATATAGGCAATGGATGCTTTAGCAATCCATATATAAACATTAATTAGTGCACTCCATGTTGTTACTGTGAAGCACTTTATACATTTGTCACTTGCATGGATACATTCCAAATTGCTAGCTACGAAATAGAATACATGTCTAATTCAACATAAAGGGGGTTTCGAAGATTCGAATTCATAGGAAGTGCATTCATCTATTTGAACCCGAGATAATGGCATTTGTAAATCAGATGTAAAAGGGGGCATCAATCTTTGTTGTGAGTTTGAACATGCTATATATATTCATATGCATATCTAACTTTTTTTGCAACCAAGGAGATTATATCTGGAACCATGCATGAACTGAGGTAAGTTGCATATTTTTAATATATACTCGTGTACAATGTATATTCAAATGTGACCCCTCCATTCCAAAATAATCGTAGCTTTAGGATTTTCAAGAGTAAAGATTTGTGAAGTTTGACAAATCCTGAAAGTTCAGTTCAAGAGAACCAAAAACGTTAAGCTTCTGCTCCCAAATATTGAACGAAGCGCCAAATAGGCCTCTGGTCACTCGAAACCGCGCGAGACTAATGTTTTGGTGGTAGGAAATTATTGTCCTGACTCTGGCCCGTGCAGCCTATCGGCCCGATGTCGAAAGGTCTAAACCGGGGTAGGTTTGTAACTTCACCAAGACGCCAGAGAAGCATTCATACGCCGTGGGCGCCTACCCATGCGCCGTCAAATCTATCCCGCCCACAATTGGGACACCTGACATGACTGTCCTATCCCCAACCCGCAATATGTCCGAAATTTTAGATGGGGGCAAAGTTTGTAACTTTCCCCAAATTTCAAACAAGCGAGTCTCAAACCGAAACATGTTCGCCCTTAGTTCCCCGCCTCCCTCCCTTTCCCCATTCATACTCCATGGGTGCGAAAACGCCCTCTCCACCAGCCGCGAAACCCCAGCCTCCTCCATCCTCCACCCCATAGCGGCCAATCCACCGCCGCCCTCCTCCATCACGCCGGAGCTGGTACCCCGACGTCGCTGCGTCAACGCAACCATAACGCCCTCAAGGACTTAGCAGCTGAAGCCAAGGCGTAGCTGCCTCCACGACATCTTGATGCCGACGCGGCGCCGCATCGTAACCACTCCGACCATGCCATCTCGCGCCACCGCTGCGGCTCCACTGTCGCAACCGTCCACCGCACCGGAGTTGTTCCCGCTACGCCGTCGTTCGCAGCCTCGGATCTGCTTCCTCGCCGCCGACAGATGGCCACCGCACCACACTCAACAACTTGGCCATGGGTTCGTCTAAGGCTGCACCGTCCTCCACAACTTCTGGTTTTCCGGTGAACAACAAGAAGATCGTCGGAAAAAAAGAAGGAGGACACAACACTGCCAGCAGAAAGAGGTGCTCCTCTTCCCTTATTCGTGCAAATCTTACGTCTCCGCTCACCGTGTTCATCCCACGAAAGAAACTAGTTGAGCGCTTTTTATCGCATCTTCTTCGTGATACTAAATGCACAAGGTTTCCTCCCTTTTACTATTTCACCTTTGCTAGAGGTCGAGCCGCCGGATTTCAATTCAGGGTCGACCAAACCGCAATTAAAGAAGCAGCACCCGCTTAGCGCTGGAGCACCTAGTCCGCCTATTCCCGGGAAGCGGCGCATCGGTGTCTATCATAGGGGTGTGGGCGCAGGAGCTGCGTGCGCCCGATCTGGAGGTCGGTGGGGCTTGAATGGATGGCCGGGGGCGGTGCCAAGCACGGCGGTGCGGTGAGGTCGAGGGGAGGGCGCAGGCAGGGGAAGAATACTGGGCCGATGGCCGCTGGCATTTCGAGGAAGATCGTCAACTATGACTGGTTGGAGGTAGATGAAGGCGATATGCCCGTTCTTTGTACATCGGACGGTGCAGAAAAATGGACTGACCTATTTGCTTTCAGTCGACTGTTATTTTCATAGAATCCTGTAGTAATTTAGTGTGCCATGCATGTTGTAGAGCTATCATATGTCTCCCGTCATTTATTTCTCACTGACCTGCTATCTTCTACCTTTACACTGTACTAATTGCGCACACACTTCACCCATACTCACACTATTGTTTTTTTGCGTATTTCAGACTCTGACGCAGTGTTGATGAATGCAGAAAAGAAAAGACAAGTCGCTCATGTAATTCAAGATAAGCACTAAGCATTCCAGCGCTCTAACGGTGCGATGTCGGCGATTGGAGACGAAGAACGTAGCTCTGCGATTGATGATCTCAATTGCCACACACAACCATCCTGTCTTGGCTTTAACTTCGCGTTGTCAAATGTGGTTGCATGTTGCATATGGTGTCTAGTTTGTATTGCTTCCAATTTGGTTAAATTGCATCTGCTTAATTTACACATTATACCTTTGATAATGACATGGCTTCCTGTTTTTGATAGATACTACATATGTCTATTAACCATGTTCGTACATCAAACTAATGCTCGTTTGTATCCCTCGTCAATCACTTATGATGAGACAGTCACTCGGGGTGGGTTACTGTGAGACGCCATACTTTTTTAAAGAGTGCAGTGTCATCCTCCCCACATGATTCTCAAGAAACAACAAGGCTAAATGAAGATAGTCAATGTAGATCTCTAGTTGATCACCGCAATTCCCCACACCACCATCGCAGTGCTTGCTCTTACTTGGCGGTGTGATATGTGGTTGCATGTTGCATATGGTGTCTACCTTGTGATGCTTCTAATTAGGGTAAATTGCATCTGCTTAGTTAACACATTATACCAGTGAATATGACATGCCTTCCTGTTTTTGGTACATACTACGTCTTTCTATTAACCATGTTCTTACATCAAACTACTTTTCTTGTGTATCCCTCATCAATGCTCCTAATTTGTTAAATTGCATCTCCTTAGCTTGCACATTATACATGTGAATATGACACACCTTCCTGTTTTTGGTACATACTACATCTGCCTATCACACCATGTTCTTACATCAAACCATCGTTCTTGTGTATCATGCGTCTATCGCTTATGATGAGACAACACGTAGCGTTGGTTAATATGAGACGCAAGACTCTTATAAAGAATGCAATTTCATCCTCTCCACATGATTCTCAAGAAACAACAAGCCTAAATGAAGATATTGAACGTAGCTCTGTACCTGAAGACCGCACTTCCCCTACACCACCATCAAAGGTGCTTGCTCTAACTTTGCAGTGTGATATGTGGTTTCATGTTGCATACGGTGTCTTGCTTGTAATGCTTCTAATTAGGGTAAATTGCATCTGCTTAATTTACACACTATACCTGTGAATATGACATGCCTTCCATTTTTTGGTACACACTACATCTATGTGTTAACCTTGTTCTTACATGAAACTACCTCTCTTACGTATCCTGCATCAATCACTTACGATGAGTCACCTTTATTCGCTGCATATTGCATATTATTTCTAGCATGTTGCCATGTATTGCTTCTAATTTGGTCAAATACATTTGTTAGGGCACCCTTTTAATTTGGCGAGTGATATTGGTTTCATCTTTCATATGGTTTCTAGCTTGCATCGATTCTAACAAGTTCAAGCACCTTGTGCTTAGTTTACACTTTATACATCATACATGTCAATATGTCACGCCGTCCTGTTTTCATACATATTCCATCCTCCTATCATGCGGCTGCCTTACATGAAAGTAGTGTTCACAAGATTATCATGCATCAATGAGTTACGAAGAGCAAATTTTATTCCTTTCTCTTGTGGGTTTGACTTGACAAGGCAAAATCAAGAAAGAGGAAGGAAAAGAGTAAGGAAAGGCGATGATGGTGGTCCTCTTGACAACGTAAGCAGAGCATCTGCCGATTCTCCTTGTCTTGATAGTGCATTACAAGGTCCAAGTCTCCTCCCCTACTCCACCATCCAAGGTGCTTGCTCTAACTTGGCAAAGCAGGATATTTGGTTGCATGTTGCATATGGTGTCTAGCTTCGTATTGCTCCTAATTAGTGTAAATCAGATTCTGCTTAGCTTACACATGATACATGTGAATATGACACGCTTTCCTGTTTTTGGTACATACTATATCTTATGATAAGGCACCTTTAAGTCGCCACTGTGATATTGGTTATGTATTGCATATGATTTCTAGCATGTACTGCTTCTAATTTGTTGAAAAGCCATACAGTTTGAACATGGCAGAGTGATATTGGTTGCATCTTTCATATGGTGTCTAGCTTGCAGTGTTTCTAATTTGTTGAAATGCCTTCTGCTTAGTTACCACATCATAGGTATGAATATGTCACACCATCCTGTTTTTCATACATATTCCAGCCTCGCATCATGTGTTTGCCTTTCGTCCGAGTAGTGTTCATCAGTATCATGCATGAATGAGTTCTGAAGAGCGAATTTTATTCCTTTTTCTTATCGGTTTGACTTCACAATGCAAAATCATTACAGCTGAAGGAAATTAGTCCGTGATGGATGATGGTGGTCCTTCGGAGCAACTCAAACAGGGGGTCTCTATAGATTCTACTCCGCCATCCTCCCAACAAGATTCGCAAGACAACACAAGGCTGGACAGTGAACGTAGCTGTGTAGATGATGATCACATCTCCCCTACTCCACTATCACAGGTGCTTGCTCTAACTTGCCACTATTATATGTGGTTGCATGTTGCGTATGATGTCTAGCTTGTATTGCTTCTAACTTGAATTGCATCTGCTTACTTTACACATAATGGCTGTAAATATGACACGTGTTCTGGTTTCTAGAACATACGTGTACATGATGAGCACATCTCCCGTACTCCACCATCACAGGTGCTTGCTCTTACTAGGAACTGTTATACGTGGTTGCCTTTTCCGTATGATGTCCGGCTTTGTATTGCTTCGGTTATGTTGAATTGCATCTGCGTAGCTTACAACTTATACCGCAACCCATCACTTACCCATAAGACACATTTAACTTGGGACTGTGATGTAGGTTGCATCTTGCATTGCCTTCTAGCTTGTAATCGCTTCTAATTTCTCGAAATGGCACTTCTGACGAGACACTTTTTACACGATAGAGTGATATTGGTTGCATGTTCATATGGTGCCTAGCTTTCATTTCTTATAATTTTGTTGAAATGCCTTCCGCTTACTGTTTTTTCATACATATTCCATCCTCCTATCGTACGTGTGAATATGAAACGCTGTCTTTTTTTTGTATATATTCCATCCTCCTAACCTGCGCTTGCCTTACATCAAAGTAGTGTTCATCTGTATCATGCATCAACTAGTTATGCAGAGCTAATTTTATTCATCTTCTTGTGGTTTTGACTTCATAAGGCAATATCAAAAAATAGGAAGGAAAATAGTAAGTTAGGGGATGTTGGTGGTCCTCCGCACCGACGCAAATAGAGACTCTAGATTTGCCACTGCTACTGCTAATGAAGTTGAAGTCCCAAGTCTACATTATGAGTTCATCTCCCGTACTCCACCATCGCAGGGGCTTGCTCTAAGTTGACAGTGTGATAATTGGTTTCATGTTGCCTATGTTTTCTAGCCTGTATTTCTTCTATTTTGATTAAATTGCACCTGCTGAGTTTATACGTTATACATGTGCATATGACATGGCTTTACGTGTCTAGAATACCTTGCATCTATCTATCATACCATGTTCTTACATCAAAATCATTGCTGTTGTGTATCCATCGATCACTCATATTTGGACACTTTTAACATGGCAGTTTGATAGTGGTTGCATCTTGCATTGATTTCTACGTTGTACTGCTTCTAATTTTTCGAATTGCCACTTATGACAAGACACTTTTAACTTGGCAGAGTAATATTGGTTGCATCTTTCATATGGTGTCTAGATTGCATTACTTCTATTTTCTCAAAAATCCTTCTGTTTAGTTTGCACATCGTAGCTTTGAATATGTCATGCCATCCTGTTTTTCTTACATATTCCATCCTCATACGGTTGTCTTACATCAAAGTATTGCTTGTCTGTATCATGCATCAATGAGTTACGAAGAGTGATTTTATTCTTTTGTGTTGTGGGTACAGCTTGACATGGCAAAGTCAAAAAAGAGCAAGGAAAATAATATAGTAGGGAGTGCCATTACTCGTCGGGTGAAACGGAATAGGTTCCACCGTCGAGATTCTGCTGGTACTTATAGTGCAGTAGAAGGTCCAAGTCCACGGGCTAAATCTACAAACACAATATCACCTGCTCCACCAGCTGCAGCATCCGCTTCAACTATACCAGAATCTCAACCAGTTACTCGTCCGTTTGGTCCGGAACTGGCCATTTCCCAAGCTGCCTTCACACCTAACACTACTTCCGAAGCACTGCTGACACAACAGGACTTGGCAAGATCAGATGAACCTCATTAGCATCAACACCAAGATGGTACCTGACCGAGTCAAGTTGCAGTTGCATGCTCCTTTATATGTACTCTCACAGTTTGATGTACACTAACACTTTCCATATTTGTTGTTGAACTAGCACCATGGTGCAAGCAGAAACAAACATCGGGGATAATGCTTGACAGATTAACAAAATCTAAAGGAGGAAGAATGGAGATCCATTTTGAGGCAGGTTTAAAAAGGCCACGTGATGCTACAGAGTCAGCCAAGTTAGTATCAGAGGCAGCCGTTGTCGTTAGGTGTCATGCACGTATCCTCCCAACGTGGATCGATGCGAGAATGAGCAAGACAATACCCTGTTTAACACCTTCCTTGACCATTTATCCGTAAGTAATGTTATTCGCCATAATTAGTAATATTGTCTTGCTCTATCCCATACTTTCTAGCTTCCTCCTAATAAGACTCATATTCTTTTTCAGCAGATGAGGTTCAAGTTGGATCCGAAAGATGATGCAACTAAACAAGCATGCACTCATGTTTTTCGATGCGCTTTCTGCGACAATATCGGTACCACCTTAGAAAATCTCACTTTGAAGGCAAGGCTAACAATGAAATCGCCCAAACATCTCGATGGAATATATTACAGATGAAGACTGGACAACCCTCGTTAAACAACTCGGTCCGATCCAAAGTATCAGGTAGGCTATATGTATTTGATCAGACCACATATTGAACTTGTATTTATGTACGTGCCTTACAAGTGTATCTTCTTCTAGGCTAACTGTTTGAAGAGCAAAACCAACAGTTCTAAAATGAAATTCCAACAGACAACAGGATCTCGTAGCTATATTGCACACTGCGAGGCTCTTGTAAATAGCTGCTACTTCCTTCTTTTTTTGTGCCATATTATCGTATCTATATTGACTTGTTCCAAATCTGAGAGGAAATCCCGTGCGGACCAAAAAGAACCTGAACCGAATGTAGTGCAAATCTTCAAGGATTGCCACACCAGCAAGATGAAGGGCATGAGCACACCAGTTCAAGCCGCTGTTGTAAGTCCTTACTCTTCCTGCCTTGAACTGATTGGTACTATGATGTGTTCATTTAATTACTTGGTTTACAGCCAATGTCAGTTACTCTGTTTACTTTTATTCACAGTTGTCTTAACGTATCATTTCACCTTACATGGTTTAAAAGAGATGAAGGATATTCTTTTGGTCTTGATTTGTAATCTAGTTGTTATGTTCACGTGCGCACACAATGATAAAATAGCCTGTTTGTTTTATATCTGTTTGCCCATGATATGAATGATGTCATACTATGTTCATCCTACTTTAAACCACGTCTCTTTATCCTTAGATGTCAACGAATGTGAGGAAATAGACAATACTGATGGGCATGCTACATGGACATATGTTCCGAAAGTGATTTTATTATGTAGTTGGCACTACAATACATGCTAATGTATTACAGTAGCTCACCAAAATAAGTTATGTATAAACGTTTAACCTAGTTTGTGTGTTTTCATTTCATTAGTAACTTATCTGGTACACTCATCTACAAGTTCAAACTTTCAGGAAGCTATGGAACAAATGATTGAACAGCCACAACCACCTGAAGGTGACGAGGCTACTACAGGCACAATGTCACCTCTTGCTGCGGTCGTCGGTATCTCTCTACTAACGGTGCAAAAAGCACCTTCCTGCGTAATTATGGGTTGGTTGTCAAGGTAACCTCGTCCAAATCGCCCTCTTGAACAAAATCTTCCTGCAAGACAGAGTGATATATCTGTGCTCCAGACACAAGTCCAATCCCTAATGGACGTTGTTTCGAAAACAAGAATAGTGGTTGAGTAATGTCGTCAAGATATGAATGGTTTTGAAACCAGACGATCAGACATTCGCTTCATTGTTCAAGAGCAATGGCGGAAAAAAGGTGGAGATCGTGCTGCTCCATCAGATTCTACAGCCCGAAACATTAGCACTTCGTGTCAAATGATGCGTGCTTCTATAAATCTGATGGTGCTTTTATCTGGAAGGACTGTAAACTTTATGCCAATAGGCCTTTTGCTGTATGGTTGGAATTTATTTTGTTGTGATACAACATTTATGATGTTGCCTCAGGCTGCAGTAATTACGACCCTATATTTGTATAGTGTAGGTTTATCTTAGTAATGTATTCGGCCGAAAGCTTCGTAGGAGCCCAACATGCCAACATTCGTCGAGCCCATTCCAATTGGGCTAAAAACGATTACGGGCCGAAATTGACATGTAGCCTACTAAACATATCTGGGCCTAAATCAGCATAAGCTTTCATATTTTTTTGGTAGGCCTGTGCCCATAGTGGGCCTTTAACAGGCCTAAACATAATTTGGGCCCTCAGTAAAAATAGGCCGTTTACAGGTGTAAATATCTCGAGCCCATAGAAAACATGGTCCTTTAATAGACTGAAAGTGAGATTGGGCCCTGATTGTGCCACATATGGCCCATGGTTTACGTTCGGCGTTAACAAGCCGAAAATGACAACAGGCCAAAAGTGGCCCAAAGCTATAGTGGGCCTCTAACAGGCCAAATGTCAGGCATGGCCGAATATGACCCAAATCCTTCACGGTCGTTTATGGGCCGAAAGTTTTGATTGCCTGTAAATGGGCCAAATGAAGCCGGACCTTTAACAGGCCAGAAATACACCAGGCCGTAATTCGGCCCAATTACTTAGCGGACTGTTAACGGGCCAGAAGTGACCATGGCCCGTGTTGATGACAAGTTTAGGATAGGCCGTTGACGGGCCAATTGGACAGAGAATGTTGGGCCTTTAGCTGGGCCGGCCCTTTACGGTCCGCTAAATCTTATGGGCCTTCGGTTGGGCCGACCCATTTAAACTTTGTGGGCCACATTTGGGTCGGTCCACGTGTCAACATATCATAGGCCCATCTCGACCGTTGGATGAGTGACACCTGTGCGAATGCAGAGCTGACGCGTGGATCCGACAACCAATGAGAATTTTACACGTGGAAAATCGGCATTGGTCGTGGCTGTTAACGGGTTATCGAATCCAAAATTCGACCCGATAGCTTAACGGAGTTCCGCTACGGTGGATGCCATGTGTCGGTCACCCTTGACGAAAGCACTTCTATGACGCGCGATTTATCGTCATGGAAGTGGACACTTCCATGATGATAATTTTGGCAATGTCATGGAACACTTCTCTGACAAAGACATGTATGACTATCTTGATTCTGTCATAAATTGTCATGGATGTACAAGCATGACAGAAAACGCGACCTACTGTGACAAACACGTATCATCACGGAAGTGTATTTTTTTTGTAGTGTTGCGTGCGAAGATATAGCTGGTGGGTCCGACCTGTCAGCGGGGGGAACGTTTTTTTCACGAAATACAGAAGCCCTTCCCGTGGGTCCTAGCTGTCAGCTGGAGGAATCATTATTTTGCGCGTAATAAGGAGGAATTTCCTTGCGTGCGCCTGTGGACCCAGCTGTCAGCCTCTCCACGTACAGTCCACTTCCGATGGATGTCATTCATTGACCACGTTGACCAGGCCACGCCAAGAGCAACAGGGTGGTGGACGACGGTGAGGCCTAGGAAGGGAATGACACGGAGCCAGGGAAGACTCGTCTGACGTCCCCGGAGAATAACAACAGGTGTGGGTGAGTAGAGGGATGGCTAGGCCAGCGATGGGAGTACGGTGGGGCGTTGAGGCCTGCGCGGCAGCTTAGCCGACCGCGGGAGGAGGGAGCAGGTAGTCTCGCCGGCACTTGTTTGAGCGGCTGGAGAAGGCAAAGCAGAGATTGAAGAAGCACGACAGTCGTTGGATGGACATCCAACAGTCACTGCTCTCGTGTGCATTATTTCTAATAATGTACAACCCATTTGCTAATTCTTAAGAATTTTTTTGGAGCCCATCTTCTTTTTGTTAGCTTTACACCCCATATTGTGGCCACGGTTAAAAAGTATACGATTTTTTTGCATATTTCGGTGCTCTCAACTGTTTTTAATCCCGAAATATCGATTCACATTCAAAATATTTTGAAAATTAATTTATATAAATATAAAATCCAAATAATTGTCCATGCATAAATATCAATGGAATTTAAAATCTGGTAATGAAAAAATTGAAACTAATTCCCGGTTTGATGTGTTTTAAAAATTTACATCCCATTTTGGGGCAAACCGAATGAAACTCTCCTCGTCTTGGAAGATTTGCAGCCCTGCAAGGCTGATAAAGCAAGTAGGCCTCATTTGGTTATTTCTTAAAAAAAATAGAACTGGGCTAGCCATTTTCAGCAAGAAAAAAACACAACTGGGCTTATGATGTGGTAAACATAAATAAAACCTTGGCTAGACGGGCCACAGCCCCCGCACAGCCCCGTTGTTACCTTGATCCGTCCCTAAAACTAGTATAAATAACTTGTTGGGATTTGTTAATTGTTACAATATTTCACTCTAAATTAAACGACTGGCAAGCCATTTGCCTTGCTTCAAAGAAAATATGACAGTCACAAATGAAGTTGAAAAGAGCAAGAACATCTAACTCCAGCTTACAAACTGTACAAAAGCACGAGGGTTAGTTGTTCATCAGGTTTACAAAAAAAACCAGGTTGAAAAGGGCAGCAACATCTAACTCCAACACTGTTTTTGGCAGTTACAATCAAATGGATCGGTCAGGTCCATGGAATGAACATCCTGGGTCGTAAAATTTACTGGATTATGACCACAATATGTTGTAAATAGAAGCCCGACACGTTCAGAAGCTCTTTTGCCCACCTAAAACTCCTTTTTTCTCTTCCACATACCCATCCGTCAAAACCATGCTCTTTGATAAACTTAAGCACGGTGGACAATAGTAACCTCACATTCAGCGGGGAAGAATGTGACAAATCTAGTGTTTGCACGGTTGGCTACATATCGTTCTAAGCGTTATTGTCTTCAATCGAATCTCATGAGAAGTGAGAAAATCCCGATGCTTACGAATCCACCAATTGGTTATAACTTTCTTACCCCGTCATGTTGCCTAAATAGACATGAAGACTGAAAACAGTTAAGGTCTAAAAAAAGAGTGCGAAAGAGCAACAACTGAACGGTTAATTCTAGTACACTATACGCGGGCTTCAAATGTGCGTGAAATTATCACCTTTATATACAACTTATCTAGACATGGAAAGCATTGCAGCAAGCCAATAATCTTGTTCAGATCAAAACTATTCATTTGGATATATACGATCTTGATAGAATCCAGCACCATTGATAGGCCATCCATGGAGAAACTCTTCATTGAGCATAGAACATAATATTAGTACAAAATGTGTACTCCAAGATGACATATAACTTATGCGCAGAAATTTAAAATGCCGCTTATAGTTACAAGTGTAGATGATAATGTAAAGTACCTGAAGAACTGTGGAGCCAAACACCATATTGAAATGAGCACAGAGATCATGTATTACACCAAGGTCTCCAGTTTAGGCGCAAAGAGGACGGTTATTTGCATCGGTGAATAACTAGAATCAATGATCAACCATTGCAGTGAAGGAGCATCTTGGATGATTAGCTGCCATCCATCAAAACAAATTCCAATTCTTACAAGGTTAAGCGACTTTATTTGGAGACAACCGATTCTAACTGTGAAAACAAGCATCAAGCACTCCAGGGCAGGGCAACTGGAGTGGATGATGGTGTGCAATGAGGCCTCAGATATACGAACCCGCACAAGTGAAAGTTTCTTCAGAAATGGGAGTCGAAGGTTTAGTACCAGATTATGCGGTAGGTCGCCTGACAGTATCAAGAAAGGTGGCGGTGTGTGGAGCGGAGGAAAACCGCGAGATGGACATTGGTGCTTTGAGGGCACAGGTAGATGGCGTTAAATTATCTGGTAGGTGATTTCGGGGAATAGTAGAACTCTAGCAGCTGTAGTTACGTGAATTCAGGAGATTTCAGCCAGGCCCACCATGCAGGGCATGGTATGCTTGCTCAGGTAGCATGACGGGATGCAGAGGCTTTGAACGGAGCCCTGGTGGGAGGAGATGATGGCTCTGGGGATTTCAAAATCATTGAAGAGAGATAGCTTACGACAGTATAGATTAACGGGCACGGCGCGCCATAGAGGGCGCCACCGAATTGAGAGGACTTGGGTGCGGCAGCAATCCTTGGTGGGGAGAAGCGAGATGATCTCCCCAAGGATGGCGTCCGGGAGATCGCTGATGCGGTCCACCCGAGATTCTCTGAGTTCACAGGATCCGATGGGGCGGGGTCTCCGATTCTCCCGTCTTTGCGGGGTGCGGGATCTACAGGCGTTGATGGCGAGCCTCATCTTCTTGGCGCTGGGGTCAGCCGACTCCATTTTCCTCAAGGGCGTCGCATCGCGCTCACGGATTTGAGCAGAGTAACAAATGACGAGCTTAGTTGTAGTGCGAGTGAAGAATAAGGGGATATGGGGTTTTTCTATAGTAGTGAGGAAGAAGGGGAGCTGGGGTTTTCTGTAGGAGTGAGGTGAGAAATTAATTTGGGGGTATGAGTGGAGCGAGCTGATGTGAGGTGGTTGGGAGTGAGGAGGAAGAAGAACACCCAGGTTTTTTTGGGGGGCGGTGTGCTGGGTGTGGGTAGCACCTCTCAGTCAGTAAATATATGGACTTTTGAATTGATTTTACTATTTATTAGTGTGGATGGGCTGTTTTGTCTTAGGCCCAGAGAAACAATTACTACTAGTAAAGTGGAGACACTCTCTGACTACCGGAAAAACAATTACTACTAGTTCAGTGGATACAATACCGCTTCTGGCTCCTCCTAGGTCATCGAAACGTCTCCCTCTACTGAATGCCATTATACTTTTGTTCATCGACATGCGGGCCGTGAAGCGGGCCCAAATGCCATCCAGCAAATTAAAGGCAGTATGCAGGCAGAGATTCACCCCGGTCGTAGCCCAGCAATAATGAGTCGCCGTATCACAAAACCCCACCTCACCGCAGTCTAAGTTTGACGGACGAAGCAACCATCATTTCACTCTTCGCTGAATCCCCTTCTCCCTCAGCGTCTTCAATAAAGGCAACACTCGCATCTACCACTGTTCTTCTCTCCCAACGAAGCGAAGGTAAGCGGATCCGTGATGTTGGTATACTTTAGTTCAGAGAAAAAAAAGAACTTTTGCAAAGCAGTAACCGATCATCACTCTCTTTTTTGTTTGATTGTCATTGCGATTGTGTTTTCCTTTCAGTGGTTTCCTAGTTTTCGTCAGTTTCATGATGGACCAAGGAGAACCAGGAAAAGATCTGCCGATATTGGAGCAGACGCGGGAGGCTGATCCCCACGAGACAGAGAGCTCCAAGAAGATGGAGGCAGCCACCGAGCCGACCCAGATCGCTCACGGGCACTCTTGAGATGGTCAACGCCCGTTTGAGGTTCTGACCCTCTTGGCACTTCAGAGCAGTTTTCCCCTTCGAGGATGTGTCCCCCATTGAGCTGCCCAAGGTGATTTTCTTCTTTGCCGATCTCGATTGTGGGTTTTCATCTAAGTATGTGGTGATGAATAATGCAAAATTTTATTAGCTTCGATACCATGCTATACATAGTGGTTTAAATAACTTGTGTTTCTTAAGCTGGAAAGTAATTCAGAATTTGTTTCTGTTTCAATTAGAGCCATGATGCAGACAAGGATTGTGTGGCTGTACATGTCACTCGCTATGAGGCGGATGACCTGAATATACACACTGGGAAAACAGAGTTTTTAGGATGTTGGATCTTGGAAGCCATTTGCGCTTATGCCAATGAAGAGTTGTATTCCAGCCTCACTGTTGTGAGGCGTGTTGTCCAGGGTGTACTGAAGCACAAGAAGTTCAAAGCTACTCCTTCATTTGTGAGGCATACTGTTCTTGTCAAGCTTATGCAGGAAGATGACGTGGCATGCCTCCACAAACAAGTTTATGAGTGGCAAAGCCAAAAGGTTTTCTTCATGAAGGTTCACAGGATTGAGCTGCTGCCGGACGTCCTCGATGATGTCCATCGCAAGGTCCGTCCTGTGTCCAGCCCAAATTAGGTATAGGCATGAAATACTTGCCCCAGCTAGTGTTAATTAGTAGTTTGGATTATGTCTAATTATCCGAACCTTGCCTGTTATCGAGCCCTCAGGGGCTAGTACTCTGTTTGAATCCGTCTATGGGAACTGCTGCTACTTTTGTGTGCCCGTGAATCATCATAATTGTTGCCGAAACAGATGCGTCCTCACTAGTTTTATCATACGAGCAGTGTGTGTTTTGATGAAATAGAGTACTTGTTCGAGAACTCTGCGCTGACGTATACATAAGTACTTGTAAACAATGTTGGTGCCACCCCACTTGTAAGCAGTTGTGCAAAACACGGCACATTGGCTCAGCTTGCTTCAACACTAGGCTATCGACCAGCTAACAATCAACAATCTGTTGTCTGACATATAAGCAAATGTGTATCTTGTTATAGTGGTTCATGTAGTTAACTGAGGCCACAATGTAAATTCCAAACGTTCACACGCTAGTCCAGCGTTCATGTGGAACACTCACATTAAACTCGGCTTCATAAAAAACTTGAAAAGCATAAGTTAAGCAATTTTATACATCTCAATGATTCATAAAACATAACAAACATATACTAGTTAATAGCAAAAGTCAAAGTTGTGAGAAGGTTTACAAATCAGGAAAAAACAAGCAAGGCTTATCTGAGCAAAGGGCCTCCCGGGAGGCTTAAATTTCCTGGAGTTCACTCTGGTTTTTTCTTGTTGCCACCATCCAGGGTTAGGTTCTCTCATTCCAGAATAACCAATTATAATTGTGTTCTCAGTTGGAATGCTGAACTGAACCATGCAGTGTACTGACCAGTTGAAAGTCTTGTGCATTCCACTAAATTTAAGCGCCGCTATTTGCAGAAATAAGCAGACCACAATGCCTCTTGTCCGCGCACCTGTCCCAAAAACCTCCGTGCAGCCGTGCCAGCTTGTCCTCGGTCCATGGATGAACTGGAGGAAAGTGCATTCCGGACTAGGATACAGATGTTTTCACTCGTCCCTACACTGCAATCAGGAAGTAAAACATATGAATCAGCTTCTTTTAGATTGCGTTGGTCATTCTACCTAGCAACTACCAATGTAGGAATACCTGGAAGACGGGTGCTTAGACGACGGCAACGAGGTATAGCCATCTAATTTTGCGCAGTTCTACTAAAACTGAGGTGTGTGCTTTTGATTGCGCGGATAGAAACGATATGGAGACAGACATCCCGAAACGATATGGAGATAGATATCCCTGTTTGCGCAAATACGAAATACGGTTATTTAAACAGTGACAGATATTTGCAGTGGCGTATGATTAACAATGGCATCTATTGTGTTATAATTGGCACTAGATTGACAGTATGAAAGTGTACTTAAGTAAGTAGCATCACATCACATCAACACTGCCACTAGCTTAACATGCAGAACAATAGCATTAGTATTACTGTCATGAGGGTAGCACATGGTCAGTAAATGTGCACTCAAATTTGTGCAGTTCTCTTTGGGATGAAGCAATGTTAGCGGTGTGAGATTTAAGTGTAAGTGCAAAAACACAATTCATGGGAAATAAAGCAAGACGGAAGCACTTCATAAAATGGTGGTGGCATTGCTTCAATTTATCGACGACACTAGATCATTACTTATAGTGACATTAGGTGGCATTGCTTAATGCTTCATGTCTTTTTACATTAACGGTAGCGATATGGGCATAGGGACAGCAGAGGCATAAAGTGGTGAGGAAGATGTGGTTGCCGAGAGCGGCAAACACTCAGGCATCATGTCGGCATTTGTCCCATTTTTTATCTCCTTGGCGACATTTTTCCTATGTGAGCACAGGAAATCTAAACCTGCTCATTCTCATTTGCGTTGTCCCCCAACACCCGTCACTTTCTTTCCTTTTTCAACCAAGAGATAGGTCCACTTCCCCCCACCCTTCGCCATCCACCATGCTTTCATCGTCTTTTCAACCAAGAGACCGGTTGCATAGCCAGTATCTACTACTTTCCCCCATTTCCTCTTAGAACCAAGTCCTAGATTCATGCGACAACTTTCCAACTTTCTTCCATGTTTGAACCAACTCTTAGAGTCGACTGTGTGAACTAGCTTTACCTCTAATAATAGTAAAAGTCTAGGTGGCTTTGGATCAGCGGACAGAAGTAGAAAAAGATCCACACGAAGCCAAGTGAGGAGCTGGGGCAGTAAAGCAAGGCAGGTTTCGAAGGCATATATACATGAGGGTCGTCGGCATGTGGCAAAGACGGCGTCGGGAGGACACATCTTGGCCACAATACCGCAGGGAGGAAGAAGGGGTTGGAGGCCCTCCGGAGCCGGCGCTCTCTCGGAGATAATGGCATGGCCGCTGATCGGGACGCGTGGGCAGCCGTTGGTTTCCTCCCTCGCCGCCGACGACAGCGTGAACGATGCACCTACACCCCTGCCCTGGTCGAGGTTGTCCGCCGGATTTGTGACCAGCCGTGAGCTGAGAGAGAGTGTGGCCACCTATGTCTTGCTTAGATCTGGAGAGCATGAGAGAGTGAATGGCAGGAACCCTAGTAAAGCAAGCGCTAAGGCTCCTGGTTATATATGTAGTGGAGTGATTTTGTTGTACCAGCTTCAAAAAAATGCGCTCCTACGTGTACCCGCAAGTGGGTGTGAGAGAACTAGTGCGTGCGTGCACTGCTTCTCTTTGTGAGAGTACAATATACTATGCCCAAAGAACGTTCGCCCCAAGAGTAATAGTATAAGTGTGTGACGTGTGAGCTAAAATAAAATGTGCGCGACGTCTTTTGTTTTTTAGAAGTTCTGAGGGTAGGGTGTGAATAGCACATATCTGTGTGATGTCTACCTGTAGATAGACGGTGGGTGCGAGAGGACTCGTGAGGGTGCGTGTGCGTGAGAGAGAGGGGGGCACGTATCAATGCAATGCATGTGTCCGTAAATCATTATCCAACAAACGTTCGCCACAAGCCTTTTCCTGACGAACACCATAAGAACAGTTAGATGTGCATCCGACAATGTCAGTTTTGCCATGTCATTTAACAGAACAGCCACTCCTCCTACATACAAATCTTCCACGTGAGTTTTAGCAACTGCCGTATGCTCCCTCCGTTCCAAAATGTAGTACATATAGCTTTATTGAAAATTTGAACCTCGCAAACTTTTACCGAGTTTTCGTGTAAAAAATTGCACATGTAGAATACCCTGTATATATCATTTCATTCATCTTCGAGAGGTAACTATAAACATGGGGGAGGAGTCTACAAAGAAAGACCATCGTATCACCTGCAGCAATTTCAACCATCCTTTGGTGTGGAGGAATATCATAGCAACTCTATATGATATGATTTTTATAGGATTTTATCCTTTAGAGCCAATTGGTTCATAGGAATAGATTCATATACTCCACATTTAGAAGGAAATAAACATGATATCATTTCTATAGCTTTAGAGACACTTGGTTCATATGAATGGATTCCTATACTCCCATAATTTCAAAGGCAAATAAACATTAGCATATATTCAATAGAAAAGTTCCTATGATATGAACCAAATTACATCTCTTTTCTAATCCCTCCTCATAGGAATTGAGATACATGTCATCTCTAGATTCAATAGAAAAGTTCCAATGATGTCAACCAAATGACATCTCTTTTCCAATCCCTACTCATAGGAATTGAGATACTCCATGTCATCTCTTTCCCTACAACTTCCATGTATACATCTTATATTCCTAAATAGCCAGTACAACCCACTAGTAGCTTTTTTCCAAGACATGCAACTATGGCACAAGAACTATATAGTGTGCGAATAACTTGAAAGATGGTCACTGGATGAAGCTAATCCGACAGTGTAGAGATGGCAAATCCGAGCACTACTGGCCGTTGGATATCATCAACATTCCACCAGATCTGCCACATGTACAATTTATAAGACTCCATGGTTGAACTTAAGCATAATGCACAAACCTCAAAACACATGCACTTCTCCTTTGTTCTAGAATCTTCCGTATCATAATTGATTTTTTTTTCTAAATGAAATTCCATTATTTGTTTTTTACTTTATGATTTACAATGCACAACCCCATGAATCTTAACATTTTTATAAAACTAATTGATTTTGAATGACATGAACTATAAGAACTAAACGAACATCATCATGCATATATGACTCAAAGCTTTACATGCTATAGTGTGTATTTATTCATAATTTGGTTTCGAAATCTCATGCGTTCAATGCATGTGTACCTTACTATTTTTGAGTAGAGTAGAAAATTTCACACGGCCCCGGGTATATCAAAATGCAGGGCCCATGCATCATTGCCTTTCGGTCGAACCTACGTCCACAATTTTTTGTACGTACTATATCTCCACTAGTCCCCGAACCTAAAATGTTGCTTCGTTCCCCAAAAACCAAGCGGCCCACACATATTTAAGGCGTAGACTCGAACTCAATCCTTCTCCCGTTTACTAAGACGTTGCCCCGCACACCCTAGTAGTACTCATACAAACCGTACCGCCGCACGCATCATCGGTTTTATTCAAGAAGAAGATGGAGAAGCCGATTTGTAGTGGAGGCACTTTCAAAAAAAATGATCTGTAGTGGAGATCCCTAGGGTGCCCTAGGTAGCTGCCGCATGCATCATTGGTTTTCTCTTTTCTTTATGCTCTTGCGCCCTAGAGTGAAATGATGGTTGCTTCGTCCGTCCGGCTTAATGCGGGAAAGGTGGGGCTTTGTGATTTGACCCCTCATCGCTCATTTTCTACTACTGCGGCGCTACGACCGGGGTGCCTCCAATTCCAACCGCTGCTCCGAACTGTAATTTGGTGCATCGCACGTGGAACAAGACAGTGGATGAGCCACATGTCGGCCAAAGGGGTCCTTTTAAGTGTGTCGCCATTTCGTGTGCGGACTGACCCTGCTTGAGTCGCTACGCCAACACGACAGGTGCAGCCTACCACTTGGTTTTGCTCCTTGGTGAATCCCGACTATATTGATCTAAAAAGATACGTACTGAACTACCCTCTCCGTCTCGTTTTTAGACGTCTCGGTTTATAGGGCGTGCACGTAGTTCTAGGTTATCCATTTGCCTAACTAAATCTGAGTTACTATGTCACAAAAAGTATATCATTGGATTATTAGCGGATGTAGTTTCTAAACATATCTTGTTCATCACATATATAGTCGATTAAATTCTCAACCTAGAACGACGTGCATGCCATGTAAACCGATCTGAGGAAGTATGGTAGTAAAAATGAGGTGATTTTACCGAGCAATCGGCGGGGAGCATGGCTGTCATGCGGTCCCACGTGTCATGATGTACCAAGGCGTCTGCGTGTCCCTCTTGAGGCAGAAGCAATACTACGTGGTTAGAGATGATGGCGAACGAAGTGTGAAATAATGGTTGCTTCGTCCGATGCAGGAAGGTGCGGCATTGTGATTTGACGTCTCATTGCTCATTACTACTACTCTTTGGGCGGTACGGTAGGTGCGTCCCCCTGCTGTTCTGCATTGTTATTTGGTGCTTGACACGTCGACCCAGTTGCGATATGTCCCACATGTCGGTGATAGGAAGTACAGAATTCATGAAAGCGAGCATCGACGGAGGAGTACAAGACACGGCTTGGGTTTTTGCTGCTTCGCGCGATCCATCGATACAAACGCGGACTAAAAAAAAGGCGAGGGCGGGTCTTTTCCCGCGCGGCAGGCAGGGGAGTTTGGCATAGTCTGTTCGAGGCAAGGAGGCAGGAAGGGAAACAAGCAAATAAAGGTTGAGCGACTTAGTTTTGGGGAAATATGATTTTACAGAGTACGTACCCACTAGGGTTTATAGGGCTCATCTACAAAACATTCATTTTTTCGTTTTATAAGTCTCAATTCTACTACTAGTAGTAGTACCATCACATGTTGGATTTCGAGGTGCGTTAGATCACGCGATGCAAGCAGTGTCAAGAGAAAACTCACCAATGCATGTAGAAGTTCATGGAAATTCAGTGGTCATTCATGCATTTGCTCTAATTAATGCCTCGGTAAACATAACTTCTTGAGAAAAACAAGCGTACTAATTACTTGTGCAAACCAGGAGTACAAAATTAATTCGACCACTCACCGTCTACCTTGGTTGGAGAGATTTTGAAATTGAGCCATAAACTGGAAAGGATGGAGTAGTAACTTTTGTCTCGATTACTATTTGTGGCCTTGTATAGATGCAAAATGTATTTTTATAGTGGCCTTGTATAAGTAAATGGAGGGAGTACTAAAGGACATATATATTCCAAACAATATGATAATCTCTCTAACCAAGGTAGTAGGGATGAGGAGTAAACGGAGGGAGTACTAGTAAAATTTTCTCCTCGTCCTGCGAGCCACCGCGCGCGTGGGCGAGGGAGCAGGCATAAGGCGTAGTAAGCAAGCTTCACCTCATCCTGCGAGCCATCGCGCCTTTGGCGGGGGAGACGGCGTACTAAGCGAGCTTCTCCTCGTTCTGCCTTGCCTCTAAGGTAGGCCGCACATGGTTTGCCTCTTTTTTAATATAACGCGTCAAGTCGCAATTTGTTTGTTCACCCGTGGTAGACGATCCTCCCTCCATCTAGTGGACAACCAGTACACGTGTCAAGTTACCACGTGGGCTTCCTTTTCGTACAGAAATGAGCTCCACCATGTACCCGTGCGGGTATGATTGGGAAAGAGACGGGAGTACGTGTGCCGTGCGTGCACCTCTTCTCTTCGTGCACGTCCCCCACCTACGTGTGTGTGTGTGAGAGGGACTATAGAGATACAAACCTAGACATAATGCGCCGTCCATCCCCATGCATCCACCCAGTCCAACCACCAGTCACCACCACACCCCACTCCTCCTCACCTTATCTCTCATCTTTCTCCCTCCATTTTTATATACAAGGCCACTATCAAAATTACAATTTGCAGATATACAAGGCCACTAACACTAATCGATGCAATATTAATGGTGTTTGCCTCGTAGTACTACTAGCAAAGGAGGACATTAATTATCCCTTGCATGCATGCGGAGTGTGAGCATTGGCTTGATGTGCATGAAAGAGAAGAATGCACATTAATTTACACGGCAAACAAGGAAACAAGGTGGCTTGCAACATTGAGTTAGAAGACATTAATTTTTGCCTTGGTACCTGTAACATGGGTTTGTGGCCTTGTATACAAAAATGGAGTCCGATAAAATTCTCGAGATACCATTTATCCGATAAAATTCTCGAGCAATCATTACTTTTTACAAAATGGGATTACTCATGCATGGGTCAATCACAATAGGTGTTTTGTAAAAAAAATGCATCTTGATGTTCCATGCAATGCACGGGCATCTTGCTAGTCCATGAAAATAACGCATGGCAAAATTCGATGGCGAACGAGGGATTTGAATCTGTTGGGAGGGGCTGTTAGGATCTTGCCCGGGGTAGCCAAAATATTGGCGACCCTTTTGTCCACCGGTGCCTTTGCCACCGATGAACGAGGAATGGCTCGGGTTCTCATGCATCCTCCAGCGCGCACGTTGGAGACGAGCTCGCACGAGTTGTGTTCTTTTTGTCCCACCATGCCGCCCGAGCCGCTCGCAGACCGACCAGCGACCTGCAAATTACGCCATCCAGCCGTAGCCGCACACATTATGACAGCAAGTCAACCAACCGGACGAAATTCATGCAAACACGGCGATATTTCATATAAACAACAACGGAAATAATATAAGATACCGGATTTTCATACAAACATGACGGATTTCATTACATTCAAATGAACTATGCGGTGCTAGTTCTAGACAGCACCGGTATATAATACCTGGCCTAAATGGTCGCCGCCGATCGATTTGTGTTCCTCATGTCCGGCAGCACGATCACCGGACTGCCGGGAGCCTCGGAGGTATATGCGGGGTCGACGAGGTCCTCGCAAGAAAAGGATCCGGCAAGACACTTGTTATGTACGTCGGCGTCGCCTCCGTGGTGGCCTTCATGGGACCCAAGCGGCGGCGGCCTCCCGTGTTCTACTTCTCCGTGATGATGGCGGCGGACGCGGAGGCGCTCACCGCCGACTCGTCGCTCTCCGCGCACCCGGATTCTGTCGCTGCTTGCATGGCGCGGCCGCTGCCATGGGAGTCTCGGCCACAGAAACGGGAGAGGCGGTACGAGGCGTCGGCGTGGACGGCAACAATGACGCTCGTGCGCCGCTCCTCGTTGAGCTGGCCTGGAGCAGCGAGTTGCTGAACCGCACGCTGGCTTGGGGCGGCAACTGGCTCCGTCGGGCGAGGGGAGGGAGGTGGATCAGCGAGTTGCATAGCTCGTATCCGGCAGGCTCTGCGCGCCACCCAGCCGGCTTGGATGCGGAATAACTACTCTTCGTAAGCCATTGTAAGAGTGGACAAAATGGCAAAGAAAGAGATAGGGGAGCGGCGAAGGTGTGCGATTCTTGGCCGGCGTTTGGCCTCGTTTAAATAGGAGATTAAATAGACGGCGGACGGGAGGAGCTTGGCCGGTGTTGCGTTTAATGCCGCCCCGGTCATGAAAGGACGTGCGTCCAGAGTGGATTTCTCGGCTTCCACACGGGCGGGTTTCATGGAGGCGTTTGAATGCGACAAGGAGGTGTGTTCAGCCGGGCGTGCAGCGAGTGGCGCCCTCGACTGTGACGTAGGACAGTGTGCCGTTCTTCCACTGACGTGTGGGCTCTTTGGGTACATGGACTGCATGTCAGTGACCCAACGCAGGCACCGCACAGCAGAGGAACCTTTGGTGGGCCAGGGCGGTCAGAAGCAAGCATTTCATAAACCGATGATTGTTCATTGAGTGTGATGTCATCCTTTTCATTTAGATAAGCCTACTATGTTGATAGCCCGTTTGATACGTTGTGATTCATAAACACCCCTACAAACATCAATGTTCTGCTTATCACAGATAAGATTGATTAATACCCGTAACAATCCATGTCCTTAACAAAGGGTGCATGCACGTATAGGTTGAGCATGTGTCTTGCGTCGTGTGTTGTGTGCATGCAGGCATGCGAGTGTTGCGTGCATGCAAGGGTATGTTTCTGTGTTGCATGCATGTGTGCGTACGTGCGTGTGTTCATGAGTGCATGTGTATTCGTCAGTGTTGCACGCCTGCATGCGTGCGTGTGTTCGTTATGTGTACATGTCAGTGTTGCACGCCTGCATGCGTGCGTGTCTTGCGTGCATGCATGTGTACGTGCGGGGTGAGGCTACACGTCAGTCGACTGACTTTTCATCTCTGGTCATTAGATTTTCCAGCCGTTGGATACGAAATCAAGGGCCTGCAGTTTATCATCAAACTCCACCCCCTGAGCCGCCACGCCGCCCCGCCCGCCCCGAGACCACTCCTCACCGCCGGTCCGCCGCCAGACCGCCATCCTCTAGCCCCCGCGCCGAGCTTTTTCTCTGGCGATCCCCACCCCACCGCCCAATCAACGCCCCCCACGCCCCCACCGCCGACTGCCAACCAGAGGTCTCACGACTTCGAGTACCATCGACCACTAATTTATTACCATTTCTGTCCTTCATATACGCGTTGACGGGTGGGCCCTATGGTAATGTGCGCTGCTAAATGTGGACCGTTTGACAGGTCGATTGATCGTGTCATCAACTAATTACAGGGCTGTATGATGAGCCAGTGACTGTATGATCACCCTAAAATGTATTTTATTAACACAGTACAGACTCAAACTACCATTTCTTTCTTTCATATACGGGCTAACTGGTGGGCCCCATGGTTACGCGCCCCGATGGTGCAACACTAGTTATGCCACATGGAATGTTTGACTGGTCAATTGATTGTGTCATCAACAAAATACGGAGTTGTACAGGTGAGCCATTGACCGTATAATCATGACATGTATTTTTTTAACACGGTACAGACGCAAGGGCTCATATATACGCGCAAGCACTCACCGCTATAAGCTCACACACGCAGACCCTACCCCAATGAGCAACTTCGAGAGAGTGGGCCAGCATATGATCTTAGATTTTACGAAGTCGCCATAGGTGCCTCGTAGTCGAGTGGAACGTCTCCTCCCACCGAACGCACATCGCCAAAAAATACTGAAATTGACCCCGGATAAATGCGAGCATCGGGACTTTAACCCTGGTGGGCTCGAGATACCACTGTCCTCCTAACCATCCAACCACATGTTGGTTAGCACGACAAAATGTATGTGGTGACCGTGATGAGCTTATTCTGAAGTCCAGTGACCATATCGTGCTTCTGCTTCAAATACAATGACCGTAAGTGTCGTCAACAAAATACGGAGCACGCATCAAATGCAAAGTCCGTCGGTGTCATCAAGAAAATACGGAGACGTATCGTGAGCTAGATACCGTATGATCACCACGAGAATGTATATGTTGACCGTAATGAGCATATTCTGAACTCCAGTGACCGTATAGTGCTTTAGCTTCAAATACAGTGACCATCATGCGTGAATGTCTCGCGGGCATGCATACTTTTAGAGGGCCTAGAGATAGTTTGTGTGCGTACATGGAAGTGGTGTAGAAAGAGGGGATGTCTGGTGGAGACAAGGAGAGATATGCCCTTCGTTTCTCTTTCCCATGACTAATATTTTAGGAGAATATACAAACATTCACAATGGTAACAAATATTTTTGGATGCACCATGCAATTAACTTTCATGTATAACATTGTACTATTGTATATGCTTATTTTCTTAGTGGCCGATTGCGTGTGTGGTGTGGTGGGCGCATCATTTCTAGTTGTGGTGGGTCAACATGAGGACTCATGGGTCGGTTCCATCCTGCACCACATAGGTTGGATCGAGACGCGTTATACGAAGACCCATGTGGAGGACTCGGCGCACAACACGAAGCTAGCTACCAGAGTCGCGGAGGACTCTATCCCCACTGGTGATAAGCCGACTATATATGATTTGTAACCCTAGGCCCCCAGTATGTTATAGAAGCTTTGGGATAGTTCGTCGATAGTATACACACACGCACAATGCCTGGTATTCACGTGTACTTTGTACACACCCCTATCACTAATATACAGTTCCAGGAGTAGGCTTTTTCCTCAACTGCAAGGGTCCGAACTAGGGTAAAACTTTGCCTCAGATTACCATCCAGCCTAACAGTCGTGGATATCCTACCGAATGATATGATGGAATCATATCGCCAACTACTAAGAGAGAGGTGTGTCTGGGGGGGCAATGTGTGAGAGAGGCCTAAAGATAATGTGCATGCGGGAGACACGTAGGCACATATATGTGTGTATAGAGGGCTAGTAGAGACCGTGCGTGTGTATATATGCATGTGAGAGAAATAGTGTTTTCCAACTAAGATTAGTGAAAAGAGTGGTACATAGTAGTCAGAGAGAGAGAGAGAGAGAGAGATACAGAGAGAGCATGTGCGTGAGACTCCCCGACACCCCGAGAGAGATTGTGAGCATGTGTGAAAGAGAAATGCTGATGCATATAAAGTGTGTGCACTTATGCGGTAGATAGAGAGATATATAGCACATTTGTGAGAACAGACCGAGGCATAATGCACCTACGTGTAAAAGGCGGTTCTACGCATTAAATTAAAATATAAATGGCATTATTATTTTTGGATGAGATAATGAATTTTGCAAATTGTGTATGGACGAAAATCGGTCTATCAGACACCCATACTCTACTGAATTCTAGCATGTGCATGTTTTTATTTCGTATTATCGATCCATAGAGTTAGAGCGGTTTGAAATACAGACAATGGATGCATTTGCAATTCATATATAAACATTAATTAGTGCACTCCATGTTGTTACTGTGAAGCACTTTATACATTTGTCACTTGCATGGATACATTCCAAATTGCTAGCTCTGAAATAGAATACATGTCGAATTCAACATAAAGGGGTTTTGAAGATTCGAATTTATAGGAAGTGCATTCATCTGTTTGAACCCGAGATAATGGCATTTGTAAATAAGATGTAAAAGGGAGCATCAATCTTTGTTGTGCGTTTGAACATGCTATATATATTCATACGCATGTCTAGTTTTTTTTGCAACCAAGGAGATTATATCTGGAAACATGCATGAACGGAGGTAAGTTGCATATTTTTTTAATATATACTCGTGTACAATGTATATTCAAATGTACCACCTCCATTCCAAAATAATCGTAGCTTTAGGATTTTCAAGAGTAAAGATTTGTGAAGTTTGACAAATCATGAATGTTCAATTCAAGAGAACTGAAAACGTTAATGCTTCTGCTCCCAAATATTGAATGAAGCGCCGAATAGGCCTCTAGTCACCCGAAACCGCGCGAGACTAATGTTTCGTTGTACGAAATTACTGTCCTGACTCTGGCCCATGTAGCCTATCGGCCCGATGTCCAAAGGTCTAAACCTGGGCAGGTTTGTAACTTCACCAAGACGCCAAACTCAATCGCCTCCGAGAAGCATTCATACGCCGTGGGCGCCTAAACACCCATGCGCTCGGCCGAAATATATCCCGCCCACATTTGGGACACCTGAGGTTACTGTCCTACCCCCAACCCGCAATATGTCCGAAATTTTAGATGGGGGCAAAGTTTGTAACTTCCCCCAAATTTGAAACAAACGCATCCCAAACCGAAACATTGTCCCCCCTTAGTTCCCCGCCTCCCTCCGTTTCCCCATTCATACTCCATGGGCACCAAAACGCCCTCTCCACCAGCCGCGAAACCACAGCCTCCTCCGTCCTCCACCCCATAGCGCCCAATCCACCGCCGCCCTCCTCCATCATGCCGGAGCTGGTACCCCAACGTCGTCGTCCAACGCAACCGCAACCGCAACACCCTCAAGGACTTAGCAGCTGAAGCCGAGGTAGAGTTGCCTCCACGACGCCGACGCCGACATGCGCCATACCAGAACCACTCCGACCATGCCGTCCTGCGGTTTCACTATCGCAACCGTCCACCGCACCGGAGTTGTTCCCGCTATGCCGCCGTTCGCCGCCTCGGATCTGCTTCCCTGCCGCTGACAGACGGCCACCGCACCACACTCAACAACTTGGCCATGGGTTCGTCCAAGGCTGCACCGTGCTCCACAACTTCTCGTTTTCGGCGAACCACAAGAAGATCATTGTAAAAACAGAAGGAGGAATCACTGCCAGCAGAAAGAGGTACTCATCTTCCCTTATTCATGCAAACCTTACGTCTCTACTCACACCGTATTCATCCCACGAAATAAACTAGTTGAGCGCTTCTTATTGCATCTTCTTCATGATACTAAATGCACAAGGTTTCCTCCCTTTACTATTTCACCTTTGCTAGAGGTCAGTAGCCTGCCTGGATTTCAATTCAGGATCAGTCAAACCGCAACTAAAAGAAGCATCACCCGCTTAGGCGCACGGAGCACCAAGTCCGCCTGTTCGCCGAGGAAGCGGCGCATCGGTGTCTATCATAGGGGTGTGGGGCGCAGGAGCTACTTGCGCCCGATCTGGAGGTCGGCGGGGCTTGAATGGATTGCCGGGGGGCGGTGCCAAGCACGACAGTGCGGTGAGGTCGAGGGGAGGGCGCAGGCAGGGGACTAGGCCGGTGGTCGCTGCCGTTTCGAGGAAGATCGTCAACACTGACTGGCTGGAGGTAGATGAAGGCGATCTGCCCGTTCTTTGTACATCGGACGATGCAGAAAAAATGGACTGACCTATTTTTTTCAGTCGAATGTTGTTTTCATAGAATCCTGTAGTAATTTAGTGTGCCATGCATGTTGCAGAGCTATCATATGTCTCCCGTCATTTATTTCTCACCGACCTACTATCTGCTACCTTTACACTGTACTAATTGAGCACACACTTCACCCATACTCACACTATTGTTTTTTTATGCATCGGTATTTCAGACTCTGATGCAGTGTTGATGAATGCTGAAAAGAAAAGACAGAAGTCGCTCGAGTGTAATTTGAAGATAAGCACTAAGCATTTCAGCGCTCTAAAGGATGCAGTGTCAGCAGTTGGAGAGAGTAAACATAGCTTTGCAGTTGATGATCTCAATTGCCACACACACAACCATCCCAGGTGCTTGCTTTAACTTCGCGCTGTCAAATGTGGTTGCATGTTGCATATGGTGTCTAGCTTGTACTGCTTCCAATTTGGTTAAATTGCATCTGCTTACTTTACACATTATACCTTTGATAATGACATGCCTTCCTGTTTTTGATACATACTCCCTCCATTCGGAATTACTCGTCCAAGAAATGAATGTATCTAGATTTATTTTAGTTGTAGATACATCCATTTTTGTGACAAGTAAGTCTGAACGGAGTGAGTACTACATATGTCTATTAACCATGTTCGTACATCAAACTAATGCTCTTTTGTATCCCTCGTCAATCACTTATGATGAGACAGTCACCCGGGTGGGTTACTGCGAGACGCCATACTCGTTTAAAGAGTGCAGTGTCATCCTCCCCACATGAGTCTCAAGAAACAGCAAGGCTAAATGAAGATAGTCAACATAGCTCTCTAGTTGATGACCGCAGTTCCCCCACACCACCATCACAGGTGCTTGTTCTAACTTCGCAGTGTGATATGTGGTTGCATGTTGCATACAGTGTCTAGCTTGTAATGCTTCTAATTAGGGTAAATTGCATCTTCTTAGTTTACACATTATACCTGTGAATATGACATGCCTTCCTATTTTTGGTACACACTACATCTATGGGTTAACCTTGTTCTTACATGAAACTACCTCTCTTCTGTATCCTACATCAATCACTTACGATGAGTCACCTTTATTCGTTGCATATTGCATATTATTTCTAGCCTGTTGCCATGTATTGCTTCTAATTTGGTCAAATACATTTGTTAGGGCACCCTTTTAATTTGGCAGAGTGATATTGGTTTCATCTTTCATATGGTTTCTAGCTTGCATTGCTTCTAACTAGTTCAAGAACCTTGTGCTTAGTTTACACTTTTACATCATACATGTCAATATGTCACCCCGTCCTGTTTTTCATACATATTCCATCCTCCTATCATGCGGCTGCCTTACATGAAAGTAGTGTTCGTCAGTATCATGCATCAATGAGTTCTGAAGAGCAAATTTTATTCCTTTTTCTTCTGGGTTTGACTTGACAAGGCAAAATCAAGAATGAGGAAGGAAAAGAGTAAGGAAGGCGATGATGGTGGTCCTCTCAAAGAACGTAAATGGAGCATCCAGACCGATTCTCCTTGTCTTGATAGTGCATTACAAGGTCCAAGTCTCTGCTCCCCGCTCCACCATCCAAGGTGCTTGCTCTAACTTGGCAAAGCAGGATATCTGGTTGCATGTTGCATATGGTGTCTAGCTTGTATTGCTCCTAATTAGTGTAAACTGCATCTTCTTAGCTTACACATGATACGTGTGAATATGAAACTCTTTCCTATTTTTGGTACATTATATCTGTCTATCACACCACGTTCTTACATGAAACTACTCTTATTGTGTATCATGCATCAGTCACTTATGATGGAACACCTTTAAGTTGGCAGTGTGATATTGGTTTCCGTCTTGAATATGATTTCTAGCATGTATTGCTTCTAGTTTGATGAACGCCACCTATGACGAGACAGTTTTAACTTGGCAGAGTGATATTGATTGCACCTTTCATATGGTGTCTAGTTTGGAGTGCTTCTAATTTGTTGAAGCGCCTTCTTCTTAGTTACCACATCATAGGTGTGAATATGTCAAGCCGTCCATTTTTTCGTACATATTCCATCCGCGTATCATGACTTTTCCTTTCATCAGAGTAGTGTTCGTTAGTATCATGCATGAATGAGTTCTGAAGAGAGAATTATATTCCTTTTTCTTGTCGGTTTGACCTCACAATGCAAAATCAATAAAGCTGAAGGAAATTGGCAAGGCATTGGATGATGGTGGTCCTTCCGAGCAACTGAAACGGAGGTTCTCTACAGATTCTACTCCGCCATCCTCCCAACAAGATTCGCAACACAACGCAAGGCTAGACAGTCAACGTAGCTGTGTAGATGATGAGCACATCTCCCCTACTCCACCATCACAGGTGCTTGCTCTAAGTTGGCACTATTATATGTGGTTGCATGTTGCGTATGATGTCTAGCTTGTATTGCTTCTAACTTTGTTGAATTGCATCTGCCTACTTTACACATAATGCCTGTGAATACGACACGTGTTCCTGTTTCTAGAACATACGTGTACATGATGAGCAAATCTCCCCTAGTCCACCATCACGGTGCTTGCTCTAACTTGGAACTGTTATATGTGGTTGCGTTTTCCATATGATGTCTAGTTTGTATTGCTTCGAGTATGTTGAATTGCATCTGCGTAGCTTACAACTTATACCGCAACGATCACTTACCCATAAGACACATTTAACTTGGGACTGTGATGTAGGTTGCATCTTGCATTGTCTTCTAGCTTGTATCGCTTCTAATTTCTTGAAATGGCACTTACGACCAGACACTTTTTACCCGATAGAGTGATATTGGTTGCATGTTCATATGGTGCCTAGCTTTCATTTCTTCTAATTTTGTTGAAATGCCTTACGCCATCGTTTTTTCATACATATTCCATCCTCCTATCGTACGTGTGAATATGAAACGTTTTCTTTTTCTGTATATATTCCATCCTCCTATCTTGCGCTTGCCTTACATTAAAGTAGTGTTCATCTGTATCATGCATCAACTAGTTATGCAGAGCTAATTTTATTCATCTTCTTGTGGTTTTGACTTCATAAGGCAATACCAGAAAATAGGAAGGAAAAGAGTAAGTTAGGGGATGTTGGTGGTCCTCCGCACCGACGCAAATAGAGACTCTCTAGATTTGCCACTTCTACTGCTAATGAAGTTGAAGTCCCAAGTCTACATGATGAGTTCATCTCCCGTACTCCATCGCAGGTGCTTGCTCTAAGTTGACAGTGTGATAATTGGTTTCATGTTGCATATGTTGTCTAGCCTGTATTTCTTCTATTTTGATTCAATTGCACCTGCTGATTTCATATGTTATACATGTGCATATTACATGGCGTTCTATGTCTAGAATACACTGCATCTATCTATCATACCATGTTCTTACATCAAAGTACTACTGTCGTGTATCCCGCATCAGTCCCTCATGATTGGACACTTTTAACATGGCAGTTTGATAGTGGTTGCATCTTGCATTGATTTCTACGTTGTACTGCTTCTAATTTTTCGAATTGCCACTTATGGCAAGACACTTTTAAGAGTAATATTGGTTGCATCTTTCATATGGTGTCTAGCTTGCATCACTTCTATTTTCTTGAAAATCCTTCTGCTTAGTTTACACATCATAGCTGTGAATATGTCATGTCGTCCTGTTTTCCTTACATATTCCATCCTCATACGGTTGTCTTACATCAAAGTATTGCTTGCTTGTATCATGCATCAATGAGTTCTGAAGAGCGATTTTATTCTTTTGTGTTGTGGGTACGGCTTGACATGGCAAAGTCAAACAAGAGCAAGGAAAATAATATAGTAGGGAGTGGTGTTACTCGTCGGGTGAAACGGAAAAGGATCGGCCATCCATATTCTTCTAGTACTTATAGTGCAGTAGAAGGTCCATGTCCACCCGCTAAATCTACAAACACAGTATCACCCGCTCCACCAGCTGCAGCATCCGCTTCAATCGTATCAAAGATCTCAACGAAGTTACTCGTTCGCTTGCTCGAATCGCCAGTTCCCACGCTGCCTTCACACCTAACACTACTTTCAAGCATCACGACACAACAGGACTTGGCAAGATCAGATGAACCTCATGAGCATCAACACCAAGACGGTACCTGACCGAGTCAAGTTGCAGTTGCATGCTCCTTTATATGTACTCTCACAGTTTGATGTACACTAACACTTTCCATATCCGTTGTCGAACTAGCACCACGACGCACGCGGACACAGACATCAAGGATAATGCTTGACAAATTAACAAAATCCAAAGGAGGAAGAATGGAGATCCATTTTGAGGCAGGTTTAAAAAGGCCATGTGAAGCTGGAGGCAGCCGTTGCCGTTAGGTGTCATGCACGTATCCACCCAACGTGGATCCAGTACAAGAATGAGAAAGACAATACCCAGGTTAACACCTTCCTTGACCATTTATCTGTAAGTAATGTTATTCATCGCAATTTGTAATATTGTCTTGCTCTGTCCCATACTTTCTAGCTTCCTCCTAATAAGACACACATTCTTTTTTCAACAGATGAGGTTCAAGTTGGATCCAAAAGATGATGCAACTAAACAAGCATGCACTCATGTTTTTTAGTCTACTCTGCGATAGTATCGGTACCACCTTAGAAAATCTCACTTTGAAGGCAAGGCTAACAATGAAATCGCCCAAACATCTCCAAAGGAATATATTACAGATGAAGATCGGACAGCCCTCGTTAAACACCGGTCCGATCCAAAGTATCGGGTAGGCTATATGTATTTGATCAGACCACATATTGAACTTGTATTTATGTATGTGCCTTACAAGTGTATCTTCTTCTAGGCTAACTGTTGAAGAACAAGACCAACCGTTCTAAAGTGAAATTCCAATAGACAACAGGATCTCGTAGCTATATTGCACACTGCGAGGCTCTTGTAAATAGCTGCTACTTCCTTCTTTTTTCTGTGCCATATTATCGTATCTATATTGACTTGTTCCAAATACAGAGGAAAGCATGTGCGGACCAAAAAGAATCTGAATCGAATGCATTGCAAATCTTTAAGGATTGCCACGCCAGCAAGATGAAGGACATGAGCACACTAGTTCAAGCCGCTGTTGTAAGTCCTTACTCCTCCTGCCTTTGAACTGATTGGTACTATGATGTGTTCATTTAACTAATTGGTTTGCAGCCAATGTCAGTTACTCTGTTCACTTTTATACACTATTGTCTTAACGTATCATTTCACCTTACATGGTTTAAAAGAGATAAAGGATATTCTTTTGGTCTTGATCTGTATTCTAGTTGTTATGTTCACGTGCGCACACAATGATAAAATAGCCTGTTTGTTTTATATCTGTTTGCCCATGATATGAATGATGTCATACTATGTTCATCCTACTTCAAACCATGTCTCTTTGTCCTTAGATGTCAATGAATGTGAGGAAATAGACAATACAGTAGGCATGCTACATGGACATATGTTCCGAAAGTGATTTTATTATGTAGTTGGCACTACAATACATGCTAATGTATTACAGTAGTTCACCAAAATAAGTTATGTATAAACGTGTAACCTACTTTGTTTGTTTTTGTCTCATTAGTAACTTATCTGGTACACTAATCTACATGTTCAAACTTTCAGGAAGATATGGAAAAATGATTGAACAGCCACAACCACCTGAAGGTGACGAGGCTACCACACACACAATGTCACCTCTTGCTGCAGTGCGTCAGTATGTCTCCACTAACAGTGCAAAAAGCACCTTCCTGCGTAATTCTGGGTTGGTTGTCAAGGTAACCTCGTCCAAATTGCCTACTGAACAAAATCTTCCTGCTAGACAGAGTGATATATCCGTGCTCCAGACACAAGTCCAATCCCTAATGGATGTCGTTTTGAAAACAAGAATACTGGTTGACAAATGTCGTCAAGATATGAATGGTTTTGAAACCAGACTATCAGACATTCGCTTCGTTGTTCAAGAGCAATGGCGGAAAAAAGGTGAAGATCGTGCTGCTCCATCAGATTCTACAGCCTGAAACATTAGCACTCATGTCAAATGATTTGTGCTTCTATACATCTGATGGTGCTTTTATCTGCAAGGACTGTAAACTTTATACCAACAGGCCTTTTGTTGTGACACAGCTTTTATGCTGCTGCCAAAGGCTGCAATACTTACGACGCTATTTTTTGTATAGTGTAGGTTTATCTTAGTAATGTATTCGGCCGAAAGCTTCGTAGGAGCCCAACATGCCAACATTCGTCGGGCCCATTCCAATTGGGCTAAAAACGATTATGGGCCGAAATTTGCATGTAGCTCACTAAAAATATCCGGGCCTAAGTCAGCCTAAGATTTCATATTTTTCTGGTAGGCATGTGCCCATAGTGGGCCTTTAACAGGCCTAAACATAATTTCGGCCCACAGTAACAATAGGCCGTTTACAGGTGTAAATATCTCGATCCCATAAAAAACATAATTTGGGCAATAAAAAACACTGAAAGTGAGATTGGGCCCATTTACGATGCGGATCTTTCACAGGCCGAAATTCGGACGGGTCGTAAATGCACCGACCTAATACACGGGCCTTTAAGAGGCCAGAAGTTCGTTCGGGCTATATTATCGTCATTTTTATATGGGCCGTTAATGGGCCCGATGTGACGTTGGGCCACATATGGCCCATGGATTTTGTCCGACGTTAACAGGACGAAAATCACAACAGGCCGAAAGTGGCCCAAATCTATGGCGGGCCGCTAACAGGCCGAATGTCAGACATGCCGAATATGACCCAAATCCTTCACGATCGTTTATGGGCCGAAAGTTTCAATGGCCTGTAAATGGGCCCAAATGAAGCAGGACCTTTAACAGGCCGGAAATACACCGGGCCGTAATTCGGCCCATATACTTAGCGGACTGTTAACGGGCCAGAAGTGATCATGGGCCGCGATGTTGACAAGTTTAGGACAGGCTGTTGATGGGCCGATTTGACACTAGCCGTACGGGCCTTAACTGAGAATGTTGGGCCTTTATTTGGGCCGGCCCATTATGGTCTGCAAAATCTCGCCGGTTTTAGTCAAGGCACCCATTATGGCTCGCAAAATCTAGTGGGACTTTAGCTGGGTCGGACAATTATGATACGAAAAATCTCATGGGCCTTTTGCTGGGCTGGCCCATTATGGACTGCAAAATCTTGTGGGCCTTTAGTTGGGCCGGCCCATTTAAACTCGTGACCGGCCTCCGGCCGTGAGCAACATGCGCAGCATCAAGCAACAGCTGGGAGAGACCCTGCAGAAGTACATCCAGCGCTTCAACAACGCCCACCTCAAGATTCCCAAGGTGACTGAGGAAGCCATCATCTCAGCCTTCTCCGATGGCGTGCGCGATGTCAAGATGAAGGAGGAGCCAGCGATGCATGAAGACCTGTGCACATCCCTGGAGTTGTTCAACTTGGCAACCAAATGCGCCAGGGCTGAGGAAGGGCGCCTCTCCCTCCTCAAGCTTCCGGCTGCCGATCCAGAAGAGAAGAAGCCCAAGGCCAAGGACGTGAAGCGTAAGGGGGCTGTCGTGCTGGCGGCTGAACCAGACACCAAGCGAGGCAGGGATCAGCCCGAGTCGTCCAAGGGCAGCGATCTGCGTGTACCACGACCTCCACACCCACAACACCAACGAATGCCAAGAGCTCAGGGCCGTGCGAGAAGGGCACATTCGCCGACGCCCCGAGCGCAATGATCGGGGCTACGACCGAGGAGGAGGAGGAGGCACAGGACGCTGGGAAGACAGTGGCCCTCGCCAAGGATGGCGTGACAGACCTCGCGAGGACCGCTGGCAGGACCATCCTCGCGAGGGAGGTTGGAGGGACCAGCCTCATGAGGATCGCCCTCAAGGCAACGCGGGGCTCCCACCTTTGCCACAGCTGCCAAGGAGGTACGAAGACAATCATCAGGACGAGGGGGCTGGGGGCTTCCAGGAGCAGCTGCTGATCGCTTGCATCCTGGGTGGTGCTCAGGCCCCAGCCTCTCAGCACATCTTCAAGAAGTTTGCTCGCGAGGTGAATGCAGTCCTCCCCAAGCCTGAGGCAACACGCCCTCTCAGATGGTCGTCGTGCGTTATCACGTTCAGCTCAGCAGATCAGCTCAAGTGCGCGGCAACGGCCGGAGTCCTCCCCATGCTTTGCTCACCAGTCATCAGCAACGTGCAAGTCACCGGGACCCTCAACGATGGCGGAGCAAGACTCAACGTCCTATCTGTCGAGACATTCAACGAACTCCAAGTGCCATACGATCAGCTCCAGCTGACCAAGCCTTTCTCAGGAGTCATCGATGGCTCCACCGTCCCGATAGGGCAAGTTCGCCTTCCCGTCACCTTCGGACGGCGCGACAACTACCGCACCGAGCTCATCGACTATGACGTCGCCCACATTCGCCTGCCATACAATGCCATCCTCGGGTACCCAGCTTTGGCCAACTTCATGGCAGTGACTCACCATGGCTACAATGTCCTCAAGATGCCAGGCAGTGGAGGAGTCATCACAGTACCTTGTGAGGAAAGGGATGCGGTGTGCTCTCTTGAGCGCGCCTTCCAAGCCGCAGCAATTGAAGACCCAAATCACAGGAGCGGGAGACTTCCCGAGGCTATCCCAAAGAAGAAGAAGGCTTCGCCTGGCCCAGGCCCTCGCGAGGGAGGCACCTTCGGAGGCGTGGCACCAGGATCCGCGCCCGTTCAAGGGGCACCCCCTCTGTCGCATAGGAAGGCGCGCCCGGCGCCCTCCTCAGGCGAGGCTCGGGGGCTCCTTCATGGCGAGCCACCGACCTAGCCGAGGTCGCGAGGAAGGCGCTCGGGCACCACTTGGAGGCGTGCTTCAAGGCACGTTTCCCTCAGGAAGGTATGAGACAAGGGGGGCCAAACCCTCAGGAGTTCATCGCGAGGAACACCCAGGAGCTACAGGAGTCAAGATTCATGCGCGGCTGTCGCCGCCTGCCCGCCATAGCCCCACATCTAGGCGAGGATGCCGAGCTATGGATCTGCATCGACATACCAGGACTCAACCGGGCCACGTCTCAGGAGCGCCTCTGGCCCTCATGCGTGACGCTATGAGGGTCCGCTTATACTACGCACGTCGCATGCCTTTTGGCATGCCGAACGCGGCCGTCGCTCATCAGCGCCTGCTGAGGGGCGCTCTGGAGGCTCAGGAGGTCAAGCAGCGCGTCGTCCGGGCAGAGATGGGGATGGCTCTTGAGGAACCCCCCGTGCCCCCGGAGCCTCCCGAGGCTCCAGGTCCGGAGGGCTCGTGAGGGTCGGCTTCCTCATCACGCGTCATCCGCTACCTCAACATCCCGCCACCTCCGACCATATCAGGTGATACCTTTCCAAGTTCCGCTTTCAGCTGGGAGCGCCCCTCGGCCTGCATCATTCCCAGGTTGCATGGGTCCGTCCCTGCGGCATGTATCCATTTTGCTTATGTTCTTTACTTACCTTGTTGGGGGCGCCCCTCGGGCTGCATTATCCCCAAGATGCTCGGGCCAGACCTAGTGGCGTATGTTTTCTCCGCACCTATCTAGATGGATTTGCTTATTCATACATAACATGCTTGACCTAATCGTCTGCTTGATTGACGCCTAACTCTAGAGCCACGCGCTCGGGCACGACACTTGCGCACGGGTCCGTCCCTGCAACGCTGATAAATCTGAGTGGCTGAGCTCTGGCCGCGGCTGCCCCGCAAGGCGCCACCTCACCAAGCCCTCAGTGCCCCCGATCAGTGCCCTCGTGGCCGACAACCGTAACGACAAGCCTTGTTTCCCCTCGTGATTGGTACACAGGACCCGCTCCAGGAGAAACGCTGGCGGCATTGCGAGCCTTCTCTCCTCCTCTCCCGCGCGATCCGCTTGCACGTTAAAAGGGGGGTACCTGAGCATCGCGACTCATGGGCTCCTACTGGCTCTCCAGACCTCACCCCCTGGCCTTGACCCACGGCATCGCGACCTGTCATACCAGCGGCGGCTGAGCTCGCTCGAGGGCCGGACACGAGGACGAGAGAGCACTAAGGAAAGCACGGGGGAGAGGGAAGAAGCTCGTGAGGTCCCGACCCAGCAACACCGCAGTTGCCGTCGCACAGACACGGCACCTCATTTAACGCCGCTCCGAACCTGCAAGATAAGTCACGCGAAAACTGATTCGCCTCAGCGCTAAAACCCTCGCCTACTGCTGCTCTGTCGCGGCGAAGTTGCCTACCTTTCTTGCCCAGTGAAGGCTGCTTGAGCGCTAAAGGGGACCTCCTGAGCATCGCGACTCAGGGGATCCTACTAGACCTCGGGCCGCTCACCTCCTGGCCTTGACCCACGACATCACGACCTGTCATACCAGCGACGGCTGAAGCCTACCTGGGGACCGGGACCTGTCAGCGCAGAGCACCAAGCCTCGTGAGGGAAGAAAGGGGGAGCTGAGCCCGGACAGAACAAGCATCCCGCACCGATTCATCATAAGGACATAATATTCACAAAAACATGGCCAGAGCCTTACATACCCCCGTGGGGTGCTACTTCGATTCTTTGCAAGAAATAAAGGGTGCTAATCCTAAGGAACGCCGACTACGCGTGCCTCCACAGGAGATGCCATCATCAAAAGTGGGCCGCCAGGCACCGGCGTCAACCCCATCCAGGTCACCGGCACCGGTAGCCAGCAGCGCCCCGCCCGGCTCCGGGCGCGGCTCGAGCTCGGGGGCTCGTAGCTGTCGTCGCTCGTCTCCGGAGTCGCCAGAAGCTCGGCGGAGGCGCTGGACCCTCCGTCCCCTTCGCTGCTGCTCGAGGAGCTGTCAAGGTGGCGACCCGCGGGCCTAGTCCCCGCGACGACGAGGCCCCGACCGCCCTTCTCGAGGAAGCATTCCAGTCGGCGTCCTTCCGCGTCGAAGACCTTGAAGAACATCAAGGAGGCACCATCGTATTCCAAGTGGATCACGAGGGCGCCCCTCGTCCGGCAGACCCGGGCGATCTCGCCCCAGCCTCGGGTCATGTAGACCTTGCCCGGAGCGACGACCGCAACCTCCGCTCCGGTCGCAGGGGTGCTGCAGCCAGCATGCTGCAACCAGAGCTCTAGAGAGCCCCTCTGCGGGATCTCGAAGGCGAAGGAGGGAGGAAGGCGAATCCAAGATTGAGGAGGCATGGCGGCGTGAAGCACAAGCTCTCGGGAGGAGCCCTCGGCATGGATTCCAGGAGGAACAACGCACACCACCGTGACCCGCCGGCGCCGACGGTGGCGTCGTCCATGGCGTGCAGTGTCAACTCCTCCAGGGCCCTCAATGCGGGCGTACAAGGGCAGCGGGAACCCTGGCGGTGGCCGCTCATACCAGGGCCTTGACACCTCCAACTGGGCGCCTTCATCTCGACGGCCGAGGGCTAGCCGTTTCTTTGGCGGAAGCGGATCGGAACCCTCTCGGGGGCCTTTCCCTTCTCTTCTGCAGAAAACCGGCGGATCGGAGCCATTGTCGTGATGGGGAGCAAGGGCGAGGATGGAGAGGAAGGAGCAGCAAGAAGATATGGACTGGAAGGGCTCGCGCCATTCCGTACTTATAGCCGGAGGAGGCCAACCGTCGGCCTCCATGATCGCAGGTAATCATGACCCATTTCTGCATGCAGGGACTTGTCAAGTCGTGCGGTTCCCGAGGCATCATGGGGAAGCGGAGACCCATGACCACCCAATCGCCACGCGGCGCCCAAGGTCGAAGTTGTTAGACCCGCGCGCCGTGACTTGCCCTTCGCTTCTCTGCTAAGCCAAGTCCGGCGCGCCTTGGGCCCGGGGCTACTATCGGTGTGCAGGGAACGGGGTCCCAGACTTGCTCGCTGCGGCCTGCGGCGTGGCTCAAGTGGGGGCCCAGCGTGGCCCAGCTTCATCAGCCCAAGCTCAAGACCCTCGTGAGGGGCCAAGCCTCGCGGGGCGGATGATAGGAGCTTCCTCAGGAGCAGCCTCGTCAGGCAGGCTCGCGAGGAGGCGGAGAGATCAAGGCAGGGTACCTCACGAGGGTGCCCCGTGACGCAAGCCATGACGATCGAGGACCAAAGTGGGCGCCAGTGGGCGCCCGGCTCACAAGAAGGTCCTTCTTTCCCTTCGGTTGCAAAGGGGCAAGCCTGAGCCAAGGCATCAGGCAAAGGTTACCGTTTCGGTGCAACAAGACCAAGACCAGCAGAGCGGCAGGAAGGAGGTCATCGTGGAGCCCAGGACGGCGTCACCACTAGAGCCTTTGGCAGTCGAAGACCAACTTTAGTCAGGATAAGTGTACCAGATGTTCCCCTTCAAAATGGCCAATTGTTGGCGCCCTTCCCGCTCATTATTTGGGAAGAGGCCCAGGGCCTCGCTCTATAAATAGGAATAGCCACCACAAAGAGAGCATTGGGGGACGGACTGGAGACAAATCGAGATCACGTAGAGAGAGAGAGGTGACTGAACTCACCCAAGCAGTTCATCGCACCAGCTCAAGAACAGCCCTTTGTATTGTTCATCATCAGCCCCTGAGGCAATCCACCACGCCACACACTAGAGTAGGGTATTACACCACCACGGTAGCCCGAACCAGTATAAACCTTGTGTCTCTTGTGTTGTTCATCGTTCCTAGTTTAGATCCCTCGCAATCCGTGCATGTGTGAGCTGGTAGGGGAGAGATCTCCGCGCGCACCCTAGTGTTCGAACCTCAAGGGTCTGTCGGAACCCGGAATCCGACAGCATTCTTTTATTGTATACCATGTGAGAAATAAATTGAATTTGGCTGTACTAAATACATGAGAAGAAAATACAATTGCTATATTTCCAAGTAGTTAAGCATGCTTGGTTCGGTTAACTGTCTGATCTTCTATTAGGAGTATGTTATATTGTGCAACGTGGTGCTCAGTTAATGTTTGGTTCATTTGTTGTGGTGTTTAGTTAACTGCTTGGTTCAATTCTGCAATGCAATGTCCAATTGTCGTGGGTAGAATTTTGGATTGTTGTGCATGTGAGGAATAATCGAATTTGGCTCCACTTAATACATGGGAAACATATACAATTGCTATAATTCCTAGTTCTTAATCATGCTTGGTTTGGATAAATGGGTTTTCCATGTGGCTTGAACTAATCTGATGAATCTGCAATGTGCTTATTTTTCATCAACATATTTTACTCATAGCATGCGAACCGTCACTTAATGTGACCACTAAATACCTTATATGTGTTGCAGGGAAACAATGGGAAGCACTAAGGTTTACAATCGAGGTTTGCACATGCATGGTCCTTATTCTAATAGCACATTATTGTGCAACGATACGTCCATTTTGCATCATGTTTACTTACTGTTATTTATGATGTTTATATACATAATAATGCTTTTTGGAGTAATTTTAATGCCTTTTCTCTCATAATTTGCAAGGTACACACAAAGAGGGAGAATTTCGGCAGCCGGAAATCTGGACCTGGAAAAGCTACGTCAGGCTACCTATTCTGCACAACTCCAAACAAGCAGAAACTTCACGGAGAATTTTTATGGAATATATGATGAATATTGGAGCAAATAAGTACCAGAGGAGGCCATCAGTGGGCACAACCCACTGGGCGCGCCAGGAGCCCAGCGCGCCTACGGTGGGTTGTGCCACCTAGGCCACCTCCGGCCCATCTTCTCAGATATGTGTCATTTTGACCAAGAAAAATAAGGAGAGGAACTTGGACGAGCGCCACTGCCTCGAGGCGGAACTTGGGTAGGAGCACTTTGCCCTCCCATGGACGGGGAACTTCCCTCTCAGAGGGGGAAATCATTGTCCTCATCATCACCAACAACTCTCCCATCTTGGGGAGGACAATCTCCATCAACTTCTTCAACAGCACCATCTCATCTCAAACCCTAGTTCATCTCTTGTGTTCAATCTTGTTACCAGAACTATACATTGGTACTTGTGGGTGACTAGTAGTGTTGATTACATCTTGTAGTTGATTACTGTATGGTTTAGTTGGTGGAATATTATATGTTCAAATCCATTATGCTATTTAATACTACTTTGATCTTGAGCATGATTATCATTTGTGAGTAGTTACTTTTTTCTTGAGGTCACAGGAGAAATCATGTTGCAAGTAATCATGTGAAATTGATATGTGTTCGATATTTTGATAGTATGTATGTTGTGAGTCCCTTAGTAGGGTCATGTGAATGTCGACTACATGACACTTCACCATATTTGGGCCTAAGGGAATGCATTGTGGAGTAGCAATTAGATGATGGGTTATAGAGTGATGAAGCTTAAACCCCAGTTCATGCGCTATTCCGTAAGGGACCGATTGGATCTAAAAGTTTAATGTTATGGTTATAATTTATTCTTAATACTTTTCTTAGTTGCGGATGCTTGCGGCAGGGTTAATCATAAGTAGGATGTTTGTTCATGTAAGAATAGCACCTAAGAACCGGTCCACCCACATATCAAATTATCAAAGTAGCGAACACGAATCGAACAAACATGGTGAATGTGGCTAGATGAAATTCCCGTGTACCCTCAAGAACGCTTTGCTTATCATAAGAGACCATTTTGGCATGTCCTTCGCCTAAAAAGGATTGGGCTACCTTGCTGCACATTTTCTACTATTATCGTTACTTGTTCATTACAAATTATCTTCCTATAAAACTACTCTATTACTTACAATTTCAGCACTTGCAGACATTACCTTGCTGAAAACCACTTGCCATTTCCTTCTGCTCCTCGTTGGGTTCGACACTCTTACTTATCAAAAAGATCTACAATTGATCCCCTATACTTGTGTGTCATCAAGGCTATTTTCTGGCGCCGTTGCCGGGGAGTGAAGCGCCTTTGATAAGTGGAATTTCGTAAGGAAACATTTATCTAGTGTGCTGAAATTTACTGTCACTTGTTACTATGGAAAACAATCCTTTGAGGAGTTTGTTCGGGGTATCTTCACCGTGACCGGAACCACAATTAGCTACCCCTCAACCCACTGCACCTACTTAAAATATTGAATATGAAATTCCTTCGGGTATGATAGAACAACTGCTAGTTAATCCTTATGCAGGAGATGGAACTGAACATCCTGATATGCACTTGATATATGTTGAACAAATTTGTGGATTGTTTAAGCTTGCAGGTTTACCCAGAGAAGAAGTTATGAAGAAGGTTTTCCCTTTATCTTTGAAGGGAAAAGCATTGGCATGGTATAGGCTATGTGATGATATTGGATCCTGGAATTGGAATCGATTGAAATTGGAGTTCCACCAAAAAAAAACCTATGCATCAAGTTCATCGTGATCAGAATTACATATATAATTTTTGGCCTCATGAAGGAGAAAGTATCGCTCTAGCTTGGGGGAGGCTGAATTCAATGTTATATTCATGCCCCAATTATGATCTCTCAAGAGAAATTATTATCCAGAATTTTTGTGCTCGACTTTCTCATAATGATCGATCCATGCTTGATACTTCTTGTGTTGGTTCTTTTATGAAGAAGACAATTGAATTCCGATGGGATCTTTTAGAAAGAATTAAACACAACTATGAAGATTGGGAACTCGATGAAGGTAAAGAGTCAGGTATTAAGCTTAAGTATGATTGTGTTAAATCTTTTATGAATACCGATACTTTTCAAAAGTTTAGCACTAAATATGGACTTGACTCTGAGATAGTGGCCTCCTTTTGTGAATTATTTGCTACTCATGTTGATCTCCCTGAAGAGAAGTGGTTTAAATATCACCCACCTATTAAGAAGAAATTAAAGAACTGGTAATAGCTAAGGAAGAAACTATACTTTATAATATTGATCGAGTTGTTCCTACTGCTTATATTGAGAAACCACCTTTTTCTGTTAGGATAAAGGAACATGCTAAAGTTTCAACTGTGGTCAACAAAAGTTACATTAGAACACCTAAACCTGATTAACAAATCAAAGTAGAACCTAGTGTTGCTATGGTTAAAGATCTCCTGGAAGAAAATATTGATGGGCATTTTATTTACTTTTGTAATGAAGCTACTAGAATTGCTAAACCTGATAAAGACGATAAACATAGACCCGTTGTTGGCATGCCTGTTGTCTCAGTTAAAATAGGATATCACTGTTATCATTGTTTATGTGACATAGGTGCTAGCGTGAGTGCTATTCCTTATTCCTTATATCAAGAAATTATGTATGACATAGCACCCGCTGAAATAGAAGACATATATGTTACTATTAAACTTGCTAATAGAGATACTATATCACCAATCGGGATTGTTAGAGATGTTGAAGTCTTGTGTGGGAAAATAAAATACCCTACTGATTTTCTTCTTCTTGGTTCCCCACAAGATGACTTTTGTCCCATTATCTTTGGTAGACCTTTCTTGAACACCGTTAATGCTAAGATACATTGTGAGAAACAAACTGTCGGTGTTAGTTTTGGTGATGAATCTCATGAGTTTAAATTTTCCAAGTTTAGCAAAAAGCTTCATGAAAAATAATTTCCTAGTGAGGATGAAATAATTGGTCTTGCTTCAATTGCTGTACCACCTACTGATCCACTAGAACAATATTTGCTAGACCATGAAAATGATTTACATATGCATGAAAGAAATGAAATAGATAGGATTTTGTTTGAACAACGTCCTCTGCTTAAACACAATTTGCCTATTGAAACACTTGGAGGTCCTCCTCCACCTAAAGGTGATCCTGTGTTTGAATTAAAACAATTTCCAGACACTTTGAAATATGCTTGTCTTGATGAAAAGAAGATATATCCTATTATTATTAGTGCTAACCTTTCAGAACATGAAGAAGAAAGATTATTGAAAGTTCCAAGGAAGCACCGAGCTGCTATTTGGATATACTCTTGATGATTTAAAGGGCATTAGTCCCACTCTATGTCAGCACAAGATTAATATGGAACCTGATTGGGAAACGAACAACCAAGAAACGGATAATCTCATAAGAAAGCATTAAGCATAAATAACACTAAATAATGCACCACAAGTAGGATATAATTTTCATTGCATGACTATTGACTTTCGTACTTGCATAGGGAATCACAAACTTAACACCAATATTCTTACTAAAGCATAATTATCAACATAACTCACATATCATATCATCATATCTCAAAAATATTACTAAGAATCAAGTTTATTTTGTCCAATGATCTTCATGAAAGTTTTTTTCCTTCTTGGATATCTATCACTTTGGGACTAATTTTCATGTGTTGCTTTTCATAAGCTCAAACAAATATAAGTGAAGATCACGAGCATAATTTTTCTTTCTCTCAAAATAATTTAAGTGAAGCAAAAGAGAATTTCTTCAAAATTTTATTAACTCTCAAATAAATCTAAGTGAAGTAAGAGAGCATTTCTTCAAAAGTATTAAGCACACCATGCTCAAAAAGTTATAAGTGATGCACTAGAGCAAGTCCTATTGCTCATAAAAATTTAAGTGAAGCAAAGAGAGCAAATCTAGAAAGTCATGACATAATTTTGGCTGTCCCAAATAAGTGTGTCAAGCAAGTATTGATGACTTAAAAATAAAACTAGCAAAGACTCATATCATACAAGACGCTTCAAGCAAAACACATATCATGTGACGTATAAAAATATAGCTTCGAGTAAAATGTCGATAGTTGTTGGAAGAAAGCGGGGATGCCACTCGGGGGCATCCCCAAGATTAGTTGGTTGCTCATTTTTGGATAACAGCTTGGGATGCCTGGGCATCCCCTAGTTTAGGCTCTTCTATCCTTCATCCATCGTAAAATAACCCAAAACTTGAAAACTTGAATCACACAAAACTCAACAAAACCTTCATGAGATCCGTTAGTGTAAGAAAAATAAATCACTAATATAAGTGCTGTATCAAACCAATTCTTATTTTCTTTTTGTGTTATATCTACTGTATTCCAACTTTTCTATGGTAAAAACTCATAAAATAAAACCATAGAGCCATCAAAATAAGCACACAACACAAAGAAAACAGAATTTGTCAAAACAGAACAGTTTGTAGCAATCTGATTTGTTCGAATACTTCTGGAACTCAAAAAATTCTGAAAAACTAGGACGTCCTGGCTAATGTGAATATTATTCTTCTGCAAAAATAATTGGCATTTTATCACATTCTGGTGATGTTTAACAATTATTTTTGTGAGCACAAAGTTTCTGTCTTTTTCAGCAAGATCAAACAACTATCACCCAAGAAGATCCTAATTGTTCTACTTGGCACAAACACTAATTAAAACACAAAAACACAATAATAACAGTAGCATAATTGTGCTAACAATAAAGAATAGAATGCAAAAAGCAAAAATAAAATTTATTCATTGGGTTGCCTCCCAACAAGCGCTATAGTTTTACGCCCTTAGCTAGGCATAAAGCAAGGATCTAAGTTTGTCATCCTTCTTCTTCTTAATTTTCTTAGAGGTATTTCCATCATGGCGTTTTGTAAACACAATATAAAACATATTATCCATGGAAAGTTTAGCATTCCTTAGTTGGTTTTCATCATAACCCCTTTGATTTCCCGCAACAATCCAAGAGTAGTGTTGATTAACATTATTAAAAACTTGTTGGATTACGTCTAGAACGGGGACCTCCTTTTTAAGATTATCATCAAAGATCTAATTATCCCCAAGCAAATGCCTTAATGCATAGTCACTATTGTAAAGAATTTCATCTATCACGGGTTTTTCATGATTCATACCATAAAAATCTAAGATTTCCCCAGCTTCCCGTATTATGTAGTCAAACTCATTCATAAGAACGAGAGTGGCCAACTTTTTGGCCCTACGGTTCTTTATGTCGGGAAGTTCAAAAAACAATCTTTGCAAAGTAGGATGGGTACGAATAAATTTACTTTCAAATTTCAGAAATAGTGCTAAAATAGCATCCGCATAAGATCTAGTAGTTTTAAGTATAGGAGCATCATGAAAACTTAAATTTCCAACACAGTAAAAAAAATTCTTGGATACGTTATTTTCCCATAACGTTCCCTTGCCCCAAGATAAAAGTTTTAGCATCCAGATTGCCCGTACGTCCAATTTTAGGAGTTAGGCCATCATCTGTTGGTGCCATACTGAAATCACTCATGATTGCAAGCAAAGGATAGATCAGACAAGAAAACGACGAACGGGAAAAGAGAGGCGAATAAAATGACAATTTTTTGTGAAGTGGGGGAGAGGAAAACGAGAGGTAAATGGCAAATAATGTAAATTGCAATGAGATGAGATTTGTGATTAGGAACCTGGTATATGTTGAAGATCTTCCCCGGCAACGGCGCCAGAAATTCCTTTTGATGTCGCTTGAAGCTACGTCGGTATTTCCCCAAAGAGGAAGGGATGATGCAGCATAGCGGCGGTAGATATTTCCCTCAGATATGAAACCAAGGTTATCGAACCAGTAGGAGAACCAAGCAACACAACGTACACAGCCCCTGCACACAAATAACAACACCTCGCAACCCGACATGTTAAAGGGGTTGTCAATCCCTTTCGGGTAACGGCGCCAGAAACGGCGTGCAGAAGGGAATAAGTTGTAATAATTTGATAGATCGAATGCCAAATAAAATAAATAGAAATAAAATGCAGCAAGGTATTTTTGTATTTTTAATTTAATAGATCTGAAAATAAATGCAAGAGAAAAGTAGATCGCAAAGGCAAATATAGGAAAAAGAAGACCCGGGGGCCATAGGTTTCACTAGTGGCTTCTCTCGAGAAAAATAGCAAACAGTGGGTGAAAAAATTACTGTTGGGAAATTGATAGAACTTCAAATAATTATGATGATATCCAAGCATTGATCATTCTATAGGCATCACGTCCAAGATTAGTAGACCGACTCCTACCTGCGTCTACTACTATTACTCCACACATCGACTGCTATCCAGCATGCATCTAGTGTATTAAGTTCATGAAAAAACGGAGTAATACAATAAGAACGATGACATGATGTAGACAAGATCTATCTATGTAGTGATAGACCCCATTGTTTTATCCTTAGTACCAACGACACATACGTGTCGTTTCCCTTTCTATCACTGGGATCAAGCACCGTAAGATCGAACCCACTACCGGGCACCTCTTCCGATTGCAAGATAAATAGATCAAGTTGGCCAAACAAAACCCAAATACCAGAGAAGAAATACGAGGCTACAAGAAATCATGCATATAAGGGATCAAAGAAACTCAAATAACTTTCATGAATATAAAAAGATATAACCGATCATAAACTTGAAGTTCATTAGATCCAAACAAACACACCGCAAAAGAGTTACATCATATGGATCACCAAGTGACCATTATATTGAGAATTCAGCGAGAGAGAGAAAGCCATCTAGCTACTAACTACAGACCCGAAGGTCTACAAAGAACTACTCACACATCATCGGAGAACCACCAATGGAGGTGGTGAACCCCATCTAAGATGGTATCTAGATTGGATCTGGTGGTTCTGGACTCTGCGGCGGCTGGATGAATATTTCGTCGATCTTCTTAGGGTTTCTGAAATATTGGGGTATTTATAGAGCAAAGAGGCGGTCCAGGGGGCAGCCGAGGTGGGCACAACCCACCAGGGCGCGCCCTGGTGGGTTGTGCCTCCCTCGGGGCACCCCCAAGCGCAGCCAGGGCCCGTTGTGTTCCTTCTGGCCCATAAAATTTCATTGTGGAGTTTCGTGGCATTTGGACTCCGCCTGGTATTGATTTTCTGTGATGTAAAAAACATGGAAAAAATAGCAGCTGGCACTTGGCACTATGTCTAGGTTAGTACCAAAAAATGATATAAAATGACTATAATATATTATAAAACATCCAAGATTGATAATATAACAGCATGGAACAAATCAAAAATTATAGATACGTTGGAGACGTATGAAGATATTGATGTGGACAAAGCTAAGGTTGATGCAATTGAGAAAATTCCATGTCCTAAAGATATCAAAGGTATTCGTAGTTTCCTAGGTCATGCTGGTTTCTATAGGAGATTTATCAAAGACTTCTCTAAAATTTATAGGCCTCTTACGAATCTTTTGCAAAAGGATGTTCCTTTTGTTTTTTATGATGATTGTTTAGAAGCCTTCAAAACACTCAACGCCTTAATTTCTACACCTATTGTTCAACCACCTGATTGGAACTTGCCTTCTGAAATTATGTGTGATGCTAGTGATTATGATGTTGGTGTTGTTCTAGGACAAAGAGTTGATAAGAAACGGAATGTTATTCATTATGCTAGTAAAACTTTAGGCAGCGCTCAACGAAATTATGCAACTGCTGAAAAAGAATTTTTAGCAGTGGTGTTTGCTTGTGATAAATTTAGATCTTACATTTTTGATTCAAAAGTAATTATTCACACTGATCATGCTGCTATTAAATATCTTATGGAAAAGAAAGATACTAAGCCTAGACTTATTCATTGGGTTCTCTTGCTACAAGAATTTGATTTACATATCACTGATAGAAAAGGAGCTGAGAACCTCGTAGCTGATAACTTGTCTAGGCTTGAAAATGTGCTTGATGACCCACTACCTATTGATGATAGTTTTCTGATGAGCGATTAGCTGCAATAAATGTTGCTCATAACACTCCTTGGTATGTCGACTATGCTAATTACATTGTTGCTAAATATTTACCACCTAGCTTTACATACCAACAAAAGAAAAAAAATCTTCTATGATTTAAGACATTACTTTTGGGATGATCCACATCTTTATAAAGAAGGAGTAGATGGTATTATTAGACGTTGTGTACCTGAGCATGAATAGGGACAAATCCTACTGAAATGTCACTCTCAAGCTTATGGAGGGCATCATGCTGGAGATAGAACTGCTCACAAGGTATTGCAATCTGGATTTTATTGGCCCACTCTCTTCAAGGATGCCCGTAAGTTCGTCTTATCTTGTGATGAATGCCAAAGAATAGGTAATATCGGTAAGCGTCAAGAAATGCCTATGAGTTATTTACTTGTTGTTGAACCATTTGATGTTTGGGGATTTGATTACATGGGACCTTTTCCTTCCTCTAATGGGTATACACATATTTTGGTTGCTTTTTATTATGTTACTAAATGGGTAGAAGCTATTCCAACCAGTAGTGCTGATCATAACACCTCTATTAAAATGCTTATGGAAATTATTTCCCAAGGTTTTGAGTCCCTAGATATTTAATGACTCATGGTGGTTCACATTCTATTCATGGTGCTTTTCGTAAAATGCTTACCAAGTATGATGTTAACCATAGAATTGCATCACCTTATCATCCTCAGTCTAGTAGCCAGGTTGAACTTAGCAATAGAGAAATAGAATTAATTTTGCAAAAGACTGTCAATAGGTCCGGAAAGAATTGGTCTAATAAATTAGATTATGCACTATGGGCTTATAGAACAGCTTATAAAAGTCCTATGGGTATGTCTCCTTATAAAATGGTTTATGGAAAAGCTTGTCATTTGCCTCTTGAGTTAGAACATAAAGCATATTGGGCAATCAAAGAACTCAACTATGTTTTCAAACTTGCTAGTGAAAAGAGGCTATTTGATATTAGCTCTTTAGATGAATGGAGAACCCAAGCTTATGAAAATGCCAAGTTTTTTAAAGAAAACGTCAAAAGATGGCATGATAAGAGAATCCAAAAGCGTGAGTTTAAAGTCGGAGAATATTTTCTTTTGTACAACTCTTGTTTCAGATTCTTTGAAGGAAAACTCCTCTCAAAATGGGAAGGACCCTATGTTATCGAGGAGGTTTTTCGGTTTGGAGCCATCAAAATAAATGATGCCGAAGGTACTAACCCGTAGGCTGTTAATGGGCAACGAATAAAACATTATATCTCAGGTATGCCCATTAATGTTAAAGCAATATTATCCAAACTTTGATACCAGAAGAACACATAACAGAGTCCTTCCAGAACACTCCAGAATCGTGAAAATAAGGAGGTACATGATACGGTCAGTAAACGGACTCCGAAAAATTCGCAAAAATATTTTTTATCAGTTTTGGAATATTTAGAAAATTAGGAAAATAAGAAACTTTCGGGAAGCGTACCCTGGTGGGAATAAGAAACCAGGGCACGCCTGGCTCGCCCATGTGGGTTGTACCCACCTGGCGTACCTTCTGTACTCCGGTTTTCTACAGTTTTCTTGTTTCCCAAGATAAAAAAAATCTTTATATACCCCCCGAACCTATTGACCACCGTATCACGGAGAAATCTTCTGTCTTCTTTTTCCTTGATGTTTTCTATCAGATCCCATCTACCATGGCCTCCTCAAGCTCCTCCAAGGACAAGTTCTTCAATAACGTCATCAACCCATATTTGTGGGAGGTGGTGCAGCACCCTCAGGCCATCCAGATGCATGAGGGGGTGGTCCACATCCGCGATGTGCAAGGTCCCAAAGGGAGGGGAACCGTGGAGGCCAGGCTTGAAGCTATGGAGTAGGATGTCTTCCGCTGCAAGGGGATGGTGGAGCATGGACTCAATGCCAATCACCTCATGATCACGAACCTTACCCGTGATCTCATGGTGGATGGCAAGTCCATGAAGGACATCGTCTTCACCCTCAACTTCCTCCAAAGCCAGATCTACGATCTCCAAAACCAAGTCTTTGAATATGAAGAAAAGTTCAAAGGTATGAGTTTGGCTGCCAGTTGTAGGACCCATGAGACTCACTCTTCCTCTTATGATGGTGGAACTCTGCCATGGAAACCCGAGGACAAGATCTCTTCTTCATCACCACCACCTTCTTCTTCATCACCAAAAGAAAATTCATTATCGGGTATGGGCACTCCCCTTGGCTTTGGCCAAGCTTGGGGGAGGTGCCCCGGTATCGTATCATCCCCACTATCCTTTGCCTTTACTTATTTTAGTTTGATCCATAGTTATCTTTTGCTTAGATGAATAAAAGTTTAGTTCGATCCGTTCTTTTCGAGAGTTTGCTTAGTGATCTATCCTTGTAATCGTGTGTGAGATATATAATAAAGTTTATTTTGAGTATTTGCTTTCTTTCCTTTCAAGTTGCAATAAAAAGAAAGGAAATAAATAAGAACAAAGGAAAATGAATGAAAAAGATCATATGCTAATCTTATGGTAGGTGATGACACCACATAAGGAAAAGTATAAGTAGGAAATTTTATTAGAGATTGACAAGCATAACATTGGTCAATGATGCAACTCATGAAAGAATTAATAAGGGAAGAGAAGATTCACATATAAATATACTATCCTAGAAATATTTTGTGATTGTGAGCCCCATCAAAATATTATATGCCAAAATTGTTGACGTTGGACAAGGAAGACAACCTAATGATTTCTGTTTGTTCATATTCACAAAGAAGTCATATTGTCATAGATCCTTTAACATGTGGAGCTTGCCCCTATCTTTGCTAGCCAAAAATTCCGCACCAAGTAGAGATACTACTTGTGCATCCAAAAACTCTTAAACCCCAAATCTTGTTTTCAAGTGTCCACCATACCTATCTAGGGATTGACAAAGATCCCTCAAGTAAGTTGTCATCAGTGCAATAAGGCAATAAAAATTGCTTCTAAAAGTGTCAGATCATTTAATGTAAGAGAAAATTGAGCGTTGTACGAACTTGTGATGGTGAAGAATAAAAGCGACAGACTGCATAATAAAGGTTACCATCACAAGGGGCAATATAATGTGACTTTCTTTTGCACTAAGGGGTTGAGAATATAAACAAATAAGCTCATGGCAACCTCTGCTTCCGTCTGCGAAGGGCCTATATTTTACTTTTATGTATTGACTTTTATGCAAAGAGTCAAAGTTTTCTCTCTATTCCTTTTTATTTTCTCCTTTGGCAAGCATCATGTGGTGAGGAAAGATCTAGGCACATATGTCCAGTTGAATATGGGTAGCATGAGTTATTATTGTTGACATCACCCTTGAGGTGAATACGTTGGGAGGCGAAACTATAAGCCCCTATCTTTCTATGTTTCTGGTTGAAACGTTTTGCTCATGTGTATGCAGTGAGTGTTAGCAATCATAGAAGACTATATGATGGTTGAGTATGTGGACTTTCCTAAAGGCTCCGATACGTGACCCTTCCTGAAAAGATGATGAATTGTAGTTGCAAAGTTGACTGAGAACATAGTTTGTTGGTTTATAATAGAGTTTTTGCTTTATACTTCAATAGTGTGATGAATTGTCACTTATTCATGAGAAGTCTATGATAAAAGTCTTATTTTTAAGTTTGTTGCTGTTATAATAATGAACATGATGCTTCTATGTTCGTATTTTGTTTTTATCGACACCTCTCTCTCTCTCTCTAAGCATGTGGACATGTTTTTCGATTTTGGTTTTCGCTTGAGGACAAGTGAGGTCTAAGCTTGGGGGAGTTGATACATCCATTTTGCATCATGGTTTCTTACTGTTATTTATGATGTTTTTATACATAATAATGCTTTTTGGAGTAATCTAATGCCTTTTCTCTCATAATTTGCAAGGTACACACAAAGAGGGAGAATTCCGGCAGCTGGAAATCTGGACCTGGAAAAGCTACGTCAGGCTACCTATTTTGCACAACTCCAAACAAGCTGAAACTTCACAGATATTTTTTATGGATTATATGATGAATATTGGAGCAAATAAGTACTAGAGGAGGCCCACTAGGTGGGCACAACCCACCTGGGCATGCCAGGGAGCCCAGGTGCGCCCTGGTGGGTTGTGCTCACCCAGGCCCACCTCCGGTGCCCATCTTCTGGTATATAGGTCATTTTGACCAAGAAAAAATAAGGAGAGGACTTTCGGGCCGGAGCGCCGCCATCTCGAGGCGGAACTCGGGCAGGAGCACGTTTGCCCTCCGGGGGAGCGATTCCGCCGGGGGAACTTCCCTCCCAGAGGGGGAAATCATCTCCTCATCATCACCAACAACTCTCCCATCTTGGGGGGCAATCTCCATCAACATCTTCAACAGCACCACCTCATCTCAAACCCTACTTCATCTCTTGTGTTTGATCTTGTTACCGGAACTATAAATTGGTGCTTGTGGGTGACTAGTAGTGTTGATTACATCTTGTAGTTGACTACTATATGGTTTATTTGGTGGAAGATTATATGTTCAGATCCATTATGCTATTTAATACCCCTTTGATCTTGAGCATGATTATCATTTGTGAGTAGTTACTTTTGTTCTTGAGGTCACGGGAGAAATCATGTTGCAAGTAATCATGTGAAATTGACATGTGTTCGATATTTTGACAGTATGTATGTTGTGATTCCCTTAGTGGTGTCATGTGAACGTCGACTACATGACACTTCACCATATTTGGGCCTAAGGGAATGTATTGTGGAGTAGAAATTAGATGATGGGTTGCGAGAGTGATAGAAGCTTAAACCCTAGTTTATGCGCTATTCCGTAAGGGACCGATTGGATCCAAAAGTTTAATGCTATGGTTAGAATTTATTCTTAATACTTTTCTCATAGTTGCGGATGCTTATGGAGGGTTAATCATAAGTAGGAGGTTTGTTCAAGTAAGAACAACACCTAAGCACCGATCCACCCACATATCTAATTATCAAAGTAGCGAACACAAATCGAACCAACATGGTGAAAGTGACGAGATGAAATTCCCGTGTACCCTCAAGAACGCTTTGCTTATCATAAGAGACCGTTTTGGCCTGTCCTTTGCCTCAAAAGGATTGGGCTACCTTGCTGCACATTTTCTGCTATTGTCGTTACTTGCTTGTTACAAATTATCTTGCTATCAAACTATTAGGTTACTTACAATTTCAGCACTTGTAGACATTACCTTGCTGAAAACCACTTGTCATTTCCTTCTGCTCCTCGTTGGCTTTGACACTCTTAATTATCGAAAAGAGTTATAATTGATCCCCTATACTTGTGGGTCATCATGCTATTGCATGAACCATTCTAATACTTAGGTTTTAAACAATTTGGTCTTGCACATGTAGGTCCTGCTGTCAGAGGTTTTGACCCACTGTTTGACCTTTTACATATGGGGAAATGAGTTGTCCATGAATATCAGTCAAGTCAAGAAACTCAGAAAGATTGTTAGGATAAATAAATTAGCGACAAAAAACAACAAGATCTTTGTCTGCACAATAAAGAAGACATCAGTTCACTAC